>CM002527.2:12490000-13735000 GCA_000338895.3 Oryza meridionalis | reverse complement strand
AATTTCTTGTCAAGATGAATATTCTCTAATGGTAGAGGATATCCTTTGATCTGTTTACTATATAACATACCAATAACGAAGCGGTATTGCTTATAAAAAGGATTCGATCTATAATCGATCGAAGTAAAGGGTCTTCCTTTGTGGTGATAAATTGCCTACTTAACTCAGTGGTTAGAGTATTGCTTTCATACGGCGGGAGTCATTGGTTCAAATCCAATAGTAGGTAGGTAGGTAGAAAAATTACTAGATAGCATTGGACTTACTTCGCTTCGCTATCTAATAACTTTTTAGACCCTTTTTCTTTGTATCAACTAAACCGTTGGATTGTCTTCAATTAGATGGGGGAATCCAATTAACAGCCTCGACTCGTATCCCAGCTCGTCTGAGAGCTAGCTTCGCTTCAACCAATTCTTTCGTACCCTCAGCTCTACTCACGTTAGCTTCGGCTATTTCAAGTGCCTGTTGAGCTTCTTCCGGATCAATGTCACTACCCAGTTCCGCATCATTTCCTAAAATGATGATCTCATTATTAACTATTCTGGCAAAACCGCTCCACAGAACCGCCGTTAACCATTGATCGTTGAGGAGGCGTATTCTCAAGGGACCCATATCTACAGCTGTGTTAATGGGGGCGTGGTTTGGTAATACGCCAATTTGGCCACTATTAGTAGAAAAAATGATTTCTTTCACTTCACAATCCCAAATAATTCGCTTAGGAGTCAGTACATAAAGATTTAATTTCATTTCTTCAATTGGTTTTCCTCTTCTAAGTTTATAGCTTTCGTGCTAGCTTCATCGATGTTACCCACCAAATAAAAAGCCTGTTCGGGTAGGCCGTCTAATTCTCCGGAAAGGATTAGTTGAAATCCCCTAATTGTTTCTGCAAGACCAACATACTTTCCTGGAGAACCGGTAAAAACTTCTGCCACAAAGAACGGTTGTGATAGGAAGCGCTCAATTTTTCGTGCTCTTGCTACAGTTAAACGATCCTCCTCCGATAATTCATCCAACCCAAGAATTGCGATAATGTCCTGAAGTTCTTTGTAACGTTGTAAAGTTTGCTTAACTCTTTGCGCAGTTTCATAATGTTCGTTGCCAACGATCCGAGGTTGTAACATAGTTGAGGTTGAATCTAAAGGATCTAGGATAAATACCCTTGGAAGCTAATCCTCTGGAAAGTACGGTAGTAGCATCCAAATGTGCAAATGTTGTGGCAGGAGCAGGGTCGGTCAAATCGTCCGCAGGTACATAAACCGCTTGGATCGAAGTTATAGATCCCTTTTTAGTAGAAGTAATTCTTTCTTGCAAAGAACCCATTTCTGTACTAAGAGTAGGTTGATAACCCACTGCAGAGGGCATTCTCCCTAATAAGGCAAATACCCCCGATCCTGCTTGAACAAAACGAAAGATATTATCGATGAATAGAAGCACGTCTTGCTTATTAACATCTCGGAAATATTCTGCCATAGTTAGGGCAGTCAAACCAACTCTCATACGAGCTCCTGGCGGTTCATTCATTTGGCCATAGACTAGAGCTACCTTTGATTCCTCAAGGATTTTTTTCATTAATTACTCCTTTATTTCCATATAAAGATCATTTCCTTCACGAGTCCGTTCCCCTACTCCGCCAAATACGGATACGCCTCTATGAGCTTTAGCAATATTGTTGATTAATTCCATGATGAGTACTGTTTTACCTACTCCAGTTCCCCCAAATAGTCCGATTTTTCCTCCACGCCGATAAGGAGCTAAAAGATCGACCACCTTAATACCAGTTTCAAAGATGGATAATTTCGTATCTAACTCGATTATTTCCTAATAATTGTTGTACCTCACAAGTCACATTAATTTGCTTACCGTCAGTGTCTCGACTACCAAAGCGTTATAAATATAAGGTAACTTGCCCGGGGGAAAAGTGGCATCCAGCACGGGTCCAATAATTTGATCGATACGCCCTGTACTTTTTTCTTCAATTGTAGAAACCCCGGGATGAGAAGTAGTAGGATTGGTTCTCATAATTAAAAAAAAGGAATTTATCGAAATTTTTCTTTTATTCTTGTTGAATAATGCCAAATCAACACCAAAAAAATATCCAAAAATCCAACAAAAGTCAAAAGGAAATGAATTAGTTAATTCAATAAGAGAGAAAAGGGGACCAGCACTTGATTTCGTTGCCCAAACGAATCCCATTCAATCGTTTACTCATTCCATGAGTCCGTCGGAAAGTTCAATCAATCTTTTTTTCATATACATTTCGCCTTTTGTGAAGGATCTGTGCCTACTCCACTTTCTTATCTAGGACTTCGATATACAAAATATATACTACTGTGAAGCATAGATTGCTGTCAACAGATAATTTTTATAGTATTTAGGTATTTCCACTCAAAATAAGAAAGGGGTCTATTAAGAACTTGTAAAATAAGGATTAGGGATTGATTTGGGTTGCGCTATATCTATCAAAGAGTATACAACAAAGATGGGTTTGGTGAATCAAATCCATCTTGTAGGAGACACATGAGTTCCTCTATTTCATTCAATGAATGAAGCAAGGCCATCTTGTCAACGAACTCATTGAACTACTCCTTTCTCACTCCGCACTCTAAAACGGTTCACTCACTACTTCCTTGTTTGTTGGAAACGAACGCATTTCTCCACTAGCTGTCAGCTCTCCTACTGTTGGAAATTAACTCATTGATCAGACCAACATCGATGCTGATGCAAGTGGATGGAGGTGCCGTCGTGAATTTGATGCCATATTCATTGTTCAAGAAGTTGGGGTGTGGAGATGATAAGTTGAAGAAGACCAACATGATTCTCAATGGCTTCAATGGTGAAACAACAGAGGCAAAGGGTATCTTTTCGGTGGAGCTTACCGCAGGAAACAAGACGCTACCAACCGGCTTCTTCATTGTCGATGTGCAAGGAAACTACAATGTTATTTTGGGTCATTGTTGGATCTATGCCAATTGTTGTGTGCCTTCTACCTTGCATCAATGTTTAATTCAATGGGACGGCGATGATGTTGAGATTGTTCAAGCGGATACATCGGCTGAGGTTGCAATGGCCGATGCTACTTTTGAATGGCGTCATGGGAATATTCAATGCTTATCGGGGATGGATCTTTCTAGCCATGATTTCATTAGTATCTCCAATGGCAATTTTGTACCTATCTCTGTAAAGCCGGCTAGTTTAGCACGACTAGGCCATATAAATTTGTGTAGTGAGTAAAGAAGCTAATTTAGAGTGGTTGCAAAAGAGGGTGCAAGAATATCGGTCTATAAAGAACGATATTGGTGAAACTATTGAAGATTTTGATGAAATAGAGAATCTTGGTCAAGGGGTTTATTTGTGATTGGAAATAGAGAATGATAAAGTCCATTTCATTCAATGAATGAAGCAAGGCCATCTTGTCAACGAACTCATTGAACTACTCCTTTCTCACTCCGCACTCTAAAACGGTTCACTCACTACTTCCTTGTTTGTTGGAAACGAACGCATTTCTCCACTAGCTGTCAGCTCTCCTACTGTTGGAAATTAACTCATTGATCAGACCAACATCGATGCTTTTCACTCACTACTATGCTTGTTGTTCATTCCTTCACTCTGGAAGTACGCACTCATTATAGCAAAACAACCCACTAAACTCCCTGCTGTTCACTCCATTCCCTACTAGATTATTTGAGACAGTAGCTGTGAACTACTCCCCTCCCTCTTTGAGAGGGACGAAAAGACTCTTTCCATTCTTCAAGCTACTAACTTCCACTAATACATTCAAGCACGAAGTTACCTCCAACTATTGGTAATAGTTGCATCGAGATATTCGTAGAGACTAGCTATAGACTTTGTGAGTCAGTGTGCTCATTAATTACCCAATTAATTCACCAGGACAGTAAGGATGGAGCTGCTCATTCCACGATTGACAAAGCTAGAACGAGCTCTCTCTTACTTAGAAAGAGTCTCACATACCTGGTAGAAGTGTGCATTTTACCTATACCCATACCTCTTCTATCTATGCTCCAAGCATGATAGCAATTGCATTAAGCTATTGGTGCTTCTTTCTCACCCGGCCCGAGATGGGTGTTGAAGGCACGTGTAGTTTAACAACTTCCTTACGTTGACGCATATCATCATGGGGAATCGAGTGAGTTCTTCGGATCGACGGACAAGAGGACCTTTTCATTCATCTCACCTATCCTACGCAGATTTCTAATCTAATTAAAGAAAAGAAACTCTTGCTTTTAGAAATGAATTTCACATTTCTCTACGCAAGCCAAGGAATCTGTCTACAACTGGTACTTCACATGCCTTAGAAGTAGATTTGAATGAGAATGAATGAAATGAGTAAACGTTACTAGGAAGGTGAACTCGCTATCAAACTACAGCCTGCGCTAGTGGCTCAATCCGTTGCTTGTTGGGTTGAACATATTCTTTTTCTTTGACGGATAGCTTCTCGGCTCTTGCCTGGCCTGGAGTTGAAGAAGGAACTGGTAGCACTTGAATCAGAGGAAGATCGGAATAGCAGACGAGTTGCAGCTTTTAGTATTGTTCACAGCTTGGATGCCTTTATGCCAATTTTCCCGTGTTTATGGAAAGCCCGTCTTTTTGGCAGAATATAGCCCCACTAGGTTCTTTTGTTCTCGAATAAGCAGCTCTAGAAGCTCTCGCATGCGTTAGACTGACTACGCCTTCTATCTTTCTTTGTATTTTATTCTAAGCGTGGTAAGGATATTGAATTAATGGCATGGAACATATTTGCTAGCCCCTATAGTTGGATGCAGACGATGGCATTTTCCTCTAAGAGGTTTGAAGGCATGAATAGGCAGCTATTGAATCCGCTACGGAAACAGTAGCTGTGAACTACTCCGTTGCCTCGGCACGGCTCATTCCATTGATACGCTCATCGGGCTGCTCGTCGTTAGGAAGAGAAAGTCCTACTGCTGTAACTGCAACATCAAGCAAGTAGGATCGGGATTCAGATGTTCAATAAATAGGTTTGTTAGAAGAGACAGGAATTTATTCTTTATTAGTGCATGCCTTTTTTTTTGTGATTCGAGCAGTTCTTGTCACGAGATGATGGGCCAGAGAAAAGTTTGATAGGAAAGGAAGGCGACAGTTAAATAAAAAAAAGAAAGGGAAGATGATACTGATATAAGAGTACTGCTCTTTGCCCTAAGATTACGATCAGTCACTTTTTATGTTTCAATCAGCTCCTCACTTCTTATTAAGGTTTTCGTGACCGACACCTAGTTCTTTCCACATCACTCCACTGTTTGAGCAATTTCCACTCTCCTTCCTGGTCAAACCTATCAAAACCTTCGTTCAAGAACTCATTCCAGCCCATGCCTTCTCTGACTACTCCTTTCACTTTTTGAAGTGTATTTATTTGGAACAACTTCAAATACTTCTCGCACTTGTCAACCCATTCCCTCGTTCTCCCCTCCATTAAACATAGGAAATTTAACCCCAATCCAGGGTCAAACGAAGATACTTGTTAGCCTAGCACCATGTGTATCCGTAGCCTTCCCTGTTTTTGACAATCTCCTATTTCTTCGTAGCACGTGTCTCCTTCCTATGTTCCGTCCCCTGTTACTGGATAAGTAGATTTTCTGTTTGAAGTGCCTAGAAGATCCAGCAAACGGAGGTTATCTCCCCCGCCTTGAGTTTCGGTCTTGCGCATTCAAGCCTAGAATAAGGCCTAACAATAGGGTGTAAACTTTAGCGAACTCCCATGCTTATATAATCCAATCAATTGCACCATGATTAATCCACTAGACAAAAGGGAAACACAATCACTACATTAACCGAGCTATATTAGCCGCGCTTTCAAGAGCACACACAGAAACCACTTCCAGCGTCGTCTCCTGGGATGCCCGACTGGTCGGGCAAGTATTAGTGAAACGGCTCCGCGCAATCAATAACTACCCTGCTTAGGTATGAGCTTCCAAGTCCCGAATCCTTTTGTCTCAAGTCTGCCTTGGTAATGTGACCACACATCCTTTGATGATGGAAGTGTTGTTTCCCAACAATCCACCCCGGAATCCTAGTTGGAGTAATGTATCCCTACATACTATCGCGCTAATGTAATCGGGTTCTCAGATCATACTCAATGAGGGGTGGCTAGTATCCCGAAACTTTGAAGAACATGAGTTAAGTAGTTCATTCACTTGGTTTCGCCACCAGTCAAAACGCCCTAAAACCCAGTAGGTTTTCTCGATCACCATTCTACGATTTTATTTCCACCTGTTTTAGAACACATAAATTGTGCTACCCTTAAGAGTTTATCACTAAAATCAAGAACTTTATTTATGACCTGTAAGTTGCCTCATAAAAAGTAGATGTTAGTACCCGACTAAAAGGAGGGAATCAAATAAAAGGTAAAGCTCTCAATTAAAAGAAAAAGCTATCGTTTACTTTGTTAAGGGTATATTGCCCGTAGCGAGGTTAAGGTAAACCCTTGACCGAGTGAAGGCGAGCCCGGTAAAGCACTAAGTGTATTGGCTAGCTTGTACTTTATTAGCTATCAAGTGTTTGATGTACCAATTACTTTATTGTGTCAACTAGTTTATTGAATGCAAAGGTAATTCCCTCGATAATTGATTTAATTATCAAGAAAGAGAATTAGTTACCCTCCTTCCCTCGAGCTGAGCTATTTCTTGTGTATTCAATCGTATGCACGAGGGCTGTCCTCTCCTCTGCTCTATCTCCCGGACAGGTATGAAAGTCGTAATTCTTTGGGTTTTTGTAGTCAATGGAATGAGCGGAGGGAGACACATCCTTCCATCCAAAGGTGTGTGTGTCCCGTAGCGAGTGGAATGGCTGGTTCGGTCTAGTCGTATAGAACGGGTTGAGTTCTTTTTACTGAGTCCTTTCGAGGCTGGAAGTGTTTCTTACAGTTTCCTTTTCCGAAGGGAAAGTCAAGTAGTATAAACTAGTACTAAGTCCAAGAAGAAGGGGTGAAAAGTGAGGAGGGCGATTAGCCCGATCCACTTGAGGGGAGGAAGGCCTTCCTTCCCTACTAATAGTACCAATTCATAATTCCTATTCGTAATAAATTCATATTTATTTGGAAAAATATGAAAACTAATTATCTTTATTCTAGTTCCCTAAAACCCTTTCCGTGCCACTCCTTTCTGTTCCACTCATCCAACATTGTTGGATGCCAAAGACTTTGACGAAGACTTTCGTACCTGTATTTCTGTCCGGTATGACGTCGCTTTCGTGTCGGCATAGCGTGCCCCAGTTGCCACAGTAGCTAGGCTGTTCAGAGTCCTCTCGGACCCCGGCTAGGCATCCTCCCGGTAATGCCAGGGGCTGCTTCAAGAAACGGGTGATGTGGGTTCCAATCATTCTTGGTTTGGTTCCTCGGCACCAAGCCAATCCCATTCCTTTCCGCTGGTGACCGCCTTCTTGTTGCCTACCTTTTTAACCCCTGTAGTAACCCCAAGTCCAAGTACAAGGCATACGTGCTCCTTTAATATGCTTGCTCCTCTTTTCTTGAATTCAGGATTGGCTAAGGCTCTAGCCATTAAATGTGACTGGGGTTGATCCAAGGGCTGGTCTCATGGTTTTGACTAGGTGTTTCTCAAATTTCTGATCATATTTCCTGTCGTTATAACCCCCAAAATACGCTAACTCGCAGCTCGAAGTTCCCAGTTACATGGGCAACCCTACTCACTATACATAGGGTGTGAAGAGACGGACAACAATAGTCTTTCTCTGCTTTCACTCGAGCCAAACTAAGTGTTTTCTAGGATTGGCCCCAAAGCCATACTATGGTCACAACGGTAACCCCCTCGATTTGATTTATCCAATCAATCGAGAGGCAGCATCTCTATCAATTACTCGGATCGGCAACCTCGGTTCTGGAATGTGGACTTCACTGACCAGCCGCCTCTTAGTCCACACCCAACTTGGAAGTGTTATTGATTCGTTAGTAACCTTCGCCATCCTAATACCTGAGACTGTAGTGTTCTAAGTTGGTTAAAGCCGTCGTCTCCTGGGATGCCCGGCTGGTCGGGCAAGTATTAGTGAAACGGCTCCGCGCAATCAATAACTACCCTGCTTAGGTATGAGCTTCCAAGTCCCGAATCCTTTTGTCTCAAGTCTGCCTTGGTAATGTGACCACACTTCCTTTGATGATGGAAGTGTTGTTTCCCAACAATCCACCCCGGAATCCTAGTTGGAGTAATGTATCCCTACATACTATCGCGCTAATGTAATCGGGTTCTCAGATCATACTCAATGAGGGGTGGCTAGTATCCCGAAACTTTGAAGAACATGAGTTAAGTAGTTCATTCACTTGGTTTCGCCACCAGTCAAAACGCCCTAAAACCCAGTAGGTTTTCTCGATCACCATTCTACGATTTTATTTCCACCTGTTTTAGAACACATAAATTGTGCTACCCTTAAGAGTTTATCACTAAAATCAAGAACTTTATTTATGACCTGTAAGTTGCCTCATAAAAAGTAGATGTTAGTACCCGACTAAAAGGAGGGAATCAAATAAAAGGTAAAGCTCTCAATTAAAAGTTGGCTCGATTATTTTAACCTTATAATCGGCCAATCCAAGATTCCTCCCCAATCTCAAATGGACTTTCCATGGCCTTGCTTCATTCATTGAACTGAGACAAGTTTATCAGCACCGATACCCCCACGCATCGTGGCCGGTTCCCTCGGGGGTCGAAACTTAGCTTGGAGAAAGATCCCGCTGATCTTCGGGCTGGCCCTTGCCTATTGAAAGTATGGTGTCTCATAAATGCTTTGTTAATGCCTCTTATTCGTAGGATCGGTCCAAAAGGCACATTTGCACCTAATCAACTGAAGCAGATGCAGGATCCGAAGTATTCGACTCCGGTCCGGCTCAGACGAACCGAGGGATCATCTTCTGTCTATCCCTAGTCACAGCGAAAGACTTCTACTTGATAGCTATACCTCTGCCCATAAAAAAGTACTTTTTGATCTCCCCCACTATCGGATGGACTTCTTGCTCAGTTTCGTGGTCAGAAGATCAACATTCTGAGTAGAATTCTTTTGTCTTGAACCCTTCTTGGTTCATTCATTCCTGAGTTCTCGCTTCGCCCCTTCTCCCGCTTGGCGGGCTTGGTATGATATGTTCGTGATTCCCATTATCAAGAATAGGGTTAATCCTAAATGTAGGTGCAGATAAGAACTAGAAAGCACCATTGCATAGGGAAGTTCTTTGAGTAGTAAAAACTAGTCTACGGGTACCTAGTCTTAAGAGTGGGCGGGGCATGCCCTATGCTATCTTATCCAAAAGAGGTCGACCCTCCAGCTCTAGATCCTTAAAAAAGTGGATTTGCATATTGGTACCATTGCTTCATAGAAAGGGCATTAACATAAATACGGCAGTAAGCAGAGGAAGTACAAAGGTATGTAAACTAAAAAAACGAGTCAAAGTGGATTGACCCACACTAGCACTTCCACGTAATAACTCCACTAAAGGTAATCCTATTACCGGAATCGCGTCAGGTACACCTGTCACAATTTTTACTGCCCAATAACCAATTTGATCCCAAGGTAAAGAATAACCAGTTACACCAAACGATGCAGTCAATACAGCTAAAACCACACCAGTGACCCAAGTTAATTCGCGGGGTTTTTTAAATCCACCTGTGAGATACACACGAAATACGTGCAGGATCATCATTAGAACCATCATACTTGCTGACCATCGATGAACTGATCGGATTAACCAACCAAAGTTGGCCTCGGTCATTATGTATTGAACCGAGGAAAAAGCCTCTGTAACGGTTGGGCGATAGTCAAAAGCCATAGCAAAACCGGTAGCAACTTGTACTAGAAAACAAGTAAGTGTAATTCCCCCTAAACAATAAAATATGTTGACATGAGGAGGAACATATTTACTAGTTATATCATCTGCAATTGCCTGAATCTCAAGACGTTCCTCAAACCAATCATATACTTTATTGAGATAGCTAACTAACCCGAACCCCCCTCCGAGAACCGTATATGAGAATTTCATCTCGTACGGCTCAAGCAGAAACACACAAATTTTCAACGGATATTAGAAAAAAAAGGTTCAAAACTTAACTTCATCAGCCACTGGATTGGGTCGATTTGCCTTGAAGATATGAAATAATAAAAATCCAGTTCTTTGTGATGATAATGCAAAAAATCTCAGCATTCAACTCTACTTCTCTGGCTCTTACCCTTCTAGATAAGGCATCTGTTACCTTATTAGAAGTTCCCTTTTTGTATTCAATCTAAAAATCGAGTCCAATGAATTTGGTTAGGGTTTTGAATTGGAGTGGTTGAGTTAATCTTTGCTCAAGCAAGTATTTTAAACTTTGGTGGTCTGTCTTTATAAGAAATGGTTTCAGCTGAAGGTAATGCCTCCATTTAGACAGACACTGCCATCAAAATTGCCATTAGTTCAGTTCCTTCTCATAGGCCGATAACCCCAAACTTATAACTCCTAATGCTTAGCTTAAATATGCAATTGTCTTTTTATCTTGAGATAACACAGCTCCAATTCCCAAATCAGATGCATCAGCCTCTATAGTGAATGGTTTAGAGAAATCGGGTAATTCCAAAACTGGAGCTGATACCATTGCTCTCTTGAGTTGCTCAAAGGCCTTTTGAGCTTCTGCATTCCATTCAAAACCTCCTTTCTTGAGCAATTCGGTGAGAGGTCTGCAAATGCCACCATATCCTTGCACAAACCGCCTATAGTAACCAGTCAAACCCAAAAATCCTCTTAGCTCCTTGACATTTTTAGGCACTGGCCACTGAACCATAGCTTCAATTTTGCTTGGATCAGTTGCTACTCCCTTTTCAGAAATGATGTAACCAAGGTATTCTATTTGTCCCATCCCGAAAGAGCACTTGCTCAGTTTAGGTTTGTTTTTCTTGAGCAGCTTAAACACTTCTTCAAGTTATTTCAAATGAGTCTCCATCCCGTCACTGTATACTAGGATATCGTCAAAGAAGACTAATACCCCTTTTCTCAAATTCTCCTTGAATATTTCATTCATCAAATTCAGAAAAGTTGCGGGTGCATTTGTCATTCCGCATCACCTTGAACTCAAAATGACCACGGTGAGTCCTGAAAGCGGTTTTATGCACATCACTTTCTTTCATCCGGGGACCTTCAAATAAATTCTCGAGAATATTTTCGCCCCTCATCTAATAAATCTTCATTTATAGGTATGGGATACTTGTTCTTTATGGTTGCGGCATTTAGTTCCCTATAATTAATGCACATGCGCCATGAATTGTCCTTCTTTTTTACCTAAAGTGCAGGAGCTGCAAAAGGACTATAGCTGGGTTGAATTATCGAATTTCTCAACAGTTCTTCACATATATTCTCTATTTCTGATTTTTGGGGGTGTGAATATCTGTAGGGGCGCAAGTTAATGGGTTCAGTACCTTCGGGGGATCGAATGATCCAAACTTCTCTTGGGAGGTAGTTGAGTTGGTTCTTGGAATAAATCCGTGTAAGATTGAAGAAGTGTTTCAATTTGAGGACTTACTAGGTCTTGACTACCTATTTCAAAGGAATCACACCATTGCAGCATTAAAACTACCTCCTCTGCCTCCAAATCTCACGTCCCGCTGGGAGATGGGACCTCCACGGCCTCTCGGCTGTTGTGTACCGCCACCTCTCGCCACTACTCCCTGTGTCATCGGTTTGATGCTCGGTCCCAAGCATGAGTTTTGAATTTGGCTTGGGACACCCCCTAGCGAAATGACCGAGCCCACCACAATTGTAACAAGTGCCATTCTTCCTGTAGCAAGTTGACTCATGATGTCTCCCTTGACAATATCGACACCAAACCTTCTCGTAATTCACAACGCCAGAATTTGGCTTAGCTGGATTTGCGGATGGCGGGGAATTCATTGACTGACTTGGCCTTGATTGATGATCCATCAACTCGTGGCTTTACATTGAGAACAAAGCTTTGCTGACCCTTGCTAGGCTCATATGACTCCACTCGTAGCGCATGTGCCATCAGATCCACTAGTCTCACTGTACCAGGAAGGTCGATTATTTGTGTCAATCTGGGATGAAGCCCTTCCAGATATTGCCGTCGCAAGCGGAAGTCATCTGCCACAATGTCGGGAGCATACCTCATCAAGTTGTCGCATTTCATATTGTAGTCCTGAACAGTACCACTCCCTTGTTTTAGGCTAACGAATTGCTGTCGAAGCGCTTCCCGAGACATCACATCTAAATACTGATCATTGAATTCTCGCTCGAACCACGCCCAAGGAATGGTTGGATTTGAACCATCATTATCTCCATTATGTCTCTTCTTTGCCTCCTGCCACCAGAAAGGAGCATGGAAACATGAGAAGCAAAGAAAGAATGAACATATGGGCGTTAAGCATTGTGAAGAGTTTTTTATTAGTTAAATAGCTGGGAATAAGGCTTACCCTTCGTAAGTCCAATATGCGAGTAAGAACATGTGCGGGAATAGGCATATGTTTGGGGATATGGAGGAAATAGAACGATTTCACTAATTGTTTCGTCTGGGTCGTCAATGTTTGATTTTTTTTACTTTTTTCTATAAATGTTTTATGCTTTTTTCTATTTTCTTTGGTTATATATAAAGAGCTCTCAATTTTTTTCAGAAACCTAATAAGCCATGCCTGCAACTAGTTATTAAGCAAGGGTACTCAACTCCACTCTTTTCACCAGAAGTCTTATTTTTAAGATGGAAAAGAAGGAAAGATATATCTTTACTAGTACATCCGCCTTGCCATCCAAATCATTAATCTTTTTTTAGATAGTATTATGCGTGGATATCCCGACCTTGTTAAGGATACAGGTAGGGGTAGGTGTTGGGCGTGCGGAGACTTAAGACCTTCGTAGGCAATCAGGTATGGCTTTGGTTAAGTCAATTTACGACTCCATCTTCACCAGTAGCCAAGGTAGGCATAATACGCGTGAGCTCTTTCAAGTCTTTCGTGCGGGTATACGTTGAGCTAGTCCTCGTACTCCTTTTCTTAGCTCTTTTAGAAAGAATCTTATTTTTCATCATGTCAGGTCTTGGATGTAGACTCGGCTATGGTAGGATCGACCTAATTGTGATCATTCTCCGCTTCGTTCGCTGATCTCTTGCTATTGCTGCAGTCCACCCTTTCTTTGAATCATTTACATTCGGAATTTCAAGAGAAAAGAGTCTTATGTGTATTGGATCCGCTCTTCTGTTAGCATGAACACATGAATGAGATTCTATTCCTCTTCCAAAATAGAACCCCCAACCTAGGTGCGGGAAGTCAAATCAATCCTTGTTTGTACATCGCTGAACTTACATACCCGGGCCCGGCTCAACATTCTTTTAAAACAATCGAATAACGGCTTTTCCATGACTTGGCCATTCAATCTTGTGAACTAATCGAGACCGAAATTGGATAAAGAGATACA
The DNA here is from genome assembly GCA_000338895.3 of Oryza meridionalis. Classification (NCBI taxonomy): domain Eukaryota; kingdom Viridiplantae; phylum Streptophyta; class Magnoliopsida; order Poales; family Poaceae; genus Oryza; species Oryza meridionalis. The sequence continues at coordinate 13,721,589 of CM002527.2, read as the reverse complement.
AAAGGAGAGGAATACCCAATCGATGAAAGAACATGAAACCCTTCTGTTTCTACAGAGGTACGGGAAACGGTTAGGGGCAATAAAGTAGGTGAAGTGGTTGGATTTTGCGAGCTGTTCCAACCACTGCTGGATGTGATTCCAAGAGCCGAACCAGAATGAATACCACACAGAAGAGTCAAGACCGGGCTCCCTAATAGAATGTTTAACCGATCCATTCCGGATCGATCGAATTGGTACGGAAGTTGTAACATGGGAAAAGCACAGAAAACACGACTTATTTGAATAACCCGGTGACCTACCAATTGTAGAAGTAGGATTTTTGGCAAGCAATAAGCACTTAAATAATACAATTCGAGTGTACCAGATTCTTTATCATTTCGAGAAAAAGGTTCGGGAGGAAAGGGAAACAACAGAGGGATCCGAATCGAACCTAAATGGGAATGACATGAAAAATCTTTTTCAAAACCTATCATTAAGGGCGTGACGACGATATACGAGAGGAATAAAAAAAAACTCGTGATTGGTGTGGAGGGGAAGATCTGCTTATGAAATTGTTCAAGAAAGAGTCGTCTCATTTCCTTACTTCTTCGTTCTTTCGAATTCATTCACTTCGACGGCTGGCGCTACGCTAGCTTTGCATGATTAGCTCCGGCAGAACAGGTACTGCATTTCCTTAGTTGGATCCGCTCTTTCTCTCTCGTGCAGTTGTTGCTTCCGGCTATTTATTCAGTCGTCAATCAGCATTGATCCGGGTAGTTAGTCAGTCTCTCTCTTTTTTCCCGTCCTTCTCTATCTATGAAATTCCTAATTAAGGGCTTTCCAATATCTAAATGTTCATGCAAAGCAACAAACGAAATGCAAGAACTGTCACGCAGAAGTCACACAGTATGCTGATCGTTCTGAAATGAGAAAAAGTATGGGATTGAATAAGAGATTCATACATAGAGATCTAAACTCATGGAAGGGCCCGGCCAGCAAACGAGATCTCTTACATCCAAACAAGCACCGGATTGAGCGCACTAGCGCGAAAGCGTTAGCACGCGCATCCGTTTTCTTGCTCGTTGACGATCGAGGAAAAAGGGATAAAATACCCATTTTAGAACCGTTCACTACTAACAAATAGAAAATATCAAAATAACAAATAATATAGTTAATTAATATAGTTAATGGTTCCAATTTGTCCTAAATTTTTCAGTCTGTGACTGGAAACCCTTTCTCTTTTCAATAGAAAGAGAAGGTATTTAAGCAGTGTGTGTTTTGAGATACAATCAATCGAAGAGAATAAAACTGGGTCCAATAAAAAAACCGGAATGAATTTCTTCAAAGGGATTGGAAAGGGATAAGTACAAAGGGATTCGACGAAAAAAAAAGGGTTTAGTAATCCCCTCCTACGAACAATAATTAGTAAAATAATGTGGATGAATAAGATTTTTCTCGATTTTAGATCGGATTTGGCGGCATGGCCAAGCGGTAAGGCAGGGGACTGCAAATCCTTTATCCCCAGTTCAAATCTGGGTGCCGCCTGATCAATAAAATACTTAGGCTTATAGTACTGATCCAACTCGAAAAATTCGTACCCCGCATAAGTTGGGGCAAGAGAATAACTAGGCCCGGCGATACTTGATTTTGAGAACCCACAGTTCTTTCCTCAAACTAGGGTTTGTTTTGGCAGTAGTGGCCCAAACCGCTACCAATAGGGATGAGATAGCGTTTCCTTATTCTTTTATTAATTTGAATTGATTCTTAATTGATTCGATTCGAGAATTTAAAACTAGGAGGCTAAGATGTCAGAAATCTTGGTGGGCACCTGAGCACAAGACTTTTTAGAAAAGGCCTGCCCGGGATGTACCGAAAGATAGAGATGCTGCATCGAAACAGTCAGACTACCGAGGAACCGCTACTCCATACCACGCTGACCAACACACGTCCGCGAGAGAAGAGGCAAACCACGCGATCAGCACCACGACTTCAGCTACCTGATCAAACTATGAAAGCAGGAATCGCGTCGTCTGTATCCCTGCTAAATATCTTGTTTTGGCCACATGGATTGGATATAAACAAAAAAGCCTACACAAGACTTTGGGTTCACTTTGGCCCTCGTGGAAAGGACCTATGTGAACGAGGCGAATGGACTCATTTGGAGGACTTAACCAAACTTCATCTTTTGGTCAAAACGACAGACTACAGACCCGACCCGGTGCGGGAGCCGCTCGCACCCACTAGAGACTTTAAAGAAAAGTATGGATTAGACCAGATATGGGGAGAAGTCTCCATTTCTCCTCACGTCTCGTCTGTTGGCGGAACGCACGGTCCAAGAGAAACTTATTAAACCTGAAGAGCTTTATCCGCTATCGAGACCGTTTTCTTTCCTCACTCTCCAGGTGAGATAGCTGATACGCCCAACATCGGCCTAAAAGATGTCGCCGGGGATCGGTTGAAGCTGCACTCTTGCTCTGCCTCGGTCTAGCCGCGTTTCGGAAAATGTTAAATTGAGATTCAAGAGATAAGCTTTTGGTCAAGTCTTGGAAGGGACTCCCATCCCAGAGTGTGAAAGCTCTCGGGAGAAGGGAATCGACAACACAACTGGAGCTGCCCTTTCTTTGGTTTAGTAAGAAGCTTCCTCAAGTATGTCGATTTGTAGTACGGTCAGTTCACTCGAATCCACTGACTTCATGCACGGGGACTCGACCATCAATCCTTTCTTGTGACGAGCTGTGACTGGGTGCTCTGAAACCTCCTTAAAAGGAGGGGCAGTGGGGTAAGGTAATTGAAGTAACTACCCAGTATTAAGATTAGGCATAAGCATAATAAACTGATGCATCCGAAGACGGTGAATCTAGAATAGAGGCCGGGTGGGGAAGCAAAAGATGCAAGAGAGCCTTTTTCCGGGAAGGAAGGGACGGCCGAGAACGATGTCCTTTCTCGTGCCTAATGCCTAAGCGGGAGCGCCCCTCTGTCTGCTACTTTACACTACTCCTTGAACTGGACTTGAGGCTCTCCTCGAAACTATTCCGAAGTTTTGAATTCCATTTCTATGGATAGGTTCTAAGCATATGAGAGAAAGGCGGATGAAAGGCAGTGACCCTAAGTTCCGAATCTTGCCCTGAATAAGTAAGGTTTCGGGGAAGTTAGAAGCCTTTCGGGCTGAATAGGGGCGGGGAGAGGGTGTAGTGTAGTAAAGGAGGTGGGCTTAGAGCCAGCAAGCAAAGTAAGGCAAAGCTTTATCGCGAAGAAGGCAGATGAATGAATTGGTTCCAGGGTATGCCTTCCGAGGTATGCCGGGCAATAAGGGCAAGGAAGGCTGCGGGAAGAGTTTCAGGACTAGGCCAGAGGACTCCTGTCCATAAGGCTAGGAAGGCAGGAGCAAAAAGATTGAACTAGCCCACGCATCTGCTCCCCTCTCAATCCACCAATAACTAACTCCCATCTCCCAGCATCTCATTCCCACCCCGTCGTCGAGAGCAGCCAGCCCGACGTTTTTATGCGAGTGCCCCATGAAGAGATTTTCAATCTCGAATCTCCGTCTGGTTCCCCGGTGGGGTATTCATCCATTGATCGACCAACTGATTATAGAGAAGCAAAAGTCTCTTGAATCTCCATTGGCGGCAAGCAGTTCCCTTTCTTTTCTCGAGGCAGGAGGGAATGAAAGGCGAATTAAAGCTACAATATGACCTGGAAAAAGAGACTAACAGCTGCTGTTTTTGGATCGATTCATCAGGTAGGATGAAATGAGAGAAAGGGAAGATGCTGCCTCGACATCTGTTTGTCCACGATAAGGGTAATGTGCCCTAAACCATAAGTTGGAGTATGTCCTCTCGGACAACCGACGGTTCTTCGATTCCTTGGCCCTCTGTTGGTTCTGCTATCCGGACCCCAGCCGGGGCTTTAATCATTCCCGGTGATTCGGTGCAGACGCTGTACTTAAGGCTAGAGGGTAAATCTGTGGTTACAATATCCTTGAAGTAATCACTCCCTATGCATTCTTCCGCCAGATCATAAGCTTTTCCCAGAATTGTTGGCTCTACCTGATAGATGCTTTCAACACTTCGAGTTGGTCTGCCATAATATCCAGGAAATGTTGGGAGCTCTGTGTGATAAATAGAACATTGTTGAATTGGAAATGCTATTCGTGCCGGTGAATCGACGAAACTATGTCCTTTGCAGCTTTTTGTGCAATGTCATATGTCGTAAAAAAAAATGTTGGTGCAGGCTGTCTTCGTATGCTTTTTCAAAAGCAAGAATTACTACTATTTATTGACTTTATGAAAAGAAAGTAAATTGACACTTTATGTCTCTCTTTCGAAATTTAAACTTGAAAATAGTAGGAAACGGAAAGCAAGAATGAAGTAGGCGAGGAAAGGCATACATAGGTCAGAAAAGTATGCATGGTCGTCACGGGTAAGGATTCTCATTCCAGCATTCTTGGGTCTAGTTTTGTTTGGACTTGGGCTTAGATGTAGTGGGTTCTTGGGCCACTGCTTTACCTTTTAAAACCTTAGAAGGAGCATTAGTCTTTGACACATCAATCAACCCGGCGGTTGAGCATGGGATTTGGACACATCAGCACCAGTTGTTGAAGTCGAGTATGAGCTTCTATCCAATCGAAAGAAGAAGCAAAGGCTTTTCGGTAAAGTATCCGTTTTTTAGTGGTCCTTGCATTCACTCCTCCAAGGAGGTGGGAATTCATCCATAGTACGCCTATCTATGGAAAAGTTCTTTTGAAAGATTTCCCCTTCCTTTCTTCTCTACACTTATCCGAATAGGTTGGTGTGCCAGCTTCTTCTCCTGCCATCCCGACCTGTTGGCCATACCGTAGTGTGAGCACCATTATTAGAATTGGAGTATCTCTTTCAAGCACGCACATAATGGACAGCGTGGGAATACCTACAATAGGGACAGCCCGTCATAGACCACAGGAATCCATACCCTCGCGGAAAGTACAGGTGGTTATCTATGATAGCTACGGGCAAAGGGTTAGGGCTATACGACGGCGGTGCTAGGTAGGGTAGGGCTAAGGCGCGGGTGCAGGGCGTCGGCAATGCTATCTTTCAGTACCGATAAGAGGCAAGGACCCCGTTCGAATAAGCAAAGCAACTGCTCTATAAAGGCTCTGCTTGTGCTATTGCCCCTTACGAAAGTCCAGGAAAGGATGGATAAGAGGATGAGTTAGGGAATCCTACGTAGGTACGAAATGAAATCCACTCCTAAACTTAGTTGTATTGGTATTGGCCTGCCACCTAGCTAGAATAGAAGGAAGAATCTCGTAAATCTAGACTATTCAAGTTGAAGCTGATTTAGAAGGATCAAGTAAGATGAAATTTCAATGACCCTGGCTAAAAGGAAGGTGTGTTTGCTTAAGGATGGGGAGCCGGCGAACTACGCAATCTCTACAGCATCGAGGCTGAAGACAGGTCTTTACGACGACTACCGCGGATAAACAGGTCTATCAAACCCAGAACCAGAGCAGGGAAGTTATAGATTTCTCCGTCCGTCCTCGACAGGAAGAATGTACAAGAATTCTGAACTAGCTAGGGTGAAACAAATACATTCCTAAGTAGGTGCGTGAAAGTCAGACAGGGAAGAGTCAAGGAATCCATCCTCGTAACCGCCTAGTCCGTAGAAGGAAGGCTTTCTTTGAGGAAGTAGTCGGGAATTAGTCGGATCTAAGCTAAGGAACTGAACTGCTATCCTCAGCATCTCTATTGCCACCACCGAACACTTCGGCACCGAAGCACCACGCGAAAGGACCGGGAGAGGCCAACAACCGGCGACCCCCCCGTCGACCAACTGCTCTTTCTTGCCAATCTACTTTAGATTTATTAATACTTTCATTGCTCCCCGAACAACCATTGCTTTTCTTCCGCGGTTTCTTTAGTTTCTTCTTGATTTGATTGAAGTTTAGGGAATTGGATGGACTGGTGGCTTTGGATATTATCCGTCCTACTTATGATCTTACAATTGAACACACTAGTATTTTATGGATTCTTTCCCCGGTAGTGTAGTCATCTCCAAAAGGGATGATACATATTTCTCTGTCCTAGGATGCGCCGTTCGTGATAAGCTTATCCGCTTCCTTTCGCCGGTAGTGTGAATCTTCTCGAAAGCGCACAGCATAGTCCAGTCAGTGTAGCCAGGGCATCATGAACGGATTCCTCAAGAGGAAGGTAGGGCCATATCTATCCAAGAAGAAAGACCAGGTAAACAATTATGCTACTTGACCAATGGATAAAGTATAGATCTCATGGCTGGCTACTATTCAACCCTGGCATTGGGGATCAGGAACGGGGTCAAGTACGGACTTTGGCTAAGGATGGGGATCCGGTTGTGCCGTGCCGGCCCCGGGAATCGGCGAACTACGCTACACAGTCAGATACCTAAGCGAACGGATAAGGGAAAGCCCGCTATATTATATATAGTAATCACCTGCCAAAAGGAAAGCCTGACCGATAATAATAATAGGTCTATGCGCCGAACAAGCAACGGTATATTAGAGATAGTAAGGAGTTGTATACACGGGGGTATGCATTCATGTCACGCTTTCTGTGTGATAAGAGGTTGCTAGCTAGCAAGTATAGAAACAGGAGATATGCGTAGTTAACAGAAGCAAGGGAATATGCGTGAGTTGATTTGATAGTTTTTTTGAGAAAAAGCAATTTCATCTCAAGGGAAAATGCATTGCATTTTCAAGGGATTGCCAAGCTAGGCTAGGGATCGTCCGCGGGTATCAGATCAGGAATATCGTATTTATCTCTTCTAATCTAGATCCCACTTCCCTCCACTTCTTGCCTCACGCCCGTCAAACCTGACTCCACATTAACGACTGTCCTTCCACCCAATTCCCCGCATCCTTGCATCACATCTCCAACCCCTGCCTCCACGCGATCTTCCACAATCGTACCCCCCACCTCTGAAGCTTGCATAACCCCCGACGAACCTGTCTGCACCTGCGGGGCCCGCGCTTACATCATTGGCATCGCATGATTAAACATCAGCACGCGCACTTCCCTCCGTTTTCGATGCCGACAGGGGGCTGCTAGGGGGTGTAAAGTTTCGTTTCGGTCGTGTCAGACGACATGCAGGGGGGGCAATGGCTGCCAACGGAATCTATAATAATTCGATACTAGGTCAACTGTACCATCGGACTTGTAAGAACATGTAAAATGTACCACACGAGGTTGTACCAGCTGTGTGCAGTCCTCCGGCACGGGTTAAGTGTCCTGCATAGATCTTCCCCTCTCTCCCAAAGAAGAGATGTTCGCTTCATAGCCTTCTCTTCCGAGATAAACCCTACAAAGGATCCTAATCGTGCTAGCCTTTCATGGACTCTTCTTGGATTTCCTTTCAGCTGCGCCCAGCACCTCTCTAGTTTCTCTACGAGATGGAGATGGCTCATTCTCTAGTTTTCCTACGAGATATAAGTCAGTTTCTATCGTACTTTGAAGTTCAGGAAGGAGTTATTAATTAAGACGAAGAAGAACTGGGTGGGGATATGCCTTTCCCATAACAATAGAAAGAATCAAAGCCAATATACACTATAACTATAGAGTTTTCGCCTACCTATGAAAAAGTGAGATGAGAGCTTTTAAATATAAGCATAAACGAATTCCTAGCCGAGCCCTATACTTACCTGCTTGTACGGTCAATGCCCTAGTAGACATCAACTTGTTCATAAACTCCAGCCTTATCTACTGCCTTTCGTTGCTTGACGGCAGATCGATCTAATCCTCGGCTCCACGAAGCGAAGGCCCTGTTCCCAGCTAAAAACAAACCTCTCTAGTCTAATAGCAACAAACAAAACGAAGACTGATCCCCAAAAGATTGAAGAAAGCCTGCAGATATCTAGGTTGGAAAGCGTACATTCCCTTTGTCAGAGGTTAGTGGAGGAGGTAATGGAGTAGGTGTTTCTGGTCGTGGCTTCGGTGGTACTGGTCGCGGGACGGGAGGTGCCATTTATAGAAAAGATTGGCTACAATAGCACTTTATGCACTTCACTTTTGGCTATTCTACATGGGCAACCCTGGGAAATGGGCTTCATTCAAGTCTTGGTCTTTTCGGATTCACTTATTTACGTGCATTTTCTTAAGGAAAGAGCCTATCTACCCAAACCTGATAGATGGATGGAATGAACCTAGCATAGCGAATTCTTGAAGTTGAATATAAGAAAGAAAGCCTACAAGTATAGAAAGAAGTGCTAGTATCAAATAAACATAAGTAGTTGAGTCAGCATAAGTAGTTTATTGCTTACGCCCTTTGCTTCTTCTTTTTCTCCTAGATCCTATATTGCTTCCCCCTTATAGTAATGATTTTCAGGTCAGTTTGAGTTACACACTAAGCTGCTTATTACAAAAGGGCAACTCGCTTACGATCCAACATGCCAAGCCTGGTAGCAGAAAAGGCATGCAACAAATACCTAGCTTGAAAACTAGAGTATAAAGTAGTTTAGTGAAAAGGAAAGTAGTTTAGAAATTGTTACAAGAATGAAAACAAAAACTATTAATAAACTGAATGCAACAAAGAATACAAAGCTAACACCCGAGGAAGGACCGCCGCTCCTTTCATATGCTAACTTTGCCAATGCCCTTCCTTATAAAATAGACGTAATAATCTATTAAATAACATTCTGGATAGATAGTCCATTCCTTTCTTCCAACGTTGAACTCTTGACTATGTTTGTTTGCTGGTGAAAAAAACTGTTTCTAAAAAGAATAAGGCCGGCAGAAATGCTAACTAAAGTCGTAGTGAAAGACCAGTTATGAAAGAGGAATTCAGTCAATCCTTCCAATCTAGTATCTATAAAAGAAAGTAAAGATGGGATGGGATTAGAAGCACTAATCAAAGGAGATTTATTTGCTGTCATCGAGCAGGGCTGAATAGATATCTGTTCTGTTGGCGAATCTCGGGCATCTTCACGGCTAAGATCAAAAGAAGTGATTTAATTAGTAAAAGAAATCGATCACTGCTTGGACTCCCCGAATGGGAGTTACTTTTCTTTTCTTCATACAACCCCTGCAAAGTAAAGGTGAACCTACCTTACCCAATAAGGAGTACGGATTACCCGTGTACCGGGCCTAGATAATTTCTTTAATTCGCTACAGGTAAGGGTTAGCACAATACTCCCTAAGATTCAATCCCGCTTCCTTGTGCGGCTTCGTCGAGGAATTACCTCGTTAGCCCACGCGAACTAGCTATCAGCGACATTGTTATTCCGGCCTCCCCAATCTTTAGCAATTGTTAGGAGCCACCCGAGTTATGATTTGGCCCATCGATGATGACATAAAGCGTCTTTCCGACCAGCCTATTCGGTATTCCGAGAGGCTGGTCGGATTGGGTTACAGCCTTGTCTGTATAGGAGTATCAGAATGCTTTACTGCCTTAGTGAAATTTGCTGCCTGTCTGGTTTGTCTGGGACAGGGTGCCTTTTGCCTATATGATTATCAGGCTTCCTTACTTATACTACTCTTCTAAACCACGTAGGGCGAGGGTAGGGAAATTCATCCCAACCAATAGCAGTGAGTTAGCTATAACTACTAGGCCTAGAGTAAAGTAGTAGGGCTTTCTGAGGAGTAAGCCTAATTCCGTTAATGCAGAAAGATCTTTCCCAGTCCCAGATAGAAGAGTACCAACCAAAGAAGCAAAAGCAAGACCTCACTAGTAAGGAAGGCACTTGCTGCCGGAGTTCAACAGGCAAATATAAGAAAAGAAGTCATGTTCACTTCATCATCTGTTAAACAAAAGTTAAACAAAAGTTTTTCCCTCGCATCTCGGTCACTTTTACTTTTTCGTTATTTCGTAATCCCCAGGGTATGATACCCTTTAGCTTCACAGTGACAAGTCATTTTCTCATTACTTTGGCTCTTTCATTTTCCATTTTTATAGGCATTACGATCGTTGGATTTCAAAGACATGGGCTTCATTTTTTTAGCTTCTTATTACCAGCGGGAGTCCCACTGCCATTAGCACCTTTTTTAGTACTCCTTGAGCTAATCTCTCATTGTTTTCGTGCATTAAGCTCAGGAATACGTTTATTTGCTAATATGATGGCCAGTCATAGTTCAGTAAAGATTTTAAGTGGGTTCGCTTGGACTATACTATTTCTGAATAATATTTTCTATTTCATAGGAGATCTTGGTCCCTTATTTATAGTTCTAGCATTAACCGGTCTGGAATTAGGTGTAGCTATATTACAAGCTCATGTTTCTACGATCTCAATTTGTATTTACTTGAATGATGCTATAAATCTCCATCAAAATGAGTAATTTCATAATTGAATAAAAACGAGGAGCCGAAGATTTTAGGGGGCGGGAGAAAAGGTCAAGTCTAAGCGACATATGGCACGAACAGGAAATCCAATTTCGGTAATCCGAAGCCCACCTTACCTTAATCCATTTTCTTGAGGATCTTGCATTTGTTCGTTCTCTGCCGACCTATTGTTTCCATCACTCCTGTTGCTTCTTCCTTTCTCTATCCAACCCGAGCTCTATCGCCCATGGCTGAACTCTTCTCTGCAGCCTCATCGCCAACAAAAGGTCCACATCCTTCAATCGGCATGTACTATGGAATGGCTTTAATGTTTCTATATCCGGAAGTAGGGAATCTCGTGCTTGCATATCTAAATCTAAGTTTTGAGACAGACCTTTCATGGGTTCAAAGAAAAGAAGAGTACGAGTGGGTGATGTGATTGACTAATAGGAAAGTGATAGGAGTTGTGATCGGGTTTTTTTCTTTTTTTGCCAAGGATATTCTTATTCACTGCTCAGAGAAAATGAAAAAAAACAAACTAGGATTCTTCCGAACTCAATTCCGTGGCCAAAACCATCTTCTCACTCTGACCCCCACATATCAGATCCCAGAGGCATAGGAAAAGCGGTATCAAGAATAGTAGTATAAAGAAAGATAGTACAGTACTCAAGTAAATGAATTCGCCTAAGGATCGATGGAACGATCAAGGTCCCCGTGAAAAAGTAGATACTAGATCGATATGATACTCTCATCTCTGGAGTAACTTCTTCCATTATGCTGATCTCTAGGTCCGTTCCATCATCATCGTAATAGTATGGTCCCAGGTGTCCGAGCTATAGATCAAGATCATATTTAGTCACATTTCTACCGGTGCACTTCTCATGAAATAATTCCCTTTCCAAGGAAAGGAAAACAAGAACTCGAATACTCGTAATAGCGATCCTGATCCACCTACTTTTTTCTATTCTTTGATTCGAAACGTGCTAAAGCACAAGCCATTTTTATGCATGGGGCATAAGAGTGGACAATCTATGTTATCGAAGGAAGTAAATAACAACACTTCAGCGTTTAGGTCTACCTTCAGTAAACCAATAGTTTTGCAGCATTGGAATTTGAGTTGGCCAGGTAAGGTCCTCTAAAAAGAAAAGAAGAAACTACTTAGAATAGATAAATGCCATTGGTTTTCTCGTACTATACGATCTTTTTTTGTTTTGTTTTTTGGCCATGATTGTGCTGCTCCTGTGAAGGCTAGTGGGAAAGCTCACCGTTCATTGTGATGAGTGGGGGCCTTGTATCTGTATTCGGATCAGCTCCTTAACAGAGTTTCCTGCTTGAACCCTGGCTGGGAGCTGGGAGGGGTGTCCCACTACAGGTGCAAATAAACCATTTGACCTTACAGGGGAAAGGAAACAAACCACTCAATAATCGGTAGAAATTCCTCCTACTGAACAGCTTTCCTTTTCTCGCCTTAACTACTACTTCAAAGCAAGGCGGAATACCACGGGATAGGAATGAAAGAACTTCTTACTCAACTTTCTAGCTATATAAAAATAGTTAGCAATATGAAACGAGTAACTTAAGCCCTAGTAAAAGGCTACTCTTTGAATCCCCTCTTTAAGGCATATAAAATTAGTACTCTTCCTGAGCTAGCTTAAGCATATCTTGAGCGAGTGAGTTGTATTTCCCTCCATCAAGTTCTAAGCGATCAAATAAGGTCCTTGCTCTCGAGCCAATGCCAATACCAATAGAGAGGGTCTAAACGAAGGATTCAAAGGAGGTTACCGGTTAAGGGCAAATGCAATCTCTAAGCCAGTTGGAGAAGATTCTCATACGAGCCACAGATGATGAAGTGAACAGGACTTCTTTTCTTATATTTGCCTGTTGAACTCCGGCAGCAAGTGCCTTCCTTACTAGTGAGGTCTTGCTTTTGCTTCTTTGGTTGGTACTCTTCTATCTGGGACTGGGAAAGATCTTTCTGCATTAACGGAATTAGGCTTACTCCTCAGAAAGCCCTACTACTTTACTCTAGGCCTAGTAGTTATAGCTAACTCACTGCTATTGGTTGGGATGAATTTCCCTACCCTCGCCCTACGTGGTTTAGAAGAGTAGTATAAGTAAGGAAGCCTGATAATCATATAGGCAAAAGGCACCCTGTCCCAGACAAACCAGACAGGCAGCAAATTTCACTAAGGCAGTAAAGCATTCTGATACTCCTATACAGACAAGGCTGTAACCCAATCCGACCAGCCTCTCGGAATACCGAATAGGCTGGTCCGTGCCTTCCGTTTTTGTCTCAATGACAGGCCGCTCGAACATTGTCTGATTTTTTTTTGAAGAGACTCGATCTTATGTATCTACTTATTGTCTTTTTGCCTTTGCTCGGTAGTTCCGTAGCCGGTTTTTTCGGACGTTTTCTAGGATCTGAAGGAACCGCTATAATGACCACCACGTGCGTTTCATTTTCTTCGATCTTATCTTTGATTGCTTTTTATGAAGTCGCACTGGGAGCTAGTGCTTGCTATCTCAGAATAGCTCCATGGATCTCATCGGAAATGTTTGATGCTTCTTGGGGCTTCTTTGGCGACCGTGAAGTCACCGGATGAATTGCCGAGTAGATAGATCAGATCCGGACGCTGCAGTTGTTTCGCGGTGATACGGACTCGACCCGCTCCTACCCACCCTGGGGTATCATAGCATGTCGGGAATCGAGGGGGGACATACTGGACGTAACAACTCCCGTCGGTTGGGGGCTCTGCCGCCCTGCCTTTCGATCGATACACAGTTGAGGAGGCCGATCACGAACGTGACAGGTGTGGGAGCGATCCTGGGAAGGCAAGGCTAAGACGGCGCCTTGCATATGGGTAGCAAGAGGGCGCTTATGCCCCGACGGTGGGGCCTTATGGGGGAGGGCCCAGCCCAATAGGGGCAGCACAGCCCCCACTTTAAGCGCATCTCTGTATCGACAAAATAACTCTATCTAAGGGTGACGTCGGTGGAACCGGTGAACCACGCGAGCTGGTTAGATGCGTGGGGCAGAGGGCTCGTAGTACCCCCCTTTTCTTGATCCAGCCTTTTCTTCGCTTCGGTAGTTAAGAACCTAAAATCCAAGGGGGGCTGGCCTGCACGCCATACCTATACCCATACAGTGCCAGGCAGGCGGTGGACTCATTTTTGGATTAGGGAAGGGGGGAAGGGGCCTAAGCACGGCAGATGCCGTACACTTGAGTGGCAAAGGAAAGCGAGACCGTACTTCTTTTGCCAGGCCTGTTCTTACATAAGGTTCCTCAAGTTGGTGAGCCGTGTGATGGGAAACCTTCCCGCACGGTTCGGAGAGCACTGAAGACGAATGAGAGGTTCACCACCACATCATTGCAAGGGGAGCTCGCTCGATTCGCAGATTGGTCTGACTCGTAATTCACTTTTGACTCCGTGTTCGATAGCCTGACCGTAGTAATGTTAATTGTGGTTACATTCATAAGTAGCTTGGTCCATCTTTATTCCATTTCATATATGTCTGAGGATCCGCATAGCCCTCGATTTATGTGTTATTTATCCATTTTTACTTTTTTTATGCTAATGTTGGTGACTGGAGATAACTTTCTCCAATTATTCCTGGGATGGGAGGGAGTAGGTCTTGCTTCATATTTGTTAATTCATTTCTGGTTTACACGACTTCAGGCGGATAAAGCAGCTATAAAAGCTATGCTTGTCAATCGAGTAGGTGATTTTGGATTAGCTCTTGGGATTTTTGGTTGTTTTACTCTCTTTCAAACAGTAGACTTTTCCACCATTTTTGCTTGTGCTAGTGCTCCCAGAAATGAATGGATTTTTTGCAATATGAGATTGAATGCCATAACTCTGATTTGTATTTTACTTTTTATTGGTGCTGTTGGGAAATCCGCACAGATAGGATTGCATACTTGGTTACCCGATGCAATGGAGGGTCCCACTCCAGTATCTGCTTTGATTCATGCAGCTACTATGGTCACTGCTGGCGTTTTCATGATAGCAAGGTGCTCCCCTTTATTTGAATACTCACCTACGGCTTTGATTGTTATTACTTTTGCAGGAGCTATGACGTCATTCCTTGCGGCAACCACTGGAATATTACAGAACGATCTAAAGAGGGTCATAGCTTATTCAACTTGCAGTCAATTAGGCTATATGATCTTTGCTTGCGGCATCTCTAACTATTCGGTTAGCGTCTTTCACTTAATGAATCACGCGTTTTTCAAAGCATTACTCTTCCTGAGTGCGGGTTCGGTGATTCATGCCATGTCGGATGAGCAAGATATGCGGAAGATGGGGGGGCTTGCCTCCTCCTTTCCTTTGACCTATGCCATGATGCTCATGGGCAGCTTATCTCTTATTGGATTTCCTTTTCTAACTGGATTTTATTCTAAAGATGTGATCTTAGAGCTCGCTTACACAAAGTATACCATCAGTGGGAACTTTGCTTTCTGGTTGGGAAGTGTCTCTGTCCTTTTCACTTCTTATTACTCCTTTCGTTTACTATTTCTAACATTTCTAGTACCAACTAATTCATTCGGGCGAGACAGATTACGATGTCATGATGCGCCCATTCCTATGGCCATTCCTTTAATACTTTTGGCTCTCGGGAGTCTCTTTGTAGGATACTTGGCCAAAGTGTGACCTGTTAGCCCATAAGTCAGTACTGTGACGAAGCGGCTGTTGCTCACCCGATACGATCGTACGAGGTCACAATTTACCCAACACGATCATCCGGGGTGAACAAGAATTGGGGATCGGATGCGGGCGAAATTCCCGCCAATGGCTGAGATGTTCAGTCGACTCCCTCCCCCTTTGTAGGGGTCTGGACCCCTACGAGTGAGCAGAAAAGGGAGGAGGAAAGAGGCCCTGGTGAACCGTCATAATAAGTGAACAAGTGTAAGCTTTGCTGCCCGACAGTATGGAGTACTGACCACACCGAGGGACAGGCCCTGAAGCGAAGGACAGGAACGAGCGGAATTAATGTGTTCCAATTTCTGGCCTTGCACCGACCATCCAACGGACCATGGACTAAATGGCCACTGCCTGAAAGGACTATGCTATGTCCAGGGGACCGCCGCCCTCCACAAGGTACATCTTGCGCCTATGGGCCGCTATAACTATCCAAGAAGACACTCGAAAAAGGAAGGATAAACAAACCTACCCGGTGGACTGCCGAGCTACAAGTCCTACGACACAGGAGCGGGATTCTCTAAAAAGCCAAGGTCGTGGGTGGCCAAGAGGGCCCACTTGGAGACTTGGGATCTCAGCAGGAAATGTGAAGGTTGCTTAAAGCCGGCCGATAGGCGAAAGAGAATCCAAAAGTTTTGTTCTGATCTGAGTAGGCTCAACATAGGGAATACCCTAACCCTGGGAACCGGGGCATATAAATCCGCTTATGGCATTCACCCAAGCATACAGAGACAGATGGAATGAAAGAAAGAAAAAGTAGCTCCGCAGCTCGCCCATCAGAAGAAAGACCCGCCGCTAACGATTTGGAAATCCCTGGTGGGCTGGGCCTGAAAGACAAGTGTGTGTGGATTTCCACATCCTCGTCTTTACTTTAAGACACAACTCTTCTCTTTCTCGGTCAAATGACTTGCGATAGTCTACCTTGAGTAGGACCATAGGGATCTTATGTTTGTGGCGAAAGATAAGTGGTTCTGTCACAACCAAGAAAGTTTCTATGAGTGAGCGACCCTTGATAAACGCCGATTGATACGTGTCAATGTCAATAAGTGGATGAGTGTTGTTAAAGACAATGTTTGTTCCTCTTCTTTGAAACGATTTTGATGAATCTCGAGATGATACTGATTGGCCTGAAATCCTCGACGGTGTTGGCATCTTTTTTCTTTGGGAGGAGAGTGATGGATGCCTGGGTTAGCCTCCAAACATAAAGGCCATTACTATGAAAGAGCTGCAAGAGAGAAAGCAGTTGCGGGTGGTCCCAGAAGGCTTGGATTGCACAGATTCTACCAGAGGATGTTGAGATGCTCCCATTGCAACTCACTGATGGAGAAGAACTGGAGAGCTCAGCTAGAGCTGGAGGAGGTGGTAGTACCAGTTCCCTACTGGTACCAGTGGTGGCTTTGTCACTTCAAATTGGAGGGACTATTGGGCCAAATTCCCATACTGTAAAAAAGGGGGTTTTCTTTTCTGATATATCGGGGGTTTTGTGTGCAGAGGTCGCCAGGTTGAAGTTGGATGTTGCTTTTGTAGTTCCCAGTGAAGGATGATACTGGGTCTATGATGCATTTTATTTGGATTTTGGCTGATAGTTTTCGATGAAGCCACAGATACTACTCTTGTCTGAGACCTGCTGGCTTCATCCAGAGGGAGATTGTTCTATTTTGTTGGATCATAGGGAACAATGAGGATGGGTATGGGGAGATGGTCGTTTAGGGTTGATTGTAAAAAGGTTATTTTTCTTCCTGGTGGTGGTTTTGTGTTTCTTTGAATAATAGGAAGAGGCCGCCAAGGCGCGGAGCGATGAGTATTGCCCATTAGGAGAACCCGTTAAGAAAGCCGGAGCAGAAATCCAAGCTTCTGGTAATTTATTCAATTACTTGAACAGTTTTTTCTTTCTTTGTTGAATTATTTATTTCTCTTTTGGTATGTTGGTTATCTAAAAGCATCTGTGACTTGTTTTAGTACTTTCGTCACAACTATGGCATTGGCATGGGCCTTTGCTCAACTAGACTATCAGAGCTCGATCATGGCAAACGAAGGAACTCAGACCCGATCTAGACAACTTGAGGAGCAAGTTAGAGCTATGAGAGAATCCATGGATAAGATCCAAACAGATCTAGCCGAACGGATGCAACAACAGAGTGAAGAGTTTCAAGCTCAAAAACAATTACAACAACAACAGTTTGAGAAGCAAGTAGTTGAGTCTATTTTTTAAATACAGAGAGAGGTTAGTGGCTTCAACGTTGAGTACCTACTAAGAGTTAGTTCTCGACGGGCAATAAATCATATTGATGAAAAATCACCAAGGAGCATGAAACAAAACACATAACTTACGTACCCATTGTACTTAGAGCCAATAAACTACCAAGAATCCTCTGTCTCAACCACTTTCTTCTTGTCTTTACATCGATTTCCAAATATAGGAAGGGAAAGTAACGGAGAGCAAGCAAAAGAAAGAAATCTATCAACGACCGACTTCGGACTAGAATCTAGAAACATACCTAAGGGAAGAAAGCATATTTGAGGTTTACTCCTTCCATGTCTAGTAGGAGTGCGTGCTTCTTATTGCCTTTTGAGCAGTAGTTGTATACATTCCTCACTCAGTCTAATTAATTCTCTTTCCCCCTACCCAAATACCAAGGGAGGTTTATGATCAAAACTCGTGACTGCTTTCATTTCGCGTGGGGAAAGTAGATCGATTGCCCTAGAATTACAACTACATAGAGGGTCTCTACAAGTCTATAAAGAAGTTTAAAAAAATTGATCGGTAGTAGTCCGGTCGCACCCGAACAATAATATTCCAGAGGGAAATGCACCTAAGATCAAATATTTTGAGCCGGCTTCCGTGGAAAATTCAGACTTTCTTTTTGATGCTGCGATCACATAAAAACATAAACTTTGAAGCTCAATAGCTAAATACATGGCAATTAAATCATGAGCCGGGATCATTAAGAGCATACTGCGAGTAGGAAGTGGAATTAATACAATGAATTCAGAAGCATCAAACCTCTCTTTTTCGAAAGAATCGAAACACATCGAAATGGTACCAGCCGTACTTAATAATAGAAGGATTTGGCAGAAATATGTAAAATTGTCCCTCCTAAAAAAATTATTCCAGAATAAATGGGCAATAGTTAGGAGAGGTGCGCCAGCGGCGAGCAGAAGCAAGGTTATTAGATACCGAAGGAAAGCCCGGCCAGAACCACACGTGCAAGTTTCCCTGCATGTGGCTCGTCCGTGATAACTTCTTCGGATTTGCGTGAACTAGCGGACCGATCACTAAGTGGTTAGTACCTCCAGCATGAGCGAACCTTTTCAGAACTGGTTAGGAATGGGCGCCACTATCCCAGCCCGGATCCAGCCAGGTTCTATTGATCATGTCCCCTTCCCAACAGTTGTACCTTGTCTTGGGGTCTTTGGCTTTACTATCACCGGAAAAATAAAAGTCTTTCTCTTCCCGTCCCGGGTCATAGTGAGGCGAAGGTGCGTCCACAGAAGAGGAAATCGCAATGCATCTTGCTCAGCAGGCGTAGCTTGGAGTGGGAGTGTTGCGGGAGTAAGGTAAGGAAAGTGTGGCCTAAGAGAGGAACCAACCAGGGCCTTTTGAGCGCTGCTAAGCTAATATGCGCCAGAGAAAGAAAAGGAGGTAACTATTCGGTCCGGAGCATTGATTCCCCCTAACGAATAGGCTAACTCTATCTCTCAATTGCCTATCCTGTACTCGAGAAGGTCCCCCAGTTCCTCGGCTGCACCTTGAAGTGCATTTAGTTGTCTAACTTTAGACTCGGGATATTCCCCACTCCATGGCATCTTTCGCTTATCCATTCAGCCCGCCCGCCCAGACGCGGCGCCCTTTCGCATTATCATCTACCGCCCTTTCTTTCCTCCCGTCCCTTCACGCATGAAGATCGTCGTATGTATGTTCGACTTCGGTTGCCGGTGCAATAGAATTGGCGGGAGTATATTATGGCAGGATCAGTCACCTGGGCAAACCAACCCTCCTCCAAGAAGAATTGTGCTATGCCCCCCCGATATCCCTATAGAGCGAAAGAGCTGCCTGGTGATCCCTAGGTTGCAGCACGTCCGGTCGTTAACTCCTCGCTAGCTGCCGCCGTTTTTAGGACCGACCGACGCCTCACCTGCATGCACAGGTACCTACGTAGTGTAGTGTCGGTCGCACATTCATAATAGCGTTCGGACTCATGTGCCTTCCTGAACCAGGGGAGTTCCCTTGCTCCTGCTGCGTACGATTAGCCAGCCTTGCGGCGGCAAAAGGATTAGGACGTCCCCCCATGCTAAGGTTCCCTGCGGTCCGGCCGCATTAGGTTAGGGAGCTGGGCGATAATAGCTCCTCCGCACCCCAAGCGCGCTGCCCTCCTAGGCGCGCAACACTAAGTAATCCAAGCCAACCCACATTACTAACTAACGGTGGATAATCATCTTTCTTAGAGGTACTAAATACAACTCCATGAATGAGCAAAATGAAGGTTGCGTTAATGATAAAGATCTCTGGGGAAACCGCTAAAAAAAGATTGAACATGTGGTTCCGAGTTTCGATAACTTCTTCAGCTTTCATTTTCAATACTGATCGTGAAACACCATGAGCAGCAGGATGTTGAGGTCCGGAATTCGAAGTGAAATTCTTGATTTGCCTGTTCCTAGTCGTCATGGGAAAGAAATAAGAAAGATATTATTATTCCTTTTCTCTTCAGCTATGTCGAAGATATTTACTTATTTGCCGCTCCTTGGCTGTCAAACCTTCCAATTCGAATTTAAAATTCCACCCCCTCTCTCGAACTGAGCTATTCCGATGATAAATCACTAGGACGACATAAGACAGACACATAACCTACGTACCACAATTTCTCCTTAGGCGCATGTCTCGGGCAGATCTGGAGCGACTGGATTGAACAGAAAGTACTCTCACACTATAGAAAAAGTCAAGTCCACTAAAAGTACATGCACTCTTTTCTTACACTTATAGAGTTTCGAAGAAAAGTACTCTCACACTATAGGTAGATGGCTAACATCCCGGGCTACGCTATCTACGACTACTGCCACAGATTGAATGAATTGTGACTGAGCTCGAAGAGAGAGTTTATTGCTTTACCCGCGAGACAGTTTGAACCTCGATAAGTCAGTGTAGTTTAGGCGGTGACTCACATCTGATATGAGAGATAATATATATGCAATTCGTTCGAACTTGCTTAGTAGTGAATTGGGAACAAGAAGAAAAAGAGGGGGCCATGGAATACACTATTGTAGTAGCTGAAATGGCGGATTCCCCTGCTACATTACAATACCTCGCTCCTTATACGGCCCTGGCTGAGTATTTTATGTACCGGCATACTTTAATAATTTATGATGATCTCTCCAAACAGGCACAAGCTTATCGCCAAATGTCCCTTCTATTAAGAAGACCCCCCGGCTGCGAAGCTTACCCAGGGGATGTTTTTTATTTGCATTCACGCCTTTTAGAAAGAGCCGCTAAATTTAATTCTCTTTTAGGGGAAGAAAGTATGACCGCTTTACCAATAGTTGAGACTCAATCTGGAGACGTTTCCGCCTATATTCCTACTAATGTAATCTCCATTACAGATGGGCAAATATTCTTATCCGCAGATCTATTCAATGCCGGAATTCGACCTGCTATTAATGTGGGTATTTCTGTTTCCAGAGTAGGATCCGCGGCTCAAATTAAAGCCATGAAACAAGTAGCTGGCAAATCTAAATTGGAATTAGCTCAATTCGCAGAGTTACAAGCCTTTGCACAATTCGCCTCTGCTCTCGATAAAACAAGTCAGAATCAATTGGCAAGGGGTCGACGATTACGAGAATTGCTTAAACAATCCCAATCAAACCCTCTCCCAGTGGAAGAGCAGATAGCTACTATTTATACCGGAACGAGAGGATATCTTGATTCCTTAGAAATTGGACAGGTAAAGAAATTTCTGGATGAGTTACGTAAACACCTAAAAGATACCAAACCTCAATTCCAAGAAATTCTATCTTCTAGCAAGACATTCACCGAGGAAGCGGAAATCCTTTTGAAGGAAGCTATTCAGGAACAGCTCGAACGGTTTTCCCTTCAGGAACAAACAACAATTTTGCATGTCTACTCTTGTTAGTAGAGGAGAAATCGTTGAGAAAGATTTTTCATTTGAATCATGCAAAAAAGTTTTCTTAGTTTTTAGTATAGTTATTTAAAGAATAGATAGAAATAAGATTGCGTCCAATAGGATTTGAACCTATACCAAAGGTTTAGAAGACCTCTGTCCTATCCATTAGACAATGGACGCTTTTCTTTCGATGAGTACAGGTGGTTTACATCCTGTCTTTGATATAGATGGCCTGATCTGTTCTGATAGATCGAAAGGGAATCTATCAATAATAAGGGTTGACCTCTTTCTATCTATTGATGATACAAGATATCTATCTATTCTGGATCCATCAGAAAGAAATCGATATGTATCTGATGGAGTCTACATCGTATGTAGAGCGCCCAAGCGCTTTTTTGGCCAGCTCAGTTCTATTATCCATCGGTCCAATGCACTGGCGCATCTCATGGTGGGAAAAAGCAAATGTAGTTAGTTGTCTTGTTGTTGTTCGCCGCCTCGACACATTCCCCGGCATCGTCCCACACAGAAAGAAAGAGCGTGGAGCCCCAGCCCGACCTGTAAGTCCGCTAACGTAAAGCGAGGAGTTGAGCCTGAACTGGCGAACCGAAGTCACTTTCGTAACCATACTTCCTACAGCTAACACGTGTCCGGTCCAGCGGGAACGCGCAGCGCAAACGAACGTGAGCTGCTTTACCGAATATCCCCCGCTGGCCATCGGGGACCTAGTGGTAAGGCCATGATCCGCAGCGCAGGGGAAGGGATCACTCATTCTTCTATTGGGGACAGGTGCACGAACGACAACTCCAAACGTCAGACATCCGCCGCCTATACCTACCGTTTAGGTGGCACCAGCGAGATCCAGCTAAGGTAAGGAACTTCGTGTCGCGGCTGCTCCACTCCGCTGCGGTCTTTTGAACAGAACTTCGTTGCCTTCCCGCGCGCGAAACGAATGGGCGCAGTGTCGTGGGTCAGTTTTGGGGCGGGGGGCAGAGAGAGACCAGAAGAATGATTCATTTGGATCGACGAGCCATTTCGCGATTCAATAGAATGTCTCTCTATCCATATCTATTCTATCTTTATATGACGGGCCATAAAAAAAAGAAGTATTTTTTTATGGCATGTGAGATGATCGCGCCTAGTAGCCACATATCAGCTGCGCTCAATATGCGGGATTTCCGTTGGATCTGATCTTTCGCTTTGACGAATTTGGACCTAGCGAAAAGGACTCTAAGCCTTCGCGCAAACAAGCAAAGTAGAAGCAAGACGAGGAAGCGGAGCTGTCGTAGAAGCAGTAGCTTCCCCCGACAATATACAATACAACAGCCATGAATAAAAAAGCCCCTAGTTTAACGAGAAAAAGAAGCAAGAAATGTAAGAATGAAGTAATTCCGAGATGAGGAACAACAATGTCGCTGATAGCTAGTTCGCGTGGGCTAACGAGGTAATTCCTCGACGAAGCCGCACAAGGAAGCGGGAGTGAATCTTAGGGAGTATTGTGCTAACCCTTACCTGTAGCAAATTAAAGAAATTATCTAGGCCCGGTACACGGGTAATCCGTACTCCTTATTGGGTAAGGTAGGTTCACCTTTACTTTGCAGGGGTTGCATGAAGAAAAGAAAAGTAACTCCCATTCGGGGAGTCCAAGCAGTGATCGATTTCTTTTACTAATTAAATCACAAATGGACTTTTTCAATCTTGGATTGGCCGATTATAAGGTTAAAATAATCGAGCTACTTAAGGAGTATGTGGATTGCTTCGCATGGGAGTATCATGAGATGCCGGGTCTTAGCCGTGAGCTTGTGGAGCATCGGCTTCCAATTAAACCGGGTTTTAGGCCTTATAAACAACCACCTCGTCGTTTTAATGCTTTGCTATATGACCGAGTCAAAGAGGAGATTGATCGGTTGTTGAAGGCGGGGTTTATTAGGCCATGTCGTTATGCGGAGTGGGTTTCTAGCATAGTCCTAGTGGAAAAGAAGGGGAGTGGTAAGATTAGAGTTTGCATAGACTTTAGAGATTTGAAGAAAGTTACTCCCAAAGATGAATATCCTAAGCCTAGAGCCGACATGATAATCAATGATGCCTCGGGTCATAAGGTGATTAATTTTTTGGATGGTAATGCCGGCTACAATCAAATCTTTATGGCGGAAAGGGATATGTACAAGACGGCTTTTAGGTGCCCGGGATTTGTTGGTTTGTTTGAGTGGGTTTTCATGATTTTTGGATTGAACAACGCCGGTGCAAACTATCAAAGGGCAATGAATTTGATCTTCCATGATTTACTAGGTATTATCTTAGAAATCTATATTGATGATATTGTTGTCAAATCGGATGGTATAGAGGGACATATAGCCGATTTGAGATTAGCTTTTGAGAGGATGCGGCGGTATGGTTTGAAGATGAACCCACTTAAATATGCTTTTGGTGTGTCGGCGGGAAAGTTCTTAGGATTCATGGTGCATGAGCGAGGAGTTGAGATTGATCCTAAGAAGATAGAGAAGATTCGTGATTTCAAAACGCCGACATGCAAGGAGGTGCAAAAGTTGTTAGGTAAGGTGAATTACTTGAGAAGATTTATATCTAACCTAACAGGTAAAATCGATGCTTTTGTTCCTATACTTCGTTTGAAAAAAGAAGCCAATTTTACTTGGAGGGCAAAACAACAAGAGGCGTTTGAAGGGTTGAAGAAATATTTGTCTACTCCACCCGTGGTGCGAGCACCTAAAGCCGAAAAGCCGTTTCGGTTATATATTGCCGCCGAAGACAAAGTCATTGGTGCCGTTTTGACACAAGAGGAAGATGGCAAGGAATATATCATTACATATTTGAGCTGCCGTCTTTTGGATGCCGAAACGAGTTATGCCTTTATAGAGAGACTTTATTTATGTCTATACTATGATTGTACCAAATTGCGGTATTACTTGTTATCTAGTACATGCATAGTTACTTGTCAAGCTGATGTTATTAAACACGTGTTGCAAAGGCCAATTCTAAGTGGGAGAATTGGCAAGTGGGCATATGCTTTGATTGAATATGATTTGGCTTATGAACCGTTGAAATCTATTGAGAGGCCAAATTGTAGTTGATTTTATAGTAGAGCATCATGTAGATATTGTTTATGAAGAAGAGGCTTGCTTGGTTGAGGTTATACCTTGGAAGATTTATTTTGATGGTTTTTCTTGTAAAGAAGGTCAAGGCATAGGGGTAGTTTTATTTTCACCTAATGGCATGTGTTATGAGGCATCGGTTCGTTTGGAATATTATTATACAAATAATCAAGCCGAATACAATGCTTTATTATTCGGCTTACAAGTGATGGAGTTGGTTGGAGCTAAGCACGTGGAAGCGTTTGGTGATTCGGAATTGGTGGTGCAACAAGTTGCCGGAGTTTACAAATGCTTGGACGGATCACTAAATAGGCATCTTTATTCATGTTTGGATATTGTTGCCAATTTTGATAATTTTGCTATTAGACATATCGCTAGGCATGATAATTCTAGAGCAAATGATTTGGCACAATAAGCATCTGGCTATAATGTGAAGAAGGGATTATTTCTGATATTAGAAGAGTCGGTGCTTGATTTTAAATCTTTGTGTGAAATTGGAAAAATTGCAGACCAGGGGCAGTCTGACCGGCGTTGCACGGCTGGTCCGACCGACGACCAGGGGCGGTCTGACCGGCCACATGCCGCCGGGCTGAACGGCCACCCCGGGCGGTCTGACCAACCATGCATGGTCGGCCTGACCGGTTCTGGACAGAGCACTGGGGAGCTCGCCGTAATTGATTTAAAGGCCGAATTAATTGTAAATTCAGACATTTGTGCCCATGAAACAGAAGAGGATTGGAGAATTTCTTTGATTAGATATTTGAAAGATCCCACAATTAAGGTTGATCGGAAAATTCGGCGGCAAGCGTTCAAATATACATTGCTTGATGAAGATCTATATCGCCGAAATATATATGGAGTTTTATTGAAGTGTTTAGATGATGATCAATCTAAAGTGGCTATGGGAGCGGTGCATGAAGGAATTTGTGGAACTCATCAATCGGCCCATAAGATGAATTGGTTGCTTAGGAGAGCGGGGTTCTATTGGCCGAGGATGATTAAAGATTGTTTCAAATATTATAGGGGATGCGAGGCTTGTCAACGGTTCGGCAATGTTCAATTGGCGCCCGCCGCCGTGTTGAACCCTATCATCAAACCATGGTCGTTCCGAGGTCGGGCTTTGGATTTCATTGGTCAAATTTATCCTTCGTCATCAAAGGGACATAGGTTCGTGCTAGTTGCAACGGATTACTTCACCAAGTGGGCCGAAGCTGTGCCACTCAAGAATATGACTCATACGGAGGTAATTGACATTATTTTGAAGCATGTTATCCATAAATTCGGTATTCCGCAAACATTAACTACGGATCAAGGAGCTTCTTTTATGTCTAAGGAAGTGAAAAGTTTTGCCGAATCTTATGGTATTAAATTGTTGAGTTCTTCTCCATACTACGTTCAGGCTAATGGACAAGCTGAGTCGAGTAATAAGACGTTGTTGAAGTTAGTCAAAAAGAAGATTGAGGAACACCCAAAGAATTGGCATGAGGTGTTTTCTGAAGCATTGTGGGTACATAGGATATCTAAACATGGTGCTACTAAAGTCACACCTTTTGAGTTGGTTTATGGTCAAGAAACCGTTTTACCGGTTGAAGTAAATCTTGGTTCTCTTCGTTATATCAAGCAAAATGATTTATCAAATGAAGATTACAAGACATTGATGGAAGATAATCTTGATGAGGTCATCGACAAGCGCTTGAAGGCTTTGGAAGAGATACAGAAGGAGGAAAAGAGAGTGGCCAAGGCATACAACAAAAGGGTGAAAACAAAGTTGTTTCAAGTTGGAGACTTGGTTTGGAAGATAATTTTGCCTTTGGGTACTCGATCCAGGGAATTCGGTAAGTGGTCCCCTAGTTGGGATGGTCCTTATCGAGTATGCGGCATTGTTCGAGGGAACGCTTATTTTTTGAAGACACTTCAAGAAGAGCGTTTTTAGCGGGCAATCAATGGGAAATACGTGAAGAAATACTTCCCGAGCGTTTAGCAAGATGCTTAGGAGGTAGTATGGCCGGTAATTGGATTATCGCCGTAAGACCAGAAACATGTTCTATGCTTTTAGATTCACGTTGTTCATCAAAAAGGCAGGGGGCATGTGTTTACACCCAAATTTGGCACCTAGGGATAAGATAGGGAAAATTGCCAAAGTTTGAAAGTCTGCCGGTTTCCTCTGATTGGGCCGGTCAGACCGCCGGGTGAGGGCCGGTCAGACCGGTGGTGTGTAGCCGGTCCGACCGGCGGAGTCCGAGTCCGGGTCTGTTTTTGTCAGATCTCGGGTTTCCTTACTCAGGAAGACATGTTTCGGGTTTTCTTTGGATTCTACCCCGAGTTGGACGTGGAGGAGGGCCTGTAGAGGGCAAGACTAACCCCTATATAAGGGACATGGCCGGTTTAATTGTAACTAACTAATCTACAATCAATCAATCGAACCGTTTTTCATATTGCTTTTAGTTTTCTCTTAGTTTGTCCATCTTTGTCGATTTGCGTCGGAAATCGTCCGCCGCCGCTGCGAGAGTGCGACACCTCTGTGTAGGTTTGTCCTGAAAACCTTACGTTTTACCCACGAGACAGATAGTTATCTAGAATCAGCTCCGCTAGCTCGTGCATTAAGCTCAGGAATACGTTTATTTGCTAATATGATGGCCGGTCATAGTTCAGTAAAGATTTTAAGTGGGTTCGCTTGGACTATGCTATTTCTGAATAATATTTTCTATTTCATAGGAGATCTTGGTCCCTTATTTATAGTTCTAGCATTAACCGGTCTGGAATTAGGTGTAGCTATATTACAAGCTCATGTTTCTACGATCTCAATTTGTATTTACTTGAATGATGCTATAAATCTCCATCAAAATGAGTAATTTCATAATTGAATAAAAACGAGGAGCCGAAGATTTTAGGGGGCGGGAGAAAAGGTCAAGTCTAAGCGACATATGGCACGAACAGGAAATCCAATTTCGGTAATCCGAAGCCCACCTTACCTTAATCCATTTTCTTGAGGATCTTGCATTTGTTCGTTCTCTGCCGACCTATTGTTTCCATCACTCCTGTTGCTTCTTCCTTTCTCTATCCAACCCGAGCTCTATCGCCCATGGCTGAACTCTTCTCTGCAGCCTCATCGCCAACAAAAGGTCCACATCCTTCAATCGGCATGTACTATGGAATGGCTTTAATGTTTCTATATCCGGAAGTAGGGAATCTCGTGCTTGCATATCTAAATCTAAGTTTTGAGACAGACCTTTCATGGGTTCAAAGAAAAGAAGAGTACGAGTGGGTGATGTGATTCACTAATAGGAAAGTGATAGGAGTTGTGATCGGGTTTTTTTCTTTTTTTGCCAAGGATATTCTTATTCACTGCTCAGAGAAAATGAAAAAAAACAAACTAGGATTCTTCCGAACTCAACTCCGTGGCCAAAACCATCTTCTCACTCTGACCCCCACATATCAGATCCCAGAGGCATAGGAAAAGCGGTATCAAGAATAGTTGTATAAAGAAAGATAGTACAGTACTCAAGTAAATGAATTCGCCTAAGGATCGATGGAAAGATCAAGGTCCCCGTGAAAAAGTAGATACTAGATCGATATGATACTCTCATCTCTGGAGTAACTTCTTCCATTATGCTGATCTCTAGGTCCGTTCCATCATCATCGTAATAGTATGGTCCCAGGTGTCCGAGCTATAGATCAAGATCATATTTAGTCACATTTCTACCGGTGCACTTCTCATGAAATAATTCCCTTTCCAAGGAAAGGAAAACAAGAACTCGAATACTCGTAATAGCGATCCTGATCCACCTACTTTTTTCTATTCTTTGATTCGAAACGTGCTAAAGCACAAGCCATTTTTATGCATGGGGCATAAGAGTGGACAATCTATGTTATCGAAGGAAGTAAATAACAACACTTCAGCGTTTAGGTCTACCTTCAGTAAACCAATAGTTTTGCAGCATTGGAATTTGAGTTGGCCAGGTAAGGTCCTCTAAAAAGAAAAGAAGAAACTACTTAGAATAGATAAATGCCATTGGTTTTCTCGTACTATACGATCTTTTTTTGTTTTGTTTTTTGGCCATGATTGTGCTGCTCCTGTGAAGGCTAGTGGGAAAGCTCACCGTTCGTTGTGATGAGTGGGGGCCTTGTATCTGTATTCGGATCAGCTCCTTAACAGAGTTTCCTGCTTGAACCCTGGCTGGGAGCTGGGAGAGGTGTCCCACTACAGGTGCAAATAAACCATTTGACCTTACAGGGGAAAGGAAACAAACCACTCAATAATCGGTAGAAATTCCTCCTACTGAACAGCTTTCCTTTTCTCGCCTTAACTACTACTTCAAAGCAAGGCGGAATATCACGGGATAGGAATGAAAGAACTTCTTACTCAACTTTCTAGCTATATAAAAATAGTTAGCAATATGAAACGAGTAACTTAAGCCCTAGTAAAAGGCTACTCTTTGAATCCCCTCTTTAAGGCATATAAAATTAGTACTCTTCCTGAGCTAGCAGAGGACTCGAAATCCTCTTTAGCTTTGCGCGTTGGACTCTAAATCCTAACAGAGTGGTTCGATTCCACCTCAGAACGACCTTCACGAAAGTGAAACGAGACGAGAATTGTAGGCTTCTTTCCTAAACTAAAAGCGGTGGTTCCCGCCTCCCTGTGCCTAAAGCGGGGTGGGCGACTGCGGTTCGAGTCTTTATCGATCGGGTAGATCCATATGTTCTGGGGGGGAGACGAGGTGTAGCACAGTCTGGTCAGCGCATCTGTTTTGGGTACAGAGGGCCATAGGTTCGAATCCTGTCACCTTGATGTGGTATTCACAGGGGCCGAAGTGCAAAGCCCCGTAGCCTATCCGTGGTCGGGAAGGCAGGCGAAAAGCGCACACAAAATAAAAAGAAAGCAAAAAGCTTATTTTTTATTTTTTTAACCCATTATCAGGCTTTTGGTATTCTATATCTATATAATATTATAAAGCTATTTCACTGGTTTGATTTACATATTTCAGTCATGTTATTTGTCTAGCCTTCAATCAGAACCCCACCGGTTCCGAAGATTCTTTCGGCATCACAATGTGCTTTTGGAATCTTCCTATGAAACAAATAACATTCTGGAACAGTTTAGGACAGCTCAGTAGAAAGCGAGCTTTTTTCGCGTATAGCCAACCTCGAAGCCCAATTAGCGCACGGGCTGCCCCCTCAACTCAACCCTGGCGAGTACGCTAACTTGGTCAGGGAGCATTTAGACGGTGCAGTTAGTATTGACCACTACCGCCAAGTCCATAATTAAAAAATTGATGAAGTCCACATAATGGAGCTCAAAAGCCGATTAAAAAATCTACTTTTTGAGCATCTTGAAACCGCACATAAAAAATATTATGAATGAATCACCTTACAATAACATACGAGAGACAGCTTTCGATTTTTTCGAACAACAAGTCGAACCCAATGAACAATTCCATTCAAAGGAATGTTCTAGAGGGGGCCCTTTTCCGCTATATTCGCGATATTGAACAAAATGGAAGAAATTCTTCACGATTTCTAGAGTTCCGGGATTACTTCACTGATATCGATTTTCGCCTAAGCACGGCCTCTAGGTTAGTTCAAAGTGTAGTACAACGAACTATCGATATACCGAAAACGAGTAAAGATGGGTACATAAAATGAAGACATCGTGGATTACCCAAATTGGGACAACGATAGGACATTTCACTTTCTTTCGCAATATTTCTGATCATGACTCAACCACTAGGAAAGGGGATTGCTTACTCTCAGCCACGTTTTCGCTTATGCTTAGTCAAGTGAGGATTCCATTCGAAGTAACGTAACAGGAGCACCATCTTAAAAACTTCTCGGGATCCGGAGTTTTTCGAGAAAAGGTCCCATCCTTCAATATCATGATTGGGTCAACCAGGCCAGATCATAAGTGAATTTGATCGGGTCGACCAGGTCAGGCCCGATCATGAGTGAATATAAAATCGAAAACGTACATAGCTGTTCCAGCGGAAATACTTTGTTTAATTCTACCACTTCTACTAGGAGTAGCCTTTTTAGTGCTAGCTGAACGTAAAGTAATGGCTTTTGTGCAACGTCGAAAGGGTCCTGATGTAGTGGGATCGTTCGGATTGTTACAACCTCTAGCAGATGGTTTGAAATTGATTCTAAAAGAACCTATTTCACCAAGTAGTGCTAATTTCTCCCTTTTTAGAATGGCTCCAGTGGCTACATTTATGTTAAGTCTGGTCGCTTGGGCCGTTGTACCTTTTGATTATGGTATGGTATTGTCAGATCTGAACATAGGGCTACTTTATTTGTTTGCCATATCTTCGCTAGGTGTTTATGGAATAATTATAGCAGGTTGGTCTAGTAAGACGGGGGGCGGCCGTTCGGTCGCCTATGATATACGGACCAATTGGTCAAAAATGGGTTTGTGCCGCAGGTGTTGAACGATCTACTCTACACAGGTGTGGGCTTACAGGGCTAGGGCTCATAAACCCTTTCTTTCATTCGGGTCGGTCACTTTTCCGGGCCGGGATCGAGAAGTGGAAGTCATAAAAAAGAGATGTTTCTCTTCGCACCTCAGATCAAGAGGAAAGGTAGCTTGTCAAGCTGGTCTCACTATTGGAAATTCTAGCTTTCTTTTTTTTTTCAACGGCTCTTCTTCTTTGTCAACGCTACTAAGGACCTGACGGTTCGCCTACTGGATGAATGAAAGAACATGAGAAAGGGTTATAAAAGAAAAGGCGACGAAAGTCTACTACAGTACAGTCAAAGTCAGCGGCTGAGTTTGCCTAGCCTCGCCTACTAAAAAAAAATAGTAGGCGAGCGAGTTAGCGAAGAGGCTTAGGGATAAGAGAGTGTCAGTGCGTACGTAGCCTTCATTCTACTACGCTACACAAAGTCACTTAGCTCGACGTTAATTAAGAGAGTAAAGGAGGAATACCCTACATAGAAGAACCGCAGTTCGCTTACAAAGGTATAACCTTTCGCTCCCCGGGGCAAAGCTGCTTCGCACCACTGATAGACTACTTAATTAAGATTCCATTTCAAAGGCGCTACTTTGTTTCGCAAGCCTTTGTCATTGTCAGTCAACTAAGGTTGGCCCTCGGCCCCCTGCGAATCCGTAAATCAGAGAGCATGCCGCAAAAAAAAGGATGGTCCCCTATGCATTGAATTCTTTCCGGAACGCAAAGAATTCAAGTACCTGACCCCCCATCATGGTGAACCTCTCCTTGTGATCGGGATGAGGTAGATGCCTCCCAGCCGGGGAGCGGATCGAATCGGAGTTTCCTTAGGTAGCCACCGACCTACAGTTCTCCTTAAACTTCTGTGCTTGGTGGAAAAGAAGCGAACAAAGGTACGCTCGCTTGCTGTCTTGTTCTCTGCCGCGGACTGGGATCGCTCGCCAGCTAGGCCCTCTAGAAAAAAGTTGGAGCAACATTGTATGAGAACATATTACCCATCTTCGGGGACAAGGGGCGGAACGACCTCTCGATCTACTTACTGCAGCCCAGGACGGGCGTCGTCGTCTAGGCGTGACTTCTTGTTTTGATCTCCCCTACGCCTAGGACGTAGTCTGGGCCAAGAGCCATAGTTAGTTGCTGTTTCCATTTGGTTCTTCTTTCTCGTTGTTGATACCGGCAAGACCCAGCCAGATGATGATGTCTGCAGGTTGGTAGTGAGAGGACTCTTAGTACCCGCAAAAAAAAGGGCGCTGGTGAAAAAAACAATCATTTGATTTAGTTTCTTGCTCTCCCTTAGCAGCGGGAAAGGAGTCTATCTATCTGCCTAGCTTTGGTAGATTTCCCCCAACGCAATTCAAAAACGGAAATTCCACGAATCCTTGAGGTGGATAAGTCCGACGACTCAGCAGCAGTGCGGAATTGAGTTTCTGGTCCGGTGGATCTGATCTATAGTTAGGGGGCAATACATACCAAAAGGTTCGAAGAAGGAAGGCGCAGTATATAACCAACCCACCCATAGCCGGTCTAACTGCTGAGAGAGAAAAGTGCTTTTCTTTCCCTAAGAGTCCTCAAGTACACACAGCTATTGCTGATCCTTTGCGAGATCAGGATGAGACCCTTCAGAATTTCTAATCAATCCATGTTAGGTCAACATCGAGACAGAGCATCTCTGTTGGCTCTGTCAAGGAAGTGAAACAGGCATTCCTAGGTTGGGTGGGGTTACCATAGGATTGACCCTCAGTCAGGCCTCCGATTCCAAGGAGTTGATTCAGCAAGTTCCCCGTGCTACCCCGCGGGAAGTCTAATCGGATCAATCGGTGGTTCCGTAATGAGTAGTCGAATACACATTGAGGGGGCCTTGCCTCCTCCTTCCCGCCCACACCTTCATTCTTTTCCTCCTCTGATCTTAGAAAGCATACTAAACTTCACTCCAATCTTTCTCCATTAGCAACAAGAGCAGCTCTATCTATCGGCCCTTGATGAGTAAGCTTAGCTATACCGCTTAGGTTGCAAAGCAGCAAGCTCCCTTCTAATGCGTTATTAGGCTGCTTGGAGCCTTCCCGCTTAGTAAGCCGCCTTCGGCCCTTCCTCCTTCTTACTCTGTTTGGTATTCGCTCGCGGGTTTGTTTCCAGGTTCTTTCGTTCTTGGTTGGCTCTCTCTATTGTTGTTTGTAGATCATGCGTCCTGCGCATTGATCCGGCAGCGAGACCCGCGCTGGTTGTAAAGCGAGCCGTCCTTCCTTTCATTCGTTGCTTTGTCTTCGGTTTGTTTTTAAACTAGACCTTCTCTCGGGACTGTGGTGACGAACCTTACTCTCCTCGGTCAAGTGGTTGACCCGTCTGTCCAATAAGTTGACTAAGTGAATGGTAATCCTATAGTTTGACCAGCCTGGGAAGAGTAGTCAGAGGCAATTCGCTAATATGGAGCTGTTTATATCGGCTTTCTTTCCTAACTAACAGGAAAAGAGAGACATGCGAGTTCGACTCTCGTTCTATCCATGTTCAGCAGTCCTTTTCCATCTTGGTACTGTTGATGGCAGTACCGCTCAACTACGAGATGCTTGAAAGTCGATGTATCAATAATGTTCCCAAGAGTAGCATCGAGCCTCGAAACGGCAAGCCATGCTTCAAGCTAAGTCAGTATGGATCTAATTGATTGCTAAACTGAAGGCTCTGTCGAAGATTCTCATTCTGAAGCAGGTGCCTAGCTCTGGAAGGATGGGCGGGATCATACCTATTTGAAGAACATTCTGTAACACTTGTTTTTGAGTGGGGAAGGAAAAGAAGCACACAAGCGAACAACCATCTAACCGTCAGTCTGAACTCCCAGTCCATCAGTAAGAAAAAGCTTCCGTTTCCATCATTCAGCAGTGGAATGTCTATCGTGATAAACCGTGTGATTTGAGCCTATCTATAGCTAGAACAGTGTGATTCTATAAGCTAAGCAGATGAGGCAACAAAGAACCTAACCGTCCTCTCTGATTGACTTCATCAGAAGATTCCTATGGTCTGGTTTACCTTTCTTCTTTCCTTGCAACCTTGGATCGATATGGTTCATTCCTAGGCTATGCTCTTTCAACGGTTGACAGAAGAGGGGGACGGGCAAGGATGATCAGACTGCTTGGTTCGTCAGAGGTATTAAAAAAAACCTTCTTTTTGGTCTTTTCTTTCTTGCCGCCACTTTGTGCCGCTGCAATGAGAGCGTAAGTTGCGGAATTTTTTCTTTATTCTTTTTTGTTTTGGTGCGCTCTTCCTTTTTTGAATTAGAAAGAAGGGTTCAGTGGGAGGGCAAGGGGTAGTTAAGTTTTAGGTTGGCTCTTTTTTTTTACTGACTTTTTTTTCGGTGTAATTTAATAAAGAAGTAGCAATTGTTCATTTCATTTTTTTCTTCTTTTCTTTACTCAATCCAGCGAAGAAAAAGCAACTCCTTTTCCCCCCCTTCTTGCTTTGGGGGGTGGGATCCTGAAGCTGCCTACCTTTCTTTTTGGCGGGTAGCCGCGAGGAATGTACTTGATGACATCGAGTTTAAGCTATTCCAAGCCAAGAGATTCAAACTTTGATACAGTTGGTTTCATTGGTCCATTCTTAAGGGGAAGTCCCGAAACTTAACTAGTCAATTGAGAGGATCATTTCGTCGGCATACCCTGAAGAACGTACTCCCATCTTCCTTCACCATCCTTCCTTCTAACTGTACAAATGGAAAAGACAGAATGAAAGAAAGAGAATAGTAATGTAATAGGAAAGAGCATAAACTCTATGTCAATTTCCAGAAGTGCGAGTTTATGACTTCGAGTCTGGTTGGGGTACATCGTTTCTGACGAAGGCATCAAGGCTGACCCCACGAAGATCGAAGCCATTACCAGCTGGCCGATTCCAACGTCCATCCACGACATTCGGACTTTCCATGGCCTTGCTTCATTCTTACATTTCTTGCTTCTTTTTCTTATGCTTTTCTACGATACGTGCTGATAAACTTGTCTCAGTTCAATGAATGAAGCAAGGCCATGGAAAGTCCATCCAAAAGCGGCTCTTTCTAAAAGGCGTGAATGCAAATAAAAAACATCCCCTGGGTAAGCTTCGCAGCCGGGGGGTCTTCTTAATAGAAGGGACATTTGGCGATAAGCTTGTGCCTGTTTGGAGAGATCATCATAAATTATTAAAGTATGCCGGTACATAAAATACTCAGCCAGGGCCGTATAAGGAGCGAGGTATTGTAATGTAGCAGGGGAATCCACCATTTCAGCTACTACAATAGTGTATTCCATGGCCCCCTCTTTTTCTTCTTGTTCCCAATTCACTACTAAGCAAGTTCGAACGAATTGCATATATATTATCTCTCATATCAGATGTGAGTCACCGCCTAAACTACACTGACTTATCGAGGTTCAAACTGTCTCGCGGGTAAAGCAATAAACTCTCTCTTCGAGCTCAGTCACAATTCATTCAATCTGTGGCAGTAGTCGTAGATAGCGTAGCCCGGGATGTTAGCCATCTACCTATAGTGTGAGAGTACTTTTCTTCGAAACTCTATAAGTGTAAGAAAAGAGTGCATGTACTTTTAGTGGACTTGACTTTTTCTATAGTGTGAGAGTACTTTCTGTTCAATCCAGTCGCTCCAGATCTGCCCGAGACATGCGCCTAAGGAGAAATTGTGGTACGTAGGTTATGTGTCTGTCTTATGTCGTCCTAGTGATTTATCATCGGAATAGCTCAGTTCGAGAGAGGGGGTGGAATTTTAAATTCGAATTGGAAGGTTTGACAGCCAAGGAGCGGCAAATAAGTAAATATCTTCGACATAGCTGAAGAGAAAAGGAATAATAATATCTTTCTTATTTCTTTCCCATGACGACTAGGAACGGGCAAATCAAGAATTTCACTTCGAATTCCGGACCTCAACATCCTGCTGCTCATGGTGTTTCACGATCAGTATTGAAAATGAAAGCTGAAGAAGTTATCGAAACTCGGAACCACATGTTCAATCTTTTTTTAGCGGTTTCCCCAGAGATCTTTATCATTAACGCAACCTTCATTTTGCTCATTCATGGAGATGTATTTAGTACCTCTAAGAAAGATGATTATCCACCGTTAGTTAGTAATGTGGGTTGGCTTGGATTACTTAGTGTTGCGCGCCTAGGAGGGCAGCGCGCTTGGGGTGCGGAGGAGCTATTATCGCCCAGCTCCCTAACCTAATGCGGCCGGACCGCAGGGAACCTTAGCATGGGGGGACGTCCTAATCCTTTTGCCGCCGCAAGGCTGGCTAATCGTACGCAGCAGGAGCAAGGGAACTCCCCTGGTTCAGGAAGGCACATGAGTCCGAACGCTATTATGAATGTGCGACCGACACTACACTACGTAGGTACCTGTGCATGCAGGTGAGGCGTCGGTCGGTCCTAAAAACGGCGGCAGCTAGCGAGGAGTTAACGACCGGACGTGCTGCAACCTAGGGATCACCAGGCAGCTCTTTCGCTCTATAGGGATATCGGGGGGGCATAGCACAATTCTTCTTGGAGGAGGGTTGGTTTGCCCAGGTGACTGATCCTGCCATAATATACTCCCGCCAATTCTATTGCACCGGCAACCGAAGTCGAACATACATACGACGATCTCTCTGCTTGAAACCAATTCCACACCGTCTCATCCCAAGCTGGAGGGCCAACCGAGCGAAGCTCTTTCTTTTTTTGGCCGTGCCGTGAAGTGCAATTTTCTCGTATGCGTTTTAGAGAGGTTGTCGAAAAAAGACGATCTATAGAGATTCCCCATCTATATCCAATCGAGAATAGAAGCGAGTCGCTTCCGGCGTCGGCTTGTAGTCTCTGCAGTCGGCACACGCACGCGCCCGCCATCATGCCTCCTTGGTTCGGGACGAAGCCAAGCGAGACATACGATAGACGAAGGAAGCGCCCACCCAGCAGGAGGGCTAAAACCTGTAGTTTTGAAGTTGCAAACTCCAGCTTCGAAGTTGGAGTGCTTTAGCCCTTTAGTTTTGAAGCAAGAATCACCGTCTTGAGCGCCTTGCGCGCTCAAGAACAAGCGATGAGCGCTTTGTTGCGCCTGTGCGGATACGTTTTCTTGCTGGGGAAGGCTAGTTTGATCGAGGATTGGGGAGGAGAGGTGGAATAAAAAGCTCGGGATGGATTTTGGAGTCTTTGTGCGAGCCGTATGCGGTGAGAGTCGCACGTACGGTAAGGAGGGGGGTTCGCGTCTATACGTGTAGTGTGGTGGTTGGGCCTACCCACCCTATTTGTTCCATGATCTATGGGTCTACTGGAGCTACCCACTTCGATCAATTAGCCAAGATTTTGACCGGATACGAAATCACTGGTGCTCAATCTAGTGGTATTTTTATGGGGATTCTTTTTATCGCTGTAGGATTCCTATTCAAGATTACTGCAGTTCCTTTTCGGGCGGCTGTAGGACGGACGGCCCCCTATAGGTAGTAGGGTAGGATGGGTGGTACCGCTCAGATAGCGGCCAATCCTCCTAACTGCGCGCGGGCCGGGCTTAGAGCGCGTGAAACTCATCACTACCTCGTAAGGGCGTTGAGACCATAGCATGTTACACAAAAGCGCCGCTTTCTCAGGAGTGTTGTCACACAGCTGCCCGACTAGAAGAGCTACTCGCTCTGTAGTGTTGTCACACAAGATAAGCACGCCGCTCGCCTGCTGGCCGGGCGAATCGAAGTTATCTTCCGGTCAACTGTCCACCCAGTCAAGTGCAAAAAACACAGTGGAATCACGCAACGCACGCTGCTGGTGTGCTTCCTGCCCACGAGGAAAGAAGAGCGACAAGGTTCAGATTTGACTGTTTGCAGCATGGGAGCTGATTACCCAAAAAATCCCTGGGAAAAAGAAAAGATATCTCGGTAACGAAAACCATAGGAGGCTGTATTGGCGAGATCCAAGGGTTCCCAGCAGCCCAAAAGAAAAACCGCCTGGAAGTCCGAGGACCTTTAGTACCGTACCAAACCAGCAGCCTTCGCGCCAAGCGACGACCGCCCTTGTCCCTTTCCTTTTTCCATTCAGCCAACTTCTTAGCTTTGTTCCGTCAGTCTAAGGCAAAGCTTAAGTGGTTCGCCTACCTTACCCACTTGATGAAAGGGAACGAACTTCGTTTCCTTGACGGTTTTATGGATGGATTCAGTCAGCCTCACTCCTTCCTTTTGAAAAGTGACGCTTTGCGTCTTCGCTTCCGAGGGTTAGGGTATAGGCCGTTTCGAGCAAGCTTTCGCTTTTTCTCCCGGCTTTCTACAACTTTCGCTTTAGCTTCGCGACCCCTTTCCGGAATTTGAAGTATTCGTCGCCCTACCCTAAGAAAGAAGTCACTATAAAACAGCTTGCCCTCCTGAAGTACCAAAGGTGCGCGGAGCCCGGTGAAAATGAATATGTTTGCTACTGAAAGAAGCCTGCCTATTGACTAATATTCGTCTTTAGAATGAAAGTAGCTATGAAGCCCAATCTACTGTCGATTCAAAAGAGGGCATAGTCGTATGGGTGGGGTGTTTGTGGGGAGCTGCCTTGGATATGAGGAATTCCTCAAATCTAAAAAAAATAGAACAAAGGCAAAGTCCGTGACGAAGATCTTTCTTTTCTATCAATAGATAGAAATGAGTGTTCGTTATAGGGGATAGGATCGATCTGCTCTCTCTCTATTTTCTTTGATGCAATTTAGAGAGAAAGAGCAGTGCGAACTAGAAAAAAAAAGATAATCGGGAGATGATTAAAAAATAGATACATAGACATCTAAAGTAAAGGGATGTATATATTATTCCTATATATATCATCTATCTATGAAAAAAGTAAACAGAGTTCATTTTTGGGTTCCCCGAAGCCCCGAATGGATTGGATCGTTTCTGCTTCTGCCAACGAAATGAAGGCCTCGCCCCTTCCGAATGCTTCTCCGATCCTGAAGTTCTCGCGAAGAGAATAAGATGCAGCTCCCCCTCCCTCTGTCTTTTTCCGCTTTGCTAATCTTCCCCTCTAACGCGGGCCGGGCCGGGCTTAGGCGGGCGCGGGAGGAAGAAAGAAAGTCGAAGAGCGTCTTCTCCTTTGTCCTTTTTTCAGTGCAACACAGGAAAGCACCCTCTTTTTGTAATCCCTGCAGCTTCCCAGAGGCTTTTTTTTGTATTGAACGCATGGCGTAGCTAGGACCCTGTCACGCCCGGAAATTCACTAGTCATTTCCGAACTAATTTGTGCATAAAATCCTCGTCCAGGAATCAGCCGAGGTACACAAATTGACAATTTAATATACAAATCCATCTTAATAATAACGTTACATACTTACAAAGAAAAGAAAACAGCAGCGGAATTAACGGTCTAGCGATGGCTTCAGCTCCACTCCCACAGGCAGCTCAACTGGGGTATAAGCCAAACGTCTTCTCCTTCTGGATCCTTTTTCTTCAACTGAGGTTGATTGATTATTGCAAGGTGAGCATATGACATACTCAACAAGCCACACAGCAAATATGCAAGTGCACAAGGATTCCAAAGGATGGCATAATATAGGCTCATTTGCAAAAGCAGCATTTAGCAAAACATTTAAGAGGAGTAAAACAGTGGAGTAATTAATCAGAAATTTTAATCAACACTGCACAGCACACCCATGCTGCTCAGGCCCAACCAAACCTGAACAACCAACCCCGGTCGTACAGATCAAACCTCCAAACTAGGAATTATCCAATCCAAACCAGGAGTCAAATTAATTATCACATTATTAACATTTATGAGTAGTGTGAAACTAATCACGAAAAACATTGCTCAACTCGCCCATAACCGCGGGCACGGCTATTCGAATAGTTTTACTCTGGCCAGAGGTGTACCACTGTACCCACAAGACACGATTCCACACATGTTGCCATGCCCCGAAATACCACCTCGGCATTGCAAAGGGGGAAATCGTGACAATACCCTTTGCACAACACAACTCAAAACAGTGCACCGTTCCTGGATCATAATCACCCCCTTATAAACAAGGCATGGACTCCCCAGCGACCCCCATGGACTTCTCGCCACTTCTCAGTCTGGCGCACTATAATGAATCACGCTATACAAAAGATAAAGCCGTTGCCCACGCTGGCTTGTGGCTGGCACGATAAATGTTTCACAACAGTAGCTCGCGAACCGGTCCTTAATTGCCATGAGCACGACCTTCAAAACCATGTGCTCACAACCCACCTCAACCAGGTTTTAATTATCAATTAATTAACATCACACGATTAACCATCGTGAGCTACCATTAAAAATAACCATAAATAATAATGTAGTATATATGATTCATCCCATTAGTGAGCTAATGTTTCTAAGCTTTGCTAAGCAATTATATCTATAACATTTAGCTGAACCAAACCAATACATAAGGTTCAAGCTAATCAATTTATTACCCAAGGTATCAAGGAATAGGGCATTCAATGCAAATTGGCCATAACAAAGGAATAGGTTCACACCACCCGGTGACATTCGAAAATAAATGCACAGTTGAAACAAATAGAGAATTTAAATATAGGATCAACATGCTCAAAGGATTGTGTTTAGGATCTGTGTGACTTGCCTTGCAATAATCGGTCTTCAATTAATCTTCTTGAACACTCCCGACGCACTCACGAACCTTCGCAACGACGGAAACGACAAGCTAACACGCAAAACGAAGAAAAAGACTAATAAAAACCAAATAAATAGTACATATAAAGTAAACAAACATGTAGATCATGATTTTAGATGAATTTAGCAACTTGAACCACCTGAAACGGATCTACGGTTATTTAGTTATGATTTTCCCAAGATTTAATCTATTAGAAAAAAGGAAAAAGGAAAAGATGATGATGTCATGCTGACATCATCCATGGTGGCCGAACCAAGATGACGACCTCGCCGGAGATAGAGCGGCCGGCTGCGGATTTGGAGGGCACCTACACGTAGAGAACGACGAGACGAACCCGATGGTGCTCACCGAAGTGCCGAACGACGACCGACGACGGCCGGCGACGAGAGGTGGCGGCGGCGGCGACTCGGACTACGGCGGCGACGGTCTTCCGGTGGCCGGCGACGACGGGGAAGGGGCGGCCGGGCTAGCCCTCGGTCACACGCACCCGCCGGCGGCGAGAGGAGGCAGCGACGACGGCTAGGGCGACGGCGCGAGGCGGCTGCACGTTGACCGGCGACGTCGGCGGCTTGCGCGACGCGGCGACGAGGCTACGGAGCACGAGAGAGCACGGGAAAGAGGGCAAACGAAAGAGGAGGACTAGGGGGTGCTTTATATAGGCTTGGATTGAAGAGATCGGACTCCAAACGAGAGGAATCGCTTCGGGAAAATCAAAAACTCGGTTTTAGAGATAAACTCGAAAACGAGTTTGATTCGGATAAAATACCCAACGATTTGCTCCGATTCTTGGGGGAAAAGATAGAGGAGGATGAGAGGATCAAAACCCCTCAAAAATCCGGAAGAAACGGGGTCGGATTGGAGCGGATTTGGAGGCGGAAGGCGGCGCAAGGTGGCAGCTCGGGCTCTGTCCAGAGCTGGAAGATGAACAGTAGCAGAGGGAGGAAAACTAGACTTTTCTGCCGGGCTTCATTTCCTCGGCCCGATTGAAGGAGGGAGGCAAAACAGACTTTGACAGAGACAGAGAGGAGGGCGGCTCGGCTGCAGCTGGGCCGATTGGGCCGGCGGAAGAGAGAGGAAGGAAAGGAAGGAATGGGCCAAAAAAATGGCCCAAGCTGAGGAGGAGGATTTTTATTACTTTTTCCAATTAAAATAATCACTTAAATGATCTTTCAATTGTTAAAAATACTTCCAATGCTCAAATAATTCCAAGAAAAATCTTGAAAATACTTGGACACTAAAAGTACTTAACAAAATTATAATTAGACCATTTAATGATTAATTTAATATGTGGGTAATTACTGAAATGCTCTTTGTATGATTAAAATTAATAATTGAGCTCCGAAAAATCCGAGAAAATTCCAGAGAGTATAATTAACCATGGAGAATTTAATAAAAATTAAATCCATCCATGCTTTATATTTAGAAAATTTTATTTCCCACATTTAACTTCACTTGTAAATTAATGAACATTTAATATAAATTCTAATAATAATTTATTAAATAATTTATAAATCCTGAAACGAAAATCAGGGTGTGACAAATCTACCCCCCTTACAAAGAATCTCGTCCCGAGATTCAGAACGGCTAGAAAGAAAAAGGCATAGGTAAACTGCAGTCTATCTTATTCCATAACTCCGATAATTATTCTAAGGCTTTAAAGAAAACTACTGCTGCTTTGAAACTGGTGACTGAGCTGTAACACTTGAAGACGCAATTCTTGAAGACGCAACTGGCACTGCATTAGCTCCTGTGACAACAATGTTGTTGACCTGACCTTGCGGCTGCTGATGCTTTGACTTCGGACACTCTCTTGCAAAGTGGCCTGGCTTGTAACATTTGAAACACACCCGCTGCTCCCTTCCACTACTGTTATCTTCTTGAGACTGATCCTGCTGAACTGGCACCGGCTGATTAGTTTGCTCGATGTTAACTTCATTGCTTTCATTAGTCTCTGATTTGATCTCACCACTGATGCCCAACTGTTGTGACTGTTCTTGACCTGCAGAAAAAGATTCACCAATTTGGAGTGGCTTGATACGCTGCCTCTGGCTACTATCCTGTGCCTCCTGGAAAACAATCCTTCCTCTCTTACGATTGTCCATCCTGTTCTTCTTGTCTTCCAGTCGAATTGCTTTGTCAACCAACTCCTAAAAATCCTCATAGTCATGAGAGATCAACATAACTGACAGCTCATCCTTTAAGCCTTCCAAGAACTTCTCTTGCCTTTCCTCGTCAGTACGCACATCTTCTGGAGCATAGCGAGCTAGACGATTGAACTCATGAAGATATTCCGTCACGGTACGATCCTTTTGCTTAAGTGCCCGGAACTCACGCTTCTTCAAAGCAACAACTCCTGCAGGTATGTGTGTCTTCTTGAATGCTTCAGTGAACTCCGCCCAAGTGATTGGTTGTCCTTCTGCTCTGTTCATCCGGAAATGATCCCACCATTCCGAAGCAGATCCTTGCAACTGATGTGAAGCGAAAACAACTTTCTCCTGATCCGTGCACTGGAGCAATTCCAACTTCTTCTCAACAGCGTGCAACCAATCACCTGCTTCCACTGGGTTGGTAGTGCTAGAGAAGGTAGGCGGCCTCACACGAAGAAAATCAGCTAACTTGTTCTGCGGCGGCGGAGGATTGACATTGTTGTTCCCTTGCTGGTTCTGCATTTGTTGCACTAACATGTTGATCAATTGGGTCTGTTGAGCCAGCACTTGAGCAAGGGTTGGGTTCTCTTCATTGTTATTGTTTCCACTTCCACTGGCGCGAGTGTTCACCATCTGTTGCAGATTAGAAAAGATAGGAGGAGAGGGGTTACACTAAAGACAAGACCTTAACCAGGTTACCACTGATCTGGTGTGTGTAAACCATTATATTGTTCAAGTTGATTAAGCAAACAACCTAGTACAGTTGCACGCTCATCACTGGACTACATCAATGACGGGAATGCAACCATACCTACACACAAAGCAAACAACAGCGTTCTACCCTACTAACTATTCTTCAAAGACACTTTGGCGGCATAGGTTCTAAGGCAGGATGCCAACTTCATTCCATCTTGACATCTGGGCACTTTGGTCCTTCCTCGATCCACTTTACTTAACCTCCATCAGTAGACCTCATTGGCGTCTTCAAGTTTCAACAACTAATTTCAGTACTACTCAAGTTGAAAGCAGGAGGGGAGTAGACAATGAAACAATTTGCAAAGAATTCTAGATAAGGAAGAAAGGAGAAATTTTCACAAATTATGTTTTCGGAAAAATTCGTCCTTAAGGTTTGACCATTTGGCTTATCCTACAGTCGAGATGGCTCTGATACCAACTTGTCACGCCCGGAAATTCACTAGTCATTTCCGAACTAATTTGTGCATAAAATCCTCGTCCAGGAATCAGCCGAGGTACACAAATTGACAATTTAATATACAAATCCATCTTAATAATAACGTTACATACTTACAAAGAAAAGAAAACAGCAGCGGAATTAACGGTCTAGCGATGGCTTCAGCTCCACTCCCACAGGCAGCTCAACTGGGGTATAAGCCAAACGTCTTCTCCTTCTGGATCCTTTTTCTTCAACTGAGGTTGATTGATTATTGCAAGGTGAGCATATGACATACTCAACAAGCCACACAGCAAATATGCAAGTGCACAAGGATTCCAAAGGATGGCATAATATAGGCTCATTTGCAAAAGCAGCATTTAGCAAAACATTTAAGAGGAGTAAAACAGTGGAGTAATTAATCAGAAATTTTAATCAACACTGCACAGCACACCCATGCTGCTCAGGCCCAACCAAACCTGAACAACCAACCCCGGTCGTACAGATCAAACCTCCAAACTAGGAATTATCCAATCCAAACCAGGAGTCAAATTAATTATCACAT
Source organism: Oryza meridionalis (assembly GCA_000338895.3). Taxonomy (NCBI): domain Eukaryota; kingdom Viridiplantae; phylum Streptophyta; class Magnoliopsida; order Poales; family Poaceae; genus Oryza; species Oryza meridionalis. The sequence continues at coordinate 13,677,507 of CM002527.2, read as the reverse complement.
TATTAACATTTATGAGTAGTGTGAAACTAATCACGAAAAACATTGCTCAACTCGCCCATAACCGCGGGCACGGCTATTCGAATAGTTTTACTCTGGCCAGAGGTGTACCACTGTACCCACAAGACACGATTCCACACATGTTGCCATGCCCCGAAATACCACCTCGGCATTGCAAAGGGGGAAATCGTGACAATACCCTTTGCACAACACAACTCAAAACAGTGCACCGTTCCTGGATCATAATCACCCCCTTATAAACAAGGCATGGACTCCCCAGCGACCCCCATGGACTTCTCGCCACTTCTCAGTCTGGCGCACTATAATGAATCACGCTATACAAAAGATAAAGCCGTTGCCCACGCTGGCTTGTGGCTGGCACGATAAATGTTTCACAACAGTAGCTCGCGAACCGGTCCTTAATTGCCATGAGCACGACCTTCAAAACCATGTGCTCACAACCCACCTCAACCAGGTTTTAATTATCAATTAATTAACATCACACGATTAACCATCGTGAGCTACCATTAAAAATAACCATAAATAATAATGTAGTATATATGATTCATCCCATTAGTGAGCTAATGTTTCTAAGCTTTGCTAAGCAATTATATCTATAACATTTAGCTGAACCAAACCAATACATAAGGTTCAAGCTAATCAATTTATTACCCAAGGTATCAAGGAATAGGGCATTCAATGCAAATTGGCCATAACAAAGGAATAGGTTCACACCACCCGGTGACATTCGAAAATAAATGCACAGTTGAAACAAATAGAGAATTTAAATATAGGATCAACATGCTCAAAGGATTGTGTTTAGGATCTGTGTGACTTGCCTTGCAATAATCGGTCTTCAATTAATCTTCTTGAACACTCCCGACGCACTCACGAACCTTCGCAACGACGGAAACGACAAGCTAACACGCAAAACGAAGAAAAAGACTAATAAAAACCAAATAAATAGTACATATAAAGTAAACAAACATGTAGATCATGATTTTAGATGAATTTAGCAACTTGAACCACCTGAAACGGATCTACGGTTATTTAGTTATGATTTTCCCAAGATTTAATCTATTAGAAAAAAGGAAAAAGGAAAAGATGATGATGTCATGCTGACATCATCCATGGTGGCCGAACCAAGATGACGACCTCGCCGGAGATAGAGCGGCCGGCTGCGGATTTGGAGGGCACCTACACGTAGAGAACGACGAGACGAACCCGATGGTGCTCACCGAAGTGCCGAACGACGACCGACGACGGCCGGCGACGAGAGGTGGCGGCGGCGGCGACTCGGACTACGGCGGCGACGGTCTTCCGGTGGCCGGCGACGACGGGGAAGGGGCGGCCGGGCTAGCCCTCGGTCACACGCACCCGCCGGCGGCGAGAGGAGGCAGCGACGACGGCTAGGGCGACGGCGCGAGGCGGCTGCACGTTGACCGGCGACGTCGGCGGCTTGCGCGACGCGGCGACGAGGCTACGGAGCACGAGAGAGCACGGGAAAGAGGGCAAACGAAAGAGGAGGACTAGGGGGTGCTTTATATAGGCTTGGATTGAAGAGATCGGACTCCAAACGAGAGGAATCGCTTCGGGAAAATCAAAAACTCGGTTTTAGAGATAAACTCGAAAACGAGTTTGATTCGGATAAAATACCCAACGATTTGCTCCGATTCTTGGGGGAAAAGATAGAGGAGGATGAGAGGATCAAAACCCCTCAAAAATCCGGAAGAAACGGGGTCGGATTGGAGCGGATTTGGAGGCGGAAGGCGGCGCAAGGTGGCAGCTCGGGCTCTGTCCAGAGCTGGAAGATGAACAGTAGCAGAGGGAGGAAAACTAGACTTTTCTGCCGGGCTTCATTTCCTCGGCCCGATTGAAGGAGGGAGGCAAAACAGACTTTGACAGAGACAGAGAGGAGGGCGGCTCGGCTGCAGCTGGGCCGATTGGGCCGGCGGAAGAGAGAGGAAGGAAAGGAAGGAATGGGCCAAAAAAATGGCCCAAGCTGAGGAGGAGGATTTTTATTACTTTTTCCAATTAAAATAATCACTTAAATGATCTTTCAATTGTTAAAAATACTTCCAATGCTCAAATAATTCCAAGAAAAATCTTGAAAATACTTGGACACTAAAAGTACTTAACAAAATTATAATTAGACCATTTAATGATTAATTTAATATGTGGGTAATTACTGAAATGCTCTTTGTATGATTAAAATTAATAATTGAGCTCCGAAAAATCCGAGAAAATTCCAGAGAGTATAATTAACCATGGAGAATTTAATAAAAATTAAATCCATCCATGCTTTATATTTAGAAAATTTTATTTCCCACATTTAACTTCACTTGTAAATTAATGAACATTTAATATAAATTCTAATAATAATTTATTAAATAATTTATAAATCCTGAAACGAAAATCAGGGTGTGACAGACCCCTCCAATCATGTTTGAGCCTATGTTCACCCGGGGCCCAAAAAGGAGAATTCCGGAATGCCTGCCGACGTTCAGATAAAGTGCATATCCCTTACCACTAAAGGAAAGGCTCGACGAAGGGGGGGGGGGGGATTTTCCGGGTAAGGAAAACGCTTTCGGAGATTGAGATGTCGATTTGTTTTTCATCGAAAAGGAAGAAGGCCGAGGGGATAGCTGCCTTCCTTCGGGCTTTGCCTGCCGACGTTCTAATAAAGAATTCCGGCTCGGCCCGGGAAAGCGCTGGCAACAACATAAAGAAAGGGGTCCATGTAGCTGCTGCGCCCGCCCACTGAGCAGCAGGTTCGGCATCTACTACAAAAGAGAGAATCCACTTCAGATAACCACGTCTCTGCTAGGCAGCGTGTGGAATGGCCGGGAGCGGACCAAATGGATATATAATCCAAGCCGAGAGTGGAGTTACGTGAACAGCCGTCTGATGGAAAACAACTTTCATGTTCGGTTCAGAGAGCACTTTTTTCGTTGAGAATAAGTCCTTCAATTTTATGTGAATTCCCCAGCGGCGAATTAACAACTTGTGGGGCCCTATCTATTCAATCTCTCGAGCCCCAAGAAAACCCCCCTCTCCCTCGGACTCAATCTCTCTTTTGACTCTATATATGTGGGCACCTGATATCTATGAGGGTTCACCCACCCCGGTGACAGCATTCCTTTCTATTGCGCCTAAAATCTCTATTTCTGCAAATATGTCACGTGTTTCTATTGTTGCTTCCTATGGGGGTACATTACAACAAATCTTCTTTTTCTGCAGCATTGCTTCTATGATCTTAGGAGCACTGGCCGCCATGGCCCAAACGAAAGTCAAAAGACCTCTAGCTCATAGTTCGATTGGACATGTAGGTTATATTCTGTCACGCCCGGAATTTCTATCCAAAATTCCAAACGCTTACATGTGTGTTAAACCCTCGTCCAGGAATCAACCGAGGCACACAATGACAATATTGATAATAGAGTACAAATAATTAACTAATGAATACTCGAAAATAATAAATTATTACAGAGGTGGATAGTTCCTCTCAAACCAAAAATAACATTCTACGCAGCGGAAAATAAAACTAGAACAATCTACGGAACAGCTATGGCGACTCCACTCCACAGGCATCTTAACCAAGAACAAGCCTAATCCTCCAGATCATCACCTTCACCGAGATACTCCTCTTCTGATGAATGAATATTGCAAGAATGAGCATATGACATACCCAACAAGTCACACAGCAAATATGCAAGTGCACAGGATAACAAAGGATGGCATAATATAGCTCATTTGCAGAAACAGCATTTAATAAATATTTAAGAGAATGGTAAAACAGTTGTATAATTAATCAATATTAAATAAACACCATACAACACACCCGTGTTGCATAGGCCCAACCACATTTGAACAACCAACCCCGGTTGAACAAATTAAACCTCCATACCAGGAATTATCCATTCCAAACCAGAAATTAAATTAGTTACCACATAATTACCATTAATGAGTAGTGTGAGACTAATCACGAAAAACATTGCTCAACTCACCCATAACCGCGGGTACGGCTATTCGAATAGTTTAAACTCTGATCAGAGGTGTACCACTGTACCCACAAGACACAACCCCACATCATGTCACCATGTGCCTCAGTACCACCACGATACCTCGGAAAGGAGTTGTGACAATACCCCTCGCACAACATAACCCATTACAGTGCACCTTTCCTGGATCATAATCACCCCCTTATAAACAAGGCATGGACTCCCCAGCGACCCCCATGGACTTCTCGCCACTTCTCAGTCTGGCGCACTATAAAGAATCACGCTATACAAAAGATAAAGCCGTTGCCCACGCTGGCTTGTGGTTGGCACGATAAATGTTTCACAACAGTAGCTCGCGAACCGGTCCTTAATTGTCATGAGCACAACCAACATAACCATATGCTCACAACCCACCTTAGTCAGGTTTTAATTATCAAATCATTACACGATGACCATCGAGAGCTACCATTTAAATATAACCATTATTATCAATAAGAATTATGTAATATAATTATATTTAGCCCCTTTTAGTTAGCTAATGTTTCTAAGCATGGCTAAGCAAACCTATATATAGCATTTAGCTGAACCAATCCAATATATAAGGTTCATGCTAATCAAATTATAACCCATAGGAAAATAAAGTCATCTTCGGCCATTAAATAACTGGGAAAGGTTCACCACCCGATGACATTCGAAAACAATGCATAGTTGAAATAAAATAATAGCTTTAAACGGGATCAACATGCTCAAAGGGTTGTTTGGGATCTGTGTGACTTGCCTTGAGCTTCCACAAACACTTCGGAACCTTCCTCAACGGAAACGCTCTCCTCCGGAACGTCGGAAACTAAAGCAAATAAACAAAATCAACAAAACAGTACAAAAACAAGCATGAACAGTACATGTGGATATTTTTAACATGTAGATCTTGATTTTAGAAGAATTTAGAAACTTGAACCACCTAAAACGGATCTACGGTTATTTAGTTATGATTTTCCAAAGTTTTAATCTATTAGAAAATCGGGAAAAAGGAAAAAGAAAAGGAAACGATGACGTCAGCCCTGGAGATGATGACGTCAGCCCTAGGATGACGTCATGCTGACGTCAGCACGGCGGCCGGCTCGGGTTGAGGAGCTTGCCGGCGCTAGAGCGATCGGCCGGGCGATTGGAGGGCATCTACGCGTAGAGGGCAACGAGGCGAATCCGTTGGTACTCACCACAACGTCAAACGGTGCACGACGGCGACCGGCGACGAGAGAAAGCGGCGCGGCGGCTCGGGTCGACGGCGGCGAAGGGGCTCCGGTGGTCGGCGGCGGAAAAGGAGGGGCGGCCGGGCTTCCTCTCACCACGGCGCACCTAACGGCGGTGACGGCAAGCGGCGGCGACGGCAGAGACGGCGCGGCGGCGCGGCCGAAGGATGGCCGGCGGCGGCGGCGGCTAAACACACGCGGCGCGGCGGCTAGGAGGCACGGGAGAGGTCGGGAAAGGGGGCAAACGGAAGAGGACGACGAGGGGAAGCTATATATGAGCTCGGATTGAAGAGATCGAACTCCAAACGAGAGGAATCGGCTCGGGAAAGATTAAAACTCGGTTTTTTTAGGGATTAAATCGAAACGAATTCGATTCGGGCAAGATACTCAACGGATTGCTTCGTTTCTTGAGGGGAAAGATAGAGGAGAACGAGAGGAACAAAACCCCTCATTCAATCGGAAGAAACGGAGTCGGATTTGGACGAATTTGAGAGGAGAAAGGGCGGCTCGGACTCGACTCGGCGGCGGCCGGCCGGAGGAAGGAGATGGATCCGACAGGTGGGCCCCACCTGTCGGCCTCCACGAGAGAGGGGAGCGGGCAGCGGCGGCTTGGGCCGGCGTGGGCCGCGCGCGGGGAGAGAGAGAAAGAGAGAGTTGGGCCGAAATCGGCCCAACGGCCTAGGAGGGGGATTTTAGAACTTTTTTTTTGAATAAAACAATTTGTGAAATGTTGTTTCAATTATTAAAAATACTTCCCTTGCTCAAATAATTCCCAGAAAATTCTAGAAAATAGAGGAGCAAGCATAGTATTTAATAAAATTTTATCTAGCTCATTTTTATATTGAAAATTTTCCTAGAAAATTAGGGTTTAGCTTGTAGGCTTTTAATTTAATTTCTAAAAATTCCAATTAAACAACAATTTATAAATTTAAGATTTTTAGGGCGTGACATATTCGTACTGGTTTCTCATGTGGAACCATAGAAGGAATTCAATCACTACTAATTGGTATATTTATTTATGCATCAATGACGATAGATGCATTCGCCATAGTTCCAGCATTACGGCAAACCCGTGTCAAATATATAGCGGATTTGGGCGCTCTAGCCAAAACGAATCCTATTTTGGCTATGACCTTCTCCATTACAATGTTCTCATACGCAGGAATACCCCCGTTAGCCGGCTTTTGTAGCAAATTCTATTTGTTCTTCGCCGCTTTGGGTTGTGGGGCTTACTTCCTAGCCCCAGTGGGAGTAGTGACTAGCGTTATAGGTTGTTGGGCGGCCGGAAGGTTGCCATGAGTAAGGTTGGGAGACCGAAGGCAGTTTTCCGTGCACCGGACACGTAGCTTACCGAATCAGTTGCAACACAGATGGGAATGCATGCTACGAAAGACAGGGTCGAGTCTGATACATCAACCGTCGACTCCATATCCTTGTACGAGTCCACAATCACTACACGAGATGAACCTGGGTTTGGTGAATGGAAGTTGGCCTTAGGTGTAATAGGACTCCCAGTTACTGCGCGCGATCGTATACTGAGGTGCTCCCCGTCGGTTGTTGGAACGACGCGAGCCGGGCCGGGCCTTGATTCCTTTCATAAAGATGAAGGGACAGAGGTGACTAATTCCCCATCTCATTTGGGGCGGAAAACGAATCGACATCTCGATGTGATACAGCCCTTTCCATTTTCGTTGGGAAAGAACGGCGAAGTCCATCCGAACCCTCCAATGAAGAAATAAGAGGAGAGCAAAGCGCCAATGGCGCGCGAAGCGCATGCGGAAGGGGCACGGAGAAATAAAGAAGTGTGGAGGAGAAGCAGCCGAGCTCATTCCCTTCGCTTCCTGGGCCCAAAGCAGTGCTTTGTTTCCTGGCCAAATCAAGGATTTGGGGCTGATTGCAAAAGATATCTGAATATCAAGATAGATCCATCCATCTATCCAGATATCTAAAAAAGAATCGATTTCGATTTCATAAAACCTTTGATTCAAAGAACTGCGCTTAGCCCCCCCGCTCATGAAACGGCTCTGCTGCAATGGATGGCAGAGGGTCCGTAGTACCCGAAGCACTGGAGTGATCCAGTAGCCGGGAAGGGGCCTAGAAGTGCCTACTACTACACCACACTACACTTGGCTCTACACATTTACAGAGCTTACCCCTGTCCAGTGTCTGGCAGAACGTTGGGGGCTTCAATCGTCGACTCGTTATCCCCATCTCAGCCCAGGCTAACGGAGCCTGACTTATTCAGGGGAGAGAGTGGAGCCTATCGAAGCACTCTTGAGAGTAAGATCCTTGGCTCCTCTTCATTCTCTACAGGGGTCTCTGCCCACATGGAAGCGGGGCAGAGATGGATAAGATCAAACACGGGAATAAGAAGCATTTTAAATGCCTTTTTGATCATTTTGATAGAGGGGGATGGATAAAGTGGGCAAAACAGACTCACATTTTAAAATCGAAAAGACCTTTTTCGTCTCGACAAAGAAAGAATCATCTTGAAAACGCTCCTAACCCCTTCGTAGTGCCGTGTATAGTAAGTGATCCGAACCCGCCCGGAGCGAGCCCCCCTTAGAGGCAAGTGAAGTTGGTGAGCCGTATGATGGGCAACTATCTCCTGCGGTTCGGAGAGGACTCAGCTGTTAGTTAGTACCCCCTTGGTTTCGGGGTGGACCCTTTCACTCTATTTTATTATATACGCTTAGTGAAAAGAATGTTTTTTGATAGACCTAGGACATGGATTCTATATGAACCAATGGATCGTGACAAGTCGTTACTACTAGCAATGACTTCCTCTTTCATTACTTCATCCTTTCCATATCCCTCTCCCTTGTTCGATCTTACTCATCAAATGGCACTCAGTTCATATCTGTAAATTCGATCATTGACAAGGTTCAAAGAAAGGGTGGACTGCAGGTAAGCACTAATTAAAACCTCCGCATTTCCGTGATTCAAAAACAAGAAGGGCGTACAACGCCCAGGTAATATTTCTTTGCTTTTGGATATGCTTTTCAATATCTTCACTTGTGAAAATAGAAACACTTGCACTTTCTCGCTTGGAAAAGAAAGACTATCCTCGAAGTAAATCAATCTATCTCGTATTGCCCAATCTGGATGCTAAAGGCTCGTCACCCCGGGAACTCGCAGCCCATCACAACTACTCATACTAGGAGCAATGGCCACTAGGAGGACTGAAACGAAGACTTCTATACAACAGGTAAGAAAATACTTCAACGGAAAGTCAATCCCTGCCAACCGTAATGACTTACTTCTTCCGTGAGCTTCTTCATGTTCGGTCGGTAGAAAAAGGCTTAAGAGCTAAATAGAGAAAGTAAGTTTGAAGTCGCTAGGTAAAGTAGTCAAAGTAGCTTGCTTGGGTTTAAGAAGTAGTTGACCAATCTTTCTAGCTCCATTGCGAAACCACGCCCAAAAAGCAAGATGCGAACCAAGAAAGCTAATTATCAACAAAAAGATGAATGGACCTCGATATGGTTCTATTCTCTTCATAGTCTCGGAGGTTATGTTCCGTTTTGCTTTTTTTTGGGCTTCTTCTCATTCTTCTTTGGCACCTACGGTAGAGATCGGAGGTATTTGGCCCCCAAAAGGGATTGGGGTTTTAGATCCTTGGGAAATCCCTCTTCTTAATACCCCTATTCTCCCTTCATCCGGAGCTGCCGTAACTTGGGCTCATCATGCTATACTCGCGGGGAAGGAAAAACGAGCAGTTTACGCTTTAGTAGCAACCGTTTCACTGGCTCTAGTATCCACTGGCTTTCAAGGAATGGAATATTACCAAGCACCCTCCACTATTTCGGATAGTATTTACGGTTCTACCTTTTTCTTAGCAACTGGCTTTCATGGCTTTCATGTGATTATAGGTACTCTTTTCTTGATCGTATGTGGTATTCGCCAATATCTTGGTCATCTGACCAAGAAGCATCACGTTGGCTTTGAAGCAGCTGCATGGTACTGGCATTTTGTAGACGTGGTTCGGTTATTCCCATTTGTCTCTATCTATTGGTGGGGAGGTATATGAAAGAAGGGAACGAATAAGTGGATTGAGGAATAAAAGCTCGAAGACAAAGAGAACTGGGCACAGTTTTGTTATGATAAATCACTCGTGGGTTTGAGATATTTCATAAGTAGTGGCCAACTACCACACCTAATTGGTGTTATGATTGGTTAAGATGAATGAGAATACAACCAAATAAAGGTTGTTAATCCACCTTCAATAGGGAAAGAATGACAGGATATAATAATATTGCGGAGTCCCTAAATCGCAGGGAAGCACTAAGAAACAACATGCCATTTGAAGCACTCGGATGCCCAACCACAGCTATCACAATCACTCGAATCCGGTGAAGAAAAGTACCTTCATAGCGTAGGAGGGAGAGATTGTTTTCATTTCGATTTTATGGCCTGGCAGAAATGCGTGTCCCTATCTAGTGACATCGTTGAGAGGGAGGCAGTGTTCAGCTTCTCACGGTGATAGAAAAGGAGATTGCGTACTCCTTCTAAGACATGAACTCGGAAAAGAGATTGAATGGCAAGTGAACTAATTCCTGAAAGATCGAGTTTCAAGTAGACTGACAAACGTATCTTACTCGTTCCCTCAACTGCTCGACTGAAAGAACTCTGCATACGAGTCCGCATCTCCTTATCGAAAAGTAAAGCCTCTTCCATAGGTACTCCAGCTTCAGAAAAAAGGAATTTTTTTCTTTTTTCATGGCCTTTCCAATCTCAAATGGATTGAGAGCTTATAGACCGATATTCTTGCACCCTCTTTTGCAACCACTCTAAATTAGCTTCTTTACTCACTACACAAATTTATATGGCCTAGTCGTGCTAAACTAGCCGGCTTTACAGAGATAGGTACAAAATTGCCATTGGAGATACTAATGAAATCATGGCTAGAAAGATCCATCCCCGATAAGCATTGAATATTCCCATGACGCCATTCAAAAGTAGCATCGGCCATTGCAACCTCAGCCGATGTATCCGCTTGAACAATCTCAACATCATCGCCGTCCCATTGAATTAAACATTGATGCAAGGTAGAAGGCACACAACAATTGGCATAGATCCAACAATGACCCAAAATAACATTGTAGTTTCCTTGCACATCGACAATGAAGAAGCCGGTTGGTAGCGTCTTGTTTCCTGCGGTAAGCTCCACCGAAAAGATACCCTTTGCCTCTGTTGTTTCACCATTGAAGCCATTGAGAATCATGTTGGTCTTCTTCAACTTATCATCTCCACACCCCAACTTCTTGAACAATGAATATGGCATCAAATTCACGACGGCACCTCCATCCACTTGCATCCTAGAGACCGGCTTCCCATCAATACGACCTTTGCGATAGAGAGGCTTCATATGATGGTTTGACTCATCGGGCTTCTCGAAAACCGCATCTTTAGGACCTATTAAAAATTGAGCAACTTCGACTTCATCCATAGCACAAAACTCCATAGGAAACATACACACCACGTTGACATCCATGTCCTCCTTTGGAGATGACTCATCTTTAGCAACCGATTGTTCTTCCTTCTCCTCTACAACAATCGATTCTTCAATGTCCACGGCCTTACGCCTCCACATCTTTGTAGGCGGTGGTCGCAACTCATTGAATCTCCTATCCCTTTGCTCTTCGGCCTCTCTCTCCCTCAATTCTTGGGCCCGAAGACGTTGCAATCTCCTCTTTTGAGTAGCCGTTAAATCATTAGGCATCCCACCTTGGTTTCGGCTCTGTTCCAGGAGGTAAATAATGCCCTCTGTTGAGTCTACCTAAAGACGATGAAGCCCCCGCACTACTCTTTGCAAATCTCCTGTCGAACCGGCGCTGGAGCCTGGTCAGACCAAACGTAGACGGCCGGTCAGACCGGCCAGAGGCGCCGGTCAGACCGACATGAGGTCGGCGGTCAGACCAGCTAGATGGCCCGGCAAGACCAACGTGAGAACCGCGGTCAGACCGGCCAAATGGCCTGGTCAGACCAGCCGATTGCGATGAGCTGGTCCCGGTTTCGGACTTGTTGTTTGAGGACTCTCCAACTTCATCTCCAGAAGGTATTGGCACATCATGAGACCCTACTTTGATGGTAATCACCTCCAAAGTCCTAGTCTCCACCTTGACGCGCTTTCGTTCCCTCTTTTCTTCATTGGCCTGGTTCTTACCATAAAACCGACCATTGTTTGGTGAAGACAAACGCTCACGAGCTGGCCTGCTTGGTCCTCCCCACCCTTGGTTGAATTGGATTGGAGGCATATGGTTGAACATTGGCGGTGTTTCCCCTCATGGCATGTAGTAAGGATAAGGATAACCCGGCGGTGGTATTGGATAAGGCCTCCATGACATGTCTTGAGGATGATGATATGTAGGTGATTCTGACCGTCTTGGTGAATGACCAAATCGCTCCCTAGGTGGTGATCTTGGTCTTTTTCCTTTATTGCGAGCTTTTTCACCACCTTGCTTCTCATACTTATCAAAAAGCATATCGAAGGTCACCTTGGTCTTTCTAGGAGCTTTAAAACTCGAAGCTTCACTCCTATTCTCCTTCCACACACCAACCTCTGGATTTTTTGGCACCATCATCTTTGGCCTAGGCTCTCCAATGACCACTCCTTTCCCTTTAGTAGATTCGGCTTGCTCTGGCCGAATCGATACCTTCTTATCATCAAAATTAATTGTGTTCACCGGAAAAGGATCATGATCAAGCTTCATCTTGGAGCCATCGGTGAATTTCAATCGCCCTTTATCTATGGCCGATTGAACCTGTTGTTGAAACACATTGCAATCATTAGTAGAATGAGAGTGAGAATCATGCCATTTACAATAAGCTCGACGTTTCAATTCTTCCTGAGATGGTATGACATGGCCTTTAGGTAATCTAATTTGTTTTTCTTGCAAAAGATAATAAAAAATCTTATCACATTTGGCCACATCAAAACTATACTTAATCTCACTTTGCCGATCTTTACGAGGAGTCCGCATTAAATTAGAACAAACAAAAGGCTTATTTTTGTTAGTCCATGATCACTCAGCAACATACATATCATGATCACTCTCACCTTCACTATCACTAGCCTCGGGGTAATCAATTGAATTAACATTAGGCTTCTTCTCATATGGTCTAACAATTTTTTTACTATCTTTAACCCGGCTTTCCTGAGCCAGAGCCTTCTGCATGAGTTGACTAACATCAAGAAATTGTTGGCCATCTAATATTTCTTTAATAGGAGCAATTAAACCATTAAAAGCAAGATCAGCCAAATCCCTATCAGTTATATTCAAACTATAACATCGGTTTATAACATCTCTAAATCTCTTAACATAATTAATGACAGATTCATTATATTTTTGCTTAACCGATGTTAAATCAGATAACCTAAACTCAGTTTCACAAGTATAAAAATAATCATGAAATCTTTGTTCTAATTGAGCCCAAGTATGAATAGAATTTGCCAGTAAAGAAGTAAACCATATAAAAGCAGTACCGGACAAAGATAAAGAAAACAAGCGCAATTTAAAAGTATCAGAACTACTAGCCTCTCCACATTGCGCTAAGAATTGACCTACATGCTCCCATGTGGTTCTACTATCCTCACCACTAAATTTGATAAATTCGGGAATTCTATAACCACGAGGATATGACACATTATCATAGTAATCAAGATACGGTTTTTGGTAAACCTTAGCACGATTCCTAGCTTCAATCCCGAATTTATCCCTAATAATTCCACTAATCAATTCCTCCATACTATCAGGCCTATGTTGGTTTGGTGGTGGATTTGGTGACCTAATAGGTTGAGCTTGCAGCGCAATATAATTATATTGGCCAAGCCCAGTATTGGGAGGATACCCCCTAGAAACATCATTATAAGCATTAGGAACATGAGGGGAGATTTGGGAACTATTAGTGGTAGTAGATACAGGGGAATCAAATGTTCTAAGATGATACAAATAACTAGCATTGGTCATTGGATCTACCCCCTGTATAGGGATGATTGCGCTGGTCTGATCGGCCCAATTCCCGGTCTGACCGGCCTCCAGAGCCGCGGTCAAACCGATCTGAGGTCCGGTCTGACCGCCGGGATAATACCCGGTCTGACCGGCGGCGAAATCGCGGTCTGACCGGCCATCAGGCCCGGTCAGGCCGGCTGTGTGCGTCGTCCACCCCTCACCGGTTTGTTGCGTCTTTGCCCCATCGGTTTTACTTCCTATTTGATCTATAGGAGCTTGGCTAGCACTGGTAGAGGCTTTATCTATGAACATAAAATCGGCCATGAGGGTACCGAATTTAGTCCTCATAAATTCTTCACAACGAGTTTCAATAGATGCATCTAACTTATTATTTAAAGTAACCAAAGATGAACTTATTGTATGCGCAATTTGTTGTTGGATAGATTGTGATACCTCTTCAGCACTTACCATGTCGAAAGTTGGATTAGGCAACGATCCTGGCTTGAAAATCGCGCCTTGACGAGTCCTAGCACACGCCTTTGTCAATAGATCTTGAGTATACGCCTTGAGATGCTCATCCAAAGCTTTGCGTGCTCCCTCATCAAGCTCCTCCAATGCGACTGGTATCACATTGACCGGTTCCACCTCCACCTTGGATGACGGCGGCTTCGTCATGGCGAAGTCGAAATTGAGATGACATTGAGCATATTTCCCCAGCGGAGTCGCCAAAAATCGTGTTGGCAACTTTTTGTGATAAGTTGACAAGCACGATCGCAGCACCTAAATGCCTTGCGGTGATCTTAGAGTCGCCAACCACCTCGATCTGGCAAAAGCTAAACCAAGATGGGTTTTGATAACTAAACCGGCTAGCGGAGCTGATTCTAGATAACTACCCGTCTCGTGGGCAAAACAGAAGGTTTTCAGGACAAACCTGCAAAGAAGTGTCGCACTTTCGCTGCGGCGGCGGACGATTTACGGCGCAAATCAACAAAGATGGATAAACTAAGAGAAAACTAAAAGCAATATGAAAAACGATTCGATTGATTGACTGTAGATTGGTTAGTTACAATTGAACCGGTCATGTCCTTTATATATGGGTTGGTCTTGCCCTCTACAGGCCCTCCTCCATGTCCAACTCGGGATAGAATCCAAAGTAAACCCGAAACATGCCTTCCCGAGTAAAGAAACCCGAGATCTGACAAACACAGATGCGAACTCAGACTCTGCCGGTCAGACCGGCCACACACCGCCGGTCTAACCGGCCCTCACATGTCGGTCTGACCGGCCAACATATGACGGTCAGACCGGCCCAATCAAAGAAAACCGATAGACTTCCAAACATTGGCAATTTTCATTATCTTATCCCTAGGTGCCAAATTTGGGTGTAAACAGTTACCACTTAAAATATACTCCGACTACAAGTATCTCTTGGTGGAGGCAATTATACATCGATATATAAACTAATCCTAGGCCGCAGCCCTATAGCGATCCACACGATGTGACAGCTGGTGCTCATCGATGCAGCATGTACTGCTCCTCCTTGTCAGCGTATCCTAGTCAGCCCCAGCAGCCACGACACTGCATGTTGCATTGCCCCACTATGCCGATGCAGCTGGAATCCCTTACAATAGTTGGTCTTGGAGCACTTGCTCGGGTGACGGAGTCCAAGAAGGGCAAGAGCTGGGGACTGGTCTAGCCCCGTAGTTCACGCAGGGACCTGGACCGGGTTAACACGCAATATAGTGGGAGTGAGCTGTTTCGTTCATGTCCGCACCGCACCATTGCAAACTCTAGATTGTACAAACATTGTTTTTTTTTGGTGTATGTAGAGCCCGGACAAGTACTGCACAACAGACGTACTAGAAATCTGAGGTGACTACAGTGCATGGTACGTGTCTTGGGAGCTTTACATCTTTTGTCTGTCCTATGTGGATTTTGTACGTTCTGTATGGTGATTTACTGGGAAGTTCTGTACT
Organism: Oryza meridionalis; assembly: GCA_000338895.3. Classification (NCBI taxonomy): domain Eukaryota; kingdom Viridiplantae; phylum Streptophyta; class Magnoliopsida; order Poales; family Poaceae; genus Oryza; species Oryza meridionalis. Next base: position 13,662,337 of record CM002527.2, on the reverse strand, counting down.
TTAAAGTGGGTGGCAAATTTCTGTGTTGGTGAATTTTCCTGTTATATAATCTCTTCAACCTCTGTCTAGTGGCAAGCCACAATTTCTTCCTTGATTCCCCCACGATGACAATATAAGTCCTATAGCTGTTGGCAGCAACTACTGAGTCTTAGCTTCCATAGCTTGTGCCCATATATCTAACATCCATCATGGTTGGTCTGCATAGCACCAACGTCGAAGAAAATATAACAGACAGCTCCATTGGCGGTAGGCCCGGGATCTTCTGGCATGGAGGCACAGGATCACAGCCTCCGGTCCCGAGGCATGCGGCGCGGCGCAGCGCCAGAGAATGGGCGTGCGGCGGCAGCAGCGTGGAGAGATCGATTAAGACGATGCAGTTGCATGTAGGACCGGTAATTACCCATTCTAATCCTATCCTTTTTGAATTGACGGTTAGATTTGAATGGTATCATTTGGTACCTAGTACCTATTGATACCTCCTCAAAGATGGTAAAAATCCTCTTATTATGGAGTAGAGAAGGGTTTTTATCCATGACGTTATATCATAGGGATGCATTATTATGTCGATTGTAGCATCGCAAATGAGTGAAGAAACTCACTGATTGGAGCATTGACCTGTCGTTTTGTTTTCCATATAGAATTTCTTATATAAATGAATTATTGTACCCCTGCTTTGACCGTATGCATTTTGCATATATTTCTTTCCTGCTGCCTCACATGACAGTCACGAGGGATACCGGATATATGCTTCAAGATTCCTGGGTTCCTGTACTGTCTAGAGTTTTATTTAGCCTAACCTTCTTGAGATCTGAAAGTACTGCGTTTGTCCTCAAAATATATAGGTAGCATCGATCACCTACCCAATTGCAAGATCTACCGAGAGCTTGCTCGATCCATAGGCTGTCTCCAAATATTTCTCCCCATTTTTGCTAGACACCCGAAGAGTTGAGTGATGGATCCGGTGTCGGTAGCTGCAGTGGGATGGGCCAAATCCACCGCAGGGTGGATCATCTCCCCCATCGTCGCCAAGCTCGTGAACAGCGTCTGCCCCCGCATCACCTTGAACGTGCCGAAGAAGATCCGCGACCTGGAGACCTGCACTCTCCCTCGGCTTGCGCTCACTCTGGGAGCACTGGAGATCAGCCAGAGGCATGAGCTGGAGAAACTGGTGAAGGAGCTCAAGTCGGCTTTCTATCAGGTGGAAGACATCCTGGATGATGCGGAGTACTGTCGTCTGGAGAAACAACTAGCCCGCTCCAAGAAACGCAAGTTCCCCTTGGATTTTAATGATGTTGGGTCCTCGTACCAGGTCGGTTCTCCTAATCTCTGTTTCCATCAGTTCAAGAGCATATACTCCCTGCATACTCGTAAAGGAAGTCGCTTAGGATAGCGACACGGTCTTCAAAACACAACTTTGACTCTTTATTTTCTATAAAAATATTTATTGAAAGGTGATATATATATATATATATATACTTTTATGAAAGTATTTTTGAAGACAAATCTATTCATATAAGTTTTACATTTTTAAAGTTGAGAGTTATTAATGATTTATATTTCTAAGGTTTGACTTAAACATTGTTCTAAACGACTTTCTTTATAAATATGGAGGGAGTACTTGATTAAAAAGAAAAACACACACACAAAGAGAGCACAGTACTTGGTTGTTCGTCTTTTTACGGATTGAGTGCATTTGATTTGATTTTTTTATTTTTATTTTTGAAAGAGGATTAAACCCTGCCTGGCTTGGAACGAAACCATAATGAGCAATCTGGTAGTTGAGAATCAGAAATCAGATCAACATCGCTGAAAGACAAACGTATTTTCTTTCCTTAAACAAAAGTCATGCCAACTCTGTGTGTGTTTGGTGGTGTGAATTTTCAACTCCACCTCGTTTTTTTGTGCACGCTTCCTGTACTGTTAATAGAATTTGTATACGAAAGCTGCTTTAAAAAATCATATTAATCCACTTTCCTAAGCAAGTAGTTAATATTTAATTTGTATACAAAAGTTGCTTTAAAAAATTATATTAATCCATTTTTCCAAGCAAATAATTAATATTTAATTAATTATGTGCTAATAAGTTGTTCCGTTTTACGTGCGATAGGTATTAATGAGCTCTCCACTCAAGTTGCCGAACACAGTCTTAGTACAATACAAAATAACTAGAAGAAAGCTAAAGATACAAACAATATTTCTGTAAGAATTCAAGTCTTCATCATATAAATATTAAATTTCTGGCTTATAATATAGCCGTAATAATTATTATTTATTTCTGGCTTATAATATAGCCGTAATAATTCAAGTCAAATAATGGATGTGCGTGTTGTTGTGTTTGTTCATGTGCTTTTGTCGTGTAGTAAAAAAGATATATAATATTTGGGTGAAACGGTGTACTCCCTCCGGTGTCATAATTATTAAAGTTTTGGAGGTCAAACTTTTATAACTTTAACCATAACTTTAAAAATATCTATTAACTTATTAAAGGAATAGAAAAAAACATCCACGTTCGCTTTCATGGTCTAGAAATTCTCATATTAATCGGAGAAAAACAAAAAACTGAGTCCAGATAGGAATATATAATTTAAAAATAGCTGAAATTCGGATTAAAAATATGGAATATAGGAAGATAAGAATATAGTCCATACCGGTAGACAATAGAACTAATAAAAATTTGAAATTAAAAAAATAAGAAAACTAAAAGTAGAGATTAGAGTCAATATAGAAATAAGCAGAATAAAAAATATATAAGGAAAATTTATTGTATATAAGAACTTTTTTTTAGAAAAAAAAAGTGTCCGATCGGACAGCTGCATAGAACGATTAGTCTTGGAAGTCTTTTCCAAGGAAAAAAAAAACCTAAGCTGGGCTACAGTAACCGTGTATAATACAAATCACAAGTGCTTATGTCGATCTATTCTCCCCGTTGCAACAAATCAAATCTCTAATGGCAGGTTCATACGGTCATACCTGCACACTCTATGCATTTATATGTCTATAATAGTATATCTTAGTCTAACATAAAAAGGCCACCATATTCGCTTCCACTTTCTACAAATTTCCATATTAAATAGAAAAAAATAGAGTTCAAATGGAAATATATTTCAATATATCTGAAATTCAGAATAAAGAATTCTCTTCAACTACCTAGATGAAAATAAAACTATTTATAAATATAAATATAATTTAATATATATCTAAAATTTGGAATAAAAAATGAAGAAAATTTTAAGAAGAGTCTATGTTGAAATAAAATTTAGAAATATCAAAAACTTGGATTAAAAAGAATAATAGAGTCCATATAGAAATACAATTTTAAATAGATGGAATTCAGAATTAAAAATAATAAATATTGAAAGAAAGTATTAGAGCCCACACCATTATATAATTTAGAACTAACTAAAATTTGAAATTGAAAAAATAAAAATTAGAAGTCCATATAGAAATAAATTTATAATTTAAATTTAAATTTTTAAAAAGAAATATTGGAAAAATAATTTAGAGTCTATATAAAAATATAATTTAGAAATAATAAAAATTCAAAATTATAAAAAAAGAATATTGGTAGCTAGCCACGCAATTTGTGCGGGCCGTCGTGCTAGTTTAGTTTAAAGGAACTAGAAAGAGATTTGTCTTTCAAAACACTATAATAAAGTAAACATATATTTATTTATTATATGCTTCCTCCATCTACTTTTGATAGTCATAATTTATCTTGGCACACGGACTAAAGATAAGTAATTCTACTTATCATCCATTTAAACATTCTAATAGTTATTCCTCGTAAACAAACGATTCATTAATATTTACATTTCTCGATGTCCATGTAGCCAATCTTGTGTGGAAGAATGGAGAGTCACGCATTAAATCCGAGAAATTCGTTAAGATAATAGGTTGTTGGATTGAAATATGCCTATCAAAAATAAATTTTTTCAGATTTGGAATGACTATAAAAAATAGATGGAGGGAGTATATTATAATAGAAAAAAATGTCAAAGATATATTTTGTAGACCGTGTCATTGTCCAAAACATCAATTAAAATAAAACCTGAGAGAATATATATGTTAATATGATATTCTTGTTACATAGCGTGTAAAATCTATTTTTCAGCAATAGGACACCATACATATACAAAAGTCAGCTCATTTTTTTTAGCTAGGAATTGTGTTGGAAATTTGGATAATTTGCAAATCTGTATGTACAATTGCACAGCGTCTCTTACATAGTTCAGATCAATTCAGACTACTTATTAATTCACTGTTCTCCAACTAGCTCAGTGTTTACTTGGATTTGTAGGCTGATGGTACCAAGTTAACGGCAGGATATTCAAGATGCCGTTTGAAGGATAAACTAGATAAGATAGAGAAACTAATTGAGAAAGCACAGGACATTATTAAGTTAGCTAACCTGCCAGGCAATAATAATGAAAGTGGCGATCATAGACGATACGTTGGTGTCACTGCCAAACATACATCGAAGCCCACCAAACATACATCGAAGCCCACCGCTGTATGTCTGCCACGCAAGGTAATCGGTCGAGACAAGGATCGTGAGGAAATAATAAGTATGCTTCGTGATGAAAACCAGTCAAGTGCTGATAGATGTTTTTCCGTTATTGGCATTCACGGCATCCCTGGGTCTGGGAAGACAACTCTTGCACAGTATGTTTGCGAGTACGAGGAGGAAGCCAACCACTTCGACATTGTGATGTGGATTCATGTCTCCCAGAATTTTGGCCTGGACACCATCTTGAGGGAGATGATTGAACAGGCTACAAAGCAACCATGCCCTCAGTTCAAAAGTCTTACTGCTTTACAGAAAAGATTGAAACAAGACCTGCGCGAAAAGCGTTTCCTGTTGGTACTAGATGATGTCGAGCATAATAAGGATATAAGCGAGGATGATCTTTCTGCATTGGAAGTTGGGGGAGCAGGAAGCAAGATTCTAGCAACCAGTCGAACTAGAGATGCTTTATTGGCTTTGGGTGCTGTGAGATCGAAATGCATTCCAATATCTAAGTTAGATGAGCATGTCTTCCGAGAATTGTTCTTGCAATATGCACTTGACGGTGCAGAGATATGTGAGCGAGATCGAATAGTACTGCAGATGATTGGGGCTGACATTGCAAAGAAACTGAAGGGATCACCTCTGGCAGCAAGAACAGTGGGAGGACAATTGCGTATAAGGCAAGATGTTGAGTTTTGGAGGAGTGTACGAGATAAGGATTTTTTCAGTGACGCAATGGAAGCTCTGCTGTGGAGCTACCAGCTTCTTGATGAGAAAGTTAGACGATGCTTTGCTTACTGCAGTATTTTTCCCAGAGGGCATCATTTGGGACGCAGTAAGTTAATTAACTTGTGGGCAGCAGAAGGGTTCATAAGCAGAGAGGAAGTTGGAGGAGATTACTTCCACAAATTAGTGGCGACCTCGTTTCTGCAGCTCGAACGAAAGGACTCGTCGAGCGAGGAGTACTATTTACTTCATGATCTGCTGCAGGATTTAGCAGAGACGGTCGGACGTAGTGATTGCTGCAGAATTGAGGGTGGCTGCACAGGACAAGTTCCTCGAGACGATGTTCGCCATTTGTATATTAAGGCTTGTAATGGAGCAACAGTTGCTGGCAATAAAGCTTTCGAGAAAATGATTACCGAAAATATTGTCAAACTGAAGGAGCTGCGCACTCTGATCATTGACGGAGGGGAGACAGGAATTGAGGCAAAGGTGTTCGATGATATCTTCGACAGCTTGAAGTCTCTACGAGAGTACTGATTGTAGAGACACAGAGTAGAAGAATATTGCAAATCCCAGAATCTATTGGTTACTTAAAGTATCTACGATATCTTTCTATCGAGTATAGATGCCGTATATTTTTTCCGCGCACGGTTACAAAGCTTTACCACTTGCGGGTGCTTGATTTTGGTGAATATGGAATGTTGGAACGTAGTTGCTCCCCTGAAAATATGAGTAACCTTGTGAACTTGCAGAGAGTGGTAGGCCGTTCACTTGGGGATTTTCCAAACATAGGCAAGCTGACATTGCTCCGAACATTACCAACCTTCAGGGTGAAAAGGGACCTCCTGGGTTACGACATTAAGCAGCTGAAGCACCTAAACAAGCTCCAGGGAAAATTGGTGATCAGTGGTCTCCAACATGTTCGCAGCGAGGAGGAAGCCGTTGAAGCGAAGTTAGCTGAGAAGGAGCACCTCAAACAACTGACACTGGCCTGGGACGATGATAACACAAGCAGTAACCACGATCCAGCAGTACTCGAGTGTCTATGCCCGCCAATGGGGCTTGAAGTCCTGGAAATCATAGGCTACCGTGGTTCATACCCTGGCTGGATGGTGGGTAAGCATAGTGGTCAACTGTACCTTCAGAAACTTGAGCTCCGCCAATGCAGCCCACTGGGACCTGCTCCTAGACTTTTTGAGTGCTTCGTTCATCTGGAATCGCTCTGTCTCTCTCACTTAAGCTGGCACACCTTGCCAGATAACATGGAGCAAGTCAGGACTCTCAAAGTTCTGATGATCTCCCACTGCAAGAATATGAAGGTGCTGCCAACACTGCCGCAGTCTCTTTCGCGTTTTAAACTCTCAAACTGCGGGCACGAGTTCACAAGGTCTTGCAAACAGAATGGAGAAAATTGGGAAAAGATCCAGCACATTCTCGAAAAAATAATCCTATGATATCCATAGCTCTCAAGGTAAGACACTAATTAAGACTCGAAGTCCCTTTGCTGCCTTCTGCTCCCTGTAAATGAGACTCACTGCTAACTCTGGTCATGTTTGTTAATCAATTTGTCAAACTGATTCTGCAGACGAGGCATCATGGCGCAATGGCGTTGCATCAGCAGGGCTTTAGGCATCAATGGGAAGACGATGAAGGGAATGTTGAGCAAGGTGGCAGTTCAGACCTTAAGCCAAACTGCAGGCTGGGCCGGATGTATGTGTGTTATGATTCCTTGGTGTATTTTCATTCTGTCCTTTTTTTATCAAAAACTAGGAAGGTAGCCCGCGCCTTGCGCGGCCATGTATTTTAGATTGCGTTTGAAAAACTTATATAGATGGAATATCAACCGGATGACACCTGCCATGTTTTTCAAAAGTACTACTTCGAAAAACTTATATTGCCATGTTTGAAAAACTTATATTGCGTGGGCATGTATTTAGATTGCATTTGAAAAGTTTATATAGGCGGAATATCAACCGGATGACAACTGCCATGTTTCAAATGTACTATTTCTCCGTAATTTTTCTTCATCAACATTGCTTAGATAATTTTTTCATGCTATTTGTTAGCTTTTAAAATATATAATATTTAATCCATCGGTATAAACAATTATGTATGATCCGTATAAACACTTGCCATGTTTCAAAAGTATCTATTTAATTTGTTTGGAAAACGTGCCTAACAAAATAAACATAAATTAAAAGTTAAATGTTTTGTCTTGTTTAATTGATTGTTTAGTGGTCTTTTTTTAACAAATCCTAAAAGAACTATTATTGTTAGTAAACATGCTTTATTTGTACCATGAAGTTAGTCATCTTTTTAGTTGGTTCAATATGCATGTTTTACATACTTACATATAAATTAACAAAAACATATCTTAGAACCTCGCTTCCTTTTAATATGTGTGATCTATAGTATCATTTCTAAAGGAAAATATAGTCGACATGAGTCAAAAAATTTAAATATAATAGTAACAAATATAACCTACTATATACTTATACCTTAGTGTGGCTTAATATGCAGACAAACTCATTATAATATGGTATTGGATAGATGCAAGACCACTAATATTTAAGCATTTAATAATTGTTATAAAAATGGAACATGTAATGGTTGGATCAATTTTAGTGAAAAGTTCAAACTTATTTGATTTTCTCCAAATAGTTCAATTTAGTCCCTATTGATATTTTAAATTGTAAATTTTATTTTATGCCAATTCAAAATATAGGGGTTATGGATAGAGCAATAGTTAGATTAAAAATCAAATGTGTAGCTTAAAAATATGCATGTTTTAATATTATTGATTATTTCTCGCAATAAAAAATAGATGGGTAGAGGAGAGAGTGGTGAGTTAGAGCTGAGAGGGGAGAGGACGTGTAGTGTTGTCATTTCATAAAGTGTGAGCCGTTAATGTGGTCTTTACCAAAAGTAAATACTTCCAGAGTATTCTTTTTTTTATGAGATTCCATAAATAAAATTGCACACGAGAGCTTAAACGTTGTCGCACTGAGTTTCGCTATATGAAAAAAAAAGTTCAATAAAATATGGAAAATAAGCCTAATGCAAACACTTGGACAATATGCTTAGCTTGTGATAACCGTACATCAGCGATAACAAACTGATTTGATTAAGTATGTGTCCTCATTAAGGTGGTTTTTGGAACAAAACTAAGTAGGGATGGGTATTTGCAACAAAATAACTTATGGGATAGAATGTCAAACTTCAAGTGATTTATGAGGTGGTTTTTGCAATTTTCCCTATATATAACAAGAGTGTGTGAAGATTTCATTGGATTAATCTCTTAACTTCCTATAAGTATTGAAAGTTCGATAAATTCATGTTGATTCTAGTTTGAGTTTAGGCATGGGAAGTATGGGGAATTCTAGTGTCACATGCATTGCGTAATTAGCTGCAGCTTTCCAATTCCAGACATCATGAACAATGTATTTGGGACCTGTTTTCTTTTGACGAAATGGAATTAGACATATTCATAGACCAATGTGTATAGTCGTAATGATGCATATGAATGTATTCGTGCATAATTAGCTAGGCTGGGTCTCATGTACAGGATCTGGCTAAGAATTAAGCAGCTAATCCATAACATGTGAGAATCAGATGTTGATTTCTGGATATTATAGCTGAGTTCTTTCTCCCAGGTTCCCAACTACATATCTCGTTTTCCGCGCGCACGCTTTTCAAACTGCTAAACGATGCGTTTTTTTTAAAAATAATTTCTATATGAAAGTTGCTTTAAAAAATCAAATTAATCCATTTTTGAAAAAAATAGATTGCTAATACTTAAATAATCCTACCTTAATGGACCGTTCTGTTTTCCGTACGTGGGACAAGTGTTCCGAACCGGAATTAGCGAACACACCCATAGGAAGCTTATGGTGCTTCAGGACAATAACCTGATGTTTATTAACATCAAGCAATTCTTCGACTTTGACAATCCAAGTATATGAGAAACTCAGTATGTCCTTAGATTACAGAATGCTATGTTCTGTTATAGTTTCTCTTCGATTTGCTCAGCCATAGCCTCATTTCAATTGTAAATAGCCTCTATATATTGAAATTCTATTTGTTAGAGGGGGTATGGAGTACATCATAAACAGTCTGCAGAACCTGCACGTATAGTATATTAATATATTCTATATCAAAAGTCTGGTTCACGGAGTAACATTCATCTTTTACACGTTAACAGAAACAGTGTGGATATACAAGATGCGCCCAGCAAACTTTTACACATCCACTGCAGGGCCAGGGCCGGTCCTGACTTTTCAGGCCCCGGGGCGAAACTAAAGTCATGCCCGGGTGCGAAACAAAATATGGAGGCCCTTATTATACGATATAATAATAATAATAGATACATATACTAAATTATTGTCATAAATATTTAAATTGCATTCATAAATTTTATATAGGAAACATTGAACATGTTACCTCGAAAATTTCTTCTGACATTTCTAGCTGTGAAGTCATTGATAATTGTACCAATATCAATTTCATCCAATAATTTCTTCTCATTGCATAAAGTTGCCAAACCATTTAACCATTTCTCTTTTTTTTCCTTTTCTCGCTACTTCCTCGACGACATGTCCTGATAATTATAAAAAAAATAATATTATTGTAGTCATTTAACTCATATTACACTGCAAAATTATAAATCTAAGTCGGGAAAATAGTGCAGTCATGGCCTTCGTTGATTCGTCCAACTCTAGGAACAACATCAACTGAATTAATTAAATAATTAATCTAGCATCCAATCCTACGGGAACAACTGCAACTGAATCAATTTTTCACATGTACTTAGCGATGGCAATTGGGAATTTGGGATTTGGGAAATTGACTCACTCACCTGAACACAAAACATACCGCTGAGTCCTGATTCCTGAATTACTAATCGTTCTCCTCGGCAGATGGCAGCAAAGCAATCCGGTAGGCGGCAAGCGCGGCCTGCGGGCTTGTGTCGGCGGACGGCGATGGCGCGATATCGTGACTCGCACGAGGGGTTAGGGTGTGGGCGGCGCCGCAGCCATCTCGCTACTCGATCGCGTCTTCTGATCTTATCTCTTTCTGTTCGCTTTCTCTGCGCGAGGCCGAGGGGCCGAGGCAGCGCCGGCCTACGGTTGGATTGGTCGGGGAAGGGGGACGGGAGGTGGAGCCCTACGATCTGGGAGCCCAGGGCAGCTGCACCTCTCGCCCCCCTCCACGGCCGGCCTTGATCCACTGTAATGGACGTGTTCATCCACTACCATTTGAAACAAAACTTTCTAGCAATCTTCTGAGATATATATTTAGGTAATATGCTAGTTGGCACCTAAATCAATAAGATTAAGCATGTAGACAAGTTTGTGTTTCAAAACAAGCGTTTTAAATTCGTGCATTATATTGCACCCATCTGATAAGTTTGTGTATCACCAATGCTATTTACACTTTAATTAACTTTATTGTTATTGGATTGTTTACCCAAGTCGACTTTATTGGATTAATTGTGTACCCATGGATATATGATGATGGTGGGGGCTGTGGGGCTTCCCTTACTAACTTCTAGTAAAGAAATTGATATGAAGAGGACATTCCTCATACATGGTGAATTCAATAGCTTCTCTAGGGCCAAATACACTAGGGATTACCAAGATAACTCTAGGGAACGTGTTCCCCTTTATTAACCCTATTGGCGACTGTTAAATGCCAATTTTATGCCACTAATACCTGCATAAAACATAAATTATAAAACATCCAACATAGTGGTAGGGTTTAATGCTGATATATTCCACGAGTGTTGATGTATATTTGAATGCAGGTAATAAACCGCCAATATTAGGAGGAAATCTAAACTAAAGTGGAGGAGAATTCCATCTATAGAAGAATTGGGCTCACAATTTCATCGAAACACCAGAAAATGGACCCAATCAGTTTAGAAGTGGATAAGGGAGAACATAGTAGAGGCCTAGAGCAAATTTGCGGTCCAGATGGGTCTGCCCAATTTCAGCCGAACCATGGCTGAGGCCGTCCATCCTGGCCTTCCACGTGTACGTCTAGAATCAAATCCCAATGACGGTTGGAGGGCGTTTTCGATTTTTCCATCTGCCATAACCGTCATTGGTAGGCCATAAAAGGAGCTCCCATTCCTCACTCTCACACACTGAAGCAAGAGTTGAATTATAAGAGGCTCTTTTGTATTTTTATGTACATAAGATTAGGAAGAGAGTAAGGTAGAAGAATTTAGAGGAATTACGGAGTTGTCGATAATCTCCTCTTACTTTTTATACCTTGATAATTACTCTCCTTTAATAGAGTTATCTTTTGAGTAATTAAGATATCTATAGTGAGAATTATTCTTGGTTAGTTCTTATTAGCATATTGGATCACTGTTCACTACTGTCTATTATTACATAGTGATTACTTTGGTGAGTTATAAACACTAAAGTAGCAATCAATTTCGTAGGCGCAGTGTCTAGGTAGTTAATTTTCAGTGATTGCTTCATATCCCATAGATCGTTAAAGGTTAGTGTAGTGGTAGTGACAGCCCTCGAGATCACCGCAGTCCTTCCTGTCCGGGTACGAGATAGAGTGCGTTCTGGTAGTAGCGAGCAGACCAGTGCCTAAAGTATTGCGATAGGATTAAAATTAAGCTTTCCGTAAACATTGTTTCTCATTAGGAAATCATGTCTATTCTTTGCCTACATCTGCCTTGTCTACTTGGATGACAATAGAGAAGAGTTGAACACACACGTTACCTGTGGAAATCGATACCTTGAAATAGTCCTGAGTGAAGTGCAACATCGTTATATCCGTGCGCTTGCAGATTTTATCTGTTATCGCAAGAAATACCAACAAACCGCTTGAGAAGACGCTCCTAGGGTCAATTCTACGGGAAATGCAAACTTCCCTAGAGTTTTTCATGAATACCTTGGGGAAGATATTTGTTCCCTAGAGTTCGAAATTCTACAGATAGTTGTACATGTCGCAAGTTCATCCTAAGTGTAAAGTATATTTCCCTAAGGTTTTCAGCTACAAAATGGAATGTTTCATTATTTTAATTTGTTATAGTACATATTGTATTATCATCACTTACCTCAATGTTCAAGGGAAAAAATTGATCAACTAACAACAATGTTCCTTTTGTTATGAACGGAAAAAACTTAAGTTGAACTGAATCTTCAATTTACATGCTTTTGTAGTACAGCAACAAAGCTGGAAATTAAATTGGGCTAACATTTCTTCTTACAAGCACGCTCAAACTTTCAAAATATGCTACAAAATTGAGGCTATCATTCCACGGAACGAAACAAAATTGAAAAAAACAAATAGCACAATTTCTTGAGGACTTAAACCACTGAATAGTAGCTTGCTGCAATAATGGAGGAAGTGCAGTGAGTTGTTCTCGGATGCTTCCTGCCGATTTCCCTTCAAAATCAGACCCAAATAGCAATTATGAGTCAAGATAAATTCGTGAATGAGCACAAATGAAAGAATTTGAAATTAGCATGAAATTGTTTGGCTAAAAGAACAGTACGAGCTAAGTTCAAATATGTACAACCATGTGTTGTTCGGCATCAAAATTACCAGACAACCTGCTGGCTGTGGCGCGTACATTGGAGGTGTAGGGGATGCGACCATTTGCCGTTCGCTAGCTGCCGGAGCTTGCCCTTGGGACACAAGCTAAGAAAAGAAAGAGAGTGGATCGGATGAACTAAAGAACCAAGTAACATGGATCTGGACAAATGATTGAGTGGAGAAAGGGGTGTTGCGGCACCGACGGCAGCTATAGCTGGATTTGCAGCACTTGGATGTGTTAATACTCAAATTTGGCTCTAGAATATAAAATTGAAAACTTTTGCTACATTTAAAACGAACCTAGACTTGTCATACGAGGCCGGTCAGACCGATGGTAGGGGCCGGTCTGACCGGCAGCATGTGATCGGTTAGACTGGTAGAGTCCGACTATAAGTTTGATTTATCAGTTCTTGGGTTTTCTTGCTAAGGCTTGATATTTTAGAGTTCTAGTTGGTTTCTACAGCTAATTGAACGTGAGAAAGATCCTGGGAAGCAATTTCAACCCTCCTATAGATATAAGTGAGCTAAGGCCGATTGAAACAAAACCAAATCAATCGTTAAAATCAATTTAATATCCAAACCCTCTATATTTTCTATCTCTCTTCTTCTTGCTACATATCCAAGTATATTCTCCTTAAACCGGACATCCTAGCTGGCCTGTTGAGTCTAGGACAAACCGGCGTGTGTTCACCCCGACGGGGTCTCTCTGAGTGCTCGTTCGGCGACATCTATCCGCGCCCTATAGCGGCACGTCTCTGGGTGCCGCGCCATGGGTTGCACATAACGTGTGTGGCGGCAGCACAATTCTACGTCAACAGAACGCTCACTGGTAGCTGGTGTACAGCGCTCGAGCCTGGTTGATGCTTGGTAGTTAGGAGAGGGCAAGCGCTGGCCAACCATGGAAGAAGAAGGGGAAGATGTAGATTAGATGGGCCCAAAAACTACTGAGCAGTGAATTTGATTTTCAAGGCGCGTTGTTCTTGGCGGGGAGAGAAAAAAAGGGAATGCTAATCTGGCCATCCTAGTGCTGATGTGGCACAACTTAGTGTCCTTCTCGTCATAAGTTCCCTAGGAACATGGACAAACTCTTGTACCAAAATAAAAACTTTTATTGGATTAATTATGTAGCCATGGATATATGATGATGCTAAGGGCTGTGGGGCCTCTCTTACCAACTCCTGGTAAAAAATGATATGACGAGGACATTCCTCATAGAGAAAATTCCCTATGTACCCATCAAAGTTCACATAATCCCTTCTTTGCTTCTGAATTTTGCTCATTCTCTTACATACCCCTGAATTTTAGTTTGGATCGCTTCCACGCCCTTTTCCCTAGTTGACTGCTAAATTATTATGAAAAAGTCGATTTATTCCCTTTGCTATGAAGAAACATAATAAATTAATGGAGTACATTGTTGGATGTAGAAATTTGTTGGATGAGACTATTATATTTATGAGTTTGTTATGCACCATATTAACTGCGACAAATTTAGTTTTAGATATGGTATAAAAAGTTAATATTTATTTATTAGTTATTAAAATTTTTTTATGTAGCATATTGTTGACGAAAAATCTGTGCTCAGCCAGTGGTGCCAGGTCTGTGTTGGCGCGAACTAAGTCGACGAACATAACGGTCTAGGAGATCTGCTTAGCTCTAGCGTAGGTCCAAAGGTTGGTGAAATGCAGGCGTGCCAGTCAAGTTTATCCTGCAACTGACAAGATATACAAATAGCATGTCAATGAGCCTATCGGCTGACGAGCCGATGGAGTAGTTCCAGTCGATGCCGATACCAGCCGATATGAGAGGGTTTGGAGCTATCGGTTATATATCCAATTTAGATTCTGATACTTGAGACAATCGGCTGATAATAGTAAATAACAATAATATAATCTAATAGAAACCAATCGGCTAACAATGATATGATAGAATAAGCACTGATCCGAAGGTTGAAGAATACATCGGCTAGAGATCCGATGTCATAAAATCCAGAAGATTAGATTAAACAGTGAAATCTTTGTTATCATCGTCTAAATCCAACTTATATGCAATCCTTGTAAACCGATGCAACATCCAGATACCTCATCGGTTGAAACCCCGATGAAACCCTTATTGGCAGTCCAAAAGCAGGCTAGAGATTATGGTTCTAAACACGACTTAGTAGATCAAACTTAGCTGATGCAGCACTAAGTATGAAAAGAAACACAATATCTAGACAATCAAGCCGTTGACTGATTTTTCGGGTGGTAGAAGCCTTAGCTAATCTAATATAGGAAAACAATTTAGCCGATACTGGTAGAAACCCTAAAGCGAGAGACAACCGATAGAGCTAAATTGAGATACTAAGACTAGATTAACTAAGACATATGATAAATAGCCAGGCAAATATATCAACCAACCATAGCAACCCAAGAAGTACTGATGCAGCCTTGAACAACGCCAATGTAGCCAATACAATTGCCTAGGCCGGTAGAACATTGGACTTACCCTTTCGCCGGAGATCGAAAAGCGATGTAGCCCCGTGTCAGGTGTCAAGTTCCGCCGTGATAAATAAAATAAAGTAGAAGAGGTAAAAGGTGGCGATCCGCCGAATTGTATTGATCGTGGAGATATTCCAATGACCCCGGATGTACATATTTATACCCATGGGTAGATACTAGTCCTTGTAGGATAAGAAAGAGACTTTTCTAAATATAAAAGAAAACATAAAGTCCTTATAGGACACTAAACATACTTTCCTAAAGATAAAAGGAAACTAACAAACTATTCCTAATTAATAGATAACTTGCCATGGCGCATCCTCCTTAAACACGGTCACTTCTAGATAAGCTTCCTTTAATCGATTAATTTCCTTAACCGAATATAGCTGGAATCCGACTATATGTGTTTTGATAGTAATACAATAGATTGTTGTATAAGACAAATATATTTATATGCAACATAAACAACTTTCAATAAGTAATAATTAAGTATTATTTTTTATGTCATATCTAAATGTATATTTATCACAAATAATATGGTGCATAACTAACTCATAAATATAATAGTTCCATCTAACAAATTTTTACGCTCTGACGGTACACTCTATTAATTTATATGCTTCTTCATAGCAAAGGGCAAAATGGGTCTTTTCATAAGAATTTAACGGTCAACTAATGGAAAATTCATAGCCTAAACTCCCAAGTAGGCAAAAGGTGGTGCGGACCCATTCTCATCCTCTTCCTTCCTCAAGCTCCCGCCTCCTCCCTACAGGTCTTCAAGGTTGAGCTCTTTCCTTGTCTCCAATGGAGGGAGCACTTGCCATGTTCGCTGAGATAATATTTTGTCCAACAAACTGTATGTTCTTTCATTAAAAACACAAAAATATATCGGCAATATGAAGCACTTGTACCACATAAATGCTTTAATCAGGTCCGTTGTGTGTGGTTGCATTCCAAATATAGTGCACATGTGGTTAGTCACCTGAAACCAGCATGATGCAAAGAAAGATAGGGAAAACGTGTATGCCTCGTTAGGACAACAAATATCATGGGAAAAGATTCATCTTCTGGCATGAGGTACTGTGGGAAAATTAAAGTTTTACTAAGTTTCATGCTTCAATTATTTCATATGGTATTGTAGGCTGAATCGACAAAAAAAAATCATTTTCCTTGCACTTAAGATTTTTCTTGTGTTGAACATAGATCTTTTTTTAATTTATCCACTCAGATCTTGTTTTTCTAGTTGCTCATTTTCTAGATAGGAATTTCATAGTTTATAAGCATTAAGCTGGTAATCAGATGCAACAAATACATGAACCAAGACTAGCTTGTAGGGATCTAAAAAAGGGAAAAGCGAAATTATGATTAAAAAGGGAAATGGCACGATGGGATACAAAATAGAAAGGAATGATATATTGGGATGTAAATAAAGGAGTGATTGACACCCTCCAAAATCGATAGTTGACCATGCTTTCTCTGGCAAAATATCATCTCAGAAAAAGTCCACCTTTGCCATGTTGTCTAGGCAGGCAAGTGATAATGAGTATCGCATTACTTGCGTGGCAAATGAAAATTCCTGATTGCCCTGTGAGAATCCTGCAACGCTGCTGAAAGGCTAAGCCATGTCACCATTGGATGCAGCAGTGCCGCTTCCACTGCTACCTCCAAACCGATTGTACCCCATTGAGCCAATGCCACTTGCAACATCGACAAGCCATCCCTCCCTCTGGATTGGTACCTCCGTGCTCGACAATGACACAGATGTAGGTATGAGGCCTTCCTCACGGGGCTTCTTGAGGCGGTCGTTGACAATCTTGAGGCGTGCATTTGCCATCCATCCGAGGCTGGTAATTTGCTTGATGGTGAGACCCTCGAGGCTCGGGCGGTGGCCATTGATGGCTTCAATGAGGAGTAGCTTGGTCTCGCTTTCATCAGCATCGTGTTCCACCTTGTGAAACTGCTCTTTGAGCTTGTCAACCTGCTCGTTGAGGATGCCCTATAGGTCTGTCAACTTCTTGTATCTGACCAGATGAGGCATGCCTTGAAGTGCTCGAGAACTCTGGTCGCCTCCCACACCGACGGCCAAACCTTCATTGCTTGCACCTGAACCTCACCGTACACCATGAAAAATAGTGTTGCGAACTCACTAACCTTCTTCGTCAAGCCCTTGAGACTCTTCATGAATGTCACCCGCTGCTTCACATCAATGACGATCCGCTGAAGCTTCACCCTCTTGCGAGCCATGGCCTTCGCAGTTCACTACTTTCTAGCAAGAATGCACCTGTAGATTGATGAGAGATGGTTAGATTGATGTGAAATCAAGGAAAGGGGAATATGGTGGATTTTTACTGGGAGTTCAGATTGAAACAATCGCCATGTTGTCGAAAGAAATTATTTCACAAATCCAAAAATATCAAATGAATCAATGTAAGTTAATGTTTTCTTGACAAAAATGCTCGGTTAATGTGTAGCTGGCGAGCATATCTGTCAACCATTAATCGTGCCCGTCAATAGCCAATAGATATTACTCGCTAGATGATAATGAGTTCACACCAAAGATACATTCATGCCCAGTTCATTATATTTGTTTGAGTTAATCCTCTTTGATATGCGAAATTGGAATTCAATTTACAACTACAGAAACGATTTTTGCTACATTCAAAGGGTTCCAAGGATTGATCCTGTCACGATAACTGCCATCGGATGGGCCATATCCACAGAATGGACGATTTCCCCCATCACTCATAAACTTGTGAACAAGGGAGCCGCCTTCATGCTCGGCTCGCCATCCCAGCTTGAATCTGTTAAAAAGCATACATGGTTACCTTGTTAAGAAAGAGAACACTAGATTACTCGTAAACCATATTTTTATCAACTCTACATTTATTGGATTGTTTATCCATCTATTGCAGTTGAGTGGAGAAAACAGTGAAGCTAGCTACATAATTTGAGGCTCCTATTAAAGCCCCTTTGGTCCAAAATCTCCACATATTTATTGCAGGTCATCAATTATATTATTAAAATTTAGTAAAGCCACAATGCTTAGCCAAAAGAACTAGAGAAAAAGTACAATATTCTGAGGGAAAAAAAGAATTTACATCTTTGATCGTGCAGAATTTAGATTGTGTCAATATATACTATTCTACCACCTCCACAACATCAATTGGAGAAACACAAGAAAGATTAACACCGCTATGTTCGATGGGTACAGATTTTCTCACTATATTGCAGTAAATTGTCTGCCTGAACCATATAAGAAGTATACTAGTATAACACTTCTTTACAGCGAAGA
Organism: Oryza meridionalis; assembly: GCA_000338895.3. Lineage (NCBI taxonomy): Eukaryota > Viridiplantae > Streptophyta > Magnoliopsida > Poales > Poaceae > Oryza > Oryza meridionalis. The sequence continues at coordinate 13,643,775 of CM002527.2, read as the reverse complement.
TTGCATGAAATCCTCGGCTAGTTCGTAAAATTTTATCTTATATCTGTTCGTGGATTTCAGGAAGCACAGAAGCACATATAAAGTTGGTTTGCAATTTGCACAAGAATTGCATTTGGGAGTTTCCGTGCCTCGATCATTTCCATCAGTTCTTGGACAGAAGGTGACTTTTATACCTAACCAGATCAACTTTGCTTCCATTTGTAGGATGTTGTTCCAAGTGTAATTAAGTCCAAAAATAGCTTGAAGAAACCGTTGGAGAAAATGGAAACTCCCAACGCTGAAGCACAGAAGATTGTTGACCTGCCAAACTTGATAAGCAATAAAAAAATGACAACCATAGACCCAATGCTTTTGCCCAATATACATCGATTCCATTGCAGATCCACCACGCTAGGTAATCCGATGAAGTATGAAACGTCGGCAGAGAAAAGATGTGCTCAATGACGATGGCAACCCAAGTCCCGATGTTCATAAATGATATAATGAATTGGCATCCATGTTATCCGTGGATCTGGAAAGATAACTCTCGCACAACATGTTTGTGTCGGATGCAGAAAAAGTCCACTATTTCGAACTTGTTACGTGGGTTCATGTTTCCAAGAATTTTCATATAGATACCATTTTCACTTAGATGATTGAGCAAGCTACAGGGCAATCATGTCATCGGTTTCCCTCAGTATACGAGACTAACTGCCCTAAAAAGGATATTGAAGAAAGCCATGGATCATAACTTGCTAAATTCTACTTTCCAAATTAAATTAATACAACACTAAATTAAAAATTGACGATAATTACGACATCATAGTATTAACTTTGAATTCTACAAATATTAATTTTTGGTAAATGAAAATTAAAGGGTCCATGCTATTTTCATTTTGCATGTTTTATTTAACACAAACTTGCAATACAATTGACGATCATCATAATACGATTTTAGCAGCCATATTTTTTTTAGTTATTATAAGAACATCCAGATAATGTCGAGTTAATATTGGTATCGGTACTTAGCTGACACGAAATAAGTTGTGAATCAACATAATGTAAGCATCTCCAACCATTAATGTGTAGGATAGAACACAAGTAACCAAGGCATATTGACTATCCATGGTACATCCGGAAAATAAAAAACTTTGCCTGGTATATTAGATCTATTTTTTAAAAAATAAAAACAGAGAAGACAAAGGAGAATGCTAATTGGAAGGAATCAATATAATATGGCCCAAGCTGCATGGAATTCAAGGATTAAGTGTGTTGGGGGATTATTTCATTCCTAGGTAATATTTTTAGAATTATATAATCTGTATAACATGACACCAAATGTACATGTGCAATGACTAAAATTCCCCAAAACTATATGGCTGCAAAGCACCTCGAAAAAAGTCTAAACCCCCAAATGGGCAAAAGGTGGGGAAAACCCATTCTCATCCTCTCTACACTACCACCTTTTCCTTCCTCAAGCTCCCGCCTCGTCCCTATAGGTCTTCGATCAAGGTTGAGCTCTCTCCTTGTCTCCAATGGAGGGAGCACTTGCCATGTTCGCTGAGATAATATTTTGTCCCAACAAACTGTATGTTCTTTCATTAAAAACACAAAAATGTATCGGCAATATGAAGCACTTGCACCACATAAATGCTTTAATCAGGTCCATTATGGGTGGTTGCATTCCAAATATAGCTTACATGTGGTTGGTCACCTAAAACCAGCACGATGCAAACAAATATAGGAAAAACGTATCTGTCTTGTTAGGACAACAAATATCACGGGAAAAGATTCATCTTCTGGCATAAGATCCTGTGGGAAAATTAAAGTTTTACTAAGTTTCATGCTTCAACTATTTCATATGGAATTGTAGGCTGAATCGACAAAAAATCCTTTTCCTCGCACTTAAGATTTTTCTTGTGTTGAACATAGTTCTTTTTTTAATTTATCCACTCAGATCTTGTTTTTCTAGTAGCTCATTTCCTAGATAGGAATTTCATTGTATATAAGCATTAAGCTGGTAATAAGAGGCAACAAATACATGAACCAAGACTAGCTTGTAGGGATCTAAAAAAGGGAAAAGCGAAATTATGATTAAAAAGGGAAATGGCATGATGGGATACAAAATAGAAAGGAATGATATATTGGGATGTAAATAAAGGAGTGATTGACACCCTACAAAATCGATAGTTGACCATGCTTTCTCTGGCAAAATATCATCTCAGAAAAAGTCCGCCTTTGCCATATTTTCCAGGCAGGCAAGTGATAATGAGTCTCGCATTACTTGGGTGGCAAATGAAAATTCCTGATTGCCCTGTGAGAATCCTGCAACACTGCTGAAAGGCTAAGCCATGTCACCATTGGATGCAGCAGTGCCGCTTCCACTGCTACCTCCAAACCGATTGTACCCCATTGAGCCAATGCCACTTGCAACATCGACAAGCCATCCCTCCCTCTGGATTGGTACCTCCGTGCTCGACAATGACACGGATGCAGGTATAAGGCCTTCCTCACGGAGCTTCTTGAGGCGGTCGTTGACAATCTTGAGGCGTGCATTTGCCATCCATCCGAGGCTGGTAATTTGCTCGATGGTGAGACCCTCGAGGCTCGAGCGGTGGCCATTGATGGCTTCAATGAGGAGTAGCTTGGTCTCGCTTTCATTAGCATCGTGTTCCACCTTGTGCAACTGCTCTTTGAGCTTGTCGACCTGCTCGTTGAGGATGCCCTCTAGGTCTGTCAACTTCTTGTATTTGACCAGATGAGGCATGGCCTTGAAGTGCTCGAGAACCCTGGTCACCTCCCACACTGACGGCCAAACCTTCGTTGCTTGCACCTCAACCTCACCGTACACCATGAAAAATAGTGTTGCGAACTCACTAACCTTCTTCGTCAAGCCCTTGAGACTCTTCATGAATGTCACCCACTGCTTCACATCAATGACGATCCGCTGAAGCTTCACCTTCTTGCGAGCCATGGCCTTCGCAGTTCACTACTTTCTAGCAAGAATGCACTTGTAGATTGATGAGAGATGGTTAGATTGAAGTGAAATCAAGGAAAGGGGAATATGGTGGATTTATAGTGGGAGATCTGATTGCAACAATCACCATGTTGTGGAAAGAATTTATTTCGCAAATCCAAAAATATCAAATGAATCAATGCAAGTTAATGCTTTCCTGACAAAAATGCTCGGTTAATGTGTAGCTGGCGAGCATATCTGTCAACCTTTAATCGTGCCCATCAATAGCCAATAGATATTACTCGCTAGATGATAATGAGTTCACACCAAAGATACATTCATCCCCAATTCATCATATATATTTGAGTTAATCCTCTTTCATATGTGCAATTGGAATTCAATTTACAACTACAGAAACGATTTTTGCTACATTCAAAGAGTTCCAAAGATTGAACCTGTCACGATAGCTGCCATCGGATGGGCCATATCCACCACAGAATGGATTATTTCCCCCATCACTCATAAACTTGTGAACAAGGGAGCCGCCTTCATGCTCGGCTTGCCATCCCAGCTTGCATCTGTTAAAAAGCATACATGATTATCTTGTTAAGAAAGCCAACACTAGATTACTCATAAACCATATTTTATCAACTCTACATTTATTGGATTGTTTATCCATCTATAGCAGTTGAGTGGATAGAACAGTGAAGCTAGCTACGTAATTTGAGGCTCCTATTAAAGCCCCTTTGGTCCAAAATCTCCACATATTTATTGCAGGTCATCAATTATATTATTAAAATTTAGTAAAGCCACAATGCTCAGCCAAAAGAACTAGAGAAACAGTACAATATTCTGAGGGAAAAAAGAATTTACATCTTTGATCGTGCAGAATTTAAATTGTGTCAATTTAGACTATTCTACCACCTCCACAACATCAATTGGAGAAAAACAAGAAAGATTAACACCGCTATGTTCGATGGGTCCATATTTTCTCACTATATTGAAGTAAATTGGTCTGCCTCAACCGTATAAGATGTATACTAGTATAACTCTATTTTATAGCGAAGATTGCATGAAAACCTCGGCTAGTTCGTAAAATTTTATCTTCTATTTGTTCATGGATTTTAGGAAGCACAGAAGCACATATAAAGTTGGCTTGCAAATTGCACAAGAATTACATTGTGGAGTTTCTGTGCCACGATCATTTCCTTCAGTTCTTGGACAGAAGATGACTTTTATACCTAACCAGATCAACTTTGCTTCCATTTGTAGGATGTTGTTCCAAGTGCAATTAAGTCCAAAATAGCTTGAAGAAACCGTTTGAGAAAATGGAAACTCCCAACACTGAAGCATAGAAGATTGTTGACTTGCCAAACTTGATAAGCAATAAAAAAAATGACAACCATAAACCCAATGCTTTTGCCCAATATACATCGATTCCATTGCAGATCCACCACGCTAGGTAATCTGATGAAGTATGAAACGTCGGCAGAGAAAATGTGCTCAATGACGATGAAAACGCAAGTTCCGCTGTTCATAAATGATATAATGTATTGGCATCCATGGTATCCGTGGATCTAGAAAGATAACTCTCGCACAACATGTTTGTGTCGGATGCAGGAAAAGTCTGATATTTCGAACTTGTTACGTGGGTTCATGTTTCCAAGAATTTTCATATAGATACCATTTTCACTTAGATGACTGAGCAAGCTACAGGGCAATCATGTCGTCGGTTGTCCTCAGTATACGAGACTAACTGCCCTAAAAAGGAGATTGAAGAAAGCCCTGGATCATAACTTGCTAAATTCTACTTTCCAAATTAAATTAATACAACACTAAATTAAAAATTGACGATAATTACAGCATCATAGTATTAACTTTGAATTCTACAAATATTAATTTTTGGTAAATGACAATTAAAGGGCCATGCTATTTTCATTTTGCATGTTTTAATTAACACAAACTTGTAATACAATTTACAATCATCATAATACGATTTTAGCAGCCATACTTTTTTTAGTTATTATAAGAACATCCAGATAATGTCCAGTTAGTATTGGTATCGGTGCTTAGCTGACACGAAATAAGTTGTGTATCAACATAATGTAAGCATCTCCAACCATTAATGTGTAGGAGAGAACACAAGTAACCAAGGCTACAAGAGGGGGATGGACGATTAAGTCAGTGGAAGTCAAATAATCGAATCTTGATAGATCTGGCGGTCTATCTGACCTGCTAAGGTCAGTCCAACCGAGGCATGGCTGGTCTCTTAATGTCAAATGTCAATTTCTCTTATTCCAACTATTGGATCAAGTTGAAAACTTAATAGAATAAACTAGACAAACCAAGAAACAACTCCACCGGAGGGATATGCAAACTAAAAAAGGGTTTAAGAGAAAACACCCTCAAAAGTCAATTGTCTCGGAATTTCAGCAAATCTGAACTAAACATAAAACTTAAGCAAATTCGAACCTAGCACGAACCAACGAATGAAACTTTCCAGATCTGATCTATGAAGTATTAGGAAGGTTTTCGATGGACTAAATTGAACAAAATCGTAGCAAAACGAACAATCACAAGTTAATGCCAAAATCAAACATAAACGCAAAACTTACGAAACTAGAATAGATCATTGATGCCTTGATGATTAAATATGACCTTTATTGCTCAAGTATTGTTTATAAGATGCAGCCACAGCACCCCTCGCAAGTTTTCACGAAACCCTATCTAATCTCTCAAACTTGGCTTACCCTCAAGGCATAGCCTTCCTCTCTATTTATACCGAATACCTCCTACTCAAAGTAGAAATACAACTCCTATTCCCAATAGGACTCTATTGCTGAATTTCCAAATCAAACTACAATTTCCAAATTGTAAATATCTCTTCCATATACATCAGCCACAGATAATCCTCCATGCATATGCTGCATGATACAGTACCATCGCTACAGTACATCAAGCACTGTAGAAACCATATAATCCTCAACAGTTTTCCTTCTAATTTCCTTCGCGAACACCGACCCTAAATGTACAAACACCTCGTGAAGCCCGTTGCAAAGATCTCCCCCACACGGCGTCCATCCACTGTGTACCATCTCATATCCAACTTCGTCACCCATTATCATTGACCATTTGCACCTCAACTGCTCCCTGGTCTAGTCCCGATCCCACCGTTGACCGAAGTTGACCTCCAAAAATCCTAACTCTAGTCGCTTTCTCACATGGTATCCCGACCGCACTGGACCTCTGCTCCTCCCTGAGCATAGTCTCGATCCTCACCATTGACCAAGACTGACCACAAGTCACCTACACACTATCAAACAACACGAATTGACTCGCATTAGCTAACTTGCGCTTCTTGCTTTCCATCTTCCGGTGCTTGTCCTCCAAGCGGATCGCCTTGTCGACTAGCTTTTGGAAGTCTTCGTAGTCACCAGAGATGAGCTGGACTGACAACTCATCATTCAACCCTTCAAGAAATTTCTCCTTCTTCTCATCATCGCTACGAACGTCCTCGAGAGCATAGCGGGCCAACCTATTGAACTCGTGCAAAAATTCAATGATGGTCTTGCCATCTTGCTTGAGTTCACGGAATTCTTTCTTCTTCAGGGCTACAACTCTAGCAGGTACGTGAGCTCTGTGAAAAGCAATAGAGAAACGAGCCCAAGTAATAACTTGTCCAGCTAGTTGGGTGGCCTGGAAGTGGTCCCACCACCCCAAGTAATAACTTGTCCAGCTGGTTGGGTGGCCTGGAAGTGGTCCCACCACTCGGAAGCAGGGCCATGCAGTTGGTGAGTGGCAAAAGCGACTTTCTCCTCATCAGTACACTGGATGAGGTCCAACTTCTTGTTAACCACGTGCAGCCAGTCATTTGCTTCGACGGGGTTGGTTGTGCTTGAAATAGTGGGAGGTCGGACTCGGAGAAATTCCGACAGCTTTGATTGCGGTGGAGCGTGTATGGGAGCTTGAGTAGCAGGTGCTTGTGGGTTTTGCATTTTGTGGAGCAAAACTGCGATGAGTTGGTTTTGATTGGCGAGCACTTGTGCTAAGTTGGGGTGATCATGGATTGGTGGAGGTGGCGGTGGTGGTGACGGTGGTGGTGCGTGGCCCTGGTCCTGATTCTAGTTCTAATTCTGATTCTGATTCTTAGCTGAGTTCCCAGCACAAACATTGTTAGCAGCAGTACTCCTTGTGTTTACCATCTGTAGTAACCAAGATGAGAGGGAAAGAAAGAAAGGAGAGATTAGGACAAGAACAAGAGCTATTAAACCAACTTATTTAAATTTTATTGATGTGATGTTGGTTACATAGAGTTCAAGTTGCTTAAGCACCACAAAGGTATAGCTATGTCACAACGGGCCGATATAGTCCATACCAAAAAGCACACAAGGAAACAAACTCAAGCAGAAGATAAACGATAAAAACAGACGCGCACTAAGACTACGCGTCTACTCGTCCTTGGTTGCGTTGTCGTCCACTGTCGGCTCTGACTCATCATCACCGTCATAGGAGTTGTCGTTGGAGTCATCTTTGTTGGCAAGAGCCATAGTCGATCCCCTTCGCTCCAAGTAGTTCTTGACAATCACTGTAACGACCCGCCTTCCCCTAGGCCGGGCCCTCTTACATCTGATAGCTTTCATAGGTCATAGACTGCCCTCACAGACCAACACAAGTCTTTTCTGTACACTTTGTCCTCACTCGTGTGCACCCGGGACCAACACAAGTCTTTTCTGTACACTTTGTCCTCACTCATGTGCACCCGGGAAGAATTTCCCGGTCGGTCACCCATCCCAAATTGCTACAGGCCAAGCATGCTTAACCGTAGAGTTCTTTAGAGATCGGCTTCCAGAAAAGAAGTTGTAACTTGTTGATATGAGTATTCTATTAATCCTATTAAGCCCTAGGCTGGGATGTCACAATCACCCTGGCTGACGCTTGAGCATCGTGCACCATCGGAGGAAGGCCATCTCGCTTGCGTGCCGTGATCTTCAAGGACGGTCCAACACGGCAGTGCTTGGACCCCACAACAGAGCTTCCTTCTCCAACCTGACCTTGTCCGAGCTCGAGGTTACGCAGTTCCCGCTTCAGGCTAGCCATCTCCATCTTCAAACACAGGTTCTTCCTCCTTAGCTGTAGAATCCTACTAGAAGCTTGAATAAAACCACTCTTCGCCATCTTGTAGTAGTCGACACGAGCATCATCGTACGCCTGCACCATCCTGGCCAGGAGATCGATCGTGGTGTCGTTCTCATGCTCGGCAAACTGCGAGCAGGATGATAGCGGAATGGAGTGTGTTGCAGACGTGTCCAGTGTCGTTGAAGCAGCCTGCCAATGCCTAGAAGCGCCGCTTCTTGGCATGCGTCGATGAAGGTGTCAGCCCCTCCGTTAGCTCCAATGATTCCAAGCTGGGGTTGGTGGAGAGCAAGGTAGCCTTGACTGACCATCGGGGGGATGCCAAGTCCTTTTCTCCTTCGTCTAGCACAGTGGTACCAACAAACTGGACTTCTCCGGTGTAGCCCAGCTCAACGATCAAGTGGCGAAGCTCCAGAACGAACCCCTTAAGTGAGACGCCATTGTAGGGGCCAAGGCTGGTCATCTATTTTTTTTAAAGAGAGAACAAAGAATTAGTAAACAATTTTGCAAAGCAAGAGTGGGTGAAGATAGAATAACAAATGTTTTCACAATTAAAGAACTATTTTCTAAAAAAAAAATATCATCCTAAGGCTTACACCACTGGCTCGTCCTACGGTCAAGGTGGTTCTAATACCAACTTGTCACGCCCGGGAATATACACCATTTCCAAACGCTCAGTGCATTAATCCTCGTCCCAGGAGGCGAGGTACACATAGACATTGTTGATTATTACAAGCCACACTTGCGGAAACGTAAGGAAGTACTTTATTACATGGGCGACTTAGGCCCTCACACTCAAAGATAAACAAATAAAACAGCGGAAGACTACAGAACATGCACTTGACGGCGGAGCGAACTAGAGATCCAAGCCTTCATCTTCCTCAGGTCCATCCTCTGGATTATTTTTGTGAGCAAGAGTGAGTACCACCACCGTACTCAGCAAGTCACATCGGAAATGCAACAATAATGCATAGGGGAAAGAAGGAAATGGCCTAATAGGGTTTATTTTGCATAAAGCCATAGTTTAAACATTTTAATTAGGTTAAAGCTCATTTTAAAACACGATCCTGTTCTAAGCCAATATTTTCATATCATCAAGGTCGCTTGAGCCTGCGAACCTGCCTTAACCCAGGCTAATCTCCACATGACTACACCATCATGATTACACCCTCCCAAGGTTATATAAAACAAAACTAACTTTCGGTACATTGCTCAGCTTGCCCATAACCAAGGGCGCGGCTATTGGAATAGTTTTTAACTCTGATCAAAGATGTACAACTTTACCCACAAGACACAACCTCAACACGCGTTGCCACGTGCCGGGTACCACCATGGTACTCGGATAGAGGTCGTGACAAGACTATCCATCTAGGTCTACCCAAAACAGGAGAACCCACTGAGGTTTCGCCGCCCGCCAGTCCCTGACAAGGTAAAGGTTGCCGGATCCCCCGGGACGAGACAGACCCCCCCTTGCGCCGGGTGAAAATTGGCCTTAATCCTGGCCCCACACCCTTCCAACCAATGGTCTCTGTTTTGAGAAGTTCTAAACTTCTAGTCAGGCCTTACCCACTAGACTTGTGGTTGCACGAAGATGCATTGCAACATAGGCCCGAAGACCGGTCCTTATATTAGCCAGGGTGCGACTACCAAAATAACCAGCTTGCACCCCGAGCCCAGCCCAAAAATATGTTTTAGTTGCATAAAGCATTTTATCGCCCATCTATTGACAAACCAGTCAATAGTCCATAACTAATCCAGTTTTAGTTGTTAACCACCATAGTCTAGTTTATCCAAAAGTTCTATGTTGGAACTAAGCATGACTAAGCATTTACCTAAAACAACTAGTCAGTCCATCATGTAGGGTACTAGACTAGTCAAGTTATAATTTTAATAGGGTTCACAATGATCATGGATATCAAATCAACATCATGGCCATAACAAAGAGCATAGGAATAACTAATAAAACAATATTAAAAATGAACGGTATAATTTATAAAGCAATGCAATATAAGTAAAACAACATAATTTTCACAATATGGGATTCAAATTGTTCAAGGTAGATATGACTTGCCTTCGCTCACAAAGTCTTCGGCGTCAACGGCGATGAAGAGCTGATCTTCCGGAACGGCGGGATCTACACGACCAACGCGTGTACAGAAGCGACAAAGCACATAAATGGGTTCTACTCATTTTTAGGAGAAATTAGAGATTTGAACGGGTCGATTCCGAGTTCAAACGGTCAAGATATGGCCATTTGAAGTTTAGTTGTTGTTTAAATGGAAATTTACAATTTTGTGAATTATTTTTCTAAAGGAAAACTTGAATTATTGAGAGAGAGCGCACGCGGACCGAGTCCATGAGTGGGTCCCACTTGCCAGCCGCTTGATCCACCGTGAGCCGAGCACACCGAGGGCGGCTCATGGCACACCGACGCACAGGCACGACAGCAACCGAGCCAGGCGGCTCGCCGGCGACGGCCAACGGCGCGACAGCGGTGCGACGGACTACGGGAAAGGGAAAAACGGAAAGAGGAGGAGGTGACGGTTCTCACCGAGCAGACACGGCGGCGAGAGGTCGACGGTGTTGCCGGCGGTGAGGGAGAAACGGCGAGGAACTTCGGGTTGTCGGCGTCGTCGTCGTTCCCGCGGTCCTCGTGCTCGACGGAGGGGTGGACGGGGAAGAGGAGGAAGCGACGAAGCGGATGGTGGCGACGCCGGGCTCCGACGAGGTCCAGGCCACCGGCGAGGGGCGACCGGAGCTGCGACGGCGGTAGCACAAGAAGAGAGCAGCGCGGCGGCCACGAAGAGAGGAGGGAGAGAGCGGCGGTGTGTGGGGAAGGAGGAGGGAATCGAGGGTCCCTTTTATAGGCCGGAGGGGAGGGAGATCGACGCCGGCCATAGTGGAGCTCACCATTGATGAACACCATCAAAATCGACCGCGAATAATGCGGGATCGAGTGGGAAATTATGGGGGAATTGGAGAGGATGAGGTGGAAATTAATTCCCCTCAATTAATTTGATGAAACGGCGAGTGGAGGAGGCGAATCGGAGGTTGCCGTCGGTAGGAATTCGGCCGGAGAGAGAGAGACGATGGCTGGAGGTTAAGGATGACGGGTGGGACCCACCTGTCATCGAGAGGGAGCACACACCTGTCTCTGACTGGGCGCGGGGAGGAGGAATGATGGACTTAGTCCGAGGGAGAAGGAATGAGCTGGACTGGCCCAAGGGGAGGGAAGGGGAGGGGGGAATAAGTTCACCTTGGGTCCCTCTATTTGACGCCCAATCCGATTTTCGCCCCTTCATTGTAAAACCGGGTACAACGGGTCCCCCAACTTACGAAACCGTTTAAATAAGGTCCCTCGGCAGTATTGTGTCCGGTGTTAGCTGAGGTGGCGCCTACGTGGCTTATTTTGACTAGGTCTTTGTCCAACGTGTCATTGACATGGCGCTTACGTAGCAATTAGATCTAAACAAATAATAAAACCGGTGGGACCCACATGTAAGTTGCACACACAAATAATAAAAAATGGTGGGCCCACATGGACCCTATGTCATCCTCACCACCTCTTCTCTCTATCCTCCTTTCTCTCTCTATCCTCTCTCTCTCCCTCTTCGCTCTCTCCAGCCGGCCGAGCGGCGGCAAAGCAGAAGTGCGGAGGCAGAGCGGGACGGAGCCGAAGGGCGACGGCGGGGCGGACCGGCATCGGACGGAGGGGAGGAGCGGAGTGGTTGTGCTGCTGGGGACAGCGTAGTCGTCGCTCGTGGCGGACGGCTCGGACGTGGCGAACAGGGCGTCCTTGGCGACGATGTCGATGGCAAGTGGAAACACAGACGACGACGATGACTCCTGCTGCTCGAGACATCGGCAGCGCTGCGGAGGGTGGCCGGGGATGGCACGGCGAGCAGCCAGGCGGAGTCGGCGAAGTTGAGGCACTGAGCTTTTAGGATATGAATTTTCACTGAGCTTGTGATAGTTGAGGTCCTTCATAGTTTCACTCTTTCTCTCCATATATGCTGCTACACAGTTCGGCCAAAAAAAATTAATAATAGGTACCAGTATTTATATATAGAGCTTTTTGCATCTTTGAAGTTATACAATGTGACCATGTGCAGTAATTTGTGACAAGCGTATATCATCACCGCATTGATTTGTCAACAAATGTGACCTAGGTGGCCCACTCGGCCACTCATGATGGGTCATGCTGTACACTCTAAAGAAAAAAGGAAAGTTATGTTTTACAACCCTACGGTACGTCATACCTTCCAAGGGGACTGCACAACCAGAGCTATGACCATCATCGGCTCACAGCACTGCACTCTCGCATTCCTGAAATTCCAAACGCATCCATTGCATGTCTATGCTCACATTCTGCCTGCAGTCAAGTCATATTATGCATCATTACAGATACTGCATTTGTGTATAATTGGTAATACTGAGCAACGCTAAATACGGGTGTTTATGTTAACGGTTTTATCCGAAGTGAAAGACTGAATTTGTGGTAGCACTGATAAAATCTCTATTTGGGTAGCACTGATAATATATTATTCTAGCTTCATTTTTCTTTGTTTTCCGGTTTTTATATCATGCATAACTGGACTAACTTCATCAAATTTGGTGACACACGGTTTTTGTTATATTTGTGATGAAAAAATTAAAGTAATTATGCCAAATACGGAAGTACAAAATAAAGGATCTTCGGTTCTTACATACATATCCCGTTGGGCCTTCAGGTTACATGTGTAAGTGAAACCATTTCGATGTGATGAATTATTGCAGGATCAAATTAATAATGAAAGGGGAAGCTAGCTAGTGTGATGGTTGAGCTATATGGGTACATGACTCAACCCCCTACCAATTGTTAAAATCTGAATGCCCACACAAATCATGGTACTCGACAGCAGCATTTTCCATGCAATAAAAAATAATTTAGTCATTTTTCTAAAAAGAATAATAATAATTTAGTCCTTTACTGTAATTAATATCGCATATACGCTATAGGATTTTCTTACACGGGACAATGAGATATGGCATATATATTATATTATACATATGGTCTTCCTTGAGCTATAAGTGGTCTAGAGCCCAAACCGGAGTACATAAAGCGCCTCTACCACCAGCATTTTATTTTTGTCCGGTCTCGGATTCATGCTATATTGTTAGCATCCCATATGTCTCGAGCAAGAGATATCTTGGGCTTGGCAAGCATCGGGAACTAGGCCCGTCCGTACGGACGCACAAGCTGTGCGACCACGCAGCATTCCTGAAAATTAGGACGGGTCTCTTATACCACTGTTTTTTTTTTCTTGATCTTCATTGCCTTTCAACCACGTTAGGAATGCTGGCATTAATCTGATACACTTCTTTTTTTTCATCTAGATTCTCCTAGCGAACAAGCAGATATTCATTCACAACCAACGACAATTAGAGCTATATCAAAGAATCTCATCCACCTACATAGGAGTATATGTGTAGTAGCGTTTCTGCTAAGTAGAAGAAGAACTGTTACAACAATTCAATTTTCTCTTACTAAATAGAAAAATGAATTCCTATCGTCTAGAACACATGTTCATATTATCGTCACGAAATACACTTCTCAGATGTAGTTATAATTACCATCAACCATTTGTCAGAGTTGAGAAGGAAACAACTTGGTTTAGCCGATTCAGTGAACTTGGAAGAGTGAAAACTGAAAAAAAAAGGAATCTATAGATCCTAAATATATCGAAAGTAGTAGCTTAAATTCAAACACATAATTAATATTTTGCACTACAACGGTCACCCACATCTCAATCGGGCGGCAAACCTCATCTGTGTCAGATATGGCACCCATCACGGTGTAAAGGTCATTGATTGGGAAGTTATCTCTATCAGGCATAAGGCCGTCAAGGATGAAGTTATCTTTGTCGGACCTAAACTGAAGCCCGTCACCGATAGGTTTGACCCAGATGACTAGTCAAACAAGAGCCCATCACCGATGACCTAATCTTAATCGGGCCACAATTAGTGCCCGTCATGTACGGATGAATACAATCCCAATCGGGCCTAAACTAAAGCCCGTCATAGATGACTCAACCCAATCGGGCTTTAACTTAAACCCGTCACGGATGAGGTCATTCCTATTGGTCTTAAGTTAAAGCCCGTCACCGATGAGTATTTCCCCCGAAAGAAAATTTATTCTGTTTTTTTGCTAGCCTCAGCCCTTTGCTAGCTATGCCCGCTGCAAAATGACAGAAACAAATATATTTCACAATATCCCATCATCCCCGTTCATATACAATCATTCACATACACATATGCCATTCACATATTTAACACATCCATTCACATACACATCCATTATTCATATATTTCACACATCCATTATTCGCATATTTCACAATAACATCTTCAAATGCTAAGCATCAAAACCTGCAAAACCGAGTTGTAAATTAGAACAAATTTATATTTAGCATTCTGAGTATATACATAAACATAACAAATATATGCATAAATATATACATTAGTGTTACAAAAAAAATATCCTACTAATTCACAAAAATTTCTAACCGGCGGAGGAGGAGGTCGAGGAAGCGGGCGTGCTCGGGGAAGGTGGTCGGCGGTGGGTGTGCTCGAGGCGTGCTCCGGGACGGCGGTGGATGGCGTGGAGGAGGTCGGTGGAGGACGGTGTCCTACTTGGGGACTGCATGGAGGAGGTCGGTGGAGGACGGCGGGCTCAGGGACGGCAAGGGACGTCAATGCGGCGGCGCAAGGACGGCGGGGGATGACGTGGAGGAGGTCAACGGCGGCTAACGCAGACTCGAGGATGCAGCCGGGCTCAGTGGACAATGGCGTCGCACTCCCAAACGGAGGCGCAGTGGCGGCGGGCTCCCATAGGGCAGCGGTGCTAGGGTTCAGAGAGTGGCGGGACTTAGAAAAATTTTTGATTTAGATCTGAGCGAGAGTGAACCCTAATCTAAATATGATCAAGCATTATCTCAATCGGGCTTAGTCTAGAGCCCGTCACAGTGACTCATCGGTGACGGGTCTAATAGTTATCTCAATCGGGCCTCAAGATGGAGCCTGTCACGGATGATGGACATCGGTGACAGACCTAATAGTTATCTCAATCGGGCCTCAAGTTGGAGCCCGTCACGAATGATGGACATCGGTGATGGGCTTCTGTTAAGGCCCACAAAGATATCATTGGTTCTCTATATCAGGCCTCAAGTTGGGTCCCGTCACTGATAGGTGTCATCCGTGACGGGCTCTATGCACATCTAACATGTTTGTGCGAGTAGGCATCTTTTTGCCCTGTTTGAGATGACTTCGTTGCGACATCCCACAAAACCCAAGCATGTATGGGGTTTGTACTAGTGTAGGGGTCTGTACAAATAAGAGGATCTGTACTAGTGTTGGGGTCTCTAATTTTCAAGAGAATCTATTCTATACCATTGAGTTTATTCGAGTTCAACGATTTACCATAGACATTGTCTCTTTCTATAATATACCGGCGACTTTATCAATTGTTCTACAATACGCCATTGGGTCAGACCTTCTTTTCAAAAATACCCAAAATACCCTTAAAGACATATAAGATTAACAACTGATTTATCCCGTTAGAAGTTTCAAAAAAATAAGAAAATTTTTATGTGGCCTCCTTACACAACATGGAAGTTTTATGGAATTTGTTTTTGGTATATTTAGTTTTGTAAATATACCAAAAAAATTTACAAAATTTTCAAGGTTAACAATTGATTTATCCCAAATCAAAAGGTCTAAAAAGGTCTATTTAGTTTTATGAAAATTTAGTTTTGTAAAGATATTAAATATACTAAATTTTCATGTTGTGTAAAGAAGGCCACATAAAAGTTTTCATATTATTTGAAAGTTCTAATATGATAAATCAATTGTTAACCTTGTATGTCCATGAGGGTATTTTGGGTATTTTTGAAAAGAATACCCAACCCAATGACTTATTTTCGATAAAGTCGCCGGTAAATTATAGAAAGAGACAATGTTAATGTAAAATCGTTGAACTTGTACAAAATAGAATAGATTATCTCAAAATATATTCATGTGATCATTTCCAAAGTCTGGTAAATAAGAGCGGCCAGTTCACATGGAAATCGTTCGTGTCCTCGGTTTGCCGACGAGCTTGGGGTCGCCGTAGAGGACGACTTGCTCGGAGGAAAAAGATGGAGAAGAAGAAGGAAGATTTTTTTTTCCATTGCTGCCTTCTACCTTCTTCTCCATTATCCTCTGCTTCATACGCTGGTCCTAGGCATGACAAAATAACACTCAACCTGATTGAGTTCAGTAGTTCCTCATAGAAAATTATTGACTCTAGAGATATGGTAATATGGAGCAAACAAAATTGTTAGAAGCTTGCACAGAACCGGAAGCGCCCCTTGTTTCAAAGAGAGAGAAGGACAGGTTATTCACATTTAATTTGATGCTCATAGGCGAATTAAAAGCTAAGTAGTGGTAATTAAGACTACAAGGGAAAATAGGATGTCTCCTACACTACCCATAATATGTGGAATTATCGACGTAATTTCATATAGTTATTCGATCTGAATGATACATGAAGAACATAAGCCAGATGATGGAACGCTGTTATATATCAGTACGTAATAGTGTCCCTAGCTAGCATCACAGTTTAAATTGAAGCGTATAGGGGTTTTAATTTGTTTAAGCTCGACCAAATGGGACCAGCGTCCAGGAAAATCTTTTGTGTACTTGCGTACTTATATGGACAGTGATTGTTTTTTCGTCCCATTTTCTTCGTTTTCTAGAATGAATATATTATAGCTTTTACACTATAACTATTTGGTTTAGTCCCACAATGATAATTGAGAGTGGAAAAAATAAACTTAAAAGATGAAAACAGTTCACACCAATAGGACTAGTTTTTTGAATTGTGTTAGCTTAGGATCCAAGTTGTGGATCTGGTTAGGAATATGGTGAAGTAGACTCAATATGATTTTACTGGCTTATGGTTGATAGCACTAGTAAAAAAACTCTTATAGGTGCCGGTTGGAAACCGGCAATAGGTGCCGGTTTCCTGGCCGACACCTTTTGGTCGGCACCAATGACCCTATGTCACTGGTGCCGGTTGTAGAACCGGCACCTTTGTGCTCTCCCAGATAAAAAAAAAAAGAAGAAGCCGGCTCCAAGCCGAGCCGAGCCGATGCTTTTGAGCCACACCATTCAAGCAGATGCATTCCATCACAAATCACAGATGCAATTCCCCGGTTAACAACAACAATCACATATGCAATTCCATCCGGTCAACAACAACAACAACAAAATTCTTCAACAACAACAATCACAAGTCCCGAGTGAACAACAATCCAATCAATCACAAATCACAGATCAACAAAACAAGCAAATACACGAACTCACTCCATCGTCGTCAATGCGCCACTGCCAATCGCAGCCGGGGTCCCTTGGCCACCGCCGCTGCCACCTCCATTTCCCTTGGCCACGGCTGTCGCCGCATGCCGCCACCGCACGTCGCCGCCCCAACTAGAGAGGGAGAGGTGGAGGGAGACCGGATCTGCGCCTGGTCACCTATAGGGAGGCCGCCCACCACCTCCCTTGGCCACCGTACCGCCGCTGCCGGACATCGCCGCCACCAACCCACCACCCCGACCTCCCCCTCCCCAGATCTGGCCGCCTTCGATGAAGCCGACGGAGAGGGAGAGGAAGAGGCGACCGGATCTGCTCCTCCTCGTCACGGGCCGCCGATCCGTGCGTCGCTGCGAGATGGGGACGGAGGGGGGGAGCGGCCGGCTGGAGAGAGAGAAAGCGGAGGGAGAGGGGGACTCGGCGGGTGCTGGAGGGGGAGGGAAAGGGGAGGGCGGCGGAGGAGAAGGCGTGGGCGGGAGCGGGAGGAGGAGGGGAGGGCGGTGGAGAGGAGCGCGAGGAGTCAAGACTTCTCTCGCGCGCGGATAAGGAAGAGAAGCAAGACCTACGCGCGGATAAGTCCGGAGATGAGGCCGGCTTGGCTTGCCCAGTTCGGCTCGGTTTGGTATGGGTGCCGATTTCTTAATTAACCGGCACCTGTAATATATTATTGGTGTTGGTTTTTTAATTAACCGGCACCTATAATATATTATAGGTGTCGGTTCTTCTTAAACACCAGTACCTATAATATTGGTGCCAGTTTTTCCTAATGAACCGGCACCTATAATCCTTAAAGGTGTCGGTTGTATATTTTTTCAACGTGCGGATATGGGAAAAGTCTCATAGGTGCCGGTTATAAATGAACCGGCACCTATAAGGCCGGTCTCTATGAGAGTTTTTTCAGTAGTGTAGGCCGGACTACGTATTCAAACAAGTGATGTCAGAGATAATGTTCAATAATATAGAATAATTTTCATGGATCACACCCGATAACAAGTCTCTAGGATCGTTGCGTAAGACTCTGGGAGTTGGGAGTTATATGGGTTGATGTGGCGGAGAAGAATATTGAGCCCGATGTGTGACGGGTTGACCTGGATAGGTCATGATAGCCTACGCCACGTCACTGACAGTAATGACTGCCACATGTGTATTCATATGATGGACTGCACACTACTCGTGGCCAAAATGTGCTGTACATAGTTGGCAAGGTGTACACTAGCAGATCGGCCACCAGCGAAAATCAATTTTCGGTCGCTGGCGGTTGTATTATACCGGCCGTCAGCGAAAAACGATTTTCGCTGGCAGTTGCGTTATACCAGTCGCAAGCGAAAATAGTGACCAGGTTAAAAAAAAATGACGGGGTAACACCGCTCCGTTCGCCTCCATCAACACCGATTTAAATTATTCCCAAATCCACTCCTCGATTCACAAATTCACAAAAATTTACATCAACAATTTACAATAAAGGCAATCAAAATTTTTCATTCACATTCCACACAAATCCACACAAATCAACAGATATTTTCCATTCACAATCCACATAAATCCACACAAATGCACACAAATCCACAGAAATCCGAGCACCACTGCCCGCGCGGCGGCGTCGGTCGTGACAAGGTCGAGGCCGACGGTCGCGCTCCACCGCCCGAGGCCCCGTGGCCGTGCTCCCTGTGCCACTGCCGGGGTGGATCCGTGCTCCCCGTGCACGCCGCCGGGCGGATCCTTCCTCCCCGCGCCCGTCCTCCCCAGCGGCGGCCTCCTCCCCTCGGACAGATATGGCGGAGGGGAGAGGAGAGGATGGGAGGGCGCGGTGCCGCCTCTTCCATCGTGGTCGCCGTCGTTGCCGCTTCCATCGTGGTCGCCGTCGTCGCCGTCGCCAGTCGCTGTGCACATCCCTGCCGCGTCCCTCCCGCCCGTCATGGTCGCCGTCGTCAGTGCCGTGCCCCTCCCAGGAGGAGGAGGCTGGGGGCGCAGGAAAGGAGGAGGGAATAGAGGTGGGTGGGTGGGTGGGTGGGTGGGTGGGTGGAGAGGAGGAGAGGAGAGAGAGGCAGTGGGTGGATGGGTGAGGGAAAATATCTCAGCACGCGTGTGATTTTAAATGACGTCATTTTTTTAGCGGGCTCTGTTTTTTCGCTGGTGGAGCTGTTTAGTAATCGCCAGTGAAAATGTTGGTTTTCGTTGGCGGACACTTAAGAGGTCCGCATCAAAAAATAGAGTATTTTTTATGGCGGACGTCTTAACGTGGCCGCCAGAGAAAATCGGTTTTCGCTGGTGGTCCTATACCCCCAACCTCTCCTTATGTTTTTGCTAGTAGTTTTAGCATATAACCGCCAGTGAAAATTATAGTGTGACGCCATGAAAAATTGTTTTTCTAGTAGTGATTATTGTTGTTAAAGAGCTAAAGTTTAAGTTTTTTTAAAGGACTAGTTTATGCATTGATTGTTATCGACAGTGAATATTTAGCCTCCTTTGCTACGGTTAGGTCTTACGACTTATCCCCTAACACTCTTTCAACCTCAAATCCTGGCTTCGCCACTGGGCATAGCTGATTCCCTGAATATTCTTCGCAAAGGAAAATTTGCAGCCTCCGCGGCAATGAATTTGATACAGATAGCAGCACGATACGTGCATATATAGATTGAACTGCTAATTGCCTCGTGTTATATGACCTTGGGTCCTGACCGTCCTCAAGGTAAAAGAGAAGGATTTTACACGGTGTAAACTAAGTATGGCACCAAATTATTCAGCTATATATAACAAGTTAACACGTAGATTAGTAAGTGAAACAAAACATTGATGGCAAAACACAAGGGGGTACGACTATAAAAAGTTTATCGCATTGAGCACGGACGACGACGTACGGATGTCGTGGGCTCGATCGTGGCTAGGGCGATGATGCGAGTCTAAAGTTGGTCGCACTGAGCAGGGACGAAGGACAGCTTGCTGTTCTGCAGATCGTAGAGTACGTGCATGTTCTGCTGCTGGAAGTTGCCTAATATGATCTCGCCGCCTTCAATAATAGCAAGGCAGATGATGCGGCTACTATTACCCGCGTCGTCGTCGACTACCTCGAACACGTAGTTCTCCTGGGGCAGGCGCATCGTCGCGCCCTCAAAGTGCAGCGCCATCGTCGGCACGTCCGGCTTCGGCCCCCGCAGCGGCGCGGAGAAGCAGGTGAAGGGATCCGTGGCGTTGCCGGGCACCACGGGAAGCTTCACCTGCGCAGCGAACTCGTCGCGGACCACCCGGTAGGTCCGCGGCGGCAGCGATGTGATGGACGTGCCGGAGTCGATGAGCGCCGGGGACTCCGGCACCGGTAGCTGCCTCTTCGACCCAACGGTGATACCCTTGAGCGACAGGTAGTATAAGGTTGGATTGCGAGAGTTGTGGGTTAGAGGGGTGGTCTGGACGACGGCGCCGCCACGGCCGTTGCTGTAGAGATTGGCAGGCAAGCCGAGCAGGACAGCGCTCGTTTTCGATCCGGTTATGGTGGTGAAGCAGTGGGAGAAGTTCCCCACCTTGAGCTGCGACGGCAGGGACAAGCTCCCGCGGCCGAAACCAGCGATGCCGGTCTCGTTTGAGGTGAAGACCCCTCTGTTCGCGTGCCCACAGCCGAATACCAGGCCAGGCACTGCAGCTGATGATCCCTCGCCGGTGCCGGACGCGAACGTGAAGACCTCGCGGCCGAGCTCACCTCGTGTCACCGAGCCGTCGCCGTAGGATATGCTGTAGTTGCAGGCCCCGCTAGTAGCGTTGTTGCCGCCGCCGCAGGGAGGAGTAGTCTGGCACGCCGGTGAGCTGCAAGGGAGCGAGGCGAAGGACGATGAAGCGGAGGGGTCGAAGAGAGGAAGGGTCTGGTTGAAGCAAGTGGAGGCCGGGCAGCGCTTGCACTGGGTCCAGGTGATGTCGCTGCCCGTGTCGAGCGTCAGCTGCACCTCCTGCGGCGGCGTGCCGGCAGCCAAGTGCACCAGGTATTCCGTGATGGGAAAGCCATCGTCGTAGGCTCCCGGGTTCACGGGGGCGCTCGCCGAGCGGCCACGGCCGGATTGAGCTTGAGCAGAGAGTAGATGAGTGGCCCGGGCCTTGCTGCGCTGCGCCATGCGGCGCAGAAGCTCCCAGTCGGTGAGTCCACGGCCGGCGTCCACATGCGAGAGCTGCAGCCTCAGATTTGCCGAGTCACAGCTGTAGATAGTCACTGCAAGTAGCATCAGGACACTCGCAGCAGCATGTTGCATCGTGGGTGTGGGAGTCATCTTAATTTCTTCGGGGGTCTTGTGTTTGTCAATGCAAATATTTCCTTCTTGTTTGGACATAAAACTCATGTTTTTGAGCATATACATATATAGATGTCCCGTGGCCCTGTCCTGTGCTGCGAGTAACTAACAGTCACTACTACAAAAACACCTATAGGGACCGGCCTTACATGTGCCGGTTTATTTAAAACCGGCACCTATGGTCATTTCCCCACCTTCGTACCATGAAAAAAATATAGAACCGGCACCTTTAAATACTATAGGTGTGAGTTCTATTAAAAAACCGAAAATTATTCTATAGGTGTCAGTTTTTTAATAGAACCGACACCTATACTTATATTATAGGTATCGGTTCTACAGAAAAAACCGACACCTATACTGGTTCTATTAAGAAACCGACACCTATTTAAAAAAACTGGGCCGGTTTTTTGCTTTTTTTTATCACCCACAGTGCCGAGCCGCTGACCTTATCTATCCATCCACCCCACACAGCGCTCCCTATCCATCTCTCTCCCTCTCTCTCGCCCCTCCTCTTCCTTTGCACGGCGGCGGCGACAGATGGCGCGGCGGTCCTCTCCCGGCCCGGGGGTCCTCCCCTTCTCTCCTCCTCCAGGGTGGCGCAGCAGTGGAGAAGGCTGGCCGGCGCGAGCATGGTCGTGGCAGCTGACAGCAGGCGTGGCGCGGCGGCCGGCGTGGGTGCGGCGGCTGACAGCGGGCGCAGCAATACCCCCACCCCCACCCCTACCTTCCCTTGTCCTCCTCTAGCATGCGTGTGGTGGCTGTGGTGGTGGAGGAGGGCTGGATCTCACCATCCCCCTCTCTCCCGGGGTACCTCCCCCCTCCAGCGCGGAGTTGGGTGGCGGCCGCCAGCGCGGAGGCTGGCGTGGCAAGGCAACAGCGCGGAGGCGGGCACAGCTAAGCAGCGGCATGGAGGCCGGGCGAGGCGGTGGTGGCGGCGGTGGAGAAGACCGGCGGTAGTGGAGATGCCATTTTTTTATTTTTTTTAATAGTAATCGGCATCAATAATATTAAGATAAAGGTGTCGACCAATAGGTGCCGGCTATGAAACCGGCACCTATAGCCAGTTCCCAACCGGCGGTTTCTGTACTAGTGAGTATTGCCATATTGCCGCTAGCTAGCTAGCGCTGATCTGCAACCAGTGATCGATCGCTAATTAACTCTACGTCAACGTTGAGTTAGCATACATAAACGTTGCCTCAGGTGTCCGCAAACGAGATTAGGATAGAAATTAATTAAGGGAATGATGAGAGGGAGGATGTACTTAATTATATGATGATTTACACTATCATTTATGTGGCACTGCTTGTGCTATGTACGAAGCCTGTCATCGAGGTTAGGCAATGTAGTGTGTGGTGCGAAATAGAGAACCAGATAGGCCGGGGCATGCTGAATGGACCTTTAGTCCTCTGGTACTCCCTCTGAGCTGATAATACTTGTTGTTTTGGATGGATAAGGGTGAGGTCAAACTTTAGAATCTTTGATCATGAATCATTTTTAAAATATTTGTCTTTCAAATATAGTGACTACATGTATAGATTGGTCTTAAAAAGTACTTTAATAAGATCATATATTTGTTAACACTTTTTTACATATTATAATAGAAAACAATGGTCAAAGTTGTTTTTTTGAAGACCGTGTTCTTGTCCAAAACGACAAGTATTATCAATCAGGAGGGAGTACATCTTTAATAATACAAGACAATTGACATCTATTTATCATATTATTAAAAATTGCTTTGAAAGGAACCACATCACGTTCACTACGAAGGCTAGAAATTCTCATATTAACTATAAAAAATTTTTTACCATCAGATTACGATGGGTCCGGATTATAACGGTATAAATTGATTGATATAGTTGTATATAACATACAATTGTATCTACAGAAATAGTACTTAAGACTTAAATATGAAATCCAGACCATACATAAATATAAATTTTATTCTCCTGGGTGCATATCCACCCGTTTTTTACATGTGAAGTAAATAGTTAACATTTCAAAAAATTGACAAGATAAATTAATATGTAATATATTACTCCACAAATATGAAAGTTCAAAACCGATTTCTACAAGTTGTAACAAAAATAAAAAAAATAAATTTATTATTTTTGTTAAAACTTGTAGAAGTTGAATTTGTTCTTACATGTTTGTAGAGTGATATATTACATATTAACATATTTTCTCAATTTTTTGAAATTTTTTATAACCATTTTATTGACATGTAATAAACGGATGGATGTTCACCCGAGTGCTTAAAAGAGTTTCCCGTATATAAAACCCAAATATACTTTTATAAATAATTGTGCCTATAGAAATAAAGATTTAGAGTTGTATATTCAATCTAACTCTACGTGAATTATATAGCTCCACGCAAAATTGCGCGAGGCAATCCCCTAGTTGCTAGAATAGGAAGAAAATTCTAATTATTTGTGTGATTCCATATTTTCATTGTGAAGAGTCTAACTTTAATGTCCTTGTCTCTACTATTATAAAAATTAAAGATGTTTTTGCCGGTACTTTGGTACGTCATCCGTGTATGAGTCGGTTTTTAATTTTATTCGTTTTTGGAAATACAGATCTGTATTTGAGTCGGGTTTTAAATTTCTTTGTTTCTGGAAACACAGAAGGAGTCGTATAAGAAATCCTTTTAAGAACACACGCATGCTAATTTGAGATGATCGGACTCCTCATTGTAGCTCATGATTTTCTAGAAAAATATATATCCAAGCTAATTCTCACAGTGAATTTCACATTAACTAAACCGCATAACAATAATAAGATTAAAATAACTTTCACCCGTTGCAACGCATGGGTATTTTTTCTAGTCTAAGAAAAAATCTGATTTGTTTTGTTAATATGTACTACTACCTAAATTTGTGACCATTAATTGGATATAAAATGAACCTCGTCACTCTATTAGTCCATATAAAACTCTCCTCCCGTTCCCAAACCTTAGACACCGACCACACCCCATCACTACCGCAACGTTATGCAATTGCATATTGCCTTTGGTAAGCCGCCAACAATTCCTCTCCCAAGCCTTTCTCATCCACTCCCATGATGCATCATTTTTCCAAATTGTTTTTCATTCTTATCTAGGACGAGATTCTCTCACGATGTCACCATTTCCTCCCTACGATGGTTACATAGGACGAATACTACCATATTCTCCTTTTTTTAAAAAAAATAAATAAAAGATAGCCCGCACACATGTGTAACATCTTATTTAATGTTTCTTGAAATTTTATTATCAATATTTATTTGTGGGTGATTTTTTAAAATATATATATTTAGGGGTGGACATTCGATCAGACCGAAAAATTCGGTCTCGGTTTTTCGGTCTTCAGTCATTTCGGTCTTTAAAAACTCAAGACCGAATTTCATCTAAAAAAACTTAGGACCAACAAATTCGATCTTAGTTTTTTCAGTCTCGATCTCGGTTTGACCGAAATTTTTCAGAGTAAAATGGCGAGAAAAAGTTCAAGGAAGGAGCAATTGAGACACAAGCTAGTGAATTAACAAGAACTTGGCAAAGCTTTACACTTCATAAACCAGAGAGACAGAGTTCATATAATCGCAGGGACATAGCATTGTCACAGAGAAAATCTCGTTGGATAAGAAGGTTCAGAAAATATTAATTCTTTCAAACGAGATTTTTCAGAATAAAATCAAGCAACTGTTTATCCCCTTCTTTCATAGCAACACATCCCTGGTGTAATCCATCGAGCCGGCGCACTGCTTACATGGAGATGATGGGTACAAGAGGATGAAGCAGCAGAGGCTAACCACTGGAGGGCAAGACATGGCACGGCACAAGGGCGTGATGGAGGCGGCGCAGTCGTTGCCTGTTCTTTTCAATAATTTTTTTTTGGGATTTTTAAACGTCGATTATGACTCTCTTCTAATTACGGTTGCAACGTATAAGTTATAAATCTTTTAAGTAATACATTTTGCTTAGGTTAGGCCCGGCGGGACCCACTATATATTAAGTCTTATTAGGAATCATGTCTAACATACGGAAGATGTTCCGGATAAGGAAGGAGAAGTAGAGTTTTAGTTAGATATTAGGGGTCTACTAGTATCGTATTTATATATATTTGTTTTCCAAGTTCTACTTGAACAAGAGGACATCTGAGGGTATAAATACAAGACTCTCAATCCATATTTGTTCCCAAGTTCTACTTGGACAAGAGCACATCCGAGGGTATAAATACAAGATCCTCTAAGAGGAGAGGGGAGAGGAAAACATACAAGAACATAAGCCTAACATACTTAATCTGGCGCCACAAAGGTCGACATGAGAGATTTAGCGCTATCTCCAATCTCGCTGAGTTCATATTCGAGAATGAAGACTACACCAGCTATCAATGTCGATGTTTGGCAGCATATATTGGTGTGTATGTTCTTGGCTTGGTCTGTGTATCCCCTCTCCTCCTAGGGGGTCTTGTATTTATATTCATAGATGTTCCCTTATCCAAGTAGAACTAGAGAGACAAGTATGGATATGATCCGGGTAGTTCTTATAGTTTCCATGTAGAACTCTACACTTTCTTATCTGGAACTCCTTATATATACAAGGTATGGTTTCATATAATACTTGGTATATGGTGGTTGTCGACGGGCGATACCCGTAGACCGGATATAGAGGGTGTTGGGGTACGCTGGTACGAGGATCTACGTAGTACGACATTAAGCAGACAGAAGATAGGGATTATACTGGTTCAGGCCCCTTGATAGGTAATAGCCCTAATCCAGTTGATATGGGATTATATGATGGAAACCACAGATTACAAAGGGAATAACAGAACTCGATGATACCGACGAGACCGTAGTCGAGTTTGTTTGACTAGATCTCCCGGCGACTTGGCTCCTATAGGCTCCGGCTTCGTAGGCTGTGGTGGATGTGTTGGTAGTGAGATTCGATGCCTTAGATCCTGCCCAGGGGGTCCCTTTTATACCGCGGGTCAATGGATCTCCAAGTAGGACTCAAAGACATCATACCTCGCACGGTATGGTAAAGACCGAGTCTTGTCCGAGTAGGACTCCTTCCATCCGTGGATTTTGTTCCTATCACGTGAAAGATTTCCTTATCGTATACAGGAACCACCCATATACGCGCGGATATACTATATCAGTACTCATCGCACATCCAATGATAGAGGGTATACCTTATCCGTCACCCTGACAGTAGCCCCCGACTTCTGCTTAAATGAACTCATGTAATCGATCGCAACTTCTAATGTCGGAATCATTGTCATTCTCATCTGGTCGATCTCGGCATGAGAACCGTAGAGACAAAGAGTTATCGACAACGTCACATGAAGTTCAACGGTCATGGGTGAATTTAAATTGAAGTCTTGTAAACTACTGTGTGCAACGGACCCAGAATTTTCCGGCGGCAATCTCTCTCCTTTCCTTGGAATACGCACCGTCGGTAGTGCGCCTATTTAAAGGGATTTTGGGAACCCATTTGAAGTCCGTCTGCTAGAAAACTTCTGCTGCCTTCTAGCGCTCTTCGTCTCCTCCGCTTCGTCTCCTTCGCTCGCCGCGCAGAAAACCTTAGCCTACTTCTCTCGCTTTGTTCTCTGGCGATCTTTCGGCGGCGATGGATCTCGCACTACTACAAAAACCATTTTTTGTGGCGGCCATTTTAGATTTTTGCTGGCGGAATTTGCAGCCGCCACAAAGCAAAGGCCAGTGAAGATCAAAATCTTCGCTAGTGGTTATTGACCGCCAGCAAAAATCCATTTTCGCTGGCGGTCATCTTAAACCAACCGCCAGCAAAAATCCATTTTCGCTGGTGTTGGCGAAAATAGCGAAAATGGATTTTCGCTGGCAGCTGAGTTATATCGGCCGCCAGCGAAAAAGGATTTGTGGAACAAAAAAAAACCAGCCGCCAGCGAAAGTACCCATGCAGCCACCCATTGATTCATTAATTTCAAATCCACCTCTAGATTCGCTGCTCATTTCCAAATTCAAACATGAAATACAAAATCATCATCAGCACAGATCAAACATCATTTACACAGATCAAACATGATTTACACATCATCTGGAACAACATGCAAAAAGGAAAAGAAAAAAAAAATCAAAACTAGCACTAGCCGTGGGAGCACGGTCGGCGGCGGCGGATCCGGCCACTCCGCGGCCCGGCGGCGGCGGACCCGGCCACCCCGCGGCCCGGCGGCGGCAGATCCGGCCTCCCCGCGGCACGGTGTCGGTGGATCCGGCCTCCCCGCGAGCCGCCGCCCGCTCCCGAGCGCCGCCGCGCCCGCACCCGAGAGCCGCCGCCACCGCCGCGCCCGAGCTCGCCGCGCCGCCTCTTGCTGCCGTCGCCCACCCGCCTACCGTCGCCGCCGCGCGCCTGCCTCACGTCATCGTCGTCGCCATGCCGAAAACGCCACCGCCGACTGTGGGGTGGGAGGAGAGAGTAGAGGAGAGCAGCCGGCGGTGGTGGAGAAGAGAGGGAGGAGAGACGCGAGGGAGAGAATGGAGGGAGGGGAGCTGGAGACAGGGGGCGGGTAGGTGGTGGACTGTTGGTGGGCCGCGTGGTCATATTAATAGATCGATGGTGGTTCATCTACCGCCAGCAAAAATCTATTTTCGCTGGCGGTTGCTTAAGTGGGCCGCCAGAAAAAATAAATGTATTTTCCCTATCGGTCTGTATAACACAACCGCCAGTGAAGATGGATAATTTTCGCTAGCGGCGCACCTAAGTGACCGCCAATGAAAATAGACATATCTTCGCTGGCGGTTGGTATAACGCAGCCGCCAGTGAAGATCTATTTTTGCTGGCGGTCGTTGCCCCTTACCCCCTCGTTACAATTTTGCTGGCGGTTTTGACATTTTTCCTTCAGCGAAAATCATAGACCAACGCCATGAAAAATCATTTTTCTAGTAGTGTCGACGAGTCCACCTCAACCACCGCGTCCTTGAAGAAATTACAGGACGACGGTGCCCTCCCTGGTCGCGGGACAATGCAGAGGGATACAGGAGGTATTGAACCCGAACCCATCTTGGGCCGTATGGTTGCGGTCGAAGATTATATTTCTTGCGGTTTTCTTCCTCCGTTTTCAGAATTTCTTCTTCTCGTCTTGAATTTCTATGGCCTTTCTTTGCTCCATCTTAACCCCAATTCCATTGCATTCCTTAGCATTTTTTTCTTATCTTTGCAAGGCCTACATTGGGGTAGAGCCGTCCTTGATCTCTTCCGCTTTTACTATGAGTTGCGCTGGATGGAACCCAACAGAGTATCTGGATGTGTTGGATTGCGACTTCGGGATGGCCTGAAGTCACGTTACATCCCCTTCCAGTGTCCCTCTTCTCGCAGCAAATGGCGGGCGAGATGGTTCTACCTTCAGATAGAAAACTCGGATCCCGTCCTTGTTGTCCCTGAAGAACAGCCAGACAAAATCCCAGAGTGGACCGCCAAACCCGTCCTGACTCCCTCCCTTCAGTCTTTCATCGACGTCATCGATGACATCCGAATACGGGGCTTGTCGGGGTACGAAGTCGCTGCCGACTTCGTAGGTAGGCGGATCCAACCGCTCCAGGCCCGCGCCCATCCGGCCTTTGACTACTCTGGGCCAGAGGACGCGACCCGGGTTTCTCCTCGGGGTATTTTTTCTTGCATTTCGAATCTTACTTCGAGCGTGTCTATTTCTCCTGACTTATCGAGTTCTGGTCCTCGATTTACAGGTCTGGATAGCAACACGGTGGGACGCCGTGTCGGCCAAGTGATGATCAGCGCCCCCTCAGCGGCGAGCGACATCCCAGTCCCCCTTTGCGATAAGGGTCCGGCCGAACGTGCCACCACAATTAATGTAAGAGTACTCGACAACTCCTTCGCATCCTTCTCCTCGAGATCGCGCTGTGACTTCACGTAATGCAGTCTCTCCCTCTGACGGATGTCATCGAAGCACTCGCGGATCATCAGGCGGCAGCGTCATTGAAGGAGGGCGTCACCAAGGAGGCGTCTGATGTTGCTGCTGCCGCTACTACGAGTGGCAGCAACGTTCCGAAGAAGGGGAGGAAATTCTCCTCTGTACTTGGGACCCATCGGAAGGCGCCAAATCCGGCGGTAAGACTCCCTCTTTTTCATTAACGTGTAGTCAGAGTGACTGGACCTCACACCGTCGTATCTTACTTAGGACTCGGACGCGTCTCCCCCACCTCAGCGAAGGCAAAGGCTGGTGACGATCGGCGAGAAGTAAGTAGACGTTCTTGAAGCTTTTCCATTCACGAAATCTTGATCACCTGGCTTTACGAGAAAGAGGAAACTCTTTGTAGGGTGGCGCGGGCGAAGGCGGCGCAAGGTGGGACCGGTGCAGCTTCCAGCGTGTCCCTTGCAGCAACCTCGACAGACATCGTTGTTGCTACTAAGGACAAGGAGGCGAAGCCGAGTAGCCCCGCCGTTGGCCTCGTGCCTGCTCGGGGCCTGTCCACCGATGCCCTCACCTGGGGGGAGCTCCAAGCGGAGATGGAGCGCATCCTCCAGGCCGGTGCTCGTGGCATAGGCCGCAAGGTCGAGGAGGCCAGGGCGGCAGCGTTGTTAGCAAACCGGCGCGCTGACCAGCTGGTACCTGACCTGGCGGAGGCCCGCGAGGACCTCCTGAAGATGAGGGAGCTGTTGGCCGGCAACGAGAGGCAGCGACAAGGGCTCGAGCACCGGATGTCGGAGCTTGAGAACAACCTGTCAGAAATCCGAGGCTCGTTGTGGATATCGTACACCAACCTACACCAGCTCGCTGGGGAGTGTGGTGTCACGACTACCATCCCGGCGAACCCTGACGAGTTCTCGCTGACGTCCTCGCTCGCTAAGCTAGCCACGGCGATGGGGGAGATTCCTTCGCGCGAGCGCCGGAAAAATCACCGGCATGTTAGGCTGCCCGCGCTACTAGACATCCTCGACATCGACATCTCTATAACGACAACAAAGTACTCGGAATTACATGCTGAGCAGACAAGGGAAACAACTGTATAAGTAAAAGCGGTTCGAGCCGACAGAGAATTTTATAGCATGCTAATTAGGGGGTACAAGGGAAATAAAGCCCTACTCTTCAAAAAGGGGGAGGACGGACTCCCCCAAGTCACCGACTTCCTCCATCACGCCCTTGCGCGCGTCATCGGCGGCCCCATGATCCAAAACCGTCTTAAGGTCTAAGTCAGGGTGCGCCAGCCTTCGAGCCGTTCGCGCTGCGGGAGGAGGTCAGTCAAAGCCCATTCATGAAAGCGAATATGGCGATGACGTCGCTAGGTTTGCATCTTAGCCGTGTTCTCAGAAGAGAGAAGAGTAGCTTGACTTTGTCATTTCCGTCCTGGGCAGATTTCAAGAACATGCTGGCTGACCGAGATCGTCGATTCCAATATTGGAGGACGAAGCTCAAGATGGCCGAACTCGAAAAAACCATGATCGAGGTGAAGAAAGACCAGGCCGTGGAAGCTCTCCGAGGTCGCGAGGTGTGGTTCAACTCGTACGTCAAGAGCTGCTGCACGGCGATGGCGGAAATCTGCAAGGAGCTCCGAGTTCCGCGCGGAGATCCCAAGGAGTTGGCGGCCGAATATATCTCGTGGCTGAACGGGGCCTGCGCACAGCTTGAAGGGATCGACAAGCGCATCGATGAGGCCCTGAAGCAGGACTGTCGTCGAGCAAGCCGCTATGCCAGAGGATATGTTGCGTAGTCGATGGCGCCTCTTGCAGAAAAGGTTTTTCAGTCCATGGATTGGCATTGGCCGTCCTGGTAGTTTTTGCATCCTGTAAAAGATATCTCAAGGAAACATGTAATATATTTTGGAGTATCTATGACTCATAAGAAATACTTGTGAAATAGAAAAGAAATCTATCTAACTAAGTTTTCTTACTATGGATATGTTGTGTATGAGCATTTTCTCACTTTGCGACTTCGATCAGTCACTTGAGCCATACACTCTCCCTAGCCCCTAGCCTTGTCGTCGGAGAATTGACCTGCCTTGGTTGAAAAAGCACTGATCCTAGCCCCCAGCCGTGAAGTTGGAAAACTCAATTTCCGATTACACGGCTTGGTTAATACGCACGGCGAGAACTCTTACATGACCAGATCTCTTACATGGTCGTTTATCTCTACATGATCCGACAAGGCCTTATCCGCTCTGGGCGTCTCCAGCCGAAGTTCCCTTAGATTCCTCAGAGGCCTTGTCAAGATGGCGTAAAGAGACATGAGGATAGTTTTTAACTCTAGGTGTCGTCGTGGTAAGGGATCGTCGGGAAGGAACACTTTGACGGTAATCTTTACCTGAAATCAACTTTATTGAAATCGTAAGATGTCTTACAAATATGGATACTATTGATTTATACATAAAATTTACGTAATTGATCAATGTTCTAGGAATTTGCTAATCGCGACCATCGCCGTCTGCAATCTTGAATGCACCTGGTCGCAAGACTTGCGTGATCGTATATGGTCCTTCGCACTTGGGTGAGAGCTTGTTGTACCCTGCTTGACTTTGAACCCATCGGAGGACGTAATCGCTGATCGGAAGTGTGCGTGCTCTGATGCGCTTCTCGTGGTATCGGCGAAGGGCCTGCTGGTAGCCGGCTGCTCTAACGGCAACTCTTTCTCGATGTTCCTCGAGTAGATTTACATCGTCGCTTCGCTGCTCCTCCTGTTCCTCGTCGGAGTACTTCTGTACTCGCGTGCTCTGATGTCGTAGCTCCGTGGGGAGCATAGCCTCGGAGCCATACACGAGGAAGAAGAGTGTCTCCTTGTTGGACGTTTTCGGTGTGGTACGCACAGCCCATAGAACAGAGGGGAGTTCTTCGACCCACTTCTTGTCGTGTGACATGAGTCTGTCGTAGACACGGGTCTTGATCCCTTGTAGTATTATGCCGTTTGCCCTTTCGACCTGTCCATTGCTCTGAGGGTGAGAAACCGAGGCAAAGCAAATTTTGACTCCCAATCCAATGCAGTAATCCTAGAAGTCGGCACTGATGAACTGGGTGCCATTGTCTGTTATGATGCGGTGAGGCATTCTGTATCTGCAGAATATCCCTTTGATAAACTTGATGGCATTGTCGGCCTTGATTTCCCCCGTGGGCGTCGCTTCAATCCACTTGGTGAACTTGTCGATCGCCACGAAAAGGAACTTGTAGCTGCCCTGTCCTCGTGGGAATGGTCCGAGTATGTCGAGCCCCCAGCACGAGAACGGCCAAGTAAGAGGGATAGTCTGGAGTGCTTGCGCTGGTAGTCTTGTGTGTTTGCTCTGAAATTGACAGGCTTCACACCGCTGAACCATGTCACAAGCGTCTTTGAGCGCGTTTGGCCAGAAAAACCCTTGTCGGAAGGCTTTTCCTACCAACGTCCGACCGCCGGCATGTGAACCGCAGATCCCTTCATGTATGTCGAGGAGGAGATGTTTGCCGTCGTCGAACAAGATGCATTTGAGAAGTACCCCGTTTGGCACCTTTTTGTATAGATCGTTGCCGATCATATAATAAATCTTGCCTTGTCGGGTTATTTTCTCAGCTTCTGCGTCGTCCTCGGAAAACTCGTCGCTACTCAGGAACTTGATGAGCGTGGTCCGCCAGTCGTCTGTTGTCTCGATGTCGGCAACCACGTGTTCTGCCCCTGTAGCCCCGAGCTGATGTCAGGGACAACTATGCTACCTTTGTCGTTTGCTTCTTTCACTGATGGCTTTGTCAGGACGTCCAGGAAAGTACCAAGTTCGAGTGGCTCTCGTCTGGACGCACGTCGTGCTAGGTCATCTGGTTCGATGTTGTCCTTGCGGTATACGTGTCGGACCTCGATCCCATCAAACATTATCTCCAGCTTCCTGACTTCCGCGAGGTACTTGGATAACTCGGGGCTAGAGCACTTGTAGTCTTTGTGCACCTGGTTCGCGACTAGTTCTGAATCGCCTTTCACGATTAGTCGCTTGACTCCTAGTGCGGCTGCTGCTCTTATCCCGGCGAGTAGTCCTTCGTACTCGGCTGTGTTATTGGTCGCCCTGAAGTTAAGGTGAATTGCATGCTTGAACTGATCTCTCGAAGGTGATGTCAAGATGAACCTTGCCCCTGCTCCTTGGCTGTTGAGTGCACCGTCGAACGCCTTTGTCCATGTCTCGTTGTCGATCTGACTGTTTGGCTTGTTGTCAGGTATAGTCCAGTCAGCTACGAAATCGGTGAGGACCTGGGACTTGATGGCTGTTCGTGACACGAAGTGAACATCAAATTGGCTTAGCTCGACTACCCATTTCGCAATGCGGCCAACGACATCTTTGTTCCTCACGACTTCTCTGAGGGGGAAAGAGGAAACAACTGTGACTCTGTGGGCTTGGAAGTAGTGGCGTAGCTTTCTTGATGTCTTGATTACTGCATAAAGCAACTTTTGAATCTGTGGGTATCTTGTCTTTGCGTCGTGGAGAGCTTTGCTGACGTAGTAAACCGGTCTTTGCACCTTCTCTCTCTCGACAACAATAACGGTACTCACAGAATATGGTGTGGCGGCAATATAGAGGAATAATTCTTCATTAGGTTGGGGAGCAACAAGTACAGGGGGATTTGACAGGTAGCGCTTGAGCGTGATGAACGCATCTTCGGCTTCCTGTGTCCACACAAATTTGTCTTGTTTCTTCAGCAGAGCAAAGAAAGGTTGTCCTCGCTCTCCCATCCTAGCGACGAACCTGCTCAGTGCCGCCATGCATCCAGTGAGCTTCTAGACTTCCTTGAGTATTGTGGGCGACTTCATGTTCTCGATCGCCTTGATCTTCTCGGGATTTGCTTCGATCCCTCTTCCAAAGACGAGGAATCCAAGGAGCTTGCCCGATGGTACTCCGAAAGTACACTTCTCTGGGTTGAGCATGAGGCGATATCGTCGGAGGTTGTCGAACATTTCCCGGAGGTCATCGATCAATGAGTCGCTTTTCTTTGTTTTCACAACAATGTCGTCGACGTAGGCCTCGACATTGTGTCCGAGTTGGTCATTAAGTGCCCCTTGAATCGTACGCTGGAAGGTGTTTCCAGCGGTTATCAGTCCAAACGGCATCTTAACGTAGCAGAATACACCGAACGACGTGATGAATGATGTCTTCTCCTTGTCCTCTTTTGCCATGCTGATCTGGTGGTAGCCGAAGTAAGCATCAAGAAAGCTTAATAACTCACAACCAGCTGTTGAGTCCACCAATTGGTCTATTCGAGGAAGAGGGAAGTGATCCTTAGGACACGCCTTGTTGAGGTCGGTGAAATCCACACACATCTTCCACTTCCCGTTGGCCTTACGCACCATAACTGAGTTGGCTAGCCACTCTGGATGGATAACTTCTCTGATGAAGCCAGCTTTGAGAAGCTTGTCGACCTCTTCTCATATGGCTTGTTTCCGGTCTGGTGCAAATCTCCGCAGTTTTTGCTTTACTAGCTTGGCATCGGGTCGCACCATGAGTTTGTGCTCAATCACCTCCCTGGGGACCCCCGGCATGTCGGACGGCTGCCAAGTGAACACGTCTGCATTGTCGTGGAGGAAGGTGATGAGCGCGAGTTCCTATTTCTCATCCAGTGACGCCCCGACCTTGACAGTCTTGTCCGGGTTGGCACTGGAGAGTGGAACGATCCTGATTGCGCCGTCTGGCTTCGGCGTCTTGTTGGTTTTGCTCACTTTCTTGGGCGGCTCAGCTGTGGCGGGTGGGTTGGGAGTATGCTCGACCATGTCGAGGCTCCGTTTGTCGCACTGCATCGCCAGCTTCGCGTTTCCCTGAATAGTGATTGTTCCCTTCGGCCCACGCATCTTGAGCACTTGATACGCGTAGTGAGATGCGGCCATGAACTTCGCGAGTGCAGTCCTCCGGATGATGGCATTATATGCTGTGTCAAACTCAGCGACATCAAAGGTGATCTGCTCTGTTCGGAAGTTGTTTGCTTGGCCGAAAGTCACAGGTAGCGTAATCTTGCCCAATGGTTTAGACGATGACTGAGGAGTAATTCCATGGAAGGGTTGATCAGTAGGCGTCCCCATCGCGTTGTGGGATCCCCATCGCGTCCAAGGTGCTGGCGAATAGTAGGTTAATGGAGCTGTCCCCATCGATGAGAACCCGTGCAACCTTGATATTCTGAATAGTGGGCTCGACCACAATCGGATATTGCCCTGGAGTGACAGCAATCTTGGGGTGGTCTGCCTCTGAGAATTCGATCTTCTACTCTGACCACTTCATCTTGGACGCAACCCCCTGCCATGTTGAACACACTTCGCGTTCCACTTTCTTGTACTCTCGCTTTGAGGAGTACGCCGTGGATCCTCCGAACATGTGCGAAACATGGAGGTCGGAATCTGGGTAAGCCGAGTCTGAGTCCTGAGTAGCCGCTTCTGTGGCCTTCTCGACTACACGTACTCGCTTGCCTTTCTCCAACGCTAGTTGCTTCGTGAGTGCCTTTTTGAAGACAAGACAAGCCTCCAGAGACTGCTTGTCTGACTTGTGTATAGGACACCATATTTTCTTCGTATCGTCGCCTTGTGGGTCTGGGTGCTTGGGTGGGTCAGCATATTCTGCTGCGAGGACCTCTGTTTGAGCTTTCCTTTTCCCACTCCTGCGACTCTTCTTCTTGCTTGACTCAGGTGCATCCTTGGCTGGTTTCTTCTCTCCCCCTGTCTTCGGCTTGTCGTTCTTGCGTCTCAGGGCATCGTCCGCGTGAGCGCATCGATCGACAATCTCGAATAACTTACGAGCAGTTGTGATCCGTCTTGTCGCCAACTCCTGGGTGGTGTAGCGATCTCAGACACCAGACTTGAAAGCGCGGATCACAGAAGCATTGGTGATCTCGGGGATCGTATTTCTGCACTCATTAAAGCGCCGAATATAGTCCCTCAATGATTTGCCCGGATTCTGCGTCAACGCGTGTAGGTCGTCCTCGATCGTGTGGCACTTGTATGTTCCTTGGAAGTTAGCAACGAATTGCTGCCACAGATCTGCCCATGAAGAAATCGAGTAGGACGGGAGGTGAACCAACCATGAACGTGCAGATCCCTTCAACGTCGCCGGCAAATAATTTGCCAATGCGCTGTCGTCTGCTCCGGCAGCATAGAGTACTAAGCAATAGACCTGAAGAAACTCCTCAGGGTCAGTGCTTCCGTCGTATTTCTCTATTGCTCCCGGTCGAAATTTCTCAGGCCATCGAACCTCTTGTAGGGAACGATTGAAAGCTCTGCACCCGCCGCCAGGGGCGGTGGGTTGTCGGCGATCATGTGCTCGTCGTGGATGTCTATCCGATGATGAAGATGA
The DNA here is from genome assembly GCA_000338895.3 of Oryza meridionalis. Taxonomy (NCBI): domain Eukaryota; kingdom Viridiplantae; phylum Streptophyta; class Magnoliopsida; order Poales; family Poaceae; genus Oryza; species Oryza meridionalis. Next base: position 13,606,803 of record CM002527.2, on the reverse strand, counting down.
CGAAGGTGATGACGATGATGATGAGTCACGTGCGATTACGAGGATGATGCTCGAGTTCTTGAGAACATTGTCGTCGCCCACCATTGTTGTCCCGGCGCCGATCTCCGTCGTCGTCGTCATTATGCCGTCGTCCGAGACCGGTATCGCCCGGCATCCGCTGCTCGTGATTAGTGCATTCGTGGCGGTTGTGGCGATCATCACGGTCTTGGTTCTCGCTCGGATGTTCTCCTTGCTCTTTGTTCTCGCGATGTCGCGAAGAGACGTGATGTCGGGAACGATTTTCGTTGTCTTGAGCACGTCGCGCTTCTCGGCGGCCATTCAGATGGTCGCGGAGATCACTGGTGCCGCGAGGCGGAGGCGTAGCCTGACGAGGTGACGTCCGCTGCTCAGGGTGTTCCCCATTAGCGCCGCCGGTCGGCGGTTGTTCTAGTGGTGCCCTGGCAGTGGCCTCCTCGAACGCGTTACTGAGATTGGCCACAGATTTCCGTAGGCGTTCCGTCCACTGATCGAGATCAGCGTTCAGGATGGGATCATATGGGGTTTCTCTCAGTATTGCGTTGAGGGTTCTGATATGTTGGGCCGGCGTAGCCAATTGATCCTCCACTTCCGTGTTGCCGCCTCTAGATGTGCTGGTCCCATCAATAGCGTACACGTGTACTCGTCGATGATGAGGCCTGGTCTTCGAGCAGATGTAGGACAGACGGCTCATGGGGATCGATATTGATTACCCCGACGAATCGATCTGAAATAGTCGCCGCTCCTCGTTCCTTGTCCGCATCTCTAGGAGAGATTTGCAACTGCTGGACCTTAGCAGGCGACGTCCTCATGGCATTGAGAAGGACCTTGCAGCTCGAGAGGTCGTGAGTCTTTGTCTTGTGGATGGGACAATGGACGTCACGAGTGGGAGAAGTACGTTGAATTCCACGCTCTTTGCAGGCATGGATTTCAACTTGTACGTTGAGGAAAACCGAGCAAGTTTGCAAGGTATTCCTTTTGGTCTTGTGGATAGGACACCAGGTCCTTGTCACCTCAGAAGTAGTCCTTGTCGGCTCGTGCTTCTCGTCGGAAGGACAAGAACCGGCCGCGTTAGAATCCTTCTCGGGCACAGGTGTTGTCGACATTCCGTTCTCCGCTCCTGCGGGAGGATCTTTTGACATGGAGTCGACCGGGGTCGTAACCATGCCATTCTCGCTTCCGGTGAGTACTGGGCTAGTCGAGATCAGCATCGTGGTGTAGACCGGGAAGGCGATTTCACCGACTTGAGTCCACACCAGCATCGTTGAAGTTGAAGCTCCTTGGTTGATGCCGGGGTTGACGCCGGGGTTGACGCTGTCATCGAGGAGGCTCGAAGTCATAGTAGTAGAACCTTGAGCACCAAGTCCCCCTACCTAGCGGATACCCGTAGACCGGATATAGAGGGTATTGGGGTACGCTGGTACGAGAATATACGTAGTACGACATCAAGCAGACAGAAGACAGGGATTATACTGGTTCAGGCCCATTGATAGGTAATAGCCCTAATCCAGTTGATATGGGATTATATGATGGAAGCCACAGATTACAAAGGGAATAACAGAACTCATGATACCGATGAGACTGTAGTCGAGTTAGTCCGACTAGATCTTCCGGCGACTTGGCTCCTGTAGGCTCCGGCTTCATAGGCTGTGGTGGATGTGTTGGCGGTGAGATTCGATGCTTTAGATCCTGCCCAGGGGGTCCCTTTTATACCGCGGGTCAATGGATCTCCAAGTAGGACTCGAAGACATCGGACCTCGCACGGTATGGTAAAGACCTAGTCTTGTCCGAGTAGGACTCCTTCCATCCGTTGATTCTGTTCCTATCACGTGATAGATTTCCTTGTCGTATGCAGGAACCACCCGTACACGCGCGGATATACCATATCAGTACTCATCGTACGTCCAAAGATAGAGGGTATACCTTATCCGTAACCCTGACAGTGGTCTCGAAGAGCTTAGTCGACTACTATTAGCTATTTATTATCCATAACCTTGACAATAAGTGGCAGTTGTAGAGTGCTACTTGTCTCATTCAACCACCCCCTATTTTATTTGTATCACATCTTACCCCCAACAACCTTTCTACTATTTACGTACCCAGGGTGTATTTTTTCCTTCCTCCATCATTCCTATATAAAAATTATATGATACATTATATTATGAGACGGAGACATAGTAATTGTTAAAATCTTTATCTATAGACAGATTTGTTTGATCTGCTCGTACATGTGTAGGTTAATTTCGATTTGCACATTTGTTAAGTGGTATTCATTTTTGGTGGAACCCACGATCTAGTATATATTATATATACTAGCCGTCAACCCGTGTAACAGATTATAAATATTAATGCTAAAAATTAAAGAATCTACTTTAGTTACTTTGTAAATAGAGCAATTTATATTGAAGAGTTTATGCCAATTACAACTTACTAATAATTCAAAATTAAATAAATAAAATATTACATCACATATTTCTTAATTCTGGATTTAATATTAAAATCTGGAAAGGCCAAAATAAAGAACCCATAGCATTTTGTTTTACTGGAACCCATAGGATTTTCAATGCTTTACTTAATTGGGAGCTGAGGGAAAACCTCAATAAAACAAATATAAGAATCCAATTTGATGATATGTTCTTTAAGTATGTTATATTCAACATGAAATCTTAACATAAGGTACGTCCATAATAATACAACTTACAATTAGATACTTCCTATCAGTGTGCAACTCTCTTAATGTGCACAATTATCGATTTACCATGGCTTAATAACCCCAAATTTAGAATCATGTGTACATAGTCGTACAGTTGACTTGTAGTCTCGTTTACCTTTTTATTAATTTATAATTCTAAAATTTGAAATTAGTGATTACCGAGTTGTACTGAAAAATAAAAAAAATGTTAATCTAGAATTTGGAATAATTTGATTTAAAAAAATTAAAATTTAAAGAGCCCTTGGTAATTTCAATTACATGTCTTGTTTAATATATATTCTTGATAGGTATCCACCCTCATTATATTCTCATGGGTTACACATATAGATGGCAAAGATTTTATAACTTTGCAGCAAAATTTTATGATGTTAATTAAAAGCAGAATTTTTCAATCCTGCACGGTTAGTTAAAAATGTCATGGATGTTATTGTGGAATGATATCTGCGTCACGTCGAAGGACGTGCGACTTGGATGGATGTTCTGAACAATAAAGTAGTATTGACTTAATAAAATTTTTGAGATCCCCCATTACATATCCCTAAGGGGCTATTTATAGCCTTAGTGCACGCTTATACCTTCTAGGGTTTAGCTTGTACAAGGGAACTTATATAATTACCCTTGTGATAGGGACATTATTATGGGCACACAATTTCTTTTACATTCGTGGGCTCTAATGGGCCACCTAGGCTGGTCTGGCCCATGGCGAACGGGCTCCCCATGGGCCTGTCAGTCCACTACTAGTCCTCGCTTGCATATATAGACTTCTAGCTTGGGCGAAGCCTTTACGCTTCCCCTCATGGCCTTCGCCTTGCGTCCCTCGCCCATGTGGTCCTCAGGATTTGCGAAGCTTGGACCTAGTCCTTTGGTCTTCGCCCACATGCTTCGCCACACGGCCTTCGCCATGTGTCTTCGCCTCGGTCGAAGTCGACGTCCCTGGCTTGATTCCTCGTCAGATTGACGGTTTCGACAGTGTCGATCGAAGGCCCTCGTGTCATGCCTCCAACAAGCCCCTCACGGGCAAGGGTGAGTAGGGAGCTTCGGCCGAGACCGTGCAAATTATATGATATGGCATGAGGCACCCCCTTTCGGCCGATGTTCCTATCGAAACCTATTCTCACCCCAGCAAAGAATTAACACTTGTTATTTTCCCCAACGCTCTCTAGAGTATTGCCTTGGGCTTTCGCCTTCTTTGCGGCAAAACCTTTGTCTCGATTTTACCACTTATGAATAGTGTTGGACTTTTTGGGCTGGCTTCTATTGCTTTCGGCCTTATACTGTTCGGACCAGTCCAATGGGAAATTACCGTTCCGTATACCCCCTGGCGACAAGTGGCAAACCGCGATTGGGTGGTTGTCAAACCATCGCATGGGTGGGCTATATAATCCCCCCTGGTCGCTTTTACTTTTACCTCCAATCATTTTCATTGTCCCCTCTCTCGCGTGTATTGCCTTGTCTGCCTTTTGCGTTCATAGGCCCTCGTTGTCCACTTTGACTAGCGCGATCTCAACTCTTCCGCCGACCTTTCATACCTTTCGGTCATGGCTCCTCGCAAACCCGCTCCTACTTCGACCACTGGTCCAGATCCGGGAAAGATCGGCGAAGAGCACACCAGATATCTTGGTGCTTCGCTCATTGATCAGACCGAGCTGGCGAAGCTGGTCTCAGCCGGGGTCGTGACCGAAGGACAGGCCTTTACTTCTGGCAAAGCGGTGGTGCCGAAGCCTGGTGAGAACCAGACCGTTTTTCGACGCGGGGCTCCGGTGTAACATACCTAGAATTTTGTAGTAAAAAAAACAACAAAAGAAAAAAAAAGGCTAAGAATTTTTTTCTTGTCCTTGTCTTTTGAAGTTAATTTTGGTGTTCTTGGATTTTCCGTGCATCTCAAACTCATTTGCATGCAATAAATATAAACAAAAAGAAACTAATTAAAATAAGTGGTAGACACTTGAAATAACATTTCACAAATCTCACAAGTTTTGCATCTCAATTAAAAAGATGAAAGCATCCAAATTTTGATTCAAATTAAAATAAAAACAGTGAACTTGTATGAATTTTCAAAAAAATAAACTGCACTTGAGAAAAATCCCAAAAAATTCACCAAGTGGAGGTCTTGATCACCAGACTAACCTCCAGAAATTTTTGCACAAGCTTTTGAGCACAGTAGCATATCCAAAAATTAATCAAACTCTCATCCTTCTTGGAAATTCCCAGAAAAAAAAATCCCCTCACCTCATCCCTTCTCCCGTTATCTCTCTGATCAGTGGGCCTAAGGACCATTGGCCCCACCTGCCAGCCACCATCCCCATATCCCTGCTCTTTGTCTTTCTCCCTTCTCTCCTTCGGGATAAGTCCATTTTATCCCCCTCAACTCTTTGCTTTGTCTAAAATACACCTTCAAACTTCAAAACCGGGTATTTAACACCCTTAAACTTCCAATACCGTTCATTTTTCATCCCTGAATGGTTTGCAGGGCAGTATTTGTACAGTAGGATGCCACATAGGATGCTATGTGTAAAAAACAATGGTTCCCATATATCAGGCTTCTTCCAGCTCTGTCCTGTCTTTCTCCCCTCCGTATCTTTCTTCGGCATATCCCTGGGAAGAACAAGGATGTCGTCGACGGCACGTGACTTGATGCCGGAGTGGCCGGCGAGGACGTCGTTGGGGTGGTCGGCGACGACGAACTCAGCGAAGGAGCCAAAGCTGCAGGCAAGCTCCTCGTGTCCCCAGTCGGCCAGTTCTTGGCTCCTTTTTTGTCATCGCACCGCCCCTCTCCTCTTCCTCTGCTTTCCTGCCGCTGACGAGGACGGTAGAGCCAGCCCCCTTGGCCGAGCTCGGAGAAGACGGGGTTGGCGGCGAGCTCTACGCGGTCTAGATCTAGGGGCTTGAGGCTGGGCTGGGCTGCAATGGAAGACGAGCGGACGGGAGTGGGAGAGGTGGAAAGAACGGGAGCTGGGCTGCAATGGAAGACGAGCGGACGGGAGTGGAGGTCCGCATGTCTGTCGAGGTGGAGTTCGAGCTCACCTGCCCCAAGTTGAGCATGCGATGGAACTCGACGAGACAACGGCGATGGTCGAATTCTTTTCCTTGCTGCTACCATGGATCAATTTTTCCTCCATTGGACAAAGTTGTTTTTTTTTCTTTCCGCTAGCTAGAATGGATCGATTGGTTCAGGATCGATTTTTCCCTTTATGCAGGCATTGATGGACTGGTAAGCGACTCACTTCCGTTGTTTTGGTGAGCAATCGAGTCGAAGAAGTAGATCATATGTCCCATGCAGTCCTACCCGAATGCGGCAAGGGAAGAAGACACGCAGCTGTAGCTCAGAGCTCGAGCTCCAGGCAAGGACAGCCACCGACAGAGGTGGAGCTCCACATGCGCGCGGAGGCCGATGAGGAACACTCGGTCTCAGGGAGACGCGGATCTCAAGCTCGAGCTTGCCTGTGCCGAGATGCCAAAGGAAGGGCTCGGGAATGTGTCGCTCAAACTCGAGCTCGCCTGCGCCAAGTTGCAGGAGAGTGAGGCGTAGTTGGTTGTGCTCCAAGAGAGAAGGATGAAAGGGTCCTATGTTGACTGGATTGCCACCTAAGCAAAAACCAGAGCGGTTTGGATGAGGGGTATATATTGCATGGTTTCAAGAGTTGAGGGGTGTTAAATGTCCGGTTTTAAAGTTAAGGGTGTATTTTAGACAAATATAATAGTTGAGGGTGTTAAATGGACTTATCCCTCTCTCCTTCTATTCCCTTTCAGGCAATTCATCGAGCATCTAGCGTGCGAGATCGAGGTCATCGTTTCCAAGCCGACCAAGCAACCTCTTCCCGCGATTCCCACTGGAAAAGCTGAGGCAAGGCTGGTGCGCCCCTGCCCGAGGCCCTGCCGCCATTGCCGCTGCCTTCGCTGCGCCCCTCGCCGGCTCGCCCAACCCGGAGCTGCCGCTCTCTTTCTCTCCCTCTCTCTCTCTCTCTCTGCCCGAGCAACGACGCGACGCGACACTGCGCCACCCGACCACGCCTGCAAAGCTCGCCTCTGCCCGATGGCCTGCCGCACCCAGGCACTGCCATCGCAGCCGCCGCGCCCAACCCGGAGCCTCCGTCCTCTGCAAAGCCGACGCTCGACGTGACGAGGCGAGGCCGACCACCCCCCGACACCTCTGCGGACCCTCTGCAAAGCCGACGCAGTGTCAGCCCTCCCTCTGCCCCGCTGACACCGTGTCTCCCGCAACCGCGTGCGCAACGGACGGACGGACCGCGACAAACTCCCGCATCCGCCTCTCGCTCCTCCCTCGCCTATAAATCGAGCCCTCGCGCCAGCTAACTCCCCACACCACCCTCAACCTCCACTCCGAAAGCCGAAGCCCGAAACCCTCCGATTCGCCGGGAACGGCCGTGCCACCTTCGCCCCCCGCGCCGGCCGAACAGAACCCCGCCACCGAACCCACACCATCGAGCCGTCGCCTCGGTGAGTTCCCTCTCGATTCCTCGCGCCACCAGGCTCATAGGACATCCCTAAATCCATTTCCGCAATCCATTTTAGGACCCCTCGACCGGAGAGCCGCCGCCGACCGACTCGGGAGCTCGTCGCCACGCCACCTCGGACTGCCTCCGCCCAAATAGAGCACGGGGTAAGCTTCCTCATAGTCCCAAGGTGCTCCTCCATCATTTAATCGAGTCGCCGTTCGCCGTAGCACGATAGCCGTCGCCGTCCCCAACCTACCGCCGACATCGGCCATGGCGCCCGCCGCCTCTAGCAACGACGCGATGCGCCCCCTGCCGCGCCACCTCTAGCCACCTAGCCATGCTCTAGCCACCTATAGCCACCGCGCCGCCTCTAGCCACCCCCTGCCGCGCCACCGCCTCTAGGTGGAGCGCCAGGACCCCCTCTAGCAACCCCTGCCTCCGCCCTAGCCAGCCCCGCCGCCGCTCGCCGCTGGCAAGGCCATCCCGAGCCGCCCCCATGTCGCTCCCCTCGTTCCTTGCTGTTGGGGAAGAAGACCGGACCTATTCGTAAATAAGCAAAACTCTAGGGTTCCCAATACAAAGAACCAAGACACTCACAAGTGGGACCTTGAACTTATATGTAAATAATGAAAAGAATAGGGTTGGTACGATAAATATACGAGACACTTACATCTGGACCCCACAGTTTTTAAGTGGATACGCACTACCGAAATACGTTTTCCATTTAGGAAAGCGTACTCTAAATGGTTTCGGTTAATTATTTATGCACTATAAAATGCTGAAACTTTGTAAAATCATAGAAAATTCATTTTAACTCCGTTTGAGGTGAACCAAATTTTTCCTAATAATGTTATCTTTCATATTGAACACTCAAAATTATCACCACTGTTGTGAAAAATTTCACTAATTTAAATTTGAATAGTAAACTTCGTATTTACCGTACTTCGAATATTAGAAACACGATAACTTGCACATACAACATCGGATTTAGGCGATTCTTTCTCCTAGATTTATATTAAGTCACCCTCTTTACACTTAACATGTTCATGCACCATGCATCATAATTTGTCTTGGAGTTTTATTAGATGTTCATTTGAATGTACGTTTAAATTTAAATGGAGGATGAATCGATTGTTGCCGTTGACGAGAGTGTGCAGGACCAAGAGTTATTTGAGGAACCAACTGAGCAAGGCAAGTCCTATTCAATTCCTCATTCGATCATGTTGAATCCTATGTCTTCGCAAATGCCTTATATACTATTTTATAAATTGCATAAGATGTTTTATAAAGAAAATGGGGTATTAGTAGAAATGACCTATTTGCTACATTACCTACCTTGATATGTTGATTACCCTTACTGTTGAAGCACTAGGATGGGTATTTATGTGGTGCTATCCAAGCACCACCGTGGGTATATTCGAGCTACTAATATAGCTATTGCTTAGCCATGCTTAGAAATTCCCGATGATTACTTATGACATGATATTCACTCTTTATAAATGGGATAATTGAAAAAAATATTGTATGGAGGGGTTGCCTCTGTTATTTTTGTGAAAATTGAAAACTGAAAAAGAAATAATGATTTTAGGCTTGGGCGGCAAGTTGTGTGCATATGGTGGTAGTTGCACACCGATAGGGGGAGTGTACGCCCGAGTCGATTAAGGACTGAACTATGTGTCACCAACTAAGATTACCGTGCAACCACATGTGTCGGTTATGGGGTGACCTTGGCTTATTAAGTTGTTTCCTGTTTAGCCTTGCATTGGGAGGCCGTTGTAGTAGGGACTAGTCTAAGCGATGGTTCATAGGAGCTACCCATGTGACCCTTTATGGGAACGGTTATGTTCGCCAAATGGCATGCGCATCTGAGCATATCCAATATAACGGATAGTGCCTTGTTGAGGGAACGGATGTGTTGGCCTCACGGCGTTAGGATTAGGATGGGGCCCACCTTTCCTAGCGGCATTGGTTCATGGCCAATGTGGAGAAACACTCTCCGTGCTCATGCAAGGCTAGACTTTAAGCATTGTAACGGTTACGTTGTAACCTCTAGACCGCATTCAATATGTAGAGTGTGGTGGTACCGACGGGTACTGGACAAACTAGAGTAAACCACATCATGTGAGTAAAACTTATAAACTCTGCAGAGTCTAAAACTAATCGATTAGCCGTGCTCACAGTCATGAGCGACTTGGTGAAATGATACAAGTATAGTGTTGGTGATTTTTGTTAAATAAATTGTGAAATGGGAAGGGTGAATAATGGTGATGATTTTTGTCCGGCGTAGGTTAAGAATAAAATTGTTACTTGTTGCCATGGAGGGCACAAGGATGGTACTATGATAATATTAATGTTACTATTGCTGTTGTTTATCCTTTGATTTACAAAGTTTCGTTGCAATCTACTATTATTTACTATTGTGAAACAAAATTTGCTTTATGCTGAAAATAAGCCACAAATATAGCCATCCTTGATCTCAGCTTGCAATAGTCCTAGGTTTCCCAAAGTTTGGGTAGGACTTTCCAATACCTCGTGTATTGACCCACCTCAGCTGTTGTTTTTAGACTTGGATGCAGGATGTGAGGTGCCTAGTGACGATTACCTTGCATTAGGTACCGGAGTTTTTGAGGATGGTTCTTTCTAGGGTTATTCCTAGTCGGTTGACTGTGTGGTTTGGTAGATAGGCATACCGAAGAACTTAAGTATCTGTATCTTTTCCGCTGCGTTTAAACTCTTTTATTTGGCCGGTTGGCCTAATTACTATGTAAGACCTTTGCTCCGCTAAGTTATGAGAACCACTTTATCTATTTATATGTGAAGTATGTTGTATGGATGTGATAACAATGTTGTAGATGCGTGTGCTAGCCACTGATCATGGGACTAGCACAGTATACGCTCTAGGTATTCGGGAATTCCATCCCCGGGTGCCGACATCCAGTTTCCTTGCAACGTCCTGCTGCCATAGATACTTCGGCTTTTCTAGGTCGAATTGCCCCAGCTCAGCCCTTCCGCTTTGGTTTGGGTCGCTATCTTTGACTTGGCACGCCGAACCGCAGGTCTCGAGTCGACCGCCGAGCTGTTTGGGGTGATCTTTTATGCCATCGTGAATTCGAAGACGGTGGTCACCCCAGCCGGGATCCGGAGGACGGTTTTCGGAAGTGTGAATTTCAACATCCGCCCCGAGCGCTCGATCTATGGCCTGTCAATGCGTCCATGCCTAAATGGGATCGTCATTGTATGTCGAATTGGTTTTACCACACCATCCCATTTGAGGCTACATCGGACGCAGCCAAGACCATGAAGTGGCGGCATCGGGCAATCGCGCCCGTCAGGAAACCTAAGGTGGCGATCGACGGCACGATGAAGGCCCGCTTTGCTCTACTTCGGAAGATCGCCCTTCGGCTCAGCTGTCGTGATTTGGTGGAAGAGTTCTGTATGTTACAGATTATTCCCCTTTCGCAGACATGGAAAGCTGAAGTGAACAAGGAGGAGGAGGCGGATGGCCTACCGAAGCTTGTGCTCCCCGGATGAGCGAATTGTGTGTTTCTTTTCGCAAAGTTTTGTTGTGTCAATGTTTTTGGTATGCCCCCCTTTTACTATGCTCACACCTATGCTGTCACTTTTACAGCGCTTACGCTACCCCAGGCCGAAAGCGAGGCGCGAAAGATGATCGGGGAGCTCACCATCAACGAGTATAGCAAGTTGCTTACTCGTCAGACAGGCGGCCGAGCGAACCGTGTTTTCTTTGGCGAACTGCCAGTTCGGGCAAACCCGATCAAGGTTGTCATCATTGATGACGATGCCGAGTCGTCGAAGAAACACAAGCGAGCCAAGGGAAAAAGCGCCCCTTGCAAGCATAAACCTATTGCGTCCACCGACTCGGATGCCGACGACGAAGAAGAGGCCGTAGACGAGTAGGAGGGGGAGGAGGAGGCCATCGATGAGACGGGCGACAAGCCAGACTCCCCCGGATACACTCCAAGCCCTGACCACGTCGAAATGGGTGTTGCTTCGAGTTCGTCCCCCATCCACCAAAATGAGTGGGAGGGCGCGAAAACTTCAGCCGCAATCGCGGGGATCGCGCCACTGAAAGTCAAGGCGGGTGCGAAGGCGGTTGTGAAGGGGGTTGTGTAGATCGGCAATGCATTCAGTGACAGCGATTCTTTGCAGAGCACCCCTACTTCGCCAGCCGAGTGAAGCCCAAGTTCATCAGCTGTCGCCACCGCTACTTGCTCTGCCGGTGAGGTGGGTAGGAGCTTTGCGGCAGGCACGTCTGCCTCTGTCGAAGGTGTCGTGAAGGCGGCCTCTACGGCGTTCGCCCCCCCCCCCCTTCCTGGCCCCCCATCTTTCGCCGCTCAACCCGTCAATTGGAAAGCAGGCGATCACTGAGACTTCGGGTTCGGACAACTCACTGTCCGCCCCCCGCTTTGTCTCCTCCGACTTCGAGACCCGAGTAGAGCTCATTCCTTTCGTGAAGGGAGTGGGACACCTTGTTTCGCCAGTGCCCGGCCTCGTTCCCTTCACAGAGTTGAACAAGTTCGACGAAGGATGCACTGCGGCGAAAAGCCTGCTCGTTCGGGTATGAGCTTCGACTGATCTGTTCCTGTTTGTTTCATGAGCCATCCCATTTAACTGACTGTTTAAGTTGTTTATGCAGGCTCTCTTGGCTCAATGCTCGATAGAAAAGATGGCGAGGATCCGCCTAGATGGCTACAAGTCTCGGCTTCGCTCCTTGGAAGGAGAGCTTAGCCGAAGGGACTTGGAAAAGGAGGCGCTCACCGGCTTGCTAAAGGAGGCAAACATTGAGATCAAAAAACTTCGGCTTGAGCTCGAGATGGAGAAAAAGGAAACGCAGGGCCTTGTCGATTACTACAATGAGTCTGAGGGCAAGATGAAGGCTCATCGCCAGGAGCTGGAGTTGGAGAAGTCCGCCGCCAAGGTTGCGATGGACGAGGCGAAAACCGCCTGCCATACTCTTCGGCTAGCGTTAACTGACTTGAGGGCTAGAGCTAGCGAAGTCCCTGCTAGAGATGCTTCCGCCCTGGCCTTCATGGAATGGACCTAGCAAGCGGGCAGTGTCGTGGCCGAGATTGCCATCAGCTGTACTTATTTTTTTCAATAATTTACATTTATATACCTGCATAGGAAGGAATTGCGAAAATTTACCCGTCCCGTGATGGTCCTGCAGCTCCAAAACGCGGGACCGACGGTCCCGCGGGACAGTCGCGCGCCTCCGCGACAGACCCGCGGCGCCAAAATACGGGACTGTGATAGCCAGCAATTTAACATTGTCTTTAGCATTGTTTGACACTGTTCACGCATCACTCCCGCTGTTCCATTGTGCGGAACGAACCGTGGATAGTGTCAAACAGTGCCAAAATAGTGACCCAAATAGTGGTGAACAGTACCAACTACGCAGTGCCACGGGACCATGACGGATCCGCGTTTTGGAGCTGTGGGGCTGTCGCGGTGTCACGCGATTGTCTCGCGGGACCGTCGGTCCCGTGCTTTGGAGATACGGACTGCCGCGGTCCTGCGTTTCCATCCCACGGACCATTGTGTAAGTTTTTGGAGTTATATGGGTTGATGTGATGGAGAAAAATATTAAGCCCAATGTGTGATAAGCTGAGCCACGTCACTGACAGTAACGACTGCCACCTGCGTATTCATGTGATGAAGGACTGCACACTACTCGTGGCCAAAATATGATGTAGTTGGCAAGGTGTAAATAGCTTGACTATAAAATCCGATGGCTCTTCCGCTTCTCTAGCCTGAAGTGATGAATTATGCATAGTTGGATCCCTTGCTCAATTTTACTTGCGTGGATGGTGTTTGGGGCATTTTGGTTTGGGAGGCAGAAGGATTAGAACTATCAGATATTGAGGGAAATGCCGTTGTCTTGGTCCTGAGCATGTGTACCAGGTGACATAGCTGAGACGCGTACTGAAGTAACTGTGGCGGTTTATGTGTACGTGGGTGTTAGTTCTATTGTTTTGAGATTACAGCGACGAAGCGCGACATGTATTGAAGTTGGTGGTGGAAAAACAGTGTAACTAGAGAAGTAGAGATCAGATGAATTGTTCAAAATGAACTGTTGCAGAGAGCAGACCCAAAAGCCTGATCCTCTGCATATTAGTGCAGAGGTTCACTATCCATGTGAGTATTACAGTAGATCAACGCAATGAACAATGTTAATTTACTGTAGATACAGAACCATTAACACTCTGTCGCACTATGTACAGCAGCAAAGTTGTAGCTCAATATCTGAGCCTTATTTTTTTGATCGGGTGGCTGCAGACTCACCTAATGTATGGTACTCCTAACATATATACTAGTGTTATCTGACTAATATCTTAGTCTTTAATCATGAATGCCTAATATACTTCTTAGTACGATGAAAAATCGTATGATTCAGTTATGTAATGAAGCAAAATTATTTTTTTATCGACATTCTCCAAAATGTACGGTGTCCTTATGCCTTTAGCTCGGTGATTAAAATTCTTGGATACAACCCTATGATTATAGTTCTTGCTTAATTAAAGACAAGCTAGATTGATATATTTGTTCTTATTATGATATTAATATCCTCAGATATATTTTCTCTACTAGCATAATGCACATACGTTACAACGGATTTTTTTTCAGATATATAATTTTTTTAAAGTATTAAAAATATGTTATCTACTTAGGGTTTGTTTGGTTGAGAAGTGTCTTTTAGAAAAGTAGCTGTGAGTTGTGGCTTTATTAAAAGCAGCGGTGGAATATGGGCCATGCCTTTTGAAAAAGCTCGTTTGGTTCAACAACTGTAGCTTTTGAAATAACTAGTCCCGCTAACAAACGGGCCCCATATGTCATACATACGTTAAAAAAAACGAGAAGATGACGAGATGGAGAAGGCCATCGCCGTTGCCGTTGGCCTCAACGGCGTCGGCAGGGAGGCAGACGCGTGCGGTGGAGTCGGTGCGGCTGGAGTAGTGGCGGCCACCATGGCTGACGGGCGAAGGGGCGGCGGCCCCGGGAGAAGGGGGTAGTAGTGTCATCACCGCCGTTGACCACCTCACCTTTCTCGTCTCCCACCTCCACGGCCGACGGGCGAAGGGGCGGCGGCGCCGGGAGAGGGGGGCATCAGCCGGATATAGCGGTAGCGGATTGGAGGGGGATACGCAGCAGTGGCAGAAGGCCGACGAGTGGCCTCGGCGAGATCCTCTCCTTACGCGTGGCCTCGGCAGGATCCTCTCCCCATGGGCAACGTCGGTGGGAGAGGAGGGGGCATCGGCCGGTGACGGCGGTGGCAGATTGGAGGGGGATACGCAGCAGTGGCAGAAGGCCGACGAGTGGCCTCGGCGAGATCCTCTCCTTATGCGTGGCCTCGGCAGGATCCTCTCCCCGTGGGCAACGTCGATGGGAGAGGAGGGGGCATCGGCCGGTGACAGCAGGCCGACAAGATCCTCTCCCTGTGGGCGGCGGCGGTTGGGGAGGAACTCGCCGCCTTGCCGGGAGTTTGCCTCGCCGAGAGGCCACAACTACATGTGTTGGAGGAGCTACCCAAAAGTAGCTGAAAGCAGGAGATGAAGGTGCTTTCAATTTGTACTAGAGCAAAAGGCAGCTTTTGGGTAGAAGCATCTATGACTTTTGAGCTTTATGACTTTTGAGCTTTTTGGTTGGTTTTGGCTTTTGTAAAAGCAAAAGCGGGTTCAAAAGCCCAACCTAAAGCACCCTTATATTACCATGCAGCTAATTTTGTTGTAAACAAAGTTTTATCCTTTTTTTTATGATTTCAACATGATAGTTGGGTGGTGATGGTCCACTAGCATTTTTTTTTGGCAATTACAAATTTACCACAGCTTTAAATCGTTATCACAAAACTACTACTAGAAAATTACAAAAATACCAATAGAATTGTCATTCGAGTGGCATCCTTGCAAAATTAAAAAACCAGTGGCAAAATTAAAAATGCCTTTTTTTTTTGATAGTTTAGGTAAGACACGTTCAAATATGATACTAATGTAGTATGTAGTTACTGCTGGTACTATCTTACAATATCTTAATTTTATTGATAGAGAGAGATTTACGGATGTGTGTTCTTTTGATCACTTTTCTAACTCCTATAACTCGTTTTCTATATGCATATTTTCTAAATCGTTATACAATATAATTTTTCTTTAAAAAATATAGAAAAGGTGCTTTTAAAATTCATGTTAAAATTTTAAACTTTTGAGTTAATACTTATTACTCCCTCTGTTTCGCAATGTAAAACTTTCTAGCATTGTCCATATATATATATATATATATATGTAGATGTTAATGAATCTAAATATATGTATGTGTTTAGATTCATTAACATCTAAATAAATGTGAGCAATGCTAGAAAGTTTTACATTGTGAAACGGAGGAAGTAATAGTTAACATGTGTTAATTCATTGCTTGTTTAACGCAGCTTTGTGAATTTCCATGAAACAAAAGCCAAAAATGGAACACTGAAAATAAAATTTCCCACGAAAAAAAAGCCCCAAACCCCTTCTTCCTCCTAAGTCCTATCCTGTCTCTCATCTCAAACCCCACACATTCCCCCCAATCCGCTCGCCATGGCGACCACCACCTCCTCCTCCTCCTCCCTCTCCTTCCTCTCGCTGCAACCCATCCAACCCCGCCGCGTCCGCCTCCCCAACACCCCGCCCTCCACCGCCGCGCCGCCCACTCCGACGGCCGTACGCTGCGCGCCAGCGCCCGCGGCGCCGTCGGCGGCGTCTGCGGCGTCCGCGAGGTCAATCCCGCCGCCGAAGCTGGTGCGGTGCCCGGCGCTGGACCGCCAGGCGGCGCGCGCCAACCGCCTCCGCTTCGCCCGCAAGCTCCTCGTCCTGCTCCTCTCCAAGCCCCGGCGCTTCCTCCCGCTCCGCGTGCTCCGCCGCTGCCACGGCTACCTCGGCCTCCCTCCGCACCGCCGCCGGCCGCTGGTCCCCTTCGTGCTCCGGTACCCGACGCTGTTCCGCCTCTTCCAGGCGCCCACGTCGCACCCGCTCTCGCCCAACCTCTCCACCCTCGCCGTCGCGCTCACCCCCGCCGCGGAGGCGCTCGCCGCCGACCTCGCCGCGCTCCGTGGCTCCTCCGAGCTCGCGCCGCGCCTCGCCGCGAAGATGCACCGCCTCCTCCTCATGGCACCCGGGCGGAGCCTCCTCGTGTCCAAGATTGCTCACCTCGCACCCGATCTCGGCCTCGCCATGGACTTCCGCGCCACGCTCTGCCCGCGCCACCCCGACCTCTTCACCTTCGTGAACACCTCCCATGGCCACGCCCTCCAGCTAGTCGATCCCCCGCCGCCACCGCCTCCGCCGCTCCTGCCTTTCCGCCCCGCGGCCCCATCCGACCGCCTCATTGACCGGCCACGGAGGTTCCCCCACCTCAAGCTCCGGCGAGGGCTCAACCTCCGCCGCGCACACCGGGATTACCTCTTGCGGTTCCATAGCCTGCCCGAGGTGTCGCCATTCGAGCCACTCGATGAGGGCGCAAGCTTGGAGATGATGGAGCGACGGGCGTGCGCGGTTGTCCGGGAGGTCCTGGCCATGACTGTGGAGAAGAGAACACTAGTGGATCATCTCACACACTTCAGGCGTGATTTCGGGCTGCCGAACCGGCTGCGCGCAATGCTAGTTCGGCACCCTGAGCTGTTCTATGTTAGCGTCAAGGGGTTGCGTCACTCGGTGTTCCTTGTCGAGGCGTTTGACGATGATGGTAGGCTACTTGTGGAGGATGACATGCTTGTCGCGAGGGATCGGCTTGAGCAGCTTGTCCGTGAGGGGAAGTGGATGAGGCGGGCTAAGAAGAAGGGCCTTCTTGCTCTTGCCGATGGCAGTGATGAGGATGATGAAGAGGAGGATGGGGAAGAACAGGATTCGGTACAGGTCGATGGTGAATTTGGGGACTTGTTAGAAGATGGTGGCATTGGAGAGGACTGGGAGGAGGTGGGTGATCTTGGTGAGGGGAGCGATGATGATGATGATGCTGAATTGGATGCGTTGGAGGAGTTTTGGGTGAAGAAAGCTGTGGCAGAGGGGTTGGTTGACACTGGGAGCGAGCTGGATGCTTGGTGAAATGCACAATAACAATCTGATGATATGGTTTATGCATGCTCTTGAAGATTTCGCTGACTTCCTAGCGATGTACTGAAGCTAGAAACCATTAGCACATAATCTTTTTTTGACTGCTGCTATTCTTTCTCTTACAAGGTAAATATGTGTTCTTCCTAACTTTGGTTCTAGTGGAGTTGTGTAATATGCATTTACAATTTCTATTTGGCTATTTGCGCGAAATGGATATGCCTGTAAATTATAGGATGAATTGAAGGACTTACTCTGTGAACTGAAACATAATGTCATAGCTCTGGTGCTTGAACTGTCCAACAGACCTTGTTAATTGCTGTACTGAAGTAGTTAATTTGGTTACTAGCTGCCAGATGTGGAGATTCTAGATGCTAAAATCAGATGATTACTGCCTTCAATCTTACACTGGTCATGGTTGTAACTTGCGATTTTCATCCTCTAGATTGATATTTGTGCTATGTATAAAGGCCTTGTCTAGTTGTTTTGCTGCTTGTTACTGGTAACCTGGTAGGAAATCTGTTTTTGTCAAGAAAAATAATGAGCATGTGAACAGCTTTGTTGAGTTCTTTCCATCCTAGTATAATCCTAGCTTTAACTGTCAATTGCTGTATGTTGAGATTTCTGCAACATGCTTTACTAAAATTAATTTAATTATTATGGTGAGCAGGAGAGGTTTTGTTGAAAAGAACGGATCATCAAATGTGTCGTCGTGTTGGTTCTTTAGACCATTCCGTAACCAATAAACCAATGTTCAGCAATTATTTGCTTGTTCTATGTTGGGGTGCCATTTATTTCAAGAGTACGAGTGATGTGTTTAATTACATGTTTTGAACTGAGTGATGTGTTTAATATGTTTTGAACTGTTTGAAGCGATTGCTCATGTTGGTCGAATCTGATATAATATGTAAATGGAGATACAGAGGGTTTACAAAAACCCTTTTTTTACTTCATTCTTTCGCTGCACCTGTTCAGATTTTGCAGAATTTCTGTTCACCGAGATTGTGCCGGATCAGGCTCAAACCAGGGATTTCTACGTTTTCTACAATCACCAGGTTCATTCCGCTCCTAAACGTAGGATCGAAACACAAGAACTAAGCCAACTAGAGGGGGTGAATAGTTGGTATACCCAAAAACCTAAACTTTTAGCGGAAATAAAAGTTACCCTCAAATTCGATGGATCGCGGTCTGACCGAAGTAGATGCACCAGTCTGACCGCCTGGATATCGTCGGTCTGACCGAGGTAGTAACACCGGTCGAACCACCAAGATCAATCGCCAGCTCCTGTAGCCGCTGCCGGTCTGACCGCCTCTCCTCCGTCGGTCTGACCGCGCCTGTCGCCAGTTCGACCGCCCGAGAGATGCCGGTTAGACCGCTGAAACCCGATGAAACACAAATCGAAGAACTCTCAAAGTAGATGACAACTTTATTGCTTCTCTCTATGTTTACAAAGTGCACCAACAGCACTCTTTACAAAAATCTCGACTAAACTCGAAACCCTAACTAAACTAGCAACTCAATTGCTCTCAAAAGCGATACAAAAAGCGATACCGGGAAGCCTCACGCTCCCCTTATATATGAGGTAGACAGCCTAAAGCCACGAACCAAACTCATACTAAGAGTCCTAAACACCTTAGGTAACCCTCTAGTACAAGAAACAAACTTACATAACTAATCATACCAAATTTGGACTCCTTCCAAATTCGACTCCACATCCCATACGCACACAATACATCCATCGTATGCCATATGGAATCTCCATCAACCACGTGCATCAACTCTAGCCTTAGTATCCCGCATGATATCTGACCATCACGGACATCGTCTTACCACCAAGCCGACTCCCGGTCCATCACCGCAAATACTCTACCTAGGCATCGAGTCACCTACACATGAAACAAACAAAGAAACCATATTCCGAGACCAAGCTATCCCCAACTTGACTTATTGTTAGCAAACAACAGTATTACATACGTATAGTATCCATTTAGAAGCCATAACCATGAAACAATCACGGATATTCAAAGAAACAACCCGAAACCGAAACTGACACAGCGTCGGCCGGTCTGACCGCACACACAACACCGGTCTAACCGGCAACCTCCACCCGGTCGAACCGGTCACATAAAATAACAGTGAATCCGATCATCACCTGAAAATTGATTATCTCCAAAACCACTTCGACGATAATCTCCAAATATCAAAACCAATAATCACAGATACCAATTGTTCATCACAGAATAAGAATCAAAACACACTTTGATCTTACAATCTCCCTCTTGATGAACACATTGGCAAACCTCATCAAAAATATTTTGGTGTTTGGAAAAATAAAAACAAAAGTGACCATTGTTTTGTTTTGCCTTATTTTTACATGAAACATTGACCAAAGAGCTTGCACAAAAAGCAACTTTGTATTTTTGCAAAACGTTCTTTGTCAAAATCAACTCATTAACAACACGAGCATGTAAAGCAAATCCAAGAGCAAAAGAAGACTCTAACTTTTTAGATTTTTCAATCTTAAATTCCAATTTCTTGCAATTAACAGAATTGACATCTCGCAAAGCATTAATTTCAGAAAATAAAACTTCAAAAGATTGACAATTATCATCATTAGGAATCAAAGATTTTAATCTAGCAATTTCAGCATTTAGAATCTCAATAGTGTGATCCTTCTCATCAAGCACAATAGAACATGTTTGAAGTTTCTTAGCAAATTTGTAAGCAGCATATTCTAATTTATCATAACTAAGCTTTTCTTCATTATCATCATCAGATTCATCAACATCAGAACTTGCATTACGAGCAATAAAAGCTAGATCAACAACTTGCTTACCTTTGCTCTCATCTTCATTTTCCGATTCATCAAAAACTTTTATTAATTCTTGAATTAGCCACTGCATGCAATGCTTCTTCTTCTTGGTCACGTCATCTTCTTTGACTCTCACATCATCTTCCTTCTTGCCTCTCCCAAGCTTAGGACAATGGGAGCGAAGATGATCAAGTGCACCACACTCAAAACAACGATTCGGTTCTCCTCTTTTCCCGTTCCTAACATTTTTCATAGCTCGAGAAAATTTGTTAGATAACAAAACCAAGTCCTCCTCCTCGAACTGTTCGAATTGTTCATCGGACATGGCATTAAATAAAGCAAGAACAGAAGACTTTGATGAAGAAGCACCAACATCCAAAGAAGAAGAAGAAGAAACCAACGCACTAGACTTAGAATCAACTTTACGAGCAAGAATATTCATCTCATGAGTTTTCAATTTTGTGTAAACCGAATCCAAAGTCACAGTAGACATGTTAACAGACTATTGAATAGATGAAACTTTCATCTCCCAAATAGACATGTCAAGACCATTCAAAAAGTGACGAGAAATCTCAGATTATGAATAATTAGCATCATAAGAAGAATCACCAGATCTAAGATCACTCAAAATTTTATTAAACCAAGAAAGATAGTCATCCAAAGCTTCTCCAGGTTTCATCTCAAATTTAATATACTCCTTTTTGAAAAGATCACGACGAAGTTCTTTAATATTATTTGTTCCTTAATGAAAATTACTCAAAGCAATCCAAATCTCATGAGCAGTTTGAAGATGAGCAACACGATCATAATCCGAACGAGAAATCCCACTCAAAAGAATATTGCGAGCTTTGCAATTTTGTTCACACTCAGTTTTTGCAGCATCAGTATTAATAACTTTAGGAATCACATAAGGATGAGAAACTTTTCTCCAAATATCATAATTCTGAGCCATAATATAAGATTGCATCCTACTACACCAATGAGAAAAATCCGTTCCATCGAAAACATGAGGCTTAGTTGAAAACTTATTAGAAGCAGCCATGGCAAAAACTCTAGATCGATTAAAATCCAAAGAAGCAAACAAGGCTTTGATACCACTTGTAGGATCGAAACACAAGAACTAAGCCAACCAGAGGGGGGGGGTGAATGGTTGGTATACCCAAAAACCCAAACTTTTAGCGGAATAAAAGTTACCCTTAAATTCGATGGATCGCGGTCTGATCGAAGTAGATGCACCAGTCTGACCGCCTGGATATCGTCGGTCTGACCGAGGTAGTAACACCGGTCGAACCACCAAGATCAATCGCCAGCTCCTGTAGCCACCGCCGGTCTGACCGCCTCTCCCCCGTCGGTCTAACCGCCGCCTGTCGCCGGTCCGACCGCCCGAGAGATGCCGATTAGACCGCTGAAACCCGATGAAACATAAATCGAAGAACTCTCAAAATAGATGACAACTTTATTGCTTCTCTCTATATTTACAAAGTGCACCAATAACACTCCTTACAAAAATTTCGACTAAACTCGAAACCCTAACTAAACTAGCAACTCAATTGCTCTCAAAAATGATACAAAAAGCGATACCGGGAAGTCTCACACTCCCCTTCTATTTATACATGAGATAGGCAGCCTAAAGCCACGAACCAAACTCATACTAAGAGTCCTAAACACCTTAGGAAACCCTTTAGCACAAGAAACAAACTTTACATAACCAATCATACCAAATTTGGACTCCTTCCAAATTCGACTCCACATCCCATACGCACACAATACCTCCATCGTAGGCCATATGGAATCTCCATCAACCACGTGCATCAACTCTAACCTTAGTATCCCGCATGATATCTGACCATCACGGACATCGTCTTACCACCAAGCCGACTCCCGGTCCATCACCGCAAATACTATCCCGAGGCATGGAGTCACCTACACATAAAACAAACAAAGAAACCATATTCTGAGACCAAGCTATCCCCAACTTGACTCATTATTAGCAAACAACAGTATTACATACGTATAGTATTCATCTAAAAGCCATAACCATGAAACAATCACGGATATCCAAAGAAACAATCCGAACCGAAACCGACACAGCGTCGGCCGGTCAGACCGCAGGCCGACCGGTCTGACCGCACACACAGCACTGGTCTGACCGGCAACCTCCACCTGGTCGAACCGGTCACATAAAATAACAGTGAATCCGATCATCACCTGAAAATTGATTATCTCCAAAACCACTTCGACGATAATCTCCAAATATCAAAACCAATAATCACATATGCCAATTGTTCATCACAAAATAAAAATCAAAACACACTTTGATCTTACACTAAATTTCTATAAGTTCATAGTTTTTAGTATTGGTGTTATACACATGTACAACACAATTGGTCGTCCATTTTCTCTGCTCGAAATGCAGTGTTGGTTTTCTGCAGTTCATCCAGTGGCATTCATCATTCATGTTTCCTGTCAGGTTGTTCACTCACTTGCCGTGGTTTAATGTTGTTAAATTTATTGTGCCCACTGAGTTTTCGCACTCTTTTAAGCCCGTGAAGTTTGCATCATTCCCTACGTGCCTGTGAGTTTTTATTTTGATGTTTGATATACCTATTCTATTAGTTCATCTTGAGTTGACCGTTATTTCTTTTTCTTAAAATGAATATATTTTCCATCTCATATACTTGTGTGCTAAGTTACTGAGGAAAAACATAATTCCCAAATGAAAAATCTAATGGTCAATACGATCAACTAGCGTAATGTATACAGATAAGATCATTCTCTACTATTTGTATTGCTCTCCCTTATTAGTCACATCCGACTGATAATAGGGGACATGTATAAGCCATGTTTTTTTTCTAGAAAAATAGTCTCCCTAATTAGTCACAAAAGGAAGCCATCACATACTACCTCCGTTTTTTTAATAGATGACGCCGTTGACTTTTTCTCACATGTTTGATCATTCATCTTATTCAAAAAATTTACGTAATTATAATTTATTTTGTTATGAGTTGTTTTATCACTCATAGTATTTTAAGTGTGATTTATATCTGATACATTTGCATAAATATTTTGAAAAAGACGAAAGGTCAAACATGTGAGAAAAAGTCAACGGCGTCATCTATTAAAAAATGGAGGGAGTATGTATGGAAATTCACTACTATAGACTCATACTTACAACCTTATATCCATGAACACGTAAGAAATTAGGTCGGTATATACAAAGTTACCATTGTTATCATGGTTGTCTCATTGTTGATCAGTATATCACATATCACTAAAATAATTATTAGTTGTAAATATGAGTACTTGTGCCAAATCTACTAGTTAAACTCAGATGAGTAGAATTCACCATAAGAAATCTAACCAGTCGAGCTACATTTAGTTCAGATATAAGTCATGTTATTGTTAGTTGGTAGCCATACACGTGCAGTTAAGCACACCTAACCTGCTCTAGAGCACCTCACCAGTATCAATTCGTAAAAACCGTAACCGGTTGTGAAGTGCAGAACCAATGCTCCGTTTTATACATGGTTTATCCACGAGTGAAAAAATAACAATGAACCAATAACTCGAGCCAAAGGCGTGTTGCCTCTTTTTTTTTTCCTCGGCCATTTGTTGTTCTTTCTATAACTCGCGTCAACTTCCAAGAAGACGAAGTGGTTACTGCCTCTGCCACTGATCAACACTCACCGTGGTGGAGAAGTTTGCCCATCGGCACAAGTGGATCTGTAGTGGCTCGTTCCCACCACAATGGAGCAGCCTGAGCTCGAGCAAGTAGCAACCATGAAATTGACAATCTCCGAGCTCTAAGGCCATTCTGTTCATGAAAAAATCGAACACACCGGTCTGGGAGTTCTGCTTAGCTCCTGTGCATGTCCAAATATTGACGAGATGCGAGCGTGCTAGTCAGTTTAATCCTGCAACTGACAAGATATGCAAATAGTAGATCAAAACAGCCGATCGGCTGACAAGCCGATGGAGTAGTTCCAACCGATGCCGATAATAGCCGATGCCGATACTAGCCGATAGCGATAGGGTTTAAGCAATCGGCTATATGTCCAATGTAGATAATGATATAAAGGCAATCGGCTGACGACGATGTAATAAAATAACAATATAATCCAGTATAAACCAATCGGTAAATAATGATATGATAAATAAGCATCGATCCGAAGGTCAAAGCATACATCGGCTGGAGGTCCGTTGTCATGAAATCCACAAGATTAGATTTAACAGTGAAACCTTTGTTGTCATCGGCTAAATCCTACTTATATGTATATGCAATCCTTATGAGCCGATGCAACATCCAGATAACTCACCGGCTAGCACCCCGATAAAACATTAGCATGAACCTATCGGCTTAACAAGACTTATATTATCAACAACAATCTAGTAGATCGAACCTAACCGATGCAACACGAGATTGTATGTGATAATCTAATACTCGATGAGCCGATAGATCTGTCTAATGTGATGGATATAACAAATCTATTTAGAACAGCATTATGATTGTAGAGATATATCGGCTAAGACAGGAGATCAGACCTAACCGAGACAGTCCCAACTAAACTGATGCGTCTCTAAACGCAATGCAATTAGAGATAGAATTGAGATATCAGGTAGGAAAATATATCAACCAAACTAGAGCGATCCAAGAGATCGAATCGATGCAGCCTTGAACAACACCAACGTAGCCGACAGATTCACCAGGGCCCGACAGAACGTAGGACTTACCCCTTCACTGGAGATCGAAAGCCAATGCAGCCCTGCGTCAAGTGCCCAAGTTCCGCCGAAAGATAAGTAAAAACCTCAGGGAAGAGGGTGGCGATGCGCCGAGACTATTATTGATCGATAGATTGATAGATTACATAGATCCCGGGTGTATATATTTATACCCATGGGTTGATACAAGTTCTTGTCGGACAAGAAAGAAACTAACCTAAAGATAAAAGGAAAATATAAAGTCCTTATTGGACACTAAACACACTTTCCTAAAGATAAAAGAAAACTAACAAACTATTCCTAATTAATAGATAAACTGCCATGCCGCATCCTCTTTAAACTCGGTCACTTAGGGATAAGCTTCCTTTAGTAGATTGATTTCCTTAACCGAATATAGCAGGAATCCGACTATTGGCGACTTGATAACTCCCATCGGCTGATTCCGAGATGCTGCAGCCAATAATGACTCTAAGCCGATGACGTCTTTGCCGATTACCATATTTCACTGTTAACACATTCATAGTGGGTTTAGTTGGCATTCGGCTTCGTCGTTCCCCAACGAATATTCCGCGCCACGTTAGCCTATGCCGCACCTACCTGAAGTCCACGCATCCAACTTTGGTCACGCGTTCCTCGGCCAAATCCAGGGCGAGCGGCATGAGGAGCAAGCACTTGCGCACGTTGTGGAGGTCGTGACCTTGTTTTGTTGTTCCGCGCTCGCCCTCGCCCTCCCGCATGCACGAGTGAGCGAGCAAGCCCGCGTTGTCGTCGAGTTCATCCCACAAGAGAGAGGGGGATCCAGCGAGCCGCCACGTCATTGTCGAGTTCATCCCACAGGAGAGGGGGGATTCGGCGAGTCGCCGCCTGAGGCTAGATCTGGCGAGTCCCGGGCTGGATCTGGTCGCCCGGCGGCACCGCCTTTTCGCCCAGCGACGCCGCTGCTTCGGCCGCCTCTCCACCGGGCGAATTCGCCGCTTCGGCCGCCTCTCCGTCGGGCGCTGCCGCTGCTTCGGTCGCCTCTCCAACAAGCGCCGCCGCTTCGGTCGCCTCTCATCGCACACGGTGCCAAGCTCATCGCTCGATTTCCGTCGGCACCCCGATGAGGAAGGTGGAGGGAGAGCCCGGCGGAGATGGGGAGGAAGAGTGGCACCGGCGGTGGGGTGGTAGGGAGAGAGGGGCGCCGGCGGTGTGGTGATAGGGAGAGAGCGCTGGCGGTGTGATGGTAGGGAGAGAGAGCATTGGCGGTGGGGTTGCTGAAGGAGAGGAGGCCAGAGTGGGGAAAGGATATGGGAGAGTGAGGGGAGAGTGGTTTTATTTTTTTTTTCCGTATTTTAGGGTGTTCAATGTAAACTTTGGACCTCCACATAAATTGGAAAAAAAATGAGAGCTGTAGCAAAAAAAAATGTCAAGGGCTGAAATATAACATTAAAGCCACTCCTAGAACCACTTGCACTGTGAGAAACTAGATTTTGGACCCGTAGCTTTAGCCTACGTGGCACTCTGAGGCTCTTCAAAATAGTGTGATGCACCATGAATGACCTAAATGGTCAGATCAGCGATCCCTGAGCTCCGGATGGCCAGATCTGATGGCCTCTGTCTAGAAAGGGGGTGGACAGCCGCCACCCACCAAGGAGAAAGGGAGGGAGCCACGGCCCATCGGAGAGAGGGGTGGAGAGAGAAGCGAGATAAGGGAGGGGTCAGAGAAGAAAGGGAGTCACTAGATTTGGAAATTATCTACTAACCCTGTGCGGCTTAACTAATCACGGCTAGATGACATTGATATTAGTGTGTCCATTCATACAATGAAACGGTACTGATAAGGCTTATCATATTAGGCCATTCCAACCCAATGATTAGAGTGGTGTCCATAGTATTAAATATATTACCAACTAGGATGAAAAATGATATGGTAACCAGATCTTGCATGAGATATGATTTCTACACAGTCTCCAAGATATCACGTGAGACAAGTAGTATTAAATTTAAGTATGGAATAATGGTGTTTGCATTGAAAAAGTACACTGGTGGAGAAACCATCTTTCGTCGGTCGACCGAATTCCACGATAGTCCCGGTTGCAACAAAAACCGGGACTAAAGATAATCTTTAGTCCCGGTTAAAAAGGGTAACGGGCATATTTGATCTTTAGTCCCGGTTGGTAACACCAACCGGGACTAAAGATCATCTTTAGTCCCGGTTCAAATGCTGTCAGGGCTTGTCAGGCCCCCCGGGATCTTTAGTCCCGGTTTATATTACCAACCGGGACTAAAGATCCCGGTGATCTTTAGTCCCGGTTGGTAACACAAACCGGCACTAAAGTCCCACCCCTTTATATATGTCTTCTTCCTCCTCCAGCCCGAGCAAGGTTCAAAATTTCTTCAAAAAAGAGGGGAGGTCATGCCAAAATTTATAGTGAATTTACTTTGGTGATTATATACAAATCGGAGGTGCCTAAAAGGTTAGCAACTTCATCCTCCAATGTTTTTTTGGTCATATTACATTTGGAGCTATGTTTTGCACACTTTTTTGTCTCCAAAATTTTGTTGCAAGTTGATGAGAGAGAAAATTTGTGTGCGAAAAGAAAGAATATATAGAAATTTTGTTTATTTGCTAAATAAGGTTTTATAAAATAGTTAAGTAGGAAAATATAGTGAAAGTTAATCTTAAATAAAAGAAAACAAACTAAATTGAAAATTAAAAGAATTTAAAACTTAAAAAATAATAAATATGAATTATTTGGTGGAATATTTTATAATTTTTGTATGAATAATGATATGTCATTATTGTATGACTGTTGAAAGAGTTTGTGATTATTTTATCATTATTGTATGACTGTCATTATTGTACTAATGATTATTTGTGTACGATTTTTTTTCATTTCATGTAAATGGATCGGCAATGGATGTACGCTGACCGGCGGTCCAAAGAGTTTATTGACGGCGTGCATTATTTTTTGAGAGTGGCCGAAGCTAACAAGCAGAAGGGTTTTATTTGTTGTCCATGCAATAAGTGTAAGAATCAGAAGTAGTATTCTGCATGCAGGACTATTCATTTCCACTTGTTTGAGTCGGGGTTCATGCCAAGCTATAATTGTTGGACATCCCACGGAGAGCAAGGGGTTGAAATGGAAGAAGATGAAGTGGAAGACGACAATATTCCAGACTTTGCTCAGTACGCTGGATTTGAAGGAAATCAAACGGGCGAGGAGGACATAGATGCTGATTATAACGACGTTGCGGATGATCTTGGTTAGATGTTGCAGGATGCCAAGGAGGACTGTGAAAGTGAAAAGGGGGCCTAGAACGTCGTTGTACCCAGGTTGCGAGCAGGGGCACAAAAAGTTGGATACCACTCTGGAGTTCTTGCAATGGAAGGCAAAAAATGGTGTTAGTGACAGGGCATTTGGCGATTTATTGAAACTCGTCAAGAACATTCTTCTGGAGGGAAACAAATTGCCCGAGACAACGTACGAGGCTAAGAAGATAGTCTGCCCTCTAGGACTAGAAGTTCAGAAGATTCACACATGTTCGAATGATTGTATCCTATATCACGGTGAGGAGTACGAGAATCTAGAAGCATGCCCTGTTTGTAAAGCACTACGATACAAGATTAGATGAGATGATCCAGGTGAGGTTGACGGGCAGCTAACGAAGAAGAGAATTCCTGCTAAAGTGATGTGGTATTTCCCTATAATACCACGGCTAAGGCGTTTGTTCAGGAACAAGGGGAATGCTAGAATGATGCGTTGGCACGCTGAAGAACGTCAACAGGACGGGATGCTGAGACACCCCGCAGATGATTCGCAGTGGCGAAACATCGACAGAAAATTTAAAGACTTTGGAAAGGACGCACGAAACATACGGTTTGGTTTAAGTACAGATGGCATGAATTCTTTTTGAGAGATGAGCAGCGGCCATAGCACTTGGCCCGTTACGATGTGTATCTACAACCTTCCCCCTTGGCTATGCATGAAGAGGAAGTACATAATGATGCCGATTATTATTCAAGGCCCCAAGCAACCTGGTAACGACATCGATGTGTTCCTAAGACCACTGGTCGAATATCTTAAACTGTTGTGGAAGAAGGAAGGTGTCCCCGTGTGGGACGAGGACAAACAGGAGGAGTTTAACCTATGAGCGCTGCTGTTCGTAACCATCAACGATTGGCCTGCACTTAGCAACCTATCCAGGCAGTCCAACAAGGGGTACAAGGCTTGCACTCACTGTATGGATGAAACAGAAAGTACGTATCTTAAGCACTGTAGGAAGGTTGTGTACATGGGTCATCGTCGATTCCTTGCAGCAAACCACCCGGTACGGAAGAAAGGCAAGCACTTTGAACATACGGCGGACCACCGTATGAAGCCTAAACATCGCAGCGGAAAAACAATGTTTGCTATGGTTAAAGATCTTAAAGTAGTGTTTGGAAAGGGACCTGGCAGCCAGCCTATAGAGAGCGAAGATGGTCACGCGGCGATGTGGAAAAAAAACTCCATATTTTGGGAGTTACCCTATTGGGAATTCTTGGACGTCCGCCACGCAATCGACGTGATGCACCTCACTAAGAACCTTTGCGTAAACCTTCTTGGCTTCCTAGGTGTATATGGAAAGTCGAAAGATACACTGGAAGCGCGTAATGATCTGAAGCATATGGAACAATGCGGCGACCTTCACCCGGAACCAAAGGAGAAAGGCAACCATTACTTGAGTCCAGCCAGCTACACTCTTAGCAAGGCAGAGAAGGAAAGTACGTTTCAATGCTTGGAGAGCATCAAGGTACCGTCTGAATACTCCACGAATATAAAGCGAATAATAAGCATGAAGGAGAAGAAGTTCACAAACCTAAAGTCTCATGACTGTCACGTGTTGATGACACAGCTGCTACCAGTTATAATAAGGGGTATCCTCCCAGACAATGTCCGGGCAACAATAACAAAGCTATGTTCTTTCATGAACGCAATTTCGCAGAAGGTCATCGATCCGGATAGGTTAGAAGCCCTTCAGAATGATGTGGTGCAATGTCTTGTTAGCATTGAGTTGATATTTCCACCTTCATTTTTCAATATAATGACGCATCTGCTTTGTCACCTAGTGAAAGAGATCGGTATTCTCGGGCCTGTGTTCCTACACAACATGTTTCCTTTCGAGAGGTACATGGGCGTTCTGAAGAAGTATGTTCATAACTGTGCTCGTCCAGAGGCAAGCATCGCCAAGGGGTATGGAACAGAGGAGGTCATTGAATTCTGCGTTAAATTTATTGAAGACCTTCGCCCAATCGGGGTACCTGAATCACGCCATGAAGGGAGACTATGGGGAAAGGGGACTCTCGGAAGGAAAGCTATAATGACGGTAGACAACAATTTATTCCGTAGAGCCCATTTCACGGTTTTACAACAATCTTCATTGGTGGCTCCTTACATCGAGGAGCACTTGGCTCTAGTTCGCGCCAGAAACATCGGTAAGTCCGATGCATGGATTACACGGCATCACATTGATACTTTCCCCGCATGGCTGCGACAACATCTCATGGGTTACGAGACGATTAACCAGCAGCTGGCCTTCCTGGCGAGGGGTCCATCTGGCTCGATCGCGACATTCCAGGGATGTGAGATCAATGGGTACACATTCTACACAAGAGCCCAAGACATGAAGAGCACGAACCAGAACAGTGCTGTTCGTATCGATGCCATGGGACACGATGGTACAACTGGCACGTATTACGGTGCCATCGAGGAGATATGGGAACTTGACTATGGACCTCTCAAGGTCCCTCTGTTCCGGTGCCAATGGGTTAGGTTGACTGGTGGAGGCGTAACGATTGATGACAGTGGGATGACAACGGTTGACCTTAACAAGGTTGGATACTTGGACGAGCCTTTCGTCCTTGCCAATGATGTAACGCAAGTTTTTTACGTGAAGGACATGTCTAGCAAAGGAAAGAATGGCAAAGGGCCTGACGAGCCGAAGCGCCACGTGGTTCTCCCAGGCAAAAGAAAAATTGTCGGAGTAGAGGACAAGACTGACGAGGATTACGATCAGTTTGATGGGCAACCCCCTTTCACGGTGACGGTTGATGCTAGCATCCTCCTATCAAACGAAGACACCCCTTACTCACGTAGCGATCACAAGGAAGGAACAATAGTGAGGAGAAAGTACGTGCGGACAACCGTCACCGCCGATCTATTGCCGTAATTGTTGTAAACTATTTTGGATGTATTGAATATGCTAGTTATATACGATTAATTACAATTTTTAACAATTTAATATCATGCATATACTAATTATATACGATTATTAGAATTTTTAAAATTTTTAAATCATGCATGTGGGATTTACATATGTTAGTTACAATTTTTAACAATTTAATATCATGCATATGCTAATTATATACGATTATTAGCATTTTTAAAAGTTTTAAATCATGCATGTGGGATTTACATATGTTAGTTACAATTTTTAACAATTTAATATCATGCATATGCTAATTATATATGATTATTAGAATTTTTAAAAGTTTTAATTCATGCATGTGGGATTTACATATGTTAGTTACAATTTTTAACAATTTAATATCATGCATATGCTAATTATATATGATTATTAGAATTTTTAAAAGTTTTAAATTATGCATGTGGGATTTACATATGTTAATTAGAATTTATAATGCATTATTTACTATTTTAGAAACATATATGCAACGAAATTCAATATTCAGTGCTATTAACTTTAGTCCCGGTTCTTAACTCTAACCGGGTTTAAAAAAGAATATGGAAATAGCGGGAAAATATCTTTACTCCCGGTTGGTGAGAAGAACCGGGAGTAAAGATATCTTTAATCCCGGTTGTTGTTACGAACCGGGAGTAAAGATATCTTTACTCCCGGTTCTTCTCACCAACCGGGAGTAAAGATCTGGGGGTATATATATTCTCGGTGCGCCCTCGTCTTCTCCACCAGCACTTAGACGTTTTTCCATCGAGATCGAGCATTGGCTTCTCCTTCGCCGCCACTGCCTAGGGCAACCCCGCGCCGACGCCGCCGTCGTCTCTCACCGTCGCCTGGCGGTCCTCGCCGCCTCCGCCGCAGACGCCGCCGCCGCGTCTCTTGGGTGAGAGCCCCCGCCGTCTCTCTCTCTCTCTCGATGTAGCTCTTTGTATCTCTCTCTTTCACCGACGAACGCTGATGACGCCGACGCCAACGTACGCCGCCGGGCCGCTACGTTACGCCGCCGCCGCCGCCACGATGCCGCCGCCGCCACGCCGCCGCCGCCGCCTCGATGCCACGATGCCGCCGCCGCCACGATGCCGCCGCCCCCACGCCGCCGCCGCGCCCCCACGCCGCCGCCGCCGCCACGATGCCGCCGCCGCCACCGCCCCCACGCCGCCGGGCCGGCCCACGGCGCCGGACCGTGCCCCCACCGCCGCGAGACACCGCCGCCGCCGCGAACTAACACTTAACGAACGTGACCAAACGCGAACGAACGCGAACGATTAGTAGCGAACGTGAACGAACGCGAACGAAACATGAACGAACGCGAACGAACGCGAACGAACGTGACTGAAACGTGAACGAACGGGAGTGTTAGTGAACGAACGCGAACGAAGGTGAACGAACGCGAACGAACGCTTAACGAACGCGAACGAAACGTTAAAGAAACGTGAACGAACGCGAACGAAACGTGAACGAACACGAACGAACGTGACTGAAACGTGAACGAACGTGAGTGTTAGTGAACGAACGCGAACGAACGTGAATGAAACGCGAACGAACGTGATTGAAACGTTAACGAACGTGAATGCACTTGAACTAAAAGTGTGAGAACAAACGCGAGCGAAATGTGTACGAACTTAGCATATATATATTATTATATATACTTGAAAACGTGAAATACATTATATGTTCCTTTGCATTTAGACTAATACATTTTTTTTGCATGTTGCAGAGAAGACGTCGTCGTCGTCGTCCGTCAAGCCGAAGTGGTAGCTAGCCCTCGAAGGAATTCGCACAGGCAAGTGATGTAAAGATGTGATTGTTAGAGATATAATATAAGATTGTTAGAGATATAATATAAGATTGTTAGATTTCTAATATAAGATTATTAGATTATTAGAGTTAGCATATGTGAGTGTTAGAGATTATTAGATTATCAGGCTTAGCATATTTGAGTGTTAGAGATAGTTAGAGATTTAATATAAGATTATTAGAGGTTTAATATACGAAACTTAATTAGACTTAGCATATGTGAGTGTTAGAGATTTAATATAAGATTATTTGAGATGTAATATTCGAAACATAATTAGACTTAGCATATATGATTATCTACCGTACAAATACACGACACTTAGACTTAGCATATTTGAGTGTTAGAGATAGTTAGAGATTTAATATAAGATTATTAGAGGTTTAATATACGAGATAGTGAGGAGATTGTTGTCACTTTCTTAGGGTTTTCTCTTGATCTCACCTGCATTTTCTTGGGGTCGTTTATAAAATTAAAATTTTGGCTTGGGAGGAGAACTTCGGGGTGTGACAATTGTTATACTTAGCATATATATATGATTATTACAATTTTAATATGAGATTAGTAGCGATTTAATATAAGATTGTTAGACTTAGCATATATGATTATTACAATTTTAATATAAGATTGTTAGACTTATCATATATATATATGATTATTACAATTTTAATATAAGATTAGTAGCGATTTAATATGAGATTATTAGAGATTTAATATAAGATTATTAGAGTTTTAATATTACGGTTAGCAAATACATCCTATAGACCTAACATATATTTTTTGTATGCACAAATGGCTGATCGCGATGAGGAACAGATACTATATGATACAATCGCAGAGGGAAGCAGCCAGTACTGGAACGAAGAAGAGGGGAACGAGGATCCAAACCAGTACTTGAACGAGGAGGGGAACGTGGAGAGGGATGCGGAGGGAAACGAGGAGGGGAACGATGAGGAGGAGGCTAGTGGAAGTCATCCCTCCGCTGGACAGAAGAGGGCACGCGGACAACGAGGTGCCGTGAAGAAGATAGAGGGTCGGCACATCATAACTGAGGTGGACGTAGACGGCCGACCTAGTGCCCCGGCACAAGCAGCCAAGAATTTTGTACGCCACAGCGGTTGGGTTGTGAGGGATAACGTGCCTGTCAGCAAGGTGTGCTGGCGCAGAACAAGGGCACGCGGGGGTGATGACAGCTTTGTCCCGGAATCAGAGAAAGAGATGCTGTGGACCACAATGCTCGAGACGTTCACGCTCCCTGCGGGTACAGAGAACATAGTGAAACACTGGACTCTTAAGAAAATGGCAGAACAATTCCAGACCTTCAAGGGAGATCTGTACCGGAAATACATCCTGAAGGGGCAGACACCGAACTTCAACGTATTCCCGAAGCTAAGGGATCACTGGGACGAGTTCGTTGCTTACAAGACAGATCAACAAGGGCAGGCGATGATGGAAAGAAACAAAGAAAATGCCGCCAAGAAGAAGTACCATCACCACTTGGGGTCAGGCGGCTATAGCGTCGCGATGCAGAAGTGGGAGGAGATGGAGGCAAGCTTGCTTGAGAGGGGTATCGAACCGGCCACTGCTAAATGGCCTGATCGATCGAAGTTCTGGTTCCATGCTCACGGTGGAACGCTCAACCCAGGTGATGGCTCCTTGGTCTTTAGCGATCAGATACGCGAGGCTGCGAATCGACTAACGGACGCAGTGGAAGCCTCTTCTCAGGGCACGTTCCGACCCGACAGAGAGAAGGACGAGCTGTCACTCGCCCTACAGACTCCCGAGCATCCAGGACGAACACGAGGGAAAGGCGTGATTCCCTGGAAGATGGGATTCAAGGAGGACATCCACACGTACAAGAGTCGGATGAGGAGCAAGAGAGATACCGACGCGAAGATTGCAGATCTCGAGTACAGGATATCGAGCTACGAGCTCAGCATGCAAGAGGAGGTGGCCCGGAAGGTGGATGAACGCATGGCAGCACATCGGTCACACGATCCCCAGCCGTACATACCTCCTCCAATGGTCAGCCCATCAGGCAATCGTAGCAGCTGCGCCTCAACGGGGCAGGTAGTATCACATAGCATGGACGCCATGCAAACCCGGGACAAAACCACCTGCCCTGTTGATGAGATCACGCATCGGACACCATGTGAGCTGCATATTCCCTTCAAGAACTTATCAATCAAGGTATGCTCGATGTAATACATGATTTTTGACTCGTACGTTCCACAAGTTGCTGCTTAGGTTGATTACTAATAGATAACCTCTCATCACGTGAAGGTGGCGTCGGGAATGGCCATCCCAACGGACATTTCAGAGACTTACCACTGCAGGTCGATTCCAGCAGGATACTCGAGGGTCGAAGTTGAGCTGGTGGAAGCCGTGTACGAGGACCTCGAGTTGGACTACCCAGGAGGAGACGGTGAGACGCATCTACGAGACACAAGCCACGCCATTATACTATGGCGCAAGCGGTACATCATCCTCCCTGGGCGACAAGCGGCGTCTCGTGCACCATCTCCTCCGGCTCCGCCGTCTCCTCCTGCACCATCTCCTCCGGATCCTCCGCCACCTCCTCCTGCACCATCTCCTCCGACTCCTCCGCCTCCTCCGCCTCCTCCTGCACCATCTCCTCCGGCTCCTCCGCCACCTCCTCCTGCACCATCTCCTCCGGCTCCTCCGCCACGTCCTCCACCGTGTCCGCCTGCACCTCCCAAGACAAGGTCTCGCCAAGCTCCACCTCCTGCCAGCACAAGGGCAACGAAGAAGGCCAAAGTTGACACCACCAAAAACAAAGAGCCGCCGTACGATTGCAGTCAAGAGGAGCTTAATGCTTATGTGGCAGGAGAAGTGAAGAGGCAACTCAAGCCTCAGAGTCCTGAAAAGAAGATACCTATTGACCCGAGCGTGAAGAATTTCTTCAAGGGAATGTCCACCGCAAACAAGGAGGCCTTAAGCTATCGGACTATGACCGAACACTTAGGAAAGCCTATTACAAGAAGTCCAAACCAGTTCCTCAGCTTGGAGAACAACCACACCAAGTGGTCGAGCCGTTGGTGACCGGCGAAGACTTTGGCATAACGGATTTCATTTCGGACACCAGTCTAACCATGGCTCAGTTGGTTGGAGGCGCACCAATCCCGAAGGCGGAAGTGGCATACAAGTTTGAACTCGGTAAACCGCTTGTCAGGCCTGAGCAGCTGCAGTCCCTACCGACACAAATGTACAAATTCCATGAACGGTACATGGAAATGAGCGCCAATGGTAGAGAGATGTTCGGAGCGAGGATCAGAAACCCCGACTTCTTGCAAGGAGAAGATTTTCTATGGAGATATTTCAAGGATGTCTTCGATCTGTACCATCGGGACGCCCTCGACGTCTCTCTTCTGAGCGCATGGATTTTATAAGTATCTTTGAGTTCTCGATTTGTTTCGTTCAATAATTAGCTCCTGGCATATATGTAAGCAATAATAATTCCGTTTCATTGTTGTAGAATGGAGATTCAAAGGGCCCGACGGCGGGGGGTTTACAATACTGGGTTCATCGACCCTCGGAAAATCAACACCGAAATGCTCGACATGTACGAGAAAGACACAGAGGACAATCTCGTCCATCTCCTAACGCAGCAGCATTTCAAGACGTTCATACTATTGCCGTACAACACAGAGTGAGTTTTTATTGTCGTTCGAACAAATTTCATTCCTATACATATAACATGTACATTCTGATATTTATCTCATCTCACGCATATTCCAGATTCCACTGGGTCCTGTTCTTTTTTGACTTGGACGCATGCAGAGTCACTGTGTACGACTCAATGAATAAAGAGGAGAAGGTTTTTGACAAGGTCTTCCAACTGATAGACAGGTAATATAATGCCATCTATTCCAAAGTCACGGGACTCTGTTGATATTATGTTGATCTCGGGTAATATTTAATTAATCATAGCTTGCAACTGCACATGTAGGGCTTGGGATCGGTTCCGTCAATTGGTCCGCGGGACTTGGAAAGAAAAACTTGGACGGAGGTTTCATTTTCCAGTGAGTACATGCATGATCCAAATTTACATTGAATTGAATCTCTAGTTACAGTTAATATAAAGAGTACATTAAATCTCTCATCGTTTCTCATGTAGTGCGCAAAGCAGGACAAGGGAACTAACTTATGCGGCTACTATGTATGCGAGTATGCCCACTGCCTATCAAACCAAATATACACCAAACGAGAGCTCGATGTACGTATACATAAACCATTCAAAATTTCATTGCGTATCGATTTGTTAAGTTGTTTATTAATTTCATATATTGATATGTCATTATTCTCCGAATGATAGCGTATTCACATGAGGGAAAAACTCCCACACAAGGATTTTATCACGGCTGTTCAAGAACAACTGATGGGGTTCATCAACGAAGAAGTCCTTAATCCCGATGGTAAATTCTACTACGACGGATCGACAATTCGTAACGTCGGTACTTCCTCTTCTGACGTAACGCAGGCGTCGAAGTCGTAGCCATAGCTAGCGAGCAAATGAATTGTACTATACATGCATGTATATATATATATATATATATATATATATATTTATATATGTACGTACATTTACTTTAGTGTTAATATATATTTTGGTAACATATATGTACATAAAATGTTAAGTGCTTTAAATTATAAATATGTGTGTAATATATGTATTTATACATATATACATACGCATATATATATATGTATTCTATATACATGCATAATATATATATTACAATGCATATATATGTATTGTAATATATATATATATATATATATATATATATATATATATATATATATATATATATATATATATATATAATCAACCATGCAGCAAACAGGGCCATGCAAATAAAAAAAATGGTACATGGATATTTAGTCCCGGTTGGTAACACCAACCGGGACTAAAGATGGATCAGCCGGCCACGTGGCTGACCGATCTTTAGTCCCGGTTCGTGTTACCAACCGGAGAACACGAACCGGGACTAAAGATCGATCTTTAGTCATGGTTATTTCACCCGGGACTAAAGATCGCTATCTTTAGTCCCGGATTCGTAGTCCCGGTTGGACAACCAGGACTAAAGGGGGTTACGAACCGGGACTATAAACGATTTCTCCACCAGTGGTAGTATCTAGTACGATGATGTTAAGTTTATGAAAACTTTATTTAGTGTCTTGGGTTCGGACTGCCATCGGTATCGGTCTGTATCTGGAATCGGTAGTTCGTTGTACTGATAAGACTTATCACATTAGGGTCGGTTTGTATCTGGTATCACAGCCGAGAGAGCATCTGATCACACTGCCTCTTCAACCGAGGCGAGTTGTGACTTGAAAATACATCTTTTTATTTGTAGATGTAGCTTGAGAATATATCCGACATCGGAGTTTGAATTAAATTGTTTAATTCATATTTACCATTGGCACATTGCATTCTAACTGATCCTGTGTACGGCCCTCTTGCCTCTGATTATATTTTTTGGGTTTGCGAACTCGACCATCTCACATCTCATCCGCTGACCAAAATTTTCACGTACTCACTCCCTTTCAAAATACAAGATGCATTAAATTTTTTTCTAGTCATTTTTTTCAAGTTTGATCAAATTTATAAATAATATTAGCAAAATCTATAAAACTAAATTAATTTTATTAAATATACTATTTAATATATTTTGATATTGATAGTATGTTTGTTTTGTGTTGATGTGTTGATATGTTTTTTTCTTTTCGAACTTAGTTATACTTAAAAGAAATTTGAATAGAGAAAAGTCAAATCACATTATAATATGAAAAGTTGGATAAACTTTTGGATAAACTGCCCTGTTCTTTTCTCCAACAAAAGTTGGATAAACTTTTGGATACTCGTGACACGCTTTTCAAACTGCCAAACGGTACGTTTCGTGTAAAAACTTTCTATATGAAAGTTGTTCTAAAATACCAGATTAATCCATTTTTCAAGTTTGTAATAACTATAACTCAATTAATTACACATTATTACCATCTCGTTTTGCGTGAAACACTTAATCTTTATCTTCATCTTCATTTTCAGAAGATTCTAACTTAATATCTAGTTAGAGCAAGTTTAATAGTATAGCCCACTACTAGCTCCAAATCATCTATAGCCAATGTAATAGCCAATTCATGCAATAGTTTCTTACTATACTATTAATATCTGGTCATACCTGTCATATATACATTATGTCTTCGAGTCCGTGCTGCAGCTGGCTTCATATCTGTAAGCTCGCTACTCTCCCTCTTCTTTTATCTTTTTAAAATATGTTTATAACTGGCTTATAGCTTGCTATTGTACCTGGTCTTAGTAGCTACTCGCTTAACGACTTCATCCTTAATCTATCTTAGTTGCATTGCATTGACCGAATCATCATCGTACGATTTCGAGTTTAGAGACAAAGTCGTACCATAATTAATTGCTTCGCAAAAACGGAATCACGAAAGTACAAAGTCTATCGATCGAGCACTACACCTTATAAATGCATCAGCTCAGAAGCATCCGAAGCACGCACATACACATACACTTCACTCCAACTCGAGAGCTAGCTTGCTAGCATTAGCAATCTTATCTGACTGACCCGATCGAGCATGGCGTCCCGGCTGCCGTTGGCCGCCGCCGTTCTGTCCGTACTCTTGTCGGCCGCGGCGGCGACGGGCAAGACCGGGCAGATCACGGTGTACTGGGGGCAGGCGACGGCGGAGGGGTCGCTCCGGGAGGCGTGCGGCAGCGGGCTCTACTCCACGGTGATCATCTCCTTCCTCACCGGCTTCGGAGGCGCCGCAGTGCCCGTTCCCGGACAGGATGCTCGGAGAGGCCCTGCGCACGGGGGTGTTCGACCGTGTCCACGTCCAGTTCTACAACAACCCGGCCTGCAACTACCGTGACAACAACGCGGCGGCGTTCACGGCGGCGTTCACGGCGGCGTGGCGGAAGTGGGCGACCAGCCTGCCGCAGAGCTCCGTCTACCTCGGCCTCCCGCACTAGTGCAGATCCTTCTATCTGTGACGGGCTCTAATATACTAAGAAATAGCGGGCCGTCACAAGAAAGTCATCTCAATCGGGCCGAAAAGTGCCCGATTGAGATATGGTCGCACATACATGTTAGATGGGCATAAAACTTAAGCCCGTCACGGATGACACCTATCAGTGACGGGCCACAACTTTAGGCCCGATTGAGATAACATTCCATATCTCAAACGTGCCTAAAGTTATGGCCCGTCACAGATGACCATCATCTGTGACGGGCACCAACTTTAAGCCCGTTTGAGATAACATTCCATATCTCAAACAGGCCTCAAGTTGTGGCCCGTCACAGATGACTCATCAGTGACGGGCTATATACTTAATCTCTATCGGGCATTAACTAAAACCCGTCACCGATGAC
Organism: Oryza meridionalis; assembly: GCA_000338895.3. Lineage (NCBI taxonomy): Eukaryota > Viridiplantae > Streptophyta > Magnoliopsida > Poales > Poaceae > Oryza > Oryza meridionalis. The sequence goes on along the minus strand of CM002527.2, from coordinate 13,566,558 downwards.
TATTTTTCTATTTTTCACATGAAATTTTTATATTTGTAAGTTGGCTATAGCAAAATAATTTAGTACAGTATAATAATTTATTTTATGAGTCAAAATAATTTTACGGATAGTAAATGATTTCAAATGGAAAAAATGTCAACAACAAAGTTGTATAACTTATCAAGATTTACAACTTTTAGTTTGGTCATTTTTCAATATAATATTTTTTTGAACAGTTTGAATTTGAATTTAAAAATATGACAACTTCAAACAACATTTTCAGATACTAAATGATTTCAATTGAAAAAGTCATCAACAAAAAAGTTGAATAACTCATCAAGATCTAAAACTTTTATTTTTGTTATTTCTTCATCCGACGAAATGTTAGTAATATTATTCACAAATTTTATATATATGTGCTATAGTTTATAAAACCAGATATAAGATATGTCAATTTTGTGAATAATGTTACTGTTACTTTGTCGTATGAAGAAATGACCAAAATAAAAGTTTTAGATCTTGATGAGTTATTCAACTTTGTTGTTGATGACTTTTTCAGTTGATATCATTTAGTATTTGAAAATGTTGTTTGAAGTTGTCATATTTTCAAATTCAAATTCAAACGGTTCAAAAAATGTTATATAGAAAAATGACCAAAATAAAAGTTGTAAATCTTGATAAGTTATACAACTTTGTTGTTGATGACTATTTTAGTTGAAGTCGTTCACTTATCTAAAATTCTATTTGAACTTTTCAAACTTTGAATTTCAAATTTCAAATTGTTTAAATAGAATCAGATGGAGAAATGACCAAAATAAAAATTTTGCACCTCAATGAGTTCTACAACTTTGGTTTTGGTGACTTTTCCATTTGAAATCATTTAATAACCCCAATTTAACATCCTGGCCTAGGGCATAATAGGATTAATACAATACTCATACCAACATGTTGCAACTACTTTTTCGGAAGCCAATCTCCAAAGAACTTTGACGTTAAGTGTACTTGGTCTGGAGCAATTTCAGGATGGGTGACCGGCCTGGAAGTTTGAACTTCCCGCGTGGGTGCACACGAGTGAGGGCTAGCCAAAAAATAAAATTTATTTATTTATGGATTATACTCATCTGTGACGGGCATTAACTAAGTTAATGCCCGTCACAGATGACTCATCTGTGACGGGCTATAGTTAATGCCCGTCACAGATAAGGGTCATCTGTGACGGGCGCTAGTTGTGGCCCGATTGAGATAGGTCATCTGTGACGGGCTATAGTTTGACTGGTCGTTTGGGACAAAGCTATCGGTGACGGGCTTTACTTAGGGCCCGATTGAGATAGAATCATCCGTGACGGCCGTTTGCCCGATTGAGATAACTCTTCACATCAGTGACTTCTAGCCTGTGACGGACGCCATGTCCGATTGAGATGGGGCTTACCGCCCGATTAAGATGAGGGTATCCGTTCTAGTGCCGGCGTCGAGCAAGGCGGCGGGCAACGGGTACGTGGCGCCGGCGACGCTGGTGGGGAAGGTGCTGCCGATCGTGCAGAGGTCCGGGAACTATGGCGGCATCATGCTGTGGAGCAGGTACTGGGACAAGAAGAACAACAACTATAGCAAGACGGTCAAACCTGCCGTGTGAGTGTGAGTGTGGCCATCAGTGTTGTTAATTACTGTTTCCATTTCATATTACAAGCCGTTTTGATTTTGGAAATGGTTTTGCTAGGATTATGTCGACTTCTTTTTTTGCATAGTTACAATAGATTTTTGGACCGTTGGAGAAACCATTTTTGGTCGGTCGCTAAAAACTACAATAGTTCTGATTTAAATAGGAATCGGGACTAAAGATTACTTTTAGTCCTGGTTAAAAAAATTTTGATCTTTAATCCCGGTTGGTATAAATAACCAGGACTAAAAATAAAAATAAAACCACCCCGAGTCACGCGCGCACGCGCTAGTCTCGATCTTATCCCTCCCCTTTCCTCTATCTCCTCCCTCTCATTAAACAACTCCCTCTCAGTCTCCTCCTCAGATCCGGCCTTCTCCCCTTCCTCCCCTTCCGTTTCCTCCCTCACCCCACCTCCTCCTCCTCCCATACCCAAGCGAGCCCAGGTGGCCAAGCGGCGGCCGAGCTCGGGCGGGGACGGCGGCGGTTGGCGCGGAGGGCACCGCGGGCAGCGGGCGGTGGCTGGCGGCATGGCCGCGCAGAGGGTGGCTGGGAGCGCGGCGGTGGGCACATGGGAGGGCGGCGGGAGCTGGCGGCCGGCGGCGGCGAGTGGCAGCATATGTTCTTTCTTTTTTCGAATTTGTGTATATTGGATCTGAGAATTTGTGATTCATTGGATCTGTGATGTATTTGATGTTTGGATCTGTGATGTATGTGATTTGTGATGTATTTCTTTAAGAATTTGAGATGTATTTTTTGAGAATTTGTGATGTGAATCTATGATTCATTGATTTGTGATGATACTTTGATTTGGGATATGTAGAGAGATTTGGGAATGAGCAACTCGATTTAGAAAGAAACAATGAAAAAAAAAAGGAAAAAATGATGACCAACCCAACCGGGAGTAAAATTTATTTTAATCTCGGTTATTTCAACCGGAACACGTTATTTTTAGTCCCGGATTTATAGTCCCGGTTGAAAAACCAGAACCATAAAGGTTACCAATCGGGACTGCAAATCATTTCTCCACCAGTGGACATTTGTGCTGGAGCAGCGTGGGATATACAAACTGATTAGGAACAGATCTAGCGCAGGATGCGGATCGATTATTGGGCCACTTGATAAATCCATCCATGAACAAAGTCTATACGTACGAACAGTTTTGTTACGAAATAGGTACGAAGAGCGACTACGGACTTCTTCTTTAGCCTGTATGCTGTAACATTGTCGTTAGTACTTAAGCCCATAACTAATGAAGGCCCATGTGCTTCTACACGTTCACGTGATGGCGCCATTTTCTCTGTGATTCCCTCCAAAACTAACCTCCACTGGTGGAGAAATTGTTTGTAGTGCCGGTTTGTAACCCCCCTTTAGTCCCGATTGTCCAACCGGGACTACGAATCCGGGACTAAAGATAGCGATCTTTAGTCCCGGGTGAAATAACCGGGACTAAAGATCGATCTTTAGTCCCGGTTGGTAACACGAACCGGGACTAAAGATCGGTCAGCCTTTAGTTCCGGTTGGTGTTACCAACCGGGACTAAAGATCCATGTACCTTTTTTTTTATTTGCATTGCCCTGTTTGCTGCATGGTTGATTATATATATATATATATATATATATATATATATATATATATATATATATATATATATATATATGCATTGCAATATATATATTATGGTTGTATATAGAATACATATATATGTATATGCGTATGTATATATATGTATAAATACATATATTACACACATATTTATAATTTAAAGCACTTAACATTTTATGTACATATATGTTACCAAAATATATATTACCACTAAAGTAAATGTACGTACATATGTAAATATGTATGTACATGCATGTATAGTATAATTCATTTGCTCGCTAGCTGTAGCTACGACTTCGACGCCTGCGTTACGTCAGAAGAGGAAGGACCGACGTTACGAATTGTCGATCCGTCATAGTAGAATTCACCATGGGGATTAAGGACTTCTTCGTTGATGAACCCCATCAGTTGTTCTTGAACAGCCGTGATAAAATCCTTGTGTGGGAGTTTTTCCCTCATGTGAATACGCTATCATTCGGAAAATAATGACATATCAATATATGAAATTAATAAACAACTTAACAAATCGATACGCAATGAAATTTTGAACGGTTTATGTATACGTACATCGAGCTCTCGTTTGGTGTATATTTGGTTTGATAGGCAGTGGGCATACTCGCATACGTAGTAGCCGCACAAGTTAGTTCCCTTGTCCTGCTTTGCGCACTACATGAGAAACGATGAGAGATTTAATATACTCTTTATATTAACTGTAACTAGAGATTCAATTCAATATAATTTTGGATCATGCATGTACTCACTGGAAAATGAAACCTCCGTCCAAGTTTTTCTTTCCAAGTCCCGCGGACCAATTGACGGAACCGATCCCAAGCCCTACATGTGCAGTTGCAAGCTATGATTAATTAAATATTACCCGAGATCAACATAATATCAACAGAGTCCCGCGACTGTGGAATAGATGGCATTATATTACCTGTCTATCATTTGGAAGACCTTGTCAAAAACCTTCTCCTCTTTATCCATTGAGTCGTACACAGTGACTCTGCCTGCCTCCAAGTCAAAAAAGAACAGGACCCAGTGGAATCTGGAATATGCGTGAGATGAGATAAATATCAGAATGCACATGTTATATGTATGGGAATGAAATTTGTTCGAACGACAATAAAAACTCACTCTGTGTTGTACGGCAATAGTATGAATGTCTTGAAATGCTGCTGTGTTAGGAGATGGATGAGATTGTCCTCTGTGTCTTTCTCGTAGTTGTCGAGCATTTCGGTGTTGATTTTGCGAGGGTCGATGAACCCAGTATTGTAAACCCCCCGCCGCCGGGCCCTTTGAATCTCCATTCTACAACAATGAAAGGAAATTATTATTGCTTACATATATGCCAGGAGCTAATTATTGAACGAAACAAATCGAACTCAAAGATACTTACAAAATCCATGCGCTCAGAAGAGAGACGTCGAGGGCGTCCCGATGGTACAGATCGAAGACATCCTTGAAATTGATCCATAGAACATCTTCTCCTTGCAAGAAGTCGGGGTTTCTGATCCTCGCTCCGAACATCTCTCTACCATTGGCGCTCATTTCCATGTACCGTTCATGGAATTTGTACATTTGTGTCGGTAGGGACTGCAGCTGCTCGGGCCTGACAAGCGGTTTACCGAGTTCAAACTTGTATGCCACTTCCGCCTTCGGGATTGGTGCGCCTCCAACCAACTGAGCCATGGTTAGACCGGTGTCTGAAATGAAATCCGTTATGCCAAAGCCTTCGCCGGTCACCAACGGCTCGATCACTTGGTGTGGTTGTTCTCCAAGCTGAGGACCTGGCTTGGACTTCTTGTAATAGGCTTTCCTGAGTGTTCGGTCATAGTCCGATAGCTTCAAGGCCTCCTTGTTTGCGGTGGACATTCCCTTGAAGAAATTCTTCACGCTCGGGTCAATAGGTATCTTCTTTTCAGGACTCCGAGGCTTGAGTTGCCTCTTCACTTCTCCTGCCACGTAAGCATTAAGCTCCTCTTGACTGCAATCGTACGGCGGCTCCTTGTTTTTGGTGGTGTCAACTTTGGCCTTCTTCGTTGCCCTTGTGCTGGCAGGAGGTGGAGCTTGGCGAGACCTTGTCTTGGGAGGTGCAGGCGGACACGGTGGAGGAGGAGGCGGAGGAGCCGGAGGAGATGGTGCAGGAGGAGGCGGCGGAGGAGCCGGAGGAGATGGTGCAGGAGGAGGCGGAGGAGCCGGAGGAGATGGTGCAGGAGGAGGCGGAGGAGCCAGAGGAGATGGTGCAGGAGGAGGCGGCGAAGGAGCCGGAGGAGATGGTGCACGAGACGCCGCTTGTCGCCCAGGGAGGATGATGTACCGCTTGCGCCATAGTATAATGGCGTGGCTTGTGTCTCGTAGATGCGTCTCACCGTCTCCTCCTGGGTAGTCCAACTCGAGGTCCTCGTACACGGCTTCCACCAGCTCAACTTCGACCCTCGAGTATCCTGCTGGAATCGGCCTGCAGTGGTAAGTCCCTGATATGTCTGTTGGGATGGCCATTCCTGACGCCACCTTCACGTGAGGAGAGGTTATCTATTAGTAATCAACCTAAGCAGCAAATTGCGGAACGTACGAGTCAAAAATCATGTATTATATCGAGCATACCTTGATTGATAAGTTCTTGAAGGGAATATGCAGCTCACATGGTGTCCGATGCGTGATCTCATCAACGGGGCAGGTGGTTTCGTCCCGGGTTTGCATAGCGTCCATGCTATGTGATACTACCTACCCCGTTGAGGCGCAGCTGCTACGATTGCCTGATGGGCTAACCACTGGAGGAGGTATGTACGGCTGGGGATCGTGTGACCGATGTGCTGCCATGCGTTCATCCACCTTCCGGGCCACCTCCTCTTGCATGCTGAGCTCGTAGCTCGATATCCTGTACTCGAGATCTGCAATCTTCGCCTCGGTATCTCTCTTGCTCCTCATCCGACTCCTGTACGTGTGGATGTCATCCTTGAATCCAATCTTCCAAGGAATCACCCCTTTCCCTCGTGTTCGTCCTGGATGCTCTGGAGTCTGCAGGGCGAGTGACAGCTCGTCCTTCTCTCTGTCGGGTCGGAACGTGCCCTGAGAAGAGGCTTCCACTGCGTCCGTTAGTCGACTCGCAGCCTCGCGTATCTGATCGCTGAAGACCAAGGAGCCATCACCTGGGTTGAGCGTTCCACCATGAGCATAGAACCAGGACTTCGATCGATCAGGCCATTTAGCGGTGGCCGGTTCGATACCCCTCTCAAGCAAGCTTGCCTCCATCTCCTCCCACTTCGGCATCGCGACGCTATAGCCGCCTGACCCCAAGTGGTGATGGTACTTCTTCTTGGCGGCATTTTCTTTGTTTCTTTCCATCATCGCCTGCCCTTGTTGACCTGTCTTGTAAGCAACGAACTCCTCCCAGTGATCCCTTAGCTTCGGGAATACGTCGAAGTTCGGTGTCTGCCCCTTCAGGATGTATTTCCGGTATAGGTCTCCCTTGAAGGTCTGGAACTGTTCTGCCATTTTCTTAAGAGTCCAGTGTTTCACTATGTTCTCTGTACCCGCAGGGAGCGTGAACGTCTCGAGCATTGTGGTCCACAGCATCTCTTTCTCTGATTCCGGGACAAAGCTGTCATTATCCCCGCGTGCCCTTGTTCTGCGCCAGTACACCATGCTGACAGGCACGTTATCCCTCACAACCCAACCACTGTGGCGTACAAAATTCTTGGCTGCTTCCGCCGGGGCAGTAGGTCGGCCGTCTGCGTCCACCTCAGTTATGATGTGCCGACCCTCTATCTTCTTCGCGGCACCTCGTTGTCCGCGTGCCCTCTTCTGTCCAGCGGAGGGATGACTTCCACTAGCCTCCTCCTCATCGTTCCCCTCCGAAACCCTCTCCACGTTCCCCTCCACGTTCAAGTACTGGTTTGGATCCTCGTTCCCCTCTTCTTCGTTCCAGTACTGGCTACTTCCCTCTGCAATTGTATCATACAATATCTGTTCCTCGTCGCGATCAGCCATCTGTGCATTACAATAATATATGTTAGGTCTGTAGGATGTATTTGCTAACTGTAATATTAAAACTCTAATAATCTTATATTAAATCTCGAATAATCTCATATTAAATCGCTACTAATCTTATATTAAAATTGTAATAATCATATATATATGCTAAGTATAACAATCTCCTCACTAACTCGTATATTAAACCTCTAATAATTTTATATCAAATCTCTAACCATCTGTAACACTCAAATATGCTAAGTCTAAGTGTCGTGTATTTGTACGGTAGATAATCATATATGCTAAGTCTAATTAAGTTTCGTATATTACATCTGTAATAATCTTATGTTAAATCTCTAACAATCAAATATGTTTCGAATATTAAAACTCTAATAATCTTATATTAAATCTCTAACACTCACATATGCTAAGTCTAATTAAGTTTCATATATTAAACCTCTAATAATTTTATATTAAAACTCTAACTATCTCTAACACTCAAATATGCTAAGTCTAATAATGTAATAATCTCTAACACTCACATATGCTAACTCTATTAATCTAATAATCTTATATTAGAATTCTAACAATCTTATATTATATCTCAAACAATCACATCTTTACATCACTTGCCTGCGCGAATTCCTTCGAGGGCTAGCTACCACTTCGGCTTGACGGACGACGACGACGACGTCTTCTCTGCAACATCCAAAAAAAATGTTAGATATACACTTCTTCTTCGCTCGCGTTCGTTCTCACACATACACACATTACTCTAATCATATGTTGAGCTTTAAAATTAGTGGGTTATAACTTTATAGATATGGGTATGCGTGTAAATTTTCGATGACACCTTTTCGTTTTGTCTTATTTTGATTACAGTGAAACACATACACACATTACTCTAATCAAAAAAATGTATTAGTCTAAACGCAAAGGAACATATAATGTATTTCACGTTTTCAAGTATATATAATCATATATATATTCCAAGTTGAACAATAGTTTAATTATCTCGTTCGTACACGTTTCGCTCGCGTTCGTTCTCACACTTCTAGTTCAAGTGCATTCACGTTCGTTCACGTTTCAATCATGTTCGTTCGCGTTTTATTCACGTTCGTTCATGTCCGTTCGCGTTCGTTCACTAACATTCACGTTCGTTCACGTTTCGTTCGCGTTCGTTCACGTTTCGTTCATGTTCGCTCGCGTTCGTTCGCGTTTCAATCACGTTCGTTCGCGTTCGTTCACGTCGTTCGCGTTCGTTCACGTTTCGTTCGCGTTCGTTCGCCACGGCCGCCACGGCCACATCCTCCACGTGAGCGCATCCTCCACGGCCGCATCCTCGTACACGTTCGGGCGGCCGTGGCGGCAGCGGAGCGGCGGCGCGGCGGCATGGCGGCAGCGTGTCCCGGCGGCGGTGGGGCGTCGCGGTGGCGTGGCGCGGCCCGGCGGCGTGGCGGCGGCGGGGCGTCGCGGCGGCGTCGCGCGGTGTGGCGGCACAGTGGCATGGCGAGCTCGAGGAGGGGGCGGCGGCGGCGTGGGGGCGGCGGCATCGTGGCGGCGGCGGTGTCGTGGGGGCGCGGCGGCGGCGTGGGGGCGTGGGGGCGGCGGCGGCATCGTGGCGGCGGCGGCGTCGTGGGGGCGCGGCGGCGGCGTGGGGGCGTCGTGGGTCGGAGTTCGTCGGCGTCATCGGCGTGAGAGAGAGAGAGGGCGTCATCGGCGTAAGAGAGAGAGGGCGTCATCGGCGTCGTCGGCGTCGTCGGCGTTTCTTGGCGTCGTCGGCGAAACAGAGAGAGAGACGAGGGTACATCGAGAGAGAGAGAGAGGCCGGGGGCTCTCACCCAAGAGACGGTGCGGCGGCGTCTGCGGCGGAGGCGGCGAGGACCGCCAGGCGACGGTGAGAGACGACGGCGGCGTCGGCGCGAGTTGCCCTAGGCAGTGGCGGCGAAGGACCGATGCTCGATCTCGATGAAAACGTCTAAGTGTTGGTGGAGAAGACGGGGCGCACCGGGAATATATATACCCCCGGATCTTTACTCCCGGTTCGTGATAAGAACCGGGAGTAAAGATATCTTTACTTCCGGTTCGTAACACCAACCGGGATTAAAGATATTAAATTTAATCCCGGTTGGTGTTACGAACCGGGAGGAAAGATATCTTTACTCCCGGTTCTTCTCACGAACCGGGAGTAAAGATATTTTCCCGCTATTTCCAAATTTTTTTTTATACCCGGTTAGGGTTAAGAACCGGGACTAAAGTTAATAGCACTGAATATATCTTTACTCCCGGTTCTTCTCACGAACCGGGAGTAAAGATATTTTCCCGCTATTTCCAAATTTTTTTATACCCGGTTAGGGTTAAGAACCGGGACTAAAGTTAATAGCACTGAATATATCTTTACTCCCGGTTCTTCTCACGAACCGGGAGTAAAGATATTTTCCCGCTATTTCCAAATTTTTTTTATACCCGGTTAGGGTTAAGAACCGGGACTAAAGTTAATAGCACTGAATATTGAATTTCGTGGCATATATGTTTCTAAAATATAAATATTGCATTATAAATTCTAATTAACATGTGTAAATCCAACATGCATGAATTAAAGCTTTTAAAAATTCTAATAATCGTATATAATTAGCATATGCATGATATTAAATTGTTAAAAATTGTAACTAGCATATGTAAATCCCACATGCATAATTTAAACCTTTTAAAAATGCTAATAATCGTATATAATTAATGTGATGCATGTTTTAAATTCTAATTAAATGCTAATAACCTTTTAAATGCTAAACCTTTTAAAAATGCTAATAACCTTTTAAAAATGCTTAATTCTAATTAAATGCTAATAACCTTTTAAATGCTAGTAACCTTTTAAATTCTAATTAAACCTTTTAAAAATGCTAATAATCGTATATAATTAGTGTGATGCATGTTTTAAATTCTAATATATGTTTTAAATGCTAATAACCTTTTAAATTCTAATTAACATGTGTAAATCCCACATGCATGTTTTAAACCTTTTAAAAATGCTAATAATCGTATATAATTAGCATATGCATGATATTAAATTGTTAAAAATTGTAACTAGCATCTGTGAATCCGACATGCATGATTCAGAACTTTTAAAAATTATAATAGTCGTATATAATTAGCATATGCATGATATTAAATTGTTAAAAATTGTAATTAATCATATATAACTAGCATATTCAATACATCCAAAATAGTTTACAACAATTACGGCAACACTTCGGCGGTGACGGTTGTCCGCACGTACTTTCTCCTCACTATTGTTCCTTCCTTGTGATCGCTACGTGAGTAAGGGGTGTCTTCGTTTGATAGGAGGATGCTAGGGTCAACCGTCACCGTGAAAGGGGGTTGCCCATCTAACTGATCGTAATCCTCGTCAGTCTTGTCCTCTACTCCGACGATTTTTCTTTTGCCTGGGAGAACAACATGGCGCTTCGGCTCGTCAGGCCCTTTGCCCTTCTTTCCTTTGCTAGACATGTCCTTCACATAAAAAACTTGCGTTACATCATTGGCAAGGACGAAAGATTCGTCCGAGTATCCAACCTTGTTAAGGTCAACCGTTGTCATCCCACTGTCATCAGTCGTTACGCCTCCACCAGTCAACCTAACCCATTGGCACCGGAACAGAGGGACCTTGAGAGGTCCATAGTCAAGTTCCCATATCTCCTCGATGGCACCGTAATATGTGCCAGTTGTACCATCGTGTCCCATGGCATCGATACGAACAGCACTGTTCTGGTTCGTGCTCTTCATGTCTTGGGCTCTTGTGTAGAATGTGTACCCATTGATCTCATATCCCTGGAATGTCGCGATCGAGCCAGATGGACCCCTCGCCAGGAAGGCCAGTTGCTGGTTAATCGTCTCGTTACCCATGAGATGTTGTCGCAGCCATGCGGGGAAAGTATCAATGTGATGCCGTGTAATCCATGCATCGGACTTACCGATGTTTCTGGCGCGAACTAGAGCCAAGTGCTCCTCCATGTAAGGAGCCACCAATGAAGATTGTTGTAAAACCGTGAAATGGGCTCTACGGAATAAATTGTTGTCTACCGTCATTATAGCTTTCCTCCCGAGAGTCCCCTTTCCCCGTAGTCTCCCTTCATGGCGTGATTCAGGTACCCCGATTGGGCGAAGGTCTTCAATAAATTCAACGCAGAATTCAATGACCTCCTCTGTTCCATACCCCTTGGCGATGCTTGCCTCTGGACGAGCACGGTTACGAACATACTTCTTCAGAACGCCCATGTACCTCTCGAAAGGAAACATACTGTGTAGGAACACAGGCCCGAGAATACCGATCTCTTTGACAAGGTGACAAAGCAGATGCGTCATTATATTGAAAAATGAAGGTGGAAATATCAACTCAAAGCTGACAAGACATTGCACCACATCATTCTGAAGGGCTTCTAACCTATCCGGATCGATGACCTTCTGCGAAATTGCGTTCATGAAAGAACATAGCTTTGTTATTGTTGCCCGGACATTGGCTGGGAGGATACCCCTTATTATAACTGGTAGCAGCTGTGTCATCAACACGTGACAGTCATGAGACTTTAGGTTTGTGAACTTCTTCTCCTTCGTGCTTATTATTCGCTTTATATTCGTGGAGTATCCAGACGGTACCTTGATGCTCTCCAAGCATTGAAACATACTTTCCTTCTCTGCCTTGCTAAGAGTGTAGCTGGCTGGACTCAAGTAATGGCTGCCTTTCTCCTTTGGTTCCGGGTGAAGGTCGCCGCGTTGTTCCATATGCTTCAGATCATTACGCGCTTCCAGTGTATCTTTCGGCTTTCCATATACACCTAGGAAGCCAAGAAGGTTTACGCAAAGGTTCTTAGTGAGGTGCATCACGTCGATTGCGTGGCGGACGTCCAAGAATTCCCAATAGGGTAACTCCCAAAATATGGAGTTTTTTTTCCACATCGCCGCATGACCATCTTCGCTCTCTATAGGTTGGCTGCCAGGCCCCTTTCCAAACACTACTTTAAGATCTTTAACCATAGCAAACACTGCGTTCCCGCTGCGATGTTTAGGCTTCGTACGGTGGTCCGCCGTATGTTCAAAGTGCTTGCCTTTCTTCCGTACCGGGTGGTTTGCTGCAAGGAATCGACGATGACCCATATACACAACCTTCCTACAGTGCTTAAGATACGTACTTTCTGTTTCATCCATACAGTGAGTGCAAGCCTTGTACCCCTTGTTGGACTGCCCGGATAGGTTGCTAAGTGCAGGCCAATCGTTGATGGTTACGAACAGCAGCGCTCGTAGGTTAAACTCCTCCTGTTTGTCCTCGTCCCACACGGGGACACCTTCCTTCTTCCACAACAGTTTAAGATCTTCGACCAGTGGTCTTAGGAACACATCGATGTCGTTACCAGGTTGCTTGGGGCCTTGAATAATAATCGGCATCATTATGTACTTCCTCTTCATGCATAGCCAAGGGGGGAGGTTGTAGATACACATCGTAACGGGCCAAGTGCTATGGCCGCTGCTCATCTCTCCAAAAGGATTCATGCCATCCGTACTTAAACCAAACCGTATGTTTCGTGCGTCCTTTCCAAAGTCTTTAAATTTTCTGTCGATGTTTCGCCACTGCGAACCATCTGCGGGGTGTCTCAGCATCCCGTCCTGTTGACGTTCTTCAGCGTGCCAACGCATCATTCTAGCATTCGCCTTGTTCCTGAACAAACGCCTTAGCCGTGGTATTATAGGGAAATACCACATCACCTTAGCAGGAATTCTCCTCTTCGTTAGCTGCCCGTCAACCTCACCTGGATCATCTCGTCTAATCTTGTATCGTAGTGCTTTACAAACAGGGCATGCTTCTAGGTTCTCGTACTCCTCACCGTGATATAGGATACAATCATTCGGACATGCGTGAATCTTCTGAACTTCCAGTCCTAGAGGGCAGACTATCTTCTTAGCCTCGTACGTTGTCTCGGGCAATTTGTTTCCCTCCGGAAGAATGTTCTTGACGAGTTTCAATAAATCGCCAAATGGCTTGTCACTAACACCATTTCTTGCCTTCCATTGCAGGAACTCCAGAGTGGTATCCAACTTTTTGTGCCCTTGCTCGCAACCTGGGTACAACGACGTTCTGTGGTCCTCTAACATCTTGTCCAATTTACGGGCCCCCTTTTCACTCTCGCAGTCCTCCTTGGCATCCTGCAACATCTGACCAAGATCATCTGCAACGTCGTTATAATCAGCATCTATGTCCTCCTCGCCCGTTTGATTTCCTTCAAATACAGCGTACTGAGCAAAGTCTGGAATATTGTCGTCTTCCACTTCATTTTCTTCCATTTCAACCCCTTGCTCTCCGTGGCATGTCCAACAATTATAGCTTGGCATGAACCCCGACTCAAACAAGTGGAAATGAATAGTCCTGGATGCAGAATACTCCATCTGATTCTTACACTTATTGCATGGACAACAAATAAAACCCTTCTGCTTGTTAGCTTCGGCCACTCTCAAAAAATAATGCACGCCGTCAATAAACTCTTTGGACCGCCGGTCAGCGTACATCCATTGCCGATCCATCTACATGAAATGAAAAAAAAATCGTACACAAATAATCATTCGTACAATAATAACAGTCATACAATAATGGTAAAATAATCACAAACTCTTTCAACAGTCATACAATATCGACATATCATTATTCATACAAAAATTATAAAATATTCCACCAACTAATTCTTATTTATTATTTTTTAAGTTTTAAATTCTTTTCATTTTCAATTTAGTTTGTTTTCTTTTTTTTAAGATTAACTTTCACTATATTTTCCTACTCAACTATTTTATGAAACCTTATTTAGCAAATAAACAAAATTTCTATATATTCTTTCTTTTCCAACACAAATTCTCTCTCATCAACTTACAACAAAATTTTGGAGACAAAAAAGTGTGCGAAACATAGCTTCAAATGTAATATGACCAAAAAAAACATTGGAGGATGAAGTTGCTAACCTTTTAGGCACCTCCGATTTGTATATAATCACCAAAGTAAATTCACTATAAATTTTGGCATGACCTCCCCTCTTTTTTGAAGAAATTTTGAAGCTTGCTCGGCCTGGAGGAGGAAGAAGACATATATAAAGGGGTGGGACTTTAGTCCCGGTTGGTGTTGCCAACCGGTACTAAAGATCACCGGGATCTTTAGTCCCGGTTGGCAACACCAACCGGGACTAAAGTTACTATCTTTAGTCCCGGTTGGTAACACCAACCGGGACTAAAGATCCCGGGGGGGCCTGACAAGTCCTGACAGCAGTTGAACCGGGACTAAAGATCAAATATGCCCGTTACCCTTTTTAACCGGGTTTAAAGATGATCTTTAGTCCCGGTTGTTGTTGCAACCGGGACTATCGTGGAATTTGGCCGACCGACGAAAGATGGTTTCTCCACCAGTGCTCCTTATCTTTTCACGATCTTGATCTAACAGAATCCGATTTCTTGACAATTAATGTCAACTCATTCTGCAACAATTTCTTGATGAGCGTCCTTAACAGGTCCTCCTCCGTCCTATAAAAAACCAATCTAATATTGAATTTGATATATCCTAGTACCACGAATCTGGACATACCTCTATCCAGATTTATTGAACTAGAATATATACGTTCAGTTCTAGATTTTTTTTTTTTGGGACGGATGGAGTATGTCCCTGCTGCCCATGTTTGAGTTCTATGTAATATATTTGATCTACAGCGTATGAAATATACTGCACTTTTATTGTTTGATAATGAGGTAATATGTCAATTCAATTAACTCGTGGTGTTGGTTCTAAATACTCATTTAAGTTTCTTAATGGTCACAGTCGTCGTACGTACGTAGGGAGTTTTCGTACACGCTTTGTACTAGTTTCTTCGTATGTATAGTAGAGTTGTTTCATTACACTGCAATTAACAATTCATGACTCATAAGCAGTGTGGGATGCATGATTAATTATATATTTATATAAATTTACAGAGTAGTTACACCTTGCTTGCACATTAAAGAAGAAATGATCTTCGAAGGGTCGAGCGATTTCCACAATAGTCCCGGTTCTAAGAAGAACCGGGATTAAAAATTGTTTGTAGTCCCGGTTAAAAAAAAATTGATTTTTAGTCCCAGTTCATCCCCTGTCAGAAGCCTGCCAGGGGGCCGAGGATCTACTAAAAATTACCACTTTAGTCCCGGTTGGTACGGGAGTAAAGATCATTTAAATCTTTTGTCCCGGTTGGAGTTACCAACCGGGAGTAAATATTTATCTCCCATCTCTGATCGGTTAAGTCTAGATAAGATCAGTTAAGTCCCCTTGATCTCTCCTCTCCTCAGATCCGATCTCATCCTCCTCCCCTCCCCTCTCCTCCTTCCCCTTCTCCCCTTCCTCCTCCTCCCCTCTACTCCCCCTCCTCCATTTGCGCGGCTGAGCGGCGGCCGGCGCGGGGGCGAGCGGCGAGCGGCGGGCCAGGCGGCGGCCGGCGCGGGCGAGCGCGGGCAAGCGGCCAGCAGCGACGGCGGCGGGCAGGCGGCCTGCGACTGGCGGCGGCGGCGGGCGCCCAGCGGGGCTGCGCACGCAGGCGGCGGCCGGCGTCCTCCCGTTTTCTTTTCTTTTTTTGTGATTTTCACTGGATGTATAATTTCTAGAATTTGTGATTCATTGCATGGATATGTGATGTTTTTATTTTGTGTTTAATTTATTTAAGGATTTGTGATGTATTTGATTTGTGTGTATAAATAACTTAGGATTTGTGAGGTGAATGATTTGGGATGTTACTTGATTTGGGGTTTGATTTGGGGATAAGCATCTCACCCGATTTGGAAGAAAATGCAGGGATTAACTCAGTCAGTAGCAAATTAACAATGAAAAAAAAAGAAAAGGGATCAACCGGGATGTGGCTCAGCCACCTTTAGTCCCTGTTGATAACACCAACCGGGACTAAAGATGAATCTTTACTCCCGGGTATCTGAACCGGGACTAAAGACTGCGATCTTTAGTCCCGGATTCCTTCTCCCGGTTCGCTACCCGGGAGTAAAGGTGGTTGCGAACCGGGAGAGATGTGGGGTTCTCCAGTAGTGACATATGTAATTAGTATGTAATTTTCGAACTTACATACGTAATTTTGGGACTTACATTGTAATTACACTAAAATTACATATGTAATTTAAGGACTTACAATATAAATACATGCTGACTAGTTTTTAGTGAAAAGTATGGTGCCATAAATATAGCTACTCCCTTTTAGAAACCAGAGTCCGTTATAACATGAAAATGGAGATAAGCGGCTTCTCAGCATCGTGCTCGTATGGGCCTGCCTCTAGGCCATGGCAGCGTCTCCAAGGTGGCATGCGTCCTCGCGCTCGTCGGCCTCCCCCTCCTATGCACCTATGCCCGCCCCCACCTCCCTTGCCTCCTTGCCTTCCTTTCCCGCTATTCCTCCCACGCCATCACCTCTGTATCATCTGCCCTCCTCTCCTGCTTCCAACTTCGCCACCTCCAACATTACAGTCGACAATTCCTCATCCAACAAGAGGAATTGGACCCAGTTGATGGGGTGGAGAGGTGGACCAACATCCACTACTATAGAAAAGGCTTGTGGTGCTGGTTGGGAATCGACCATAGGTGCTGGATTTTTCAACCGGCACCTAGAAACCTTTGAGTCTCCTCAAAGGTGCCGGTTTAAGAATTGACACCTTTAAGGTTCTCGGGATGGAAAAAATCAGCTCGATGTACCAGCTCGAATCGAGCCAATGCAACGAGCACATTCCCCCTGTTACGCCCCCAAAATCGCTCCCTCCTCCAAAAAAAAAATCAATCCGCAACGAACAAAATCAATCCATCGGTCATTATCACAACAACCACATCATCACAACAACACAACAACAATCAAGCCGGATCCGCCCGAGGGAGCCGTCGACGTCTATGTTGCTGTTGGATCCATCGCGGGAGAAGTATGGGGCGGAGAGGGAGGGGGAGGGAGTATAGGATCGCAAGATTCTCCCGCCAGAAATGCTGTCGCCGCTACCTCCGTCGGATCCACCTACAGGAGCGCCGATGCCACCGCCACCGCCGTGGGAGAAGCTCGGGTGCATAGGTGGAGGGGGAGGGGGTAGAGGATGCCGAATCCGCCTGCCGAAAACGCGACCATTTCCACCTCTGCCGGACCTGCCTACGGGAGCATCGATGCCACCGTCGTTGCCACAAGAAAACTTGGGGCGGAGGGGGAGTGGGAGGGGGTAGAGGATTGCCGGATCCGCCCGTGGGAGAAGCTTGGGAGGGGTGGGAGGGGGAGGGGGTAGAGGACCACCGTATCTGGCCTACGGGAGCCGCCAACACCATCGCCTCGGCCAGATCCACCACCGGCTAGGGAGGCGCGAGAGGGAGGGGTGGCGATGAGAGAGGGAGCCGACGGAGAGGGGTGGAGAGCTCGAGAGCTGGAGAGGGAGCGAGAGATGGGCACGAGGACGGGGGCGAGTTGTTGATGTGAAAAACACACAATGGCCTGGGAGATCTGCTTAACTCCAGTGCAGGTCCAAAAAGCTTGCCTTTAGGTTCGTGAGCGTGCCAGTTGATTTGATCCTGCAATCAACAAGAAATAAAACAAGAAAATAGTAGTTAAATCCACAAATGATAGCCGATCGGCCAGCCGCCGATGACGTATCATTTATCCTTGAGCCGATGTCATGTGTGAATCGATCGGCATATAAAGTAAGTAAGAAAGAAACTAAATCTATTAAATCGGCTGTAGATATTAACGACCTATAATCCTTATTGTTGGTATTTCTTAACGACATTACTAGAAATATAATTCCCAGCAATGACGCAGAAATACTTCTGGTATATTATGGTTACAGAGTTCATCCGTAAGCGCACGGATATACCATTGTAGCATTTCACCCGAGAGTATTCCAAGGGTATCGTATTTATTTTATCCCGTGGGAAGATCATGTAAAGAGAACTCAACTAATAATTTATATATTACTTGTGATAATCATATTCTAAGCAGGGGTTATGATAATCCAAGGGTAGAGTGACACACAAGCATTTCTACTCATCCTCATAATAAATAATCTAAGCTAGGTGGAAAGAAAAGAGAAAGAGAATCTATTTCTATACTTCTAATATACATAGTATATATACATTCTAGTTAACTGATATACTAGCTATATCCTCTATCCGATGCCCTCCTGGTACTTCGAGAAGCCACCCCTGACTGTCGAGTTCATTACGACAGCCCGTTATGACCATCCAACCGGAGCTAAATACGGAGGAATACCCTCCCCAGGAAATTAACTTGGGATTATATATAGGCACGGAGGAATACCCGTACTGAGCTGTCACCGTCAGAGGCCCACCTCTCATCCGCAATATAACCCCAAATAATGATATCCCATAATCTAGACACCACGCCTAAACTATCGGATACTACTCTAATATCATCTTCATGACATAGAGTAATTGCATAAGCAAACACTATACCCGCACCAAAGCATCTTCCAGATAAGCTAGCCGTATATTCAGTATAACATGAACATGATGTAAAGTAGGTACTCATATACTCGGAAAGTATTTCAATACCATAAATGTATTTAGAAGAGTATTCTGATAAAAGTATAAGGCTTACAAAAGAGGAAAGGAAAGCTACTAGAGCCATACCCGAACTCTTCCGAAGACTTCCGGACTCCTGATTCCTATTCTAATTCTATTCCACTAGCTAGATACTACTAAACTAAACTTGAGAGGAATGAGAGAGCTCTTGCTTGAGGTGTGTGTTGAAGTGAAGAGAGTGAGCTCCTTATATAGAGGTAGGTATGACGGTTGTGGAAGGGGAATTGTTCGAAGTGCCCTCCAACCGTCATTGGGATGCAATCCTGGACGTCCACGCCAAAAATTGGATCCAACGGCGCCAGGAATGGTTCGGCCGAACCTGGTGAACCTGGGGCTGGCCCAATCCAGCCCAATTTCGGCTGGTGGCCTCCTCTATTGCTCCACTCCGCAGACGTGAATTTTGGCCCAATTCATCATGTCAATTCTGAGTTCTTGGCCCATTCATACATAAGTTTGGTCCTCGACATCTTCTGATTGATTTATCGTTGGTGTTGATGTCGATTCTCCTTCACTTTATTGTCATTCTCTGCAAAAAGGTTAGTAGACCTAATACTAGTGGAATATTATTATTCTAACATATTTATGCATTGCAAGCATCACTAGTTCTCTCCTGTTTTAGTAATATTGACGGTCGAAACTGATCGGTAACGACCATCAACTAAACCCCCCAAGGTTGAACCTTTACTCGTCCCGAGTGAAGGACGAAAGGAAACAAATTCTTGGTTGTTGATCAGGAGTTGCTACTATGCTGCATATCTCAAAGATACAGGTGCAAGGTATATGTACTCTCTCTCAGATTAAATACTCTTTGGCACGGTGGCTTGGCTTACCCTTACCCCTGATTCCCACGAGACACTGCTTCTCTTTGCCTTGGGCGGTTGAAAGACAGAACAGCAATTAGAGCACCAATTCACCCGATCTTTATTCAACTCTTGTTCCGAAAGTTTTCAATTGATTTTGGGAAAGAAAACCAAGTTTCTCAAGTGATTCACTCAGTCTCTCTAAGTGTATCAAAATGAATTCATCACCAAATGTTGCCTTGTTGATTCCTACTCTAAGGTTTTAATATGTGAAGCTCGGTAAGGATTAAACATGGCATACTTGCATTCACATTTATTACTAAGTCAAAAACTTAGACTAAAGCAGATAACTAAACATACTCAAGATCAAGATCGTGCATAATGTGTGTGTGGTGTATGGTAGAAATAGTATATGAGGAAAAATAAAAGGAAAGTGCTTCTCCTTTGTGTTTTCTTTCTTCTCCCAAAAATCCTTCTTTTATTGATTAGGAGAGGGCATGGCTACATTTTATTTATTTTTTTTTTCAACATCATGCTCATGCTTGATGGAGCATAACTTTTTTTTTAACCATGCCTTTCCCTTCTCTCTTTTTTTTCAAAAGGATTTTTCTTTTTAGCAGAAGAAAGCACATGAAAGCATGGAGAATTTATTTTGGTGGATATATGGATATGGAATAGAATATTGCTTAGCTCCCAGTGTAGGAGTTTAGCATGTGCATATATGTGGGTGTATGATCTTCATCATAGAGCATGAGAAGTATCTGCATAAGTCACTAGAGTTTGACAAAGTTCAATGGAATAGCAGATAACCAAAATGTATATGGTTCAATCATGATAGCACATTTTTAGCTCAGGTAGGAATTTATATCAAATGAGTAACTTTTCAATTTATCATTTTGAAAAACAAAACATTTGGAATTCAAGTCAAACTAGTATCAGGATCATAGCTACTCATATTTACTATCTCATATCTCGCAACAACCTAGACTTAGATCAGCAAGTGCAGCCCATTTACCTTAGGTTCCCGGATAATTGTTGGCTACTTTTATTCAATCTTTGAGAGAGTATTTACCAAGAACTCATATATCAGAGATATAAAACAGAGCAACTATTCATCATTTCAACAAAAAGAACTAGCTTGTCTTACCTAGCATGACTCAAACCTATCCTATCTTTTTGGTATTTTCTATTTTTCAAATTTTTATGTTGTTTTCAAGTTTTATTGGATGCAACTGGAAAGGGAAATATGCAATGTGATACATGTTACCTCAATGGGGGGAGCGAAGTCTCCCCCCAAGCTTGGCTTTCGCTCAGGGTCCTTGATAAGGATTGAATCCCTGAAAGCGAAAGTACGCCTGAAGGTCATCATGCTATTGTTGCATCATGTTGTTGATGTTGGTGAACTGAGCATCAGCAGATTGTTGCCATTCTTGCGTCTGAGCTATGTGTTCCGCAAGGTCGTACTGGATCTCCCCCGTCTGCACATCAAGGGTGTCCATTCTCCTAGTGATTTCACCCAAGTCCCAGCGAGAGGAACTCGAGCGCCATTCACTTGGAGATGGAGGCACACCACTTGATCTGGAGGGTTGGTTGTCCCCCTAGTGGATGTCATGAGGCACATGCCATCGGTCCTCACTAGCGCTTGACCAGGTTGAGACTCCGATGCTATGGCGTGGAGCTTGGGTCCATCCGGGTGCATCCCCAGTTGGTGCCCAACCTACCTCATACATCTGTACGGGTGTCGAGGATGATGAACTTCTTTGTTCATTACTTGTCATGTTTGGCGTCTCCCTGTATGTTCTACCTGCACGAGATTCTTCTATGGTCTGCAGAGGAATGGTTAGTTCATGGCAGTTGTACAAATGATACCCCGCATTTGGCAACGGGATTTCATTTGTACAACCGGGGAAAAAGAATATCAAAGATCCATCTGTTCCATGTTTCAAAATATGCCCTTGCACTAGATAAGCCTCATCAATACGTGGATGAGCGGCCGAGATAAAAGCAATTTGGTCGCTAACGACCCCTAGCCCTTTTGCTATCCGAGTAATCAGGGAAGTGCACTCAACAAGAGCAGAGAACTTTATACTTTCTAACCATTGCCTTATCATATATTTCACAGGAGAGATTTTGATCTTTCTAACCATGGCAAACATGATAATTAATTCATCTCCCCTAATGGGTCTCAGATCACCTCTAGGAAATAAAGTCATAGCAATCCATTTGTGCATGAGCCTAAGTGTAGGATTATGGATATCATTTGTTCTAGGTTTCTTGCAAATTGGAGCACCAGAAATATCTTCCCAAAACCTATTTTTCTCGAACCCAGAAATTCCTTTTTGGAGATCGATTTTACAAGAATCATGAAAACCAAGAAGTGTACTCAAGCCTTTCCATGTGAGCGTGAACTCCTTACGGAAGAAGCGGAAAGAAATACCATCTTTTATTTCTTTCAAAGTGCACAGGAATTGCAAAGTAAGCAAACAAGAACCAGGCTCATCTACCACAGCAAATCTCTGCCAACCAACAGCTTTCCAAATAGAACGAAATTCAACATCCATACCTATCTTTTTTCAGCAACTCCGGTGAGTATTCTCACGTGTGAGCATACTCCCGGTCGCTCAGCATGTAATAGGCTTGTCTCTTCCGATTACTGACAAGGTCGAGGTCAGCATCGCTCAGGAGTTGTCGTGGAGCATCGGCATCTTCCATCGAGATATCATCTGATGAGCGAGTGCTAGACTCGTCATAACGACTTGATGGAGAGCCCGACCCATTGAACAGATGAGACAGTCGCCTCCTCATACTGCACAATGGAGCAAAAACAGGGTAACTCGGTGGGGGTTAGAAATGACAAGAGTTTCACCCGCCAGTTAATTTCACCGAAGCAACTTGTATGTATGTAACTAAAGATTTGAACTTGAGGAAAACTATCAAAGCTTGAATGAACTTGAGAGCAAACTTTGGAGAGGGAATGAAAATGTGTTGAAATGGGGTGGAATTCCGTCTCTCGTCCGGCTGGCTTTTATAGGGTACCCACAACGGTCAGAAATGACATGTGGGACCCACTAGCCGTTACACTGCCAAAAATGGCAGGTAACCGTTGCCTGGCCGGTTCGGCCGAACTCCTGGTGGGCCCAACCGGCCCCACTCTCGGCCGTTGGATTCCAACAGTCAGTGCGGTTGTGGCACAGTGAATTTTCGTTAAAAATTTTATTTTGGTTTGCTCTGAAAAATCTATTTGAAAATTTTCCTCAAAATTCAAAAAGTCCTAAATGCAATTTTGAAATTCAAACATGTGGTGATGCAAAAATTCAATTGTTGAAAACAAATATGCAGATACATACCAATTTCCATGTTGGCGAAGGTCGCGTCATTTAAAGTCCGACGTGCAAGACCGTACCTCCTTTCGATTTAGTTAACGGATTTTCCACCCGTCTCTGGAGGTGAGGGAGTGGAAGTCTTTGGCTTTTCCTTCCATACCTTCTTTGATTTCGGTACGGAAGATGGCTTCTTCTGAGCCAACTGCTCTAACTTCTTGGCCGGTACAGGTGATTTTACCGGCGTCCTCCAATAACGGTTCCTGGGCATTGTTGTTTCCTTTTCCAGTAAGTTATGCATGAACTTTACCAGGCTATCCGTCTTGGGTGGCTCCACTTCGACCACTTGAATATTCTGTGGGAAACGCTGCCGCCAACACCTTCGCCTCGGCTAGATCCACCACCGGCTAGGGAGGCGCGAGGGGGAGGGGTGGCGATGAGAGAGGGAGCCAACAGAGAGGGGTGGAGAGCTCGAGAGCTGGAGAGAGAGAGCGAGAGATGGGCGAGAGGACGGGGGCGAGTTGTTGATGTGAAAAACACACAATGGCCTGGGAGATCTGCTTAACTCTAGAGCAGGTCCAAAAAGCCTGCCTTTAGGTTCGTGAGCGTGCCAGTTGATTTGATCCTGCAATTAATAAGAAATAAAACAAGAAAATAGTAGTTAAATCCACAAATGATAGCCGATCGGCCAGCCGCCGATGATGTATCATTTATCCTTGAGCCGATGTCATGTGTGAATCAATCGGCATATAAAGTAAGTAAGAAAGAAACTAAATCTATTAAATCGGCTGTAGATATTAACGACCTATAATCCTTATTGTTGGAATTTCTTAACGACATTACTCGAAATATAATTCCCCGCAATGGCGCAGAAATACTTCTGGTATATTATGGTTACAGAGTTCATTCGCAAGCGCACGGATATACCATTGTAGCATTTCACCCGAGAGTATTCGAAGGGTATCGTATTTATTTTATCCCGTGGAAAGATCATGTAGAGAGAACTCAACTAATAATTTATATATTACTTGTGATAATCATATTCTAAGCAGGGGTTATGATAATCCAAGGGTAGAGTGACACACAAGCATTTCTACTCATCCTCATAATAAATAATCTAAGCTAGGTGGAAAGAAAAGAGAAAGAGAATCTATTTCTATACTTCTAATATACATAGTATATATACATTCTAGTTAACTGATATACTAGCTATATCCTCTATCCGATGCCCTCCTGGTACTTCGAGAAGCCACCCCTGACTGTCGAGTTCATTACGACAGCCCGTTATGACCATCCAACCGGAGCTAAATACGGAGGAATACCCTCCCCAGGAAATTAACTTAGGATTATA
This sequence comes from Oryza meridionalis, assembly GCA_000338895.3. Classification (NCBI taxonomy): domain Eukaryota; kingdom Viridiplantae; phylum Streptophyta; class Magnoliopsida; order Poales; family Poaceae; genus Oryza; species Oryza meridionalis. Next base: position 13,542,257 of record CM002527.2, on the reverse strand, counting down.
TATAGGCACGGAGGAATACCCGTACTGAGCTGTCACCGTCAGAGGCCCACCTCTCATCCGCAATATAACCCCAAATAATGATATCCCATAATCTAGACACCACGCCTAAACTATCGGATACTACTCTAATATCATCTTCATGACATAGAGTAATTGCATAAGCAAACACTATACCCGCACCAAAGCATCTTCCAGATAAGCTAGCCGTATATTCAGTATAACATGAACATGATGTAAAGTAGGTACTCATATACTCGGAAAGTATTTCAATACCATAAATGTATTTAGAAGAGTATTCTGATAAAAGTATAAGGCTTACAAAAGAGGAAAGGAAAGCTACTAGAGCCATACCCGAACTCTTCCGAAGACTTCCGGACTCCTGATTCCTATTCTAATTCTATTCCACTAGCTAGATACTACTAAACTAAACTTGAGAGGAATGAGAGAGCTCTTGCTTGAGGTGTGTGTTGAAGTGAAGAGAGTGAGCTCCTTATATAGAGGTAGGTATGACGGTTGTGGAAGGGGAATTGTTCGAAGTGCCCTCCAACCGTCATTGGGATGCAATCCTGGACGTCCACGCCAAAAATTGGATCCAACGGCGCCAGGAATGGTTCGGTCGAACCTGGTGAACCTGGGGCTGGCCCAATCCAGCCCAATCTCGGCTGGTGGCCTCCTCTATTGCTCCACTCCGTAGACTTGTGAATTTTGGCCCAATTCATCGTGTCAATTCTGAGTTTTGGCCCATTCATGCATAAGTCTGGTCCTCGACATCGTCTGATTGATTTATCGTTGGTGTTGATGTCGATTCTCCTTCACTTTATTGTCATTCTCTGCAAAAAGGTTAGTAGACCTAATACTAGTGGAATATTATTATTCTAACATATTGATGCATTGCAAGCATCACTAGTTCTCTCCTGTTTTAGTAATATTGACGGTCGAAATTGATCGATAACGACCGTCAACACTTACGTCGATATATACTTAAATCAAGTGATTGGAATAGATCGGTCGCCATGCCGCGACAGTATAAATCACTTAGGTCAAAGTATATATTAACAATGGGATTATAGATGTTTATAGCATAGCCGATCAGATAGATCTAGCGCGTATCGGCTAATACTCCGATACCACTCTATATTAAGATATTAAAGCAAGCAAAATACATTAAACAGAAAGCCTAACATACTTTGTTGTATTAAGATCGTAATATAAAGGGCAGATCTAGCATATCAATTAAGCACATGAAATATAAAGCTAAATCAGGTAAGATCGGCTAAAACCCCGATACTACCCTAATCGGCAACCAAAAGCAGGCTAGAGATTGAGATTCTAATCACGACTTATAAGGTCAAACTCAACTGATGCAGCTATAAGTATGAAAAGAATAACAATATCTGGACAATCAAGCTTTTGGTAACTTCATAGAGTGGTAGATACTCTATATAATCTAAGTCAACGTTGATATTTAACCTGATCGGCTGCCTTCTATTAATAGATGTTTGCCGATTGAAGGTTAAATAGCAATATTGCCAGAGATTATATAGAATATATGATAACTCGATGAATTACATAAATAAGATTAGAGTATCATAATGATGGAAGCACTAATCCTGAGAACGCAAACCGCCATAACAAGTTTTACCTCTAGTTGAAGATCGAAACCGATGCAGCTCAACCCGAAAGCAAGAACTCGTCGAGATGAAACGAAAACAAAAGGGTGGCTATGCGCCGAGATTGTATTTGAACGTGTGTTGTTGTATTACATGGGGCTCGGGGTCTATTTATACCCGAGATTACAAAATATGTCCGTATCGGACACGACTCTTATCTCTAACAAACTCTAAGATACCATAAGTCTTTGCGGCAGACTTTTGCCCAGACTTATCTCTAAGGAAATTACATAAAATATCCTAATTAATAGATACAATTGCCTTCTCAGGACTCAATTGGTACATGGCAATCCATATGAAGCGCGTTAACTCATCCCGACAACGTGTACCACATCACGTTGTCGGAATCAGCTCAATCGGCTAACCTTGTCCGACTCGAACTCCGCCGACTCTGATCGCAGCCGATTCGAACTCAGTCGATTCTTGCTCTGTTTCCAAAACGATCTTGGTCTTGGATTCCGCTTCAATTTAATCTTTATATCCAATACCTGAATTACTAAATTTGGTCGTTAACACGAGTGGATAAGCCCCCCTCTCGGCAAGCCTGGTTTGTTCAAGTGTTGGTTTTTTTATAAAACCGGCTCCTATAACATATTATAGGTGTTGGTTTTTAATTAACCGACACTTATAATATAGTAAAGGTGTTGTTTTTTTTAAAAAAAAGCACCTATACTTTATAGGTATCGGTTTTCCTCAAAAAATGACAAATATAGTCGTTTAAAGGTGTCAGTTTTTTTTTGTTTGTTCAGCATGTGAAGGTGAGAAAAACAATATAGGTACCGGTTTTAACTGTTCCAGCACCTATAATACCGATCTATATGTGCCTTTTTTAGTAGTGATCCCATCGACGATGGCGAGTTACGGTGGGAGGTGGGGGAGGAGCGGGACGCGTGTGTGGTGCTGCAGCAGGAGCTGGAGAAGGAGTGGATTCCTGCTTCATGGAATCTAAAGCTCCCCAAACAAAGCTCTTTACTCTTTGGGAAAATATTGAGTGCAGATTCTCAGTACATCCTCTATGCTTAAGAAATGTTTTTTGTAATCGAGCCAAAGGTTACGCCCACGGTTATGGACCTTTCCGGCATAGTTTTAGTTGTCACTAACCATTAAAAAAGGGTCATTCTTTTTAAAAGAGTTGGTGCATGCGTTTATACTAAGAAAACACATAAGGTAGGGCCATAAGAGCCTGGAGGAAATAAAGTTACACACGGTAAGGAATTTGCAAAGTATGATGGTTTTTGAACGGGACGGCAGAATTTGAAGATACACAAGAGGGATAAGGAAACAACGTAACAGATACAACCATGAAGAACAAAACACAGCAGTTTGGAGTGGAGTTGTCCAGGGCAGACAAGCTTGCAAGGAAGGATTCACGTTCACACATCTTTGTTTATCCTTGGAAATTTTGGTGTATCTGAAAAAACATAGCATTTCTATCTTTTTAGATTTATCTTTTGTGATGGGAACATGTATGGAGTATAGTACTGAAATAGAAAGGGCTGTCTTGGTTTTCTACCCTACTAATTCCTTTGCTAGAGTTATGTTGCCCATGTTTGCTTTGTTACTAATGGGAGCCAAGCTTTATATTACAATGAAGAAATTTATAGAATTGTAATTAATGAAGAATGAGGGATTACCAAACTATTTTGCTTCAAACCAAACCATCAAATTTACTATTTAAGCTAGCAGAGAATTAGTAGGACACTAGCTGTCAACCCGTGCGTTGCACGGGATAATTTAAATATTATTTTCTAATGATATAAAATTTTAATGGGTTAATGCAAGGCGATTCTATGACAACTACATTTTTTTGTTTTTTTAATTTTTCTAGCCATCAACCCGTGCGTTGCACGGACTATTATTATGATACTATAATTAATAAAAAATTAATCATATTTTAAATGTAGATGTTATTCAAATTCGTTGAATTTACTAATAGACTTTGCTACAAAGTTATAAAGATGGAAGAATGTTCTTTTATCCCACGGCTTGTTTGTGTTTATTCAATCTTTCCTATGTAGGATGCTAAGCCAACAACATCTACACAGGAACAGGATGGGTTAATATGTATGATACTAAACATATACTTTACATAAATTAAACAATTGCTATGGTAGTAAATCATTAAAATCAATTTCTTACCAGATAAGTATGTAGTGCTGTCTATTCTTTTGAAGAAATTCTCGATAGTTGAGAATTTAAAGATCTGTTCTTGTTTTGATATGTTTTTTTCAGTCTTGATCTTCTCAACTTTGGTTGTGTATAGGAAGTTCAGTACTTTGTCACTATCAACCGGGTGATACTTTACCTCTGACAGAACCTTGAAATTTGTTATAACGTATACAGATCCTTCTATTATTAATGGCCTGAACTTATTGACCTGATATTTCTTTATGATAGCATGCATCATTGTGCCCTATAGCAAATAATTTAAGTGAGAACAGATTTATATATCGGAATTATCTGCGAGATGAATATCTATACTAACCTCTTCATCGGTAAATATCATGTCGAGGCTAATAAGCTCATTACTATTGGGATTTATGGCATCCCAAAGTTTGCTAATTACCCTGACCTTTACTTTCCAAGTTTCCTTCTGACTGTTGAGAGAGCTTGAAGCATATCATATGCCATTCTACTTGTCCTTCAGTTTTCATAAAAGAAAAAGGAATTGCAAATTAGACTGTTAATTTTATCCAGACCTTGCATTATATGACACTTTTAGATGTGCAACCGAAATAGGCATTGACCATGTATTGTACTGGCATGTTTAGATGTCCAACTGAAAATCTGCAATAAGCACTGTGTTGTACTTCGTGTAAATAATCTATTCTACATATCATGAATGCATCAGGACACTCCTAGTTTCTACCTGCTTCAAAATTATTATTAAACTAACTCAATTCTTTACTGAACTGTGCAGTATTTACATGCGAAAGATCAATAGAAATTGATAATGTACTATACCAAAATCATTCAGTAGGGAAAATAGATCAAAACAACTTATTTAGTAGGGGAAATGGAACGAAACAACTTATTCAGTAGGGAAAAATAGATGGCACACAACATAGCAAGATTGGGTACCTGCGTCTTGCGTCCTTTGCAGTTTCAAAAATGCAGGATTGCAACGTGGACTATAGATGCGATGGCCAAGGATTGCAGACGTGACCATGGATGATGTGCAAGGAAATTAATAGGGTCAGGCCGGTGGTGAATCTAAGCCCTAACGATCCAGATCGAAATTGTTTGAGATGAAAATACAATCTAGATTGATAAAAAATATTACCTGATAAATATCCGAAGGTCGTCTAGTGAGGGATTAATTAAAACTTCGATGTATTTCCTCCGCTCGGAATCCAGATCGTTGGCAGTCCATGGGGATCATTTCCTGTTGTTTGTCGCCGTTACAATAGCCGGTCGAGTCAACTCTATTTTCCTCACTGTGGTTAGGAGTTGGAGATTAAGTGTACTGGAGATAGAATCAATGGCTGTAGATAACTACTGGTTGCAGATATTGCGTGGGCTGTTCGGATATATTTTGTGGGCTTCACACTGATACCACGATGCTTTAAGTCAAATAAGCAGATTGTTAGATTGGAATTCGACATTAAATTTAAGGCGTAATCTATGGCCACGGTTTTACTATTTAGGTAATCAACGGTTAGTATCTTCTGATTAACGTGAGAGCTACTGGAAAGTGTTCGATTAGTATAAGTATAGAGATTGGCACGAATTCAAAACATTGTGTGATACTATCTTGTATACCTCTTCGATAGCATAACCATAAAGAACATAAGTATGTAATTGGATTTAGAAGTAGCGAAATTGTTCAGAGGAAGAGAATTCAACGGTTCATTGAGAAAGTACTAAGGTACTATATTTCCAATGTAAAACAAAAAATGATGATCCATCCGTTTAACTTTTTTATAAGTAACTTAATTAAGTTTGGTTAAATTTATAGAAAATATTAGGAACATCTACAACACCAAATCGGTTTCTTTAAATTTAATATTGAATATATTTTGATAGTATGTTTATTTTGTGTTAAAAATATTGTTATATTCTATTAAAATCTTGATCAAATTTAGATAAATTTGATAATAAGAAAAATCAAACCATTTTACAATATGAAATGAAAATATTATGCTATATGTAGTACTCCCTCCATTCACAAATGGCCATCATATAACTTTTTCAATGTTATTAAAAAATGATTAGCATATTTGATACTCCTGTATGTGACTTTTCGTTTTTCAGTGCATTATTAAAGGGTCATTTGCATGCATTGTTCAATGTACTATTCTTAGAGCAAGTTTAATAGTATAGCTAACTACTAGCTCCAATTTATCTATAGCCAATCTAATAACTTATTCATACAATAGTTACATACTACACTATTAATATCTAGTCCCATCGTGTCTTGGAGTCCGTGCTACAGCTGGCTATAAACCTATAGCCCGCTGCTCTTCTCTCTCCTTATTTATCTACTTAAAATATATTTGTAACTGACTTGTAGCCTGCTATTGCAGCTGCTCTTATAATTGGTGTATTCATGCATGTCAGTAATATCATTGGTGCGAATTGCCCTTGATGCATGTGTAGGACGCAAGAAACGGTGTTGCATGTTAATTGATATAAATATTAGGTGGCATGTGAGAATGTATTGATAGCGATGCATAAATATGTTGATTATTTGTGAACGGAGGGATGTGAGAATGTATTGATAGCGATGCATAAATATGTTGATCATTTGTGAACGGAGGGATACTAGTTTAGATGTAGCGCGTTGTCCGTGCTACCTTGTTAGTCTCAAAATATAGTAGCTAGTCTTTTGAAGATGTTCGCGTATTTATATGGGTGAGTGTGTCGTACCGTGTTTAAAATTTAAAATAAAAGGAAAAGAAAAGCTTTGAGAAAGATAAAATAATTCTGGTCGGAGCAGAAAGGAAAAGACTATACGCTAAATTTTTACTAATATCGATGTGTCATGCTATGAAATTTTATATAACTTCTATCTATTTAAATTAAACGGTTAAGATGATTATTAGTAAAAGTTTAGTAAGAAAAATTTAGCACGTATAGCGTTGCTCGAGCAGAAATAGCCGTGCCCCCTAGCGTGTACAACCTGCCAAAACTGCCAATCCCGTCGTCTCGTCTTCCCTCCGCACAGGACAATCCCCCAACCGAACACCCACACCCACGCCCACGCCCACGCCCACGCCAGCCGCCGCGCGCTGCCGCCCCCGCAATCCACCACCCGCGAACACCACCAAATTTCCACCGATCCCAACCCCCCCCCCGCCCCCCCCCCCCCACACCCCGACCCCATCCCCCCACGCCGCCGTCCGCAACGAAAACGAGACCAAATTCCCCTCACGCCTCCTCCTCCTCCTCCTCCTCGGTTATGCGGTGATGGCGCGGTGCCCCGGCGCGGCGGGCGTGGCGGAGCGGTGGACGGCGCGGGCGCTAGCGGGCGCCGTCCTCGACGTCGCGCTCGTCTGGGCCTGCCTCTGGGTCGCGGCGGCCGCCTCCGCCGCGGCCACCGCCCTCGCGCTCCTCGGCGTACCCATCCCCTGCACCTGCGCCCGCCCCCACCTCCCCTGCCTCCTCGCCTTCCTCTCCCGCTACCCCTCCCGCGCCCTCGCCTCCCTCGCCTCCGCCCTCCTCTCCCGCTTCCCCTTCTCCTCCTCCTGTTCCCCCTCCCCCTCCTCCGACGACGACCACGGCGTCGAACAGGAGGAATCGGGCCCTGTCGATGGGGCGGAGGAGGTGGACCAGCACCCGGCCGACGACGGCGAGGTGAGGCGGGAGGTGGTGGTGGTGGAGGAGGAGCGGGACGCCCGCGCGGCGCTGCAGCGGGAGCTGGAGAAGGAGCGGAGCGCCGCGGCGTCGGCGGCGGAGGAGGCGATGGCCATGATCCTGCGCCTGCAGAAGGAGAAGTCGGCGCTCGAGATCGAGGCGCGCCAGCAGCGCCGCACCGCCGACGAGCGCTGCGCCTTCTACGAGGACGAGGTGGAGGAGCTCCGGGACATCGTGCTCGTGCGGGAGCGCGAGTCCCGCGCGCTGCAGAAGGAGGTGGACGCCTACCGCCGCCTCCTCGGCCTCGCCGCGGAGGACGGCGACGACGACGACGACGAGGATGATATGATGACGCCTCCTAGCACCATGGTGGAGGGCGAGCCAAGCACGTCCAGATCTGTGTATAAGGATAGTAGAAATGGCGCGATGCCGCAATTGGGGAATGACTATGGGTTCAGCTTGAAGACGCCGTTTTCGCCCCAAGAACTACTGCCACCTATTAATGTGGGTCATATCAAAGGGATCAATGAGGATAAGCCGTCTGCTGGGACATCTGAGAAGATTCCCATGGTTGGATTGAAACCAGAAGTTGATAGCTCCAAGGATGATCGCGTGGAGACGATTGAAATTCTTCCACTATCTGCTCGAAGCTTAGATCAGGTTGGTTATGGTGAAGTTGTTGCTGCAGTTGATACAAAAGCTCCAGAGCAACTGCCTGATGAGTTTCGGGAGGAGTGTGGAGGTGTAGACAAGATTGGTGGCGATTCTACGGGAAGTGAGAATGATGCGAATATCTATGATGTGCATGTGGTTGATGATATATGCTTCCCAACTGAAGGTATGAGATTGTGGATAAATAAATCTCAATTGATTGATTCTTATATCAAGTATATGGCGTGTGGAATCGTAAACCTGTTAAATTCATTTTTGGGATGTCTTCACTCTTCATAGATGGCATGCAGTATTTACGAATTACTATTGGTACATGATAAGGTTTATTTAAACCTTTCTTTGCTTAGTTTGCATAAATGTTTCCTGTTATTTGATGAGAAATTCTGTACTTTATTTACCATGCCACCTGGTTACTAGCACTGAAACCAGTTCTTTGTATACAGTTAAAGGCCTGATTTGTCGAAGTTTCTCAGATGCAACAATGCAAGCAGAGAAGTTACAAAACAGAGTTGCTGCAGATGATCTCCTTGGGAAAAGTCTGAATGCCATTAAAGGTGCACAAGACAAGATAAAGCATGCAGCAAGTGAAAGAAAGCAATCATTACAGCTGCAACTCTTAGAGGACATAGCTAACCAACTTCAGGAAATCAAGGTTGCTGCAGAAGCAGGGCGACAGCTGCATTGTGCTTCCCCTAGAAATTTGAAGAAAAGCTAGGTCAGTGCTAATTATAGTTTTCCTGTTGCGTACTTTGACTTTTTTTTCTCTTTTGTAACAGATGTATCTTACTTCAGATTTAAAATGACATATTGCCAAAGAAGCACAGGATCATGGGGCCTACATTATCAGTCCCCCCAGCTTAACTCTAGGAGGTTTAAAAACTATAAATATGCACATTAATCAGAAAATAAAATATATGGAAATTCCCATGTTAATCAACGAAAAAGAAAACATCGTGAGCATCCAATCTACCTAAAAGATGTAACAAATAGCTTGGATTGTTTAAAAGGGAAATCTTCATGCTTTGATTTTGTGGAACATGCATTCTATCAAAGGCTAATCCGAGCAAGGAATTAATGTGAGTGGAATGTGTATTCACATTTCATATCTTGATGAGCCCAACACAAACATAACTCACTCATGCATGGACGTATGCATCCATGTCTGGCATAAGAGAGTAATTAGTATAGTCCCTTGCATGTAGTGTTTGCAAAGATAATATTGGTGTGTTGCAAATAGTAGTAACCCATCACTCATGCATGCTTGGTCATTTCCACATTAGATCTTAATTTGGTGGACAATGAATTAAGAGACATGCATGCCTTCCATCTTCCAATAAATAAATGATGTCTGAAAATTAATGATAAAATTGGAGAAATGAATTTAACCACATAACCAACTGCTGGAACAAATTGCCTTGTGAAATCCTTCCTTTTTGCTACCCATTTTTCTACACAATGTGTTACTATTAGATAGTTGTGTACCGTGAATGCAAGAAAATAAGAATTAGCACTTGCACACATCTGTGTGTATATATAGCCCCTTGCGTGTAGTGCATTGGATATGGGCATATGTTTATGTTTTAAGAAATATTATATTTAATTGAATGAGAATGTGCTGTCTAAACATAAAACAATGAGAATAGAGTTTTATAGATATTTCTCTAACTGTATGTGATGGAAAAAGGTCGCAAAAATAACTTTAAGAATAAAATAGACTTAAAATGTATGCGGATGCAAAACTGTAGAACCAAAAGCAATAGATTTGTAAAATGAAATATAAACTCTTTGAATAAGGTTAGACAGTCCCCAGGAGCTATTTGAATAAGGATTCTCATAGCTCAGATTTATTTTGACGATTAGCATTCACTCACTGAACCAAAGAGGCCTGTTTACATTGGGTTCAATTTACACAAAAAGCACAAACTATTTAGTGATGTCTCCCTTGGTACTATACACAACAGTTTCTTGTACAATTCCATATAATACATGCCTAATTAGGCCAAGCTGCATGTGTTTTCAACAGCCTCCTACTGCCCTAATTCATCTGTACGTCCTTATCATTTATTTTTGTGTTCTTTGTACGTACTCGTGTATTGAAGCACCTGAAACAAATCAATTTCGTTGAATTAAAGCATTACTTATCAGACAGACGCTTGAGCCCCATCAGTAAGCTCCATTTGTCTAAACCAAAAGCAGCAATTGCGGCCTGGGAATGTCTGGATGCAAATCTGCTCTTGAATTACTTAAGCTTTTTCCTCGAGTTTATTCTGGGCAGACGTGTCTATGGAGTCCAAATACAATAAGACAAAATTCTTACTGAACAAACTAAAAAAAAAATAACCTATGGACAAAAGGTCATGGGTAGCTTTAGATAGGATAAAACATGTTCAGTTACTGAATTCTGGGTGGTGCAGATCATAAGCATGATATAGTTTGGTTAAAGAAATGTTTGTAAGCAATATAACAAGTTCATTGCCCCCACACAGTGTGAAGCCACCAGAGCTACTTTCTGTTCTTCCACTTTTGATCTTTCGAAGTTCACGCATGAAATTCCAAATTTGCAAGATTCTGTGCTTGACTTGTGCTATAATTTTGCAGGACAGGCATATTTTGGCATCAACGGTGACACGGTTGATGGTGTACATGTTTGTTTTGATTTTTGGTCTGTTGATTTTGTGGCATGGTTAAGGTTTGTTTGTTCTTTTGATTACATAATTTTGGTTTGTTATTGATGTACATGTACATAAAAGGTAGATTTATTTGTTGTTTGCAATCCTATCTGCTTTAAACGAATTACACGCTCAATATGCGGCATCTGTTTTTCCGTTTTAAACGACATCTGGGGATGTAGGGTTAACTTCGTAATTCTGCATCCACTAGAATTGAGTTCCTCCTTTGTAACAGGAAAACTAGATCCTATTTTTGCTTTCAGTGGGAGTAGAAACAATTCTAAAGACTTGACAGAAGAACACATAGTTGATCAATAGCATACTTATCAACAAATGTTGAATGCTTCACCAGATTATATATATATACATTGCCACAGTAACAGCCATTTCCATGTGTCCAAACACTATGTAATAGTCCGAACAAATATATATTACATCAAGTAAAGGGAAGTTTTCACAGTTTTTGCTGATCATAAATAGCAATCGAGCAACACCACAGAATGGTCCTAACCACTAACAGTTTCAACCACAAAGAGCAAATTACAAAGTGTGTTGTATGCAAAGACAAAGAGGAGACTAATCCTATCCTACTCCTTTTTGGAGGTATGGATGGCAGTCACTGAGGAGACCATGGAATCAACACCGCACTTGTTCTTGTCATGAGGGCCCCTGCAGATCTTGTAGTACCCCTTCTCCCCCCAGTTCTCGCCCCACGAGTTCTTGATGATCCAGTACGGCTTCTCCTTGAAGCGGATCGGCGCGTATCCCGCCGATCCGTAGCCAACAAGGAGGACACCATGGTCAAGGTGCCTCCCACAGATGAAGGGGCACGACACGCCGCCGATGTATGTCTGCATGTAGGCCGCATTGATTGCAACTGCAAAAAACAAAAACATCAGCAATAGACAAACGGATGACAGCAATTTGTTCAAATTTTTGCAAATGTTTGAATCCTTTACTTGCAAGAGGGCCATGCTTGACGAGGTTGGCAGCAATTTGATCCTCGTTGACGGAGATCACACTGAAGTTCTTTACTTGGGCAACGATTTTGGACTTGTCGAACTTGCAGGTGTTTTCTCGTCCAGCGTACGGGTAATCTTTCTCGCTCTGTAGGCCACCGGATTTCATGAGGTAGCTGAAGGCTGTGGTCATCAAGCCACCGTTGCATCCTGAGTCGCATGCGCGCGATTCTGACGCATCACACTGCAAATTTTACAATAGCATAGCATATATATTAGCTGCACCTTTCGATGAAATTACAAATGGTAAGATAACATGTGGATAAGCTTGTGTTCGGGAGGAGATGATAGGACTCTCCTCTGGGCAAGGAAAACAGGATTGCTTATTAGCACATAATTAATTAAGTATTAGTTAAAAAACTTGAAAATGAATTAATATGATTTTTTTACAACAATTTTCCTATAAGAATTTTTACAAAAATGTTTAATAATTCAGGAAGCATGCGTGCGGTAAACGAGGGAGTGGAAGTTGGGAACCTAAGAGCTAAGAACACAGCCTTAAAATGTAAAGTCTACTACAAAATGTGTAAGACGCAATCGAATTTATTTGGGATAAATTTGGTTAAACAAAATAATTACTTCTCATCCAAAGCACTAAAAAACTTGCTTCAAGTGAGAAAGAACTGAATCTCCAACTTGCTTTCACTCTACAGTTTCTGTCGCTCACCAACCAGGACAGAATAAACCAAGATAAGGACAACACAACAGCTAGTAAGTCACAACTAGGGTTGTAAATTTCGGTCATTTCGGACCCCTCCAATAAGATATTATTTCGGCCGAAATTTTTAAATTTTTCCATAAATTTTGATAATATTTGTTCAAACTCAACTAAATTTTGTTCAAAATTTTGAAAATTTCGGACCGAAAAATTTCAGCATTTCGGTGGGCACCGATCAAATCGGCTAAACCGATAGGTTTAACCCTGGTCGCAACAAAGCAACCCACGGGAATACCCCTATGCGTCATTCCTTCTATTCTATCTATTCGAATCAAAATTAAAATCAAACCGAGTTCCATTAACTCATAGTCAACGAGAGCTAGCACAATTCGAGAAGAAGAACAAGAAACTTAAGAGCTTGATGATGATGTGCGAGGAGGAAGACGAAGACGAAGGAGAGGGACATACCTCGTGGTCGCAGTCGACCATCTGCTGCTCGCTGAGCACCTCCAGCTTCCCCGTGGCGAGGAAGTGCGCCCCCTCCAGCGCCCCCGACGTGCTGAACGACCAGCACGATCCGCACGAACCCTACACCCCCACCCCCAAATCCACCAACCAACCAATCATCAAACAACTCCAACGATTTCAAATTTTCAATCCATCCCAAATTAATCTGATGGTGTGATCCGATCCCGAACCTGGTCCTTGACGGGGCCGACGGCGCCGCGCTCGCGCCAGTCGAAGTCGTCGGGGAGGCCGTCGGTGGGGAGGATGGGGGCCTCGTGCGGCTCCCCGCCAACGAGGCCCTCCAGCGAGGGGCGGCGGAGGCCGAGGAAGCGGTCGCGGAACTCGCCCGGGGTGAGGTCGGAGAACTTGGTGACGCCGTGCGTCGCGGTGGGGTCGAGCCGCTGGTGCCGCCGCGCGCGGCGGAGGTTGGCGGCGAACACGGACATCCGGTACGCGCGCTCGCCGGCGTCCCGGTACGTCCGCCCGAACCGCCGCTCGAAGCTCGCGAAGTGCGCCTCCGCGTCCAGCTCCCCCAGCTCGTCGCCGCCGCCGACCACCTGCTCGATGAGCGGGTCCTCCTCCCCCTCAGCCGCCGATGAAGATAGCGCGGCGGCGGAGGAGAGGAGCAGGAGGAGGAGCGCCGCGGCGGCGGCGAGGCGGTGGCGGTGGCGCGCCATGGTTTGGTTTTTGATTGGTTGGTTTTTTTTTTTTTTTGGTGAGATTTCTTGTGTGGGTTTGGTTCCGTTGAATTGAGCGATTATTTATAGTGAGATGAGATGATTGGTTTGGTTGCTTTGTGATTAGGTTGGAATTGCTTGGGGGTAATGGCGATTAAGTGTGATGAGTGCAGTGACAAACTGACAGGGATGTTCACGGCGATGATGAGAGTGACCGGTAGCAGTGTGAATTCAGTCATCTCATTGTGTTTTCTCTAATAATGTTTTCAAAACTTTTAGTTCTAGTTTTAAAATAGCCATGTAAAAATCGTTTTAAAAGAAGTAAATCATTTTTACAGAGCGTCACGTCAGTGTCAATAGTGTACAAGATTTACAAAATCGTTAAAGTGGAAGTTACCTTGCTGCCCCCGAGCGGTTTCGTCGATAACCATGATTAGAGCAGTCCCAACCCTCCACCTAGAATAGTGTATATGGCATTAATTATATTGCTATGTAGGATTTTTAACTTATGTGGCACTATATTAATTAAGAGAGAGAGTGAAGAGAGGAAGAAACTGGGTCTCATGCAAGACATAGCTTCAACACGAGAACCTATGCACTAGGCACTATCAAGTTTTGCATTGGGAGAGAATAGTGTCTTCATAATAGATGAAGAATAAATATAATTTGTAGAGAAAAGAGATGATGTATTTATTAATGGCCCACTTTAAGAAACCATGGGTCGTAAAGTGTAGTTTTTATTGTGATATCTTATTGATATAGCACCATAAACACTGCTTATAGACACTATGGGTTGGGACTGCTCTTACTAAGAAAACCGGGTGACGCGGTGATGGATAGGGTGTTAATAAATACGACGTTAACCGCTTGATTATTATACTAATCGAGCCCGTATAAATTAAGAAACCACTCGATAAACCGGCTAATCAAACTGAAATTTATTTTTTTCGTAAAATTGTCCAAATTTAATTGTTTGTTGGGCAACTGAGCGGTAATCATTATTATCGACAAAACCGCTAGAGAGCAGAGTGACTCGGACTGAACAATTGTAAACTAGACACCATTAACCATTAACCGTGAAATTTACTCTTTTTTTATAGAAAAACTGTCCAAATTTATGGCATACTAATGAAGAAAAAAATTCACAGCTCACCTAAAGAAGCGACGGTAATATCTTTCTAGATTTTATATAGATAGCTGCAGTTTCCTGTAGAAACGAAATGATTCTTAGAGAGTTTCCTGTGTTTCAATCATAAAAAAAACGAACATTTTGTGGTGCTCATAATTAATGTCACCATTTAGTTAATTCCTCAGTTCAGAAAAAACTCAAGCTAGGAAGGAATGTAACTGTCCAGATTCTTTTCTCCAACAATAGTTGAATGAAAAATTGGATATTCATAGCATGTTTTTCGAACTGATAAATAGTTTGTTTCGTGCGAAAACATTCTATATATAAGTTGTTCTAAAATATCATATAAATATAATTTTCAAGTTTATAATAATTAAAACTCAATTAATTATACATCAATATCACCTTATTTTACGTAAAACACTTAATATTTATCTTTATCTACATAAATTTTAAACACCACCTCAATTAAGTATTTTATAACAGAGGAAGTACGTCTCAAATTTTGTTAGTGTAGCTGTGTAGGTATAGCATTAGGTGGTTAGAACCGTGGAGCTGAGACTTGCACGTCAGGTTCCTAAATTTCATGTGACTGTTCAAATAGATGTTTAAAAAGGCTTTTTGAGCAGTGACCATGTGGCACGTTGACCCAATTTAAGTTGGTATGTGATAGTATATGAAAACGTAGATCAATTATAAAAAATCATAATCATAGATGATCTCAAATGGCAGTATTTGAAGTGGCTACAGTGGATTCACATTGAGCTAGTGTTGTGCCATCTCTAATTATCAACATTAATTATGCCATTTGGATAATGGATATTCATTGATCCGGCTGTTCATATATTGTTGGGGGATTTCATTGGAAAGCTCTTAAGTTAAGGGCATGTGGAAAATAATTGCTTTCGCTTGACATTAACACCAAAATTTGGTACGGTTTCTAGTGGATTTAGTTAAGAAAAAAAATCAATTGGTAGATGGAAGTTTACCTAGATCAAGGTGAATTCGAAGAGGAATCGTGAAGACCACAGTAAGAAAGTTTCATATTTTTAATATATCTCTTAAATAGGCAAGATTAGTTATTTTTCTTTACTCGTTAGAGTCATATCCCATGCCCCATAAGGACTTGTATCAATATAAGGTATAAATATGCACATCCTAAATCTTTGTAAACTATATCTTCATAAATCAATACAATTACTTTCGGTATATCGCCACCATTTATTTCGACGAGATCTTAGTTTCGAGCAGGGCTGCATCATTTTGATCTTCAGCAAGGGAGTAAGTTACGTTAACTTCGCTTGTATCAGCGTGACTAGAACTTTCTCAGTTAATTCCGATATTCTATTCAAGTTAGCGTGAAGGGGAGGGTGGCGACTTATCGTGGTTTGGATTCGCCATCAAGAAGGCTGGATCAGCGTGCGCCTCCCCCGATGGAGCTCGATGATACAGCGATCGTCATGACGCTATGTGACACGACGATGTCACTATTACAAAAAGACACGTAGAGGTTGGCACTATAGGTGTCGGAAGTGCTAAAACCGGTATCGATAGACCATTTCCCACCTTCGCAAGCTGAAAATACAAAAAAGAGCACCTTTGAACGATTATAGATGCCGGTTTATAGAAAAACCGACACCGATACTATAGGTGCCGTTTTTAAAAAAACTAGTATCTATAATATATTATATGTTAAAACCGACACTTATAGTATATTATATATGTTATTTTTAAAAAAAAAAACAAACTACACCCATAAAATCGAGCCGAGCCAACCCACCGCACCCACCCACCGCGCTCTCTCTCTCCTCCTTATCTCCTCATTGCACCCACCGTTATATCCTCCCTCTCTCTCTCAGCTCTCTATCTCTCCACCTGGCAGGATTGGAGGCGTGGGCCACAAGACGGCGACCCGGGGCCAGTGGCAGTGCCCTCCCCTCTGTCAGATTCGACGATAGGGGAGGCGGCGGCAACCGGGCTGTCCAATGACGGTGGTGGCACCCTCCCCTCTGCCAGATCCGACGGGAGGGGAGGCGGAGTGGTCCGACAAGAGGGGAGCTTGTGCCGAGGGTGGAGAAGGAGGAGAAGCCCCAATGGCGGAGACTCCACTCTCCCCGGCGGCAACAATGGATCCTCTCTCTTCGGTGGTGGCTCCATTCTCCTCAACGGCAGCAGCGACTCCTCCATCTGGTGGTGGTAGCGATTTTGTTCATGATTTTTGTGGATGTTTTTTTTATTCGTGATTGTGTTCTTGGGTGATTGGAAGCTATGCATCGAGCCGTTTTTTTTTTTTGATTCTTGGGACCACAAAGGTGCTAGTTCCAAACCGGCACCTTTGATTTCTCTCATCTGTGCCGCCTTCTAAGTGTCGGATGGAAAATCTGACACCTATTCTGGGTTTCCAACTAGCACCTATCTAGGTTTCTGTAGTGGAGTGTTTTTGTTTGTCTATATATAATCTATTGATGTTAATCTGTTGGTGTTTGCATGTCACTGGAGTGATTTAAATATGTTTTTATTGAAAAGTTGATGTGTTTTTTTCATGAAAATGGATTTTATTTTCTTTTTTGGCTAAAATATCTCTTTATTGGCGGTTGACTCAAAAGTGTTAGCTGTGAAAATTGATTTTCACTAGCAGATTTCGTAATCTTAAGCTCATCATCTTAATCTATCTTAAACACATAAGTAATTATATAGCCGATGATACGGCAAAGTAAACAAGCTGTACAACACGATGTTTTCCACAACACTGTACTCCCCCTCAGTCAAAAAACACTCTACTCCCCCGTCCCAAAAAAGCTAACCTATGTATGGATAGGACATAACCTAGGAAAATGAATCTAAACATATTCATATTCAGATTCGTTGTCCTACGTTATGTTCCATCCATGTCTAGCTTGGTTTTTTTTTGAATGGATGGGGTATATCTCCACCTACGGTTGTGTCGTTAGTGTGTGTGAGGGGGAGGGCCAAGCGCGCCACCGCCAACCATACCAAGCCAATAGCCAACGTGAAAGGGTATGTAGTCTAGTGATTGCAGTGATCTGAGTAGCGCATCAAGGTCTTGAGTTTAAATCTTTATAGGAGCGAATTTCAGATTGGATTATTCGAAAGCTAAGTTTCTAATTTAAAAAGATTGCATATATCCGGTTGGATGTAAAGGTCGGATAAAAAATATCCTTCTTAAAAAAAAGTAGCTAGCCAACCGTGTCATGACGACGAAGCAAAACATACGTAGGTCTGCTTTCCGTGCGACCAATCATCCATATATACATCCAGTTGATATATCCATATATCGAACTGATTGGTCATCATTAGACCATCATCCACACCTGGAGTCCTGGAGGCTCTCACCTGGGGGATACACACTCATGTATGATCGTTATAGGCAGGCCGGCAACCCGTGCTTCGTGCGCGCGTGCACGACTAGGAAGCTGTTGCGGCTACTCCACTCCACTACGTACAATCAGCTATACTACTTCGCTCTTTGCAACGCCACCCGTGAAGAGGACAAACCAAGCGTTGGTGATTGATCTCGCCGACCATCTTTCTATATATCCTCGGTAGTTAGCTCTCAATCAATTTGTCATCGGCAAAGAAAACCTCACTAAGATTTGTTTTGGAAGATCCTACATAAAATTCTCTTTTGGTTATTTGGAGCTTTGGATTTGGATTGTTGATAATCCTGTGAAGAAGCAAGTTTTCATGTGAAATTTCGTTTGAATCTCTCTTTCCTACCCTGTGTTTGCATGTGCATTCATATTAAAAGAAAAAAAAACTATGTTCTTAAGGAGCCCTAGAAGATTGGTTCTCGACGTTTGTAGTGATCATAATAGCGGCCGCTATACCGGTACCGCTACAAGATAGTGGATTGCATTTAGCGTATTAGAACTTAGTGACCGCTATAATGCTTCACGACGCTATAGTAGTCTGTTATAGTGCTTCACGACCGCTGTTGACTTTATCGCATCGCTACAATGTGTAAGCGATGTTCTTTCACATATAGATACATATAGATAGAATAACTTAGCATTGTGTATCTTCTTTATCTTATATATTTATATGTTATTTCATAATTTTTATGTTATAAAATGCCAGAGAAATTAAGCATGCATTCTAAATTTTAATTTTAAGTGAAACTTGATATTAATATTGATACACAACCTAATTTTATAGTTATTTTTCTTAATTCCTCTATTGAAACTTAGCGTCCGCGATAGCTGACGCTATCCGCAATCCAGACACTAATATACTACAGACACACAATCCGTTACCTAGACACTAATCTGCATCAAACTCTCTTGACACTACAATAAGCAATGTGATTGAGGTCCTTACTGGGATAGCTTGTCTAGCTTTACTTAAAAGAAGCTACAAGGCACCTCCCAAATGGCAAACTTATGCTTCACTTCCAAAAGAAAAAAAATGACAATCTACTACCCTATCAATTGGCACATAGCTGTGTTCACACCAGTTGAGTAGTGAGCCGGAGTCCGTTACCTCAAGGCTCAAGCCATGCCCTTTACCTCCCATACGGCCGTTGATTAACACTGTTTCACTGTCAGACTCGAGATAAAAAGGATGAGAAGCCCAGGCACAAAAAATCGAGAATGATTTGACACAACCACGTGTAACATTGAACACAACGAACGAAATGACTAATTAAGTATTAAAAGGCCTAGCAAGTGTTTTACCTACAAACTCACATACCGATCACTAACAGTAGCCTTTATTGGCATTCCTTGCCTGTACACAATGCTGGAAGTGATCTGGAAGTGAGATGATAGAGCTACCTCGGTGTAACTGAAAAGGCGAGGTGTAACACTAAACATAGGGGAATAGCCTACAGCCTCTCCCTACACAAGCTAGAATGGCTGGAATCTTCACGTCAGTGTAACTGAAAAGGCGCAACTGCAATGCCCTAAGAGCGTGAAACGAAGTAGAGGTCTTCCAGTTAGTGAATTTTTGGTAGAAAAATAGCTATTTTTTCTCAAAACTTGCGACCTTTTCGGGCAGCGTTTAATTGCTCCAGCAAGTCTTGTATGGTAGAAGAAGCATCCTGGCAAAGAGTCCAATTGCTTATCAAAGTGAAGTAGCAGTGATACTGCGATTTAGTACAAAGATATACTTGTTCGGTCTCTCGCACTCACCTTTAGCTTCCCTCGCAGATTTTCCTCTTCTAGGTCTCGTCGACCTCTTTCTTCTGAGAAGATGTCAATCAATGCTTCTTGTTCCTTGTTTGAAGTTTCTAGTTGCCTCTGTGCATCCTCTAACTGGAAAGCAAAAAGGTTGTGTAAGGGATGAGCAATATACATTACATGAAGATTGCAGCGAATTCTTGTGGCAAAAAGATGGAAAATATCATTGTCCATAGCTTTATCAGTACTAAAAAAAGTTACAGGCAAAAACAATGCTAACTACCCTTAAACGGACAAAAATAAGAACACCAAATTGCAACACAATAGTTTCCAAACGCCCGTAAAAATGTGGAAGCATGAAATTGTGAAAGCTTGATGAGAAAAACACAAAACAGCATTTGAATCTACTTTCAAGCAAACGAAACTACATGTCAAGATAATTCCCGTGAATTCTGACCTGCATTTCAACAAATCCCTAAATGGGGAATGTGAAGCACTCAAGTACTGAGATAAACACTTAGTTTGCTATTCCATGGAACAAATTACGAATTTAGACTTCAAAGCATCATAGTTTGCCGTTGATATTGTTTTTACTAATATATCACATTGTTCAAATAGTTTGTCACTCAAAATTAAAGAACCAAAATGGCACCAACATGGGTTGGATAAGTACTAATATATTTCAGGCCCAAAGAATTACAGTTTAGATATCAACAATCTACAGGGGTAAGGACTTATATATAGGTGCATACCCTCTCTGTTAGCGATTTGTTCTTATCACGTTCAATCGCCAGCTCCTGTGACAATGATTCTTCCACCTTCAATAACCTGACAACGAAGCAGCACAAAGGAGCAAGGCATTTTATAACATTCTCGTGATAAAACTTCATACCTTAGTAAATTGCTGGAAAAAATGTTACTGCAAGCTTCACAAAGAAAAAACGAGAACGGCAAATCATATTGAACTGCTCAGGATGGTTGTACCTGGATGGTCTTAAATCATGCATAACGTAGTATATATAATAGCATATACATAGTTTTGAGTGGTTACTAGCCTATATTCTGTATAGTTTACTGGTTTTAGACTGAGTTAGGGCTACAATTGGTACTTGTCAAATAACTTGACAGATTTCTTCAGAAAAACTAGCACAATACATAATGCCTACAACCCACCCAACCCATTTGGAATAGGGCACATACAAACAGGTTACCTGAATTTATTACGTTTGGATCGCCAAGTTGCACCTCCATTTTTTTTTGTTTGAAAAATATTAGTACGTATACATGCGCATACATAGGTACATGTTAACCCATATACTTAGCCCATCCTCCTCAACATGCATATCTCGAGTTCTTGATTCTCTAGATTATAATCATAGTTTTCATTATTATAAATTGTGACTGAAAATTTGAAAAATAAGTGGGGCCTAAATATGCGTATAAGAGATGAAAACAATCTGAACTGAAAAGAAAGACCATTACAGCAGGCAATAGTAAATCCTTAGTTATCACTGACTATCATCCAGTCATCCGCATCTACAAACTGTTATTTCATTCAAATACTGACATGAAAAGTAGAAGCTGAATCCTGCTATATATTACCTTTCCTTCAACGATGAGTTTTCGTCCCTCAGTTGCTTGATAATAGTCTCATGATCATCAATAGTATGTTCCCCATTACTTGCTGCATTAAGTCGCTGCAGAGCAAACATCAGAGATAATCCTGAGACTATGTACTTGAACAACAACCATATATAAAATTTGGAGTCATCTATCGTAGACTGATGATAACCAACAGATATATATATATATATATATATATATATATATATATATATATATATATATATATATATATATATATATATATATATATATATATAAATCATGTTAAAGGTGCATTACTTTATATAAATAAAAGAGCTAAACACTGTAATTTTCAAAAGTACTCTGCAGATTGTATTTTGAATTGGAATTAATCTACTAAACACTATTCTTTTGGAGGAAAGAATAGTGCTTGCCCCATGTTTTTGTACCAGCCTTTACAGTTCTACAGCAGAGCGATTAGCTCAACACACTAATTTCAGAGTCAACAATGAGAGCGATCCATGTTGGAATTATTGCTCCTCCAAGATTATCAGCTAACACTTCCATTCTTCAGTATATCCACATTGAAACCCCACACTTACCTAAATGAGCAAGTAATTATAAAAGCAAATCCTCTAGTAATTCTAAAAGCAAATACCATAGGATAACTAGGTATAAACAGATTAAGAAGCTTTTTTCCTAATTACTACAAGAAAAATCCTCAAATCTGCTGTAATATTAGATTAATGAGTTTCTTCTGTAGACTAGGTACAATGTTCACTCCAGCAAAACATGGCCTAATTATCATCTGCAAATTAGTGTGTATCTAAATATAAGCACAATAAAATAAAAGTTTCACAGTACAAAGAAAAGGTCTGAGGGAGAACAAAATTACCACAGGCTGGGATGTAGTTTTGTTTCTCTCTCTTTCTGTCCGTCCATTGGATGAAGGTGTTGCCAAAGCAGTCCCATTCTGGAAAGATTTTCTATGTGGATTTAGGATATGAGATCTTGAACTTGTTGGAGTTGGGGCACCCACAAACTCAGAATCACTTTCATCACTGGTATCTGAAAGCCCATACATTATTGATCTTCCAGGTTGTTTAGTCGTTGCAGACTTATCAGTTCTTCGCTGAATATGAAATGATGTGCTTGCCTTCCCAGATTTTGTATTTGATTTTCCAGTAGAGTAAGGTGATTGCTTTTTATTTGATTGTCCATAATCTTTCCCAGTAGAGTAAGGTGATTGCTGTGCACTTTGGGTAACTTCAGGGGCGTCCTCTGTCCAAAGAAGGCCATATTTGTAAAATAATAGCTACATATCTCTAAAGATAATTACAATTCAAGTGAAAGAACAACAAAGTTTCATGCCCATTAAAAGTTTCATACCCTTCAGTCAATAATATGACAGTTGAACATTGACAGTGTCAGAAGATGTAACGTTGACCATCCTTTTGGCATAAGAGTTAAAAAATTATAAAAAATGTTGCATTATGACATTTTCATACACTAATGCTACCATTACCTAATGCCAAAATTACACAAAAAATTTTAATCATTAGTGATTGAAGGCAAATAAATAAGTTCAATCGTCACATATTCCTAACGGGGATAAGCAAGCCTTAGCAGAGGGATATGTATACCGATTCATATCTATAGAATACTTATTAAAAACACAGGTGCTCAAGATGGAGTGCACACTGAAATTGCATCTATGATGATGTTTCACATCTATGAAAGAAACCATATATGTTTGCAATGTACGGCCTCCTTATTGCCAGCACAAGAAGAGTGATAAGGTGAAATAGGGCTATTATTCCTTGTCTTTACACAGATGACCCTACTCAAAACTATTGTCAGTTATCTAATCAACCGCATGTATAAACTCTAAAGTTATCGTGTTCCCCATCGTGTTTTTCCGGTATTCGTGTTCCCCATCGTGTTTTTCCGGTATCATTTTTTTCTATTTAGTAAGTGAAGTGTTATCGGGGGTACACCAAGGATACTGGGTCATTTAAGTTCCACTGACAGGCACTGCACACAATGTGTCATGCTTATTTTTGTATATTTTCATCATTTCTGTTAGTAAAGAAATGGAGTGCTTTGTTTGAGCATAAGAAAAAGAGATTCAACGGGAAACGTATCTAATTTGCACAAATGGATTGGACACTCAAAATTAAATCACTTCTATCCAACATCCTCTGCATTATATTATCCATTTTGGTACGTCCAATTGACATAATGTGACAGACTACCTGACAGAACTTGAGAGAGTCAAAAAAGGAACACAGCACTTTGAAAACCAAATTACCCAACAAATGAAGCAACATTACAAACTTTTTAAGATGTTAACTTTGATACTCTATTAACTTTTGTTACTCAAGGTAAGTAATAACCAGATATCAAAATATTAAAGAAACTAAGTTGTATATCTATACTATAAAGCCATAGCAAAGTCAAACAATCGTATGGCTCATTTACCTTCTGTTTCATTGGATCTGCCAGCACGCGTCCCAGAATATCCAATTCGATGAGCATTTCCTGACCTGTGAGAAGTTGAGACGGGGACATGTGAAAACTAGAATCAAATCTCTAACTAATTGATAAGCCAAAATGTGGCCTACAATAGAACTGATAATGTGACATGTGACCACAAAAGTAAACCAAGAAAAATGACAAGAAAACAGACCAATAGTCCTTCTGCATTTGAACTAATCGTGCTTCAAGTCTTGCTAGAAGAGTTGTTCGCTCAAAGTCCTGCTTATCATGAGCTGGCTCTATAAAATTAGCTTCCAGTACACCTGTGCAGAGTAAGTCAGTCATTCCTAGAACCAAAAGTGAATGAATAAATAAAATAGAAGAAACCAAACCACATAGTCACTTACCTATGACACCACGCCCACCACTTCCAGCGGCAGTCCACACTCTCCAGAAAGGCTAAAAAAACAAAGTTCACATATTTCAACAAATAATCCAAAGACACAATATGGATACTTGTATATGCAATTCGAAGAAGCATTGGTCAGAAGCAGAATACTAAGCATTCAAAAAGGTCAATATTGACCATTAATAAAAGTCAATCAGTAAATCGTACTGTCTGAAATGAAAGATTAACAGCACAAAGAAAGTAATATGCTAATAACCAACTAGACATTTAACAAAAAAGTGGTAGCTAACCAAGCATCATATGCCAGTATCAAAAAAGTGGTTACGAAAGTGATAGGCTCAACCTGGTGGCTAGTGCCTACTGCCTAATCATCTAATTCGGAGGGAAGAGCATAGGTGGGAGGGTGGCACCTGAATACTAGCTGCCACCTAGGGGGGAAATCACAAATGCAAGTTTGGCTAACACCACTAAGTCACCAACTGGTAGTATAAGTGACAAATCTGGAGTAATTATTATAAGAGCTGGTTGGAGAAAGCAAAGAAACTTGAATAAATGGTCACAAGGCAAAACACACAAAAAAACACTATTACAACAGAAAAAAATGACAATAATAATACCTTTATTAGCCTGTTCTTGTGGTATACATTAAATCCCTGAACATCAACATGATGTTTTGCATCTTTAACAAAGCCAATTGTTACATCGGCTACCATCTGAGATACAGAAGAAAATTTTGATCAGTAATGAGCTATCAATACATCCTCAGTGTTCAGGAAAGAGTTATGAGGTTACAGGTCTTAACATTTGAATCCTTTGGAACACCATTAGGTGCAACCGGCTTGTATTTCACCTCTTTCTTCAACATCATGTCAGTCACAATATTATGGTGCTCAATCTCTTTTCCACGTAAAATCATTTGGAAAAAACTTGGAACTCGGAGATATAAAATGGATGCATAGCTCTGCACAGAAAGGATACTCAAGTCATTTTCAGCTGGCATGACTGACTGGGCCAGCAAACAATTATCGCATGGCACAAATAGAATAATGTGCTCTGCATAAATGAAATCCACATAAATCACAAATGGAGGCACCATTGCATGCTAATACTAACAAAATTCAGCACCATCAGAACACATCAAGCATATTCAATTCAAAAGGTACTATAAAGTTACCCTTAATGAATGCCTATAAGTCAGGAAATGCTTGGAGTTCGGAAACTGCTTAGCCATCAGGATATTTTTCTCATCACGATTGCCGCCTCTGAGTTGAATATCCTGTCATTCCACAATCATTAAAAACCTTACTAGCTGCTTAACTAAAATATATGGTGCGCATGGTGGCGCAGTGTTATTAATACTTAGTAGTAGAACATACATGTATGTCCTCATCAAAATCAAGCTCCAAATGTCCTTCATCATCCTCCCAAAGATTGTAAATGATAATACGAGTCCCTTGTTCCTTTATAGAACTAAACTGCAAAATAAACAGCCATTTGGAACGTGCTGAGGTTCGCAATAATATGTTTTTGTTTCTAAAAATGGGAAACTAAAATATAGACAGCTCCAGGAAACATCTTTCATTGTCCAGTATGCACACATGCCCTTTTCTTTTGAAAGGAAAGGTCATGACAAAGAAACTTCAAGCAACTGAACCAATAATCACGTCGATAATTACAGTAGAAATACATATTTGTTTAGTGATCTTGCATAAATTATACCTGCTCAAGTAGTTCTGCTTCAGTTGAATATGGCGACCATGCAATAATAGTCTGTAAGCTTGTGTTCCAATCAGCAAATGTAGTCCGTGGCTTTCTTTTCCAACCTTGTTCATTTTCATAATCAATCTGAATATGTCACAAATTCAGAAGGTAAAGACATTACACACATGACATAACTAATTTCCAGATAAAAATTTTTCCAAGAGTATCCCCTCCATTCAGTACTATAGTGTTTATTTTAACATGCATAAGGATACAAGTTGACAAAATTAAGAAAGGTATGACAGGAAATGTCTTTAGTATCCTCCCATAAATATTCAAGAAAAATGAGGATGGATGCTTCAGGTTGGTGGTAAAAAAAAATGTATATGAGGGCAAAAAAAAAAAGTCTAGAAAATTAAAAATTTGAAACTAATGAAAAGCACCAAAGAAAGAATCCTACCATTGGAACAACAATATCCTCTTTGTTGGTGCTCCTCAGAAAGGTATAGGATAGCATGCCAACACTTTGGGTAAGCCTTCACTCCAAACAAAGGTAAACGTCTCAATTTCTTGATAAAGGAAAATAACTAAAAGTGTATGCAAGTACTACAAAACTACACAACATATTGAAAAGAAATGCCACATGTAGTTGTGCAATAGTAAAGGAACAAGTTTCAACTGTTTAGAATCTAAAGTATTTTACTAAAATTTTGATCACCAATTATCAATTCTTATCACATTGTGTTGATAAAACTATAAATTCAGTATAATGCATAATAGTACTTTTGATGATTGAACTAATGGTGTCATTTCCATATAGCAAATCTGGTTAACTCAATCTCTAAGTATTGGTCGTATGAGAGAAAAATATAAACTATACGCCAACTAAAAAGGATTTATCTGGAAACGCAGAGAGTTCATGATTATACATTCCCTACAGTGTAAAAGGATTTGCTTTTCAGAACACAATGGTCATGCAATGTAGATTTAAATCAAATTCTTGACCATGCATTACACCAGGGAAATTAATTTGACGTGCTAACTAAATTGAACAAATATCATTTGGTGCTTTCAAGTTTGATGAACTACACAGGTTTTCTGGTAGCTCATCTGTCCAAAGAAACCTTGGTTGTTAGGGAATTGTAAACATATCATGTTAGCAGCATCTTCTAAAATGATTGTTTTTTAAATGTTTGTCAAGATGAAGTGTAACTTAACCTTTTGCCACCTTTTCCACCACTACGGGAGAAAACTAAAACATCAGCACCAAGTCTCATTGTACTTGTCTTGAAACCATTTCCATCTGTAATAGAACAAATTAAGTTGAATGCATCACAAGTTTGGCCAGCATACTAAAAAGAGTAAAATACACAAGCTTGCATTAAACTTGTAGGCAGGTGTCATCTGGGTCCACCAATTTGCAAAATGTAAATTTAAGCCCTTGAACTTTGAAGTGTCATATAGGGTGCAAAACAGTCCGAACCCCCTTGAGCACTGGTGTGGCAGACTACGCAAAAATATTTTAAAAAAATTGTGAGCCCCACCTGTCTTGCTCTGCTGCCATGGAGAGAGGAGAGGATGTGTGTGTGTGTGTGAGAGAGAGAGAGAGAGAGAGAGAGAGAGTGGATAAAGAGATAACTGATGAGAAATGGACAGAGAGGAGAGGATGTGTGTATGTGAGAGAGAGAGAGAGTGGATAAAAGAGATGACTGATGAGAAGGAGAGAGATGAGGGATGTGGCAGCCAAAACCGAGTAGAAGTCAGCTGCCACGTCAGTTCCCGGAGAGATCCGGTAGTATGGCATACTTTAATAAGTTTAGTGAACGGAATCTGCATTTGGCAAGTTTGTTGACCTAGACAACGCATGCTTATACTTAAAAATTTAAAGACTGCTAGTTCATTTTGTTCTAGGGAAAACATAAATTTAGTGAACCAACCAAAATATATAAATAATTTGTTTTTCGAAGCTTACATTGCCCAATAGTACTTGCAACTTTGCTCTTGGCTGAATAACCCAATGACATGCACTGCCGCATTTTGTCTGGGTCCATTCCACCACCATCATCTATATATAACAATATAAAAAGAAAAAGAATTATAAGTATTTGAGAAATTCTACCACTGTGGTTCCATTTATAAAAGTTCCATCATAGTTTCATAAACATGCTGCACCATCTGAATTGTGCTTATACAGCGTATAATGGACTTAAGAAAGCACTTAAATGTGTTAACCACTCCAAAGGCCTCAGTAAAAGACCTATAATATTTTTGAGGTTGTCCAACCTTAAACCAATCTTCCATTTTGCTCTGGGCATCCCTAAACCCCTAAAGTTTCTTTATGCCAAATTGAATCTGTACATCAATTAATTGCGTATAACATAAAACAGAGACAAGCTCGAAAGATCTTGAATATTCCATGTACCACATCATGTTAATACTATAAGTCAAGTCTAAACCTATCAGGTTCCAGAGTGCAATATATGTTCACTACTTCGTTTAGTTTGCTATAACAGATAGAAAGGGGCATGTTTTATGTTGTTAATTTGCTATGGATGCAGAAGTTTCTTGTCATCAAAGAAACTTCTGATAATATAAACAGAAATAGAGGTGCTAAATCAAGTCACAATAAAAAATGAAATTTACCAAAGATTTTTGCCAACAATTAAAGGTAAAAGATGAAAAGGTTCTGCACCTTCAACAAGGAGCATTCTTGTTTTGTCTTTATTATTCTCCAACATATCAATGTTCACATAGGTAGCTCCATTTATGACCTACGGAGAAAACAGAGCTCAGTAAACATACAAGGATTCAATGCTACAAACTAGTGCACTTAATATTTCACAATACTTACTTCATCAAGAGAGTTGTCCAGTAGCTCAGCCAATGCTGTAACGTGGATAAAATATGTTAGCCAACTGGTGTGACCAAACATTGATTGAGTTGTGTGAGCAAATAACATGGCACCGCTGTTGTGTCTGCTACAGCATTCATGGGAAGAAATGGTAGTGCAAAGGTAAAATGAAGATGAAGACCATACCGCCCAGAGCCCACTTGTGGCTTGTTGCATTTGAGTGCAAAAATTTAGGATGTACACGAACATGATCCAATCCAGATACTGAAAAGAGAAGGGGATGTGAAATTAGAATACAGAAAGAAAATCACAGATACTTGTGTATATAATCCAGACTGATTAAGAAAGAAATATTACACATATACAGACTTCCATAATGAACATGTCTGTTGACAAATTCGTTGTATGAGTGAAACAGAGAACTTCCCATGGAAGAGACGGAAATACATTTTACTAAATCTCTACTACTTCATTTAGTTTCATTCCTATTCAACATTGTACAAGGCTCAACCCTACTTAGTTTGGCAGTTATTTTCCTAAAAAGTGTAATCAGGTCTAAAACATAAAATAAATAGAAAGAAGAGACTAAAACAACTAACAAGCACCCAAGTCCAAGTGGCACCCATTCCTAACATATATAACCTTTCTTGTTTGTTGATATCATCATTGTTCCAATCCTCAACCTCAGCAGTTCACATGTGAAGTATAACTATTTTACTCTATCTCCAGAAACTCCCCCCATTGAATGCAGTAGTCACATTGTCAGTGCTGCAAAATCTTAAATGCTGCATTGCATGAATCGTCTCCAGATATTAAAACGATTCATAGAGATATTAAAACCAAAACATCTCAACTCCATCCAATGACAACGAGCATAGAGATATTAAAACGAAATTTATGAGATGTCAAGAAGAACAGGATTACAGAAGGGTTACGCGATCAGAGAAAAAAAAAATACCTGACGACTGAGGCGCTCCATCCCCAAGCGGCTTCCCGTCGTAGTCCCCGGCCTTCCAGAACTGCTTCGTCGCGCTCTTCGACGGCCCCGCCGACGCCCCCGCCTCCGCCGCCCCCGCCGCCGCCGACGCCGCATGTGGTAGAGGATCAAGGAAACCCGGGGGCAGATCCACGGCCACGCCCGCCGCGGAAACCCTAGCGCGCTTCCCCGCCGATCCACCCGCCCCCACACCCCGCGACCTCTTCGCGCTGCCGCCGCCGCCGCCGCCCTCCCCGTCGGAATCGGAGTCGCTGCTGCTCAGCTCGATGAAATCCTCCTCGACGGGGCGCGCCCCTCGGCCGCCGCCGGCCGCCATCGCCAACGGCCGCGGCCGCTCCACCGCCGCAGCCGCCGCTGCCTCGGTTTTCACCGCCCGAGGATTCATGCGCGAAATCGAGAAATTCCGGGGATCAATCTGTAAAATCCAACCCTATTTTTCTCTTCTATCTGCGAAATATTTTCCTTATCTCGCCGAGGGATCTGCTTATATATAGCCTCGGCGCATGCCCACGAGAGCTCTCCTAACCGCCATGTACTCAGACCCAATGACATGTGGGCCCACGTAATCCCTACTCACACTTGGGCCCACCTGTCAGTGGGTAGGGTAGCCGTGAGGGGAGAGGGCTTTGAGGGCGGTTATTATGGGGAGCTGGAAATTTTTTCGGTTGCCTTTCTTTTGGACTCTCGAGCGCGTCGCTCGGCCTTTTTCCGCGTGTAACGCCTGTGGGCCCGGCGTGTCATAGAGACATCATCTGAGGTGGGTCGAGGACGGACGCGTGTGACAGTTCTATATGCCTTTCCCAACCCAATAATTAAGATGGTATCCATAACATTAAATAAGCTGTCATATAGAATAAAAAGTGATGTGGCAAGTGAATAAATGAGAAAAGAGAAGGAAACCATGTCTTCCATGAGACATGGTTTCTACACAACATTCAAGACATCATGTGAGATAAGTAGCATTAAATTTAAATATGGAATAGTGGTGTTTGCATTGGAAGAGTGGTGTCTAGTACTAGTTTGTAGAGTTTATGGAAACTTTGTCTAGTGTTTTGAGTTGGGAATGGATTTAGTGTATGCCAGTATGGCACGTACTTCTAGCTGGGTGTACTGGTGTTGCCATGTGGCGTGCACAATGGGAGCTATAGGAGCGCCACTTTGCAGTTGCATGACACGTGGCTCCCATGCACATAATGGATCCACACAAGTAGCAATGAATATGCAACAACTATCAAAAACTACTACACCATTATTACTCCCTCCATCCCATTAAAGCAGGTACAATAATGGGTGATAAGAGATATTTTTACACCTAACTTTAGCACCTAGTTTAAAAATAAGGAAAATTGATAAGATTTGGGAAAGTCACCGGTTTCCTCCGCAGGACCAGTCTGACCGCCATATGTTGGCCGATCAGACCGTTGCTTGAGGGCTGGTCTACCCGGTAGTGTGTGGCCGGTCAGACTTGCAGAGTCCGAAGCTGATTCTATTTTCATCGGGTCTCGTGATTCCTTGTTTAGGAAGGCATGTTTCGGGTTTTTTTTTCTGTTTTTATCCCGAGTTGGATGTGGAGAAGAGGCTATAGAGGGTAAAACCAACCCATATATAAGGGACAAGGCCGGTTCAAACAATAAATCATACACAATCTACACACAAATTAATCGAATTGTTCTTTTACCTTTTATTACTTTTTCTGCCATGTTTTCTACTTTTCCCTAGTTTTAATCTATCTTTGTCGATTTGCGTCGTAAATCATCTGCCGTTGCTGCGAGAGTGCGATTACCCCTTTGTAGGTTTGTCCCGTAAACCTTCCGTTTGCCCACGAGACAGGTAATTATCCTCATATTGATCTAAATTGGCCTAGATGCTGATTTTGATATCTAAATCAGTTCCGCTAGCCGTTTTAGCTTTTCTTTCTACAAAACCCATCTTGATTTGGCATTTGGCTAGATCGGGGTGGTTGGCGACTCCATATCACCACAAGGCATTTAGGTGTCCCTATCGTGATTAGACTTCTTGCCAAAAAAGTTGCCAGCAAGATTAGTGTAGGATTTTTTTGCTGAGCTGCATGAGAGAGGGTAGGAGAGAAAGAACAGGCGGGCGACTAATCAATCGTCCGGCTCAAGGTCGTAGGGCCTGTAGCAATGGGCGATGGGAAGGAATAAACGCTAGTCATCCGCTTCCTCCACAGTTGTCGCCGTCTCCCGCGTTCATCTCGTCGTCCTCGCCCGCATCCGCTGCGGCCGCCGTCCTCATCCTCCACGGCGGTCGCCATCGCCCGCGTCCATCTTGCCGTCCACGTCCACCATGGCCACCGCTAGGGGTGCACGAAAAGCTCGTGACTCATTAGCTCGCTCGACTCGTGACCAACTCGGCTCGGCTCATTGTATTTTCCTAACGAGTCGAGCTGGTGTTTTACCTCATTAGAAACAAGGGGGTGTTTTGGGATAGGGCTAAAAATTTTTAGTCCCTGTCACATCGGATGTTTGGACACTAATTAGAAGTATTAAACGTAGACTAATGACAAAACCCATTCCATAACCCTGGACTGATTTGCGAGATGAATCTATTGAGCCTAATTAATCCATGATTACCCTAGGTGATGCTACAGTAAATTTTCTCTAATTATGGATTAATTAGGCTTAAAGAATTTATCTCGAGAATTAGCTCTCGTTTATGTAGTTAGTTTTATAAATAATATGTGTTTAATACTCCAAATTAGTGCCAAACATCCGATGTATCCAAACACCTCCTTATCCTCACATAGTCACAGGCAAAAGGCAAGCAAAGGCGCAAAAGCACAACTGCACAAGCAATCAAGCACTGAACAATTAACCACATAGCCGCCACATGCATGTATGGCCGCAAGCTGGTGCCCAGCCATGGATGTGGATGGCCAACGACGGCAGCGGTAGCAACACAGTTTGGAGCAGCCCGCGCAGATCCGCACCACGGCATCAAGCGCCACGTCGAGGCACCTCCGCCGACCGGCCAACCGCCCATAGTGGCAGCAGCCGGCAGCTCAATGCCACAAGCCCTTGGCGTCGACAACTCTCGGCACCACAAGCACTCGACGCCGTCGCCAGCTCGCTCGCCTGGGCAAGACAACTCCTCCATCTCCTTCCGATCAAGCCGCCGGCGTTCGCCGCCCGTCGTCTCTTTTCTTCCCATCTATGCATCCAAGGCAGCATATGGAGTATGACAAGATCCGGTGTCGTAAAACCCACTGCTCCCACGAGGTCCGGCCGGCGCAACTGTGGCACCAGGTGCATCGTCGTCCTGCTTGATTGCCAGCTGTCTACTTGCGCTGCTCGCTCGTCCCTAATGTTTCTACGCGACTGGGCGTGTTCTTGCTCGTGTGTTCTTGCTAGATCAACCTTGTGAGCTAAACGAGCTGGCTCAAGCTTCGAAACGAGCCGAGCTGAGTCAGACTTTTAACTCGTTACTATAATGAGCCGAGCCGAGCTAGCTCGTTATCCTAACGAGTTAGACCAAGCTGAGCCGAGTCAGCTTGATATCCACCCCTAGACACCACACCATGCCACTAGCCTACTCACTTCCACTGCGACATTACCAATCGTAGAGCAATAATATATTGAGAGGAGCAAGCTAAAAGCTACTAGTAGTAGTATAGTAGTACTAGTCCAAGAAATCAACAACTTGATTGACCATGGCTACCTCTGTCCATTGTGCGTCTACGTCAAGGGCACAGCGTGCGAGCAAGCTGAGGGCGTCGCCAACATCCACTCGCAGGTGGTGGCGGCGGCGGCGAGGTCGGCCGGGGTGACCACCCACAGGGCGAGGAGCGGCGGCGCTGCTGTCACCCGCGTTCGTCCTGCCGTCCTCTCCCACGTTACCCACGGCCGCCGCCATCGCCTGCGACCATCCTTTCGCCCTCTCCCGCGGCTGTCATCCCTCGCCCTCATCCGTGTGCAGGGGACACAGCCGCCCTCCTCAGCGGAAAGAAGAAAGAGAACGCTGAAAGGGAAGGATGGGAACAAGAAAGAAGGAAGAAGATGGTGGGCCCATGAAAATAATATAATATTTATGTTGCAGTATGTATAGGATATATCTACTGTATACCTTGTCTATAAAGCTTATGGTCCGGAATAAATCTCTATCAAAACTTAATGCTCTTTTGCTGAATTGTAATAATGTGTCAGATTTACTTGATTTGATTCAAGAGCATAGAATTCTCGCTGGAATAGAATGGAACTTTAGAGAAATAGTGAAAGCTCACATACTAAAGTTGCTGGAGTTTAAGAGAGCTTACTATAGTAGAAAAGGTGCACAAACAGGTGGATGCTTCTGGGGAAGGAGAATACAAAGTTCTTTCAGTCTATAGCCACAGAACGCTTCAGATTAAACACTGTCTATAGTGTTAAGGATCTCCATGGTCAAACTGCTACTCTTCATGATGATAAAGCTGATCTGGTCTACTAGAGCTTTAGAAACAGAATGGGTGGCACCTCCTGGCCTTCAATGGTTTTTAATCTCTAAGACCTCTTCTCTGACCCAGTTAACCTTGATAGTCTTGTGGACACATTTTGTTCTTAAGAAATTGATGTTCTCATAAGAATCATTCATGTAGATAAGGCTCCTGGTCGGATGGGTTTAATGGTTTCTTTTTAAAGAAATGTTGGCATATCATAGCTCGGGATTTCTACATACTTGCTTCTCACTTTCATGCAGGATGCTCAGACTTGCAGGCTATCAACAGCTCTTACAGCACCTTAGTACCCAAGAAGAATTAACCAGAGACAGTTAATGATTATAGGCCAATCTCTTTGATGGGTGTCTCTTTAAAGGTCTTAACAAAATTGATTGCTGATCGCTTGCAAGGGGTCATTTTGAAATTAGTGCATGAAAACCAATATGGCTTTATTAAAGGCAAGACAATTCAGGACTGTCTGGTTTGGTCTTTTGAATATATTCATCAATGTCAACATTCCAAGAGGGAAATTGTTATCCTTAAGCTAGATTTTGAGAAGGCCTTTGACACAATAGAACACTCAGCTTTGCTGGCCATCATGAAAAGCATGGGCTTTAATGAGCAATGGTTGGGATGGGTGCATCAAGTTCTTTCTTCTTGAAGTTCTTCAGTGCTTTTGAATGGAGTCCTGGAAAGTCTTTTCACTATAAGAGAGGAGTGAGACACCGAGATCCCCTATCCCCTCTTCTTTTTGTTCTTGGTGCAGATCTCTTGCAGAGAATAGTGAACAAGGCATGCAACCTGGGGTTGTTGTCTAAGCCCATTAATGAATTGGATGGGAAAGGTTTCCCAATTATACAGTATGCTGATGATACCTTGAACCTTTTGAAAGCTTCTCGGTTTGAGGGTTTTTGCTTTAAGGCTCTCCTGAATTCTTTTGCTTAGTCCACTGGCCTAAAAGTGAACTATCACAAATCAAGTCTCTATCCAATCAGTGTGGCTGAAGATAAGGTAGAGTTAATTCATGGGCTACTTGGTTGCAAGGTTGGATCTATGCCATTCGCTTATTTGGGTTTACCTATGGGGACAACCAGACCTAAGGTAATTGATTTTGCTCCTTTAGTGGATAGAGTTGAGAGAAGGCTAACAACAAGCTTAGCCTTTTTACCCTAGGGTGGTAGGCTGACACTTATCAACTCTGTTCTTTTTGCAGTACCTACATACTATATGTGTTCTCTTAAACTGCACTTAACTGTCATCAAAGCCATTGATTCATCAAGAAAGAATTGTTTGTGGAGAGGAAATAACCCAAATTCTACTAGAAAATCTTTAGCTTCCTGGGAGCTAGTGTGCAGGCTAAAGGACAAGGGTGGTTTAGGGGTGATAAATCTAAGAACCCAGAACATTTCTCTTTATTGAAACACTTAGACAAGTTCTATAGAAATGTTGATCTTCCTTGGGTGGATCTCATATGGAAATCTTATTGCACTTCAAAGCCTCCTCACTTAGTTTCAAACAGAGGCTCCTTTTGGTGGAAATATATTGTTTCCCCTGGTTGATGTTTTAAAAGGGATTGCTCAGCGCACAGTTGTTGGCGGCTGTTAAATGCCGATTCTATACCGCCAATATATGCATAAAGTTCGGATAATAAAACATCCAACATAGTGATAGGTGCTTAATCTCACATATTCCACAAGTGTTGGTGTATATTTGTATGCAGATGATAAAACCCTGATGTTGGAAGGAAAATCAGACTAAAGTGAGGAGAATTATGTATCCATACAAGGATGGGTTGTGAACTTCATCAAAACATCAGTGAATTAACCCAAAATTCCGAGAAATGGATAGAAGAAGGTCCAGGGAGTCCACCGACCAAAGGCCAGGCCAGGAGGGCCCAGCCCAGGTTCGGCCGAACCCCGTGGTTTGGCCGAACCCCCCTGATCGCCGTTGATCCTGGGGTTTGGCGTGGACATTCCAGATGTTCTCCCAATGACGGTTGCGGGGCAGTTCGGACATTTCCCCTTCTCACAACCGTCATACTGCCCTATAAAAGGACCTCACTTCATTCACTCTCACACACACTTCCAAGCTTGAGCTTAATTATAAAAGGCTCTATTGTACTATATTGAATACTAGAATAGGAAGAGAGTAGAGTAGAAGAAGTCGGAAGAATTCCGGAGTTATCGGTAATCTTCTCCTATTTCTTTTATTCTGTTTATTATTCTGAATTCAATATAATATTCTTCTTGAGTAATTTAGATTTATCTTGTGAGAATTATCTCTTAGTTAGTTCCTAAATAGCATACGGGATTATTGTTCACTATAATCAACTAAAATATAGTGATTGCTTTGATGAGTTATAAACACTAAAGTAAATATTAATTACTTAGATGTGGTGTTAGGTAATTGTTATCCAGTAATTGCTGCGTATCCCATAGTACGTTTGAGGTAGGTGTAGAGGTGGTGACAGCCCTCGAGATCACTTAAGTCCTCCCTGTCCGGGTACGTAGTAGAGCGACATCTGGGAACAGCGAGTTGCCAGTGCCTGAAGTATTGCGTTAGGATTAAAGTTAAGATTTCCCTAGACATTGTTTCTCACTAGTAAATTCTCTCTATCCTGGCCTATCATTTGCTTGGTGTCCTTGGATGAACTGCAGGAAGCTCTGATCACACACGTTCCCTTGGATTCGATACCCTTGGAATACTCCGTAGGGGAAGTGCTACATCGGTATATCCGTGCGCTTGCGGATTTTATCGGTGATCGTATTAAATACCAACAACAGTGTAAATAGGAACCTTGGTGCTCTTTTGGAGGATTTGTGTAATGGGGAACTTAGATGCAATAAGTTTCCTAATCTTTTTTTGGCAGCTTATAACAAAGATGAATTTGTTAAGGTGGCTTGCTCCAATCCTTTGGAAGATGCTTTTATGCTACCATCGAATGTTGAAGCTTATGGGGAATTTTTAGTTTTGCAATCTGAACTTGACAATGTCCATTTAAGTGAGGGGTTTCATGATCATTGGAGCTATATTTGGAATGTTGATAAGTATTCTGCTCAAAGATTATATAAAATGAATTATTCATGCTTACAGCCTCCAAGGCCGCTTGTTTGGATCTAGAAGACAAAGCGTGATGAAAATCAAAGTGTTTGCTTGGCGCCTCTCTTTAGACAGACCTAATACAAGGGACATGTTGGAACATAGGCACTGTGCTAAGGAAAATGATGATCTCACCAGTGTTATTTGATCTGGGGGTATAAGAGAGACAAGGCCGCTTCTCTTCTTTACTTGCCCTTTTAGTCTCTGATGTTGACAGTATTTGGGTTTTGATTGGTCTCCTCATTTAAATTTCTTTCAGATGATTGTTCTAGCGAGAATTCGTTTTGGTGCGAGGGGTTTTCCGGAGATTTTTATAGCTGCCTGGCGAATGCAAAGAAATGGTATAGGGTTTTCTGGTACATTTTTCAAAATGTACCTCCGACTTTTCATGGATGGAAAGTTAAGTTTAGGAAATAATTTCTTCTACATATGTGTAGAATGAAGGAGCCTCTTAAGCAATTAGTTTTGATTGGTTACAAACTTTGTAATTATACTGTGGATTTATGTTTTTTCCTTTAAGATGTAAATATTTCTTTTTATAAAAGCTATACTGCTGGGCAAATTCTTGGCAGTAATTCATGTATGTAAAAGAACATGAACTTTGTATTTATCATATTGTGTTGTTAATCTAGTATTTAGTATCAAATGCAATGGTATTGCATTTCAGTGGGGGTGTTAAGGGTATGTGTGTTAGTGTGTGTATTAGCATGCTAAGGATATTTTAGTCTTTTCCGATATCCTTGTATGCAATATATTCCCCTTTAGGGCAAAATCAATGGATCAACTATTTACACCCAAATCCCCAAAATTATAACATCTGACATGTGATGATGTGAACCGCATGCATGCAGACACAGTAGGGCCCACCTATCAGCTCCTACGGTCTGTTAATATTCAGGAATAATACAACTTACACGATATATAAAGGTCCTGTTTAGTCCAAAAATATCACATCGAATTTTTGGACACATGTATGGATCATTAAATATAGATAAAATGAAAAACTAATTGAACAGTTTGTATGGAAATCGCGAGACGGATCCTTTGAGCATAATTAGTCCATGATTAGCCATAAGTGCTACAGTAACCGACACTAATGTCAGATTAATTAAGCTTAATAAATTCGTCTCGCGGTTTCCAGGCGAGTTATGAAATTAGTGTTTTCATTCGTGTCCGAAAAACCCTTCCGACATCCGGTCAAACGTTCGATGTGACACCTAAAAATTTTCATTTCGCAAACTAAACAAGACCAAAATGCATCAAGAAAATCATGGTAAGATCGATAATTATTAACTGTTTATAGTTAACAACAGCTACTACGATCCTCTCCATTTCTACCAGCATTCGAAGATTCACGCTCTTTGCAAGCCAAAAGGCCATGACCCAACCAAACCTCACCTACACCCCACTTGTCATGGCAACACACAAGAACCGTGTCATCCTCGCCACCACCACCACCACCATGTCGTCGCCTTCCTCTCGCCACCCCTCGCCGAAGCAGCCTCCCCTCGCCACCACGCTCTCTACAAATGCCAGAGCTCCGGCCACCCCCACCACCACCCAAGAAGCCTGCGCCGCCGACCGGCATCGCGACATGGGCGACGCCGCGGTACCCGCAATGGTGGTGGAGGAGGAGGAACAGGAGCACGTGTTCCGGAGCAGGTTCCCGCGGGTGGCCGTGCCGGACGGCGTCACCGTGCCGGAGTTCGTGCTGGACGGCGCCGAGGCCTACGCCGACAGGGTGGCGCTCGTGGAGGCCGCGGCGGGCGGGCGGTCGTACACGTACGGCGAGGTGGCGCGCGACACGGCGCGGTTCGCCAGGGCGCTCCGGTCGGTGGGCGTCCGGAAGGGGCACGTCGTCGTCGTCGCGCTCCCCAACCTCGCGGTGTACCCCGTCGTGTCGCTCGGGATCATGTCGGCCGGGGCCGTGTTCTCCGGCGTGAACCCGCGCGCGCTCGCCGCGGAGATCAAGAAGCAGGTGGAGGACTCCGAGGCGAAGCTGGTCGTTGCCAACGAGGTCGCGTTCGACAAGGTGAAGGACGCCGGCGTGCCGGTGATCGGCATCGGCGACACGGAGCGGATGCCCGGGGCGATCAGCTGGGACGAGCTCCTCGCCGCGGCGGACCGCACCGGCGCCGGGGTGGTGCCGGTGGACGCGGCGCAGCAGTCCGACCTGTGCGCGCTCCCCTACTCCTCCGGCACCACCGGCGTGTCCAAGGGCGTGATGCTGAGCCACCGCAACCTGGTGTCCAACCTCTGCTCGTCGATGTTCGCCGTGGCGCCGGAGACGGCCGGGCAGGTGGTGACGCTGGGGCTCATGCCGTTCTTCCACATCTACGGCATCACCAGCATCTGCTGCGCCACGCTCCGGCACAAGGGCACGGTGGTGGTGATGGACCGCTTCGACCTCCGCACGTTCCTCCGCGCGCTCGTCGACCACCGCGTCATGTTCGCGCCGCTGGTTCCCCCCGTGATGCTCGCCATGGTCAAGAGCCCCGTCGCCGACGAGTTCGACCTGTCCGACCTCGCCCTCAGGTCCGTCATGACCGCCGCCGCGCCGCTCGCCCCGGACCTCCTCGCCGCGTTCCAGCGCAAGTTCCCCGGCGTGCAGGTGGAGGAAGCCTACGGCCTCACCGAGCACAGCTGCATCACCCTCACGCACGCCGCCGGCGACGGCCACGCCCACGTCGCCAAGAAGAGCTCGGTGGGGTTCATCCTGCCGAACCTGGAGGTGAAGTTCGTGGACCCGGAGACGGGGAGGTCGCTGCCGGCGAACACGCCGGGCGAGCTGTGCGTGCGGAGCCAGAGCGTGATGCAGGGGTACTACAAGAGGAAGGAGGAGACGGAGCGCACGGTGGACGGCAAGGGGTGGCTGCACACCGGCGACGTCGGGTACATCGACGGCGACGGCGACGTGTTCATCGTGGACAGGATCAAGGAGCTGATCAAGTACAAGGGGTTCCAGGTTGCCCCTGCCGAGCTCGAGGCCGTCCTCCTCTCCCACCCCTCCGTCGAGGACGCCGCTGTCTTCGGGTAACACCCTCCTCCTCCTTCTTTACCGTCGAAACTTCAAGAGTAAGTCTGGAGTAAAGTTATGGAGCAGTCAAAACTAAACTTTATTCTAGTTTATTTTGTAAGAACATTTCAGCCAGCTTCATTCTAAATTTATGTGGAGTCTAAACTTTTTAGCTGGATTTTAATTTTAAAAGAGATGGAACTGTAGCCCGAGCTTTCCAAGGTACTAAAGCCATGCATGCATGGATATGCAGGGTGCCGGACGAGGAGGCCGGCGAGGTGCCGGTGGCGTGCGTGGTGCGGCGTCGCGGCGCGGAGGAGGGGGAGGAGGAGATGATGGCGTACGTGGCGGAGAGGGTAGCGTCGTACAAGCGGGTCCGGGTGCTGCACATCGTCGACGCCATCCCCAAGTCGGTGTCCGGGAAGATCTTGAGGAGGCAGCTTAGGGACGATTTCATCAGGAGGATGAAACCGTCAGCTTGATTAATTAGCTGACATAATAATCGTACGTGCCTCGTCAAGAACGATGATACCTGATAAGATGTCAAAGTAATTGAAAAAGAATGGAGTTCAGTGTTTCACCGAAATATGTAGGTAGGTGTTGCTCCACCATCGTGTGAAATGTCTTCTGCAAGGATGCGAAAGAAACCGAAACTGTGGAAGTGAATCTAATGCTTTACTAGTATACATATTACTAGAGTGAGGGCGCGCCGTTGGCGCGCTGCCTGTCGAGAGGAAGGTAAAGGATAGGAGGGAAAAATTAGAGGAAAGGAAGCAGCGATTTATACGATTATATCTTAGAAGAATGTTCAACCGTTATCTGAGCATGTTTATCCTATAATTGTGCGCTAGCTAATAGAAGCGATGGTGTGTAGGTGATTTTAGTAGCCTATTGTATGCGAGTCACAACTATAAAGCAAGTAGAAGAGAAAAAGTATCTGTACCAAGTGGTTTATTGATAATAACCGTGGAAGCATATAGAGAGCACCCTGCATATATATAGTTATAAAATGGCAGGAAGAAGTGAAGTAAGTGAGGAAAAGAACCGTGAGTATTTTTGGTCAGTTGTCGTAGAAACAACAATCCTATCATGCTGAAAATGCAGCAGCGTAGGATGCAGTGCAAGAGATGGTAGGCAACTATATAGGATAATAAGTGAGTAAAGTAATGCTATTGCAAACGTAGGAAAGGAAAATGAAGACAAAAAAACCTACGTGGGCAGGATTGCCAAAGATGAAAGAAAATGGTGATTACTGATACATATAGCTTTGGATGATGCAAAATATGGAGGACCTTACATTTGCTATAGATATGTTCCCCAAGCTATTAGCTTTGTATGTACAGGGCGAGAAATCATAGCTGGTTCAGAGATATGACATGTAGTTTTGAAGCATATATATGCAAGCTGAAGATAAAGGGTACAATAAAGCAGCAAATAGGTAGAGCAATAATACTTAAGGATTACAGAAGGTGAGGCATAATTGTCTGCTCATAGCCTTCATTGCAGTCTTATGTTAGGCAAAAGGATGTCACCAAGCAAACGATATATATACATGGTAGCAGCTGATTACAGTAGTGGGCATAAGGCATTGGTTCTAAACAAACAGCCTTGCTTGGAAGCCTAAATTTGCATGGTGATGGCATCCTGGACATATAACCAAAAGGGACACTGATGTCTTCCATCTTGTTCGTCTGTTGCTCATTCGCTACATAAATAGCAAGGAAAAAAAGACGTTAGAATATGTATGCAGATGCGTGTGCCATGGCAGAAGGATAATGATTGTCGATGCTTTTATCTTTTGTTGCCTTTCTCCTGACTGTCACCTTTGAATAGTTTCTTAGCAGGTAGAAGTGACAGTGCAGGCCTTCCTCTGTTCACAATATGGTGCGGTTATATTTTCAATAGAACATAGACTGGCTGCATGTAAGGTATGGTAAAAGAATGCACCTCTTTTGGGGAATGTTTTGAGCAGAGGACAATGGGGATGTTGATGGAGCATTTTCTGCTACTATTGTTGCCGCCTTTCCCTTGCACAATAATCTACCCTGTTAGTGCCTGTGATTCTTCGCTAAAAGTAGGGATAAGCATTAAGTACCTTATGGTCAGTAGCAAAAGGAGACAATGCAATTGATGATGCAATCTGTGGAGCCTGTGTTGTAGTTGCTGCGTCAGGTGTTGCCTGATCAAAGAAACAAGATGTAAATGCACATATGATGAAACGAGGAGAACATTAACTGTGCAGCTACGAATGTCATGATACAAACCTTAGCATCTGATGATATCTGTTTATGCTGAGTACGTTTGGGAGAGACCGATAGCACATAGCTTTTCTTTAGCGATGTTAATGGTCTAGCCTTGCTAGTTGATGTGTCATCTGAAGCAGATCTAATACCATGCTTTGCTGGGGTCGATGGATCATCCTTTGGTATGATAGTTTCTTTGGCTCCTGCTTCTATCTTTGATGATCCGCTGGTTTCACTTGCTGCTGGCGCTAGCTGGAGAGAACTGCTTGAGGTTGCTGGCACAGTGGATAATGTCTGCTCTGAACTGCCTGCTGAGATAGGCAGGAGGCCCTGCGGTTCAGCGCTGGATGAAACAATGCTATTAACCTGTAAGGTTTCTTGATTCTTCATAATAGTATCCTGTGTAAAGCTGACATTCCAGATAAAGCTCTGGTTGAAAAGTGCATCAATCTCATCTGGAGCATAGTCACTGTCAGGCGCTATTCTTCCAAAGAGGATAAATGTGGCTTGAGCAGTATCGTCAGCAGCGACGAGCACAACTTTGTACCTATATATAGAACCGAAATAAGCACAAGAACT
Organism: Oryza meridionalis; assembly: GCA_000338895.3. Classification (NCBI taxonomy): domain Eukaryota; kingdom Viridiplantae; phylum Streptophyta; class Magnoliopsida; order Poales; family Poaceae; genus Oryza; species Oryza meridionalis. Next base: position 13,498,930 of record CM002527.2, on the reverse strand, counting down.
ATCAGGACTGCAAGTAAGTGTGAAGGAAATCGTGTTACTGCAATTGTTACCTTGGTACTGGTATGCCTATATTGAAGTAGCTGGTGCACCTATAGGTGGAACCATATGGCCTTGAAGTCTTGTAGCATATTTCACAAGAAATATACCACCAGGAATTGTTATCTGTTGTTCCTTTAACAGTTACCCTAACCATAAAACGTGCCCGCTGCAAACAATGAGGATTTTATCATTCACTGTACATTGAAATCAATAAGAATATAGGCAGTAGAAAAGGCCAAGGCAACACAGACAGCATGTTTATGTGGGTTGAGGGCAAGGATTTGTGCAATGGTTTTTTCCTCTGCAACATCCTGATTAAATCCTGCGGCAGGAGCTTGAACCCACTTGATAGGTTGAAAGTTTGCGCTAAAGCTACAGAAAGAAGCTGTATTAAATAATAGTGCATAATAGAAGAGCATATTATGTATGTAAAGGCTTGGCTGTGTAAGCATCACAACAGCAAGATAAGTTTGTACCATTACCTTTCTCTTAACTCAAGCGTCTCACGCATATCAAGGTTAAGGTACCATTTGCATGGTGAGCTTCCATTTAATGTCAGGCCTACATAGAATTGCTGAGATAATTATATAGGATACATGTATAAAAAAACTGAAATATGTTGCCATAAATTTGTACAGATTTACCTATTCCTTTGTAGTTTTTCACAAGTGTTCCAACAAAGACAATAATCTGAGGTTTTGTTTGGCCAGCATTGTATATTTCTTCTGCATTGAAGGCGGCTGCAATTTGTCCCCAGAGTGTGATAGGCAGCGTAGAATTGCTAGTGGCATAAAACACCAATAGATTTTTAGTGTTGAATATGAGGAATCTGTTATGGGAGCTAGCATGGACACTGACTGTAAAAGAAAATTTGTAACAGGAGTGCAATTCACTCTACATTGTAACTTACTTTGCATCCCAAATTTGCATTGTTCTTTTTGTGGTGTCAGTGGATCTTGATTTTGGGCGCAGAGTGTCTACCGCACCGATTTCAGTAATGACACCCATGACATCTGGTGACACAAAAGATGGGTTATGGAATAAAGCATTAATGTCAGAAAGAAACAGATGAATAAAATAAGGGGACAAAGAAGCCATACCAACATAGAAAGAATTTTTGTCCACAAGTGATGGAATGTCTAGAAAAGGTGTCAATGAAAAAGTTATGGCAGGGAAATCTTCAGCAACATCAATGCATTCTTCTAAGGTTGTCCATTTGCGACTGGTCTATATGTTCTGTTGGCGTTTCTGACAGAGAAGGAGTCAAAGTAGTAAACCTTCCCTTCTTCTAGAAGAGGCCTAAGTGAAAGCAACGCAAGCGGATAAATTTGAACATATATGCTATTGCCCTGCATGTTATCCATAGAAAACGGTCTTTTAACATTACGTGTATGCATAAGCATGAATGTGGAAGAAAGAAGGAACAATTAGATCATAACCACTTCATCCAACAAAACAAGATCAGTGTGGAAGATTTTTGTATCATCGTTGAGATCACAGTAGTCCCATTTACTAGATACCCTTGCTTTGATCTGTTTGTTAGTATCTCCATAGATTAGGTTTGAAATAAGAACGTATGCAATTGGAAACCTGCAAGTAAAGATGGAATATATCAGCTGTGTTTAAAAATGAAGAATCAATGTGATGGAAAAGGCAGGGGGAGAAGAGCACATAGATATGTAGTAGCGAACTGCTGTATGAATAGTATAGTATATAGCACATTTGAGCGTAATATATTTGCTCCAAAACATATACACAAAAGGCACTGCAATTTGTTGATGAGGGAAAGCGTGCTATGCATGCAGCGGCGAAGCCTGCAAGACGAAACATTGTTCGCTGTGATATGAACGATGCATGTAAAGAAGAATAGAAAATGGATAGACCAGCAGTGATATACAAACTGCTTGCAATGTAGCAGAAAGAATTTCAGTATAAACAACATTTCTTGTTTGGTTCCCACATGAACCATCATCGTTTTCGATCAGTATTTTAAGGCCTGATCGGTGTGTTGCTCTTGAAACTGCAACGTAGAGTTGACCATGCGTAAAAACAGGCTTCCTAAGGTATATGCCAACCTGCTTGAGTGTTTGCCCCTGGCTCTTGTTGATGGTCATGGCATAACAAACTCGAATTGGGAATTGTCTTCTTTGCAATGTAAAAGGCCATTTCATTTTTGATGTGCTTAGTGTGATGCTTGATATATAAACTGTGTCACCAATATTTGATCCAGTTAGTATAGTGCATTGTAAAATTCTTTCACCTAAAGCAGTAACTAACAGTCTTGTCCCATTGCAAAGGCCCACTGATTGGTTTAGATTTCGTAACAGCATAACAACAACGCCTTCTTTCAGAACAAGTTTGTGCGTAGGAAAGTTAGCGGCATTGATCGAGTTAAGAAACTCAGGTGGGTATAGCAGGTCAAAATCAGGAATTTGTTCAGAGCATTTTGAGATTGTATCGCAACTAAGATATATTTTTGGATCTCCTAGGACTAAGTCAACAGCATAACCATTTATTTCATCAACTATTGCATTTGTAGGGTAGACAATGGCACGAGAAGAAAGATATGCAGGGTCTTTATATGATGCAAGAAAGTCTGGATAAACTTCATTGACAATAGCAGCGATTTTATCGCCATCTGTTATAACCAGGAGATCGTCAGGAATTGTGATCCATGCTGGTTGAGCATCGTGTTCCTTTGCAACCATCGGTAATGTTCCATCACCAACAGCCAGGACCCATTTACTGGATTCATCTAATTCATTTCTTGTTTTCTCTGGTAAGGATGGGTTTAATAGTCTCATGTTTATGTTCATGGATAATAGTGTCACATGTTTCCATAGGTTTGAATTTGTAATTGACGCACTGATAACAGTAGCGCGTGAACCCTTAGGAACAACAGGTAAGATTTGTCTAAAGTCACCACCTAAAACAACAGGTTTTCCTCCAAAAGGTATGACTGAATTTGCGGGACATGTTTCAGAAAGAATGTCACGCAATGTGCGATCCAATGCTTCAAAGCAACGCCTATGTGTCATTGGAGCTTCATCCCATATAATAAGCACAGTTTCAATAAGGAGGTCAGCTAGCATAGTTCCTCGCTTAATATTGCAAATGCTAGTTTCATCAATGTCGATTGGAATTTTAAATCGGGAGTGAGCTATTCTACCTCTAGGCAACAGGAGAGATGCTACACCTGATGATGCAACAGCGAGCACAATCTTATTTTGTGATCTAAGTTTTGTAATCATAGCATTCCATAGAAACGTCTTCCCAGTCCCACCATGTCCACTCACAAAGAAAAACCTAGATTTGTTTGCAGCGATTGAAGAGGTTATAGTTTGAAAGATGTTTTTTTGTCAGTATTTAGCTGCGCAACTAAAGAATCTGCATGCAATGACATCATGAGGGGATCAGGTGCAAGCTCCTCTTCAATCAATCTATTGCCTCCAGGAATGTGTGAAGCAGAGCTTGGAATCGGTAAATCAAAATCTCTTATATTTCCACCACAATTTGCAAAAACAGTTGTAAGCTCATGAAGGAGGAGAGAAAGCAGGTGGTCATGTGGAATAATACATCGTGGATTGTCCAATGCTTTTTTTAATCTATTATGTATGTCATCAGTCATATAGAGCCAATACTTATCGAACAATGACCGCACATTACTAACAGAGCAATAGAGAACTACAGTCACAAACAGTTGTCTAAGGTGCAGGGAAGATGCAGTCAGCACAGCCTCATCAAAAAGAAGGCACCATTCATTATCACCCTCAAGGAGCCCTCTTGCCTGACACGCATCTCTAAATGTATTATAGACAATGCCATTGTGTGTGCATATATCGATGTAACTTTGCACGCCTTTAACTATCATTAAGAGCATCCTGAGGTAATAAAGTTCGCCACAGGTTAGATGCACATAATCTATTTTTGCAGATGGTGTTCGCTCGCGCCATGTTCTAGATGATGATTCCCATGACCATTCCCTTGGAAATTCACAGTACGTTAACGAACGTGCCTTAGTATATTTTCTGTTGGTCTCAAACCATTCAGTGAGCATTGATCGCTTCGCAGCAGGGCTATCAAGCACCGCTCGTAGGTCTGAACCTTTCTCGTATCTAACATAATTTTTTCTAGGCAAATGCACAGTTAGATGCTCGACAGCTGGAACCTTATAATGTATATCAAACTCATATACGCGATGAAATGCCTCACATGTTGAAAGGAATCTACCATCCATATATTCTAATATTTCATCTGGAGGAGCTAGGTCATGGTTTGGCGCCATATTTCTTGTCCTAGAGGCTGTCTCAAAGTATATCTTCGCATGATCATGGCCTTTTGTAACGTATTTAAATAAATATTTAATCAAATTTGATTTGTTACACCATTCAACGTTAATGTGAGCTTCGTACTTCTTAAGCAACTCAAGATTGTATGGAACAACTGATCTGTTGTCCAAGCGAATTCCATTTTTAATTATGCATCGCTGATCGTTTCTTCGTCTATATATTGTATAGCCAGACTCATCAATGATAGTTTCGTCTTGGAAATCTTTAGGATAATGCTTTGAACATTTGTTGTTTTTCATGCAAGGGCAATTTTTGTTTGCGTCACCACAAGGGCCATGCATCATAAACTCGCTGACTAATTCGTATCCTAGCCTATCTGTGTCAAAATCAGGTATCTCAGCACATATAAAGCCATCTATAACAGCCGCTGACACCTCAGCAGTAGATGCTGCAAGCCAAACCAAGCAATGAATATGTGGCATCCCACGCTTCTAGAACTCAACGGTGTACAACACTAGCATAATTTAATTCAATGAAAAAGCATGAGAAAAGATATAAGGGAAAATTTAAGTGGATAAGAAAGCACATGTGCTACCTGCAAGGACCTTTCCAAATGTCCTGCCTTCTCTAATATCAGTAATAAAATCGTTTACTTTCATGTTAAATACCCGCACAATTATATCAGCCCTATTTGATGGTTGTTGGCCAGGTTCAAACCGAATTGTTTCTGCGATTTCTTGCCATTTAGAATTGCATGTAAATGTCACAAATAAATCAGGCGAGCCATAGACACGACAGATTGCCATTGCATCCTGATAGTTCATGACCATGTATCTTCTGCCTCCAGTAAAGCTAGCAGGAAGTATTTGCTGTTTGCCAACAGAATCTCCATTAGTAACACCTTTATCGATCGCATCTACAATACCTTCTACAGATTCAGCACGCAAATCATTTTGATGATCTATTATGAACTGTATTCTATTAGCCTCGATAGTAGAAAAGACATCAACAACGCTTTGGTCACTGAGCCGGCCATAACATGTAAAAGGATTAGATTCATTAAGTCTATAATGGATTAAGTATCTATAGATCTCCAGCATTGTAGCATATTTTCTACCAGTTCCATCATAATCCTTGTATTTAATGCCTAGATGGAAACCACGTTCACCGTATGGAAATAGCAAAGGATACTGCAAAGCCATGTATGATGGATGCAGTGAAGACACTTGATGCATCCCATGATTTCTATCATGCATAAGCACATCAAATTTATATTCTTTTGATGAAAAATCACCCACGATTATGCCAGCTATTTCACCACTTGTTGGTAGATTATACTGCACATCATCTTTAGCATTGCAGCCTAATAAGCGCAAAGTTATTTTTTCATCACCATGTTCATAGAGACGGTCTCTAGCGTATCTAAAGTTCTTAACAAGTTCATTATGAGTATCAAACATTCGTGTTAAGGCACTAACAATTTCAGGATCTGGTCCATCTGCAGTTTCAAAGTCACTTTCAAAAATGTTCAATCGATTTTGAATTTCATTCTCACAGTCATAGATATAAAGTTGTGCAAATTTAGGTGGTGCACCCTGTGATGGCAGCAAAGTACCAATCCTGTGATGCACAACACCATTAATCTTGAAAACATAAGGTGCATTCCCAGTATTAATTGATTTGTCAATGGCTGCACCCATTGAAGTGAAAGCAAACATCGAATTGTATGATCGAATCTGCCTCAAAAATTTTTTTGATCGTGCATCGCCATTGAAATGCAATAAAGTCGCAAGTGGCTCAGGTGGATGGCGTAAAGCAGGAAATTCTATTTTGCCACTTTTGCAACATAAATTTTAAACTACTTTTCTTTTTGATACAGCAGAAAGGGTCCTAACTCTCTCTTGATACCAAAAGATGACACCGCAATATGAGCATTCATATGTTGGAGGGCCGTAGTACGATCATCCTGGGTGTGATGCTGTAATACACATACTTGATGATATCAGTTCCTTTGCTGGTAATAAATCTAAGATATCTCGGTTTTATCACGAAAGTGCTAACCCTTTAGAGACCGAATGTAATACTTATCGGTCCGTGACGAACTACCACCGGATGTCCTATTTGCAGCTGCAACGAATAAATACTCTGAGCATATCTGAGCCATGTGGTTATAGCAACAGAACATGCAGGCAAAGAAAATCGTTTTCCAGCATACCATCGCTATTTTCGGACAATGGCAAAGGAGGCATCTTTGAGCGCAGCAAGCAACGCTGCTGTCTATTTATCTTTGATAATTCAGGCGTGAAATCCATAAGGCAACGTGCTCTTTTGGGCCGATCTACTCGAGCAGGTTCATGCAATGGTGGTATGGTATTATCTATGCGCATTGGAGATGCATGTAACAAAGTATTTGCAGCTCGTCTCTGTCTGCTTGCACGTACCCTCAGAACTCTATTGCTATTCTGCTGTGGCATCTGAGGAACATAATCCAGCAGCACACACAAATAAGATGAATGGAAAAATGCATAGCATAAATGTAAAAGATAAACCTGTAAACATCACAGTGCAAAAATATAATGAAGCCACATGAAGCATCCGACTAAAAAATAAGTTTCTTGGTACAGGCAATAACACAAACCGCACACAGAAGCTTAAAATAGAACGGCACAGGGAAGCACACAACCAAAAAGGCGTAAAGCTACTGGATTTTTAAGGTCTGAAGACCAGGCACATGGGACAACTGCTTTCGCACCCACTATGGGACAAAATACCAGGAAGGAAAGTAGGAAAGAAGTGTGCAGAGAACAATCCATAGAATGGGCACGAAAGAAAGCCAACCGGCCGTTACGGACGTATAATGAACAAAGTGGAAGTGAATACTAAGCACCTTATAAGCGCTGAAAGTAATCCATCGACATAACAAGAAAGAAAGCACAATAAACGCACAATACAGAGAACACACAAAAATATACTGGAAAATAATACTTAATAAACACATAAGCAAAAGGCTAAATATACATAGCTATAAGAGAGACGAAAATACCTTATGTGCAACAGTGCACAACAAGCCAGCAACGCAGCAGACGATGACAGAGAATAGAAACGGCCACACAAAACGAAAAACCTCACGCAAGAAAGACCAGGAAAGATAGGAAGAGACAATCAGCAACAGAGATAGGCAGAGCTGCGCAACAACAAAAAGATCATTAGGAAATATAGATAGAGCAGACAAAAGGGATGATAAATACAGTGAACAGCGGTGCATGGTATGAAAAGCATGTAGCCGAAAGAACCTAACCTGGTTGACCCAACCAGCAGCCTCAACATTGCCTCACAAAACGGATCAAGAACCCTTGAAGCATCGATCGAGCCCGTGCAGCTCCGGTCCTCTACAAATGAAGTTCATAACAAAAGAAGGATGAGAAGGCATCAAAACAGATAAATCAAACCCAAATATCATCGCTAACCAAATCACAACTTCGCGTACAGCCTACCGTGCCAAACTGGATGATGAAAGCAGACAAGAAATAGATATCGTTAAGCAGATCTATGAGGATGTAAGCACGAAAAGGCCGACGGAACCGAGACAGCAAGAAAGCAAGAAAACGATGGTCAAGGGTTGGAATGGAAGAGCCAAAAAGAAGACGGTTCCCAGGTTTTAGAGGGACATATATAGGAGAAGGAATAGATAAAAATACAACACATGTAACAGGACTATCCATACGCACCAATAGGAAAGAGGCATACAAGGACCCCACAACACTGTAGCCTAGCCGAACATGGGACGGCTTGGCGGAGTAAACACCGTGGACCATAGACCAACTATGCCAGAAAGCCTCACAATATAGCGAGCAGAAGCGCATAGACCAAGTCCATTCCTAAATAGCAATGCAACCTATAAGCTTCAACAAATCAGAGCATCCCGTTCCCACCAACCCGACCTGACACCCACACTTCCCAACCTGACATCCCCACTCACGCTCGTTTGGCCGCAAGACCGAGCGTGCATAGCTGTGCTTCTCTGCATAGACATATTCCAGGGTAGCTCACAAAGTAATACTTGTAAATCTAATCTAACCAAATATCTAAATCTATGGCCCACAGAACAGGCGCACTAAAGCCATAGACCGGCATCCACAATGCATTGGGCATCGTCGAGCAGATCGAAAATTCACAAATACAGCTGGCGAGAAATCGGAAAAATGTCATGAACCAAAGTCACACGATCCACATCAAACCGACAGGGCATCAACCAGCGTTAAGGGCCTAAACCTACAGGGATAATAGCCACGGCTGACGTCTGGCCACAGAGCAGCACCACCGCCGCCGACAAACAAAGCAGACAAGCAAACATCAAGCGCTTGCCTCCCTGCGCTTCCCCAACCGCCGGTGATCCCTACCACCCCAACCACCGAAGACAACATAGGTCAACACACTAAATCCACTGCTATATCGAACCTGGCCATCAGGGCTGCATCTAGATAATGTAATCTAAATCTAATCTAATCTAATCTAATCTAATCTAAATCATCTAATTTAATCTAATCTAGTCTAGTCTAATCTAAATAATCTAAAAGTTGGCCACAGAGCATTAAAAAATGAGTTCCCTACACCTCTGGATCACATAGCCGAACACCCTGGATCAACCATATGGAACCTGGCCAGCAGCCTTGCATCTCGATCAGCAAGACAAAGGAATGATGAAAAAAAAACTTGGATCTGAGGCATCTGCAAGAACGGACGACACTCTCAGCACACACCTGGGCACCTCACCGATGGCTGAGAATGACCACCCCATTGACCACCAACCAGCCCAGCACGCTTGACCTGACCAGCCAATGTCGCCAACCAGATCAGCCGGCATGTACGCCGCCGCCGCCACCCCTCCCCAACAAGGGGGCACCCGCAGCGGCCAAGCAGCGAGAGCTGCCGGCAACGAAGACGCTCGTACGAAGTAGCCATCGACCGCACCCCCATCGAGCGGGCCACCGGGCGGCGCCGACAGCACCGTCACATCGACGACGGCAGCAGGCCGCGAGAGCGTGGGAGACAGGAGACGGAAGGGGCGATAGAACCGTGCTGAGGCAGGAAACACACAGGCAACACACATATGGCAAATACCTATAAAGGCAAGGGGTTTTGTGCAAAACAACCAGCATCGACGCGGACGCACGAGAAGCCGCGAAATCCACCCGTCCTCCAGCACGCGTCCACGCGTCGCGACCCCGCGATGGCCACGACAGCGCAAAATTCTGTGAGCGCTTCACTTCCGGGCTGGTTTGAAGACTTTAGATATATGATGAGGGATCATGACATGAAAGAGAGACACTAAGCCAATAACAGAGGATGAAATCAACTTGACAATTGCACGTATATGCTTGAATATTAATGAGGAAAAAAATTTCGTGGAGGAGGGGTGCAACGGGCCTGCCATGCAGCCCCGATCTGGATGAGCAACACGTGGCCCAGCTACCGATCCAACGAGAGCGCGCGTAGGGCCTCCAGCACAAGTCTCGGCTGGCTCCCTTCGGCTGAGAATCGATCGGCTCCCGTCCCAGCTCCCTCCGCGCTTCCCTCGATGTGCCTGTTCGTCTTCCGCCACCGCACGCGCTCGATCGGCTCGTGGGTGTGGAAATTGGAAAGCTCCTATCGCGTGCCCCTGGATCATGCGGACATGGAGTGAGACGTCTCATCCTGCGCCCCAAGATCACGGCCAAAATCGCCGGCAACCGCAGCACTGCAGCAGCCATGGCAGGACAAGTCTCCACGGGTAACGCAGCTGCATCAGCTTCCATGGCAGGAGAAGGGCAGGAGGAGGACCCTGCAGCCACTGGGACATCTCATCTCGTGTCGTTTTCACATGCCCTAGCACATGGCATGGAAGGACATGGATTTCAATCACCTGCGCCCATGGACGTCGAAATCGTCAGGGATGTTGGAGCTGGCGGCGAGCGGATAACGCAGGTAATATCGTCTAGTTCTTTAATTATCATGTTTTTCAATCAGCATTGTTTGATGATGGATGATGTGCACCTATATGTAGAGGATGACCATGATCATGACAATCATAATATTTCTTATATTGTGTTAATATAAGTATATAACTTTAGTTATCAACTGATTGTACAGAAAGTGGATGATAAAGTTGTGCAAACTTTGATTGTTCCTCAAGTTGGAATGTCTTTTGAATTAGAGAATAAAGCATATGAGATGTACAACACCTATGCCGGGAAGGTTGGATTCAGTATTAGAAAGAGCAATGTAAAGCGCCGATCTGATGGAACTATATATCAAAAGTATATGGTTTGCAGTAAGCAGGGACAGCGAGAAACTAGCTCATCACTGGACACTACCAGGACATGTTGCAAGGCTCGTGTTTAGTTTAGTGTTTGTCGAAAGGAAATTTGGACGGTGCAAAAAGTTGTACTTGAACACAACCATGATCTTGTCAGTCCAAATAAGTCGCACAAGCTGAGGTCCCAACGACGTGTTATAGAAGCGGATAGGCAACTAATTGGCCAGATAAGGGAAGCCGGAATGAAGCCAACCCAAGTGTATGGCTTTATGAAGGAGTGGTATGGTGGAGCTGACAAAATGCCATTCTCAAAGATGGATTGCAATAATGAGATTGGTCGTGAACGCAAGAAGTACTTAGAATCCAATGACACACAAACACTACTGGAATACTTGAGGAATAAGCAGTTAGAGGATCCTACGTTTTTTCATGCCATTCAAGTAGACAAAGAAGATGGCCGGATAGCTAATTTCTTTTGGGCAGATGGTCAATCTATCATGGATTATGCATGCTTTGGTGATGTTGTATCATTTGACACCACATTTGACACCAATAAGTTTGAAATGCCTTTTGCTCCACTCCTTGGGACCAACCATCACAAGCAAACAATAATTTTTGGGGCTGCATTGTTATTTAATAAAACTATTGAATCATTTGTTTGGCTCTTTGAAACCTTTCTAACAGCTATGTCAGGCAAGCATCCAAGCAAAATTTTCACTGATCAAGATGCAGCCATGGCAGCAGCAATTGCTTTTGTATTCCGAAATACAAGCCATTGTCTTTGTTTGTGGCACATTTATCTTAATGGTGGTAACAATCTCAGCCATGTAATTCATAAGCATCCTAACAAGTTTCTAGCTGATTTTAAGAGATGTGTCTATGAAGACAGATCAGAGTATTACTTCAACAAGATGTGGCATAAATTGTTGAGTGAATACAATCTTGAGGATAACAAATGGATGTCAAACCTATATAAGTTAAGGGAGAAGTGGACTATTGTCTTTCGTAACTCTTTTACAGCTGACATAACCTCGACTCAAAGGAGTGAAGGTATGAATAATGTCTACAAGAAAAGATTTCGTAGGAAACTCGGTCTTTCAGAACACCTTGTAGAATGTGATAAGGTTTCAGCTACTCTCCGTGAAAATGAATTGGATGCAGATTTTAAGTCCCGACACTCGAACCCGGTTACTTACATTCCAAATTTACCTATGTTAAAGATTGCAGCGGAATCATGCAAATAATGCGTCAGAAAATAGAGATGAAGATGCTGGTGATGTGTATGGGCAATCTTCAACCATGCATGCAAATGATATGTATGGGCAATCTTCAACCATGGTTGCAAATGATGTATATGGCGAATCTTCGACCATGCCTACTCCTTTGATCCAAGGCGGATATACAAATCTTTTATTTGAAGTCCAGCAAGATTGCACATTGTCCTCGTCTGCCAGAAAGTCACATTTTCCATGAATAGTAGGCCTTTTCGGAATGGATTTGGGTGTGTGCATTAATCTGTACTCTTTTACTTCTTTTACTGTGTTGAACTCGATTTTATTTCCAATTGGGTGTAGAAAGTTTAGGCATTCAGCAACAGACTGAATGTTACTCAAAATTTCAGCTGTCGGTCAGAATAACTTCAAATCTACCTGTCATGAGGAAATTCACTCATTCCAGATTTTATTTTTGAAAGGAATCGGAAAAACAATCACATATGTTGACGTGTCCATCACCTTGTATAATTCAGAACACCAACATGCCATGTGTATTTCAGATTTACAAAAATTGTACAGATTACAAACGGATGAATTTCCTTGCAATTAAATTGCAGCTTGTATGATTTCAACTACAATCCTTGCAAACTGTTAACATTTCACAGATTACATAGTACATATTACAAAGCCTGCATATTAAACTACAGTCCTTTGAAAACCATCCTCTTGTGACAATTAAAGTCCTTTCAGGCTTAGCATTTTCCTCCTTTATATTTTGCACAGAAAATACAGAACCACCATGATAAAAAGTGAGGCTTGAGCTCAATCCACAATATGCATCTTACTGATTCTAATCCATCAGTCCAATCCAGGAGAAGAACCTGCAAGAAAATGAGCAATTTAATCCACTAGTCCATCTTACTGATGGAGATCTAGTATTCTGCAGTCCAAGGTTTAGGAAACAATTTCAAAACTATGTTCTTCCATTTTCAGGGAAGTGATTTCAAAATGTATGCGTACATTAGTTTACAGCAAGAGTTATATATATGTTCAGTTGTTTGCTGTCTGGTGCTTCTTCAGCGGGAGGAAAGCACCTGGGAGATACCATTGGAAAATAAATATACATAAGTATTGAACATTGCTCTGCTGCTGAATTATTGTCAGAAACGAAACAGAGATTGTAGCTGTAGTTTCAGGTGAGAGCAAATAATCTGGGTCTGCAGACGCTGGTGGTGGTTCTGATTTCTAGAGAGATGACGTACCTATCAGAATCAGACTTGTCGTCCAGACGACACATACGCGGCACGGCACGGCCGCTCGCCGCCACCGCCGGCGCTCGCTGCTATGAGAGAAGCAGAGGGGAACACGCGGGTGGCGGCGGTAGATGAGCAGGCGCATCGAGACTTCGAGAAATAAGGGAGGGATATACTTTAGCCGAGCTGGTGCATCGAGGGAAGCGTGAGTGCGGAGGGAGCCGGGACGGGAGCCGATCGATTCTCAGCCGAAGGGAGCCAGCCGAGACTTGTGCTGGAGGCCCTACGCGCGCTCTCGTTGGATCGGTAGCTGGGCCACGTGTCGCTCATCCAGATTGGGGCTGCACGGCAGGCCCGCTGCACCCCTCCTCCACCAAATTTTTTTCCTATTAATGATACAACCAATCCCAAAAAAGGAAATATGAATCAGGGTGATGCAGAGAGGACACATTAAAGCAGGCCAAAAATTTATCTGTACCATTTTGATGGCATCTGGCTGAGGAAAATTCTAGTGTGCATATTTTTACATAATTTTCTCAGCAAAACTTGCTCCTTGAATAAAAAGGAAATAGTCATAATGGTAACCATATACCTTATTTTTCTTAGCAAAAGTGGAACCCCTGTGTGAAACTGAAATAAGATGTTCTATATGACTTCCATTAATGGTTAGATTAGATTCTTAGCACTTAGAAAGATATAAATAGTCAGCCTATGCAAAGAATCTGTCAAGAAAAAAATCAATTAATAACAGAAAGTTGAGCCAAAAACAGTTAGAATCTGTGATATTGTACCCAGATTAAAGTACTGCAAGAAACAGGGCACGTTTGTTCAATGGTAGCTCCAAGTTCCTCAATAATTTGAGGATGGAAAACTTTTAGTAAAGTGACATATACATGCTCATAAGAAACATACCTAGCATTTTTGTCTTCGTATAACTATAGTGTATGACACCTACACGGCTACACGGTGGAATTGGATTGCTATCTGCTATGATCACCACCTGTGAAAGAAATGTAGTATAAACCACTTAGAGAAATGGTTCATAGGTGAACTTAACAACATATTCAACAGAAGTGCACATATGAAAGTGAAACATCTAACACATGAGTAGAAATTTTAGACATTATACAATACAGTATTTTAAGCACGATAAATATTTTAAAATAATATGTGACTTTCCATGTTGTATCAATAGTAGCGGCATCAGAAATAAAACACCTAAGAGCATAATGAGCAGGAGATGCTTCCAGGTTGAAGCACTCCCTTTCCTAAACCACATATTAGATCCTTCCCAATCCTGGTAATCATGGACGCACATAAAATCAAAATTCCATAACGACAGCACCTCATCAACCCAGAAATCTCCGTGATAATTTGCTCTTGGAAGATGATAGTGTTATGGCAATCCACAATATCTGCACTTGAACCATAATATGAAAAAAAAAATTTAAGTGCAGTGCTATCCTGTGCTATACTGCACTTAAATATGGAAAAAGAAATAGCAGAACCAATCAACCAACAAATCCATAACTTTTCTGGTTTGCTATCCTCTTCCTGCTCAATCTAGAGATCTCATTTTCAGTTTTGACAAGTCAAACTACAAAAATAGAACATATCATGTAATATTACGTGAACAAATAATACCCTAGGGCATTTCATCGAGCAGTACAAGAGGATTGGCACGAAGATACCTGTCCGGAGTGATCAGTGCAGCGGGGTGGCGCCCGATGATGGTGAGGGGGAGGGATGACGGCGGCGGCGGCGCTCGTCGATGGAGTCAGGCAGCGCGAGGGAAGCGGTGGTTAGGGGAATAGGCAGCCAACGATGGTGAGGGGATGGATGATGTTGGCAGTGGCGGCTGATGAATCTGAAGGTCGGGGCGACGAGGGTGGATGGAGGAGGTAGCGACGCATAGGCGGAGCAAATCGAGGCGACAGTGGTCCGGTAGCGGAGAACGGTGGCGACGTGGGGTGTCGGTGGCGCTTTAGGCGGAGTGGACAGCAGCGCATCATTGATGGAAGAGGCTGCGACGTGTGGGCGGAGGTGGTCTAGCAGCGGAGTACAATGACGGCAAGGAGGAGATCGGGGGCAGAGCGAAGACGGACGACGAGGCGGAGATCAGGGGCTGAGCGGAGGAGAAGTCCTCCCCTTGATCTAACAATGATGGCGTTGAGAGGGCTTCCTTGATCCGACGACGGTGACGCTCGATCCGATAATGCATGGGCACGGAGAAGGGGAGTCGGCAACAGGCGTTGCAAGCCGCCGCGAGATGCGGGTGGTGGGGGGCTCGGGATTTGAGGAGGGGGCGCGTGGTGAGTGAAAGGAGGAGAGCGGGGCGGCGCGGTGTGGCGGCGGTGGCGGCGTCGAGTGTGGGGAGGGGACGCGCGGTGAAGGAGGCGGCGGTGTCGCCGCGTCTGGCGCGGGGAGAGAGAGAATAGCGGAGAGGAGGCGTTCGGTGCGGAGGCACGAGTGCACGATCCACACAAGCAGGACGATCTGGGGCGTTGGTTATTAGGATTGAACAATTGTGATCGTGCGTGTCTGCTAGGGTTGGAGTCACCGCCAGCACTACGAAATTTTTAAGTAGTAGAGATAAATTATATGTATTTATCCTTGTTTCTTGTATGCAAGCTGTGCTCTTCTTTTCAGAAACAAATTAGCTAGCCGACGAATTTAAGAAAGCATTTTAAACTCTCGAGAGGATACTTCCTGTTTGCTCACCGGTTGTTTTCATCTAAACGCATGTAGCTTTATTTCGAAGTCAATCCGGTTGAGCTGATGGCCTCGTACCCAACAAAATAACTAGGCTCTCTATTTAACTAAATGTCCTACTCAGTTTTAATTTCCAAAATGAAATGCAACATCTGAACTCAAGCAAAATTATTTGCTGGATTAGAAGAGAGAGGAACAACGGAGGTCAAAGAAAATTTAAGGATGGCACTCTGCAGGTTGTTTCACTCACTGTCGTAATGGTTCATCTATTACCCTTAATCACTACTCGATTAAGGATAACATTGGTTTGTTGGGATTAGGGGTGGCAATTTTTCCGTTGAGGCCAAGGACGCCCCTACTGGGCCGGAGCCATGAGAGAATTTTCACTAGGGCTGTCAACGAGCTGAGTTCGAGCGAGCTTACATACTCAAGCTTGAGATTGTTATAAACTTGAACCGAGCTCGAGCCGAGTATAAATTGGCCTCGAGTTTACAATCAGGCTCAAGCTCGGCTCGAACGGGCCTCGAGCCCTACTTGAGCTTCGCGGGAACATAATAATGCCAAGCACATTTGTACCTAGATAAAGAAGTACGACTAGTATATAACACTGACATAAAACTTCAACCTATACTCCACTCTCCTACAGGTACTCACTCCGTCCCAGAATATAGCAACCTAGGACTAGATGGGACATATATTCTAGGACGGAGGGAGTAGTAGCTAGGAGACAGTACTGGTACAACACCTAGCTAGCCTTGTGTTTGACACCATTTTAAATTAGTACTTCAATAAATATCAAGGCTGCTTCAACAGACATGGAAGAAAAGCTTGGGTAGTGAGAAATTCATTACTACTTTAGAGAAGCACGTTCGAGCCTTTACCGAGCTATTTGAGCTCGGCTCGAAATAGTGCACGAGCTCTAGTTGAAGCTTGAGCTCGATTCGTTTTAAGCTTGAGCCAAGCTTGAGTTGAGTCTGCAACGAGCAGAGTTCGAATAGCTTGCGAGCCTCGAGCTTTTTTGACAGCCCTAATTCTCACTCACGAGTGAGCGGTGACAGGGCCCCGCAAAATTCCACGGACGGGGTCGGGAATTGGAATTAACCCGCTGGTGACCCATAGGAGCAAGTTACCTCTTTAAAAGTAGCCCATTGCAATAACATAGGCACAAAAATTCCATCCCAAATCGACGTATAAAAACTTAACACCGTAATTCTCATCAACTCTGATCCCTATCCTTACTTCAACCAACCCCCACTATCGCAACACGCACTGCTAGCTGTGAGCCTCTAACTAGCGCTCCCAGTCCCCAATCCAAATCGCCCGCGACTTCTCTCCTCGCTCCGTCGCACGCAAGAAATGGCCAATGGGTGGAGAGAAAGAAGATAAGGTGGAGAGAGAGGAGTAGATATGTTGCTGGGCTTTTGTGGGCTTTTGTTTTGTGTTCACGGGCCATGAACGCGCCCCCATTAAACTCCTCCCTAAAATACTCGTGGCTTTTGGTAGTAAAGATTATTGTATTTTGGTTGGATGAACCTTTTGGATTTATTCTAAGCACATTAGCTAAAGATGTAGCTATGTTATGTTTTCTAATCAATAATGCAACCAAATGACATTCCTTTAAAATAAAAACAAGGCTAAAAAAAATACCACGACTGTTCCAGAATATAAGAATTTGTAGTATTGGACACGAGTATTAAGAAAACCAGGTGAAACCATGCGCATTGTTGCGGGAGTTTAATACGATAACAATAAGTAAAAATAGTGCGTAAGATAGCTGGGCAATATAAGCTTACGTAAGTTGATGGTTTATGACAATTTAATTTTAAATAATATATAGAATAATGATTCAAATGTAAAAGTAGAGCGATGTGGCTTTACGAGAGAAGAAAAGAAGGAAGATAATTTAGACCATAGATTAATCATCTAAGAGTATAAACAATTGATGTGATAGGACTTAATTAGATAAGAGAGATATGAGGCTGAACTATATAGGTATATAGGGTATTATGAAAAGGTGATAAAGAGATATTTTGAAATCTTATGTGAATTATGTGGGATGATGATTTAACATGCTTGCATTTTTAAATTCCAAAGTTTAATAAATTATAAATAATATAACATTGCTTGCATTATGTTTAAATGTAATAATTGTTAGTAGATGATAATGTGACATTTTGTTAGTGGATGATGTGATATCTTTGCATGTTAAGGTTTAGAACTTAGTAGGCTCTAACTTATAGTAAGAGAGGACACGTAGAATTAAATGGATGGAAATTGTTATATGTGGAAAAATGAAGATAGATAGTAAAATTGAATTGTTAAGGATTGTGATGGATTAGGAAGAGAGTGTTGATGAAGAAGTTGTTATATTTTAGGATAATAAATCCTAAATGTTGCTCCCACTGTCCTAAATTGATCATCATATAATGTTTGTGCCCTAAGACTAAAGATAATTTAAATTGCATCAATCAAAACGCCATGCGCAATATGCATATATTCTCTTACAATGCATGCATATATTAAAACACAATGCACAATTACTTAGCATGTACAAATTCTGATGAAATCTATGTCCATACCATTATATGATGATTAATTTAATAAGTTTTGGTTTTCGTTATGTAATGATTAATTTGGGTAGGAGTGGTTACACATTATTCTTTTTTTTTTTGGAATGGAGTACTGTTTGCATACCGACCGAACCCTAAGGGCATTCCCAACCCTCCACCTAGGATGGTGCCTATGGCATTAACTACATTGCCATGTAGGACTTTTAGCTTATGTGGCACTATATTAATTAAGAGAAAGAGAGTGAAGAGAGGAAGAAACTGGGTCTCATGCAAGACATAGTTTTAACACGAGAACCTATACACTAGACACTATCAAATTTTGTATTGGAAAAGAATAATATCTTTATAATAGATGAAGAATAAATATGATTAGTAGAGAAGAGAGATGATGTATTTATTAATGGCCCACTTTAAAAAATCATCGGTTGTAGAGTGTAGTTTTTATTATGATGTCTTATTGACACGGCACCATAGAAACTACTTATGTTGGGACTGCCCTAGTGAGCCCACTGCCCACCACAATCGTCCCACACCAAACACCCCAAGCCCCAACCGTCGTTTCGTGATCGGACGGCGCGGATCCAATCCAACGAGACCCTTTTTGCCCCAATCCGTCCCTTGTGCCGCCGCGTCTCGCTCTCGCCCGTCGGTCGGACACCCACGCCAACCCCAACAGCAGCAGAGGCAGTCAGGCAGGAGGGAAAAGGAGAGGCGAAGCGAAGAAGACGAAGGCGGCGGCGGCCATGGCGTGGCGGGCGAACCTCTCCCGGGGCGTGAAGGAGATCCGCTTCCTCTTCTGCCAGTCCTCCCCCGACAGCGCCCCCGCGAGGTACCGTCCGCTCCCCCGTCTCCCCTTTCTCTCTCTCTCTAGGGTCCTAGACCCGATCTGAAGAAGAACCGCGGCGATTCCTTCCTTTCGCAGGGAGTTCGTGAGGAAGAACTACGGCGACATCAAGGCGCGCAACCCGTCCCTCCCGGTCCTCATCCGCGAGTGCTCCGGCGTCGAGCCCCAGCTGTGGGCGCGCTACGGTACGCGCGCGCTTTCTTTTTACCCTCTCTCTTCTCCATGGAGAATCCGAGATCCAGCTTCGGATTGGTCTGAGCCGGTTCTTGGAACTTTTTGTTCATATACCCTTTTTGCGGCTTGAAATGTTAGGTTAGGATACCGGATCGTGTTGTCTTTTAGAGTTGGGCATCATAGGTTACATTGCTCATGTAAAATACTAGAACTAGAATGTGTGAATGCTTGAGGGGGAATAACACATTAGTTGACTGCGATCTGCATGCTTTCTTTAGGGTAAAATATTTATAGAGAAGCATTAGGTTGCTCAATGATATAATACTAACACAATGTTGTTCAAAAATGGCCAAGATTTGGAGAACGAGAAAAACAGGGGACGACAATGTGGACTAGTGGTAGAGTCATTGTTGTGATAGTAAGATCATCTGTTCAAGTCCACACTTTCCTGTGGGTTCTACTACTTCAAAACCTAAGATACATGGTTTCTCTCATATGTTCTTGGTATTTTTAGACAAGAAAAACATTCCATGACAATTGTGAGTGTTACTTCTGTTCTGCTTGATCTGCCACAGACAGCCAAAAGGTATTGTGCGTGCAGATGTTCAAATGAACTACTACATGCACTGGATCTGGATTTGGTATAACTTACTACAAATTACAGACATAGTGACAACTTCTAACTCAAGGCATAAACACACAAAGAAAAAAATATTGAATAGTCTACATGATTGCGAAGAAAATCTAGAGAAGCTTAGGGGATGTTTGGCCAACTTTGGGTTAACACCAGCTCACAGGATTGATGGCTTAAAAGCCCAAAGCTCGCTTTATTTTGAAAATCACACACACACACACACACAAAAAAAAAATTCTTTGTTGGGAGTTGGGATCTTACTTATGGTCCATATGAATTCTTCCAATATTATTATGATGATACTGTGGGTATATTAAGGTTCCCTCTTAAACACCGACATTTGATTGAATGAATATAAATAAAAGATTGGGATAGATGGAAAAGTACCCATATGGAGTTGTCTATGTTGTGCAGATTGAATTGGTTGAACATAATGCGACAATACCTAGGGAACTAGGAAACACTTAGTTGTAGGCACCTACAGGTGGTGGAGGTGAGGAGAGGTAAGATAGGGAGGTTGCCTTATAGTCTTATAGCCCAAAGCTAGTCTAACCAAGCAAACAAGGAGAAAATAAATATTTTCTGTGAGGATAAATTTCCTTTTACGCATTGGGATCCCTAAGATGGTTAGGATTATAAACTTATCATCCATCTTAGTATCTTGCCCATGGCCAAAGGCATTTTCTTGTTCTCCTAATCCTGAGCACTGGTCGTTCTTATTTCCAAGAGAACTGGACAATATTGCCAATAAGCTTATGTTTAAACTTGACCAAAGATCTCCTAACCTAACTCGATTAATCAATAATCATGGTTCAATAAGGTGCTAGGCACTAGTGGGCTGGCGCTTACCGCCTAGGGATGCCTACGTCGAACGTCACTAGTAAATTCCAAGCAATTAGTGAGCATATTACATAAAACTTGAACAGTGGAGTACTAAAATAGCAGCACAAGAGCCCCCAAGGGTACTTAGCTGCCTAATGCACCTTCTAATGCCTAATCAGGTTGGCGACTGGGTACCTAGAGCCAACTTTTGGAACACTGTCAACAACATTTATTATAACAATTTCTTATGAACATGATCATCAGTTTACTCGACAGTACTATCAACACCATCACCCTTCCTGTTACACAGTGGCGGATCTAGGATTTAGAATATGGGTGGTCCGACTCCAATTTTTTTTTCTAAACACAGTAAATCTAACGATGCTAATATATACAATGCAAGTATAGATAATAGAATAGACCAAAAGTGTACCATGATATATTAATAAAGCATCTTAATTAAAACATATAAAATTAGTAATTAAGTCAAATTTTGACTTAAAGAAACTTATATGGATATAAAAATTTGAAGAAGATTACCATACTAATTCTTCTTCTTGTCGACAAGTAAACGACGATTGACGAGAGGAGTCACGATCGCCTCCAAGGCGCGTGCGGCCGGGCGCCGATCCGAAGTCTGCAACGGCAAGTCACGCTCGCGTCGTCAGGGCATCAGCCGTCGTGGACTGAGGTCTCAGCTCTCACGCCTCATGGTCATGGATGGAACAGAGAGCAGACTCGGAGACGAAAGACGCTGAGTCACCGAGGCGGGTGGCCGGTGGCGATGGGCGGTGCCGGCGCCGCAGCGGGGCGGCGGCAATCGACGCTCCATTCCAATCTCATTTTGCGGTCGCTGCAGAGTCAAGGTCGCACAGTCGCGCACACGCAGGGATCTCCTCGCGTCGTGGCAAGGTGAAAAACAGAAAAAGAAGAGATCCCGGCTGCACGCGGGGGGTTTCCAAGTCCAGGTGCATGCGTGCGCTGTGAATCACGATTTTTCTTTTTTTTCGTAAAATCTAATATGCTACTATGTTCTGTCGCTACTTTTTAGGTGGTCCAGGGACCACCCGGACCACCCTATAGATCCGCCACTGCTATTACGTATACTCAATGGTGCAATCATCCTAGGAAAATCTGATTGTCTGTAACTGTCCATTGTACAAGGAAGTATCATGGCTTGTCAAAGCCACACTTTTTTTTAGAACACGCAGGAGATCTACGTATCATTTCATTAAGATAGCGGAAAAAAGGTGGATGGCGTTAGAGATGAACTCTGTAACCCACCCACCCGGAAGTACAACACCAACACCACACACCCACAAGAAGCAAAACAAACCTAGTGCACTAGCACGGCAGCCCTAGACAAAAGATCACGAAGCTTAGAAGCTCCTGCTAGGCACCAAAGGGCGCCCTCACTTGCAATGGCTTGAAGGACATCAGCCATGCTTGGGGTAGTGCCATTAAAAACAAAGTTGTTTCTATGCTTCCAAATCTCCCAAGCGACCAAGATGATAAAGGAGTTGAACCCCTTCTTCTCACTAGCAGGCAATCCCCTTATTGTCCTTGACCATCAACTGGCGAACGTAGTAGTGTCCTGGCTAGAAAGTTAGAGCAGCCAAGCCGTTGGAGAACCAAACACCACACTTGCCGACTAAACACACAAGTGACTAGAACGTGATTAATAGTTTCCTCAGCTTGATTACAAAGCCCTCGTTTGTCAAAGCCTGCCACACTGAACCTGGTTAGTAAGGCCGCAATGCTTTAAAACATAGAAACATCCCAAGTATATACTCAAATATATACATATGGACTCTATTCTGATAGAAATATGAAACAATATTTTATTTGAAGACAACTATAATATGGAGTGCTATTGATCAATTTGTAAAAACCAGATATAATCATCCAAGTACTTGTAACAGGTCCTAGTCACCTATAAGTTGCAAAAAAGCTGGTATTTTCCCAGGTTAATGGGTGTTAAAACTAGGTACTAGTTAATACTTGTTTCAACTCTTGCTTCTTATTGCTCCTTTATTGTTTGGTCGAGGGGCTACAGTGCTAAGTTGATTTCTGTCTTTCTGCACAAAGATCATCTTCTCTTATTGGCAGATTTTCATAGCCACTTTATAGTATGTAGATAGGCTATTCATTTCAGTTCACATACATAAAATGAAAATGTTTGAAAAAAAGTTACAAGTTCACTGTGAAGTGACTGAGCGATACTATTGATGAGACTTTCTTGTATGTAATCCATGCGCATAACCCATGTGTTGTTGATCTCCTAAGTGCTTATGCATGTTTTTTTTTCCATGCTTTTCAGAGATTCATTGTTTCCAAGTATTCCACTGGCTCAATTACTGTGCAAGCCTCATTTTTCTTAAAAATATGCCGGTTTTGAAATATGCCACTAGTATTTGCGTATTTGGAACCGTGCCATTATAATTTTGCACATATTCAAGATATGCCACTACTTACCCCTTAGATGCATTTACAATAAATATTGGACCAAATTGTTCTTTCTGCCTTCCCCTTTCTCCCCTCTCCTCTCTTCCACAACGCAAGAGACCAGCAATGGCTCGGCGTTGGTAGTGGCAACCGCGGCTGGCTATGGACATGGGTGCCGCAGTGACTGTCTCCTCCCTCTCCGGCGCTCTTTCGCCTGCGACGTGCGAGTCTCCCTTCACCTCACGCCGCCGCTGGCCTCCTATGTGGAGCTCCACACCGACAACGACGTTGCCATGGGGTCCTCAGTCATCACTGCTGCCGATGTCGCCCGCTAACTACCCTGACGCTATGGCTCCTCCCTCCCCTAGTCCCTCTCCGCGGCTAGCAAGGCGGAGACGAGGAAGAGGGAGGTTGACGCGTGATGGAGAAGGCGAAGACGGTGTCCTAGATCCAGCTGCCTCTCCTCTCCGGCCGCTTCTCCTCTTCGTTGAGCTCCTGCACCTCCCTCGGCACCCAACGTGGCGAGAACAGCCTTCGTGACGAGCTCTAGGTGGACCTGCACGGTGCTCCCTGGCGTCCCGAGCTCCCACGACGGTGCGGCGGACGCGGACGGGTCAACCCAGTCTGGGAGCAGCGGGAAGACGTCGCCGGCGGTAGGATTCAGGTAAGAGTGAAGCATGAACACGAGGTCGGGACAAAGTGAAGATGATGAGGGAAGAGAAAGGTAGAAGATGAGGGCAAATTTGTCCAATACATACAAAATACATATGCTAGTGGCACCAATTAGATTATAAATAAGTAGCAGTGGCATCGTTACAAATACACAAATAGTAATGGCATATTTCCAAACCAGCAAATTTTTAATGGTATGGATCCAATTAACCCTTCTTATTATTCTTGAGCGCCAGTGGTTCAAAACTTTGGCTCATACTGTTTACATTGCATAATGACAGTGGCCGATTTCATTTTTGCACTGATGTAGTGAATTTCATGTTGCACCATATTAGCTGTCACCCTACTACTACATCATTACTGTCCATACTCCATTATGGTTACAGTGACCTTGATATAATATAATGTGTCTGAAGATTTGATTCCAACAGAGTTGACTTTTAGCTAGCAAATAGAGGAATAACAATTGCCATTCACGTTGCTTATTGTTGTAGCTCATAGTGCTTGGTACTATATTAGTTAGGGGCCAAGCGATATAGGATAGTTCATCATTTATAACTTCATATGTTGATTATAAAACTAAGATTTGAGTTACTTTTCCCAAGCACATAATGGTCCAAAAGGTTTTAGCGTCTAAACTTGTAATTGAATCGACTAATACTCAAATACTCCATACACCCAAAAAGGTAAGCTGTTTGGGCCTTTACAGTCTCCAAAGCAAGACTTTGAGTATTGATTCAAATAATAATAATATAAAAACAAAATATAATGAATTGCTAATGTATGTTGCCTGAAAAATTAAATAATACTAGTTTCTCATAGTCAATTGATATGATTTACAAGTATTAATTGTTTGCATGCTTCCTAGGATTGTGGGACAGTGGGAGCACTAAATATTGGTCTCATTTATCTTCATAAATTTGTAGCAATTTACTCTATGCCAATTGTTAGAAGCTTAGAGCAAGGGACACCTCAAATATGTCTAGAGTATGCTACGTCCTGCAATATAAATACAACCTGTGTGAATATTTTGATATTTTATTTGTACAAATGGGAACTGCGAAATTTGTTGGGGAGAAAATCCGATGCGTCCACACTTATCATCCTTTTAGAACCTTGATTGGAATACTGTGGCAGGCCCAGAATTTGTCTAATTAAAACAACCTGTGCATGGTACTAAATTGTAGCAGGCTAGGCTACCCTCTGGATTCGAGCAATGATCTGTTTCTATGTAAGAAATATTTTCTGGATGGATTTGTGCATGACTGATGACTATGTATACTGTATGTTATCTATGAATCTTATGTATAGGATTGTGGATTTTCATATTTATATATTTATTAATAGTGCATTGCATTCTAAGTTATAACTTGTATATTTTTGAGGTCTGCTACTTTGTATGGGCATTCATCTATTAATAAGAATTGGAAGAAAAAAAACACTCGGGTTGAAATCTTGAGGTGTTCATGGCATGTTACTGTGACATAATTGCGGTATATATCTTTGGTACTTATTGCACCTGGTTTTGTTTTGGTTTGTATACTTCTTAACAGCCATTTACTCAAGCTTAAATTAAGTACATTTTAAATGACCTAATGTGATAAGCCTTAGAGAATTATCTGTTGCCATGTAGAATGCTTATTTATGCTTCCCCCTGATTTAAAATTCTGCCTGTCAACTGGTCAGATATGGGCGTGGAGAGGTGCGTGCGTTTGGATGGCCTGACAGAAGCGCAAATTGACGGTAAGCTGGAGGAGCTTGCCAAGGCTGGGGGGTCGCTTAAAGCTAAATAATGTTTGCCTAGCCAACTTTTTCAGCTTTAATTCTTCCCAAATAAGAGAAACGCCTGCAGAGGTTGTTCTTTCATATGATCCAAGTACTATGACATATCGAATTAAGCGCTGATCTTTACAACCTACTGTTTGGAATGCTACTGTTTTCTCTTGCTCTTCGTATATTGTCCTCCAGTATGTGATGTAAGAATGGCAGTGATTCTATGGTCTATTTTTTCTATAACTGGCAAAGACATCAGAAAGAAAAACATATAAACACATGTTCTTGATGATTTGTTAGTTGTTGCATTTCAACAAACAGTTGTAATTATTCCTACGGAAGTACTGTACATTTATAGCAGCACATCACCAACATGAAACCAATGTGTCGGGTCAAAATAATATAAAAACACGGAAAGAATTGTGAGAAAACAAGTTGAAATCTAGCAAGCTAGGTCAGTTTGCTGGCCTGGTAAATGAATACAGTTGTAACGTAGCTGGATGGAACGCTAGGCTTTGTGTAGTGGTAGAAGGTATGCTAGAATAATCTTTTCTATTACTACACAAATCATGTTTGCCATCACATATGCGGAAAATATGTTGCAAAGCGAATAATAATAATAAAAGTACAAGATTTCGGTCCAGAAATAATTTCACGATCACATGAATCTAAACTTCCAAGAAACGAGTTCAAGATCATTACTAGAGACATAATCCAGAAATAATACATTACTACATACATTCTGAAATGAGGAACATTATTGGGAAGTCAATCAAGTCAGTTAGCGTGGTAGCTCAGCTGAAGCAATGAACTCATGCTCTAGGCTATAGCATCTTTGGCTCAGCTGATCCGATGCATTAGCACGATGAACAGCCGTCGTCTGTGTAACATTGCGCAAGGACTGTAATGTCATCTCTACTTGCTTCATGGTAGGTCTTTCTTCGCCTCGGGGACTCAAGCACATCTCCGCAAGCAAGGTAACATTGTTAATCTCTTCCTCTGTTGCTTCTTCGTATATCTTAGTGGTAACAATCTCACTTAATGGCCTTACCTTCACCTCCGCAAGAAAATAACTGGCCAAATTCAACTTTAAGCCATTCTCACTTGTAAAAATCGGCTCTTTCATGAGAAGTAGCTCCAATAGTACCACACCAAAACTATACACATTGCTTTTTTCGTTTAGACACCTAGTTTGACAATACTCTGGATCTAAATAACCAAATGTGCCTTGCACCTTTGTGACAATATGGGTTTGATCGATAGAAACCAATCTTGATGTCCCAAAATCTGAAACTTTGGTAGTGCAATTTGCATCTAACAGTATATTAGAGGACTTCACATCACGATGAAAAACTGATACTGAAGCTGCAGAGTGGAGATAATATAGGGCTCCAGCAACTTCTGTAGCAATCCTTAAGGTGTCTTCCCAAGACAGCTAAGCTACCATTACTCGAATTGTAACGCAAGAGTTCAAATAATGATCCATTGGAAATAAAATCATACACCAATAGTGGGACCTCAGTTTCAAGACAACACCCAAAAAGTTTAACGATATTCTGATGGTTGATCCGTGAAAGAATAGCGACTTCATTTATGAACTGAGTGATCTCACCTTGTTTGATCGTCATAGACTTTTTAATGGCCACGACACATTGGTCTGATAAGATGCCTTTGTAAATCGTACCGTGTCCTCCTTGGCCAAGTATTCTTGTGTGATCAAAGTTGTTTGTAGCCTTTTCTAGCTCTTCTAGAGTGAAGATATTCATTCTATCAGTAGTGGTTTCATCACACGATATTAGTTGTTGTAGGAGAAGTCCTTCGTTCTTACGAAAATTCTTTCTACGTAGCCGCTTTTGGATACCTTTCTTCCATTTATGGAAGAGCATTTTTGCGCTTAAGCCAGGCAGTAGAATTCCAAAGCCAGCACTAAGTCCGATGACGATACCTAAACAATGAGGCAGCCGATGGTTATGCATGCTTGCTTGTACATTATTTACTTTTTTTTTTAATTTTCTTTTTCTGCATGGTGAAATTGAATGGAGTACATAACTCACCAAAAAGAAGATTTTTTTGCTTTTTCACTGGAGTGCACCGCTTTGTTTTGTCATTGTACTCTGATTTAGCAGGGCACTTGATGCAAGTGTAGTTACCGACAGTATTATTGCATATTTCTGGACAGATGCCTGGTGCAGTGGAGCATTCGTCAACATCTGAAACCATGCACATGTTACAGTAATTATGACGTGAGGGATTTTAGCAGTCTAAGACAAGAGAAAAAATATATTTGTAATAAGGAGAGTATAACAATATACCAGTATATATGTTGGCTGTGTCCAAGTGCGTTAAATTGTGAAGCAATGCTAATTAACTGTGCTTGTGAAAATGGACAGAGACAAACCTTGGCAACCATCTTTGATATATGGATTCCCTTCAAAGCCATGCTTGCACTTGCACCTATAACCAATATACTCATCACCTGTGTTGACGGCCAAACACGTACTGTTAACGCTGACACATGCATATCCGGTGGTATTCTGCTGCGCCTCTTTGCAGGTTTGGTTTGCGATGGCAAAATGCAGATTCTTAACCACAAAGTCCTTTGCAGAACCATTGGAGACTCTAGTACTAGCCGTACCATCCATGGCAAGGAACTCCTCGTAGTGTTCACCGGTCAAGATAATGAGCCCTTGGCTGATATCTATGCGAACAAGTTTGGTCGGTGTTGACGGCTCGTCGGTGTATCTTGTTGCCCACCACAAGAGGTCAGGGTTTGTACTCTTGTTGTCTTTATAGTAGGTGCATCTAAGCAGGAAATGTTGATTTGCAGAACAGCCTTTTTCTAGGCCAAATGGATATGGAACGCTGATATTTCCACATGACGGGCTACAATTGTTCTTACTCGGAAACCGATCATATCTTGCGTCCGGCAATCCTGCATTGAGAAAACCATGATATGTCAACAGCAATAACTAAAAATTGATGCTAATTACGTACTGTACATACTATATATTGATTCTTTGAACATTAACATATGTTAATTTATCATTCCCACCGTATATTTTCATAAGACCTACTTTGATTTCGAAAGGTCAGATTTTATAAATCTTGACCAACAGGCAGTCAAATTACAAAAACATTTAGTGTATAAATTCATGTTTATACCAACATATTTCAATTTCAAAATACTTATATAAAATGTTGGTATTATAGATATGAGTGATTTTACTGTTCTCGAAAAGTTACTGTGAGAGTTACCATATTTTCCAACGTAAAATTTAATAACTCTCGATACCTTTTGTACTAGAAGACAACAAATTTATACTAAAAAATTAGTACTTTTTGTTATCTCTCAAGGGCTATCAAATTACTCTACAGATATATAAAGGATATATATATTTTTCATAAATCAATAGAAACATTAATATTTTCCTTAGAAGATTTTTGAGAGACATAGATATAGATAGAGGTGTAAAAAATTATAAGCATGCATATACCTACATCACGCCGGCAGCCATTGGGTGCATACGGGTTCCCTTGATACCCATCGGTGCACTTGCATAAGTAACCAGCACGGGAAGCTGTAAACCTCAAGTTATCATCGCAGTGCCTGTGCTTGCTGGCACAAGCATAGCTGCTCTTGTCACGCTTGGCTTCAGCGCACGTCGAATGATCCAAAATGGCCCACCCAAGCCGCACGCCGTCGTTCTCGATTCTGACGCTGTCGACACTGGTTCGCTGGCCTTTGCCGTGTTCATGCCGATGGACAAACTGGAGTTGAAAACCACGGACGACGGGAATATTCCGTTGGCACTCACCCTCGTCATTGGTGTCTTCGAACTGTAGGCATCGAGCAAGTATACATCAAAGTTGCCATATCCGATGGTTACCCTTGCACTGTCACGTACGGAGAAAGAATCGCCAGGTACTGTCCATGACACGTTGTACAGATCGACACCAGATCTCATAGGGATGTCAAGTGAAAAGTTCACATAGACTGCTTATTATAAAAAAAAAGTTAGATGACTAAGACATAATGATGATAAGAAAATCAATTTAGTTCTGATTGAAAGTTATTTTATGGCTGTGGCTTACATACGCCAAAGACATATTGGAATGGATAACGAGCCATCTCGGCTCGTTAAGCTGATTATTTTAACGAGCCAGCTACTATGTCACTTGAACATTCTCAAGCAAGTGTGACCAGCTTGTTGCTCTTAGCGGTTGCCACCAAGCTTATAGAAGAGCTCTATGCCAGTGGTCTCTCGGAGACGGTTGTAGGGTCAAGATAAGACAACCCCAGGAGAGGATTGTGAAGGGGTTTGGAGATCGCCTACACGAAATTTAGTTAGGGAAGAATTATCTCTAGTGACTAAGGTAAAAAAAAAACTTGTGTAAAATATTGCATGTCTGTGTCATACATCTATCTACATGAAACCCTTACCACATGATTAATTGAGTACTTGCTATTTCAAATTTCAAAAATGGATTAATAGTGTTTGAGAGGAGAAGAGACGAGAAGATGACAAGATACGTAAAACGAGGTGAGTCATTACCACATAATTAATTGAATACTAACTATTTTAAATTTCAAAAATAAATTAACATGATTTCTAAAGGCAACTTTCCTATAGAATTTTTTTTTAAAAAAACGTACCGTTTAGTAGTTTGGAAAGCGTGCGTGTGGAAAACGATGTGCTTTTTCTCGAATCACCCAACGAACTAACGCAGAGCAGATAATTCCTCCCACCACTCTAATTGATTATCATAAACTTCTTTTGACACGCATAGACGACCACTCTTACCCCTCAACACAAAATGAAAAAAAAACCGTGTTGATCGACCGTTTTGTACACTAGAGCTACGCACAGTCGCACACAAATAGAAACATAGTACGTACATACGTACCATAGCCGGCGGCCCCATATGGTTTGATGCTGTTGATGACTTGGGTAAAGCCATCGTTGAGAAAGAGCGTTGGGGGCTGCGTGGTGGTGTTGCAGATGAGCTGGAAATCATGGCCTCGGGCGCAGCCGGCGCCGATGCCGAAGGGGTAATCGAAGGTCAGGTCACCGCAGCTCTTGGTACAGCCAGCACCATAGCCACCTCCGGCAGCGCTGGTCTGTGCAGCTGCCACCGTTGGTGCCCCAGCTGCACATGACGAAACTGGTAGGAGCAGTAGAGCTAGACAAGCCAGTAGCACATCAACGACGACGGCAGCCATCGTCGTCCAGCCTATAACGCACCAGTTAGCTAGCACGGATATATGAGTGCGATTACGCCTGCGGCCTTGAAATTAACTCCGAAGCTCTAGCTCGTCAGTATATATATCTATCTTCTGGATATAATAGGAACTTTCCTTGCAGGTTGAGGTATAATCCTGGATCTTCATAATATGTTGGATGTATGCCCCCTTTATGGGATGAAAATATTTACTACAAATAAAATATATAGTGAAAACCTGAAAATAATCGTTGAATTTAGAAATAGTAAAAGTTTTTACTCTTGATTACGCGGACAAATTTCAAATGCCCATTTTTATATTCAATGGTTGTTTTTAGGTTTCCACCACATATGTGATTTGAACAATTTTCCTGCTTTGTAGTCGCGCGAACCTGTAGTTGTCGGTACGGCAACTTTGTGGTAATATAAAGTATTGGCTGGTTAAATGGTGTGAACATTCTCGCATCGTCCTATCTAACTCTATCGGTAATAAATGCGTATTAGCTTTTTCATGGTTTCAGACCAACATTATCATTTGCCTAGCTAGTGATTTCTTTCACAAAATTTTATATCCAAGCACAAGATTAATATCATATAAAAATATACAAAATTATTGTAAGACATCCTGATTTTATGGTTTTAATTTTAGGATATAATAGAAGTGAAATTTCAGGGAACACACCTCCAAAGTGTCTCTTTGCTGGTTGGTCCCACACCTATTTTTTATAATATTCTCTCTCTTGAGGAGACAGAGGAGGCTTAAATTTTTGCACTGCTCGGTCCATGTTTCTCTAGTTCACTAGGAGGGCGATCCTCGCTTCCTCTCTACTACGTTGCTAATGATGCTATAGGCCTGTTTTAGAGAGTTTTTAGCTGCTGCAGCTATTTTTAAGCTAGAATCAGAAACTCTCTCAAATAGTTCAGCTTCTAGTCTAGATTCTGATAATCTGTAGTTGTAAAATTCAGAATATAAACTAGAGGTCAGAAGCTGGAAAACCTAACTTTTTTAAATTCTCAGAACCTAGCTACCGCAACCAGCTACTTCTCGAAATTTTAATCTCCCTAAACAGTCCCTATATATTAGCCCACGTTAACAAAGTTACTAAAAGATAAAAATCGGTAATTTATCTCGAAATTACTGGCTCAGAAAATTGCAATTTTTTACTGTTTTCATGTAGACGATGGTAGTACGGTACTATTGTCGGCACAGCTCATACATGCTAGACGCGTGGATACTGGATAACGCCATGCATGTGTGAGCTGCAATTATCTATCTTTTCTTTTTTTGGCCCGTATCGTATGTACATGTCATACGTGAAATTTGAGTGGTCGTGAGCGTCCCTGTGGACATCGGGTGATATGTACTTATCCACAAGCAAAACAAGTACCTTGTAACGAGCAGAGGCAAAACAATCATTTCAGACATATAGCTTTAGTTCTAAAGTTTTTTTTTTAAAACTTCCAACTTTCCATCACATTAAACCTTTTATACACATACAATTTTTCTATCACATCGTACCAATTTCAACCAAACTTCCAAACTTCAGTGTGAACTAAACACAGCCATATTCTCTCTTTTCTCAATAGATGAAATATAATAAAAGATGGAGACAATGTCTATCAATAAAGGGAGTCACACTTTGAAACTGTGTTTTCCTAAATATTCATTTCTACAATATTTAAGAGCTAAAATCTTAAAGTCAGCATGTCCTACAACAAATAACAAATTTTGTTATGAAAATGTTGCTTATATGATACTAAAAACATATGTTGTTAGCTTAATATTTAGTCAAAATTTCAAGTGTCGTTGATTCTTCTTAAAACAAGGTCGTCTTATATTTTACGATACAGGGAGAAGTGCGTATGTCACAATTGGCCTGTTGTCTTGCAATTTGCGCGATACCAGTGACTACTAAATATTGAAACATGTGCTAGTGTGGAATTTGAAGGTGTTGTGTACATACGAGTATGTGCACAGATGCATGAATAGATTATAAAAGTATAAGCAAAATGAGAGTAAGCTTGTCGGTGAATGAACGTATAAAGTAGGCCTCTCCTGATATTTTTTTTCCCAGAACACATATGCAGCTGCTTTAGCACTTTAATTCATAGTGTCACTCAAACTTTAGCTAGATGTCATCTGTGTGGCTAAAAGTGAAACCAAGCTACTTCGGTTGATAATAATAAGGATACAGTCTTAAACACATGTTTCAATCACTATTTTCTATTATAATATATATAAAAATATCAACAAATATATAATTTTATTGACATACTTTTAGACTAATCTATACATATGTTTTCCATATTTCTAACATTAACATTTTGAAAATTATTTATAGTAAAATATTATAAAGTTTGACATCAGACTTATCCAAAACGATAAGTATTATCAACATGAAGAAATTAAATAATTAATTGTGCTCAGATTGACGAGGACTGAATTACGAACGTCAAATTACATGATGAGAGGGCTACTTTACGATGCAGGGAAAATATGCAGTGCAAGACTCTACGTAATGCAAACCTGGATTGGGAGTATATAGTTTTACTCATGGTGATGTCTACAAATCTTATACGCTTAATTTTATATCATACTGAAGTTTCTCAGTTTACATTGTATATGGAGTTTCAACTACATATATTTTCCCTGATGCAAAGGAGAGCCTGTACGCTTAACGGTAATAAAAAACCATACCGAGTTACTTTTTTTCAATAAGAAACCTGCAAATCGTCTCTAAAATAGGGAGGAACAATTAACATGTACAAGCATTTTCAAGACATTTTAAAAAAATGGCTAGATCACTTTTATATTAGAAACATTTTAAATATATTTTAGATATATTGATATTATGTTGTAAATACATGTATTTACAACACAAATGCTTTCAGTTAATGGTAAAGTACATACTTACATTTGTGTTTAATATCCATAAAATCCCTAGGCGGCCGTTTTAATTATCATAATCGTTTTTAGTATTTGTTTCCATAATGCAAGGTATGCTGTCACCTATAAATATTTGTGTTCTGTCTGTCATATGCTGATTGAATTTTGAGTTACTGAATTTTTGCAAGAGGTATATTGTCACCTTTAAAGAAAGGAATTTATTTTAACTTTTTCTTATAACATTTGCACACCTCTAAATAGCGGTGCATGGTAAAGCGCAACCTTCACCGCTTTTGTTTTATGTTGAATGACAAAATAAATTTGTGATAAATATTCCGAATACAAATGAATGAATTAACTAACATAAAGTTGAAGAATTGATTTATAATAATATTTTTAAAAAAGTTATGTAAATTTTTTTAGGAAAACACACCGTTAGAAAGCATATACCCATTAATCTATTCATACATATGTACTACTTTAAATAAATGAGTGATAAATATACCACCACTTCTTTGTAAAGAATAAACAGGGAGTGCTAATCCACATATATATTAGCTAATATCTCCATCTCAAAATATAGTTATTTCTAGAACAGTACATTGTCCCAGAATAAAGTCATTTCTCCACCAATCTCCTTTTCTCACCGATCACAACCATTTTCTTTCATCAACTTTCACTTCTAAATCAATCACACAATTCCTCCAAATTGCTACCTACTTTCTTAATATCTATGTCAATCTGAAAAAAACATATATTTCAGCATGGAGGAACTAAAATGTATACAACATTACCATAGTAAATCTGTTTAGACAATACAATACATTCTCATCCCTCCGTTGTAGGCTATAAAAGGCATCCCGACGGCTGGACAATTACTTCAATCCCCATAATGTTATACTACGTTTCACAGGCATACTTCCCAAGCTTTCGTCTTTACAAATCACAGGCATATATACTTCCCAAGCGTTTTTTCCCCTAACGTCACTGTCAGATGAGACTCGAAGTCAGTCAATGCCATAGCGTTAGTTCACGCCAAAATTGAAAGTTTGGTTGAAATTGGAATGATGTGACGGAAAAGTTGAAAATTTATGTGTAGGAAAGTTTTGATGTGATGAAAAAGTTAAAAGTTTGAAGAAAAAGTTTAGAACTAAACAAGGGCCTAATGTCACTGTCAGATGAGACTCGAAGTCCGTCAATGCCATAGCGCGTTTTTCTCCTGATGTCACTCTCAGATGAGACTCGAGGTCAGTCAACACCATAGCGTTTTTCTCCTAACGTCATGGTCAGGTGAGGCTCGAAGTCAGTCAATGCCATACTGAGGGCTTGTTTAAGGTCTGTTTAGATCCCCAAAATTTTACACCCTGTCACATCGAACGTTTGAACACCTGCATGAAGTATTAAATATAGGCTTAAAAAAATAAATAATTGCACATATGCGATTAATTTGCAAGACGAATCTTTTAAGCCTAATTGCTCCATAATTTAACAATATGGTGATACAGTAAACATTTGCTAATAACGGATTAATTAGGCTTAGTAAATTCGTCTCTCTGTAATTAGTTTTTTATTAGTGCCTGAACATCCCATGCGACAGTGTCACGGCCGGGCAATGGCTGAAGATTATACGGATGGAACGAAGGAGGCCGCGGCCTCCGCTGACGTAGTTGGCGAGGTATGGTGATGAACTGGTATAGAAGAAAGAAAGAAACGTGCAGTAGAGAAAGAGGGCACGCAAGGAGGAAGAAGAGAATCGAGGGAGAAAACAGATATAGGAGATTAGAGATTGATTTAACTCTTCCTTAATTCCTCCTTAACGATTTCATCTCTTTAAATAAACTCTAACTCTAACTCCTATCCAAACAAACTGCTAACAAAGTAAAAGGCTTATCTCTAACAAACCAAAACCAAAAAGATTCAAGAAGTCTCTCCTTCGACAATGTGCGCCTGCTGCCGAGATCGTCGATGATACGGAATGTCCCCCCCACATGACATCTCTCCCCTCCTTGTGAAGCAGCTCGTCCTCGAGCTGAAATGATGGATACACTCGGCGAAATTCAACCCATTGTACTGACAAACCCAAGACGCCTCTTCTGCTGACAAATCAACCCATTGTACCAAAATTTCACGAATGCCACGACACACTTGAGCTCGCACAATCGCAGCCGGCTGAGGCACCACACGCCCATGATCTAAGAGTGGCAGTGGGGGTGTCGAATAGGGCGGATCACCATGAAATGGTTTCATCAGACTGACGTGAAAAACATTATTCAATCGAGCACCAGCAGGCAGCCGCAACTTGTAAGCAACATCGCCGATCCGCTCAATCACTTGATAAGGCCCATAAAACTTAGGATTAAGCTTAGAACGGGAAGGCACTCCCAAAGAGACCGCAGAACGCCGAAGTAATTGCAGCCACACCCAATCTCCAGTATGGAAGACCAAATCACGGTGCTTGGCGTCATAGTATTTCTTATAAACCTGTTGAACCTATACCAATAGATCACGAATATCAGCCAAAAAATCATCCCGATTACGCATAAGCTGATCTACGGTCACCACCTTGGCCGTACCTGGCTCATATGATTGAATTGTTGGGGGATTCCTGCCATAGACCACTTTGAAAGGTGTCTCCTTCAGCGATGACTGAAAAGAAGTATTGTAACAAAATTCTGCCCAAGGAAGCCACTGAAGCCATTTGCGAGGATGATCACCAACTAGACAACGGAGATACGTAGCAATTGTCTTGTTTACTGCCTCTGTTTGCCCGTCCGACTGTGGATGAAAAGCTGAACTCATGTGCAGCTGCACATTTGCTAGACAAAAAAGTTCTTGCCAAAAGTGGCCTGTCAAAACCGGATCTCGGTCACTGACTGGATACCGGAATGCCATGCAGACGGACGATATCATCAAAGAAAGCGGCAGCTACTGAAGAAGCAGAATAAGGGTGCCCAAGCGCGATGAAATGCATGTACTTAGAAAAACGATCAACCACCGACAAAATCACTGACTTGCCATGAACCTTTGGAAATCCTTCCACGAAATCCATAGAGATGTCCGCCCAGACTTTGCATGGAATCGGCAAAGGTTGTAACAAACCAGCGGTGTGCAAATGTTCCACTTTGTTCTTCTAGCAAACCGTGCAGGCTTGCACAAACTCCTGGACCACCACGCGCAAGCGAGGTGTATGAAAATATGCGCCTTCACCCGATGCAGTGTTTTCTGTATCCCTTCATGGCCGGCATTGTGGGCTGCTGCAATGACAGTGTGGAGGTGCGCCGAATCTGGTGGCAAGTATATCTTCCCACCGAATGTCAGGAGACCATCAATGTCCCCCCAAGGCCCCTCCACTGTAACAGCATGTAGTTGCTCCCGGAGCGCCTGGAGTGCTGGATGTGCTGTATTCTCCGCTCGGCGCAGGTCAAACAACTCAAATGAGGAGGGCGGAAAGCGCCATAGCCTGCGGCACAATATCGGCATCACGGCGGGACAGGGCATCGGCGACAGTGTTTTAACAGCCTGGCCTATACTCCACCCGGAAATCAAATCCTAGAAGCTTGCTCACCCATGCGTGTTGTGGAATTGTTGGCAAGCGCTGGTCCAGCAAAAATTTCAGGCTATAATGGTCAGTACGTACCACAAATGAGCGACCCCAGACGTATGGCCTCCAATGCCGGACTGCTTGAACCAACCCGATGAGCTCCCTTTCATAAGCAGCGAGGCGAGCATGGCGTGGCGCTATCGGCCGACTGAAAAACGCCCTGGTCGAGCACCTTGATGCAGGACGGCACCAAACCCTGCACCCGACGCGTCACACTCGATGATGAAGGGCTGCGCGAAATCTGGAAGTTGCAGTGTTGGGGTAGACGTGAGAGCGTGTTGGAGCGCCCGGAACGTGCGCTTCGCATCATCGGACCAAGCAAACGCTGTCTTCTTGAGGAGGCGTGTGAGGGGCGCCGCGATGACGCCAAACCCTTGGATGAAACGCCGATAGTATCCGGCGAGGCTGAGGAAACCGTGCAACGCCCGCACCGAACGGGGGGTCGGCCAATCCAATGCTGCCTAGACTTTCTGTTTGTCCACGGACAAGCCTTCGCCGGAGATGGTGTGGCCCAAGTAGACCACCGACGTGATGCCGAAAAAACACTTGGAGCGCTTGAGGAAGAGGCGGTGCTGCTGCAACAAGGAGAACACAGCCCGGACGCGGCGAAGGTGCTCCGCCCAGGAAGGACTATAGATGAGGATATTATCAAAAGAGTAAATTGTATTGGTATTACACAAACTTGTTAGGTGGGTGCAATTTAGTACATAAACTTGTAAAATGCTCGTTTAGGTACACGAACTTGTCTAGTTCATGCGAACGAGGACCAAAATAGCTTCGCAATGTTAATTTTACAAAGCTGATGTTGATTAGGATGTGACGTGTATACGTATAGTGAGTATGCATAAGACATAATATTTATAAATTTGATCTGTACTTGATCCTTCATCATGGAAGTGATGAATTTCATATATTTCTAACTCTTATATCATTGCTCGTTTTTTTATCATTTTCTACGATCACTATATCACATTCTATATGTTTATTGAAGAGGTGTTTATCTAATAGCAACCTTCTCATATATATGTTTACATAGTATCCTGATGAGCACCTAAATCAGTAAGATTAGCTATGTTGTTTCCTTTTCTCCTTCCTCCGCACACACTAGACAAGTTTATGTGCCAAAATAAGCATTTTACAAGTTCGTGCACTAGATTGCACCCACCTAACAAGTTCATGTATCGGCGATGCAATTTACTCTTATCAAAAAATACAGGTACGAACCGGCGGAGGAACGGGTGCAGGACTTCGTTCATCAATGCTTGGAACGTGGCCGGTGCATTGGTGAGGCCGAATGGCATGACGAGTAACACGAACAGGCCTTGATGCGTGCAAAATGCTGTCTTCTCAATGTCTGCCGGCCACATGTGGTGTGATAGCCGGAACACAAATCCAGCTTAGTGAAGTAGGGGGCGCCTTGCAGCTCATCGAGGAGCTCCTCCACCACTGAGATCAGGAATTTGTCCTTGACGGTCCGATCGTTGAGAGCACGATAGTCGACGCAGAAGCGCCAGCTACCATCCTGCTTCTTGACGAGGAGCACATGCACGGAGAATGCCAAGGAGCTGGGTCAAATGATGCCTTGGGAGAGCATGTCGGCGCACTGGCGTTCCAACTCGTCCTTCTGATGCTGCGCGTATCGATACGGCCGGACCGCCACTGGCCTAAAATCTAGGAGGAGATGGATGTGATGGTCGTGATTGCATTGCGGCGGCAGTCCCCGAGGCTCGACGAAGATGGTGGCGAACTCCTCCAGTAGACCAGCTAGCACGTCGGGGCCAGAGCACGCGAACACGTGTTCACGCGGCTTGTCGATGGGGGCGCCGATGCCAAGCCAAGTGATCTGGCAGCCAGCGCGCGTGAGAGTCAATTGCAACTTGGTGAAGTCCCATATAATCTGACCAAGAGATTGCAGCCACTGAATCCCGAGGACTGCATCAAATGTGTTAGTGGAATCACGAAGAAATCAGAGGAGAATGCTTCATTGCCAACGAGGAACATGACATTGCGCGCGACGCCAGAACACTCGAGGCGATCGCCGTTGGCGACGCATACCCGAAGACCATGGCATGGACTGAGGAGCATTCTGGGGTCACTAGCGACATCGGCGTTGATGAAGTTGTGCGTGGACCCAGAGTCCAGGAGCGCCACCAGTCGCTTTCCGTTGATGGTGATGTGGAGCTGCATTGTCTCGCTCCCAGGAAGACGAACGCCCGCCATGGCATACAGGGAGATTCCAGGGTCCCCATCCTCAGCATTCGGCGGGTCGGTTTCATCGTCGTCCGCCGAAGGAGCGCAGAGCCAGAACAAGCGCTTGCAACGATGCCCCGGCGTGAATTTTTCGTCGCAGTTGAAACAAAGGCCCGCCTCACGCCGGGATTGCATCTCTTCTGGCGTCAAAGTGCGCCAAGCTACGCGTGCAGCCCGGACAGGCGCAGCGGCACGTGCAGTTGCTGCTGGAGCGGCTGGAGCAGATGCTACTGCTGCTATTGGGGCAACGTGTGGCGCTGCTGGTGGCGCGGCTGGGCGAGTTGCTGGTGCGCGTGCGGGTGGCTTGGCCGGTTCGATTGGGACCGGGTCTTCTATCTGCACCCTCAACTCGTATGCGCGTGCCAAACTCATTGCTGTGTCCAGCGATGCGGGTGCCTCCAGCTCAACATCGATGCGAAGCTTGCCCTGCAGCCCTGCGGTGAATAACTCTATTTTTTGTACCTCCATAAGTGGGCCAGCACGGCTGAGAAGCGACATGAATTTCTCCTGGTAGTCAGGAACAGAACCAGTGCGGTGGAGTTCGGCGAGGGTCCCCAAATTGTTGTGGCGAAGAGGGGGCCCGAAGCGCATTTCCACCATCTCCTTGAAGCGTCTCCACAGCGGCGTGCCATAGGCTTCTTCAGCATGCGCGTAACACTCCTGCGCCTCATCCGTGAGATGGAACGCTGCGATCCAAATCTTCTCCTCCTCAACGGTGCGCTGTCCACGGAAAAATTGCTCACAACGACTTAGCCAAGTCATTGGGTCCCCTTTACCATTGAAGATCGGGAAATCTCACTTGTGGTAGCGTGGAACCCGACTGTCTGTTGTGCCGTCATGCTGATGCTGGTTTGAAGCCGAGGGTTTGGTGCCCACGATCCCCTTCGCGTCGACTTCAGCGATCTTGTTGTCTAGGCGGCTGATGGCGATTGGTGTTATCAGCCATCGTTGCCTCCATCCGCTTAAGTTGGTCCATAATGGCGGTCAGCTGCGACGCTGTCACCTCTGTGTTTGACGGTAGTCCAGACATGGCCACAGGCGGACGAACGTGCTCTGGTACCAAGTTATCACACCCGGGCAACGGTCGAAGATTGTACGGATGGAACGAAGGAGGCCGCGGTCTCCACGGACGTAGTTGGCGAGGTATGGTGATGAACTAGTATAGAAGAAAGAAAGAAACTGGCAAGGAGGAAGAAGAGAATTGAGGGAGAAAACAGATATAGGAGATTAGAGATTGATTTAACTCTTCCTTAATTCCTCCTTAACGATTACATCTCTTTAAATAAACTCTAACTCTAACTCTTATCCAAACAAACCAAAACCGAAAAGATTCAGGAAGTCTCTCCTTCGACACCGTGCGCCTGCTGCCGAGATCGTCGATGATATGGAATATACCCCCACATGACAGACACCCTATATAATATCCGATGTGACACATCAAAACTTTACACCCCTGAATCTAAACACTCCTTAGGCCTCGTTCGGCAACAAGGGGGGAATTTCCCCAGGGAGATTCACCCAAGGGGGGGATTTGGTGAATACCCTCCCGCCGCCCAATCCCCTCATCAATCCCTTCCACCATGGGATTAGCATTAGATTTGTTTGGACAGGTAGGGGTTGGTGGGATTGGTTTGTTTGGACTAGGGACGAAGGTTTCACCATTACAAAAGATTTTAATACGCGGCGCATAAAGTTGCAGAAATTCAAAACACCACCCAGAAAAATCTAAAAATTCTGGGAAGGAAAGAAAAAATTACGAAAATGGTAAACTAACTAAGATTGGTTGCACAATAGTCTAGAAAGCATGTCAATTCAGACTATAAGATTAGTGCACATTGAGATTATAGACACACACGTAGATAGCTATTACAGTAACAAGTAGCACGGATTAAATTGTACAAAACAAAACGACGTAAACTGAAGCTAAATCATTAATATCTAAAAGCTAATCTTGGTTGCTAGAAATTCCCCAAATTAATTGCACATTTCTCAGGTACATCACAATAGTAGAAGCGCGTTATTGCAAGGGTATTAGTACCTCCTTCGTTACCTGCAAAAGGAAAATAATGCATTATCTTCATATGATAATCAGGTTACATCATTCTCACTATACAGGTCAGTCTATGCCATACACAGTTGATGTATTATCTACACAATGAGAATATTGTGTCACTGACAGCAGAACAACAACATATAATAGCTATTTCTATAACCAATAGTT
Source organism: Oryza meridionalis (assembly GCA_000338895.3). Taxonomy (NCBI): domain Eukaryota; kingdom Viridiplantae; phylum Streptophyta; class Magnoliopsida; order Poales; family Poaceae; genus Oryza; species Oryza meridionalis. The sequence goes on along the minus strand of CM002527.2, from coordinate 13,457,015 downwards.
CGTAAACCACATGTTTAACCCCTACTGAAATAGCTTAACTAGCAGCAGTCAACAGAAACTATACAGGTTAATAGAAACTACAGGCCAATAGACAATTCATATATCCAAAATATCAATCTCCAGAAGAGATCCTACAATTTTCAAAGTTCACAAGAACTAAACACTACAGTATCAATCTCACATTATCCTAAATCAAGAATTTTTTTTCTTCGACACAGTACACTCTTGATTAATAAAAGTAGAAAATTTCAGTTCCAAGACTGAAACTCTGAAGCATGACAAGCACCTAAAAAGTGTCTAATTGCGGGAATAACATCAACTGCATGATTTCTCTATTTATACACTTCTAAAGATCTGGTGTTGGTCTACGAATTAATCAAAAAATGCACATTGAAAGGAAAAATGGCATAATCTACAGTTGTACTCTTCATCAAAGTAAAAAATTTCAGTTTTAGAGAACTGATACTCCCAAACATGCACATGATCTGAGACTGAATTTTCTAGCTAAATTTCAGCAACCTGAACCATAATTTCAGAATTTCACAATTCAGAATTGAGCTCAATTTCAGCAGGTCCCCAACATATACACTGCAGTAATGCAGTCAGTGGGCAAGAAACACAAGCACATTTAGAGTGTATAGATGGAATTGATGTTCCTACTCTTGTTGTTTTTAAAACCAAAAGAATTGCATATTCCTGGGAAGCTGTTAAGAGGAAGATGTGATATTTCTCTGATCCATTTCCACAGTGAAGGACGCATTTCACAAGGGGCATCCTAAATTCCTAAAAATGATGGCATCCTTTACAGAATTACAGGGTCATGGGAATCAACAATCATCTTCAGATTTCGTGGAACACGTGTTGTATTAACAGATCCAATGGCCAAAGCAGTTGATAGACACTCAAACTACCAGAATTAAAGGAAAAAAAACAAAGCAGAAACAAAATCAGAACAATATCAGATTCTATGCAAACTGACTGGAATATACTTGCTGTCAATTTCAGCTAATGACTCTGAACAAACACATGTCATTCTCTATTACGAATGCATATGTGCCATTCTCTAGAACTAATGCAGAGCAAATCTGAGCACCCAATGACAATAGTAAAACTTAGTACTATATAAATCTGAGCACTGTTTAACAGAACATTATCGAAACTCAAGAACAGTTAATTTAGGCAAGACATAAACAATAGAAACTTTACGCAGAACATACCTCACAAAAGCACCCAATCTCATGTATATCAACCCTGTCAATACAAGAAAACCAGGTAATACAACATGCTCTGAAAATTCGTGTGAGCTACTTACTACACTGCAGGGCTTGCGTTGAAAGCTGAAGATAGCAATGTTAGCCAAAACTAGCCTAATTAATAGTGTGAAATTATAAGGGTAGGTTAGTTTAGTGTTTTGCCGGGTATAAAAGCTTCAGGTTGGGTTAAATTAGGATGCTTGTTGGGTGGATTAACACTTAACAGCCGCAACTTTAGACCTTAGACACGTCACAAATGTATCTTGAAGCTAATTGTCTGTAATGCTGATAATTGACAAGCATGCATGTGCCATCTTGAATCGTTGATGGAGTTCAGAAGAAGGATGGTGTTTGACATACCTAGATGATGTAGCAGAAGATGCTCCTCGTGGTTCTTGTTGGAGAAGACCCGGTGTCCGGACAGAGGTGACCGAACAGAGAAGTAATTGCCAGCGGATCTTGCATGGAGGGATGGCAGCAAAACATAAGCTTCCTCATCCACACGAGCAGCGACGGGGAGAAGAGTAAGGGGCTCACCTGATGTCTGCACTGGGGAAGTCAGTGGCGGCAGCGGATGTGTCTACAAGCGGCTGCTCCGGCAGATCAGATGTGAGGTGGCGGCGGTGTCTACAGTGAGAGGAGGCGGCGACGCGAGCGGATGCGGTGGAAGGCGGCGACGCGAGCGGATGCGGTGAAAGGCGGCGGCGCAGGAGCCAGGAGGATGCGGTGGGAGGAGCCGGCGCGCGATGGGACGAGAAGAGCGGCACGGGAGGAACCGGCGCGTGACGAGGAGAGGCGGCGCCTGGTTCTTGCAGCCGTTTGATCAGGGCTTCGCCTCGACAGCGTAGATTACCCCAATGACGGTTGAAGGGTATTTCCGATTATTCCAACCGTTACAACCGTCATTACAAGGCTATAAAAGAAGCAGTTTCTCTCTATTTTTTCATACACCTTAAGCAAGAAGCTTCATTTATCTTTCAAGTTTAGTGTAGGCTCTAGAGTATAGTGGAATAGAAATAGAATAGAATCTTCAGTCCTCGAAGTCTTCGGAAGAATTCGGGTATAGCTTTAGTAGCTTTTCCTTCTTTTGTAAGACTTGTACATTATTTAGAATACTCTTCTTTGTACTATTTTGGTATTGTACTATTTTCCGAGTATATGAATATCAGCTTTATTATATATCCGAGTAATATTTATTATGATGCTAGCTTATCTGGGAGATGCAATAGTGTGGGTATAATGATCGTGTATACGATGACTCTATGTCATTACAATGATATTAGAGTAGTATTTGGTAATTTAAGCGTGGTGTTTAGATTACTAGATATCATTATTTGTAGTTATATGCCGCGCAAGTGAGGTGGGCCACTGATGGTGACAGCTCAGTACGGGTATTCCTCCGAGCGTGTATATAGTCCTAAGTTAATTTCCTGGGGAGGGTACTCCTCCGTATTTAGCCCCGGTTGGATAGTCATGACGGATTGTCGTAAGAAACTCGGCAATCGGGGATGGCTTCTCAAAACACCATGAGGGCATCGAAAAGAGGGTATTAGCTAAGTAATTATATAAATAGAATGTATGTATACTAGAAGTATAGGAATAGGCTCTTTCTATTTTCTTCCCACTTGCCTAGATAATTATGAATAAGAGTATAAATGCTCCTGTTTAGTGTCACTCTACCCTTGAATTATATTAACCCCTACCTAGACTTTGGTTATTACAAGTCATATATAAATTATTAGTACGGTTCTTTCTATTATAATCTTCCCACGGGATTAAACAAATACGATATCCTTGAAATACTCTCGGGTGAAATGCTACAATGGTATATTTCTGTGCTTATAGATGAACTCTGTATATTTCTGCACCATTGCTGGGAATTATATTTCTAGTAATGTCGTTAAGAAATATTAACACTACATCAGGATGTTGATGTTGGTGAACTGAGCATAAGCATTCAGTTGCCATTCTTGCGTCTGTGCTATGTGTCCTTCGAGGTTGTATTAAATCTCTCCCGTTTGTATATCACGGGTGTCCATCCTCCTTGTGATTTCTCCCAAGTCCCAACGAGAGGAACTTGAGCGCCACTCGTTGGGGGACGGAGGCATACCGCTTGATCTGGGGGAATAAGTGTTCATGTTCCCCTAGTGTATGCCATGAGGCGCCCGCCATCAGCTCTCGCTGGCACTTTCTCAGACCGAGCCTCCGATGCTGTGGTGTGGAGCTTGGGTCCATCCGGGTGCATCCCCAGTTGGCTTCCAACCAGCCTCGTACATCTGCACAGGTGTTGAGGATGTTGAACCTTCTTGATTCATTTCTTGCCATGTTGCGTGTGTCCCTATACTGATGACACGGAGTATCGAATATACCAGTCCTATTTGGTTATTTAGTTACAGTTGGACTTGGAGTAGTAATAGGTGTTAGGGGGTGGAGTCAGAGTCAAACTCTGTAACCCGACATCTCTCTTAAATAGAGAGAGGGGCACCACAATATAACCGTGGCGACTACAATGTAGCGTAGACATGCAGAAAGAGGATGACGGCGTGGCCATGGACTCGTATGAATATCACCATTATTTTTTTTGAAAGGAGTCACCATTATTAATTTTGATAGATAAATGTCCCTTTTATTTGCTGGAAACTAATTGTTACATCCATAACTAAGAAACCAAAGTCTCTTAAATAGATGTACGATGCACACGTACTTGCGTGCATGCACGAATTATTAAGAGATAATAAAAAAGGGATACTTGATCGATCATACACAGAGTTCTTGAAAGTTAACAACATTATCGTGACTCCATGCATGCAGACGAGATGATTATTATTATATCTGTATTTCCCTTGTCACTGCTCCGGGAGAGGGCCAAACTTGTGCTGCAGAACCGCGATGAATTCGCTGGAGGTGCAGCCACCAACGCTGACGGTTGATGCACAGTTCTTGTCGGTTTGGTCTGTGCAGATTTTGCCGGCCTTCTCCAGTTTCTCTTCTTTGATGTAACCCCAGTAATTTGGGAAGTGATCTTTCTCACGTACCTCGGTGTAAGCCTGCGACAAGAAAAAAAAAGCTTTAATTCAATTCTCTTTTAAGATTTAGATTATTGGTCTATATAAAATAAAACCCCCTGCTTATTAAGCTCGGTTGACCTTATTTAGTTAGTTAATTACTCCCTCAGGTTAGAAGTAATTGTTATTTTGGACATATTATAATATTTGATTAGAACAAGTTTTTACCAGTGTTTTATTGCAATATCAACAATTATTAATGTTGGCATGTTGCGACGATGAGTGGTCATACTTGCTGGTGGTGCAGTACTTACAGAGTTCTGCGTGGCGCTCCAAGGGAGGGACCATGCGACCATGAAGTCCCGGACCTGGCCGTCGACGTCGCGGCCGCGGAAGACGCGCGCCGCCTCGCAGCCGATCGACTGCGCCGTCGGGTGGGCGTGGAGGAACGCCAGCCACTGGCCGTTCTGGAACGACGCCGGCGGCTGCTCGTGGTAGACGTAGCCGTACCAGTCCATCGTCCCGCCCTCCCCGTCGACGAGCTCCAGCGCGGCGCCGGTGGCGTTGTAGACGAGCACCATGGCGGAGACGCCGTCGCCGTAGGAGGCCTTGAGCCCCAACGCGTGCTGCAGCGCGTCCAGGTTCTTGCCCTCGGCGTGGATGAGGCGCATCGCCTCCCGCGCCCGGTCTACCTGGCTGATTCTCTTCCCGGCGTACCGCGACATCGCCTCCAGCGTCTCGTCGGTGATGGGCACGCCGAATGTGCTCATGCTTGATACTTAGTTGCTTTGTAAAGCTAGCTAGCTAGGATCGATGATCTGTTATGCTAGCTTAATATCCCAATGTATTTATAGTACTGGATTGCTAGCTAGTGCTCACCTCTTCTGTTCAATTACTAATTGGACTCTCTGTGTGAACTCTTACGTTAATGAATTAAGGGAAATCATATGCATGTTAGGTATATAGTCTCAGCTTACATGAATCACGTGATCATAGATAGGATCTCACAGACCTGCTGATACTACAAAGATAACATCAATTAGTGAGCCTGTTATTGTTTAAGCTATATTGCTTATCACGCCACAACTAATTTAACACGAACTCTCAACCTAGATTTTCCCGTTAATGTGGGGGTTCCTAGCTAGTATAGACACTAGCTAGACAGAGATCGTCCTCTTGGGGATAGAGTACTACTAGTATACTACTATATAAGAGGGGGGAGTTGAGTTGGATCATGTACACATAATTAAGCTAGCAGATCGAGCTGGATTAGCTAGATCGAGCGTATAAGCTAATAGATCGATCGATCGAGAGATGGCGAACTGCTTCGGCGATGTGGTGGACAACTACAAGCTGGACGAGATGGAGAGGTACGTGGGGAAGGCCAAGAGGCAGGAGGACCGTGCCCGGGAGGCCATGAACCTGGTGAACGAGGACGGCAAGGACAAGAAGGCGGCTAGCTACGTGCAGGGCGTCAAGGACTGGTACGGCAACGGCGAGTCGACGCTGTGCCTCATCTACAACGCCACCGGCGCCACCCTCCGCCACGTCGCCGACCACGACTGGTGGGGCTTCGTCGGCCGCACCCCGTACCCCACCGAGATCGGCAACGGCCAGTGGGCGGCGTTCCACCACGTCCACAAGTCCGGCGACTCGTCGGGCTCCGAGGCCGCCGTCGTGTACCGCGCCACCAACGCCGACGGCGTCGAGCGCGACCTGCTCGTCGCCTGGAGCACGCCGTGGAGCTCTTTCTACCGGAACAAGGTATACATATCAATTATTCTTCGGCGTTAATTGCTAAAATTGTGTCGCCATTTTTTTCAGCCGATTCGCAGTCGATTTTTACTCGATCGGTCCAATAATCTTCATGATTCGTGCTAGCTAGTATTCTTCCTGTTCGTCTACATCAGATGTAGAGGTCGGGTTTAATATCCATTATCTGGTTTCGGCTGTCGCGGTAGAAACCAAGAATATGAATAAATATATAAACGTATATATGTTTCTCTCTTTGTTAATGGCAGGCCTACTGCGCTGTTGGAGGTGTGGACAGCTTCCAAGGTGACTGGGAGAAATTGGAAGACAAAGTGAATAACGCCGCTTACACATGCGATGCCGACTCGGACGGGTTCAAGATAAAGGCCAGTACTGCTACCGGTGACAGCCCCGTCTTCACGGCGACCATCCAAATCAATTTCAGTCAATGAAAAGAAAAACAAGATCGACCACATACATGCATGGCATTCACTCCTGTTGCATGGGGCACGCCCGCTACATTCTATTGCTGTATCAGCCAGTCAATGGATGTAATGTTCTTCTCTTTCGCGAAATAATGTAGCTGTTACTATCGATCGTGTGAACTGATCATGTACACCAGCTCTCGTTTGTAATGTTCCAATCTTACATATTATAATAAATGCGTTCAGCCATGTAGTTTGCAGCATTAAAGCAAAAATATCAGTATTTACATCCTTATCTTTACTACTTAAAGAACCTTTTTTTTTAAAAAAAGGTTTAAAGCAAGGTGATCCTTTATCTCCAATTTCTTCTTTCTATGAAGCTAATGCTCACTAAACACCTAAAGCACAACATGCAAGCATAATATTTATTAGCACTCCTAAAACCTACATACAAGCATGCCACATTAACCCATTAAGCACACAAAGCTTAACATGCAAGCATATAGTAATTATGTCTATAATTTATTTCATTCTAAAACTAAACAGACATATGCTAAATCATCATTCTCAAATCATTTTCATAATATTTCAATCCAAATTATTTTATCATTTCTCCAATATTTAACATATATCCCGTAGAAAAGCATGGGGCATCATCTAGTTTTTAATATTATCGTAGACATGTTAGCTATCCTAATCAAGCGTTCAAAGGCGGATGAACAAATTGCTGGAGTAGTGCCACATTTGATTGATGATGGTTTATCTATTCTGCAACATCCAGATGATACATTGTTTTTTATGGATCATGACTTTGAGAAAACTAAGAATATGAACCTAATACTTTGTGTTTTTGAAGAGCTCTCTTTTCAGAAAAATGAAATATTCTGCTTTGGACAAGCTTAAGATAGTGAAGAACAATATTCTATTTTGTTTGGGTATCGTGAGGGATATATCTTTTCTGGTAAATTATCTTGGTTTTCCAATACATTTAGGAAGCTGACTAACAAGGATTGGAAATTGTTACGGGAAAGAATTGAGAAAAGCCTAAGTAGCTAGAAAGGTAAACATATGTATGTGGGTAGAAGATTGGTTTATTTAACTTTGTATTAATAAGTCTAATTATGTTTATGATTTTTTTGTTTGATATTCTTAGAGGAGTGCTTCAAAAGATTCATTATTATAGATCAATTTTCTTTTGGCAACGGATAAACTTAAGAAAAAAATATAGACTTACAAGATGAGATGTCATCTGTCAACCAAAAGAATAGGGTGGACTTGGGTTTTATAACATAGATATTCAAAACCAATGTCTTCTAAGTAAATGGTTGTTTAAGTTAAAATACGAAGATGGAGTATGACGAGAAATGCCTAGGGTGAAGTACCTTAATAATAAGTCAATAAGTCAAGTAGTGAAGAAAACGAGTGACCCACATTTCGATTCGATCAATGCACTCAACACTAATTTTTAATGGGCATGAGAGAAATAAATTGTTGTGGAAATCAAGATGCCTATCAAATAAAGATTTATGTGGTATTTACTTAAAGGGGTAGTGTTAGCCAAAGATAATTTAGCAAAAAGGAATTGGAATGGTGGTACAAAGTGATGCATTTGTTTGCATGAAGAGACTATCCAACATCTATTCTTTGAATGCCATGCTGCTAAATTTCTCTAGAGAACCGTTTTTATTTCCTTTGGGTTGCAAACACCGATAATTTTCCTCAAATGTTTGGAAATTGGCTGGTAACCATGAATTCTAAGGCCAAGAAATATATTTTGTAGGAGCATCTGCTTTATATTGGGCTGCATGGCTAAGTAAAATGATATGATTTTTTTTGTTAAGACTCAAACTAAATGCTATATGTAAATATTATTCAGAGCAATTTTTTGGCTTCGGATCTAGGGCCAGCTTCAAATGTGTGAAGAGGAAATAAAAGTCATATGTGCTACATGCCATAATTTAGATTCAGTAGTTATGCAAGTTTTCGATAACTTTGGATAGAGATTTAGCAATAGACTTAAACTCTGAATAAGTTGTTATTTTCGCTTGGTTGGTGCAGTTTTATCGGCTTTTTATTTATCTTTGTTTATTTATAGTGTATTTGAGTTTCGTGCCAATAACGTTATAATAAGTGGCTATAGCTTCAATTGAAGCAAAGGCTAGGTTTATTATCTATTACCAAAAAAAACTTTTAAAAGCCTAGTACGTGGTGGTTCATCATCTGTCATTTGTCACTCCTAAACATGCGGGGCCCACCAGCAGAGTCGTCGCCCCCCTCCACTCCCCCTTGACTGGTAAACCTCCACCAATACAAACCACTGCACCATCTTGAGCATGGCTTCCTCACATGGCAAGCAGGCATGCCTGTAGGCTACCCTGAACAGCACATATTATCTCAACTAATGGTCTAGAACAATATGTTAAATATCTAATGGTTCAAGAACAATAGATGCCACAACTATATATGACAAAGAAGGAATTGAACTTAAGACCTCCCACTTTCAAGTGAGAGACCATTTATCATACAACCTTTTATGCATGTCTAAATGACTTGGGCTTTCTATTTGAATATTTAATCTCCACTTTCGTTCTTAGAAGTTACCATTCTTCATAATCTTCTACATTACATTTTTACATGTCTCGTTGTATAAGACCATTGAAATTATTTTGCCCAATAATAGTAATAAATGTTTCAGTTCCAGAAGCAATTGAGGATTTAAATAACAATCTACAAGTCCCTTTTAGATGGAGATAACAATTCCAATGGCATGGAGCACATCTCTGCATCATGCGAAACAAGGAGATTTTCATGAACATCAACCCTCGCTTTTCAAGTTGACGAGATCGTTTTAGATTTGAGTTTGCCATGGTTTATTCATAGGCAAAACGAAAGTTACTTTTCTCACATTACACAATGGTTTGAAAACATGTAATAATATATCATTACACATTGTAAGTGTATATATTTTAGTAATATATTCACTATAAGAGCATTTCCTACTGCATGTTTTCTAAAAGAAAATACACAATCCCAAAAATCGAATATAGTTTAGCCTCATCTCCACATATATTTTATATAAGTGTCCATACAAATCATATCCGGCCTCTATGAATTTTTTGACAATGATAATAGAATATATAAAAACCTTACATTTTGTACATATCGATCATATCAATATTCTTCTTCGTGTTAGTAGCTGGTACTCCATCGGTCAAAAAAAACCAATCTCATATTAAGATGTGACACATCCTACTACAGTAAATCTGGACATACTCTATGTTTAGATTTGTTGTACTAAGATATGTCACACCCAAGTACGAGATTGGCTTTTTTGGATGGAGGGAGTACAGTAGAGTAGTGGACAGTACGTTATATATTCATTGATGTGAGACATGTTTATTTATTTACAGCAGGATGACAGGGAAAAGGGCCTGCGCTGCGACGTTGCCTCTCCAACAAGACTACTAATTAAAGCTTAATTTCTAGAGATTTGTATATACATAATGTCAGTGAGAAAAATAATCAACAAAATAACGGGTGAAATCCAATATATTCTATATATTTATAAAGCTCATCCCCTAAGTGTAATTAATGCTATTTCTCTTTTATTTCATTAAGCCACGTCAACTTAATTAGTTTTAGCCCTTGGATGATTAATCTATGGTACAAATTAACTACCTCCTTGTCTTCTCTTATGGAGTCATATCACCTTATTTTTGCCTTTGGAGAATTATCTATATTATCTCTTTTCTTTTCCTTCTCTCACTGAGCACAATCACCTTAGTTTGCTTTTGAATGAGCATTGTATGTACAATTTAAATTGTTATAAACAAAATCATCTAAATTTGTTTATACCATTTTTTCCTCAAGGGTCGATTAAAGATGAAAGTTATATAAAGTATATAAAGTTATGTAGTTAAAAAGCTATTTTACATGTGTTATTTCTATTATTGTCATATAAAATTCTTGTAGCAACGTGTGGGGTTTCATCTAGTATATACTATTGGTAAAGCCTTTAAGTGTTGTTACTTGCTGTAATGTAGGTAAGTGGTAAAAACTTCTGGCTCAGTACTTCACTGTATGTCTATCCTCTCTAACATATCACTGCAACAAATATGACATTATATTGATTAATTTCCTTGTGATGACTATGCAAAACGTCATTGGTCCATAAATTGTTTTAGAAAAGCTTCATAAATATTAGTTGGTCGATTTTAGTGACGAATCGAAAGAAGGGAAAAGTTGCAAACACATATATAATTAATGTCTTACAAAATTAAGCTGTCTAACAACTAATACTCTCATAAATTTTAATTTATAGAGTTCACCACCGTAAGGCATAACTCGAGCCCTGAAACCTGTCCATCAACGATATATAATTTAAAGTACATTTTACACCCATCAACTATACATGCAAGGTACCGTTAATCAAGTGCCTATCTACAAAGAGAAGACCATCATAGAGCGTACAACTATGACAATTGCTAATTAGGATTGTATTTTCTATACGTGCAAGAGAAGAATGAGATCGAGGGAGCATTTGGGGGATTTGGGTGTCATTGTAGCTAAAGGGGGAACATGTGACGCGCTGTGATGCAGAGGGGCTGAGTGCAAGAGTGTTGCATGCGTGGTGCGCCATGTTGGCGGTCAGCCATGCTCATAGGGCGATTGGACCTAGTTCACAGATCTATACATGTAATTTTCAAATTCACGGATCTAAGTGATACCACACCAAATGTTTAGGAACTAGCCATGTATTTCACTCTGAAATCAATAAGATATTTTAGGTTTGGTAATTAAGGGGGTGCAAGTTCTGATTCATATATATATATATATATATAGCTGTGATTCACTGCAATAAATATAAAGCATAGTGATGATTGGAGATCTCGATATGCAATGGTTGCATAGTGCTGACAGTGATGATCGAATTATTTTAGCATGAAAAATATCATCTGATACGTTAATTGTCAGTATTCCTGGCACGTGTACTAAACAATCTTACGTTGTCAGTGTTGATTTAATGATTAACTGATCAGATAATATGCTCGATCGATTAAACTTAATTTATTATACATGCCTGAACCGCGTGTTTGAGTAATTTCACCAATAATTAGTACTATTAAATTGAGGAAGCATGATACGTAGCGATAGCATTTTTGCCTCGATTCTCATGCATGGCTTAAAATTGTTCTACTATTACTTATTTTTTTCAACGTACGTTAAACACGATGAGCTGTCTGTCCAAAAAGTTCGCTTGTAATTTTCAATACGAAAAATTGGCAGTTCTACAGTGCGTGTTACGCACGAGTTGTTTATTATCTTATACCCAGCTAGATTTGAATCTTATAGTTTTGAATGATGAAGATAGCTAGCTGGCCTGCAGTCTTGGTTCTGCCAGTGTGTATACGTTGGAAGTGCATGCAGATCAGGGCATGGAAATAAACGTTAAAGAATAAAGATGCTCCAGGAACGTCTAAATTAACAAAGATAAATACTCCCTCCGTTTCGAAATGTTTGACGCCGTTGACATTTTAGCACATGTTTGACCGTTCGTCTTATTTAAAAATTTAAGTAATTATTAATTCTTTTTCTATCATTCGGTTCATTGTTAAATATATTTTTATGTAGGCATATAATTTTATATATTTCACAAAAAATTTTGAATAAAACGAACGGTAAAACATATGATAAAAAGTTAATGGTGTCAGACATTTCGAAATGGAGGGAGTATGATGTTAATGTTGATGTGGAACTATTTGGACCAACGTAGTACGTCTTGCATTCTCACTCTGATTAAGCACGTTCGATCTTATCAACTCGTATCGTACACAATCATGGTGATCAGAGGTTCACGTGTTTGCGTAATATCACCACACTATATCCGAGGTACACGTTCACGCTGATACTTAACTGATTACTTAGTGATCGAATATGCTCGATCGATTAAACTTTACAAGCCTGAAGCCGCGTGTTTTAGTAATATCACCAACAATTAATTAGTACTGTTAATTTGTCGTTTTGAGGCACCATGATATGTAGAAGATACTTATGCCTCAATCATGGCTTTAAAAATTGTTCTATAGTACTAAATAACTTTTTCAAGGGTTAACTGGATTCATACCATTGCAAATTTATCCATTCAGAAAAATGCCATTACGATTAGTCTATTCGATAGTGTCATTTCAATTTTATAAAATTAGAACCATGCCATTATGTCACGTTGTGCATCCATCTCCTTTCTTTTCCGTCTTCTTCTTTCTTTCTCCCATGTTCTTCTCGAAGTCAAGCCGGCGAACCAATCCTCGGAATCCATGGAGCTCAGAGGAGGAGAGTGAGCTTGCCGGCGAGGTGATCGACCGAACCCAACCATAGTAGGAAGCGGTGAGGGGAAGATGGCATGCTCGGTGTGGATCCAGATAGTTCGCTCTGATCCGCGTACTAAAATATTTTTTAATACAAATATTTTGCTGTCCTACATTATTTGGTGGTAATTGTTTATATTATCAACCCAGACTCGAATCTTATCTGTCAGTGTGTACGCGTCTAAAGAAACTATTGTACTACTATTTAACGATCGAATTAAGGGGTGTAAATTCTGATTTCTAGATTCAAACCATTATAATGGGGGCAAAATGGACTTTTCACTTTGGCTTGCCAGTGATCAATTGCACAAACATCTCATAAATGGTAAACTAGATCAAGAGGGATATAGTCTTGTATATTGGCTTATTATTTTTGGCTGAGGATGTATTTCCCTAAGAAAATCAATAGAAGACAAAAGTTATATAAAATCTATAAAGTTATATAAAGTATATAAAGTTATGTTGCTAAGCTATTTCACGTGTCATCTCTATTACTATCATATAAATTTTTTCAGCAACGTGCAGGGTTTTATCTAGTATATAATAATGGTAAAGCCTTTAAGTGGTGTTACTTACTGAAATTTAGGTAAGCGGTAAAAGCTTCTGGCTCAGTACTTCACTATATTGATTAATTTCCTTGTGACGGCTATGCAAAACGCCATTGATCTATAAAGCTTTTTTTAAAAAAGTATCATAAAGATTAGTTGGTCAATTTTAGTGATCAATCGAAAGAAGGGAAAAGTTGCAAAAGCATATATAATTAATGTCTTACAAAATTAAGCTTCTAACAACTAATAATCTCATGAATTTTAATTTATAGAGTTCACCACCATAAGGTATAATTTGAGTTCTGAAAACCTGCTGTCGACGAGGGATACCCGTAGACCAGATTATGAGGATATTGGGGTACGTTGGTATGAGAAATTTCAAGATACGACACCAAGCACAAAAAAAAGATAAGAATTATACTGGTTCATGCCCCTCGTAAGGTAATAACCCAAATCCAGCTTATAAAAAATAGTGATTACTTTAGTGTTTAGCTAATACTAGAGTAGTAATTAATTGCATATACATGGTGTCTAGGTAGTTAATTGCCTGTGTTTGCTGTGTATCCCATAATATGTTAGAGGTTGGTGTAGAGGTAGTAATAGCCCTCGAAATCACCATAGTTCTCTGGGTACCGAGTAGAGCATGTTCTTTTAGCAGTGAGCATGCTAGTGCCTGAAGCATAGTGATAGGATTAAAATTAAGCTTTGTAAACATGCCAGTGTCCTAGGATGAACCTGAAGAAGAGCTGAACACACACATTCAATATGGAAATTCGATAAATTGGAATACTTCTGGGTGAATTGCTATATCTGTGCGCTTGCTGATTTTATCTGTGAATGTAAGAAATACCAACAATCTTCTAAACAATACTTCCAGGGGAGGATACGATGCCGAGAGAGCCGGCGGCCCCGTCCAAGGGAACCAGGATGTGGCTTTCACCTAAAGAAAACAATGGGAAGATTAGTGAAAAAGCAACAAAGCCCCAAGGGGAATGTAGGGTCCGTAGGCATCGCTGTTGCCGGCACGAAGGTTAGGCTTTCGCCCGAAGTTTTTCTACACTCCCGCATCATTGAGTGCCTACCAGGTTCAGCAGCCTCCACCGGCTAAATCCTTTCAACACATAGCCACCGCGCCAACGCCTTGGCGTCAGCCGACAATCATTAATCTCGACCTCCAGAGCACTCTAGACCCATCCACATGGGTAGATTGGAGAGGGAGAGGGTGAGACAGAATGATGGATCCTCTCTCCCCCACGTGACCATCTTGTGGTGGCGAGGTGCCACTTCAAGAGGGCTGATGCCCCCACCAAATGGCGCTACCATCATCGCCGCCTTGGCTAGGCTGCCCGTGTCATCTATGCAATGGGCCACCTAGCCACTTCGTCATCGCCTTGTCGTCCTCCCATAATGGCAACCTTGCCGCCACAATGCTCCAGCCTTCGAGACAGCCTCGTCGCCTCTGTGTCGTACTTGCCAGTAAAATGGGGTCAATGGAGGATAAGGAAGAAGATGACACGCCTGGTTCGGGCATAGGCTCTCACTAGAGAAACTTTCGTGGCGTTGTGAGCTTGTCGGCCCCTTGGTGGGCATGCATGTTCTTGGCAACCCAATAAAGTTTAGCCCGTGCAACTGGGCACTATGGAACGAGTGTCGAGCAAGAGGTTTTTGTGGAAAAATGGGAGGTTAAATGGTGGGCTCTTGCGCGTGGTCCATGGACGGGGTGCAGGGCCTTGTGTTGTCTTCGTCTTCTCGAGCAACCCAGCGATGGAACGGGATGACAGGGCATTTCAGGGGCTTTGCTTCCTTTTCAGAAAAAGTAATGGAGGAGGAGATTTGGTCGGGGCATGATAATTTTGGAGAACGGAATGAGGTGGATGATGGGTAGGCCCACTTGCAATGGCTGCTAAGGGCTAGTCTTCACGGAGAAGGCTCGACTTGGCCTGGTGAATAGTCGTGCAGGGTTGTTCTCTACTCCAAAAGAAGATGTGCACCACATGTTTTACAAGGGGGGGGGGGAGAGGGGAAAGGTGCGGACGCTGGTTGGTTTTTCCTCGGTGGATAGATCGATTAGGCTTTCAGGTGGGGCATGATCAGGTGTCAAGGCCTCAAGTCCTACTGGAAGTGAGAGGAGTTGAAGAGAGAAGGGAAGTCCTGATTTTGAGTCATTTGATGTCTTTGACCTGTCGATTTGAGTGAGTTATAATGGTGTAAAAATTTGGCAAAAACTATTGTGTGTAGAGCAAGCCATGATGAACAGTCTGATACAAAGGCACAACCAGAAGAGTTACGATTTCACTGGTGAATTTTGAAAGAGGGCTAAGTGATAAGAATATATTCCACATTTTCAGTAGTTTGACTGATCTACTTGGGACATCAAATTAGTTGATAACATAATGCCAATTTAATTAACTGACAGTTTTTCAAAATGTGTACAGTAATTTATTAAATTTTTCCAGGAGTTTTGTACAAACAAACAATTTATTAAAATTCTTCCAACCTATTTTTAGTGCATATGAATGCAATGATGAATGTCTGAAAAATCCAAAAACAAGGAAAATAATATCAAAAGACAGAGGAAGTCATTTCACTGATTATAACATGTATTTAAACATTTAAAATTTTTGGGTCTATTACATTCTGAGTTGCGATACATGAAAAACTAGATGTAGACTTATTAGTTCCTCTGGTAACTGCAATTTGTATGTGACTTTTCCTCGTCGATCTTGGATCTTATATGGGTTGTTGTATGTTGGTGCTAACATAGCCTTCATCTGAAATATATGCACTCCTTTCATTAGTGACATGAGATATACAGTCTCCAATTTCAAAACTCACGTCCTGTCTTATAATAACCGAATATTCCTTATGTTCACTCTCAGCATAGTCCTGAGTTGTTTCTCGCCAACTTTGGTCCAACTTTAAGGCGTCCTAGCTACACATTTTTCCATATAAATCTTTTTTTTGCGGGGTCCATATAAATCTTTATGATGTGTCATACCTAAATTTGATAGCTATTATTATAGGCGAACTCGGCGAATGGCAAACAAATCTCCCATGCTGATCCATACATAAATGTGCGAGCTCTGAGCATATTTTCTAAGATCTGATTTACTCTTTCAATATATCCTCTAGCCTGTGGATGATAGGCTGAATTGAATTACAATTGAGCACCTTTATAGACATGCATGGATACCAAATCTTGCCTTGTCGATCGGCATTTATTCATTTTATTATAAGTCCATTACCCGACATTATTTAGCCGGTTGCGCACGCTGACAGTTGACATGAACTACATACTCATGCAATTTTTAAAGAAAATTAAATGATTAACTTGCAACGATTTGCCTAGCCCCTGTGAGAAATGATGTAGGCAAGCTGCATGCCATCGGGCATGGTGGCAGTATGGAACTTGAGATCAGTCACCGGAGGCGCCACATTGCCCCCGGTTCCCATGATGAGGTCCACCAGCACGCCGGCGACGGCGACGAACAGGAGGCCAGCGACGGCGCCGGCCACGAACCCGGCCATCGACACGACGAAGACGCCGAGCTCGAGGTCCGCGACCGCCTCCGTCACCGCGCCCTCCACCACCACCTGCACCGCGAACGCGCCCACCTCCGCCAGCGCGTTCAGGCTGGTTCGGAGCACCGCCTCGACGGTGTGCTCCGCCGTGAAGATGTCCCACACCATGAGGCCCGCCGTCGCCAGGAGCACCGCCACCCCCGCCGCCGTCGAGACCATCTCCGTCACCGGCATCTTGGCCCTGCCGGACTCCTCGATGATGCTGTTGTACACCTCTAGCTTCTGCGCGTTCGTCAGATGCTCGAACTCGCCCTCGAATCCCAACTTGTTCTTGTGTCTTCACATCGATCCGATCACATCCGATAATCAAAGATTACAACTAATTCAAGAAGAAGAGGAGATCGAAATGCTATATATATGTATGGTGATTAGCAATGATTTCTTACCGTTTGACAAGGTCGGGGAACTTGATGCCCTCCTGCTTGAGCATCATGGAGAACGCCTTTGACATGGCGCGGGCGGAGCCGCTCCGGAGCTTGTTGCAGTGCTCGAACATGCACTCCTTGAACATGGCCGTGTCCTTGGCCAGCCGCCGGAGGTTGGCGACGTCGTCGGCGTGGAGCCCGGCGAGGTCGGCGACGAGGGAGTCGTAGTGCGCCCTGATCTTGCCGATGCAGTCCACGCGCAGGCAGCAGTTGCGGACGTTCTGCATGCTCATGTTCAGGCCGTACTTGACGTACTCCAGGACGTCCTCCGCGATGCTGGCCTTGGCCTCGCCGCCGCCGCCGCCCGCCGCCGCGGCGGCGTACTTGTCCCTGGTGGCCGTGCCGTCGTCGAGGAGGTCGACGGCGTGGTTGTACGCGTGGTTGACGCTGTGGAGGTACTTGACGCGCTCGTTCTGGGACTTGACCGCCTGCGTGATCTGGGCCTCCTCGTTGTTCCTCAGCAGGAGAGCCAGCTTCTTCAGCTGGGAAACCTCCATCAGCATCACTAGGTCGCCTCCGTCCGCCATTGGTGCCGCCATCTTCGAGCTTGGATCAACGATTCAGAGGACCTGCACCAAATTAAGAAATTCATGTTATTACTGCTACTAATAATGATTATTCATAAAATGCTAGCTTGGATCATTGGCAATGTCAGTCTTACACTTCCAACAACTGTTCAAGGCAGGTGAGCCTGAAACTATTTGAGTCGATCTACATCAGGATGCTCCCAGGCGACGTCTATTTATAGTTTTAGGCTGCTGTGTTCGTGAGTCACATAAAACGAATTGTGAGTGGGAACTCTCTCCCAAACACATAAAACGGATCAATAAGATTTTTCTAAAGCAACTTAATTTTGTATAGAAAATTTTTTATAAAACAAAAGTACGGTTTAACAGTTCGGGAAGCGTGCACATGAAAAACGAGGAATCTGAGTTGGGAAAGCAACACAACCTTAATTATGCTGGACCGGCAAGCGCACCACAAAGATATGGTTAAATGGAAGGGTACTATTATTTTTTTTAATTTGGCAACTACTAATTATGTCCCTAAATTAATTATATATATAAATCGAGAAAATTCGTTGTGCTCTGAAATTTGCATTATGTATAAATTAGTTTGGTGCAGGTCTAATTTTGGTATAGCTTGTCCACTATGTAGAAATTTCATTTAGTTGGTGCCAAAGTTAGTTGCTAGAATGCATGTTTTAACTGTAATAATAATTGACAACTCTTAATGGACGATCCTAGCAAGGTAATTCTTTTTGTTACGCTAGTGCCATAGCCGTGCATTCTAATGGGATCCGAAGTAATAAGAACGAAGAGTTTTCATCGGCCGGGTTCGTTTTTTATCCGATTTTTCTGATAGGTCTTGAAAGGACTGGTTTCGGCAGGATGTGTTTTTTAGGTAGGGTGATTCTATTTATGTGGAGAAGTACAATAGAGGGAAGGAGGAGAATGACTTCGTTTTTACAGTGTAGCAGAGTTCAGTATAAAGGGTTTGTTTGGTAAGACTTTAACCCCTAAATTTAACTCCCGGAAAAAAGTTTAGAGTAGAGTTGCTTTACCCTTCTAGCTTTTTTAATGACTCAAGTCCGCTCCACACCCTTTTTGATAGAACTAAAACCGTTTGGTTGGGTTCGAAAGAGCTGGAGCTATAGTCCTACCAAACAGGAAAGAAAATCTAACGTTGGCAAAACATTTAATTTAACTATGCCTGGAAAAGAATAATTTGAAATTTTTTTACGAGAATAAAATATATTTGAAAGGAATCGTTTTTTAAGATTCTATGAAATGTAGATATTTTGGTTCTTACATTCTGGTAAAGATATTTTTTATGATTTGTTTAATGTCTATCTCCCAACCTGAATAAAAGTGTTTAGATTCATGAGGACGACATCTATTATGGGTCTATAAGTGACCTCTTGTAAGACATGTTTGTGTCGGGTCCTCTTATAGGCCCGTCACATATGAGTTCTTACCTGTGACGGGCCATCCTTCGAGCCTCATCTACAATGAGTTCTAGTTTAACCCATTAGAGATGTTGTTATCTGTGATGAGAGATTTTGGTCGATCATTACAGATGGACTGATCTAGTGTACTGACTAAATTTGGACACGGGGTATTTGCATGTACGTACTAACCAGTAACACTCATTTTAGTGAAATATTTATAATGAAGTGTATATGTGGGTTAACTTTGTGTACAATTATGAACAAGATTTGGTGGCCGGATTGTAACAACGCCATTTCCCAAAATTGGTGCCAAATGGCTTTTGGAAAATAAATGACGGTAGTTTCAAACAATTTCTCGGCATTGCCTTATACCGACAGACCTTTCACCGATATGCCGAATAAGACCTTTTCTGACCGATAGACTGGCTGTTTTCAAAGGTGAGGCTGGGAACTCACCTCCCCGCACATAAAATAGAGCAACATATTTTCTTATAATTAATTAAGTATTTACTATTTTTTAAAAAATAGATTAATATGACTTTTTAAAGTAACTTTTGTATAGAATATTTTTACAAATTTAGTAGTTTGAAAAACATACGTGTGGAAAAGCAGAAAAGTGAGTTTGTTGGGAAAGTTGGGGAATGCTAAAGGTGTTCTTTACCGACAGACTAAGGCTGTGTTTAGATCCAAAGTTTGGATCGAAACTTCAGTCCTTTTCCATCATATCAACCTGTCATACACACACAACTTTTCAGTCACATCATCTCCAATTTCAACCAAAATCCAAAGTTTACCATCAACTAAACACAGCCTAACTAATTATGACATGGTGTAGTGTACCTAGGCAAAGGCTAGCTGTTAGATGTCCAGCTCCAACTTGACTGGTACAACAATTAGCTGAAAATAATTTATTTTTTATTGTAGGATTCAACAGTCAAAAAAATAAGAACTCCCTCAGTTCCAAAATACAAGGGATTTTAGGTGAATACGATAATCCTAGAAATCCTGTTCAGATTCATAGTCTCAGAATATGTTAAATCCATCTAAAATCTCTTATATTTTGGAACGGAGTATGCCTGATGTCTCGAGGTGTCACTCAGACTAAAATAACCTGACACTATGAAATTAGATCGGGTCTGATCATGGCTGACTTTGTTTGAGTTTGGCACGCGCAAAACGCACCGTTCAACAGTTGTAAAATGTGTTAACAGAAAACAAGATAGTAGCTAACATAAAAAGCTTAACCAAACTCATTCACTATTGCGCATATAGTCATTTGTGTCGGTGAGCGGCTTGATCACGGATTATTGGTCAGTGATGTGAAAAATCACGTGTCTCGGACCGCAATACAGAAAATCTGACATGCACATCAGACCAGAATCGATCTGAAAAATGTATCGTAATCTGACCTGAATCGATGAAAATTGACAAGAATCAAGGCAAGCTAGATACAGAACGAACAACACAACGTGTAATTAATGCCGGGCTGACAACTCCGTATATTTTCTTTCGCAGATAAGAGCGAATCTTTTGAACTCAGAAAACGCATGTGTTATTTGACGCTGAAATGATTAATAAGTACATGAAATGCATCACAAAATGTTGTCTACATTTAATTACTCATGAAATTATTTAAAGTGATATATGGCTTATAATATCATTATTAGCTGTGGCATTACTCACAGATGCGGTTCATGCGTCTATATACTTTAATTAACCAAATTCTCACCAAAATTCCAATTACACTACTAGAAAAAACATTTTTCCAAACGTAGGGGTCTTATTTTCGCAGGCGGACATGACGCTTAGAGCCAAATGACCGCCTACAAAAATATAAGTCTGGGTGAAATTTGATGTTATTTTCGCAGGCGGACCACTTAAGCGGCGCCTGCGAATTTCATTTTCGCAGGCGGACCATTAGCATGGTATATATAGATGGCAGATGGGCCAAATCTTTTCTAAGTCCTTTCCTTTCCCCCTCACTCTCCTCTCCTCTCCCCTCCCCT
The DNA here is from genome assembly GCA_000338895.3 of Oryza meridionalis. Taxonomy (NCBI): domain Eukaryota; kingdom Viridiplantae; phylum Streptophyta; class Magnoliopsida; order Poales; family Poaceae; genus Oryza; species Oryza meridionalis. The sequence goes on along the minus strand of CM002527.2, from coordinate 13,435,703 downwards.
CCCCTTCACCTCTCCTCTCCCCTCACTCTCCCCACCGGCAGAAGGGGCGGACGGCGGCGGACGGCGCGGGGAAGACGGCGTGGGGCGGCGGCTCCCCTCCCTCCCTTCCTCCCCTCCAGATCTGGCCGGAGGGGGTAGGGGGGCGGCCGGCGGCTGGGCGGGGCGGTGGCGGCGTGTGCTCCCGGCGATGGCGGCGGAGGGCGGCAGCGGCGAGGAGGGTCGAGGCGGCGCGGTTCCCGGCCCCTCCCTCCTAGATCTGGCCGGAGGGGGCAGGGGCAGAACGGTGGCCGGCGGCTCCCAGCCCCTCCCTCCCAGATCTGGCCGGAGGGGGGCGTGAGGAGCACGGCGGCGGGCGGTGGCGGCGAGAAGGGACGAGGCGGCGCGGCAACGGCGGCGAGGGGGGTTGAGGCGGCGGCGGCGGCGCGGACGACGGCGGGCCGCGGCCGTGCGGCGGCGCCGAACGACGGCGCGGCGCGGACATGCAGCGGCAGACGACGGCGTGGCGCGGACATGCAGCGGCGGCGACGGACGACGGCTGGGCGGTGGCGGACGACAGCTGGGCGGTGGCGGACGACAGCTAGGCGGCGGCCGTGATTTTTTTGAATGTCTTTATTTGCTTTCTTTGCTACAATTGACTCGGTGATTTTGGATGAATTGAATGGATTGGATGGGGATGGTGATTTTGGATGAATTGAATGGATTGGATGGGGATGAATTGGATGGGGATTGGATGGGGATTGGATGGGGAATGGATTGGAAACGGGAAGCTACCGCCGTCTGGCGGTGGCTGCCCTTTTTTTTTTAGCGCTCGAAGCTATTTTTGCGGTCGGACGTGTTGCCCGCCTGCGAAAATCAACTATTTTCGTAGGCGTTGAGGTGCAGGCGGATGGCTTGTCCGCCTGCGAAAATATGATTTGGCCGCCTGCGAAAAGCCTTTTTCTAGTAGTATTAAGTATATACATAATTTAAATGAGTACAGAATTTTATTCAAATATTTAGGTATGAACATTAATTTCTTTACTAACTAGTTCAAACTTGTTTGAACTGAATTTGAGCAATTTTTTTAGATTTTCATTATAGTATCCAAAGACATAATTAAGTTAGGTATGTATTAATGGATTGTGAGATAAAGTTGAAATTGAGTTGTTTTGCGATTAGACGTAGGTATGAATCAAATTATTATACCTAGGTATATACTCATAATTTGAAAATAAAATAAAATTTTCAATGAATTTGTGTGTTTCATACCCGGGCACCATGGTGCCCCACTTAATATTTATATATATCAATTAAATGTTGGCTCACACTCACGGTGTATGATACATTGGTTTATGCTACCATCATTGGTACTTGGTACTCCCTCCGTTTTATATTATAAATTATTTGATTTTTTTAGTCAAAACTATTTAGATTTGATCAAGTTTATATATAGCAAAATTAGCAATATCTATAATACTAAATTAGTTTCATTAAATTTAACACTGAATATATTTTGATAATATATTTAACAATTAAAATAGTACTATATTTTTCTATAAATTTAGATCGAACTTAAAACAAATTTGACTTATAATACAAAACAATGGGAATAATACTAAAATTCTAATCTGCAACCACTAGACGTCTAGAAAATATTTAGTTATAGCTTTATGTTTGCTTGACATTTCGTAATGATTAACATCAAATAAAGCTAATTTTAGGGGAGTTAAGTTCTCATCGAAAAAAATTTCACCCAACTTCGTACACATCTGTGGTACTTCTCACAATAACTACTAAGATATACATGTAGTTCTTACGCAAGGATCATGCATGCATGTACCTACCTCACTAGTTCGCCTTTAATTTTTTTTAAAAAAAACCAAATCCACAAATCAACTCTCAACTATAAATAGGAATTTTTGCACCAATAAAAACTTGATGACAATTGTTGATCAGAAAATTTAATTTTATTAGAAACACAGTACAAACGCAGACGCTCACAACACACGGACACTTACCCCTATGTACGAACACACGTACACCATACCCCTATGAGTACCTCTGGAATATTTTGCCAGTATTTCTTGAGATCGATGAAGTTGTCACGGACGCCTCGCTGTTGATGGGTATATCGTTTACCACTGAAGAATAAATACCCGCATAAAATTTCATATATTGTTGAGGGTTGGCTTCTAGACTCAAAATCTATAGTTTAATGTGGTGATTAAAGTAGATTTCACACCATAAATGAAATAAGTGTGATTAGCTTATAGAAAAATAGATGTGGAAAAGGATCGACCGCCGCCAAAACTAGTCCTCCCACGATTGCCGGACATTGCTGGTACTTTTTTTTTCTTGGTGTTATTGGTACTTCTGGTCCTGCATAAATTATATGGTACCTCGGATCACCATGATTGTGTACGAGTTGATAAGATCGAACATGCTTAATTAAACAGAGTGAATGCAAGACGTACTACGTTGGTCCAAATTGTTCCACATCACATTAACATGATTTTTCGTAGTACATTTAACTTTGTTAATTTAGACGTTCCTACAGTATCTATTATTGGAAAACTGATTTTTTATCATGGTAAAAAACACAAATATCTCGTATTTAATTCCGGTTGTTGTTATGAACCGGTATTAAAAATGCTACCGGTTGGTAATACCAACCGAGAATATATTTAGTCGGTATTAAAAGTCGGTATTAAAGTCCAAATTCCAAAAATATCTTTAATTCCGGTTGGTGTTACCAACCGGTATTAAAAATGCATCTTCAGAGCCGGTTGGTAACACTAACCGAGACTAATACTGGAGAATCTTTAGTTCCGGTTGTTGTTATGAACCGATACTAGAGATATCTCCAGGGTTAGTTTAAAAAGAAAGCATCTCTATTCAAGTAGATGTGTGGAGTTGATGGGATGGTTATGCGCGTGAGGGCTGAGGTGAGAGTTCTTGAAATGGAATCCCATATCCCACATATTTTTGAATTTGGTATCTTTAGATTTTTAGTCTCAATTTAGTGGTCACGGTTGCCATAACCAGAATAGCGTTAACGTTTATGTTGATGCCCTGATCTGCGTGCAGTTCCAACGTACACACTGGCAGAACCAATGCTAGCTATCTTCATCATTCAAAACTATAAGATTCAAATCTTGCTGGATAAGATAAACAATTCGCGTGCAACACGTAATGTAGAACTGCCAAGTTTTCGTATTGAAAATTATTACAAGAGAACTCATGCATGAATCGAGGCAAAAATATTTATATTAGCAAATCCCAAATATTTAATAGTAGAAATCTTTAAGCCATGCATGAATCCAGGGAAAAATGCTAATACGTATCATATGCTTCCTCAAAAGAGACAATTTAATAGTACTAATTATTGGTGATATTACTCAAACACGCGGTTCAGGCATGTAAAGATTAATCGATCGATCAAGCATATTCTGAGTTAACCATTAAATCAATTTAGTGTGGTTAATTAACACTGACAGCGTAAGATTGTCTAGTACACGTGCCAGGAATACTGACGAACCCATGATATCAGATATGTTTCATGCTAATTATCACACCAGTTAAAATGCCTTATTGATTCTACGTGGCCGGTCCCTAAACTAAGTCCATAAACTTGAAAATTACATCCGTGAACTAGGTCCAATCACCCTTTGACCATGACTGACCGCTAACATGGCGCACCACGCTTGCACTGTTGGGGAACCCATCTTTAGTCCCGGTTCGTAACCCTCTTTAATCCCGGGTATGTAACTGGGACGCTGATTCTAGAACTAAAGATGGATCTTTAGTCCAGGACTAGAGGCCCTTTTTTTCTTTTTTTTTCATTGTTTTTTATTGTTTGCATATTGATTCCAAGCCGAACTCACTAACATCACAAATTCATAGATATAATGAACATACTCATATTACCATCACAAATTCGCAGATCGAATGAACATCACAGATCAAATTGACCACAAATTCAGAGAGCGAATGAACATCACAGATCAAATTGACACCACAAATTCACAAAATCATCTAAACAAATTCACAAAAATTCTAACCATGGGAGGCTCGCACAGCAAGGAAGACCTCGACCTCTCCGACTCCCAGGACAACGACTCCAGCCCCGACGCCTCCTTTGACATCACCACCCCTTTCCTCCGCCGAGCCTAGCGTTGCCAAGTCTTCGGCCGCGGCCACCCTGGCCTCCATTGACGTGATCGACCGCCACCTCCGCAGCCTACCTCCTACCCTGCGCTGAGCCCATCGATCTCTCCCCGCCACCCACCGCCGCCTGCTACCGCCTTTCCCCTCTTGTGCTGCTGCCTGCCTCCCCTCCCGCTGGATCCGGCGGAGCGGATGGCACTGCCACTGCTCGCCACCCGCCGCCCGCTACCACGCCTGCCGACGCTCGCAGCCATCGAGGAGGCGAGGAGATGGGAGAGGTAGGAGTGGAGGAGGAGTGCGTGGGAACTGATCGGGTGTGCAGCTCCGGTATGTTGTCCTGGTTGGTATAAACAACTAGAACTTTTTGAAACGGGACTAAAAATAATCTTTAGTCCCGGTTGGTGTTATCATAAAGTGACGATGGATTTTTGAATCGGGACTAAAATGATGTTTAGTCCTGGTTCCTATTCGAACCGTGACTAGTGTGATTTTTGCCATTCCGGCAAAGATCACTTGTCAAGTAGTGATGCAACACTCTAGCGCTCAGCCCTCTCTAGCGCTCAGCCCTCTCCACATCACTGCGTGTCGCATATACCCCCTTTGACTAGGGTGACACTTGAATCCCTCATATTCACCCTCCATCTCATCTCATTCTTCTCTTGCATGTATAAAAAATACAGTCCTGATTAATCGTCATCGTCGCTGTGCGCTTTCTCCTCGCAGGATCGTCACTCAATTAATGGTACGTTGGACGTATAGACGATTGGGTGTAAAATGTACTTTCAAATATATATCGTTGATGGGCAGGTTTTCAGGACTCAAATTATGCCTTACGGCCGTGAACTGTATAAATTAAAATTCATGAGATTATTAGTTGTTAGAATCTTAATTTTATAAGACATGAATTATATATGCTTTTGCAACTTTTCCCTTCTCTCGATTCATCACTAAAATCGACTAATAAATCTTTATGATGCTTTTTTAAAAATAAAGCTTTACAGATCAATGTCGTTTTGCATAGTCGTCCCAAGGAAATTAATCAATACAGTGAACTACTGAGCCAGAAGTTTCTACCACTTACCTATAGTTCAGTAAGTGCTTTACCATTATTATATATACTAGCTAGATGAAACTCTGATATCGCTGAAAAAAATTATATGATAATAATAGAGATAACACATGAAATAGCTTAACTACATAACTTTATATAACTTTCGTATTTAATCGACTATTGATGAAACAAAAAGGCTATATACAAATTAAAATGATTAGGTTCATAACAATTTTAATCTTACTACAGTGCTCATTCAAAAGCAAAATATTGTGCTCAATGAGAGAAGGGAAAGGAAAAGAGATAATATAAATAATTATCTTAAGGCAAAACTAAGGTGATATGACTCTATAAGAGAAGAAAAGGAGAAAGTTAATTCGGACAAATTAATCATCTAAAGACTAAAAATAATTAAGGTGATATGGTTTAATCAGAGAGAAAAATATAACATTTGTTACACTTAGGGGATAAACTTTATCGATATATAGGATACGTTGGATTTCACCTGTTGTTCTGTTCTTTTGATGATTATTTTCTCATTGACTCCCTGTACGGTATATATAACTTTCCAAAAATCAAGCTTTAATTAGTAGTCTAGATGGAGACGCAGCGCTGGCTTTGTTCCCTGTCATCCTCCTCTAAATAAATAAAGTTAACGTGTCTCATATCAATGAATATATAATGTTCTGTTCACTACTCCACTGTACGAGCTACTTGTACCAAGAAGAATATCGATGAGATATTATCTTTTTCAAAAAAATAAAACAAATAAACACTGTACCCGCTACTAGTACCAAGAAGCCATGCATGAATCGAGGCAAAAATGCACTCATCTACGTATCGTGCTTCCAAATTATCGGTGATATTACTCAGACACGCGATTCAGCCATGTAAAGTTTAATCGATCGAGCATATTCTCTGAGTTAATCATTAAATCAGTTTAGTGTGGTCAACGCTGACAACCGTTGGATCCGATCACCACTGATTAGCCCATATCGTTACCACTGACAGGTTTGATCCTCGTCAGATATTTGAGGTCACTGATGATGACTGCACCTCATCTCTAATAGGTGAAAAAAGCCCCTTAGTGATGATTAACATCTCTAACCCAAACTATGTTATGTGGAAATCTTGCAGATTTTTTTGAATAATTCATTATCGAGAAACCCGACACTACTACACAAAGCGTTTTTGCATACGGGCGGAATCGATCTTCACATGCGGTTGGCCGGTCCGCATACGCGAAATGGTCTGCAAAGATCATCATTTGCTTATGCGGCCATCGCAGCCGCATGCGAAGATCGATCTTCGCATGCGGTCACTTAAGACGGCCGCATGCGAAAATAGATCTTCGCATGCGGTCCATCTAAGAAGTCGCATGCGAAGATATATTTTCCCATGCAGTCGACCTAACAAGACCGCATGCGAAGATCTATTTTCGCATGCGGGCATCTTAAGTAGACTGCATATGAAATTCAATTTCCGAATAGCTAAAATAATATTTATTCTAGCCTTTTGGTGAGATGTGTCTCGTAATTAATATTAAATTATTGAGGGATTTATTATCGTATTTTGGAATAGTAAGCGTATAAGATAAGACAAGTGCCGCAGTAACAAACATGTAATACATAACCATTAATTCAATCGTAATTTACATACGAAATATATAATTCAAGTGGCACAGTTTTTTCAGCATATGTATAAGTAGTTTACATGTTATTGCATATGTTCTTTCTCCCACTCTCTGAGAGGTTTAAATTTGTCGTCCATTGCGAGTTCACTCTGGTTGTCGTAGAAGAGACCTCTTGCGTTGCAGACATCGCGACGGATGAATCGACAGAGGTCAGCGGCCACGTTCAAGATAGTAGTGTCGTTGAATCGTTGTGCAATATATGGGATTTCGGGGATCTACACACAGAAAGGAAAATAAAATGGTACTCAGTGAGAAGTGTGTGCGAGATGGGTTTCTTTATAGAGAAGAGTTCGATGACTTACTCGGTTACTGGTTGTTTTGTACCTCCCATTTACTCTGAGTATCTCGCACACGTAATAACCACACAACTTGGTTCCTGGTGGTTGTTTGTAGCACTGCGATATAATTATGGGGACCGATCTCAGTAGATATATTTAGTATATATGTACTGTTCGATAATTAGTTGTATTGGTATAAATTTGATAGTACCGGCCAGCCAGTCCTGACAGATAACTTCTTCTGGGATGGAATATGTACTGGTCCACCTCTTTTGCGGTAGTACTTGTGTGCTCTGTTTGAAGGAAACAATTGTTTTATTAGTAGTTAGAAGACTGGTGATCGACCTAAACAATTTATAGTAATGAAATGTTTATCACTTACAAATTCAAAATAGTAAGGAATTCCATAAATGTCTCCTTGTCATAGTGTGCGGGGTCCAATGATATGATCAATTGGTCTTTCGGATATACAAGGAATAATATGTAGTGGTCTCTACATATAAGATAGGCTTATTGGAGACAGAAAATTACGAAGAAGATAAATTAATTAAACAAAAAGAAGAGAGAGCTTACATGAACTGGCAGGGGACCATTTAGACATCTTTGTCGGCGTGCGCCAACATTGCTATTGCCAAGTATGTTGCTACTTCTAGCTTCTTCCTCTTGTACAATGTCTTCACATATTCTTCCTTTTTTTCAGGGGTCTTGCCAACCAATTGCTCGCAGTCCTCTCTCAGCTCTACGGTGTGTTGTGTTTTGCATATTTCCGTGCGGGCCGTAAAGCCGGCCGCATGCGAAAAAGATCTTTCCATCCGGCTGGCTTAAGTCGCCCGCATGGAAAGATCTTTTTACTAAAAAAACTCATATTTTTTATTTCCTCAAAATAAACTGTACATATATATTTTTTCCCAATATTTCACCACAATTAAACATTCCAAATGTTTTTGGCACTAAGAAAACTCATGAAAATTGCTCAAAACTCGTAACCAAATGTTACATGCTAATGATTACAACATAAGGAGGACCTAAATTCATGCACGTACATTTGGAACACAATGAGAACTAAAGGTTATAAAATAACTATGACTTAATGACCTTGGCAATATCATCTGCTTGAACGTATGACATATTCGCTTCATCGATTGTTCTCTCAACCTTCTTAATTCGCATAGGAAGATCAGTAAACAATGGTACATCGTCGAACTGGTTGTAATCATTGGGGTCTTCGATGTTGTCGATGCCGATGATCTGTTGCTTTCCAGATATGACAATAGTTTTTCTTTCATCTAAAGGGTCCTTCACATAAAACACTTGAGCCATACGCTCTGCTAAAACCCATGGATCATCCTTGTGGCCTGTTTTATTATGATCGACTATCGTTAGCCCGTAGTCATCAACGGAAACCCCTGTTGTGTCTTTAACCCATTCACAACGGAGCACAGGGATCTGGATGTTTAGGCCATAGTCCAGTTCCCATATTTCTTGAATGGTCCCATAATACGACCTCTTTTCTCCACTCGTGTCAATCGCTTCGACACGGATCCCACTGTTTTGTGCGGTGCTTTTCATGTTCTTTGTAGTCGTACTCAAGGTAAATCCATTGATGTCGTAACCTTGCCATGAATTGACAATACTTGAAGGCCCACATGCCAGTCTTTGTAAAGTAAGTTCCTCCATAGAATCACCAACTGGCAGGTTTAGATCTTTGAACCACAGAGGAAAGCGACGCTTGTGCTCTCTTGATACCCAGTCGTTGGACCGCCCTGGGAAGCAGGCTTTGATTTCTTCTAGGTGTCGCTCAATGAATGGCTCAATGATAGCGAGCTGTTGAAGAACGCTGTTGTGTGCCGCGGACACCTTTTTGTAATCATTATCGAAGAACTGCTTCCTACCAACAGTACCCCTTCCAGACAATCTACCTTCATGTCGATGAACAGGAATGCCAATGGCATTACCATCCTTTATGTAGTCCATACAACACTCGACTGCCTCTTCAGTTGTGTATCCCTCTATCATTGATCCTTCCGGGTGAGCGCGATTGCCTACATAGCCTTTAAGGATCAACATGTAACGCTCATAGGCCCACATCTGATGTAAGTATAAGGGACCAAGTTCAATAATCTGAGGGACGATGTGAACGATCAAATGCTCCATCATATCTAAAAATGATGGTGGGAAATACATCTCAAGCTGGCATACAGTCTTGACGGCAAATGTCTGAAGCGGACCTAATTCCAGAGGATCAAATACCTTCTGCGAAATTCGATTGAAAAAGTAGCACAACTTTGTTATAACCACCTTTGTATGGACTGGTTTGACTGCCCTTATAGCAATTGGTAGGAATACCGTTAGCAACCTATGACAGTCATGCGCATTGTATCCCAAAATGGTCAAATCCTTCATTGATACTAGCTTCCTGATGTTTGATGCGAAACCAGTAGGCACTCTAACCCCTTGTAAACATTTACAGAAGGCTTTTTTCTCTTCAAGTGTCAACGAGTAACAAGCAGGAGGAATCTCGGTCTTCCCATTTGGCAGCACTACTGGGTGAAGGTCATACCGTATGGACAAATCTACAAAGTCGTTACGTGACTTCAATCCATCCTTCGTTTTACTCGGGATGTCCAGCAATGTGCCAATGGTGCTATCAAACACGTTCTTCTTGAGGTGCATAACATCAATTGCATGTCGAATCTCTAGGTCCTTCCAGTAATCTAAGTATTTGAAGAAAATTGAGTGCTTCTTGAAAGGCGACGCAATACCGTTGTCACCATCAGCTTTCTTCCTCTTTACTGTCTTCTTCTTTCCCTTTCCATATACAACCTTAATCTTCTTTGTTATCTCATACACGTATGTACCACCTCTTGCTACTGGGGCAGTGTCATTCTCCACTGTATTATCGAACAATCTAGCCATCTTACGGTACCTATGTCTTTGTGGTAGGAACCGTCGATGTCGCATGTACACTGTCTTCAAAGACGACGTCAGGTATTTATACGAAGTTTTCTTCAGACATATCAGACATCCAGTCTTCCCTTTAATCTGCCCAGATAATGAAAAGTTTGCAGGTAGGTCATTGATGGTAACGAATATGATCGCACGTAGATTGAAGTGCTCCCGCTTAAACTCATCCCATAGTCGTAACCCCTCTTTCCAAAGCTCCTCCATGTCCTCCATCAAAGGCTCAAGGAAAACATCTATGTTGATTCCAGGTTGGTTTGGACCTTGTATGAGGATAGTGAGAAGAATGTACTTTCGTTTCTGACATATCCATGTTGGAAGATTATACATTGTGAGAAGGACTGGCCATGTGCTGTGCGAGCTGCTTAAGTCACCAAACGGGTTCATTCCATCAGTGCTCAACGCAAACCTTACATTCCTAGGATCCTTAGCAAATTCTGGGTGTTTTGCATCAAATGTCTTCCACTGGCGAGCGTCGGCAGGATGTCGAATCATACCATCTATTTTCCGGCTCTCTTGATGCCATCTCATCAACTCAGCATCAGTCGGGTTTGAGTACAGACGCTTCAGGCGGTCCTTAATTGGTAGGTACCACATCACCATTGAAGGAATCTTTCCGCGCTTACCCTTATCAGAATCTGGATCGGTACACTCTGAATCTACGGGCCCATTCCCCGTTTTATACCGACTTGTGCCACACGTTGGGCAACATTCCAAGTCCGCATATTCTTTACGGTATAATATGCAGTGATTCTTACAAGCATGAATCTTTTCTACACCAAGAGATAAAGGACATATGAGTTTCTTCGCTTGATACGTGTTTGATGGTACAAAGTTAGGCTTAGGAAGCAACACACGCAACAAACTCATTAGATCATTAAAACTTGTGTCCGACCATCCATGTTTAGCCTTCAATCTCAGAAGTTCAAGCACTGAACGCAAGACTGTGAAATCCTTATCACATCCCTTCGTTTAATCGTAAAGAAGATCCTTTGATGCCTTCTCTAATGCCTGCCAATTCTCCAATCCTCGTGACCTGCCCGCTAGCACCTCTAGTTCAACATGGCGTAGCATATCCTCTAAATCAAAACCACCATCGAAATCATCACTATCGGTGGAAACATCGACATCCATTCTTTCACGCGACATGTCTTCGATTATAAAATTCTCTGCCTCATTCATCTCGAAACTTAACTCTTCATCGTCATCTTCCGGATTGGCGAATTCCCCGTGATAGGTCCAAACCTTGTAGTTGGCGGTGAATCCGTACTCCATTATGTGACCCAATATTTCACCAGGATCTACCAACAATTTCTGATTCTTGCAATGACGGCACGGACAAAAGATCTTTGTCGTATTCTCCCTCAACGCATGCGCCTTAGCCTAATTAATAAATTTAGATGCTTCCTTAAGAAATATCGGCTGCGTTCTCCGCATCTCATACATCCATGACGACTGATCCATCTAATTATATAAAGGCAAAAAAGTTACAGATAAAAAAATAGACCGCAGGTATTTCATACAAAAGTTTAAATGCATTTGTCTCCCAAAAAAATTACAACAATACATGTAACTAGTATGTACAAGTGATTACATGCAAAATTTGCCCATCAAAACATATATTTTGAAGCTAGATTTTGCAAAAACTAGTTAGAACAAACCTTGTCAAAATATTAAAAAAACTCCACTTTCCACCAACGAAATATAACAAAAATGGAGCCAAATGAAGGAGGATAGAGAGTTCTTCACCTTTCGTATAGAGTTCAAGCAAAAATTTCGAGTTGAAAACCTCCCCCCCTAATTGGTGCTTGCTTTAGGAGAGAGAGAGTTTCGTTTTCAAATGGTCAAGCTCGGGCCTGGAGGAGCATATATGGCCGATCATCGCATGCGGTCCCTTAAGCCAGCCGCATGCGAAGATCCATTATCGCATGCGGCTGTCTTAAGCAGCTGCATGCGATAATGGATCTTCGCATGTGGCTAATCGACCCGCCCCCCGCGGGGGCGGTTTTTGCAGGCGCCGCCACAAGCGGCCTGCATGGAACCTACCGACCCCCTCGTACAGAAAAACGATTTTTGTGGTAGTGCGAATAATGAGTGTTAGACCCTGTTCATTGCTTCAAAATGGCAGAAAATATTCCACGCACGCGAAATGAGAAAGTTCAATAACACATGGTTAATTAAATATTAACTATCATAAATATCAAAAATAGATTTATTAGATTTTTAAAACAACATCTATTTTTTTAAAAAAACAATGCACTTTTTATCCGTTTGAAAACCGTTCTAACGGAAAACGACGAAATTTTTGTTTGAAGTTAAAGAAAAGAACTAAGCCTTGGAGAAAATACAAAATCCAAGGGAAGAATTTTGTTGTGTTTTTCTCTCAGATAAGTTTGAAAATCAGTCTAGAAAGATTGAATGAAGAATTAGGTGGATTGTACACTTTTTCTCTTAGATATGTTTTCATACAATTTCTAAACAAGGTTTTTTAATAAGGCAATTCGTGAGACATTTGTAAGCGTATGCTATGTACTATTTATCCAAATTTTTCTCATTGAGTTTTTGTGGAGTTTTTGATGAGGCATTAGCATGACGCAGTGAGGGTCCAAGGGACAGTGCTGGCAAACCTTTGTTCCATGAAGGCCCGGCCTGGGTAGCCCATTAATTAGCCCAAGGAACCTATGACTATACCTATAAATAGTGGGAGAAGGCTCACTATTGTACACTTGAGAATGAAAGCATGAATGAGAATGTTGCCCCTCCACATATCATTGTATCTCAACTTATTGTAAACATTTTGCTACCCTTTTGAACTATGGATATAGCATAGGATTGCATAATACTAACAAACCAACATGTGCTCGGAAATGGATGGTCGCAGCAACATGCTAATATATCTTTCCTAAATTTGGCAGTATCATTTATATATGTAAAATTCGTGAGCTAATATTTGAATCTTGATGAGTGGGGTAATGTACGGTTTATATTCGTACCGATCAAATTCTTTTACTGATTTTCTTAGGAAAATACATTCTCAGCCAAATATAATAAGCCAATATACAAGACTATATCCCTCTCGATCTAGTTTACCATTAATTAGATGTTTGTGCAATTGATCACTGGCAAGCCAAAGTGTAAAGTCCTTTTTCCCCCATAAATAATCGTTTGAATCTAGAAATCAGAATATACACCCCTTAATTCTATCGTTAAATAGTACAATGGTATTTTTAGGCGCGTACAAACTAGCAGGTAAGATTCGAGTCTAGATTTATAATATAAACGATTACCACCAAGTAATGTAAGACCGCAAAATATTTTATTAAAAAATATTTTAGTATGTAGATCAAAGCAAACTATTTGGATCCACACCAAGCACTTCACCTTCCCCTCGCCGCCACATGCCATGGTTAGGTTCGTTCGCCTCATCAGCAAGCTCCAAGCTCACTCTCCTCTTCCGAGCTCCGAGGATTCTAAGGATAGGTTCGCCGGCTTGACTTCGAGAAGAAGACGGAAAAGGAAGGAGACGGTAATTGTACGATTCTAATTTTTAAAATTCTAATGGCATGGCTACGAATAGATGAATTGTAATTGTATTTTTCTGAATAGGCAAATTTTTAATTACATGAATCTTATTAACCCTTGAAAAACTTATTTAATACGGTATAACAAATTTAAAAGCCATGGATCGAGGCATAAATATCTTCTACATATCATGCTTCCTCACAAATTAATAGTACTAATTATTGGTGGTATTACTAAGGCACGCGATTCAGGCATGTAAAGTTTAATCGATCGAGCATATTATCTAAGTAATCAATTAAGTATCTGCGTGAATGGGTCTATCTCGGATTTAGTGTGGTGATATTACTCAAACACGTGAACCTCTGATCACCATGATTGTGTACAATACGAGCTGATAAGATCGAACGTGCTTAATCAGAGTGAATGCAAGACGTACTACGTACGTTGGTCCAAATTGTTCCACATCGCATTAAAATGATTTTCTGTAGCATATTTATCTTTGTTAATTAATACGTTCCTACAGCATCTTTAACGTCTATTTCGATTTCCTGATCAGTTCCAACATATACATATGCTGGCCCAGTCTTCCGGAGATGCTCGTAGGGATAGGGTGTGCGTGTGTGCATTCATAGTGGTCGTTGTGAGCGTCTGCGTTTGTACTGTGTTTCTCAAAAAAAAAAAAGAAAAGAACCAAGGCTAGCTATCTTCATTATTCAAAACTATAGGAGATTTACATCTAGCTGGATAAGATAAACAACTCATGCGCAACACGCACTGTAGAATAGCCAATTTTTCGTATTGAAAATTACAAGCGAACTTTTTGGACAGACAGCCCATCATGTTTAACGTACGTTGAAAAAAAATATTCAATACTAGTAGAACAATTTTTAAGTCATGCAAGAATCGAGGCAAAAATGGAGTATCTGCGTATCATGCTTCGTCAAAACGATAATTTAATAATAGTACTAATTATTGGTTATATTACTCAAACACGCGGCGGGTTCAGGCATGTAAAGTTTAATCGATCGAGCATATTCTCTGACTTAATGTTTAAATTAACTAGGAAGATAGCCCGCACATTCGCGCGGGCATGTGTCGTAGACTATGTTTGAACATCTATAATGTATGATTTCTCCATAAATTGTTTTCATTAGCATTGCTTTTATAATTTTCTAACCTAGCTATTAGTTATCTTTATAACATATCATATTTAATTAATCCCTACAAGCAATTATTTATAATATTCTTCATCATCTAAAAAGTAGGTAGACATATTTTGTGTTAGAAAACATGTATAGCAAATTAAGTGTAAATTCAAAAGTAAGATGTTTTTTTAATTGGATGTAGGTTGTCATTGTTTATTGACGGATAAATTGGGTGGGATATGAGGCTCCACTAAATGCATGGGTTTATATAGCCTAATATTATTGTTTAGTTTGAGAGAGAATCCATATGTGAATGTTCTATGTAGAGTGTGTGTGAGACTCCATGCAACCTAGAGTGAATAATATTGGATGAAGAAATATAGTTGTGCAATATATTATTTTGGAAGATGATGTATTATGAATACACGCTTGTCTTTTAATATGATAATAGATATAATGGCTGAAAATAATGGGTTCATCGGTTTAAAAAGGCCCAGGAGGATTTATGGGGTAACATGTGGAGACTTTATATCAAAAAGAAACCATTATCTAAAATCGATTAGATGATATAAATAAAATTATAAGTGTAGCTTAAAATTATGGTCTTTTTAATATTTGTTTCTCTCTTTAGTTTAGTAGCTGAAAATAGGAGGAGACTGGAGAGAAACGAATAGCATAGAACTCGAATAAGATATGAGAAAGGGTTCGCAGTGCAATAGTGTTATGTGCATGGAGAGGGAGGTGGAGGGTATATTATTTTTTTTAATCTTTGTAAACAATCTAAGTGAGAACCTATGATTTTGTTTTATCATTCTAAGAATCTTTAAGACATGACATGTGGTGGCTTAAGTTTTTCTTATATAAGAGAAAGGTGATCTAATAGTCAAAAATAATAGGTCATCAAATTAAATGGAAACCGATGGATAGATATATACTTTATTTTTTCTTTTCTTTGAATTTCAATTTTTTCAAAGTTTTAAAATATTATACGTGGTGACTTAAGAGGGATATAGAGCACATTTAATCGATCTTTACTATGTAAAATGATTCAAGAATATATAATATGTGGTCATGTTTTTCGATGTTTCGTTGTTATTTGGTAAGGAGATGTTGTTTTTATTGAGGTAGATTTAATGCGTTCATCTGTTTGAATTATTTATGTCTTTAAAATCAATTGTTAAAATTATAGCTCCACTGATTTAAATGAAAATTGATAAAATTATAAGTCCACCAATTTAATTGAAAATTGATGGTTAGATTTGTTTTCTTCATAATATTTTTTATAATTAGAATTTTTATTTATATTTTTTATAATTAGAATTTTTATTTATAAAATAGGAAGGTATGAGAAAGAATTATTGAAGACGGAGAAAGTGTATGTATGAATACTTACGTGCCTGGGTGGTGGGAAGGGTGGGCTAGTGGGGAGGGAAGAGTTGTGCCGGTGGGAGACAAGCGATGGATGTGGATTGTGGTTTCTTTTAAGAAAAAAAAGATAAATCTAATAGTTAAAAATAGATGGTTTACCGATTTATTATAATTCCACGTGGTGGTTTAGTAGTATTTATAGGCGTACCACATGGCAGTATAGGAGTGTTTGTATACTTTTAGCATATATTTTTTATTATTTTTAAATGGTAATTAGGATGACATGCCACGCCCTAGAAATTATTCTTTTCCGTAGAAGTTTACTATGGTTGAATCGTTAAGTTTTTTAAAGACACCATGGATCTAAATTTAGATGTGTTCACAAATTTGATGATTATTTAGGGTGCTTGTTGTTTAGCCAAGTAAAAGATAAATCTCGTAGAGCTTCGCAGGATAAAAACACGTGCACACCCTCATTTGTAGCAGACCTAATGCTAATTGCATTGATAATCCCTAGAAAGAATAGGTTAGCCTATTTGGATAACCAAATTAAAGCAAGAAGCACGCACGTTGAAAACCTATTCAATGTTTTGATTTCTCTGCATCATTGTGGTTTATTATATAACTTAGTAATAATTATGATCACTTAAGTTTTTATATGGGGTTGCTAGCTATAAAATAGGAAATTCATGTACGTACCACAGAGGGAGGAGTACGTATATCCATCTGATCCCTTACCAATTAGGGAATTATGTATTCGGGTTTGTCTTAAAGTATTTATCCGGGTAAATAAGGGAAATGAGCTGTTTCATTCCTCACGGCTTTTCCTCCTTGTTATTCTTACACGAAGAGAGAGGAGATTTCTTTTATTGGAAACAGATCCTTGAGATATATCTAATGGTTAGAAATAATATATTCACCGGCTTATAAGTTATAACGGATGGTCAGATTTTTTTTTCTCATAATTTTTAAGATTTTTTGTAATTTATTAGTGCCACATGATGACTTAGGAGAGTATATAGGATGTCACATGGCGACTTGAGTACGTTAGTAGGAAGTTTATGGACTTGTGCGTAGAATACAACTCGAAATAGCATATATTTTTTATAACTAATGGCTGAAATTATTAATTTGGTTTTTATCTCATGAGAGTGAAAAAAAAGAAAAAAGAAAAGAAGGGAAGGGGGGACACGTACGTAGTATGTACGTACATGCACGTACACGTACGGGACGGATCGACATAGAACGTGGCGCTTTCTAAATATAAATTTATTTGGTATTTTTTACGTTAGATCTAACGCCACCATATTAAATAAAAATCATAAAAATCAATGGTTAGATATTGTATTTTTCCTTAGAATTTTTCTAATTTATTAGAGCGCCACTTGGCGGTCTAAGAGCATTTGCAGAGATGATATATGGTGGCTTAGAAGTGTTGGTAGGAAGTTTAATGGACTTAATAATTGTAAAAAATCTTATTTTGTCGTTGATTTTTTTTCATTGGCGTTAGAGGTACATATCACATATGTATTTCGTGCTTTTATTTTTCTTTTAGTAAGTACGTGTGTACTTTTTTTCTTCTTCTTGGAACAGTACAGGTAAACTTTGTTTGTGTTTAACGTACGGACGTGCGGATATATATCATGTGTACATATACATGAGTTCTTTTAATAACAAACAAATCTAATCTAACGGTGTAAAATATCGGGGCCACCAATTTAAGTGAAAATCGACGGTAAGATCATATAGTGCCATGTGGCAACCCAGGAGCGTTTGTAGGTGTGCCACTTGACGGCTTAGGAGCGTTTTTAGGAAGTTTAATGGACTTTTAGTATATAATAGATAGATAGATAGATAGATTTAATGTGGTCAACACTGATAACGTAAGATTGTTTAGTACACGTGCCAGGAATACTGACAATTAACGTATCCCGATGATATGTTTCATGCTAAAATAATTCGATGTCCGCAATCTGAATAAAAACTTGGCAGCTCTATTTACATATGTTTCACGGGGAAAGGCATGGCTGCGGCAACATTTTAACCTCGTTAAATTTGGCAGCTCTATTTACATATGCTTAATTTTGGTGGAGTAGATTTGAATCATGGTGGGTGGAGTAAAGTTTGTATGGTTTATATTTCATACTGATCAAGTACGTAATGAATTTTTTTTTTATGAATATGCATTCTCATCCCAAACAAAACTAGCTAATTCGCGCGACTTTAACCATACTATAATGTGCCACTGGTAATAAGTTCTAAAAAGAACTTTTAAGAAACATGGTTGTCTTGTAAACATTTCAAAAGAAGTAATGGAAATGAATGTGCCTGTTACCTGGCTTTTTACGTGAAATGTACGTTGTAACACATCATTTATAATAGCATGTATGCTTCATCTAAAAAATAGCTTTTATACTAAAATTTAATGGGATAAATGGATATTTCAAAAGAAGTAACGGAAATGATTCTGACTATTACCTGGCTTTTTATGTAAAATGTTGTAATGCATCATTTATAATAGCATCTATGCTAAAATTAAGTGGGATAAATAAACCTATAAATCAAATTTGTACTTATTTTAGGATAAATAGGCATGTGAGTTTTCTTAGTTTCGTAGTACAGTTATAAATGATAATAGGGGAGACAATAATGTCATGTACTATGAAATCAAACTATCTATGGTGTTCAATGTAAAACATTTTTACTGATCAGCATGATCGTATTGTTGTGATTCGATCTCACTACTAGAAAAATCATTTTTGCAGGTGGCCAAAACTAATTTTTTTAGGCGGAAGTGAGGTCCGCCTGCACCACAACTCGTAGTTGGGGCAACGGCCCGTCTGCGAAAATGCAATGAACGAACAAAAAAAAAAATCGCCGCACGTGCCTCGCCGCCGCCGCCCTCCCCCGACCGGATCTGAGAGGGGAGGGGAGCCGTGCCGGGAGCCGGCGCCGGCCCACGCCGTCGTCGCCGCCGCCGCCGCTCCACGCCGTCGTCGCCGCCGCCGGCCTCCCCCTTCCCTCCTCCAGCCAAAGCTTGGAGGGAGGGGGGAGGGGAGCCGCCGCCGCCGTCCCACGCATCATCGTCACCGCCGCCCCGCCCCGTTGTCGCCGCCGCCGCCCCAGCCGACCTCCCTCTTTCTCCTTTGGCCAGATCTGGGAGTGAGGGGGGAGAGGAGCCGCACCGTCTCGCGTCCTGGCCGATGCCGCCCGCCGCTGCTGCCACGCTCCCCCCGCCCCCCTCCGGCTAGATCTGGGAGGAGGGGCCAGGAGCTGCCGCCACCGTTGTCGTGAGCCGCGCTACCTCGCCTCCTCGCCGATGCCGCCCTCCGCTGCCACCGCCGTGCTCCCCCCACCCCCCTCCGGCTAAATCTGGGAGGGACGGGCCAGGAGCCGCCGGCAGCCGCGCTTCCCCTGCCCCACTCACCAGATCTGGGAGGGAGGGGCCGGGAGCCGCCGCCGCCGCCTCAACCCCCCTCGCCGCGCGCCACCTCGCCTCCTTGCCGTTGACGCCCTCCGCCGCCACCGCCTGCCGCCGCTGCCGGGAGCACATGCCGCCACCACCGGGAGCCACCGCCGCCTCCGGTCGGCGGCTGGGGAGAGTAGAGGTGAGGGGAGGGGAGAGACCGGTGAGGAGAGGTGAGGGGAGGGGAGAAGAGGAGAGGTGTGAGACTTAGAAAAATATTAGCGCCCGCAAGTCTATTTATATTCAAGTCTATTTTTGCAGGCGGATATCAAAATTCACCCCGATTTATATTTTTGTAGGCGGTCATTTGGCTCTAAGGGTTATGTCCGTATGCGAAAATAAGACCCAACGTCGGGAAAAATGCTTTTTCTAGTAGTGTCTATTATTTTTGTCTGCTTTTCAATCGGATGACCATTATGCACCAGATGGTGTGGCTCTTCTTGCTCCAGTGATCAAATTCTCTTTTCACCTGGTAAGATTAGCCAAAATATACAAAGAGTATATCCCTGTCGATCTAGTTTGCCATTAATTAGCTGTTTGTGCGATGGATCACCGGCATCCAAAAGTGGAATATTCATTTTGCCCCCATTACTAATCGTTTCAATCGAGGAATCAATTATTCACAGCTATAAATCAGATTTTGCACCACCTTAATTATCAAATCAGATAAAATACCTTATTGGTTTTAGAGTGAAATACATAGATGGTCTCTAAACTTGTGGTGTGGTATCACTTAGCTTAGTAAACTTGAAAATTACATGTTTAAGATCAGTGAACTAGTCCAATCGCCCTTAATTTGGTCATGGCTGACCGCCAACATGACGCGCCATGCATACAACACTCTTACGCTCAGCCCCCTCTGCATCGCAGCGCGTCGGATATACCCCCTTTAGCTACAATGACACTCAAATCCCCCAAATGCTCCCTCCATCTCATTTCCTCTTGCACATATCGAAAATACTGTCCTAATTAGCAATCCTCACTGTTGTGCCTTCTGTTATAGTCTTCTTGATGGATGGACACTCGATCAACGGTACCTTACACGTAAAATGTACTTTTAAATTATATCGTTGATAGGCAGGTTTCAGGACTCGAACTATGCCTTACGATCATGAACTCTATAAATTAAAATTCATGAGATTATTAGTTGTTAGAAAGCTTAATTTTGTAAGACATTAATTATATATGTTTTTAAATAACTTTTCCCTGCCTTCGATTCATCACTAAAATCAACCAACTAATCTTTATGATGCTTTTCTAAGGAAACTTTATAGATCAATGACGTTTTGCATAGTCGTCACAAGGAAATGAATCAATATAATGCCATATTTGTTGCAGTGATAGAGATGATAGATATACAGTGAAGTATTCAGCCAGGAGTTTTGACCGCTTACCTATATTTCAGTAAGTACTAACACCACTTAAAGGCTTTACCAATTATTATATACTAAGATGAAACCCCTACATTACTGAAAAAAATATGTGATAATAATAGAAATAACATGTAAAATAGCTTAACAACATAACTTTATATCCTTTATATAACTTTATATGTTTTATATAACTTTCGTCTTTAATCGACCATAGAGGAAAAGAAGGCTATAAACAAATTAAGATGATTTAATTTATAACAATTTAAATCATACTTACAGTGCTCATTCGAAAGCAAAACTAAGGTGATTGTGCTCAATGAGAGAAGGAAAAGAAAACAAATAATATAGATAATTATCCAAAGGCAAAACTAAGGTAATATGACTCCATTAAAAGAAGAAAAGGATGGAGTTAATTTGGACCATAGATTAATGATCAAGAACTAAAGTAATTAAGGTGATGTGGATTAATGAGAGAAAAAAGAAATAACATTAATTATATAGAGGATGAACTTTATAGATATATAGGATATATTTTTATTTCAATTGTTACTGTTCTTTTGTTGGCTATTTTTCTCACGTCGCTGCGCTGGCTTTGTTCCCTGTCATCCTGCTCGAAATAAATAAGCGTGTCTCACATCAATGAATATATAATGTTCTGTCCACTACTCCACTGTACCAGCTACTAGTACCAAGAAGAATATCGATCAGATATTATATTTTCAGAAAATAAATAAACATGTACTCCCTCCGTTTCCACAATGTAAGTCATTCTAACATTTCCCACATTTATATTGATGTTTATGAATCTAGACATATATATCTATTTAGATTCATTAACATCAATATAAATGTTGGAAATGCTAGAATGACATACATTGTGAAACGGAGGAAGTACCGTACAAAATGGAAGGTTTTTATTCGATCAATTTTTTTCAAAAACGTCATATATAAAATATATGTAGAGATGAGGCCAAACTATATTCAATTTTAAGGATTGTGTATTTACTTTTAGAAAAGATGCAATAGGAAAGGCTCCTATAGTGAATATATTACTCAAATATACATTTACAACGTGCAATGATATATTATTACAGGTTTTCAAACCATTGTGTAATGATAGAAAAGTAACTTTCTTTTGCCCTATGAATAACCATGGCAAACTCGAATCTGAAACCAATCTCATCAAGTTGAAAAGTGAGGGTCGATATTCATGAAGATCTCATTTTTTCTCATCATAACTACTACAGTTTCCATTTTTGCATACGGCCCAAATCGATTTTTGCATGCGGATAGACGGCCCGCGCGTGCACTCAAAGGTCTGTAAAAATGAGGATTTTTGTATGCGGCTAGCATAACCGCATATGAAAAAGAAAATTCATGAAAAAATAAAAAAGTCCCAAAAATAGAAAAATACATTGCCACCACCGCCATCGTTGTCCTCCAGTCGCCGCCGTTGTCGTTCTCCTGCCGCCGCCGTCAACATTGTCCTCCTCGTATCGCCGCCATCGTCATCGTTGTCCTCATCCTCCAGCCACCACCATTGATGTTGTCCTCCTTCCGTCGTCATCCTCCAGTCGCCGCCACTGTCATCCTCATCCTCACAGCCGCTGCAGCCGTCCTCCCGTAGCCGCTGTCGTCCTCCTCCTCCCATCATCACCGCTGGATCGGGGCAGGGGAGGACGGCGGCCATTGGATTGGGGCGGGGGAGGGCAGCCGCCACTGGATTAGGGCAGGGGAGGGCCGCCGTCGCCGTATTCGCCCTCCATGCGGATCAACTTAATATTGCTCCTTGATCTATTACGAAAATCTATTGCTTCTTGATCCACATTAAGAGGTCTACCTGTAAAAATAAACTCATTTTCACAGCAGCCCAAGTGTCCCATTTGCGAAAGTCGATTTTTTACGGGACCTCTTAAGGAGCCATATGTGAAAATGGAGGTCGATTTTTTAGAAGCCGTCACTTACGGACGGCATGCAACATAAGGGGGTCTCGTATAGAAAATTTGTTTTTTAAGTAATGGATTCAGAGATTTGCTCCATGCCATTGGAATTGTTAACTCCATCTAAAAAGGGACTGGTAGCTTGTTATTTAAATCCTCAATTGCTTCTTGAACTGAAACATTTACTACTATTATTAGGCAAAATAATTCCAAACGGTCTTACACAACGAGACATGTAAAGATGTAATGTAGAAGATTATGAAAATGGTAACTCCTGGGCACGAAAGTGGAGATTAAATATTCAAATAGAAAGCCCAAGTCATTTAGATATGCATGAAAGGTTGTATGATAATTGGTCTCTCACCCGAAAGTGGGAGGTCTTAAGTTAAATTCCCTCTTTTCATAGTTGGGGCATCTATCGTTCTTGAACCATTAGATATCACTACTAGAAAACTCATTTTCGGCGTCGTAGGGGATCGATTTTCGCAGGCGGGCATGTAATTCGGAGCCAAAACCCCGCCGGCAAAAAAGTACCTAGGGTGGAGGGGGCGGTCCGCCTGCAAAGATTGATCTTTGCAGGCGGTCCATATAAGCGTCGCCTGTGAAGATCGATCTTCGCAGGCGCGGCAGACATCGTGCGCCTGCGAAGATACTTATATGGCCCGCCTGCGAAGATGCCCCTATATAGTCTTCTTCCTCCCCGAGCCCTGTTCATTCTCCCCGACGTTTCTCTGTCCAAAAGTGACTTAAATATAGGGGGGAGGTTTTGAACTTCAAATCTTCGGGGGATTTTTCTACGGTACTTAGATCTACTCATTTCCACACTAGGTATGCATTTTTTGAAGCTTTTAGACCTTAATTTGTGATGGATTTATGCATCCAAAATTGTGAAGGAAGAGCTCCATGTATTTTAATTTTATTTCTTTTCATATGTTTAAGTTAGATGTATGTGTAATACTTGATGCCTCTTGATGTAGTGGTTTAATGTGGTAAGATAAATTCTCTTTTTTTTTATTTTTGCTATCATATCCACCACCTAGTTCTAGATCTAGATCTAGATCTTGTCATGTATAGAGAGAGAAAAAAATTTTAAATGTCTATTTATTCGGTGTAATCAAAAAATAGTTATAGTATTTTGTAATATGCTGATGATTTGATTTTGTTAGATTTTCCTAATGTACTAATTTGGCATGTCTGTGTAAAAGAATTGAAATAAACTATGATTTTTTATTACTTTACACTTAACCTTTAGTTAATTAGTTTTGAATAGCGATAAGTTTTTTCAATAAACCCTACAAATTTGGTATTAATTGTGCAAATATTTTACGTGTATTTTTTAGAGATATGGAAAGTCGAGAATGGATGTATCATTGGCCGAGGTTTTTGTCTCCATATAGAAACGAAGTGGCTAAATTTATTGGTATTGCCAAGGTTCACGCTGAGAAGAACAATATGAGAAAGATAATTTGTCCATGTGCTGACTGTAAGAATGAAATAGCCTGGGACTTTGACGATGCTTTTAAAGTGAAGGAGCACTTAGTAACTCGTGGATTTATGGACAAGTACGAAATATGGACACTTCATGGCGAAGAACAAGTGGACGGGCCTGAAAATGTAGTTCCGACACAAGTTGAAGACATGGTGCATGACGATGGTTCTGTTGAGGACAAAATCGACCTAGAGGAAATGCTACGTCATGCAGAACCCGAGGTGCTGATGAGGTCGGCTAGAGGGCTAAATAACTTTGAAGCTTTACAGAAGGCAGCAAAGGAAGTTTTGCACGATGAGTCAAAGGGCTGTGACAGTGAGTTTACAACACTCTGGTCAGTTCCTGAACTTATGAGGTTAAAGGCGAGACATGGATGGTCTGATACCAGTTTCGACAGTCTGTTAGAACTCCTGCAGAAAATGCTACCGAGGCCTAACTCACTACCATACAGCACATATCAAGCAAAGAAACTCATATGCCCCCTTTCACTTGGTGTGGAAAAGATTCATGCGTGCGTAAATCATTGCATACTATACAGGAAAGAGTACGCTTCTTTGGATGAATGTCCAACATGCGGTGCAAGCCGGTACAAGTCGAATAGCAATACTGGCCTAGAACCCTCTAACGATACAGGTATCACAAATCTACAGCGTGATCTGTGCCACTTTATCCACCATGAGTGCTGTCGTGTCAAAGGAGATTTCTTCGACCCAGAGGGTGCCCTAGCGGCAAGTGACGAATTCAAGAATCTTCGGAAGTGGAATACTGCTATGCCATAATGTAACTAGATGACGTTATTTGAAGTGACAATGTAAAAAAATATTGTAATATATATATTTTGGCAACACTTTTGATTTATGCAATATAAGTAGATTTCTCATTACCAAATGGTTGATAATCTTCCAATATATGTACATAAAAATCTACCTGCAAGAATTTCTATTAAATAATTTAAAAGTAATTTACGGCCAAATTATAATTAAATTTCAATATTTTCTACCTATCTTCGCAGGCGGAAGTTTTTTTTTTTTTTTTGCAACCGGACGATTCCTATTTTCGTAGGCGGACCGGACTAGCCAACATCCGCCTGCGAAAATTATCTTCGCAGGCGGACGGCCGCCCTGCCTGCGAAGATCGGCGATCTTCACAGTCGTTGGTTTACAGGCGGACGGCCACCCCGCCTGTGAAGACCCTTTTCGGCCGCTTGCGATAATGCTTTAGTGTATTTAAAACTATTTGATATTTAACATATCATTCTAAACCATTAGTTGAGACAATTTGTGCTGCTGAAATGCAAGGGAGACGGTTGGCGGTATCATGGAGCTGCTGAGGGTAGCGAGGCATGCATGCCTGCTTGCCGTTTGTATCGGTGGAGGTTTAGGCCCTGCTTAGTTCCCAAAACAAAAGTTTTCACACTGTCACATCGAATGTTTGGACACATGCAGAGTATCAGATGTAGGAAAAAAACCAATTACGACACAGATTGCGTGCAAATTGCAAGACGAATCTTTTAAGCCTAATTGCGCCATGATTTAACAATGTTGTGCTACAGGAAACATTTACTAATGATGGATTAATTAGGCTTAATAAATTCGTCTCGTAGTTTCCTGACGGAATTTGTTATTTTTTTTATTATTAGACAACGTTTAATACTTCAAATATGAATCCGTATATCCGATGTGACAACCAAACCTAAAATTTTTTCCCAACTAAACAAGGCCTAGCAATCAAGGGGAAGTGGAGGGGTGACTACTCTGTTGGTGGACCCCGCGTGTCTAGGAGTGACAAATGACAGATGATGAACCACCACTAGCTAGGCTCTTTTAAGTTTTTTTTTTTAAAAAAAATAGTAATGGATATTAATACCACCTGACATTTTGCTTCAATTGAAGCTATACCACTTATTACAAAACCTAAACACACGAGAAATAAACAAAGATAGATAAAAAGCTGACTCAACCGCACCAACCAAAGAAAAATAGCAACTTATTCAAAGTTAAAGTCTATGGCTAAATGTCTATCCAAAGCGACTGAAAAACTGCATAACTATTGACTTTAAATTATGGCATGCAACAAATATGATTTTCTTTTTCTCGTCATACCTTTGAAGCTGGCCCCAGAACCAAAGCCAATAAATTGCTCTGAATAATACATCCATATTAGTTGGAGTCTTGTCAAAAACCATAAAGCCTAATATAAAGCAGATTCTCCTATCAAAATATATTCCATGGCTTTAGAATTCATAGCTACTAGCCAATCCCCTACTCTTTGAGGAAAATTATCTGGTGTTTGCAACACAAATGAAATAAAGACGATTCTCCAAAAAAATAATAGCAACATGGCATTCAAAGAATAGATGTTGGATAGTCTCTTCATGCAAATAAAATCAGCACTTGGTACTACCATTCTAATTCTTTTTTGCTAAATTATCTTTGGTTAATACTACCCCTTTAAGTAAATACCACATAAATCTTTATTTTAATGTGCATCTTTAATTTCCGTAACAATTTATTTCTCTCCACATGCCCATTAAAAATTAATGCCAAGAACATTGACCGAATAGAAATGCGTGTCATCTTCTTCCTTATCCTCCATTGACCCCATTTTACTGGCAAGTACGACACAGAGGCGACGAGGCTGTCTCGAAGGCTGGAGCATTGTGGCGGCAAGGTTGCCATTATGAGAGGACGACAAGGCGATGACGAAGTGGCTAGGTGGCCCATTGCATAGATGACACGGGCAGCCTAGCCAAGGCGGCGATGATGGTAGCGCCATTTGGTGGGCATCAGCCCTCTTGTAGTGGCACCTCGCCACCACAAGATGGTCACGTGGGGGAGAGAGGATCCATCATTCTGTCTCACCCTCTCCCTCTCCAATCTACCCATGTGGATGGGTCTAGAGTGCTCTGGAGGTCGAGATTAATGATTGTCGGCTGACGCCAAGGCGTTGGCGCGGTGGCTACGTGTTGAAAGGATTTAGCCGGTGGAGGCTGCTGAAACTGGTAGGCACTCAATGATGCGGGAGTGTAGAAAACCTTCGGGCGAAAGCCTAACCTTCGTGCCGGCAACAGCGATGCCTACGGACCCCACATTCCCCTTGGGGCTTTGTTGCTTTTTCACTAATCTTCCCTGAAAGCCAAAACCTGGTTCCCTTGGACGGGGACGCCGGCTCTCTCGGCATCATATCCTCCCCTGGAAGTATCGTTTAGAAGATTGTTGGTATTTCTTACGTTCACAGATAAAATCAGCAAGCGCACAGATATAGCAATTCACCCAGAAGTATTCCAATGTATCGAATTTCCATATTGAATGTGTGTGTTCAGCTCTTCTTCAGGTTCATCCTAGGACAGTGGCATGTTTACAAAGCTTAATTTTAATCCTATCACTATGCTTCAGGCACTAGCATGCTCGCTGCTAAAAGAACATGCTCTACTCGGTACCCAGAGAACTATGGTGATTTCGAGGGCTATTATTACCTCTACACCAACCTCTAACATATTATGGGATACACTGCAAACACAGGCAATTAACTACCTAGACACCATGTATATGCAATTAATTACTACTCTAGTATTAGCTAAGCACTAAAGTAATCACTATTTTTTATAAGCTGGATTTGGGTTATTACCTTACGAGGGGCATGAACCAGTATAATTCTTGTCTTTTTTTTTGTGCTTGGTGTCGTATCTTGAAGATTCTCATACCAACGTACCCCAATATCCTCATAATCTGGTCTACGGGTATCCCTCGTCGACAGCAGGTTTTCAGAACTCAAATTATGCCTTATGGTGGTGAACTCTATAAATTAAAATTCATGAGATTATTAGTTGTTAGAAGCTTAATTTTGTAAGACATTAATTATATATGCTTTTGCAACTTTTCCCTTCTTTCGATTGATCACTAAAATTGACCAACTAATCTTTATGACACTTTTTTAAAAAAAGCTTTATAGATCAATGGCGTTTTGCATAGCCGTCACAAGGAAATTAATCAATATAGTGAAGTACTGAGCCAGAAGCTTTTACCGCTTACCTAAATTTCAGTAAGTAACACCACTTAAAGGCTTTACCATTATTATATACTAGATAAAACCCTGCACGTTGCTGAAAAAATTTCAAATTATTCTTTTCCAGGCATAGTTAAATTAAATGTTTTGCCAACGTTAGATTTTCTTTCCTGTTTGGTAGGACTATAGCTCCAGCTCTTTCGAACCCAACCAAACGGTTTTAGTTCTATCAAAAAGGGTGTGGAGCGGACTTGAGTCATTAAAAAAGCTAGAAGGGTAAAGCAACTCCACTCTAAACTTTTTTCCGGGAGTTAAATTTAGGGGTTAAAGTCTTACCAAACAAACCCTTTATACTGAACTCTGCTACACTGTAAAAACGAAGTCATTCTCCTCCTTCCCTCTATTGTACTTCTCCACATAAATAGAATCACCCTACCTAAAAAACACATCCTGCCGAAACCAGTCCTTTCAAGACCTATCAGAAAAATCGGATAAAAAACGAACCCGGCCGATGAAAACTCTTCGTTCTTATTACTTCGGATCCCATTAGAATGCACGGCTATGGCACTAGCGTAACAAAAAGAATTACCTTGCTAGGATCGTCCATTAAGAGTTGTCAATTATTATTACAGTTAAAACATGCATTCTAGCAACTAACTTTGGCACCAACTAAATGAAATTTCTACATAGTGGACAAGCTATACCAAAATTAGACCTGCACCAAACTAATTTATACATAATGCAAATTTCAGAGCACAACGAATTTTCTCGATTTATATATATAATTAATTTAGGGACATAATTAGTAGTTGCCAAATTAAAAAAAATAATAGTACCCTTCCATTTAACCATATCTTTGTGGTGCGCTTGCCGGTCCAGCATAATTAAGGTTGTGTTGCTTTCCCAACTCAGATTCCTCGTTTTTCATGTGCACGCTTCCCGAACTGTTAAACCGTACTTTTGTTTTATAAAAAATTTTCTATACAAAATTAAGTTGCTTTAGAAAAATCTTATTGATCCGTTTTATGTGTTTGGGAGAGAGTTCCCACTCACAATTCGTTTTATGTGACTCACGAACACAGCAGCCTAAAACTATAAATAGACGTCGCCTGGGAGCATCCTGATGTAGATCGACTCAAATAGTTTCAGGCTCACCTGCCTTGAACAGTTGTTGGAAGTGTAAGACTGACATTGCCAATGATCCAAGCTAGCATTTTATGAATAATCATTATTAGTAGCAGTAATAACATGAATTTCTTAATTTGGTGCAGGTCCTCTGAATCGTTGATCCAAGCTCGAAGATGGCGGCACCAATGGCGGACGGAGGCGACCTAGTGATGCTGATGGAGGTTTCCCAGCTGAAGAAGCTGGCTCTCCTGCTGAGGAACAACGAGGAGGCCCAGATCACGCAGGCGGTCAAGTCCCAGAACGAGCGCGTCAAGTACCTCCACAGCGTCAACCACGCGTACAACCACGCCGTCGACCTCCTCGACGACGGCACGGCCACCAGGGACAAGTACGCCGCCGCGGCGGCGGGCGGCGGCGGCGGCGAGGCCAAGGCCAGCATCGCGGAGGACGTCCTGGAGTACGTCAAGTACGGCCTGAACATGAGCATGCAGAACGTCCGCAACTGCTGCCTGCGCGTGGACTGCATCGGCAAGATCAGGGCGCACTACGACTCCCTCGTCGCCGACCTCGCCGGGCTCCACGCCGACGACGTCGCCAACCTCCGGCGGCTGGCCAAGGACACGGCCATGTTCAAGGAGTGCATGTTCGAGCACTGCAACAAGCTCCGGAGCGGCTCCGCCCGCGCCATGTCAAAGGCGTTCTCCATGATGCTCAAGCAGGAGGGCATCAAGTTCCCCGACCTTGTCAAACGGTAAGAAATCATTGCTAATCACCATACATATATATAGCATTTCGATCTCCTCTTCTTCTTGAATTAGTTGTAATCTTTGATTATCGGATGTGATCGGATCGATGTGAAGACACAAGAACAAGTTGGGATTCGAGGGCGAGTTCGAGCATCTGACGAACGCGCAGAAGCTAGAGGTGTACAACAGCATCATCGAGGAGTCCGGCAGGGCCAAGATGCCGGTGACGGAGATGGTCTCGACGGCGGCGGGGGTGGCGGTGCTCCTGGCGACGGCGGGCCTCATGGTGTGGGACATCTTCACGGCGGAGCACACCGTCGAGGCGGTGCTCCGAACCAGCCTGAACGCGCTGGCGGAGGTGGGCGCGTTCGCGGTGCAGGTGGTGGTGGAGGGCGCGGTGACGGAGGCGGTCGCGGACCTCGAGCTCGGCGTCTTCGTCGTGTCGATGGCCGGGTTCGTGGCCGGCGCCGTCGCTGGCCTCCTGTTCGTCGCCGTCGCCGGCGTGCTGGTGGACCTCATCATGGGAACCGGGGGCAATGTGGCGCCTCCGGTGACTGATCTCAAGTTCCATACTGCCACCATGCCCGATGGCATGCAGCTTGCCTACATCATTTCTCACAGGGGCTAGGCAAATCGTTGCAAGTTAATCATTTAATTTTCTTTAAAAATTGCATGAGTATGTAGTTCATGTCAACTGTCAGCGTGCGCAACCGGCTAAATAATGTCGGGTAATGGACTTATAATAAAATGAATAAATGCCGATCGACAAGGCAAGATTTGGTATCCATGCATGTCTATAAAGGTGCTCAATTGTAATTCAATTCAGCCTATCATCCACAGGCTAGAGGATATATTGAAAGAGTAAATCAGATCTTAGAAAATATGCTCAGAGCTCGCACATTTATGTATGGATCAGCATGGGAGATTTGTTTGCCATTCGCCGAGTTCGCCTATAATAATAGCTATCAAATTTAGGTATGACACATCATAAAGATTTATATGGACCCCGCAAAAAAAAGATTTATATGGAAAAATGTGTAGCTAGGACGCCTTAAAGTTGGACCAAAGTTGGCGAGAAACAACTCAGGACTATGCTGAGAGTGAACATAAGGAATATTCGGTTATTATAAGACAGGACGTGAGTTTTGAAATTGGAGACTGTATATCTCATGTCACTAATGAAAGGAGTGCATATATTTCAGATGAAGGCTATGTTAGCACCAACATACAACAACCCATATAAGATCCAAGATCGACGAGGAAAAGTCACATACAAATTGCAGTTACCAGAGGAACTAATAAGTCTACATCTAGTTTTTCATGTATCGCAACTCAGAATGTAATAGACCCAAAAATTTTAAATGTTTAAATACATGTTATAATCAGTGAAATGACTTCCTCTGTCTTTTGATATTATTTTCCTTGTTTTTGGATTTTTCAGACATTCATCATTGCATTCATATGCACTAAAAATAGGTTGGAAGAATTTTAATAAATTGTTTGTTTGTACAAAACTCCTGGAAAAATTTAATAAATTACTGTACACATTTTGAAAAACTGTCAGTTAATTAAATTGGCATTATGTTATCAACTAATTTGATGTCCCAAGTAGATCAGTCAAACTACTGAAAATGTGGAATATATTCTTATCACTTAGCCCTCTTTCAAAATTCACCAGTGAAATCGTAACTCTTCTGGTTGTGCCTTTGTATCAGACTGTTCATCATGGCTTGCTCTACACACAATAGTTTTTGCCAAATTTTTACACCATTATAACTCACTCAAATCGACAGGTCAAAGACATCAAATGACTCAAAATCAGGACTTCCCTTCTCTCTTCAACTCCTCTCACTTCCAGTAGGACTTGAGGCCTTGACACCTGATCATGCCCCACCTGAAAGCCTAATCGATCTATCCACCGAGGAAAAACCAACCAGCGTCCGCACCTTTCCCCTCTCCCCCCCCCCCCCTTGTAAAACATGTGGTGCACATCTTCTTTTGGAGTAGAGAACAACCCTGCACGACTATTCACCAGGCCAAGTCGAGCCTTCTCCGTGAAGACTAGCCCTTAGCAGCCATTGCAAGTGGGCCTACCCATCATCCACCTCATTCCGTTCTCCAAAATTATCATGCCCCGACCAAATCTCCTCCTCCATTACTTTTTCTGAAAAGTAAGCAAAGCCCCTGAAATGCCCTGTCATCCCGTTCCATCGCTGGGTTGCTCGAGAAGACGAAGACAACACAAGGCCCTGCACCCCGTCCATGGACCACGCGCAAGAGCCCACCATTTAACCTCCCATTTTTCCACAAAAACCTCTTGCTCGACACTCGTTCCATAGTGCCCAGTTGCACGGGCTAAACTTTATTGGGTTGCCAAGAACATGCATGCCCACCAAGGGGCCGACAAGCTCACAACGCCACGAAAGTTTCTCTAGTGAGAGCCTATGCCCGAACCAGGCGTGTCATCTTCTTCCTTATCCTCCATTGACCCCATTTTACTGGCAAGTACGACACAGAGGCGACGAGGCTGTCTCGAAGGCTGGAGCATTGTGGCGGCAAGGTTGCCATTATGGGAGGACGACAAGGCGATGACGAAGTGGCTAGGTGGCCCATTGCATAGATGACACGGGCAGCCTAGCCAAGGCGGCGATGATGGTAGCGCCATTTGGTGGGGGCATCAGCCCTCTTGAAGTGGCACCTCGCCACCACAAGATGG
The DNA here is from genome assembly GCA_000338895.3 of Oryza meridionalis. Lineage (NCBI taxonomy): Eukaryota > Viridiplantae > Streptophyta > Magnoliopsida > Poales > Poaceae > Oryza > Oryza meridionalis. The sequence continues at coordinate 13,402,676 of CM002527.2, read as the reverse complement.
TCACGTGGGGGAGAGAGGATCCATCATTCTGTCTCACCCTCTCCCTCTCCAATCTACCCATGTGGATGGGTCTAGAGTGCTCTGGAGGTCGAGATTAATGATTGTCGGCTGACGCCAAGGCGTTGGCGCGGTGGCTATGTGTTGAAAGGATTTAGCCGGTGGAGGCTGCTGAACCTGGTAGGCACTCAATGATGCGGGAGTGTAGAAAAACTTCGGGCGAAAGCCTAACCTTCGTGCCGGCAACAGCGATGCCTACGGACCCTACATTCCCCTTGGGGCTTTGTTGCTTTTTCACTAATCTTCCCATTGTTTTCTTTAGGTGAAAGCCACATCCTGGTTCCCTTGGACGGGGCCGCCGGCTCTCTCGGCATCGTATCCTCCCCTGGAAGTATTGTTTAGAAGATTGTTGGTATTTCTTACATTCACAGATAAAATCAGCAAGCGCACAGATATAGCAATTCACCCAGAAGTATTCCAATTTATCGAATTTCCATATTGAATGTGTGTGTTCAGCTCTTCTTCAGGTTCATCCTAGGACACTGGCATGTTTACAAAGCTTAATTTTAATCCTATCACTATGCTTCAGGCACTAGCATGCTCACTGCTAAAAGAACATGCTCTACTCGGTACCCAGAGAACTATGGTGATTTCGAGGGCTATTACTACCTCTACACCAACCTCTAACATATTATGGGATACACAGCAAACACAGGCAATTAACTACCTAGACACCATGTATATGCAATTAATTACTACTCTAGTATTAGCTAAACACTAAAGTAATCACTATTTTTTATAAGCTGGATTTGGGTTATTACCTTACGAGGGGCATGAACCAGTATAATTCTTATCTTTTTTTTGTGCTTGGTGTCGTATCTTGAAATTTCTCATACCAACGTACCCCAATATCCTCATAATCTGGTCTACGGGTATCCCTCGTCGACAGCAGGTTTTCAGAACTCAAATTATACCTTATGGTGGTGAACTCTATAAATTAAAATTCATGAGATTATTAGTTGTTAGAAGCTTAATTTTGTAAGACATTAATTATATATGCTTTTGCAACTTTTCCCTTCTTTCGATTGATCACTAAAATTGACCAACTAATCTTTATGATACTTTTTTAAAAAAAGCTTTATAGATCAATGGCGTTTTGCATAGCCGTCACAAGGAAATTAATCAATATAGTGAAGTACTGAGCCAGAAGCTTTTACCGCTTACCTAAATTTCAGTAAGTAACACCACTTAAAGGCTTTACCATTATTATATACTAGATAAAACCCTGCACGTTGCTGAAAAAATTTATATGATAGTAATAGAGATGACACGTGAAATAGCTTAGCAACATAACTTTATATACTTTATATAACTTTATAGATTTTATATAACTTTTGTCTTCTATTGATTTTCTTAGGGAAATACATCCTCAGCCAAAAATAATAAGCCAATATACAAGACTATATCCCTCTTGATCTAGTTTACCATTTATGAGATGTTTGTGCAATTGATCACTGGCAAGCCAAAGTGAAAAGTCCATTTTGCCCCCATTATAATGGTTTGAATCTAGAAATCAGAATTTACACCCCTTAATTCGATCGTTAAATAGTAGTACAATAGTTTCTTTAGACGCGTACACACTGACAGATAAGATTCGAGTCTGGGTTGATAATATAAACAATTACCACCAAATAATGTAGGACAGCAAAATATTTGTATTAAAAAATATTTTAGTACGCGGATCAGAGCGAACTATCTGGATCCACACCGAGCATGCCATCTTCCCCTCACCGCTTCCTACTATGGTTGGGTTCGGTCGATCACCTCGCCGGCAAGCTCACTCTCCTCCTCTGAGCTCCATGGATTCCGAGGATTGGTTCGCCGGCTTGACTTCGAGAAGAACATGGGAGAAAGAAAGAAGAAGACGGAAAAGAAAGGAGATGGATGCACAACGTGACATAATGGCATGGTTCTAATTTTATAAAATTGAAATGACACTATCGAATAGACTAATCGTAATGGCATTTTTCTGAATGGATAAATTTGCAATGGTATGAATCCAGTTAACCCTTGAAAAAGTTATTTAGTACTATAGAACAATTTTTAAAGCCATGATTGAGGCATAAGTATCTTCTACATATCATGGTGCCTCAAAACGACAAATTAACAGTACTAATTAATTGTTGGTGATATTACTAAAACACGCGGCTTCAGGCTTGTAAAGTTTAATCGATCGAGCATATTCGATCACTAAGTAATCAGTTAAGTATCAGCGTGAACGTGTACCTCGGATATAGTGTGGTGATATTACGCAAACACGTGAACCTCTGATCACCATGATTGTGTACGATACGAGTTGATAAGATCGAACGTGCTTAATCAGAGTGAGAATGCAAGACGTACTACGTTGGTCCAAATAGTTCCACATCAACATTAACATCATACTCCCTCCATTTCGAAATGTCTGACACCATTAACTTTTTATCATATGTTTTACCGTTCGTTTTATTCAAAATTTTTTGTGAAATATATAAAATTATATGCCTACATAAAAATATATTTAACAATGAACCGAATGATAGAAAAAGAATTAATAATTACTTAAATTTTTAAATAAGACGAACGGTCAAACATGTGCTAAAATGTCAACGGCGTCAAACATTTCGAAACGGAGGGAGTATTTATCTTTGTTAATTTAGACGTTCCTGGAGCATCTTTATTCTTTAACGTTTATTTCCATGCCCTGATCTGCATGCACTTCCAACGTATACACACTGGCAGAACCAAGACTGCAGGCCAGCTAGCTATCTTCATCATTCAAAACTATAAGATTCAAATCTAGCTGGGTATAAGATAATAAACAACTCGTGCGTAACACGCACTGTAGAACTGCCAATTTTTCGTATTGAAAATTACAAGCGAACTTTTTGGACAGACAGCTCATCGTGTTTAACGTACGTTGAAAAAAATAAGTAATAGTAGAACAATTTTAAGCCATGCATGAGAATCGAGGCAAAAATGCTATCGCTACGTATCATGCTTCCTCAATTTAATAGTACTAATTATTGGTGAAATTACTCAAACACGCGGTTCAGGCATGTATAATAAATTAAGTTTAATCGATCGAGCATATTATCTGATCAGTTAATCATTAAATCAACACTGACAACGTAAGATTGTTTAGTACACGTGCCAGGAATACTGACAATTAACGTATCAGATGATATTTTTCATGCTAAAATAATTCGATCATCACTGTCAGCACTATGCAACCATTGCATATCGAGATCTCCAATCATCACTATGCTTTATATTTATTGCAGTGAATCACAGCTATATATATATATATATATATATATATATATATATATATATATATATATATATATATATATATATATATATATATGAATCAGAACTTGCACCCCCTTAATTACCAAACCTAAAATATCTTATTGATTTCAGAGTGAAATACATGGCTAGTTCCTAAACATTTGGTGTGGTATCACTTAGATCCGTGAATTTGAAAATTACATGTATAGATCTGTGAACTAGGTCCAATCGCCCTATGAGCATGGCTGACCGCCAACATGGCGCACCACGCATGCAACACTCTTGCACTCAGCCCCTCTGCATCACAGCGCGTCACATGTTCCCCCTTTAGCTACAATGACACCCAAATCCCCCAAATGCTCCCTCGATCTCATTCTTCTCTTGCACGTATAGAAAATACAATCCTAATTAGCAATTGTCATAGTTGTACGCTCTATGATGGTCTTCTCTTTGTAGATAGGCACTTGATTAACGGTACCTTGCATGTATAGTTGATGGGTGTAAAATGTACTTTAAATTATATATCGTTGATGGACAGGTTTCAGGGCTCGAGTTATGCCTTACGGTGGTGAACTCTATAAATTAAAATTTATGAGAGTATTAGTTGTTAGACAGCTTAATTTTGTAAGACATTAATTATATATGTGTTTGCAACTTTTCCCTTCTTTCGATTCGTCACTAAAATCGACCAACTAATATTTATGAAGCTTTTCTAAAACAATTTATGGACCAATGACGTTTTGCATAGTCATCACAAGGAAATTAATCAATATAATGTCATATTTGTTGCAGTGATATGTTAGAGAGGATAGACATACAGTGAAGTACTGAGCCAGAAGTTTTTACCACTTACCTACATTACAGCAAGTAACAACACTTAAAGGCTTTACCAATAGTATATACTAGATGAAACCCCACACGTTGCTACAAGAATTTTATATGACAATAATAGAAATAACACATGTAAAATAGCTTTTTAACTACATAACTTTATATACTTTATATAACTTTCATCTTTAATCGACCCTTGAGGAAAAAATGGTATAAACAAATTTAGATGATTTTGTTTATAACAATTTAAATTGTACATACAATGCTCATTCAAAAGCAAACTAAGGTGATTGTGCTCAGTGAGAGAAGGAAAAGAAAAGAGATAATATAGATAATTCTCCAAAGGCAAAAATAAGGTGATATGACTCCATAAGAGAAGACAAGGAGGTAGTTAATTTGTACCATAGATTAATCATCCAAGGGCTAAAACTAATTAAGTTGACGTGGCTTAATGAAATAAAAGAGAAATAGCATTAATTACACTTAGGGGATGAGCTTTATAAATATATAGAATATATTGGATTTCACCCGTTATTTTGTTGATTATTTTTCTCACTGACATTATGTATATACAAATCTCTAGAAATTAAGCTTTAATTAGTAGTCTTGTTGGAGAGGCAACGTCGCAGCGCAGGCCCTTTTCCCTGTCATCCTGCTGTAAATAAATAAACATGTCTCACATCAATGAATATATAACATACTGTCCACTACTCTACTGTACTCCCTCCATCCAAAAAAGCCAATCTCGTACTTGGGTGTGACATATCTTAGTACAACAAATCTAAACATAGAGTATGTCCAGATTTACTGTAGTAGGATGTGTCACATCTTAATATGAGATTGGTTTTTTTTGACCGATGGAGTACCAGCTACTAACACGAAGAAGAATATTGATATGATCGATATGTACAAAATGTAAGGTTTTTATATATTCTATTATCATTGTCAAAAAATTCATAGAGGCCGGATATGATTTGTATGGACACTTATATAAAATATATGTGGAGATGAGGCTAAACTATATTCGATTTTTGGGATTGTGTATTTTCTTTTAGAAAACATGCAGTAGGAAATGCTCTTATAGTGAATATATTACTAAAATATATACACTTACAATGTGTAATGATATATTATTACATGTTTTCAAACCATTGTGTAATGTGAGAAAAGTAACTTTCGTTTTGCCTATGAATAAACCATGGCAAACTCAAATCTAAAACGATCTCGTCAACTTGAAAAGCGAGGGTTGATGTTCATGAAAATCTCCTTGTTTCGCATGATGCAGAGATGTGCTCCATGCCATTGGAATTGTTATCTCCATCTAAAAGGGACTTGTAGATTGTTATTTAAATCCTCAATTGCTTCTGGAACTGAAACATTTATTACTATTATTGGGCAAAATAATTTCAATGGTCTTATACAACGAGACATGTAAAAATGTAATGTAGAAGATTATGAAGAATGGTAACTTCTAAGAACGAAAGTGGAGATTAAATATTCAAATAGAAAGCCCAAGTCATTTAGACATGCATAAAAGGTTGTATGATAAATGGTCTCTCACTTGAAAGTGGGAGGTCTTAAGTTCAATTCCTTCTTTGTCATATATAGTTGTGGCATCTATTGTTCTTGAACCATTAGATATTTAACATATTGTTCTAGACCATTAGTTGAGATAATATGTGCTGTTCAGGGTAGCCTACAGGCATGCCTGCTTGCCATGTGAGGAAGCCATGCTCAAGATGGTGCAGTGGTTTGTATTGGTGGAGGTTTACCAGTCAAGGGGGAGTGGAGGGGGGCGACGACTCTGCTGGTGGGCCCCGCATGTTTAGGAGTGACAAATGACAGATGATGAACCACCACGTACTAGGCTTTTAAAAGTTTTTTTTGGTAATAGATAATAAACCTAGCCTTTGCTTCAATTGAAGCTATAGCCACTTATTATAACGTTATTGGCACGAAACTCAAATACACTATAAATAAACAAAGATAAATAAAAAGCCGATAAAACTGCACCAACCAAGCGAAAATAACAACTTATTCAGAGTTTAAGTCTATTGCTAAATCTCTATCCAAAGTTATCGAAAACTTGCATAACTACTGAATCTAAATTATGGCATGTAGCACATATGACTTTTATTTCCTCTTCACACATTTGAAGCTGGCCCTAGATCCGAAGCCAAAAAATTGCTCTGAATAATATTTACATATAGCATTTAGTTTGGGTCTTAACAAAAAAAATCATATCATTTTACTTAGCCATGCAGCCCAATATAAAGCAGATGCTCCTACAAAATATATTTCTTGGCCTTAGAATTCATGGTTACCAGCCAATTTCCAAACATTTGAGGAAAATTATCGGTGTTTGCAACCCAAAGGAAATAAAAACGGTTCTCTAGAGAAATTTAGCAGCATGGCATTCAAAGAATAGATGTTGGATAGTCTCTTCATGCAAACAAATGCATCACTTTGTACCACCATTCCAATTCCTTTTTGCTAAATTATCTTTGGCTAACACTACCCCTTTAAGTAAATACCACATAAATCTTTATTTGATAGGCATCTTGATTTCCACAACAATTTATTTCTCTCATGCCCATTAAAAATTAGTGTTGAGTGCATTGATCGAATCGAAATGTGGGTCACTCGTTTTCTTCACTACTTGACTTATTGACTTATTATTAAGGTACTTCACCCTAGGCATTTCTCGTCATACTCCATCTTCGTATTTTAACTTAAACAACCATTTACTTAGAAGACATTGGTTTTGAATATCTATGTTATAAAACCCAAATCCACCCTATTCTTTTGGTTGACAGATGACATCTCATCTTGTAAGTCTATATTTTTTTCTTAAGTTTATCCTTTGCCAAAAGAAAATTGATCTATAATAATGAATCTTTTGAAGCACTCCTCTAAGAATATCAAACAAAAAAATCATAAACATAATTAGACTTATTAATACAAAGTTAAATAAACCAATCTTCTACCCACATACATATGTTTACCTTTCTAGCTACTTAGGCTTTTCTCAATTCTTTCCCGTAACAATTTCCAATCCTTGTTAGTCAGCTTCCTAAATGTATTGGAAAACCAAGATAATTTACCAGAAAAGATATATCCCTCACGATACCCAAACAAAATAGAATATTGTTCTTCACTATCTTAAGCTTGTCCAAAGCAGAATATTTCATTTTTCTGAAAAGAGAGCTCTTCAAAAACACAAAGTATTAGGTTCATATTCTTAGTTTTCTCAAAGTCATGATCCATAAAAAACAATGTATCATCTGGATGTTGCAGAATAGATAAACCATCATCAATCAAATGTGGCACTACTCCAGCAATTTGTTCATCCGCCTTTGAACGCTTGATTAGGATAGCTAACATGTCTACGATAATATTAAAAACTAGATGATGCCCCATGCTTTTCTACGGGATATATGTTAAATATTGGAGAAATGATAAAATAATTTGGATTGAAATATTATGAAAATGATTTGAGAATGATGATTTAGCATATGTCTGTTTAGTTTTAGAATGAAATAAATTATAGACATAATTACTATATGCTTGCATGTTAAGCTTTGTGTGCTTAATGGGTTAATGTGGCATGCTTGTATGTAGGTTTTAGGAGTGCTAATAAATATTATGCTTGCATGTTGTGCTTTAGGTGTTTAGTGAGCATTAGCTTCATAGAAAGAAGAAATTGGAGATAAAGGATCACCTTGCTTTAAACCTTTTTTTAAAAAAAAAGGTTCTTTAAGTAGTAAAGATAAGGATGTAAATACTGATATTTTTGCTTTAATGCTGCAAACTACATGGCTGAACGCATTTATTATAATATGTAAGATTGGAACATTACAAACGAGAGCTGGTGTACATGATCAGTTCACACGATCGATAGTAACAGCTACATTATTTCGCGAAAGAGAAGAACATTACATCCATTGACTGGCTGATACAGCAATAGAATGTAGCGGGCGTGCCCCATGCAACAGGAGTGAATGCCATGCATGTATGTGGTCGATCTTGTTTTTCTTTTCATTGACTGAAATTGATTTGGATGGTCGCCGTGAAGACGGGGCTGTCACCGGTAGCAGTACTGGCCTTTATCTTGAACCCGTCCGAGTCGGCATCGCATGTGTAAGCGGCGTTATTCACTTTGTCTTCCAATTTCTCCCAGTCACCTTGGAAGCTGTCCACACCTCCAACAGCGCAGTAGGCCTGCCATTAACAAAGAGAGAAACATATATACGTTTATATATTTATTCATATTCTTGGTTTCTACCGCGACAGCCGAAACCAGATAATGGATATTAAACCCGACCTCTACATCTGATGTAGACGAACAGGAAGAATACTAGCTAGCACGAATCATGAAGATTATTGGACCGATCGAGTAAAAATCGACTGCGAATCGGCTGAAAAAAATGGCGACACAATTTTAGCAATTAACGCCGAAGAATAATTGATATGTATACCTTGTTCCGGTAGAAAGAGCTCCACGGCGTGCTCCAGGCGACGAGCAGGTCGCGCTCGACGCCGTCGGCGTTGGTGGCGCGGTACACGACGGCGGCCTCGGAGCCCGACGAGTCGCCGGACTTGTGGACGTGGTGGAACGCCGCCCACTGGCCGTTGCCGATCTCGGTGGGGTACGGGGTGCGGCCGACGAAGCCCCACCAGTCGTGGTCGGCGACGTGGCGGAGGGTGGCGCCGGTGGCGTTGTAGATGAGGCACAGCGTCGACTCGCCGTTGCCGTACCAGTCCTTGACGCCCTGCACGTAGCTAGCCGCCTTCTTGTCCTTGCCGTCCTCGTTCACCAGGTTCATGGCCTCCCGGGCACGGTCCTCCTGCCTCTTGGCCTTCCCCACGTACCTCTCCATCTCGTCCAGCTTGTAGTTGTCCACCACATCGCCGAAGCAGTTCGCCATCTCTCGATCGATCGATCTATTAGCTTATACGCTCGATCTAGCTAATCCAGCTCGATCTGCTAGCTTAATTATGTGTACATGATCCAACTCAACTCCCCCCTCTTATATAGTAGTATACTAGTAGTACTCTATCCCCAAGAGGACGATCTCTGTCTAGCTAGTGTCTATACTAGCTAGGAACCCCCACATTAACGGGAAAATCTAGGTTGAGAGTTCGTGTTAAATTAGTTGTGGCGTGATAAGCAATATAGCTTAAACAATAACAGGCTCACTAATTGATGTTATCTTTGTAGTATCAGCAGGTCTGTGAGATCCTATCTATGATCACGTGATTCATGTAAGCTGAGACTATATACCTAACATGCATATGATTTCCCTTAATTCATTAACGTAAGAGTTCACACAGAGAGTCCAATTAGTAATTGAACAGAAGAGGTGAGCACTAGCTAGCAATCCAGTACTATAAATACATTGGGATATTAAGCTAGCATAACAGATCATCGATCCTAGCTAGCTAGCTTTACAAAGCAACTAAGTATCAAGCATGAGCACATTCGGCGTGCCCATCACCGACGAGACGCTGGAGGCGATGTCGCGGTACGCCGGGAAGAGAATCAGCCAGGTAGACCGGGCGCGGGAGGCGATGCGCCTCATCCACGCCGAGGGCAAGAACCTGGACGCGCTGCAGCACGCGTTGGGGCTCAAGGCCTCCTACGGCGACGGCGTCTCCGCCATGGTGCTCGTCTACAACGCCACCGGCGCCGCGCTGGAGCTCGTCGACGGGGAGGGCGGGACGATGGACTGGTACGGCTACGTCTACCACGAGCAGCCGCCGGCGTCGTTCCAGAACGGCCAGTGGCTGGCGTTCCTCCACGCCCACCCGACGGCGCAGTCGATCGGCTGCGAGGCGGCGCGCGTCTTCCGCGGCCGCGACGTCGACGGCCAGGTCCGGGACTTCATGGTCGCATGGTCCCTCCCTTGGAGCGCCACGCAGAACTCTGTAAGTACTGCACCACCAGCAAGTATGACCACTCATCGTCGCAACATGCCAACATTAATAATTGTTGATATTGCAATAAAACACTGGTAAAAACTTGTTCTAATCAAATATTATAATATGTCCAAAATAACAATTACTTCTAACCTGAGGGAGTAATTAACTAACTAAATAAGGTCAACCGAGCTTAATAAGCAGGGGGTTTTATTTTATATAGACCAATAATCTAAATCTTAAAAGAGAATTGAATTAAAGCTTTTTTTTTCTTGTCGCAGGCTTACACCGAGGTACGTGAGAAAGATCACTTCCCAAATTACTGGGGTTACATCAAAGAAGAGAAACTGGAGAAGGCCGGCAAAATCTGCACAGACCAAACCGACAAGAACTGTGCATCAACCGTCAGCGTTGGTGGCTGCACCTCCAGCGAATTCATCGCGGTTCTGCAGCACAAGTTTGGCCCTCTCCCGGAGCAGTGACAAGGGAAATACAGATATAATAATAATCATCTCGTCTGCATGCATGGAGTCACGATAATGTTGTTAACTTTCAAGAACTCTGTGTATGATCGATCAAGTATCCCTTTTTTATTATCTCTTAATAATTCGTGCATGCACGCAAGTACGTGTGCATCGTACATCTATTTAAGAGACTTTGGTTTCTTAGTTATGGATGTAACAATTAGTTTCCAGCAAATAAAAGGGACATTTATCTATCAAAATTAATAATGGTGACTCCTTTCAAAAAAAATAATGGTGATATTCATACGAGTCCATGGCCACGCCGTCATCCTCTTTCTGCATGTCTACGCTACATTGTAGTCGCCACGGTTACATTGTGGTGCCCCTCTCTCTATTTAAGAGAGATGTCGGGTTACAGAGTTTGACTCTGACTCCACCCCCTAACACCTATTACTACTCCAAGTCCAACTGTAACTAAATAACCAAATAGGACTGGTATATTCGATACTCCGTGTCATCAGTATAGGGACACACGCAACATGGCAAGAAATGAATCAAGAAGGTTCAACATCCTCAACACCTGTGCAGATGTACGAGGCTGGTTGGAAGCCAACTGGGGATGCACCCGGATGGACCCAAGCTCCACACCACAGCATCGGAGGCTCGGTCTGAGAAAGTGCCAGCGAGAGCTGATGGCGGGCGCCTCATGGCATACACTAGGGGAACATGAACACTTATTCCCCCAGATCAAGCGGTATGCCTCCGTCCCCCAACGAGTGGCGCTCAAGTTCCTCTCGTTGGGACTTGGGAGAAATCACAAGGAGGATGGACACCCGTGATATACAAACGGGAGAGATCCAATACAACCTCGAAGGACACATAGCACAGACGCAAGAATGGCAACTGAATGCTTATGCTCAGTTCACCAACATCAACATCCTGATATAGTGTTAATATTTCTTAACGACATTACTAGAAATATAATTCCCAGCAATGGTGCAGAAATATACAGAGTTCATCTATAAGCACAGAAATATACCATTGTAGCATTTCACCCGAGAGTATTTCAAGGATATCGTATTTGTTTAATCCCGTGGGAAGATTATAATAGAAAGAACCGTACTAATAATTTATATATGACTTGTAATAACCAAAGTCTAGGTAGGGGTTAATATAATTCAAGGGTAGAGTGACACTAAACAGGAGCATTTATACTCTTATTCATAATTATCTAGGCAAGTGGGAAGAAAATAGAAAGAGCCTATTCCTATACTTCTAGTATACATACATTCTATTTATATAATTACTTAGCTAATACCCTCTTTTCGATGCCCTCATGGTGCTTTGAGAAGCCATCCCCGATTGCCGAGTTTCTTACGACAATCCGTCATGACCATCCAACCGGGGCTAAATACGGAGGAGTACCCTCCCCAGGAAATTAACTTAGGACTATATACACGCTCGGAGAAATACCCGTACTGAGCTGTCACCATCAGTGGCCCACCTCACTTGCGCGGCATATAACCACAAATAATGATATCTAGTAATCTAAACACCACGCTTAAATTACCAAATACTACTCTAATATCATTGTAATGACATAGAGTCATCGTATACACGATCATTATACCCACACTATTGCATCTCCCAGATAAGCTAGCATCATAATAAATATTACTCGGATATATAATAAAGCTGATATTCATATACTCGGAAAATAGTAAAATACCAAAATAGTACAAAGAAGAGTATTCTAAATAATGTACAAGTCTTACAAAAGAAGGAAAAGCTACTAAAGCTATACCCGAATTCTTCCGAAGACTTCGAGGACTGAAGATTCTATTCTATTTCTATTCCACTATACTCTAGAGCCTACACTAAACTTGAAAGATAAATGAAGCTTCTTGCTTAAGGTGTATGAAAAAATAGAGAGAAACTGCTTCTTTTATAGCCTTGTAATGACGGTTGTAACGGTTGGAATAATCGGAAATACCCTTCAACCGTCATTGGGGTAATCTACACTGTCGAGGCGAAGCCCTGATCAAACGGCTGCAAGAACCAGGCGCCGCCTCTCCTCGTCACGCGCCGGTTCCTCCCGTGCCGCTCTTCTCGTCCCATCGCGCGCCGGCTCCTCCCACCGCATCCTCCTGGCTCCTGCGCCGCCGCCTTTCACCGCATCCGCTCGCGTCGCCGCCTTCCACCGCATCCGCTCGCGTCGCCGCCTCCTCTCACTGTAGACACCGCCGCCACCTCACATCTGATCTGCCGGAGCAGCCGCTTGTAGACACATCCGCTGCCGCCACTGACTTCCCCAGTGCAGACATCAGGTGAGCCCCTTACTCTTCTCCCCGTCGCTGCTCGTGTGGATGAGGAAGCTTATGTTTTGCTGCCATCCCTCCATGCAAGATCCGCTGGCAATTACTTCTCTGTTCGGTCACCTCTGTCCGGACACCGGGTCTTCTCCAACAAGAACCACGAGGAGCATCTTCTGCTACATCATCTAGGTATGTCAAACACCATCCTTCTTCTGAACTCCATCAACGATTCAAGATGGCACATGCATGCTTGTCAATTATCAGCATTACAGACAATTAGCTTCAAGATACATTTGTGACGTGTCTAAGGTCTAAAGTTGCGGCTGTTAAGTGTTAATCCACCCAACAAGCATCCTAATTTAACCCAACCTGAAGCTTTTATACCCGGCAAAACACTAAACTAACCTACCCTTATAATTTCACACTATTTCACAATTCAGAATTGAGCTCAATTTCAGCAGGTCCCCAACATATACACTGCAGTAATGCAGTCAGTGGGCAAGAAACACAAGCACATTTAGAGTGTATAGATGGAATTGATGTTCCTACTCTTGTTGTTTTTAAAACCAAAAGAATTGCATATTCCTAAACTAACCTACCCTTACAAAGATCTGGGATCTTTGTACTGTTTTTAAAACCAAAAGAATTGCATATTCCTAAACCAAAAGAATTGCATATTCCTAAACTAACCTACCCTTACAAACACTATTAATTGGGATCTTTGTACTGTTTTCTGTGAACAGTATTTAGGAAAGATCTGGGACACCAATTTCTGGTCCAATGGTGGTTATAGGATTGCTTAAGTTGCAGTAGCGATAGCTACTGCAGGTGATCCCAATCCGATTATTTGATCACACTGAGTCACAAAAATATTCATACTGTGAGTTGCCTCCGCGCGATGCTGCATATGTATGGGCACTACTACATAATGCATTTTTTCGTGCGGAGGTCCCGCCCATCTGCACCCGGATGTCTATGAAAATTAATTTTTTCGTCTGCGGGCGGCCCATCTGCTCAGGATAATCGATTATCCCGTGCGATCAAATTATACCATCCGCACAGAAAGAAAAAAATAAAAGAAAAATAAAATAAAAAAAATGCCGTCGTCGTCACCATGGTCGCGCAGCCGCTGCTCCCCATTGCCGCGGCTTGTGGTTGCCGTCGTCCTCGTCGCCGCTGTCATCCCGCCACCGCTGCTCCCGTTGCCGTCGCTGTCATCGCACTGCCACTGCTCCCGCCGTCGTCGTAGGGGGCGAATTTGAGGGCGAATTCAATCGTAGGGGGGAAGAATGTAATGCCCCGAATTTCGAATTAGTATATTTCAGGGAATATTATAGCAAACGCATAAAAGTTCAACTTTTAAACTGTTGTTCGAATAGGCGATCAGGAACAGCGGATACGTAGAGCTCGCCGAGTAGTGCAAAATAGACTATAAGTTTATAGAAATCGGAGTCCGAACGAAGTCCCCGGGATTGAAACGATGTGGGCCGTTGATTTCCTTTTTAGTCTCTATATAACCACGAAAAAAACGAAAAAAAAAAGAAAAAAAAAGGGGGGATCGCTCCTGCAGCCAACCCTAGCGGCCGCCAAGCCTTCCGTCCTGCGCTTTTGCCGCTGCAGCTGTCGACCCGGTTGCTGCCGCTGTCTTTGCGCCGCCGCCACGGCCATAGCCGGAGGCCGCAGTCATCGTCATTCATCACAACCGATGTTTCTTTTCCGTTTTCCTTCTTCCCGATGAGTTCCTGCTGCTGCTCCTTCTGTCGTTGCCGATCTGCTGTTGCTGCTGCTTGTGCCTTGCTGCTGCTGCTAACCTTTTTCCTTGCTGCTGCTGCTCCTCCTAACGCGTGGCCCTGCTGCAGTTGTGTCAAGCAGCCTGAAGACCCAGATGCTACTGGCGATGGTGCGCTCATAACTGAAGCAGAAGAGCAGATGGAGCAGATGGCTGAGAAGCTGCCCGTGCCGGACGATGAACAAGGCGCAGCTGTGACCAGACGTACAACAAGGCCCACTAAACAGAACAAGAAGTACTTTGGGCCAGATTGGGCCATGTAAATGACTAAGTCTAGTTGAGTTAGCTGGCAATAGCTGGCAGTAGCGTAGTCAAGACGAATGGTTGATGAATTGTATATAAGGAGAATACTCTCTGCTGAAGAACTCAGGCTTGGCAACTCGGCGGTGATGGCGGCGGCGGCTCAGCCCTGTTGGGTTGAGAAGTAATACCAATAGTTGCCTGAATCTATTGTGAGTGTGTGAGTGTGAGAAGTGTTCATCCAATTCGAGCTGTTAACATGTTGCTGCTGCATGATCAGAGAGAAGGGTACAGAGAGATTGTATAGGAGGAAGAAGGAAAGGAAAAGGCAGAGCAACGTTGAGGAATTTCATCGATTTCGCAAATTAGGGAATTTGTCGCAAGGTAGTGTTCCTCCCCTGCAATAGGCAGCTTCTCTTTAGTCCCTAGGAGTGTAAGATTCAAATAGAAATTGATTTGATAGCTACTCGTGTCAATTTTTGAGGTGCTTGAATATAGGCTGAAACCGTATTTTTCAATTCTGATGTTAAACCATCCGGATTCAGATTAGTTGTCCTACATAAAGTTTGTAGTCATCGTCGATATCTTTCTAACACCGCAGGTTTCGCTCGATTCCGATAAGCGGTTTAGGAGAAACAACAGAAACAGTACTGCTGACCGGGTCCGGAAATCAGGACAGCAATTTGTTTTCCTTAATCTGGGATTTCCAGAGGCATAATCTGATTTTTCACCCAACATAAAAGTTGTAGACAATTTTGTCTAAATGTCCAAAATTGTATTATTTACTAGATTCCGTTAGACGGTTTGCGAGTTAAAAAAATAATAAGGGAACTGCTATAGGTTATTTAATACAAACCGGTAAAAAGTTTATATGTTCTAGGTTATCGATTTTAGTAGATATCCCTTGTAACTATCATTAGTTGGATATAGTGGTTTATACGTAGTTTTGCTCCACAGGTGTGGAGGGTTCCAACGTTGGAGGAGTTGAGTCAGAGTATCAAAGGAGTTAAGGCAAGTACAAGACGGACTTATGTGATGGACGAACTGAGTTGTTTTGTTTGGTTTTACTTGCATAATTATTATTTAATTGCTTGATATTATTGATCGTATGGCTCTGATGTTGTGCTACTTAATCATGTTTCAATCCATATTTGAATTCATGATATTATTCATGTTTCATTATTCCGGATGTTTCTGTTTACATTATTCAAGAACCATGCGTAGTCATGGGAGTGCAATTTGGGTCTTTATTCATCATCCTTGAGAAGCGCTGATCACGCTTTCTCGGCTTACCGGTAATGTTAAGAGGATATTCATACCTGCCCGGGAGGGAACTACTATCTTTTGACTTCTTTGTTTTAGAATAAAGTAAATCCAACCTTTCATATTGGTTTCTTATTGCATTAAACCTGTGTATGTTTTACTAGTTCAATATTGTACTTGCTGAGTATTCTTTACTCACTCCTGTGTTTAATTTGGTTTTTAGGTACCTAATGACATTGATCGGCATGGGATGGGAGTAGCACCCTGGAACTACGCATTATTATTGCACACTATTAAAATTTAATTTTAGACTATGTTTCTGCTTAGCGTAAGTTTTGCGTAGAACTTGTAAATGTCATTTAAAGTTCTGGTCCTTATTTTCACGTGGAATTTGTGGAGTTAGGATGGGTTGGATTGTGTGGTTTATATCGTTATTGAGTTATCTTATAACTGCCTGTCGTGGATGCCCGTATTTTTAGGGGAGACTCTATCGAAATTTCTAATAATTTTGGGAGTTAGTGGTTTTTGAGTGTATTTTGGTGTGGCACTCTAGGTAGGTGGCTACCTGGGGTGTTACACCGTCGTCCTCGCCGCCGCTGTCGTCCCGCCACCGCTGCTCCCGTTGTTGTCGCCGTCATCGCACTGCCACCGCTCCCGTCATCGTTGCCGCGCAGCCGCTCTTGGTCACCGTCGTCCTTGTCGTCACCATTGTTGCGCTGCCGCTGCTCCCGTCGTCATCGCCGTCGTCGTGCAGCCGCTCGTGGTTGCCGTCGTCCTCGTCGTCACCATTGTTTCCATTTATGATGGATAAAAAATCAAAAGAATTGATGGATGAAAATTGTATTACGTAGAGATGTGGTTAAAAACTATTTATTGGTTTTTATGAATATATTATAACAAACATTTAAATTGTTGGTAGAATTGTGTCGTGCCAAAATCTACATAATCTATAATCTATAGTGGCAGAGCCACCTCCAAGGCAGGTCGCCACTACCCATAGAAGTCGACGTCTATAAAAAAAACTAATCGATAACCGAAAACACTATTAGTTGTTCGGGCTTGACGACGCCACTAGCTCCACCACTAATACTCCGTGCTTGATGACGCCACTAGCTCCACCACTAATACTCCGTAAATCGAATCGACTATATTCTATAAAATGATTTTTTTAAAAAAAATATCTCATTTGGTCAATGGCGTTTTATCACTGTTCTTTTATTTCTTTAAAGAAATTGTTCGCATTAAACAAACTTGTTTTTTTTTCTTCACACGGACTTACCCATCACCCGTTCGTCCGCCGGAAAATTCCCCTCGTCTCTTCCATGTTCCGTCACCGCCAGGCGCTAGCCTTTCACCTGCAAGATCTCGAGGTAGAGTGGTAGACCACAGCCCGCCGGATTCTTGCGAGCAGCTTCCCATCGCCCTGCCTTGATCTGTGCTGGCCTGCGTCCCATCCCCGTGCTGCCGCGCGCGATCCCTCCTGGCCTGGGGCTGGATTTGTGGATACTTTGTACAGGTGTTGAGGTGGATTCTTCTCCACTAATTATTTTTTGGTTTCTCCTTGTCTAATTACTTCTTTTTACAGTTTCCTTTCTTCCCTCTGCTCTTGTAGGGTTGCAGTTGCAGATTTGATTATTTCCAGATCGAGGACGGATGGTTGCGGCCAATGCCACCGTCATGGATAGGGTTCCTTCTGTGTGGGATCGGCCATTTTGCATCAAGGTATGCTGATCCTCTCCTGATTAATTGTTCATCCACTATATGGGCTTGTTTGGTTCACAGCCCAAATTAACCATACCAAAAGAAATTGTCAATGCAATGCAATGGTCATGTATCTGTTTTGGTACCAATATTTTGGCAAGGACAAACAATACAAATTTTTGCCACAAACCAAACGCCCGTGCATTGCCAAAAGAAATGGCCAGGTTCAAAATGGCATATAGTTATTGATCTCAGATGGCACCTAATAGTCACATAGAGAGTGCTCGCTGATTTACATTTTCAGCTTTAGTAACCATATAATGTTTCAAATCATGGAAAAGGTAGAGGACAATGAGAAGATTGCTAGAGGTAGAAAGTGTCTGACCTTGATGGAGCCTGCAGATAGCAGTTGCAGAACTAGATAAGTAGGGTTACCCTGACTCTTCCGTTGAATTTATATAGTACTTTTATTACTAGTATTTTCCAACCATTTCTCAGCTAGATACATACATCACTCAATTTTTCCATTGGGACAAAACTTTTGTAACAAATATGATAGATATGCTTCTCTCCCAAAAGGAAGCACATGCATGTAGTAATCAAATGCAATATCATTATAACTGTATAGGTACATTAGTGTGAATGATACTCTGGAAAAATGAGATAAGGATACTTTCTTGGGATGTTATTTAATAAATATGGTAGACCGCATTCCTTGAGTAGTAGATGTCCACGTTTAAGGCCTGTTAAGAATTGGAAAAAATTCAATCCTTTCTTCACACAACTCATTGTGAATTTCAGAGTAATTATAAACCGGCTCTTAGGGACTTAGCATGGCAGCCCAACAGATGAAATGAACTCTTGCTCCAAGCTATAGCATTTGAGGCTATTTCGAGACTCAGAATTAGCACTGTTACCCAAGTTAACAGCCACTTGCTCGCAACTAGCTTCAGACCTTCTCGGTAGCAACTGTTGCAGCTCTTCATCGTTTTCTGGAGTAGCATGGCATGAGTTCAACTTTTTTGTTCGCAAGAACTGTAAAGTCATTTCAACTTGCTTCATTGTAGGCCTATCTTCACTTCGGAGCATCAAGCACTTCTCTGCAAGAGAAGCGACACTGTTTATCTCATCCTCAGTAGCTTCCTCATGAACGTAGGCTGCAACTATCTCTTTGATTGGCTTTACCTTCAGCTCCCAAAGGAAGTAATTGGACAAGTTCTGCTTTGATCCTGATACTGTTGTAAAAATAGGTTCTCTTCTGAGTAGTAGTTCCACAAGTACCACACCAAAACTATATACATCACTCTTCTCATTCAGCTGCCCAGTCTGGTAATACTCTGGATCTAAGTAGCCAAATGTACCCTGTACATTTGTAACTACGTGAGTCTGGTCAACTGGAACCAATCTTGAAGCACCAAAGTCTGATACTTTAGCTGTGTAGTTCGCATCTAGGAGTATATTAGAGGACTTGACATCACGATGGAAGACTGATACTGAAGCTGCCGAATGGAGATAACAGAGGGCTCCTGCAGCTTCCACTGCAATTCTTAGACAGTCATCCCATGACAAAGAGAAATCACTGCTTGAGCCAGAATGCAGAACACCAAATAATGACCCATTGGGAATAAAGTCATATACCAACAGCGGGACCTCGGTTTCTAGACAACATCCAAATAATTTTACTATATTTCGGTGATTTATTTGAGAGAGAATAGCAACCTCATTGATAAATTGGCTGATCTCACCTTCTTCAATGTGTTTAGACCTTTTTATTGCAACTACGCGTTGATCAGATAAAATACCTTTGTACACCATACCATGCCCTCCACGACCAAGGATACGTGTAGAATCAAAGTTGTTTGTTGCTTTCTCTAGCTCCTCTAAAGAGAAAATCTTTGTCTTGTCAGTTGCATTTTGATCCGACAATATTAGTTGTTCTAGGAGAAGACCTTGGTTCTTTTGGAAATGCTTCCGACGTAGTTGCTTTTGGATGTCCCTTTTCCATCTACGGCAGATAAATGTTGCACTTAAGCTGACAAGTAGAATGCCAAAACCAACACTAAGCCCAATAATGATACCTGTAATATGCAGTATGCCC
The DNA here is from genome assembly GCA_000338895.3 of Oryza meridionalis. Classification (NCBI taxonomy): domain Eukaryota; kingdom Viridiplantae; phylum Streptophyta; class Magnoliopsida; order Poales; family Poaceae; genus Oryza; species Oryza meridionalis. Next base: position 13,382,726 of record CM002527.2, on the reverse strand, counting down.
CTTAATTGGCCATGAATTATCTGATTCATATTCATTGTGAAATTAACATGTGCATAGAACTCACCTAGCAGAATATTTTGCTTTCTTATTGAAGTGCACTTCATTTCTATAGTATCATACTGTGTTTTATAAGGACAATCAGTGCAATAGTAGTTTCCTATGGTATTATGGCATACTCCTTTACAGATGCCCGGGGTGTTGCACTCATCAATATCTGCAACCACAACTCAGTAAGATGAGACAGACATTCGTAACAGGATACAGCTGCTTTGGAGACATATTTCTTACTAGGCTCTCCTAGAAGACCTCACCTTAATTTTAGGAGGTGAAAAACATAGAGATTCTCACTTTAATCTAAAAAGAAAAAGATCTTTATAATAGGTTGAATCCAAGTATACACATTGTTTGCTTGGTTTGGAATCCTGACAGCAAAGAACATTGTTTGCTTGCGTTTGGACTCCAGTAGGATTAGAAACAATTAGTATTTATTAAATGAATACATGCAACAATTGAAACAGATTATGTAGACCAAAATGGTGTTTTACTGGAAGCCCAGCTCATGCCCCTAAAATCGCTCCAGTTTTTTTTTTTTCAAAAAATAATGGAAAAATAGCTACAGCTTTTAAGCCCCGTAGGTGAAGGCATTTTACTTAACATGATTAAGGTATGTGCATGTTCCTTAAAGTTGGAAATACTGATAGAAATAAAACTTCAAAATTCAAGTATATCATGTAGGTGATATTTAGTACTACTAGTAATGGAGGAGCATGGGTTGATGACTAGTAAAAACAATCCTAGATTACCTCAAGAGAGTAATGAGTTCCCTAATTGGAGCGCAGGGGAAAAATCATACTTTTTTTAGTTCAACCGAACTTTTGATAAAATGATGGACAGAATGTAGTTTTGTTTGTTTGTTGCTGGAAAATATGGACAAAAAAAAAAGATGTTCTGCTTTTAGGTGGGAACAGAATCTTAGAGGCAGATAATTGTATAAAATGAACATCTAGGCAATGCTATGAACTACAATTTGTAAAATGCAGAGGGATGTGATTTCATAGTATTCATGGGCTCGTAAGAATCGGAATTTCTCTCGGTATTTTTCTACAACGATTATGCATGCGAATTAAAATGCTGAATATATTTTTCTAGAAAATAGCTCTGTTTCCAGAATAAGATTTTAATGTATAAGTTATTAGAAAACATATTAATTTTAAGCAAGAATATAGCCAAGCTAGGAACCTCTATGGCTTTGGCCTCACTTAGGTGCTCCTCTTGCTTCGAAGTACTGGTCAGTACTTTGTAACATACATCCAAATAGTATACCAAAAACTGTTATAATCATGATCCAGCATAAAAGCATGAAATTCGTGATTTTTTTTCTGTACCAGTACCACTATTGAAGTCACATTAAATTTTTTTAAATAATTATATCCATTCTTAGTGTTATAAGCATTCAAATGTTTGTTATAGTGAGTTAAATGTAAATAATGGAGTTTGTGTGAGAGAGAGTACCTTCACAGCCATTTTGCACATCTGGATTTCCTTGAAAGCCAGGCAAACATTTGCATCTATAACCAATGTAACCATCTGTAGAGTTTACCCCCAAGCATGTGCTATTGATGCTAACACATGCATATCCGGAGTAGTTCTGCTTTGCCTCTTGGCACGTTAGATTGGCAACAGCCCATCGCACAGACGATGATTCGCCAGATCCAATATAGAGATCTGGTTGCTTAGGCACATAGACTTTAAATTCCTCCTGCTCATAATTAGATGTATATCTAATGCCCACAAGACCCTCACTGATATTTATGTATGTCACCTGATGCTCATCATCAAATTGGAGGCTAGAGGATGCTGCACTTGTGCAGTTAAGCTGAAATAGCTTCCTTGCAAAGCATCCTTCTTCTAACCCAAAAGGAAATGGAACACTGATGTTCCCACACGATCGGGAGCAGTTTGCCTTCTGCTGAGCTGGAATATATCCTACTTTATATGATAAGATGTTTGTAAGTAAGTTTACTCGAATAGATAAATTCCTAGTTCTTTCACTTAATTAAAATATGGTTATTGTTGATATGACAAAGTTATGCATATATATCTGAGTACAGATTTTCCAAGCATGAGTGTTGCTATACTTAAGATTTGGATTTCACTCCTGTGCAGTGAGTACTTCACCAATCATGTTGTACTACATGATTGGTGAAGTACAAATCATATATGTACATCATGTTGTACTACATATATGTACTAATTAGAAAAAAGATAGTACAAGTTATTTATATTTTTTATGTATAGCATATATGTACTAATTTTGCACAAGTTTTTTGTTAGTACATGTTTTAACTTGCTCTAAATATATAAATGCTGTCAGCAGTGTTGTGTACAGGAGGACATTTCGAAATAGGTATAGCTACATCCATGTTTAACTGAAACTTTTCGTTTAGTTTTAAAGAATAGAAGTTTATTCATGCATATAGTTTTTTTTTCTCACACAGCTGCATATATATAGTTTCCATAGCGGGGTGAATTACCGTTATCACGCTGGCAACCATTGGGTATGTATGGGTTTCCCCAATATCCACTATCACATCCACAGAGGTAACCAAGATCAGGTAATCCATAGCTCTCTCACAGCACTTGCTTTTGCTGCTGGCGCAGGCATAGTTGGTCCTATTATCCCTTGTGCTGGCGCATGTTGGTTGATCGACGATACTCCACGACAGGCTAGCATAGATAGTTGTTATGTTGATTCTGTCCCATAAAGAGCTTCTGTTTGTTTGTGCCTCGAGCCCACCTTTGCTGTGTTGGACAAATTTGAACTAGAATGCACTGAGAGTAGCCTCAAATAACTCGATGGTACAGCACCCTTTACCATTGCAGTTCTGCCTGGCCACCTTTTCCGTGATTTCTTCGTTGGGGCAAGTAACTGTACAGAGCCTCACAGCGCTATTTCTGTCTTGATCAAGCAGGTATATATCAAAGTCACAGCCAGTAATGTTTAGCAAGGCATTATCAAGAGTAAAAGATCTCCCTGGGGCTTTCCAGGACATGTTATAATCTTTGGTACCTGGACTTACTGGGATTGCATGGGAAAAATCAATGGTGACATACATAAATAGGTAGTTTGAGGTGCTACTGTATACAATAGCATCAATATCTTCGATAACCTCTGTCCCACCCTGCAGGAAGAGCCTAGGTGGTTGTGCGGTGTTGTCACAGGTGAGATTGAAGTCTGGGTTCCTGAAGCAGCCAGAACCAATGCCGAATGGGTAGTCGAAGCTCAGGTTGCCGCAGCTCCGTGGGCAGCCTTCCAGAGTGGCCGCAGAAGGAAGAATGGTGCTGTTGATACCTTGATTTCCTGGCACGCTGGATGATCTCACAGTTGGATTCACTGCAGAAAACAAGACGAATAGGAGCAGAGGAACCACTGAACTGAAGGGGCTCATGTCGATCATCTTTATAGTGCTTAGCATTGTTGCCCTAGAGAAGTTTCAGAGCTTGAGCTGTGAAAATATGTGGGAGAACCGGAGAAGCATTGCAAATGAGTACAATGGGTTTTCATCCATATCTAGGTCATGGTCTTGCTGCTTTATAAGCATCTGGAGTCTGGACAGGGCTACAGGGGCCACTGGGAAATGTAAAAGTCAGTGATTGTCAATACTGCAAGAAAATTGTCAAGGTTTACTGCAAGACTACTTACAGCGATGAGGGTTGGTATCAGGTATGTCACTTCAATCAGTTCCACTATTAATTTTACATGTGAACCAAAACTTTGCTCTCTCTTTCCACCTGGCTTCCATTCTTTCAATCACCATCGTTGACTGACTGGGCAATATATGGCTCTATATTGGAAGCATCTTCTCACCTTTATTCAACATTAAAGTAGCCAATTGCAGCTAGTAATTGATTCCTGGAGTCCTGGTCAGTCAACATTCTAGCTTTCTAAGCCATTCAAAATGTCCAAAGCAAACTCATGAATGTGGCGAGCACATTTTCCACCATGCCGTTGATGCTGACAGCATTGGGAACTGAGTGCCAACCAGCGTAAGTTTCTAACCCATGGAGCGGGGAGTCGAACAGTTTGATCGTGGGAGTCTGGATCTGGCTTAGTGTTCAAGTACATGATTTTGACAGGTAGAGCGAACACTCGACACATGTTTACATTTGAAGAATAGTTTAGATTGCTGAAATATGTTGGAGAATATTCTTTTAGCAATTTTTACAGAGTCATTAATAGAACAATAACCTTAGCAATTTTGCTTGTGTTGTCTATTGCTCGCTACTTCTGAGCCTGGATGGAACACTAATGGTGAATATCGATGCAAGGTTTTTATCCGGTTCACGTCATACTGCAGGATATAGTGACTGAAGTGTGAAACTGTCTTTCCTGGAGATTACCCCTGCATTGCTCATCCAGTGGAGGAAACAGAGTTCACTGCTTGTTACTTGTGAAGGCATGTCTCTAGCAGTTAAAACTGGCCAGTTTCAAGACCAAGTAAGTGATGATCATGGAACCTGATATTTCAATCTTGTGTGCAGTCGATGAAGGCAGTTGATGGTAGCAGTTCACCAAGGTCAGGCAGAGTGACTGACCCAGCGGCTATTCAGCAATCCGTGCCAATTAAGTGATTGTAATAAAGCTCTCCATTTCCTGAAAAGAAGTTACGAAAGAAAGGTGCAACTGAAATTGGTTAAGGTTCTTCGAATCCGGTGGAACACCTGCCTACTTCAACCACTGGTTTAGAACCTATGCTAACGAACTACATTCTGCTGATTTGATTATGTTCTAAGCTTTTCGTCGAGATGGCATCAATTACTTTGCATCCATTCAACGCAAGAGTATGTACAAATATACTGTCTTGATGTCCGTTGCTGTTTTGATGTGCCTAAATTAACCGACTTACTCCCTCCGTTTTATATTATTAATCTTCATATTGTAAGTCTATTTCATATCATAATTCAATTTTGATTTTTCTTAAACTTAAGTTTAATCAAATTTATAAAAAAATAAGTAATATTTTGGACAAAACAAACATATTATTAAAATATATTATATTATTAAAATATATTAAATGTTAGTTTAATAAAACTAATTTGGTGTTTAATATTGCTAAGTTTTTCTATAAATTTAGACAAACTTTAAGAAATTCAACTAGGAAAAAATTTAAAGCGACTTTTAGTACAAAATATAGGGAGTAATTATTTAAGCTAAAATTCTCCCTACTTTTGTTAACCAAGATATGTAATAATAATAAGGCAAAATTTGCTACAGGACACCTAAAATTTGTATAATTTGCTGATAGACATCGTGAAAACGTGTTACGGCTGAAAGACACTCTAAAAAAATGGTAATTTGCTGGAGGACACTTCCGGCTCAATCGGAGAGAGAAATTTTTCAAAAAGACAAGAATGACCCTAGGGTCAAAAGCTTTTTGAGCCGAGACTAAAGTGAAAATAAAATAATGGTGTATGCTAGTGATGTACTTTGGGCTATGGTAAATTTAGAGTTACATAATTTCCAAATTTTTACTCTAACACCATGTTTGAAGCATGTGGCTAGAGGGGCATTCTCGTCTTTTTTAGGAATCCATCTCTTCAATTGAGCCGAAAGTGTTCTCTAGCAAATTACCAGTTTTTTTTTAGAATGTCTTTCAGCCATGACACGTTTTTTCGATGTCTATCAACAAATTATACAAATTTTGGGTGTCCTGGAGCAAAATTTGCCTAATAATAACCATTGCAGCAAGGCTGAAGCATATAGGTTGGAGAATGCTCCGGATCAGTACCGATCCATCAAACACTAAAAAAAAACTAATTACCCTACTGCTTTCCCTACTCTATCTATCTATACATGTATGTCTCAATCTTGAAAATATTTTTTTTCTAAAATACTTATCTGATCTATGATCCAATCACACCATTGTATTTGTTATAATTAAATTCTTACAACAAGATATCATACTATTATATTTTGATAAAAGAAAAAAATATGTTTCAAATCGCTAAAAGTCTATGTTTTGTATTTGATAGTGATATGTTTCAATGTGTATATTCAGCGTGTTCCACAAAATTCACCGGAAATACCTGCCATAACTCTGTATCATGTCTCCAATTCATCAATGCTTTCATGCATGCATTTTAGCAATCTTTAAAAAGTTTTTTCTCCTAAACTACTTATCCATTATACGATCCCATCATACTGTTGTATTTGTTATAATTAAATCTTTACAACAAGATATCACATGATTATATTTTGATAAAATAGAAACATATGTTTGAATCTGTTAACTCTTGTTGTTTCATACGTGATAGTGACATGTTTCAACGTATATCTTCACCATGTTTTATAAAATTTTTAAATGTTTCGGTTACTATTTTTTTTCATCATATATATAACTTAATATTTCACTCTTGTTGGTCACCTGTAACATTTGACCGTCCAATGGATAGTATTCTCCATATATTCCCTCTGTCCCAAAATATAAATACTTTTGGACCTCGGCTCGGTCTTCGATATGCTACTTTGACTAACAATATCTATAAAGTAAGATATGTTTTAAATAAAGAGAGTTGTATATTGTGATAGTTCGTTTAATGATAAATATAGTAACATCAAATTTACATGATTAATCTTTTTAAAATTTTTGCTATTAATAGTCAAAATTTAGAAAGTTTGACTTATCACTGTTGTAAAAATGCTACTATCCTGGGAAAAGGGAGTAGTTTTCAGCAAGTAATCACAACAATGGCGAAGCAAAGTTTCCATGCGTACACATAACGTTGAAAAAAATAGTGCCAACTCTCAAAAAAATTCCCTAACAAATCTTCCTCGTCACATCATTTCCCCTGAATTCATATTTCAAGAAACCGAATTCAAATCCCAATTCAAATCCGTTAAATATTCTGAAATAAAAAGTTTCCTAAGAAACATTTACAGAGAGACAAAGTTGGTATGTACACAAAGGGTGTGTTTAGTTCACGATAAAATTAAAAGTTTAGTTGAAATTGGAACGATGTGACGAAAAAGTTAAAAATTTGTGTGTAGAAAAGTTTTTATGTGATGGAAAAGTTGGAAGTTTGAAGAAAAGTTTAAAACTAAACTCGGCCGGTACCAGTTTGGCCCTTTCCCACTAGTCCCCTTCCTGCCCAACCTCGGCCTCGGCTCACCCCGTGTACCTTCCCCTCGTCGTCACCGGCGGCACACCCGGCGGCCGGCGCCGGCCACCACCCCCACCTCCGCCGCCACAAGACCGGCCACCGGCTACATTCTTCACCCCCATTCCACCACCGCTCTTCCCCTTCCTAGATTCCCCCATTCTGGTGGCGAATTAAGGAATGTTTTTTCCTGTTTCTTTTTTTTGTCTCTACGATTCCTCATTGACTGGTTACAACTTTGGGTCGCTGTCTGGTTATTACAAATGCATCTCTGAATTCCGATGATAACAATGTTTTTTCCCCCTCTTTTTTTTGGATTTTTATTCTACTGCTAGATTCGCTGTAGAGAATTACGGGGAGATTGTGAGCGCTAGCAAATGTCAGATCGCAAATCCAGATTCGTGTATTGCCGGATTGAGGACGAATCGGTTTTCTTGAATGCCACCATATGCACACGATTCCTTCTGTATGGACTTCAAGGTATGTTGATCCCCTCTTGAGTATTTGTTCGTCTACTTTACATTTGTGTGGCATATTTAGTTGATCTCAGATGGAACCTAATAATTAAATGGAGGGTGTTCGTTGATTGTTTCTTCAACTTTAGCAATCATATAATGTTTCAAATCGTGGGAAATGTAGATAAGAATGAGAAGATTGCTAGAAGCAGAAAATGTCAGACCTTGATGGAGCCTGCAGATAGCAGTTGCAGAACTGCATAAGTAGTGTTACCCTGACGCTCATGTTGAATTTATATATACCATTTTTAGTACTTTTTTCCTACGGATGTAAGTTGGTAAGCCGCGAACCCACTTATAGGTCAAAATAAGCGGGTTCGCGCTTATTTTGGCATATATGTGGGTTTTGCGGGTTAGCCACTTACACCCTTACTTTTTCCAACCATTTCGCACCTAGATAGATACATCATTCAATTTGCCCATGGGCACAAAACTTTTGTGACATGCATGATAAAAGAGTATGCAATCTACTCAAGAAAGAAGTACATGCATGTTATGAAAATGTAGATAAGAAAGAAGTGGTTTACTGTGCATGATACTTTGTAAATAAGATATATACTAAATCCTTGATTGGGATTATAATCTAATAAAAATGGTTGGCCACATTCATTGAGAAGTTGATGCACATATTTGAGAACAGTTTATAATTGAAAAACATGCGTAGCAGTCCTTTTCCCCCGCAAATCAGGTTGAATTTCAGATTATATATAAAGCAGTTCTTACTGACTTAGCGTGGCAGTCCAATAGATGAAATGAACTCTTGCTCCAAGCTATAGCATTTGTGGCTATTTCCAGACTCAGGATTAGCACTGACACCCAAGTTATTAGCCAATGACTCACAACTAACTTCAGACCTTGTATGTAGTAATGACTGCATCTCTTCATCATTTTCTGCTGCAGCATGGGATGACGTCAACCTTTTTGTTCGCAAGAACTGCAAAGTCATTTCAACTTGCTTCATCGTAGGCCTATCTTCACTTCGGAGCATCAAGCACATTTCCGCAAGAGAACTGACACTTTTTATCTCTTCCTCGGTAGCTTCCTCACAAACTTGAGCTGCAACTATCTCTTTGATTGGCCTTGCCTTCAGCTCCCAGAGGAAATAGTTGGACAAGTTCTGCTTTGATCCTGACACTGTTGTAAAAATAGGTTCTCTTCTGAGCAGTAGTTCCACAAGTACCACACCAAAACTATATACTGATCTCTTCTCATTTAGTTGCCCTGTATGGTAATATTCTGGATCTAGATAACCAAATGTGCCTTGAACATTAGTGACAATGTGAGTTTGGTCAATTGGAACCAATCTTGAAGCACCAAAGTCTGCTACTTTAGCAGTGTAGTTCGCATCTAGAAGTATATTGGAGGATTTGACATCACGATGGAAGACCGATACTGAAGCTGCGGAAAGGAGGTAACAGAGAGCTCCTGCAGCTTCCACCGCAATTCTGAGATAATCATCCCATGACAAGGAAAATCGGCTGCTTGAACCAGAATGTAGAATATCAAATAATGAGCCGTTGGGAATGAAGTCATAGACCAATAGAGGGACCTCGGTTTCAAGACAACATCCAAATAGTTTTACTATATTTCGATGATTTATTTGGGAGAGAATAGCTACCTCATTAATAAATTGGCTGATCTCACCTTCCTTAATGTCCTTAGACCTTTTTATTGCAACCACGCGTTGATCTGATAAAATGCCTTTGTACACCATACCATGCCCTCCATGACCAAGGATACGTGTGGGGTCAAAGTTATTAGTTGCCTTTTCGAGCTCATCTAAAGAGAAAATCTTTGTTTTGTCACTTGCATTTTCATCTGAAGATATCAGTTGTTCTAGGAGAAGGCCTTGATTCTTTCTAAAATGTTTCCTTCGTAGTTGCTTTTGTATGTCATTTTTCCATCTACGAATGAAAACCATTGTACTTAAGCTGACAAGTAGGATGCCAAAGCCGCAGCTAAACCCAATTACAATACCTGCAGTTAGTATGCTCATTAGTCAGGTTACCCTGTTCTGCTCTTTTCATATCTATTTTGAGATCAATAGTGTATAAGACTCACCTAATATAAGATTTTGTCTTTTTGTTGAGGTGCACTGCATTTTTGTTGTATCATATTGTGTTCTATGAGGGCAGGCCACGCAATGGTAACTTCCTACAGTATTATGGCATACCCCTTTACATTTCCCCGGCGTCATGCATTCATCAATATCTGCAATATCTTGGCAAGATCAGAGAGGTTTTTGAAAAAAATATTGATAACTTTCTCGATGTCATGTCATCTGTCCTAGTGCCTAGTCAGCAACAAACTTTGTTGATACAATATGAAATGCACGCGGGAATAGAGAATGCACGTGTACTTTCACTGAATTAAAATCCTGTACTATTGGAAAAGCCAATAAATTCTTGTCTGAGAAAGAGAAATTATAACCTTGACAGCCATCTTGGACATATGGATTTCCTTGAAATCCAGGTGTACATTCGCACCGATAGCCAATGTAACCATCTCTTGAGTCCACAGGCAAGCATGTGCTGCTGTTGCTAACACAAGCGTACCCAGATTTGTTTTGCCATGCCTCTTGGCAAGTAAGATTGGCAACGGCCCATTGCACTGAGGCCGATTCCCCGGAGCCAATATATAGTTGAGGCTCCTTCGACACATGCATCTGATACATATCCTGCTTGAAATATGAGGTGTCTTCAATGCCCACAAGCCCTTCATTGACTTTTATATACTTCACATGGTAATTATCGTTCAGTTGGAGGCTGGATGACGACATGTCCGTGCAGTTCAGCTGAAATAGTTTCCTTGCGGAACAGCCTTCTTCTAGGCCAAATGGATATGGGATATCGATGCTCCCACACTTTCTGGTGCAGTTCTTCTTTTGTTGGAATGGATGATATCCTGTTTTCAATAATGAAATTTTATAATATTCGACATTCCAAAAGAGCTCTTTCTAAAAATATATCACCATGCATATGCTAGATTGCATATACACATATAAACTTTCTTGTGTTTAGTCTGTCCCTATGTCTTGTTTCGATGGACCAAAGTTTTGGAACATCCAAAAACGTCTTTTGGGGTTTAATTATTTGATTTTAGTTGTTTAGTTGATGTCTCAGAAACTCATATATGAAACTAATCATAATTCTCCCTAGTGATATGATCTCTCTTGAACATCATCTGGTCTGTAAATTGCCCGGACAGCATATTGGGTTTATTTTTTTTCTGATAGAAACTATATTGTGTATGTTCTCTGGTTCTATTAATTGCCCAATTACCAAGTTGCTAGTACTTATATCTTGGGTGTTACATAGGGCTGAGACTTTAGCTAGCTACAATGTGTCACGTAAGATAAAATGCCTAAAATATTAGGCCCTTAATTCTCTATGTAATTCTAGCTGTTATGGAAGTATCGAAATATACAGTGTAGTAATTAAATTGATTAACTCCTGGTAGAATATCTCATAAAAGCAAAGAGCTGATAATCACAATGCTACCAAATGGAAAAATATGTATGGGAAAACAATTAGAAATCTACCTAGAAAACAAAAATTAACTTGTTGTGAAGTAAAACTAAATTGCTAGAACTACTTACAAAATGTGATTGGCTGAGTACAATATTTAGCTTTAGGGAATAGTACATGTTGCCCCCTGATTTTTCTCAGATTATGTGTTATTTTCTATATGCTTTCAATTTTGGATAGTTTTTATGGTTACATACTTGAGTTTGATCACAATCTTTTACTACATTCCAGAAGAATCTCCTAGTCCCCTCCTTTTATAATGTCATTTTATTTTAATTCTGATAAAGGAAAATCGGATCGAGAATCGTTCTGTAGTTTCTGCAGTAAATTAAATTACCTGTGTCACGCAAGCAGCCATCAAGTATGTATGGATTGCCTTGGTACCCACCATCACATGAGCAAATGTAACCAACGGCCGGTATGAAGAGGTCATCGATGCATGTGCTGTTCCTGCTAACACAGGCATTGTGGGTCCTGTTATCCATGGCGCTGGCACAAGTCAGCTGATCCAGGATTCTCCATAAAATGCTTGCTCGGACAGTTGTTATATTGATTGTGTTCCACAGGGAACTTCGGTTAGAGTGTGTATCAGGTTCGTAATTACCCTTGCCATGGCGGACAAACATAAGCTGGAGGCTGTTAGCAGCAATTTCAACACTTACAGAGCAACATCCTGTGCCGTTGCAGGTCTGCCTGGCAACGGCCTCTGTGATTCCTTCGTTCGGACAAGTAACGGAGCAAAGCTTCGCAGGCATATCTCCCTCATGATCATGCAATACCCTATACGTATCGAAGTTGCAGCTGGTGATGTTCATTAAGGCATAGTCAAGCGCGAAAGATTTCCCAGGTGCGTCCCATGACATATTGTACATACTTACATTAGATTCCATAGAGATGGTATGGGAAAAAGCAACGTTGCTAGACCCTGGAGACAAAGAAATCAATGGAGAGGAAGTTACAAACAAAAAATTAATGGGTACTGGTATTGCTCCTAATATACAATTGTTGTTCATTTTTTGTTTTCAGAAGAGCAGTTAGACAATTTCAATATAAATAACAAAGCCAGCATTTAATAACACCTTCAATAACTGGGAGGTAAATTTCACTAATAAATATTCTCACACAAAGGACCTTTTTATTAAACACCGTTTATTCCTATATAAGTCAGGGGTTATCTGTTATCAGAACTATTAGAGTCTAAACTCAATTTTTTTTTGACTTGGCATCTCAATAGCTTATTATCTCTTATCCAAACTTAATGTTGGATCCTGATTGAATTAATTGTATATCTTACAAGAATCAGGGGATTCGACGATCTCAGTGGTGCCGCTCTTGAATAACAGCCTTGGAGGTCGCGTGGTGTCGTCGCAGATGAGCTCGAAGTCGGGCTGCTTGAAGCAATGGGATGATCCAGTGCCGAAGGGATAGTCGAAGGTCAGATTGCCGCAGCTTCTTTTGCAACCAGCAAGCGTGGCAGCGGATGGAAGGGTCATGTTTCCATGGTAAGCTTGCACGAGAGTGGCCACAGCAAACACAAGTAGGAGCAGAGGAAGTACTGCATCAGAGATCCTCATCTCCAAACTCCACAAGTTCTTCAATCTTCAGTACTCAGAAATTTGATTTCAAGCTTGATTTCTGGTACCTCTTTGCCTTCGGTGGCCAAGACGATGTCGATGAGTGACTTTATACCTGTTGTGCTGCTTAGTGGAAGACTGAATTTATTCCATTGTGAGGTGTATAATGACAACCTTATTAATGTACTAGTATAAAGGTTAGGGTAGGTAGTAAGGTTGGTCCCATGCAGTCATATGAAAAACCAAGTTAAAATAGCCACAATGGTTAGCAATCATGAGTTCCTCTACACCATTTCTGCACGTTTTTTTTTCCGGGCAGATGTTGATATCTGATTGAGCTCATTTGCTTAGCCAACACCCACAACGTTGGTGGCCCACCTGTGAAGCAAAAAAGCCATGAACCGCGTGTCATGACACGGTTTACCTAAAAGCAACTAAATTGATGATAGATATAAAAAATCCATACAACATTAGATCATGGTGAGGTTCTGAAATTATAGCTGATGGCTAATCAACTCACAGAGGACTATAACAAGAATTAAACTTTAATAACATAAGGCCAGAACAAAGGAGATGCAACACCAAAGTAAAATAACCTATAACCCGTCAAGATGATTGCGAGTTCATGCATGATAGCTGGACTTAGACGTAGTGCGTGCATGCCAAACTCAACATGGATGTATGTATATATGCTTGTTTGGTTTGTATAATAAGGTTTCCTGTCACATTTCCTTCGCCAAGCATACAAAAAGCTGGGATGATAAAAAAAAACTTAGTAACACTTTATATAGCAAAGTGAAACTTCCATTTTTAAACACAAATATAATCGCAAGCACTTACCTGCACATTTACACACTCACCCATATAAACATACACGCACACTCTGTCCCTATAAACATCTCCGAAAGACTAGGCCACATATCTTGAAATTGAAGAAGACAACACTATCACAAAAGAATAATTAGTCGAAAATGTCAACACCCATGCTGAGTCTAGGATTTAAACCTAAATAGGCAAGTTTCTGTTTACACCTAAATTTGGCACCTATGGACAGAATAGGGAAAAATTGCCAAAGTATGGAAAGTGCCGGGTTTCCTTCACAGGGCCGGTCAGACCGCAGGTGTGTGGCCGGTCAGACTGTCTGAGTTCGAGCCCGAGTCTGTTTTCGTCGGGTTTCGGGTTTCCTTGCTCGAAAAAGCATGTTTCGAGTTTCCATTGGTTTCTATCCCCAGTTAGATGTGGAGGAGGGCCTGTAAAGGGTAAGACCAATCCCTATTTAAGGGATAAGGCCGGTTCAATTGTAATCAACCAACACACAATCTATAATCAATCAAATCGTTCTTTCATCTTTATTTTTCAGCCATGTTTTCTACTTTACCCTAGTTTTAATCCATCTTTGTCGATTTCGCCGTAAATCGTCCGCCGTCACTGCAAGGGTGCAATTACCCCTTTGTAGGTTTGTCCCATAAACCTTCCGTTTGCTCAAGGGATGGGTAGTTATCCATCGTTCTATCTAAATCGGCCTAGATGCTGATTTTGATCTCTAAATCGGCTCCGCTAGTTGGTTTAGTTGTTTTTCTACAAAACCCATTTTGATTTGGCCTTTGGTTAGATCGGGGTGGTTGGCGACTCCATATCACCGCCAGGCGTTTAGGTGTCCCAATCGTGATTGTCTTCTTGTCAAAAAAGTTGCCATAGTTTCATCACAAGTAACCTAACTAGTTGAGTACTTGAGTTATACTCACTTCACATCAAAGAGAAATATTGTCATACTGGGTACTAGCTTTGATCTTGGTGGCATGTTTCTAATTTTGAAAATCTTGGGGTGACATGTCTTGAAACACAATTTTTGTGTGGCAACCAGCGAGTATGCATTTGCCAATAGAGAGTGAATTGAGCTTACTAGACAATGACCATACGTATATATCACACGTTCCAAAATAAGCTTAGCTCAATTGGTTAATCAGGTTTTTTTATGGGAAACCTATCAACTCAGGTTCAAATTTGATAAGGGTGTACGTATTTACGGCTAATTATTTTTTCAGTGGTAGGTGATGTATCCATCGATAGCGAGGTGCCTGTCGCAACTTTAGCAATCTCAAAATATGTAGTCCCAAATTTACGGATGTTCTCATATGGAGAGGGTGTGTGTGTGGGTGTGTTAACAGTAGCTGGATTTTTCACATTTTGGTCCTTTTAAAAAACTTATTTTGCAAATAGACCCCTAGATAAACTTATCCCATAAATGGTTCTCTTTGAGGTGCCAGAGTGGCTGGCGCCGTCGTCCAATGGGACGGCGCCAGCCTCTCTGGCGCCGTCCCCCTGACGACGTGGCGAGGCGATGCTGAGGTGGAATGGGGGGTGGCGCCAGAGTGGCTGGCGCCCTCCCCCCGGAAATTTTTTATTTTTTATTATTTTTTTGATATTTTTTCACGCTTAGGAACACACAAGAACCAATCATATAAAAAATAAACTCAGATAGACGGAATATGTGACCTGTAGAATTTTTCCTTTCCCCTCTCTCTCATCTCTAGTGCAGAGGAGAGAGATGTGCAACTTTTTTATTTTTATTTTATTTTTTTGATATTTTTTTCACACTTAAGAACTCATAAGAACCAACCATATAAAAAATAAACTCAAGCGGACGAAATATGTGGCCTGTGGAATTTTCTAAAGCTCTACCGAAAAACTTCTCTCCTCGAAAACACAATCTTGTAAGCGGAATTTGGAGGTTTTAATATCGCCGAACCCGGCAAAGCCACATATATTATTTGTAGATATCTGTGGATATATTATTTGCCTGTTTCCGAGTCTGTATGAGAAAGTTACTATTTTAATAAATGACACCCGAATGACTTTTCGGTAGAGCTTTGGAAATTCTACATGTCACATACTTTATCTGTTTGAGTTTATTTTTTCTATGGTTGGTTCCGATATATCCTAAGTGTGAAAAAAATATCAAAATAATAAAATAAAAATAAAAAAACTGCATCTCTCTGTACTGTTTAACTTATAGCTATCATTTCATGTGGTTATATTTTGAATTAGATTAAGTAGTTTCATATAGTGGTAGAGTTAATTATGTTTAACATGCTGATCAAAGGGTTTTACTAAAGGAGTTATGGTCTAATTTTGATGAAGGTGCAAAGTAGGCTAAGTGGTATGCTATTTTTAGAGTTCCAGCTAAGTGGTATATTCCGTTCGAGTTTATTTTTTTTGTGGTTGGTTGTATCGTGATCCTAAGTGCGAAAAAGCATCCGAAAAAATAAAACAAAAATAAAAAGGTTGCAACTCTATATAGAGAAACAGGAATAGAAGCGAGGGGTTGGGGGGGGCGCCAGCTATGCTGGCGCCCTCCTCCCTGGGGTGGTGCCAGCCATCTTGGCGCCCTCCTCGGCTCCTCCTGCCACGTCGATTCATGTGTGCCACAGTGGCAAGAGGACGGCGCCAAAGAGGTTGGCGCCGTCCCGTTGGACGACAGCGCCAGCCACTCTGGCGTCCCAAAAAGGACCATTTCTAGGATAAGTTTTTCTAGGGGTCTATTTGCGAAATAAGTTTTTTAAAAGGACCAAAATGTGAAGAATCCAGTTAACATCAGTGAGTGTATGCGCGTGTGAGTATGAGCGCTTGCATTTGTGGTGTGTGTATGTATATGAGCGCTTGCGTTTGTAGTGTGCCTGTGAAATAAGTGTCCATGTTCACATAAGTGTATCACTTTACTTGAGATAAAACAGTCCCCCAATTATGTAGTAATTCACCTTTTGCAACCAGGTCCAGTGGATGGAATTTGTTGCTTCCATATTATTCAAAGAGAACTTCAACAGTGCCATATTTTAGAAAAATCAACGAGGCAGTATCTCTATTTGATATATAGGTGATTCCGTGTGTTTTTCTGCGAAAATTACTAAGCAATTTTTAATATATATTTTTTGACAAACGAGCTAGAAGTAAAAAGAAAAGAAAATGAAACGCCGATGTTTATCAGTGCATATTATTAAACAAACAAATGATACCCGCACTTTAATATGAAACATATCGATAAGTATATGTAAAATATTATAAAAATGATACATAGATTTGTTAAAATATCATGGAAATGATGCGAGAGGTTATGATTGAATATGCTTGCATGTTGATTTCTAAAACTAAATAAATTTTAGATGATGTTGCACACTTGTATAAGGTTAAATATATAACTATTTGTCGAGGATCAATCCTCTTTAGCGGGAGATCGTGAGACCCCCCTTTTGTGAGTTCGGCCGGGGGAGGAGGCATGCTCTGGGACGTCGGTTATCCGCTGTTAAAGCCACTAAAGACTCACACAAGCACGAAGATTATACAGGTTCGGGCCGCTATGAAGCGTAATACCCTACTCCTGTGTGTGGGAATATAAATTGGAAGT
This sequence comes from Oryza meridionalis, assembly GCA_000338895.3. Lineage (NCBI taxonomy): Eukaryota > Viridiplantae > Streptophyta > Magnoliopsida > Poales > Poaceae > Oryza > Oryza meridionalis. Next base: position 13,365,550 of record CM002527.2, on the reverse strand, counting down.
ACAAGAGTTCCTCTAGCTCTAAAGAGCTTTTCTCTCCTGTTCTACTTTGATCGACTCTAGAACTGCACCCTGAACCTCACCAACTTGAAGTTAGAGCTTGTCTTGGATTCGTTCGAGAGAACCATCCTCCTGTCTCAATGGGCACGGTCCTCCTTTTATATTCCAAGGGGATACCACCTGCACCGCCTCTATCTATTCTTTCATGGAGAAGGGAGGGGGGCGCCCTCCTGCCGCCAATCCTCGGTCCATGCCTTTGTCCGGAGGTCAAATCGCGGTTGGCCCTTTGGTGGGGCCCAGCGCCGTCCTCTTCCTGACACGAGGGACAACCCTGTCATTTACTCTTAAATGAGCGAATGCCTTCGCCCGGAAGCCAAACCACAGCTGGCCCCTTGGTGGGGCCCGGCGCCGTCCTCCACCTAACCGGGGGGGGGGGCAGCCCTGTTATTCGCTCTTAAATGAACGAAGACCGGTGGCCACCCTTCTCCCGTGGAGAGGAGTCCAGATGATGCCCCTGATGTGACAATGCATAGTTACCTCCACTCCACCAGGGAGAAAGGAGATGTGGGGGATGGCCGCGCGTCAATCGGATGCGACCGGTGACAGACCGGTCACAGACCAGTTACGCCCGATTTGACGCGGGCCAGTAGCACGGCTCCACACGTCCGCCCTGACCGCACTAAATGCTTCGAGGGACGGTTGGGGCGCCGCCCATTAATGACCGCCCTGCCTGGTCCCCCTTCGCCACATGGCAGCTAGGCAACGGCCTCGGGTCCAGGCAGGGCAAGGGCCCGAGGGGCCTGACGTGGCACCCCGAGGGGCTGACGTAGCACCCCGAGGGGCCTGACGCAGCACCCCAAGGCCCCCCAATCGTGTCCGCGCCTTGCGCGGTGCGAGGAGCGGGGGCTGGGCCAGGCTGTAGAGCCACGTATGAGGAAGTAAAGGAACTCTCCCCTACTTTGCATACCCCCGGGCCCATATCTCCGACACTATTGCTAGTGGGTGATGATGTGGTATGGTTGCATATTAAGCTTTAAAGATAGTGGAAAGTACAAATCAGGACAACGTATTTCAAAGAATTCATGCTATCCAATCATGTATTGGCACTCCAGGAAAGAGGGAAAACGTGGTCACAAGTAAACACTGAATCATTGACTGACCGAGAAAGTAGAGGAATATGGGAATTCCAGTTCTTCCAAAGAATGGTTACCAACACATGATTGAATAGTGTGAATTCATCCAAACAGCCACACATATATTTATAATCTGAACAGAACCATTAACTTAGACCTGGCCGTGCTGGGCCGGACGGCCCATTTGACCATCACTACAACGGTCACCCACATCTCAATCGGGCGGCAACCCCCATCTGTGTCGAGTATGGTGTCCGTCACGGTGTAAAGGTCACTAATGTGAGAAGTCATCTCTATCGAGCATACGGCCATCACAGATGAAGTTATCTCAATTGGGCCTCAACTAAAGCCCGTCATCGATAGTTTTGACCCAGACGACCAGTCAAACAAGGCCCGTCACGGATGACCTTATCTCAATCGGCACGGATGACCACAATCTTAAACGGGCCCAAACTAAAGCCCGTCACGGATGACCACAATCTCAAACGGGCCCAAATTAAAGCCCGTCACAGATGACTCAACTCAATCGGGCCGAGTGACGGGCTTAAGTTAAAGCCCATCACTGATGAGTATTTCCCCCAAAAAAAGATAAATTCTGTTTTTTTGGCTAGCCTCAGGCCTTTGATAGCCATGCCCGCTGCAAAATGACAGAAACAAATATATTTCACAATATCCCAGCAACCCCATTCATATACAATCATTCACATACATATATGCCATTCACATACACATCCATTATTCACATATTGCACACATCCATTGGAATACACATCCATTATTCACATATTTCATAATAACATCTTCAAGTGCTAAGCATCAAAACCTGCAAAACTAAGTCGAGGCGACGGGCGTGCTCGGGGAAGGTGGTTGGTGGCAGGCATGCTCGGGGCATGCTCGGGGACGGTGGCCGATGCGGCGACGGGCTCGGGCACGGCAGGGGACGGCATGGAGGAGATCGGTGGAGGATGGCGGCCGGCTTGGGGATGGTGCAGAGGAGGTCGGTGGAGGGCGGCGGGCTTGGGCACGGCGGGAGACGTCGATGCGGCGGTGGCAAGAACGGCATGGGATGGCGTGGAGGAGGTCGACGGCGGCCGACGCGGGCTTGGGGATGTCGTCGGGCTAAGTGGACGACGGCGGCGAGCTCCCAGACGGCGGCGGTGCTAGGACGAGCACTTAGAAAAATTTTCGATCTAGATCTGAGCGAGTGTGAACCCTAGTCAAAGCATTATCTTAATCGGGCAATTTATACTGTGCAATAAATATCTGTAACGGCCTAATAGTTATCTCAATCGGGTCTCAAGTTGGAGTCCGTCACGGATGAATGTCATCCGTGACGGGCCTAATAGTTATCTCAATCGGGCCTCAAGTTGGAGGCCGTCACGGATAACATTCATCGGTGACGGGCCTAATAGTTATCTCAATCGGGTCTTAAGTTGGAGCCTGTCACGGATGATCGACATCGGTAACGGGTTTCTGTTAGGGCCTGACAAAGATATCATCGGTTATCTTCACTAGAACGGGATCGGTTATCTCTAACGGGCTTAAAGCATCATCTCTTTCGGGCAAGGCCCCCGTCACTAAGCAAAGGTCAGTGATATGAGAAAATATCTCAATCGGGCATCCGACCGTCACGGATGACACACATCTCAATCGGGCCAACACAAAAGGCCGTCACGGATGACTCTCATCTCTAATGGGTCTAAACTATAGCCCGTCACGGATGAATCTCATCTCTAACGGGCCTAAATTATAGCCCGTCACGGATGAGTATAATCTACAAAAAAAAATTGTTTTTTTGGTTAGCCTCAAGCCTTTGCCCTCACTCGTGTGCACCCGTAAATTATAGCCCGTCACGGATGAGTATAATCTACAAAAAAAAATTGTTTTTTGGTTAGCCTCAAGCCTTTGCCCTCACTCGTGTGCACCCGGGAAGAATTTCCCGGTTGGTCACCCATCCCGTAATTGCTCTAGGCCAAGCACTCTTATAACCTCATAGTTCTTTGGAGATTGGCTTCCGGAAAAGAAATTGTAACTTGTTGGCATGAGTATTCTATTAATGCTATTAAGCCCTGGGCTAGGATGTCACACCCCAGCATCCCTTATTCATATACATACATTCACATACACAACCATCAATATATTTAACACAACCACATTCACATAAAATCCATTTTGATCACATATTTCACCAGCAAAACCGAGTTAATTGGATCAAATATATATTTAGCGAGTATTATCATGAGGAGGACGCAAATCAGACTTCTAGGCAAAAATGAATTTCGAATTGAATTTTATGATACTAAATGAACTCAAATGAAAAAGTTGTCAAAAACAAAGTTGTAGAACTCATTGAGATCTACCAATTTTATTTTGTTCATTTCTCTATCTGGGTTTGATTGAACTATATAAAATTTGAATTTTAAAATATAAGAAATTCAAATATTTTTTCGAGTAGTAAAACGATTTCAAATGGAGAAATTGTCAACAACAAAGTTGTATAACTCATCAAGATCTATAACTTTTATTGTGGTCTTTTTTCTATATAATATTTTTTGAACAGTTTGAATTTGAATTTGAAAATATAACAACATCAAACAATATTTTTAAATACTAAATGATTTCAACTGAAAAAGTCATCAACAACAAAGTTGTAAATCTTGATAAGTTATCCAACTTTGTTGTTGACAATTTTTCCATTTGAAATCATTTACTACCCAAAAAATCATTTTGACTAATAAAATTAATTATTATATTGTGGTTAATTATTTTGCTACAGGTCAACTCACAAATATAAACATTTCATATGACAAATGGAAAAAAATACTAAGTCATCTTAATCGGGCATTAGTATAGAGCCCGTCACGGATGAGTCATCTGTGACGGGCCTAGTTGTTACCGATTGAGATATGGTCGCATAGACATGGTAGATGGCATAAATCTCAAGCCCATCACGGATGACATCTATCAGTGACGGGCTGTAGTTTAGGCCCAATTGAGATAACATTAGATATCTCAATCAGGCCCCAAGTTGGCGCCCGTCACGGATCATCGGGAGCTTTTTCTGCCCATCACAGATGGAAGGTTCTGTACTAGTGCTTTGTTGGGCCTTAAGTTGGGGCCCGTCACCGATAGGTATCATCCGTGACGGGCTCGATTTTTATGCACATCTAATATGTCTATGTGAGTATATTTTTGTCGGCCTCGTTTTGGACCCGTTTGAGATGACTTTGTTGTGACGGCCCGTAAATCCCAGGCATATGAGGGGCCGTCACATATAGAGGATATGTACTAGTGCATCTATTGCAATGTTCTAAATCTCCGGCTAAGCCTCTTAGCGGTTGATCTCTCCAACAGCTAAGAGCAGATATAGCCGGCTATAGCTGCAGCTAAATCATTTAGCTGTTTTCTAGACTATTAGAGAAAAATTCGAAAATTTGATAGAATTTCATAGAGTTCATCACCAAGCCATACAAAATATTTGCATTTGCACAATCTGAAATATAGAACATTTTCTTGCCTACGCCACCGCCGGAAAGAAGCCTACGCCACCGCCGGGAAGAAGCCTGCGCCGCTGCCAGGAGAAGCAGCAGCTGCTGCCGGGAGAAGCACCAAGGAGTCGTCGCCGCTGCTTGGGGGAGGAGCTGCCATCGCTTCTGGTTGCAGCCGTCGCCTTCGAGCACATCCGCCGCCGCCACCTCCGTCTCCACTGCCGCTGTCGCCGCCGGGCGTAGCCACCACCGCCACCTCCAAGCTCAGCTGCAGCCGCCGCCGCCGTCACCTCCGGGCACAGCCGGCATCGCCACCTCCGGTCTCAGCTGCAGCCGCCGTCGCCATCACCGTCGACGCTGCAACTCGCAGCCGCCGCCGCCGCCTGTAGAGGAGGAGAGGGAGTGAGGTTGTAAGGGAGAGGGAGTGAGGGTTAGGGTTACAGGAGAGGTAGATGGGCCTTGGCCCGTAGCCAATTTCAGCCCGCAACCAAAGATTAGCTGCCGCTATGTCAAGCCTAAATAGCGGCTATCTCCCGCTAAGCCCAGCTATTACCTGCTGCCTTTCCTAACAGCTGTCTCCGGTCCTCGATCTATAGGCAGGATGGACATTAAAAAAAATCAATGCAGCTTTACTACAGCGACCAAAATTGTTGTGCCCACACAGCCATGTACGGAGATGAATCAAGGCATTGATCTACGGAATATGAGAATCACGTTAGAACTTCACCCTAAATTAAGGAGATAATGGAAAAATCTAAACTCCCTTCAGCTAGTTTCAATGTTTCATACTAATACGTGAGAAGAAGGCATTTCGCAAGTGTTTTCATGAGGGTGCCCATAGATTTCTCGTCAAACATTATAACATTATATGAGTAGTCTTGGTGAAAGATTTATCGATGTCTAATTATGATTGCATGACTGTCATCTTATGTTTAAGGCATTTCTCACCGTTGCAATCAGAGCTATTAAATTAGAACACGTAGAAGGTCGACAACACAAAGATGCATTATTTTATCTTAACGGTAAAATAATTGACGGATTGCAAATTATTATGTAGATTGAATAGGAAAAGACACTGTAAAAAGTATAGAACGGATATTATAGGAGAAAAATTAAAATTATAATAGGCATCACTGTTTAAATATTGGGAGAATTATGTTGTGCCAAAATCTACGTAATCTAGCAACCGAATCGAGTATATTCGATAAAATGATTTTTTTTACCATATTTCATTCGGTTAATGGCATTTTATCACTTTTCTTTTATTTCTTTTAAAAAATAAATTTCACAAAACTAGGTCCAAGTTATACAAAACCACGCAACATTTGACACTTAACTACGTATATTTGGGATTGAACGTTTATCCGAGGATGTGGATTTATCGTGGGTAGAATATTCAAGATGTCACACCCATATTCTAAATATATGTAAATAAAGAGCCATGTCATCTCGTGGGTGAACTCATTTATCGATAGTGTGATTTTGCAAAATTTTAACATTACCAAAATACACCTAGTTAAGTGTCCAGCATTAAGATATATGTTTTTTTCTGTAACTCGGATCACAAATCGTGTATTTTTGTGAACTTTACTGTTTAATAAAAATATTCTCTTATATTAATCGAAATCGTCTTTTTTTTCTCACACGGACTTTTCCATCACCCGTTCGTCCGCCGGAAAATGCCTCCTCTCTCCTCCATCACCGCCGGCCTTTCACCTGCAAGATCTCCCGGTGGCCGGTAGCCCAAAGCCCGGCGGATTGTCGCGAGCAGCTTCCCCTGCCTTGATCTGTGCTGGCCTGCGTCCCCTCTACCGCTCTGCCGCGCGATCCCTCCTGGTCCTGGATTTGTACAGGTATTGTCCCTTCTCCTGTTCCACCGTCCGATTTGTGGATGTGGATTCTTGTCCACTATATCGTTGTGGTTCCTCTTTGTCTAATTACTCCTTTTCAATTTCCTTTCTTTTCCCTCTGCTCTTGTGTTCCTTTCTTTTCCCTCTACTCTTGTGAGTCGCAGTTGCAGATTTGATTATTGCCAGATCGAGGACGGATGGTTGCTGCCAATGCCACCTTCATGGATAGGGTTCCTTCTGTGTGGAATCGGCCTTTTTTCATCAGGGTATGCTGATCCTCTCTTATTAACTGATCATCTACTATATGGGCTTGTTTGGTTCATATCCCAAACGAACCACACTAAACAAAAGGGCAATGGAATACAATGGTCATGTATTTGATTTGTTGCAAAAGAATTTGGTGTTACCAATATTTTGGCAAGGACAAACAATACAATACGTGTAGCATTACTAATTTTTTTTCCACAAACCAAACGTGCGCCCACGCATTGCCAAAATTTTGGCTTGTCCAAAAATTTGGTAAGGTTCAAAATGGCAAGATCCAAACAAACCCACATATATCTGAGCAGCATATTTAGTTACTGATCTCAGATGTCACCTAACAATCACATAGAGTGTGCTCATTGATTATTTTGTCAGCTTTAATAACCATATAATGTTTCAAATCATGGTAAAGGTAGATGAGAATGAGAAGATTGCTAGAGGTAGAAAGTGTCAGACCTTGACGGAGCCTGCAGATAGCAGTTGCAGAACTGCATAAGTAGTGTTACCCTGACTCTTGTGTTGCATTTATATAATACTTTTAGTAGTATTTTCCAACCATTTCTCACCTAGATACATACATCAATTAATTTATTATCCATGGGGACAAAACTTTCGTAACAAGTATGATAAATATGCATGTAGTGATCAAATACAATATCAGTATAACTGTATATGTACATTACTGTGAATGATACTCTGCAAAAAGGAGATAAGGAATACTTGCATGGGATATTATTTAATAAATATGGTAGACCGCATTGCTTGAGTAGTAGATGTGCAAATTTAAGGCCTGTTAAGAATTGGGAAAACATCCAATCCTTTTTGCCCACAACTCATTGTGAATTTCAGATTAATTGTAAAGCAGCTCTTATCAACTTAGCGTGGCACCCCAACAGATGAAATGAACTCTTGCTCCAAGCTATAGCATTTCTGACTATTTCGAGACCCAGAATTAGCACTGTGACCCAAGTCAATAGCCAATTGCTCATGACTAGCTTCTGACCTTCTTGGTAGCAGCAGTTGCATCTCTGCATCATTTTCTGGAGTTGCATGGCATGAGTTCAATTTTTTTGTTCGCAAGAACTGTAAAGTCATTTCAACTTGCTTCATTGTTGGCCTATCTTCACTTCGGAGCATCAAGCACTTCTCTGCAAGAGAAGCAACACTGTTAATCTCATCCTCTGTAGCTTCCTCATGAACGTAGGCTGCAACTATCTCTTTGATTGGCTTCACCTTCATCTCCCAAAGAAAGTAGTTGGACAAGTTTTGCTTTGATCCTGACACTGTTGTAAAAATAGGTTCTCTTCTGAGTAGTAGTTCCACAAGTACCACACCGAAACTATATACATCACTTTTCTCATTCAGCTGCCCGGTATGGTAATACTCTGGATCTAAGTAGCCAAATGTGCCTTGTACATTTGTTACGACATGAGTTTGGTCAATGGGAACTAATCTCGAAGCACCAAAGTCTGAAACCTTAGCAGTGTAGTTTGCGTCTAGAAGTATATTAGAGGACTTGACATCACGATGGAAGACTGATACTGAAGCTGCCGAATGGAGATAACAGAGAGCTCCTGCAGCTTCCACTGCAATTCTTAGACAGTCATCCCATGACAAAGAGAAATCACTGCTTGAACCAGAATGTAGAATACCAAATAATGAACCATTGGGAATAAAGTCATATACCAACAGTGGCACCTCGGTTTCTAGACAGCATCCAAATAATTTTACTATATTCCGGTGATTTATTTGAGAGAGAATAGCTACCTCATTAATAAATTGGCTGATCTCACCTTCTTCAATGTGCTTAGACATCTTTATTGCAACCACACGTTGGTCAGATAAAATACCTTTGTACACCATGCCATGCCCTCCACGACCAAGGATACGTGTAGAATCAAAGTTGTTTGTTGCCTTCTCTAGCTCCTCTAAAGAGAAAATCTTTGTCTTGTCAGTTGCATTTTGATCTGACAGTATAAGTTGTTCTAGGAGAAGGCCTTGGTTCTTTTGGAAATGCTTACGACGTAGTTGCTTTTGGATGTCCCTTTTCCATCTACGGCTGATAAATGTTGCACTTAAGCTGACAAGTAGAATGGCAAAACCAACACTAAGCCCAATAATGATACCTGTAATATGCAGTATGCCCCTTAATTGGCCATGAATTATCTTATTCATATTCATTGTCAAATTAACATTCGCATAGTACTCACCTAGCAGAATATTTTGCTTTCCTGTTGAGGTGCACTTCATTTGTATACTATCATACTGTGTTTTATACGGACAATCAGTGCAATAGTATTTTCCGATGGTATTATGGCATACTCCTTTACAGATGCCCAGGGTGTTGCACTCATCAATATCTGCAACCACAGCTCAGTAAGATGGGACAGTTGTTTGGAACATGATATAGCTGCGTTGGAGACATATTTCTTTCTAGGCCCTCCTAGAAGCCCTCACCTTAATGAGGTGAAAAATACAGAGATTCTCACTTTAGTCTAAAAAGAAAATATCTTTATGATAGGTTGAATCCAAGTGTACACATATTTGACCCAAGTGGAATCCTGACAGCAAATACCATTGTTTGCTTGCGTTTGGACTCCAGTAGGATTAGAAACATTTAGTATTTATTTAAAGAACACATGCAACAACGAAACAGATTATGTAGACCAACTATGGTGTTGTATTGGAACCTGGCCCATGCCCCTAAAAATAGTTCCAGTTTTTTTTTTTTCAAAAAATAATAGAAAATAGCTACAGCTTTTAAGTCCCGTAGATCAAGGCATTTTACTTAACATGATTGAAGAATGTATATGTTCCTTAATGTTGGAAATACTGACAGAAATACAACTTCAAACATATCATGTAGGAGTAGGTGATATTTAGTACTCCTACTAGCCATGGAGGAGCACGGGTTGATGACTAGTAAAACAGTCCTAGATTACCTCGAAGAGAGTTATGAGTTCCCTAATTGGAGAGGAGGATAAAAAAAATCATATTTTTGCTATTTCAAGTGAACTTTTGATAAAATGCTTGACAGAATGTAGTTTTGTTGTTTGTTCCTGGAAAATATGGACCAAAAAAAAATGTTCTGCTTTTATGTGGGAACAGAATCTTAAGAGACAGATAATTGTACTAAAAAACAGCATTATAATGCTATTAACTACAGTTTGTAAAATGCAGAGGGATGTGTGCTACAAGTTTTCATAGTATTCATGTCTGTACAGGGGTTCGTAAGAATCGGAATTTCTCTCGGTATTTTTCTGCAATGATCATGGATGTGAATTAGAATGTTGAATATATTTTCTAGGAAAAACGCTGTTTCCAGTATAATATTTTAATGTATAAGTTATTAGAAAACATAATAGTTTCATGCATGAAGCCATGAATATAGCCAAGCTGGGAATCCCTATGGCCTTGGCCTCGCTTAGGTGCTCCTGCTGCCTAGGACTACTTGTCAGTACAATGTAAAATATATCCAAATAGCATACCCAAAACTGTTATAATCAAGATCCACCATAAAGGCATGAAATTTGTGTTATTTTTTCTGTACCAGTACCACTATTGAAGTCCCTTTAAAAGTTTTAGATGAGCAGATCCATTCTTAGTTTTATAAGCACACATAGTCAGTTAAATGTAAATACTGGAGTGTGTGTGAGAGAGTACCTTCACAGCCATTTTGGACGTATGGATTTCCTTGAAAGCCAGGCAAGCATTGGCATCTATAACCAATGTAACCATCTGTAGAGTTTACACCCAAGCATGTGCTATTGATGCTAACACATGCATATCCAGAGTAGTTCTGCTTTGCCTCTAGGCATGTTAGATTGGCAACAGCCCATTTCACAGAGGATGATTCGCCAGAACCAACATAGAGATCTGGTTGCTTAGGTACATACACTTTAAATTCCAGTTGTTCATACCAAGATGTATATCTAATGCCCACAAGACCCTCACTGATATTTATATATGCCACCTGATGTTCGTCATCAAATTGGAGGCTAGAGGATGATGCATTTGTGCAGTTGAGCTGAAATAGCTTCCTTGCAAAGCAACCTTCTTCTAAGCCAAAAGGAAATGGAACACTGATGTTCCCACACGATCGGGAGCAGTTTGCCTTCTGTTGAGCTGGAATATATCCTATTTTATATGAAATTAACATGCTTGTAAGTAAATTTGTTTGAATAGGTAATGTCCTATCAGCTAAGAAAATGGTTTATCTTGTATTTTCGATATAACAAGATTATGTGTATATTTCTGATTACAGGCTTTCTAAGAATACAACGAGTGTAGCTATACCTAAGTTTTGGGTAAAACTAATCTTGTACAATATGTTATAGTTTGTGCACAGAAAAAAGTGCAAAATATGGTTATGCGTATTACATAAAAGAACAAAGGGAGTTGTCTTAGGTGTAGTTATGCACAAGTTTTTGTCGGTACATGTTTTAATGTGCTGTAAATAACTAAATATATAATTTTGTCAAGAATTTTTTGTTTACAGGAGAACATTTTGAATTAGATCTAGCTATCCCCATGCTTAATCAAAACTTTACCTAAAACTAAAGAAAAACAAGAACATTTTTTTTCAACAAAAAAGAATATTTAACGTTTATTTTTCAACAAAAAAGAACATTTATTCATGTGCATAAAGTTTTTTTTTTGTGCAGCTGCATATAGTTTTCAAAGTGGGGTAAATTACCGTTATCACGTTGGCAACCATTGCGTACGTATGGGTTCCCTGAATATCCGCTATCACATCCACATAGATAACCAAGATCAGGTGTTAAAGGGTTATCATTGCACTTGCTGTAGCTGCTGATGCATGCATAGTTCGTCCTATTATCCCTCGTGCTGGCGCATGTTGGTTGATCCACAATACTCCACAAAAGGCTTGCATCGACAGTTGTTATGTTGATCCTATCCCGTAGGGAGCTTTTGTTAGTGTGTGCCTTGAGCTCACCTTTGCCGTGGTGGACAAATTTGAATTGGAAGGCGCTAAGTCTAGTATCTAACTCGATGGTGCAACAGCCTGTACCATTGCAGTTCTGTCTGGCAACCTTCTCCGTGATTTCTTTGTCAGGGCATGTAACTGTACACAGCCTAACACCGCTATTTCTGTCTTGATCAATCAGATATATATCAAAGTCACAGCCGGTGATGTTTAGAAAAGCATAGTCAAGAGCAAAAGATCTCCCAGGGGCATTCCATGACATGTTGTAAGTGTTGGCACCTGGTCTCATGGAGATGACTTGGGAAAAATCGACATCGACACTCATGAAGTAGGGGGTACCATATGTAATAGGATCAATATCATCAACAACCTCTGTGGTGCCGCCCTGCAGGAAGAGCCTAGGTGGTTGTGCGGTGTTGTCACAGGTGAGGTTGAAGTCTGGGTTCCTGAAGCAGCCGGAACCGATGCCGAATGGGTAGTCGAAGCTCAGGTTGCCGCAGCTCCGTGGGCAGCTTTCCAAAGTGTCCGCAGAAGGAAGAATGGTGCTGTTGATACCTTGATTTCCTGGCGCGCTGGATGATCTCACAGTTGGATTCACCGCAGAAAACAAGACAAATAGGAGCAGGGGAACCACTGAACTGAAGGGGCTCATGTCGATCATCTTGATAGTGCTTAGCGTTGTTGCCCTAGAGAAGTTTCAGAGCTTGAGCTGTGGAAATATGTGGGAGAACCGGAGAAGCATTGCGAATGAATAAACAATGGTTTTTCATCCATATCTGGTCATGGTCTTGCTGCTTTATAAGCATCTGGAGTCTGGACTGGGGCCACTGGGAAATGTAAAACAGGCAGTGATTGTCAATACTAAGTCTTCAAAGAAAATTGTCAAGATTACTGCAAGACTACTTACAGCGACGAGGATTGGTATCAGGTATGCCACTTCAATCAGTTCCACTATTAATTTTACATGTGAACCAAAATTTTGCTGTCTCTTTCCACCTGGCATCCATTCTTTCAATCACAACCGTTGACTGACTGGGAAATATATGGCTCTATATTGGAAGCATCTTGTCACCTTTGTCCAACACTGAAAGTAGCCAATTGAAGCCAGTAACTGTCTCCTGGTCAGTCAGTATTCTTACTGTATAAGCCATTCAGTCGCCCAAAGCAAACTAATGAACACGGCAAGCGCATTTTCCACCATGTCACCGTTGGATGCTGACGGTGTTGGGAACCAAGTGCCAACCAGCTGCAAAGTAAGTATTCTGAGTTTCTAACCCATGGAGCAGGGAGTTGAATAGTTTGATTGTGGGAGTCTGGATCTGATCTAGTGTTCATGCACATGATTTTGACAGGTAAAAATAACACTTGACACATGTTTAGATTTGAAGATTAGTTCAGATTACTGAAATATGTTGTAGAATATTCTTTTAGCAGTTTTTACAAAGTCATTAATAGAGCAGTAACCTTAGCAATTTTATGTGTCGTCTATTGCTCGCAGACACATAAAAACCAAACTCGTGGAGGTCGCCTGGAAGGAACACCAGTGGTAAATTTAGATGGCAAGCTTGTTATTGGGTTCATGTCATACTGCAGGATAGTGACTGAAGTGTGAAATTGTCTTCCTGGAAACTAGTAGATTACTCCTGCATTGCTCATCCCGTGGAGGAAGGAGAGTTCACTGCTTGTTACTTGTGAAGGCCTGTCTCTAGCAGCTATGATAATTGAACAGTGCAAACGATGGAAAGCAGTTGATGGGAGCGGTTCCCCTTTAGATGCACTGGCTCAGAGGTTTGGCTGGTGAATGCCCTGCCCCTTTGGCTATTCAACAATTTGTGCTAATTAAGTGATTGTAATAAAGTTCTACCTTTCCTGGAAAATAAGTTACGAAGGAAGGTTGCAACTGAGATTGTATGGTGATGATATAAAATAAAGAGAACGAGTTATCCAATAGGATGTACTGAAATTGGAGTTTGTCAGTGGTGTATTACGCATGGAATATGGCCTATGTGGACATATTATCCGTAGTACTCCCTCTGTCCCAAAATATAATAAGATTTTAGGTGGAGTCTAAATTTATAGTCCTAGAATATATCACATCCACTCAAAATTCCTTATATTTTGGGACGGAGGGAGTATTTATTAGGACTCTTTTAACGCGTGCACACTGTTTAACCACTGGTTGAGAACCTGCGGTAACTAGATCATCCGGCTGAATTGATCCTGTTCCAACCCTTTTTTTTTCGAAGAAATTTTTTTTTGACATGCATCAATTACTTTGCATCCATCCAACACAGAGTATGAACAAAAATGCTGTCTTGATGTACCCAAACCAACTTAATTATTTAAGCTAAAACTCTCCCTTCTTTTGTGAACCAAGATATTATAATTGCAGCAAGGCCGAAACATATGTTTTCAGAAAGTAATCAAAACAATGGCGAAGCAAAGTTTCCAGGTGTGCGCGCTTGACGTGTGGCGTTTAGTTACTTTGCAAGAGCAAAATTATCAAAATATGTTTGCATATTGGTGTGCAGATTTGCTAGGGTTTTTATTTATTAACTAACTGGTAAGTCTTCATGCAGCATTCGTGTAATAACACGGGGTTTCCAGGGTATATAATAGTTAAACAATAAAAAACAGAAGGTTCAATTGCAAAAATTGGTTCATTCTTAAGAAAAAAGTCCAAATACCCCCTAAATTTTAGATAGAAGTCCATCTAGCACCCTAATCTTTAAAACCGAACATCCAACCCCATAAACTTTACAAAACTATTCATATTACCCCCTAAGATGGTTTTGTATAGTGGTTTTTATCTAATTTGTATATATATTGGATAAGTTTGATCACAAGGCATATACATTGGACATATATATTAAAATCCCCGCTTAAAACTTTCTTTTTACTAGTTGTTAGCTCTCATTTAAAAATAAAGACCAACATAATAATAGTATGATATCATTGTATAAGTATAAATTGATGACTTACAACTGATGATATGCAAATATATTATATTAGTTATTTAAAGTTGTTCGTTTAAGTTTTTAAAATATGTAAAACCACCATCCAAAACCACCTTAGTGAGTAATAAGAACGATTTGCAAAATTTAAGGGGTTGGATGTCTGGTTTTAAAGTTCAGGGTGCCAGACGGACTTTCATCTAAAGTTTAGGGGGTATTTGGACTTTTTCCTATTTTTAATTCATTGTGTGCCCTAGGCTAGGAATCAATAATTTCCTAATGAAGCTCCCTCATCAAATTCTCTTGTTTCCTATGAATTCATATTTCAAAACTGAATTCAAATCCCAATTTGAATCCTTCAAATATTCTGCAATAGAAAAAATTCGAAGAAGGAATAAGTTCACTCTAGGTCCCTCAACTTTACGTCGAGTCTGAATTGTGTCCTTGAACCGCAATAGCAGACATAGCACGCCCCTCAACTCGCAAAACCAATACAAACAAGGTCCCAAGGCGATTTGGATGGCGGTTTCGGCTGATGTGGCATCTACATAGCTAGTTTGACTTGGTTTTCATCTGACGTGACACAATAATTAGAAAAAAAATACCAGGACCAACATTCCAGTCACAGGAAAACAAATGAAAAGCATGGGCCCACATGTAAGTAGGCTTCTCCAGCCATCTGCTAGCCGACGTCAGCGATGATGCCGGAGCCAGCGACCGCATAGGCCGTGAGGCCGAGCCACTCTAGTTCATCGAGGACGAGGGTGCTAGTACGGTGTTCCCAAAATGGGTGTGGATGCAGTGCCGCATGCGCACCATCAAGTCCCGCTCCTTTGCATGCCGCAAACAGCACCTCCTTGTAACCCGCGGTGCAGAGACAGGAAGGAGGATGAGGAGGAGGAAAAAGAAGAAAGGAGCTACTCTTCCACCGATTCGGTCATCCCTGCTCCGGTTCAGCCTCTGTGGCGCCTCCCTTCTCCTCCGCAAGCTCCGCCTAGCTAGACTCCTCAGCTACTCCCTCATCGACGCTTCCACCAGCCACGAGGTGATTGTCCGTGACAGTAGCCCAAAGACCCTCATGTGGAAGTCGGAGAAGAAGAAGCATCATCGAGGCATCTCGATTTGAAGAAAAGGGGAGAAGGATTTGGGGAGAGATGTTGGAGCGTCGACATTGGCGAAGACGCTCACTCCCTTGAATCTGGTGCCATAGCTCAACCTTAGCGACATTGCAACAAGGTGGCACAACTCAAGCTTGACGACAAAGCAGCCCAACCTTCCCCTTTCCCTCTTTTGTGTCCTATCCTCCGCTGCTGCCAAGGACAACTGTGACCTCCTTCTTGCTGGCTGAAAGAGCATCTATGCCCCTAGTGGGTTTTGGTTTATTGATGACAAAACGATTAAGGGACTAATGCACTTATTGAGTGTATAAGCAAGTGATTAGTCTGTTGAAGAAGCTAGGAAATGGACTTATCGATGGATGAGAATTAAAGAGAAGATATTGAAGATGCGGGCATGAAGTGACTACCTATGGCAAGACGGTGAAGCGCAAGCGACACTCAGCTGCGATGGACCATGAGGTGGTGAAGGGCAAGCAAGGGGCTTGGCGCCGACGAACCGAAACCTGTGGTGAAGGGCGAGTGAAGACTGTATCGTGATGAACCGTGCGAGGCCATTTGAAGCCATGGATTATCCGCATTAATCATTTGAGAAATGGAAGATGAAATGTCAAAGATCAAGAAGATGAGATCTTCTCGATGATCAAATGAACTTGGCGTTGGTAACCCTCCAAGTAAAGAAACACTATGGTGTGAAGGTACTTCTATCAGTATAACTTTGCTTTTTAAATTTGAGTTTAGGATGCATCGGCGCGTAAACCTCGGTGATATCCTCACTCTCTTTACTTTCTTGTTCCATTGCTTTGTGCTATGCTAATATTGTTGTTGGTTGAGCTTACCTCCTTGCGTGTGGATTGGATCTAGAGCATTTAGGTTGTTTCTTGTTTGTATTGTTGTTGTGCAGGTCAGATAGTCTGATCTCATTTCAGACAATCTGATCACATAGGACTATCCGACCTGATATCAGACAATCCGATCCTGTTTTGTTTTATCTTCCGCATTTATTTTAAAAATCGTCTATTCACCCCCCCCCTCTCTAGACGACATCAAGGTCCTTTCAATTGGTATCAGAGCCAAGTCTCTATTAAGGTGTCATGCCCGGAATTTCTATCCAAAATTCCAAACGCTTACATGTGTGTAAACCTTCGTCCAGGAATCAGCCGAGGCACACAATAACAAATTGATAATAGAGTACCATTACTACTCTAATTAATAAGCGCATAAAATTTCATTACAGAGATAGATAGTTTCTCTCAATCAATAAAGATCTAAGCAGCGGAAAATAAAGGAAACAGCGCAGATGACTCCACTCCACAGGCAGCTTGACCAGGGCTACGTCTAATCCTCAACACCATCAGCATCACTGTAGAACTCCTCCTCTGATGAATGATTGCAAGGTGAGTATATGACATACTCAGCAAGCCACGCAGCAAATATGCAAGTGCACAGGATAACAAAGGATGGCATAATATAGGCTCATTTGCATAAATAGCATTTAATAAATATTTCAAAATTTAATAAAACAGTAGAGTATTAATTAAGCAATATTAATCCAACGCTATACAACATACCCTGTTGCATAGGCCCAACCATTCTGAACAACCACTCCCGGCTGCACAGTTCTATCTCCAAACCAGGAATATACCATTCCAAACCAGGAGCTAATCAAATTATTACCAGTTATAGCATCATTTATTATAATGAAAAGAGTGAGACTAATCACGAAAGACATTGTTAGACCCGCCCATTACCGCGGGCACGGCTATTCGAATAGTTTTACTCTGATCAGAGGTGTACCACTGTACCCACAAGACACAACCTCAACATCATGTCAACCATGCGTCGCGATACTTAATAAGTAGCCGAATAGAGATTGTGACAATACTCTCTATATAACACAATTCAAAGCAGTGCACCGTTCCCGGATCATAGTCACCCCCTTGTAGACAAGGCATGGACTCCCCAGCGACCCCCGTGGGCTTATTTCCGCCACTTCACAGTCTGGTGCTCTACTAGGAACCATACTATATAGAAAGTAAAGCCGTTGCCCACGCTGGCTTGTGGTTGGCACGGTAAATGTTTCACAACCGAACATCGTGAACCGGTCCTTAATTGTCATGAGCACGACCATCAAAACCATGTACTCACAACCCGCCATTATCAGTTTTAGTTGGCAAATTAATTAATTAACCAATCACGATTGATCATTGTGAGCTATTATTAAGCCATCATTAAATAATAGTAATTCATAAGTTATCCCAATAGTGTGCTAAGGTTTCTAAGCATGGCTAAGCAATTATATCTAATATTTAGCTGAACCAATATATAAAGCTCAACTAGTCAAGTTGCAATAACCCAAGGTATCAAGGAATAAAGTAATCAAGAACAAAAAGGCTATAACAAACAATAGGTTAATTCCACCCAATGACATTCGAAAATAAATGCAATAGTTGAATAGAAACAATAGCTTTAAACGGGATCAACATGCTCAAAGGATTGTTTGGGATCTGTGTGACTTGCCTTGCTGGCCTTGGAACTCTTCAAAATCTTCTCCTGCAAAATCGGACTCTCCGGAAACGACGGAATCTAAACAGAAAAGAGCAAAATCACCAAAACAGCACATAAACAAGCATGAACAGTACATGTGGATAATTTTAACATGTAGATCTCAATTTTAGAAAAATTTAGAGACTTGAACCAACTAAATCCGAGCTAAGATGAATTAGTTATGAATTTTTAAAGATTAAATCGGATTAAACCATTTATATAGATTTTAACTGAATTATGACGCAATAATGAATTATTTTTGAAAAGAAAAAGCGGATTATTGCGTCAGCGGCTCGGGTTCACGGTGGACCGGGTGCACGGCGGCGGTCTACGGAAACGAACGGCCGAGATCGATTCCAACCCGAACGAACGGCTGAGGTCGATCCAGACCACGGCGGGGAAACAACGACGATGACGTCAGCGGTGACATCATCACCGGCGATGGCTCGGACGGCGCATGCTCACCGGCGAACAATGACGCGGCGGCGCAAACGGAGAGCACCTACGGGTTGCGGGCAACGCGGCGAACTCACCGGTGACCAAAACGGCGGCGGAAGATCAACGGACGGCGACGGCGACGAGGAGGAAGCGGCGGCGACCTTCGGCTTGACGACGACGGCGGCGCTCCGGCGATCTACAGCTACGACGGAGGGACGGACGAGGTCGGCGAAGGCTTGGCGATCATGACGGTGGCCTTCCCGAGCGACAACGACGACCGGAACGACGGCGGCGCACGGCTGGACGAACGGCGGCGACGGCGGCGCTAAGCGGCACGGCGCTAGAGCTCTACCGGCGACGAGAGATGAAAGCGATGGTGGCGGCGGGTAGCGGAGGGCTTGGGAGTCCTTTTATAGGGGCTAAGAGGCGGCGGCGAAGGCCCACGGCAGCCCGGCGGCGAGAAGGAAAGTTAGGGTTCGGGAGAGAGAGATCGAATCCGATTCGAGATCGAATCCGCGGACTTCTAAACGATTAAAGCCAACGATTCCAAAAGAGAAAAGGTAGAGGGGATCCCGAAGATCATTTCCCCTCTATTGATTTGACCGGAGATGGAAAGACGCGGCCGAATTTGGAAGGGCGGCGGCAGCGCGGCTCGGCTAGGGTTCGGGCGCGAGGAAGACGACGACCCTGACAGGTGGGGCCCACCTGTCAGTGAGAGAGAGAGAGGAGAGCGGCGGCTGCGTGCGCGCGAGCGGCGGCTCGGGCCGACTTGGGCCAACTGGACCGAGGAGAGAGAGAGAGAGGGTTTTGGGCCGACTTTCGGCCCAAAGCCAAAAGAGAGATTTTTAAAGCTTTTTCAATTTAAATTATTCGTGAAATGCAATTTCATTTATTAAAAATACTTCCTTGGCTCAAATAAATCCCAGAAAAATCTAGGAATTATAGAATTAAGCAAAGTATTTAATAAAATTTTATCTGGCCCACTTTTATATTGGAATTTATTATTTCAAATTGGATCTTCTCTTCTAGGCTTTTATAATCATTTCTAATAATTCCGATTAAACAACAATTTATATATTTAAGATTTTTAGGGTGTGACATAAGGGCTTTACCGCCTAGAGAGTAAAGATGTCGACTAGTGGTTTGGTGGATATGGTTCCTTTACTCCTTTTAGATGGCTCAAATTATGATTCTTGGAGTACTCGCATACTTGACATATTTAGGACCATGGGTCCTCAAATAGAGCGAGTTGTAGATGTGAGCATTTCTCCTCCTAATGATAAAGAGCTATCATTTGAAGAGGAAGAGAAATGCATACATCTCAATGCTCAAGCTACTAATGTATTATTTAGTGTTTTGAGTGAACATGTATTTAAAACCATCTTGCCGCTTGAAGATGCTCATCTCATTTGGACCACACTCGAGGAGAGATATGACAAGTCCAAATGTGATGATGTACTCTTTTTGGAAGAACCACTTTAGGGGTGTTCAACTTCGTCACCAAATTGCGAAGAACCTCAAGTAACTACCTTCGATGATCAAGATAATCATCCCACGTCCACCTTATCATCAACACATGACTACGTTGAAGGTAATGAATTGGTGAGTAAGGATGACAATTGTCCAATTCTCCCATTGGATTTCAACAACACCGATAATGAAATTGCCATATTGCATTGTGTTGTTAACTCATGTATATCACCTAGCACCAAGTATGTGTGTGAGGATGATATGGATAAATGCTCTACTTCCTATAGTACTTTTGGATCTAACCTTTTGAAGGGAGAAGTAAATGAGCGCCAATGGACAAGTGAAGAATCCACCTCACCAAGATGCCCAACTTCTATTTCCGAAAATTATGCTTGCTTTATGGGAGAAGATGGTGACTTCGAGTTTGATCACTTAAGCAAGAAGGACATAACAATTGTGATAAAGCTCATGGAGACCATTAAGAAGCAACAAACATGCCTCATTAAGAAGAATGAAGAAATCATGAGTCTAACCGAAGAACACAAGAAACTTAAGGATTTTCATTCTTCATTGATTATGAGGTATGAAAAATTGGAAAATGAATTTGCTTGTGCCACTAATTCTATTGCTTGTGTAGCATCTTTGGAGAAGCAAAATCAAGAACTTAAATCTCAACTTGACGAGATCACTAACAAGTATGTGGATTTACAAGAAAGACATGATGAACTTTTGTGTTCTCATGAGAATCTTGTGGATTCTCATACCATGCTAGAGGTATCTCATGAGGTGATAATTGCAACGGTAAAATCCTATGAGCCTCATGTTCAAGTTGATCTCACCTGTACTAACCCTTGTTACTCCCAAGCAAATATTTCCCCGAGCACTATATGTGACTTGGATTGTGTAGGCAAAAGGGAGAAGCAAATAGATCATGGACTTGTGTGCATTGCTCAACCATCTCAAGATAACCGTAAGGTCATGGTGAAGAAGCTTGAGGAGGGATCAACCGTGGCTTGCACCAAGATCCATCAAAGGAATAGCAAGTCCATCAATGCTTATACCAAGGGATGAAATCAAAAGACGATCAAGAGTTCCATTACTTGCTTCAAGTGCAAAAAGGTGAGACATCATGTTAGAGATTGCCTTCGAAGAAAGGAAATAAGTTGAGCAAGAAGGAGGACATTCCTCACATCAAGTGCTTCAAGTGCACCGAAGCGGGACACTTTGCCTTAAGGTGTCCTTGCACATTGGATGAACAATGCAAAACATCAAGTGAGAGGCAAACCGGCAACAAGCAAACCAACAAGCAATATAGAAGCAAAAGTCGACTTTGCTATAATTGCCGGGCAAAGGGACATATTGGTAAAAATTGTCCCATGGGTAACATTCCTAAGTCAAGTCTCTCATTTGATCATAATTTGCTTAGGAATGCCAAAAATGACATTTGTGCTACTAGGGTGATTTGTTCGCCACATACTAGCACAAAGGCCATTTGGTTGCCTAAGCCTCTTGTGACTAACCTCTATGGACCCAATATTGTTGGGGACCAAAATGTGCTAAAGTGAGAAATAGGTACTTGGAGATGCATTGGAGGTTTGACTCGTTTGTGGAAAATCAAATTCACACAATACGCAAAATTGGAGTCAAATATGAGGATAGTTGTTCTACATGAAGAACCAATGTCATCTCGGTAACAAGTATCTACATTGAATTATATATGTCCTAACCTTGTGTAGGTTATTCTTGTGCATAATGTATCTTCTTGAACATTTCTTGGTTGATGCGTAGTTGAATTTGAGTAATTGGTTATCACATTTAGGGAGAGTGCTATAACCTCTCATCGTTCGCATCCTCTAAATGTGTTTGGCTCAAATTGATGCTATGATAGTCTTTAAAATGCTATTTGGTCCTATTGTAGCATCAAATGAGTTTTGCCACTAGAACCATATATCTTGATATATATTGGTTCATGGAGGTATGTCAAGCTCATACATATGTATTGCAATCCAAAATTCTCATTTGCTATTTCTTGACTTTTGGATGAAGGTTTTTGAATAGTGAGCTTTTATGTATCTTTTTGCTCAATCTTATGAGTTAACCCAAATGTTCCACTCTTTGATTTCAAGTGAGAGATACTTTAGGGGTGAAATTGTGCAAACCTCATTCATGTATCTCTTGCTCTTAAAACTTGAAAAATCTCAAAAATCGTATGTAAAAGGCCAAAATTTGTGAAAATATTTTCAAAAGTATTTCAACATGTGTTTGAAATGTTTTCCAAAGCTTTTGGAGTAAAATTTCTTATTTTCAAAAGAAAACAACTCTTTTTAGTCTAAATAGGATCTTTAGTGATCTTGTTTTTGCTAAAAGTGAGATTTTAACCCAAATCAAAATTTATTGAGTTTTTGACAAATTTGCCAATACAAAACTTTTCGGGTTAATCATTTCAAACATGTCTTTAGTTTAAAGCTTTTGCAAAAGTCCATCCATTCAATTGTTTTAGCCTTGTGAAGTTCATCAAAAATCTTGATTTGACCATATTTGGCCAAAACTTGCATATGGTGGGTTGAATTATTTGAACCAAAATTCTTTGTGAATATGGGCATGAATTAGTTTCTCTAACCCATCTAAGGCTTTCCAAATATCAAACTTCATAAAAGTCTTATTTGGACATGATTTGACACTTTGGTTGAGATATATTCATTTGAATGGCCTACAAAATTCTTTTTTACATTTCTCTTGATAGAAAAATCTTTTTTGAGAAATTCTTTTTGGAAAAGTTTCTAATAGGTGAAAATATCATTTCTGCAAGGTTTCACATCATTCCGACTTAATTTGGAAAGAATTTGACTTTTTCTCGCTTTGCTCAAGTTGCTGAATTTTTCAGAAAATTCATGGTTTTTGGCTGATTTATGATTTTTATATCTCACAATGTGTTGCCAATTGGAAGGATTTTATATAATGACTTTTGATCCTCTATGGTTGGACTTCACTTCTAAATTTTCTTGGATTTTTCTAAAGTCATTTGAATATTGTTATGATGCTCTTTCCATGCTCACTTTGAGTTCCAAAACTTTCAGTTTTCTAAATCTTTGTGATTTTTGTGTCGTCCATTTGTTTGAGAATTGGGTAAAACTTTCAAAATGAAAGATATTCAATGGTCTATGACCTATCTACAAGATTTATTGCAGATTCTTTTCAGACCAGAGACCTCGATAAGACCGCTTGATTGGCCATCGAGATCTTCTATCATTTTGCCATTGAGCCTGGAAGCTTTAGTCTCACAGGGCTGAAAGCTTCGTTATGCTTAAAGGTTGATCCGTTGACCTCCCCTTCTTTGCAAGAACCCTGGTAACATGAATAACCTTTCATATGGTAGATTGACATGCTTCTATTCAAATATCTTTCGGTAATCTACATGCTCTATTTATGATGTGTGTTATGTTTTGGCACAAGTGTTTTCTTGAGAATCATTTATGTGCCTTTCTCCAAAATATAGGCTACACTCCCCATTTGTTTTCATTAAACAAGTGCATTTCTACAAGTAATTCAAGAACTTGGATGCACACTTTTAGGGGGAGTAGTGTTTTTGAGACTAACTTGTTATCAAGTGTTTTTTTTTTTGTGATTAGTCTCATAGGAGATTAAAAACATCTTCGAAGACAGTTTGGATGGTGAGACCACAAGAAGTCTATGATGACCAAGGTAGACTAATTGATCAACCTCAATCAACTCAAGTCAACCTACCTCAATTGACTATGAAGAACATGAAGACATGCTTCCGGCACAAGTGGATGGGATTGATGCCAAGGGCAACTCAAGAGCAAAGTTACACCATGCAAGCTCAAGTCCCATCAGTGTACCATTCAAGAATTCATCACATCATTCAACGAGATCATACCTACAACATCCTCGATGACATACAAAAAGGGAGTAACTATTCGTTCTCAATTTGCAAAATTTGTGAAGGTTACTCTCACTTGTTGTCTTTGGACTATTAGAAGAAAGATGGTGCATATGCTAAACCGGATCGGGTCATGGCCTTACAAGAAGAGCACAAGCACTATCAGGATGTAGACTATGATCAAGGAGTTAAACATGTTCGTGATGGGAAAGCTTAAGTTCTTTCTCGGGGTTGGAATCAAGCAAATCAGGGAAGAGATTTCATCAAGCCCATCAAGGGGCCAAATTCAAATTGGCTTCAAGATATTAATTTTATCGAATGGGCATCTAAAAAAACGACAAGAAAGGTAACTCGATGATCCATAGCTTGTTATTTAAATTGGTATGATTGGATCACTTGCCTTGTCTGTGCATCTAGGCCAAGTTTCATTCCTTGCTAATTAGCCTAATTTGCAAAACATTGTGACGAAATGCTTGTTTAGTCAATAAGCCAGTATTAGTCACAAAGTTGTTCTAAGTGAATTAATGTGCTCGGACACCTCATTCTATGTGAATTTTTGGTCTTAGCACAAACCATGAGATTCATACATGCGGAACTCATTTGTGAAATGTTTTGTGAAAATATTGGGTGAGATTTTTTTATAAAGAAAACTCTTGAATCTCACTTGAATTTGTGAAGAAGTGGTTTGGCAAGTTCAAATCTCAATGATCCTCTTCATTGTATATCATGTCATCTCCTTACCATGCTTAAATGCCAAACGGGGAGAAGTATTCTAAAGGGGATAAAGAAAAGATTGATCAAAGGGTGAGATATTTGTGAGAAATTATCGAAATGCATGCTTTAAAGATGCCAAAGAGTAAATAAGAAAGGGAGAGAGAATATTTGAAAGTGTTTATCAATTGGTGTGAATGCTTATTATTTGATCGCCATGCCACATGCAATTGAGATTATCTTTTGATACTTGAAATTGTTTACTCATGCTTTCTCAATCGGTTCCGGAATCAATTGGCATAGAATCAAGTTTTTGCAATTGGCATCAAGAATTTCATTTGATACATTTTGAATCAGTGACAAGAATTTGAGTTGTGTGTGTTGTTTTAATTTTTGTATCTCCTTCACACACAATACACCCCACGGATGCAAAGAGTTAGGGGGGCTCTCACATTTTCAAAAATATGTGCATATGTGTTTACTTCATAAACTTGTATGCACACATTTAGGGGAGCTCAAACTAACCTTTGGATTCAAAATCATTTATTATCAATCTTTTGTAAGCTTTCATCATATTGTCATCAATCACCAAAAAGGGGGAGATTGAAAGAGCATCTGTGCCCCTAGTGGGTTTTGGTTTATTCATGACAAACGATTAAGGGACTAATGCACTTATTGAGTGTATAAGCAAGTGATTAGTCCGATGAAGAAGCTAGGAAATGGACTTATTGATGGATGAGAATTAAAGAGAAGATATTGAAGATGCGGGTATGAAGTGACTACCTATGGCAAGACGGTGAAGCGCAAGCGACACTCAGCTGCGATGGACCATGCGGTGGTGAAGGGCAAGCAAGGGGCTTGGCGCCAACGAACCGAAACCGGTGGTGAAGGGCGAGTGAAGACTGTGTCGTGATGAACCGTGCGAGGCCATTTGAAGCCATGGATTATCCGCATTAATCATTTGAGAAATGGAAGATGAAATGTCAAAGATCAAGAAGATGAGATCTTCCCAATGATCAAATGAACTTGGCGTTGGTAACCCTCCAAGTGAAGAAACACTATGGTGTGAAGGTACTCCTATTGGTATAACTTTGCTTTTTAAATTTGAGTTTAGGATGCCGTACTATTAAGAGGGATACCACATGCATATAATTGGTTGAATACTAGTGCTCAAAATGCTTCATCTTTGTGTGAGTTGAAAAACCTAAGCCAAACTTTCAATCCCGAGTTGTTTCACTTGTCACAACACTTACACCGGGTTTCTTTGCAAGTTTTTCAACATCTCTTGAAGGTTTTGGACCATGTTTTATGTTGGGTTTGATAGCCCATGAAACTAGCTTTCTATAGAGTCCAAGATCTTTGAAATCGGAGTTCAGCGTAAAAAGTTATTGCATTTTTACTTGAGCAACTTCAGACTATCCGATGTATTGGACTATCCGATTTTTCACAGAACTTCACTTTCTGTCTTTGTTTGAAAAATCGTTTCGAGTGAGTTTTTCTAAATGTCGGAGTATCTGGTGTTGGATCAGAAAGTCTGATGATACAGAGACTCCGAAATTTCATGGAACTTGAGTCTCTGTTTGACGACGAAGTTTTTGCTTCTAAAATATCGGATACTCCGATTTAACATCAGATAGTCTGATGTGTCAGAAAGTCCGAAATTTCATGGAACTTCGTTCTCTGTTTCTCGTTGCCTTGGAGGTTTAAAATATCGGACTATCCGACGTGGGCTGAAAGATTCCCCTCCAATGGTCACATTTTGGGGGAATCTATATAAACCCCCCCCCCCCCCACCAACCCTTTTCTAGGGTTGCCCAAATACATTTCATTCAAATCTTGTTTTGGGTTGAGCTTTGTGCTAAGTGCTTTGGATCTTTGAGCTCTCTTCCTCTCTATCTCAAATCCCCATTGTTCTTTGTGACTTGGATCTTTGTGTGTGAATTTGGAGTTTGGGAGCCTAGTATGTGTTTCTCTAGATCTTGAGCACTAGGATTTATCCAAGAGTTGTGTGGTGTTTATTACTCTTGGAGGTTGAGGACTCCTAGACGGCTAGGTGTCGTTCTTGTGCCACCGATCTATGTGTGGTTGGCCAAGAGAAGTTTGTGAAGGCCGGATCTCGCCTCCGCAAGGAAAGAGATACCCTTAGTGGAAGGAGGAGTGCATTTGTGCAACCTCACGAGGATAGGGTTGAAAAAGACCAGGCTCTTTGCGAGCCCCTCAACGGAGACTAGAATCCCCTCAAGGATTTGAACTCCAGGAAATACATCGGCGCATAAATCTTGGTGACATCCTCACTCTCTTTACTTTCTTGTTCCATTGCTTTGTGCTATGCTAATATTGTTGTTGGTTGAGCTCACCTCCTTGCGTGTGGATTGGATCTAGAGCTTTTAGGTTGTTTCTTGTTTGTATTGTTGTTGTACAGGTCAGATAGTCTGATCTCATTTCAGACAATCCGATCACATAGGACTATCCGACCTGATATCAGACAATCCGACCCTGTTTTGTTTTAGCT
Source organism: Oryza meridionalis (assembly GCA_000338895.3). Taxonomy (NCBI): domain Eukaryota; kingdom Viridiplantae; phylum Streptophyta; class Magnoliopsida; order Poales; family Poaceae; genus Oryza; species Oryza meridionalis. The sequence goes on along the minus strand of CM002527.2, from coordinate 13,338,222 downwards.
TCCGCATTTATTTTAAAAATCGCCTATTCACCACCCCCTCTAGGAGACATCAAGGTCCTTTCAATGGCCACCCACCATCATTGCCACCCTCTTGCGAATGGGTTGACATGCTCTCACTCACAGGGAGGGGTTGCACCGGAGGGAGACGGTGCCGACGCTCAAGCTGGATATCCACCGCCGCCAGCATTCGGGGAAGGAAGTGCAACCGCCCCGAAGGAGATAGAGGAGAGAGGGTCGGGTGGAGGAAGTGATGGCCACTAACATGTGGGTTCCGCTATTTTTTAATCTTTTGGTTTGACTGGCATGTGGGACCATATATTTTTTTTATATTTTAAATTGTTAACTTTTGCTTCATGCTTGTGCTGCGTTAAACGCCACGTCACATGAAAACTAAGTCAAACTAGCCACATAGGTGCCACATCAGCTGAAACCACTTTCCAAACCACCTTGGGAACTTGTTTGTACTGGTTTTGCGAGTTGAGGGGTACATTATATCTAGTATTGCTGTTCAAGGACACAATTGAAACTCGATGTCAAGTTAAGGAACCTAGAGTGAACTTATTCCATCCAAAAGAAACATTACTTAAATATCTCAAAGTTGGTATTCATCTGGGCCGGTCCTTTCCCTCTACTGCCATCCGGCCCACCTCATTCTCTCGCGATACACCAGCCTATTAGGCCTCACCCACGGCCCACCCAGTGCCCTTCGTCTTCCTCCGACCGTCCTCCCCTCGTGGTCACTGGCAGAACTCAATGACATAGACCTTTTTGTTCGGAAGAACTGTAAAGCCATTTCAACTTGCTTCATCGTAGGTCTATCTTCACCTCGGAGCCTTAAGCACATTTCTGCAAGAGAACCAACACATTTTATCTCTTTCTCAGTAGCTTCTTCACGAACTTGAGCTGCAACTATCTCTTTGATTGGCTTGCCTTCAGCTCCCAAAGAAAGTAGTTGGACAAGTTCTGCCTTGATCCTGTCACCGTTGTGAAAATAGGTTCTCTTCTGAGTAGTAGTTCCACAAGTACCACACCAAAACTATATACATCACTCTTCTCGTTCAGCTGCCCATTATGGTAATACTCCGGATCTAGGTAACCAAATGTGCCTTGAATATTCGTGACAATGTGAGTTTGGTCAATTGGAACCAATCTTGAAGCACCAAAGTCTGATACTTTAGCATTGTAGTTTGCATCTAAAAGTATATTGGAGGATTTCACATCACGATGAAAGACCGATACTGAAGCTGCGGAATGGAGGTAATAGAGTGCTCCAGCAGTTTCCACGGCAATTCTTAGACAATCATCCCATGACAAAGAAAAATGGCCGCTTGAACCAGAATGTAGGATATCAAATAATGAGCCGTTGGGAATGAAGTCATATACCAATAGAGGGACCTCGGTTTCAAGACAACATCCAAATAGTTTTACTATATTTCGGTGATTTATTTGGGAGAGAATAGCTACCTCATTAATAAATTGGCTGATCTCACCTTCCTTAATGTGCTTAGACCTTTTTATTGCAACCACGCGTTGATCTGATAAAATGCCTTTGTACACCATACCATACCCTCCATGGCCAAGGATACGTGTAGGATCGCAAGTTATTTGTTGCCTTTTCTAGTTCATCTACAGAGAAAATCTTTGTTTTGTCACTTGCATTTTTGTCCGAAGATATTAGTTGTTCTAGGAGAAGGCCTTGGTTCTTTCTGAAATGCTTCCTTCGTAGTTGCTTTTGTATGCCACTTTTCCATCTATGAATAAAAAACATCGCACTTAAGCTGACAAGCAGGATGCCAAAGCCGCAGCTAAGCCCAATGACAATACCTGTAGTAAGTATGATCGTTAGCTCAGGTTGACATGTTTTGTTCGGTTCATATCCACTTCAAAAAAGAATAGTGTATGGGACTCACCTAATATAAGATTTTGTCTTTTTGTTGAAATACACTGCATTGTTGTGGTATCATACTGTGTTCTATCAGGACAGGCCATGCAACGATAACTTCCTACAATATTATGGCATACTCCTTTGCAACTTCCTGGTGTCATGCATTCATCAATGTCTGCAACATCTTCGTATGACCAGAGATATTTTCTTTAAAAAATAATATCGATACCTTTCTCGATCTCATCTGTGCTAGTGGCTAGTCAGTATCAATCTTTTTTTATATTATACCATGCATTTGTATAATATAAAATCTAAATGAGAACAGAGAATGCATGTTTACTTTCACTAAATTAAAATCAGGTACTGTTCAAAAAGACCACAAATTCCAGAGAGAGAGAAAGAGAAATGATGATAACCTTGACAGCCATTTTGGACATATGGATTTCCTTGAAATCCGGGCATACATTCGCACCGATAACCAATGTAACCATCTGCTGAGTTCACAGCAAACATGTGCTATTGATGCTGACACAAGCATAACCTGATTTGTTTTGCCATGCCTCTTGGCAAGTAAGATTGGCAACAGCCCATTGCACTGAGGCTGATTCACCAGAGCCACTATAGAGTCTAGGCTCATCCGGTAAATTCATCCGATACATGCCCTGCTTGACATATGAGGAATCCTCGATGCCCACAAGCCCTTCATTGACTTTTACGTACTTTACAGTTTATTCGGCGTTCAGTTGGAGGCTAGATGAAGACATGTCTGTGCAGTTCAACTGAAATAGTTTCCTTGCAGAACAGCCTTCTTCTATGCCAAATGGATATGGGATATCGATGCTCCCACACTTTCTAACGCAGTTCTTCTTTTGTTGGAATGGATTATATCCTATTTTAGAAAATCAAATTAAGTGATTTAAAAGTAACTGTTGTATAGAGAGTTGTATAAAATCATGCTGTCCAAAAGAACTCTTTTTCTAAAATCCTACCACTATACATATGCTAGATTATATGTACACATAGGAACTTCTTGGGCTTTTCATCCTTGCTTGAAGAAACGTTTTACTCTAGGTCTAGTTTTCATGGGCCAATGTTTTGGATCATCTATAACATTTTTATGGTTTAGTTCTTTGATTTCATTTGTTTATTGGATGTCCAAGAAACTCTTATATGAAATTAATCACAATTCTCCCAAGTGATATGATGATTAGTGCAGTATCTATCATGCATATTTGGTCTAGAATGTTCTGGTGCTGATCTGTAAATTGCTGGGACTATTAATATCCCAATTCATATGTATGCGGAAATAATTGGAATTAATTCTACCTAGGAGACATGAAATAACTTGGGGTTTGAAACAACACTAAATTGCTGGAATTACTTATAATATGTGATTAACGGGGTACATATTTAGCTCTAGGAATTACTTATAACATGTTGCCCCCTTATTTATTTTTCTTTGAAAATGTGTTGTTTTGTAGTACTACATTGCAGAAGAATCTCCCCGTCCCCCCTTTTTTCAATGTCATTGAAACTCAGATAAAGGAATATCACAAATTACCTCTGTCACGCAAGCAGCCATCCTGTATAAATGCATTGCCTTGGTACCCATCATTGCATGAGCAAACGTAACCAAGTGATTGTGTTAGTGTTAAATAGACATCTGTGCATTTGCTGTGTCTGCTAACATAGGCATAGTTGGTCTTATTATCCATGGTACTGGCGCATGACAGTTGATCCAGGATTCTCCATATAATAAAGGCTCTAACAGTTGTTACATTGATTGTGTTCCACAGGGAGCTTTGGTTAGAAGCCGCATCATGTTTGAGCTCATCCTTGTGATGGCGGACGAACATAAGCTGGAAGTTGTGAGTATGAATGTTAATACCAAAGGTGCAACATCCGGTGCCATTGCAGCCCTGCCTAGCAACAGCCTCTGTTATTCTTTCGTTCGGGCATGTAACGGAACAAAGCTTCGCCGGCACATAGTATTAGGAAACGATAAGCGAACAAACGATAAAGAAATAATAGATCAATCACAGAAGACACGAGATTTAACATGGAAAACCCTCCCAAAGTAGGAGAGAAAAAACCACGGGCACCAGCCAGCAAAATATCTTCACTATATCTGGGGTGAGGTTACAACTCCGCACGGCGGCTTACAAGAGGTATATATATAGTGGAACCCTAAAAGGGATGACGATCCGTTTCGCGGGGGCTCCGCCCCCGCACCCCCGGGCGTCCCCGGGTGCACGGCCCAATGGGCCAGCTTCAGCCTCCGCTCCACTACGGTAGAAGCTGGCCTTTATTAAGTGCAAATGAATTTGGATCACAACTCAACAAACTCCACCTTGAGACAAATTCCTTCTGGTAGCATGAAATAATCCTTTACCCTGAACACAACAAAGACAAAAACACTTTCGGCGCCAAATAGCCTCTTGGGCTAAACCACTATACCAACTAAGCTTGAGCAAAACTCAAACTTAGCAATAGGAACAGACTTTGTCAACATATCAGCAGGATTATCATGAGTACTTATCTTGCATACCTTTAACTTACCTTGCGCGACTACATCACGAACATAATGGTACTTGATATCAATATGCTTTGTCCTCTCATGAAACATCTGATCTTTAGTGAGACATATAGCACTTTGACTGTCACAAAACAAGTTAATGCAAGAATCAACTCCACAAAGCTCAGCAAACAATCCTTTCAACAAAACTGATTCTTTACATGCTTCAGCAATAGCCATGTATTCTGCTTCAGTGGTAGACTGGGCAACAACAGGCTGCAACGTTGCCTTCCAACTCACAGCACAACTACCAATGGTAAACACATAACCTGTGAGTGACCTTCTCTTATCCAAATCTGCAGCAAAATCTGAATCCACATATCCAACAAGCCCCTTATCAGTCCTGCCAAACTTCAAGCAAGCATCAGCTGTGCCTCTGAGGTACCTAAAAATCCACTGAACAGCTTTCCAGTGTTCTTTACCAGGATTAGCCATGTATCTACTAACCAAGCTCATAGCATGAGATAAATCTGGACGGGAGCAAACCATGGCATACATCAAAGAACCAACAGCACTAGAATATGGAACTCTAGACATGTATTCTACATCCTCATCAGTACTAGCACATTGTAAAGCTGATAATTTAAAATGAGGTGCAATAGGAGTACTAACAGGCTTTGTATCATGCATGTTAAAACGCTGAAGAATCTTCTTAATGTAGCTTTGCTGACTAAGAAATAGCAAACCAGCATTTCTGTCTCTAGTGATTTCCATACCTAGAATTTTCTTAGCAGCACCAAGATCCTTCATATCAAACTCACTACTCAACTGTTTCTTCAATGTAGTGATTTGTTCCTTGCTCTTGGCAGCAATCAGCATATCATCAACATACAACAGCAAGTATATAGGTGATCCATTAACAATTTTAATATACACACAGCTATCAAATTCAGACCTCTTAAAGCCATGTGACAACATAAATGAATCAAACCTTTTATACCATTGACGAGGAGACTGTTTCAACCCATACAAAGATCTTTTCAACTTGCAAACATAATCCTCCTTACCAGGTACTATGAACCCTTCTGGCTGGTCCATGTATATCTCCTCCTCAAGCTCTCCATGTAAAAATGCTGTCTTCACATCTAACTGTTCAAGCTCAAGATCATGCATAGCAACAATACTGAAGAATGTGCGAATTGAACTATGCTTTACAACTGGAGAGAACACATCATTATAATCAACTCCAGCAATTTGACTGAAACCTTTTGCTACTAACCTTGCCTTAAACCTTGGAGGCTCGCTAGGAGATAAACCCTCCTTTCTCTTGAAGATCCATTTACAACGAACAGCCTTCTTCTGTTTTGGCAAGTGCACAAGCTCCCATGTGCCATTCTTCTCAAGAGACTGCATCTCCTCCTGCATAGCTGAGATCCACTTCTCACGGTCTCCAGAAACAACAGCTTCAGTGTATGTGGCTGGCTCAAGAGTATTCTCCACCTGTTCAGCACAACTAAAAGCATAATAAACCATATCACATTCCTCAATAAGGCGGACTGGAGCTCCACAACTCCTCTTTGTTCTGCGATGTGCAATAGGTTCATCTTGTGGCTGCAAAACAGGAGGTGAGTGCTGAACAGTATCATTAACTTCATTACCAACAATTTCAGTTTCCTGATCATCCACGTGCTCCACCTGCACGCTAACATATTGCTGCTCCTTATTAGAATCACCTGGTATGATATCTGTGGGCAAGCTGTCATTAAACATAACAGATTCATTGAAAACAACACTCCTGCTCATGAATGTCTTATTAGTTTCAGGATTCCATAACTTATAACCTTTTACTCCTGAACCATAACCAAGAAACAGACATTTAATAGCTCTAGGCTCTAATTTTCCATTATCAACATGAGCATAAGCAGTGCATCCAAAAACTCTCAACTGTGAATAATCAGCAGGCATACCAGACCATACCTCAATGGGAGTTTTCTTATTAAGTGGGATAGAAGGCGACCTGTTGATCAAGTAGCAGGCGGTGTTAGCAGCCTCTGCCCAAAAACACTTGTTCATGCGAGCGTTGGACAGCATACAACGAGCCTTGGAGATGATGGTTCTGTTCATGCGCTCAGCCACACCATTCTGCTGTGGAGTGTACGGGATGGTGTGATGCCTAACGATGCCTTCCTTCCTGCAGTAATCATCAAAAGCATCCGAACAAAATTCACCACCATTGTCAGTGCGAAGTACTTTTACCTCCTTTTCAGTTTGCCTTTCTATCATGACTTTCCACTCTTTAAAAGCAGCAAATGTATCATCTTTATGTTTCAGGAAATAAGGCCACACTTTTCTAGAGTAATCATCAATAATGGTAAGCATATAACGAGCACCACCAAGAGAGGGCTTACGAGAAGGGCCCCACAAATCAGCATGTATATAATCAAGTATACCTTTGGTGTGATGAACTGAGGTATTGAACTTTACCCTCTTGTGCTTACCAAAAACACAGTGCTCACAAAACTTCATGTTACCCTGAGTGCAGCCATCCAGCAGGTTCCTCTTCATCAATTCTGCCATACCAAGTTCACTCATATGTCCAAGACGCATATGCCACAGGTTAGTCTTACTAGGTTCATCTTTAGAAACAGCAGCAGCGGTAACAGAACCATGTAATGTACTTCCTCTAAGGACATATAAGTTTGCAGAATTCATATCACCAATCATATAAACGAGAGAACCTTTAGATACCTTTACAACTCCACCTGAACCGGAGTATTTGTATCCTTCCGCATCAAGTGTACTGAGAGAGATGAGATTTCTTGCCATCCCTGGTATGTGTCTCACATCTTTCAGCGTGTGTGTCATGCCATCATGTGTCTTGATCTGTACAGAGCCAATGCCCACAATCTCACGTGGGTTATCATCTCCCATGCGCACAACATCTCCATTCTGCACAGACTTGTAAGAACTAAACCAATCTCTGTTAATGCAGATATGAAACGAACATGCAGTATCAAGGATCCATTCATCATGTCTAGCAACACAACCAGCAAAAACGACAAGACAATCTCCTGAATCAGAGTTTTCAGCACTGGTAACAACAGAGGCCTTACCATCAGATTTCCTTTTCTCCTTATTCTGCAGCTTCCAACATTCTTCAATGAAATGATTTTTCTTTTTGCAATACTTACAGAACTTTTTACCTCTGGACTTGGAACGGCCTCTACTCTGGCTCTTGTCACGATCATTGCTATCGTTGTAGGTTCTCTGCTCAGATCTGCCTCTGACCTGCAATGCTTCGCCCTTAGAGGACGACACATCAGACTGAACCATACCTTTCATCTTCTCCCTGTTTTGGAGCGCCTCATAAACTTCCGCTAGGGTTAGTTCATTACGGCTTAAAAGTATGGTGTCACGAAAATTTGCATATGAACTAGGCAGTGAGCATAACAGTAAAAGACCTAAATCTTCATCATCAAACTGTACCTCCATCGACGCTAGGTCGGCAACGATCTCCTTAAAGACCGATATGTGGTTCAGCACAGAACCACTCTCCTGCAACTTGTGCGAGAACAACTTCATCTTGATATGCATCTTACTGGTTAGATCTTTAGACATGCAGATCGATTCCAGTTTGAGCCAAAGTTCTGCAGCAGTCTTTTCCTGCAACACTTCTTGCAAAATATCATTAGATAGATGAAGTTGGATCAGCGACAGAGCCTTACGATCTTTCCGCTTCTCCTCAGTGGTCCATTCAGTCGATCTCTTCTTCCCGAAACTTTCCAGCGCCTCATCAAGATCCGAAGTTTGCGCCAGAACAGCCCGCATCTTGACTTGCCACAGCGAGAATCTCGTCTTGTAGTCTAGCAGCGGTAGATCATACTTCATCGATGCCATCGTGAAACCCTAATGTGGGAACCTGGCTCTGATACCACTTGTTAGAAAACGATAAGCGAACAAACGATAAAGAAATAATAGATCAATCACAGAAGACACGAGATTTAACGTGGAAAACCCTCCCAAAGTAGGAGAGAAAAAACCACGGGCGCCAGCCAGCAAAATATCTTCACTATATCTGGGGTGAGGTTACAACTCCGCACGGCGGCTTACAAGAGGTATATATATAGTGGAACCCTAAAAGGGATGACGATCCGTTTCGCGGGGGCTCCGCCCCCGCACCCCCGAGCGTCCCCGGGTGCACAGCCCAATGGGCCAGCTTCAGCCTCCGCTCCACTACGGCAGAAGCTGGCCTTTATTAAGTGCAAATGAATTTGGATCACAACTCAACACATAGTCATTTTCGTTGAGCACCAGCTGGTATATATCGAAGTCACAGCCGGTGATGTTTAGTTCAACATATCCAATGAGGAAAGATTTCACAGGAGGTTCCAATGACATGTTGTACACACTGACATTGGGTTTCATGGAGATGCTGACATTGGGAAAAACAACGTTGAGATACGCTGGAATCAAACAAAGAAATGAACGAAAAGGAAGTTACAGTAAGAAAAATTGACGATCACCGGGTTCAAAAACGTGGTTCAATATCTAAGATTAAACAAAGCTCGAATGGAAGTAATGGTGCGTGTATCTTACCAATATCAGTAGATTGGACGATTTCAGTGGTGTCGTTCCTGAATAACAGCCTTGATGGTTGCGTGGTGTTGTCGCAGATGAGCTCGAAGTCAGGTTGCCTGAAGCAATGGGATGATCCAATGCCAAAGGAGTAGTCGAAGGTCAGATTACCGCAGCTTCTTTGGCAACCCGCAAGTGTGGCAGCAGATGGAAAGCTAACAATACCTTCAGAAGCTTGTGCAATAGGGGCCACAGTAGTAAACACAATTAGGAGCAGCGGAACTAGTCCACCCAAGAAGAGGCTCATCTCCACACTCCAGGAATTCTCAATCTTCAACGCCCCAAAATTCAGTTTAAAGCTTGATTTCGAGGACACTTTTGAAATAACAGTAGTACCGGTGGGCATGAAGGATTTTGATTTGGTGGCCAAGATGGTGTATATGAGTTTTCCTTTATAGTACCTTTTATTATGCCTCTTGGTGAAAGCTTGAATATATTCCATTGTGGTTGTGTTTTATAGAGGATGAGTTCATATCTAACATCACTCTTCATCTGATTAGCTTTGATGGCCCATGTGTGAAAAACAAAAACTATGAAAACCCGCAATTTAGCGCTGCTCCAAGCCCAACGTGTTATCAACCGCATGCCATGACACACGCGGTTTACCTACTGAAATACTCCCTCCATCACATAAAACCCTAACCTAATACCAGATGTGATACATTCTACTACTATAAATCAGATTTATAGTACTATGATGTGTAACATTAAATTCTAGATTTGTTTTTTAGATGGAAGTAAAAATGTTCGCTTCGGTGCAAACGAAAATCCCAACAAGGACAAGATAAAATACAACTACTCCTAGATTGATATAGAATCCGTACGATATCAGACCACTAGGTTCTGAAATCACAACTGGTGCCTAATAAACTCGTAGGAATATGACAAGAATTTAAATAAATTTTATAAAGACTAAAGTGTTAAGGTCTTGGGGACGACTGACTGTAACGAGCACGCAGGATGGGAAAACTTGGTCTCCACCTAGTTGGGCCTACAAATTAAGCCAATTAACCGGCTCTCAGAAGCAAATGTGATGCACCTTCTAAATTATAATCCCTCCATAGATGATTAAAAGTTGCACCGATAAAAAAAAGAAAGGGAGAAATTCTACGTTTACACGTTGATATAATTGGGATAACCTATCTAACCGTCGTCGACTTGGCGGTATGAACACCAACTCGTAGTCGACGACGGGGTAGTCTTCCTCCTCGAATATGAACTCGTCGAGATCAAAGATTGCGCTAGATCCCTCTTGCCGGCTCCCGTAGGTACCGGATGGGGTTTGCCTAGACTAATCTCTGATATCGATTATGGCGGCGTATTAGCTTGTATTGATCTTGTGCCTTTGTGGCGTCTATGGTGGGTGTGTCCCCTCTCCTCCTAGGGGGTCTTGTATTTATACCCATAGATATCCCCTTGTCCAAGTAGAACTAGGGAGATAAATATGGATACGATATGAGTAGTCCTTGTCGTTTCCATATAGAACTCTTCTTGTTTTTCCTTATCCGGAACTCCTTCTATATATGAGGTTTGTTTCCGTATAAGACATGGTATATGGTGGACCCCGCTGAGCTTAGTCGATTACTATTGGGTATGTGGTATCCATAACCCAGACAAGCTACAATATAAAAACCAAATTGAGCCGAGCCTCTCGTTCTTGTCCACTCACACTCCTCTCTCTCTCTGTGTGTGCATCCATCTTGTCTCTGTCTTCGGGCAATGTTGGGACGTGTTGTACATCCAACAAACAGCCCCTGTCGTAGATGTTGCGTCGATGGAGATCTTATTGAGCCCTCTATTGATAACCAAATTTAGTACCACCCTACCAGGGTCAAGTTATAGCAAGTTCGAACCAAATTTGAAAAATACTGGAGCTTTCCCATGAAGGCCAGTCTGGCCGCCGTTATGTGTCCGGTCAGATCGGACAATATATTGTGGTCAGACCGTAGGTGTCCAGGCAGTCAGACCGTCAACACAGAGTCCGAGTTCAATTTAGGATTTCCCATGTTTCCTTGTTTTAGACTAGGATTTCTCGAGCCCTAGTAGGTTTCTAATCCTAATTGGACGTGCATGGGAAAGATCCTGGGGAGTAAGTCCACCCCTCCAATAAATATAAGGGGGTCAGAGCCGATTGAAACAACAATCGGCTATCTATCAACCGTCAAATCCAAATTCAATTAATCTCCCTCCTTCTTGCTATCTATCCCAATTCTATTCTCCTCAAATCGACAATTGTTTGCCTTCTCTCGTCTCTACAATGTTAGAAGATGTCCTAGCTGGCCTGCCGAGCCAAGGACAAATCGACGCACGTTCATTCTAACAGGATCCCTCCTAGGTGTTCGTTCGACGACATCTACCCACTCCCTACGACGGCAGATCTCTGGGTGCCTCTGTAGGTTGCACATAACGTGCTTAAGGTGTGGCGGCGCGATTCTACGTCAACACCCTCTCTGCATAGTAACTCACTCGAAACTAGACAATTGCCTCCATTTGCCAACCATCAGCCACAAGCATCTGCACCATCGCAGGGTAGACATAGGGTAGAAGAGGTGGCTCACTTGGACATGAAGAGAAGTGGTTAAATCACCTCCAAGCTGGCTTGACATTTTACCAAACAATTGGTGAGCGCCTCCAGCACCAACTCATCGGTGGTGCAATCCCGGTCACAGTTGCCATCATAAGTTGCCCATCTTGTCTCCTGGTTCGAAATCCCATGGATAGGTAGCTGTGATATCATATTGTTACGATCCAACTCAAATGTCACAAAACAATACCAAGTCTATAGCCAAACCAAATTGAGATGCAAGTGCTTGAAGTTACAAATCAGCTATAGACTTGGAAGAAGCAGTGGGATTGAGGAGAAGCAAGGGATGATGACTAGAGAAATCAGAATTCTAGGAAGAGGGAAGCATTGGGGAAGAGAGGAGACGGGGCATTCCCATGTTTAAGCATCTCCAAGAAGTGCCTAAAATTAGATTCCAAAAAATTCTATATTGGGGGCATCCCAAAAGATATTGGATTAAAAAAACACCCTCTCTTCCAAGAGTGTCCTAATAATATTTCATCCTAAAATTTTTACAACTTGCCACACCATCACTAACAGACCTTCCTCAATTGATTTTTTTTACTGTACTGGTATCTCCCAAGCTGATCTCGCGCGCAAGAGCGAAGGCAACATGGTGGCTCCATTTCTGTTCTGCTGATTGCACGAGGCTGCAGCTCCGTTTATATCGCGTGAGAGCGATGACGTCAACGACGGAAGCCGATCGCGTGAGGGAACAGAAAGGTATGGCTCAGGCCAATCACAGCTAGGTTAATTAATTTCCTCAGCTCAACGAGATTGATCAGTGGTGTTCATCTTCATTCACTCTTTATTTCGTCTCCCGCATTTGCAAGCAACATAATTTGTGTATAGCAGCCGAAGAACATCTGAATTCTTTCATGAAGAAACCTTAATAGTAGTATGTACAACGAGTACTGGAATCAATATCTGAACAAAGCATCACCAGCCTGAATGCCTGATCAGAGAGCTCCCTCGAGGCCGTCGACGGACAGGGAGAGCGCCTGGACGAAGGCGACACCATGGATGGAACGCCGCGCGCCTAGACGGAGTCATCGCACAAGATGGAGGAAGCGCGTACGTAGACGGACGCCACACCTTGCCTAGCCAATCTCGGCGCCGTGAGTGGAGACGGCGGTGCCTTGGATGGACTCTGTGCCGTGGACGAACACTTGCCTGACCGAACTCAGGCCGCAAAGTCGTGGATGGACTCGATGTTGTGGACAGGAGCTCTATGTTGGACGGACGGCACGGAAGAACCATGACTGTGGCCTAGGTGGTGGCGTCTGCTTCGAGCGAGGAGAGGAGCCAGGGCACGATGACAGAGGAAATGAAAAATTGGGTGCAGGCGAGGAAGAAATTGTTGTGGGTGGTGAAATTTTTCCTGCGATCGTAAGATTGGATCGAAATGCCGAGAGCTACCCAAAATCTAGCTCGATTTTGGGTCTGGATTGGACATGACTAATAATTTTCATAACCGGGTTTAACCATGTGTTGGGAGACTTATTTTAGACTGAAATCCTAAAATTAGACTTTTAGGAGCCTGTTTGGGTATCTATCTCTTGGAGATGCTTCGTCCTCCTCTCTCTGACCGAGTTGGTATTTGTATTGCTCGGTGGTTTGCTCCTTTGGCATGTGTGCTGGGCCAAGCCCATTCCTCCTGCACGCCTGATCACATTCTAAAAAATCCTAATAAATCTTCCTTGTCACATTCTTTCCCCTGAATCCATATCTCAAAAAAAAAAACTGAATTCAAATCCTAATTCGAATCCGTTAAATATTCTGAAACTAAAAACATTCCCAGAAACATTACATACAGACCCAAAGTTGGTATTCATCTGGGCTGGCCCTTTCCCTCTCGTCCCTTCCGGCCCATTTAGGCCTCGGCCCACCCCGTGCCAACGCCCGCCCCTACCTTCCTCTTCCAGTCTCTTCCCCCTTCCCTCGTCGTCACCGGCGGCACCCGCCGCCAGCCACCACCTCCGCCGCCACGAGACCGGCCGCCTTCCCGCGCACCATGAGATCGACCACCGGTTACATTCCTCGCCCCCCCTTGTCCTACTGTGCATTTGTGCCTTCTAAGATTCCCCAATTCTGGTGGCGAATTAGGGATGATTTTTTTTTCTTTTTTCTTTTTCTCTGCGATTCCTGCTTGACTGGCTACAACTTTTGGTGGTTGTCTGGTTACAAATGCATCTCTGAATTCTGATGATAACAATGTTTTTTGTTTCCCGGTGTTTTTCTACAGGCAGATTCGATGTAGAGAAAACTACGGGAATATTGTGAGAGCTAGTGAGTGCCAGATCGCAATTCCAGATTCGGTTATTGTCGGATCGACAACGAATGGTTTGCTGCTATGGCACTGTCATGCACGAGATTCTTTCTAATATGGGCTTTTCTTGTTTATTTCAAGGTATGCTGATCCTCTCTGATTAATTGTTCGTCTACTACTGCTATATATATCTGTGTCTATTTAGTTCATGATCTCATATGGCTGCTAATAATCCAATGGAGTGTTTTAGTAATCATATAATGTTTCAAATTGTGGAAATAGTGGATAAGAGTGAGAAGATTGCTAGAGGTAGAAACTCTCCGACTTTCATGGGGCCTTCAGATAGAAGCTGCAGAAAGTGTTACCCTGACTCTTGTGTTGAATTTACATAGTACTTATAGAAGCATCGTCCAACCATTTCTCACCTAGATGCATATGCATCACTCAATTTACCCATGGGGACAACTTTTGTAACATCATGATAAAATTATTTGCAATATACTCAAGTGTGTGCATGTTATGATCTAATACAATAGCAGTGTAACTGCTTTACTGTGCATGATACTTCGTCAACAAGATATATACTGAATCTAGGAGGGAATATAATCTACCACATTGACAAGTCCATCTGCATATTTAAGACCTATTTATGATTGAAAAATATCCAAACATTTTCCTCCACAAATCGGGTTGAATTTCAGATTATGTATAAAGCAGCTCAGAGTGACTTAGCGTGGCAGTCCAATGGATGAAATGAACTCTTGCTCCAAGCTATAACATTTGTGGCTATTTCCAGACTCAGGATTAGTACTGACACCCAAGTTATTAGCCAATGACTCACATCTATCTTCAGACCTTTTGTGTAGCAATGACTGCATCTCTTCATCATTTTCTGACACAACATGGTATGCCATCAACCTTTTTGTTCGCAAGAACTGTAAAGTCATTTCAACTTGCTTCATCGTAGGTCTATCTTCACCTTGGAGCCTTAAGCACATCTCTGCAAGAGAACCAACACATTTTATCTCTTCCTCAGTAGCTTCTTCACTAACTTGAGCTGCAACTATCTCTTTGATTGGCCTTGCCTTCAGCTCCCAAAGAAAGTAGTTGGACAAGTTTTGCTTTGATCCTGACACCGTTGTAAAAATAGGTTCTCTTCTGAGTAGTAGTTCCACAAGCACCACACCAAAACTATATACATCACTCTTCTCGTTCAGCTGCCCAGTATGGTAATACTCCGGATCTAGGTAACCAAATGTGCCTTGAACATTCGTGACAATGTGAGTTTGGTCAATTGGAACCAATCTTGAAGCACCAAAGTCTGATACTTTAGCATTGTAGTTTGCATCTAGAAGTATATTGGAGGATTTCACATCACGATGAAAGACCGATACTGAAGCTGCGGAATGGAGGTAATAGAGTGCTCCAGCAGCTTCCAGGAGAAGGCCTTGGTTCTTTCATCTGTAGATATCAGTTGTTCCAGGAGAAGGCCTTGGTTCTTTCTAAAATGTTTCCTTCGTAGTTGCTTTTGTATGTCGTTTTTCCATCTTCGAATGAAAACCATTGTACTTAAGCTGACAAATAGGATGCCAAAGCCACAGCTAAGCCCAATGACAGTACCTGCAGTTAATATGCTCATTAGTCAGGTAGCCCTGTTCTGCTCTATTCATATGTATTTTGAGATCAATAGTGTATAGGACTCACCTAATATAAGATTTTGTCTTTTTGTTGAGGTGCACTGCATTGTTGTGGTATCATATTGTGTTCTATCAGGGCAGGCCATGCAACGGTGACTTCCTATGGTATTTTGGCATACCCCTTTACATTTTCCTGGTGTCAAGCATTCATCAATATCTGCAACATCTTGGTAAGATCAGAGCTGTTTTTGAAACAATATTGATAACTTTCTCAATGTCATGTCTTCTGTCCTAGTGGCTAGTCAATATGAATTGGCTAGTCAATATGAATTGTAAGTGGGAATAGAGAATGCATGTTTACTTTCACTGAATTGAAATCCTGTACTATTGGAAAAGGCAACAAATTCCTGTCTGAGAAAGAGAGAGATTATAACCTTGACAACCATCTTGGACATAGGGGTTTCCTTGAAACCCAGGCCTACATTCGCAACGATAACCAATGTAACCGTCTGTTGAGTCCACAGGCAAGCATGTGCTGTTGACGCTAACACAAGCGTACCCTGATTTGTTTTGCTGTGCCTCTTGGCAAGTAAGATTGGCGACAGCCCATTGTATTGAGGCCGATTCCCCAGAGCATATATATAGTTGAGGCTCCTCTAATACATGCATCCGATACATATCCTCGATATATGAGGTGTCTTCGATGCCTAGAAGCCCTTCATTGACGTTTATATACTTCAGCTGGTAATTATCGTTCAGTTGGAGGCTGGATGATGACATGTCTGTGCAGTTCAGCTGAAATAGTTTCCTTGCAGAACAGTCTTCTTCAAGGCCAAATGGATATGGGATATCGATGCTCCCACACTTTCTGGTGCAGTTCTTCTTTCGTTGGAATTGGTTATATCCTGTTTCCAACAGTAAAATCTTATAATATAATAAAAGAGCTTTTTCTAAAAGCACACCACCATGCCTATGGTAGATTGTATACACACAGAAACTTTCTCTTGTGTTTAGTCTGTACCCTAGGTCTTGTTTGGATCGACCAAAGTTTTGGATCATCCAAATTGTCTTTTGGATTTAATTATTTGATTTCAGTTGTTTAGTCGATGTCTCAGAAACTTGCATATGAAACTAATCATAATTCTCCCTAGTGATATGATCACTACCGCAGTATCTCTCTTGGAACATCGTCTGGTCTAGATGATTCTGATGCTGCTTTGTAAATTGCTCGGACAATATATTGG
The DNA here is from genome assembly GCA_000338895.3 of Oryza meridionalis. Classification (NCBI taxonomy): domain Eukaryota; kingdom Viridiplantae; phylum Streptophyta; class Magnoliopsida; order Poales; family Poaceae; genus Oryza; species Oryza meridionalis. The sequence continues at coordinate 13,321,474 of CM002527.2, read as the reverse complement.
GTTTGTTTTTTTCTAATAGAACTATATATTGTGTATGCTCTCTGGTTTTATTAATATCCCAATTACCAAGTTGCTAGTACTTATATCTTGGGTGTTACATAGGCTGAGACTGTAGCTAGCTACAATGTGTCATGTAAGATAAATTGCCTAAAATATAGGTCGTTAATTCTCTTTGTAATTCTAGCTGTTACGGAAGTATTGAAATGCAGAGTGTAGTAACTGAATTAATTAACTCCCTGTAGAATATCTCATAAAAGCAAAGAGTTCACAGTGCTCTCAAATGGAAAAATATGTATGGGAAAACAATTGGAAATCTACCTAGAAAACATAAAATAACTTTGGTTATGAAGCAAAACTAAATTGTTAGAACTACTTACAAAATGTGATTAGCTGAGTACAATTTTTAGCTTTAGGGAATAGTACACATATCGCCCCCTTATTTTTCTCAGCTAATGTGACATTTTGTATATGCTTTCAATTTTGGATAACTTTTATGGCTACATAATTGAGTTTGATCACAAAATTTTACTACATTCCAGAAGAATCCCCCGGTCCCCTCCTTTTGAAATGTAATTTTAATTCTGACAAAGGAAAATGGTATCATTGTGTAGTTTTTGCAGCAAATTAAATTACCTGTGTCACGCAAGCAGCCATCAAGTATGTATGGATTTCCTTGGTACCCACCATCACATGAGCAAATGTAACCAGCAGCCATTCCGAAATCTCCATCCATGCATTTGCTGTTCGTGCTAACGCAGCCATAGTTGGTCCTGTTAACCAAGGCGCTGGCACATGTTGGTTGATCCAGGATACTCCATGAAATTGCAGCTTCAAGAGTTGTTATATTGATTGTGTTCCACAGGGGACTTTGGTCAGAATGCGCGGCACCAGGTTTGTAATCACCCTTGCCATGGCGGACAAACATGAGCTTGAAGCTGTTAGCACCATTGTAAAACTTGATGGAGCAACATCCTGTGCCATTGCAGGTCTGTCTAGCGATGGCCTCTGTGATTCCTTCATTCGGGCAGGTAATGGAGCAAAGCTTTGCGGGCACATCTCCGTCATGATCATGCAGTACCCTATACGTATCGAAGTCGCAGCCGGTGATGTTCATTACAGCATAGTCAAGGGTGAAAGATTTCCCAGGTGCGTTCCATGACATATTGTACATATTGACATTAGGTTCCATGGAGATGGTATGGGAAAAAGCAATGTCGAAAGTTACTGGAGACAAAGAAAACAGTGGAGAGGAAGTTACAATAAGAAAAAAAAATGATGGGTTCTGATATGGGCATAATGATCGCAGGGGAGGACAAATCTATTGCTCCTAATATACATTTCGTTGTTCAAATTTGTTTTTTAGAAGAGCAGTTAGACAATTTCTATATTAAAAGGGGCAGCATTCAATAACACCTTCAATAACTGGGAGTTAAATTTCACTAATATATAATAATCTAGACATATAAAGTAAATTCTCGCACAAAGGACCATGTGTTAAACATGTTTATTCCTATAAAAGGCGGGGGTTATCTGTTATCAGAAGTACTAAAATCTGAGCTCAATAAATTTTTGGGTTGGCATCCCAATAGCTTATTATCTCTTATCTGAAGTTAGTGTTGGATCCTGAATTGAATCAGTAGTATATGATATCTTACCAGCAACAGGGGAATCGACGATCTCAGTGGTGCCATTCCTGAATAACAACCTCGGTGGCCGTGTGGTGTCGTCGCATATGAGCTCGAAGTCGGGCTGCCTGAAGCAATGTGATGATCCAGTGCCGAAGGGATAGTCGAAGGTCAGATCGCCGCAGCTTCTTTTGCAACCAGCAAGCGTGGCGGTGGATGGAAGGGTCATGTTTCCATGGTAAGCTTGCACGAGAGTGGCCACAGCAAACACAAGTAGGAGCAGAGGAAGTACTGCATCAGAGATCCTCATCTCCAAACTCCACAAGTTCCTCAATCTTCAGTGCTCAGAAATTTGATTTCAAGCTTGATTTCTGGTACCTCTTTGCCTTCGGTGGCCAAGACGATGTCGATGAGTGACTTTATACCTGTTGTGCTGCTTAGTGGAAGACTGAATTTATTCCATTGTGAGGGGTATAATGACAACCTTATTAATGTACTCGTATAAAGGTTAAGGTAGGTAGTAAGGTTGGTCCCATGCATTCTTAGAAAAAAAAATACCAAGTTAAAATAGCCACAATGGTTAGCAATCATGAGTTCCTCTACAGTCTACACCATTTCTGCACGTTTTTTTTCCAGGCAGATGTTCATATATAATTGTGCTCATTTGCTTAGTCAACACCCACAACGTTGATGAGTGACCCACCTGTGAAACAAAAATGCCATGAACCGCGTGATCAACCGCGTGCAAGGACACGGTTTACCTAAAAGCAACTAAATTAATGATAGATGTAAAATCCATACAGCATTAGATCAAGAGGTTCTGAAATCATGGCCGATGGCTAATCAAGTCACATAGAGGACTATGATAAGAATTTAACTTTAATAACATAAGGCCTACAAAGCCAATTTACCGGCTTCCAGAACAAAGGAGATGCAAGTGCAACACCTAAGTAAAATAACCCGTCCAGCCGTCCAGGTGATTGCGAGTTCATGCATGATAGCTGGAATTAGATGTAGTGCGTGCATACCAAATTCAACATGGATGGAGGATGTATCATGCAGGCTTCTTTGGTTCGTATAATAACGTTTCTGGTCACATTTCCTTCGCCAAGCATGCCAAAAGCTGGGTGATAAAAAAAATTAGCCACATTTTATATAGCAAAGCGAAACTTTTATTTTTTAAATACAAATACAAACATAAGGGTTCACATACACACTTACACACTCACCCATTTAAACACACACGCACACACTACCCTTATAAAACACCTCCGAAGGACTAATTATTCTTGTTGTGAAACATACCTACTCGGGTTCAAATTTGGTACGTGTAATTGTATTTACGGCTAATTATTCTTTTGGTGATAGACGACGTACCAAACGACAAAGAGGCACCTGTGATGACTGTCAATCTCTATATATATCACCCTATCTCTTGGATGTGCTTATAGGAGTAAACTTTGCGTTTGTTTATTCATATGAGTGAGTTTACATGTGTGTATGTACTAGATGAAGCGTTGCTGCAGGAGTTTAATATGATAATAATAAGTAAAAAAATGTGTAAGATAGCTAGACAACATAAGATTACGTAAGTTAACGTAGTTTATGATAATTTAAATTTAAATAGTATATAGAATGATAATTTAAATGTAAAAGTAAGGTAATATAATTTTTAAGAGAGGAAAAGTAGGAAGATAGTTTAGACCATATATTAATCATTCAAGCACTAAAAACAATTAAGGTGATATGTCTTAACGAGAGAAGAGATAAATAATATTAACTAAGTCAGGATGAACTATATATGTATATATGATATTATAAAACATAATAAAGATATATGTTGAAATATTATGTGAACTATGTGGGATGATGATTTAACATGCTTGCATTAGCTCTAAAATTTAATAAATTATAAAATTATAAATAATATAAAATGTTTGCATGATGTTTAAATGTAATGATTGTTAGTGGATGTTACATGCTAAGATTTAGAATTTAGTGGACTGTAACTTTCTTACTAGCAAGAGAGGATACTTGAATTTGTAGCGTGTTTCTAAAATAAGCGTCTATGTTTCACATAAGTGTATAACTTTACTTGAGATAAAGCAATCCCCCAATTATGTAGTAATTCTACTTTTACAACTGGTCCAATGGATGGAATTTGTTGCTTCCGTATTATTCAAAGAGAACTTCAATCAGTGCCCTTTTTTAGGCAAATCAACGAGGCAGTACATATCTCTACTTGATACGTATTACTTAATTATAAGAGCATAAAGTACAAATCAAGACACCGTATTTCAAAGAATTCATGCTATCCACGCCTAGGCCCTCCCGAATTGGTATTTCCTCAGACAGGATGCCAGCGAGAAAAGCGAGAAAATATATGCAGATACCCGCATACCTGGGCATGCTTGATGTAGGTGGCAGTCTTGTCCCAGGTGATGGCCTCAAGGGAAGCGAGGGCGAGGGCGAGGGCAAGGGTGATGCCTTGCACTTGTTGCTCTATACAGCAGAGTTTGGATAATGGAGTTGTCGAGCTGTGAAGTTCATGAAGCCAGAGGTTCCAGATTTGGTCTGTATGGAAAGATTCATCTCAACACAGTGCAAATTAAGAGAGAAAAATACATCATGACAGATTACCTGTTCAAGTGGGGAGGCAGTGTCCGTTGTGTTCAGGAAGAAGGCACGACTGGCTTCGTCTATGGTATGCCATCAAGAACTGATACATGATGTGATACTCCGTAGATCTTAAGTGGAAATAGCTAGAAGGATGCAAAGGTCATCTCTCGCAATTGCTTATTGAAGCGTATACTGAGGGTGTGTTTAGTTCACGCCAAAATTAGAAGTTTGGTTGAAATTGGAACGATGTGACGGAAAAGTTTGAAGGTTGTGTGTAGGAAAGTTTTGATTTGATGGAAAAGTTGAAAGTTTGAAGAAAAAGTTTGGAACTAAACAGGGCCTAAATGGGAAATGCAATCTGAATCATATTTTCTATACAGTGCACTCCAAATAAGAGGGTGAAACTGTAAGTAAAGACTATTTGAGTTTTTCCTCGGGAGAAAATGCAAGCATATACCCACAGATCAACAATCATGGATTCCTAAATTACCACTCTAAATTGACACTTGCCATCTCCTGTACCCCTTTGTTCCATGGATGGCTACAGTATCACAAACATACGAGCATCCCCCACGTCATCAGATCTTAAGAAAGAAAACTTTTGATGTGAACATACGAGCAGTAGGAAAAGGATCATAGTCAGTTAAACATATTTAGGTCCCTCCCCATTGGTCAAACATCCAATCTAAGCTAGACATATTCTTCGGAGTTAAGAACCAGCAAGTTTGTAGTAAAAAGAAAAAATTTTAAATGGATACCATTTGTCAGTTAAAATGATGCCACGTCATGTTTATATGGCATGCCACATCAGCGCCACATAGGATTCTAGAGGAGTTGTGTCGATTTGGGATCTTAGATAATACACTTTGACAAGTTTTATGATATGGATATGCATTTTGAGAGTTTAGGGACCTAAATAACACAACCTTATAAGTTTAAGGACCGTCTATATACTTTACTCTTTTTTTAAAAAAAGGAAGGCATTAAGGCCAAGCAAAACGAAGGGAACTCTTATTGCCCTAGATCAAATTGGTCTAAGCAGACTGTTCTCCCTTATGCCAAGCTTCTTGCAGTACTTCGTATTTGATCATGTGAACTATTTGACGATGTCGGCCGTTTTGGTTGGTTTTATTATCAGCAGAGATACAAAGCAAAAAAGGAGATGAAAATTGAAGTGACAAACTGCAGTGAGTTGGATTCTATGCCTCCGATATATATATTGACTGACCAAGAATACGTCAATAATTGCTGGTTCTAATTGGCTACTTTTGACAAAAGTTAAGGAGATGCCGGCCTCGGGTACCAACAACCGCAATTTTTTGTTCAGACAAGGGAAAATTCGAAATTCGAAATTAATGTTCTGTTGTGTGGCTATTTCGACGAATTCACACTACCCAATCATGTGCTGGTCATATGTTATCTTAACCACTCTTTGAAAGAACTGGGATTTCCCACGATCGTCTACTTTCTCGATCAGTCAATGATTCAGAGTTTATTTGTGACCTCGTTTTCCCACTTTCATGGAGTGCTAATACATGATTTTTTTTAAAGTAGAAAGGGTAAGAGTATTACCGAATATATTAGAAGGATAGAAGTGGCAAGATCGCTACTCATCTTACATCAACCCGTACAGCAATCTATCAGCACAAAATCAGCGGAGATTCGACGGCTGTCGCAACAGACAAATCAGATATTTCAGATAATTCTCTGATCAATTTTTCTCAGGGAGGGAGTGAAACGATTATCAGGAGGCCTCACTGGCGAGCATGATTGCCTTGACATCGTTGCGATCCATCGCCTCTGCATACTTCTCCTTGAGCCCCTGTATGACTGCACAACGCACGGGGAGCAAAATCCAAACCCGAGCACGGAATCAGTGACCAACAACATAAATAATAAACTTAGGTTTGCACGCCAGGTATATAAATGGCTCAAAGTTTAATATTATACTACAAGTTTATCAGATTTGAGTAAGAGCTGCTAGCACGGTTACTATCCTAGCTAAATGTACAAAGAACAATACCGCATGCAGCTTACTGATCGCATAGCTGTTTTGAGAAAATTAGCAATTTGCCTCAACATTAACATACCAGCTTCAGATATTATTCTTCGTTTTATTGAACCAATCTATACATTAGTTGTGCCAATACGTAGTCTAGTCTTATTAAGTTGCCTCGCCAAGTCGCCATGTCGTTGGCGGCAGCAACACAACGACTGCACGCACAACCCCATTCGTAAGAAAGTCATAACTCACAACCTTATACAAATTCAGATTCCAGTGATGATGCTCTACTACCGAGAGTAATAGTAGGACTGTAGAAGTATACTGTAAATCAGAGAGTTACACTATAAAAAACCATCTTTCGTGGTGGCCATTTTTTATTTTCACTGGTGGTATTTGGAGCCGCCACAAAGCAAAGACCAGTGAAGATAAAGCATTTTCGCTGGAGGTGAAAAATCGCTAGAGAAGTTCAATTTTTGCTGGCGGTCCACATAAGGCAATCGCCAGCGAAGATTATTTTAGCTAGCAGCTGCCTGATGTGGACCGCCAGCGAAAACATATTTTCACTGGTGGTGGAGGCCGCCAGCAAAAAGCTGGTTTCGCTGGCAGCAAGTAAGAAGACCCGCTAGCGAAAATAATTTTGGAGAAAAAAAAATAAAAATCACATTCCCCAATTCACATCCCAAATCACATTTCAAACTACATGTTCTCATTTCAAAATCTACTCCCCAATTCACATCCCAAATCCACATTTTACATTCCTGAAAAAAAAAAACCCAAAATCCCTAATCCATGGAGGACTCGACGTAGCGTCGAGCCTAGGGCTGCCACCACCGTCGTTGAGCCGAGCCGGCCGCAACCCTAGCCACAGAGGGCCGCCGTCTCCTTTGAACGCCGCCAAGCCAGATCTGGCGGTCCGCCTTGAGTCCCGCTACCGGGTCCTCCTCGTCGTTGTCGTCGTCGCCATCGTCGTTGGTGGAGTTGATGGATGCCAGATCTGCCTTGGAGAAGGCGGAGAACACGAGTCGTCACCCTCGCTGAGACGTCCCGGAGCCGCCATCGCCCCCATCCTTTGCCGCAACCGGCCGCCACCCCTTCCCCGCCGTTGTCGCCGCCACTTCTGTGCGAGGTGTGCGACGCTGCTGCTGTCGAGCACCACCACCTCGCGCGCCGCTGCGACCAAGCACCGCCACCCCGCGCCGCCGCCGAGCCACCCCCTCCCCCGCGCCGCCGCGGCCGAGAACCACCATCCCGTGCCGCCGCCGAGCCATCCCCTCCCCCGCGCCGCTCCGTGCCGTGAATCGAGAGGAGAGGGAGAAGGTGGAGAGAGAAGAGGGAGAAAGGGATTTTGGATCTGAGGAGATAAGAAGGCAGAGAGGTTGGTGGGCGGTGCGGGCGCACGTCTTTATTCGCCAATATTTTTTTAGCGGTCGTCTTTACCCACTGCCAGCGAAAACGCTATTTTCGCTGGCGGACACTTAGGTCTGCCTCGAAAAATAGGGTTATTTTTTATGGCGGACGTCTTAGCGTGTCTGCCAGCGAAAATTGTCCATAGCCCTCCACCCCTCCTTATATTTTTTCTGGTTGTTTTAACATATGGCCGCTAACGAAAATTCTAGTGTGACGCCAGAAAAAATCATTTTTTAGTAGTGTTATACTCCATTAACAATATGAAGCTTAGAGTTTTCATAAACACTAATAATTTTCCTCCAAAATCTCAGTAGAAGTCCTGATCTCCAATTAGAGACTAAACTAACTCTGTGAAATGCACCAATTATATGATTCAGATCACTTGCAGACATCCCCTCCACGAGACATCTTGTCTCTCTAATAGATAGTTATTCTTGGCTGACTTACAGATATAAAGTTAAGCACCAAAAATCAATAGATATATGCTATTGCAATTTCTAGAAGCTATCATGGAAAAATAAAAATTCAGAACAGCCTATCCAAGCACTGACTTCATAGCAACTGCTCCTCTGCTTGAATGGATTATGGGCCATGGCAAATGCTGATGAAGCTTCCAATCTTCAGATTCTTCAGGGCGACAAAATGTGATTATATATAAATTACATCATGACACGATCCTAGCTGAATATTTTCCTTGATCAAATGCAGAGGAGAGTCGGCGACTCCACACACGGGCGCGGAGGAGCATGGCAACGCTTGTTGCACCGCAGCATTCCTCTGTCGCCGCCGCCGTCACCGTGGCCGCGCTCGCAAATTACTTAGTAGCTATTCATTCTGGGAATAAGTTCATTTGAGGTCCCTTAACTTGTTAACGAATCCGATTTTCATCCCTCAACTGAAAAACCAGACACAACGGGTCCCTCAACTATCAAAACCGGTGCAGATGAGGTCCCTCGGCGGTTTTGTTTGACATGGGCGGCTAATTTGACTCGGTCTTCATCTGACGTGGCAATTCGATTCGAAAAAATAATAAAACCCACGAGACCCACATGTGAGTTCCACACACAAAATAATAAAAAAAGTGGTGGGACCCCACGGGCCCCACATGTCATCCTCACTCCTCCCTCCTCTCTCTATCCTCTCTCCCCTCTTCTCTCTATCCCTTCTCTCTCTCTCCGGCCGATGGAGCGGGGCGAGCGGCGGCCAGGCGGTCAGGTGGTGCGCCGCCGCCGCCGCCGCACGCCCATAGCGCGACCGCCGTCTCCCTCACCCATCATCCCCGTCAAGCGAGAACCCGATGGAGCCACCGCCGCCGCCGCAGTCTCGGATGCCTACACGCCGCCCACCGCCGCGTAAGAGACTTCGTCTCCCGGCCACCCCAACCTAGCCCCTCCTCACGCCGCAGGCCATGACCTCGACGCGCGACGCCTTCGCTCTAGGAGAGCAGAGCGGGCTGACCCCAGCGTCCGTGCCCACCTCCGTGAAGCGCAAACTTGACGCCGCCGACGGTGATGGCGATGGCGACCGAGACGCCCATAGGAAGGCGGTCAGCGTGGTGGAGGGCAACCTCCAGCCTCAGAAAACCGCACTGGCGGAGCTCCCCACCCTCTTGGTCAACCGCCGCCGCCTCGACCGCCTCTTCCACGAGCTCGTTCGCTCGCACCGCTGGGGCGACGCGATCGGCGTCATATCTGCCGGCGAAGCGGTGTAACCCACAGAACGCGAGAGCCAACCACCACCCACGCCGGCCGACGAAGTTGTACACGGGAGCCGGGGCGAGAAGGGAACACGGGAGTGCCCAGCTGCCGCCCAGCCGGGCACGGCCGCACCGCCGCTGCCCACTCCGAGCGCTGCCAGCGGCAGCCGTCCTTCCCCATGCCACCAAGCTCCCTCCTCACCGTGCCGGCCTTCTCTCCCCATTTGCCTGACACCGCTTGGCCACCCTCAGGCTGCTGCCGTGCTGGGCCGACCGGCGCGCGACCGCCGTCGCCTCTGCCCGGTCGCCAGGTCGCGCCGCCGCATACAGCCTCGCTCCGCCGTAGAAGGGATATAGAGAGAGAAGGGATAGAGAGAAGAGGGGAGATAGAGGATAGAGAGAGGAGGGAGGAGTGAGGATGACATGTGGGGCCCACGTGGGTCCCACCATTTTTTTATTCTTTTGTGTGTAACTGACATGTGGGTCTCACGGGTTTATCATTTTTTTGATCGAATTGTCACGTAAGCACCACGTCAGATGAAGACCAAGTTAAATTAGCCACGTAGGCGCCACGTCAGCCAAAACCGCCCTCAAAACAGCCGAGGGACCTCATCTGCACCGGTTTTGATAGTTAAGGAAACTATTGTGTCTGGTTTTCCGGTTGAGGGATGAAAATATGATTCGTTGACAAGTGAAGAGACCTCAGATGAACTTATTCCTTCATTCTGGGCGGCAAACCCTTTCCGTCAGCCCATATTCCTCCTCCTCTGTTATTGGGCCGTCCCGGCCCATTCCTGCGCGTGCATCCACCTCGTAAATCTCCCCCAATTCCTCGTCCCCCAACCGACTGACCCCAATTCCCCAAATCGATCGCCGGAGGGATTCTCAAAAAAAAAAAAAAAAAAAAAAAAAAAAAACGCCGGAGGAGGAACGCATGGACGGATCCTGCGGTTCTCCACGCCAGCTGAAACCCTAAACTGCTCAGGTATGGCGCGGACCACCGCGGAGGAGGGGGAGGGAGAGGCGGCGACGGGTCCCGGTCATCGTCGAGGGCAAGCCGGCGGCGGCAGCAGCGAGGCAGCCCCACGCCGCCCACGGTGATCACCCTGTCGAGGGCGTCCCAGTCGGTTTCGCCGCCGCCGCGGCGCGGCAAGAGGAAGAGGTCCGGTACCGCCGAGGAGCGGAGAGGAGGTAGGACGACCGGCCGCGATGGTGAGGAGAATGCCGAGAAGGAGAAGGAGCAGGAGGAGGCGGCGGCGGCGCCACATGAGGAGAATGCTGAGAAGGAGCAGGAGGAGAAGGAGGCGGCGGCGGCCTCAGCTTCGCCACCGGCAGAGCATGCCTCTTCTGGGGCGTCATCCGCCGTCAGCTCCCCCCTGCGTTGGCCTTCCCTCCCTCGCACCGTCTTGGGGGAAACTGCCTTCGGAGAGACCATCTTCGAGCCATTCGAGGACATCGACCCGGACATCGTCAGGGCCCATGAGAAGTTGAAAACTAGATACTTTGCTAAGCAAGGTAAAAATCGACTCCTCCCTCTTATGCTCTGAAATGGTGAACTTGGTTGAATTGGATGAACTATGGTTAAATTTGCAAAGCATCTTCTAATATGCTCTTTATTTCTACTGAATTGGATGTGCTCTTTATTTCTACTGAATTGGATGGATTATTTGACTTAATTTGAATGCCACTTTAATATACCAGCCTGTATGAAGTAGAACTTGATGTTATATGCACTGTTAGTCTTATGCACTATGTAACTGAAATGGTGAACTTGGTATATGTTTCAATTTGCATATCACCTTCTCTATGTATATGTGCTTTTTATTTCTACTGAATTGGATGCATATTTAACTTAATTTGAATGCCACTTTGTCATATATATGTGCACTATGATTAGTGGGTTTCTTTTTTTCTTTTTTTTGTTATGCAGATGTTTTCTATTATGTGTGGGTCGTGTGTGGTCAATCGTGGGCGTGCTATACTGTTTTTACCACTTGGATGCTGGATACTTGTTAAATGGACACATGAATTTTCTTATCTGCACTAAACCTGAATTACCATCACTTGAGCTTGTAATGCATACTCTGCATGAATGTTCATTTACGGATGGAATAAAACATATTTTTGTAGTCTGCCTCATTTATGAAGTGCTTCACATCATGTTGTCATTGCATTTGGACGAAAAGCAAATCATATTAGCAGATTGGTTTATGATTTAGCTTGTTTGATAATGTAATCATGTAGGTGTAGAACTCTCTGACAATAGGTACAAACAATAGCTATAGGATACTATGACTACCATATTCGCATCAATCAATCTCATAACTCTTAAGGTTTGGGGTGAGCTTCATAGTTCATACTCATTTATTCATCATCCACAATCTGAATTGTACAGTATGAAGATAGGCCTGATCTTTCAAGGTAATTTGAATCCAGAAACCTCCTTATTTGTCGGCATAGCTTGCCTCCTTTGACTCACCCGCCAAAAACCTAGATTACAAATTTCTTTTTACCCTGCAAACACTCAATACACAAAGGTGAAATAGGGATTGTCCAGTTATCGTGTGCCTACATTTGGTACAAAACCAAAGATGAACCCTAGATGGATTCCTCAAGAACACTCACAAACGTTGCCAAAGCCATGATGATGGTTTCTGGTATTATTTACTCAAATATTTAATATACCCTCTTAGCTGCCCATTGGCCTACGACATTTATAGCCTGACGCTAGCTTCCCTAGTTTAAGATCATATTTGAGCTCTCTTAAAAAAATAAACAATATGGGTTCTCCTAAAAAATCAACAGGAGTACGATATTTTGCACTAGGGTGGATGTTGGGTTGGCTGCACTCTTTTTTTGGATTTGTTTAAGGTTCCAATGAGCCATTTTCCCAACTGGTAATAAAGTTATCAGATAGATGGTTCAACCACATGGATGTTTTTGGGACATCCAAAACAAAGTCAGAAAAGAAAGTCGAAGTTGCTTGGACTTGTGCTCAAAGTACTAATGTCGATTCTTATGATCGGCAATAAAACTTATAGGATGCACAAGCAAATTTGCACTGGACTCTTTCTGTAAACATATAACATATTGTTAGGACAGTAGGCATATTGAATCATTGAATTTCCTTGTGTTATGAAATATATAAATATTTCCCTGCGTGAACTAGTTTCCTTGTGTGAAGAATGGTTCAAAAATATTTTTCTTCCTCTGCATTATATCATTACTAAAGCTATGACTACTCTCAGATCGGCAACTCAAGTTAGCTTCATTGGATAACAATGTGCGGCTTTCTTGCTTCATAAATCCAAGATTGAACCATGTCCGTGAATCAGCTACCAAGCCAATTCTTCAAATTGCAAAAGTTGTTCTGGGTTTGTCTTCATATATTGGTTAGTAATACACATCCTCTTATTGAAGGTTCCTATAATGTTTTCTGTGAATATTTCTTTTCTAACCAGTGTATGCATTTGCAGATGGTAAGCTGTTGAGACAGTCCTCTGGTTTTCTAATAGAATGGGATGCGGAGAGTAAAATTGGCATTGTTTTGACATCTGCCCTTGTGATCCAATCAAAATCTCTATCCTGTGATCAGTGGTTGGTCAGAGATGAATATGCTCCCCATGCTAAGGTGTGCTTACATCCAACCTCTTTCCTTTGGACCTAGGGTGGTGTTTGGTTCAATCACGTTAATGTAAACGTAATTGGGAATGCTTCTGCCGGTAACTGATTACAATGTAACCGCTTACGTGCTTTGTTTGGATAGTTGCTGTAACGGATACCAATTCATTCCCGCTGTTTGGTTAGACAGTTAGGTAACAGACTAGCAGGTGCAAGCAAAACAGGTGTCGGTTGAGAATTCAAATTCAGAAACCGATACCCAACGAGAAAATACTTAATATGGAGACTTCTGTTGGATGCAAATGCAGTGAACAAGCACAACACTGTCACTTCTATTTGGATGCAAATTTTGACAGCAAGAATTCAGGAGAAAGATATAATATTTTGCAAAATATAATCAATGGCACATCTTCAAAATTTAATCAATAAAGGATTGGACGAACAATTGACATGAGTGAAACTATCAGGTTAGTTAACAAATAAGCTAGAGTAGTACTTTTGTCTCAAAAATAGGACAGTACTTTGATCACAGAATATGTACATCGACATGGTTCAAGCAAATAAAAGCCGAAGTATTGAAAATAAACATCTTTAGCACATAGGAAATAGATAGTGAACATATATGGTCTCCAATCCCCAAGACTTGTGCATATATGGAATTCTGGGTTTCAAACATAGATAGTGAACATCTTGTAGATCAAATGCCTAACATCCAGCACATCAGTTTTTCTTTGCCTCATCTGGTAACAAAAAAATTCAGAAATTAGTGAAAGAAACATTACATGAAAGAATATATAGTGCTCAGCATCACACCAAATTAAGAAAAAAGGTGGCATTTTTTAATCTTAGGAGTAAAAAACCATAGACCTTCAGGAAACTGGCTGCACAAGTAATTGGTAGAAAAGCTCTGTTTTCTTGAACCACTTTTTTATAGGTGCAAGCAAGCAAGAAAGGCGTAGGCACATACTCCAGCTAGGAGTAGTTTGGAGTGAATATTATATTACTACTTATGCTCCCTTAGGTTAATTCCTATGACATTGAGCTGGACAGCTGGACCCATACATGCATTATTTACAGCGTTCGCGGAAAAATACATGCATTATACTGGTAAATGGTTTCAGACAAATAGGTCTCCTTTTCTTGACCTATATCTTCCTTTTATCCTGGTTGGGACAGTTACTTTTATGTGCGTACCATCCAATGCACCTAGGCAATTCTACAATCCAGAACACCACATCAATAAAATATGGTACAATTAATAGTGGTGAGTTTTTTGAAAGGAAATGTGATTTATTTTTTAGAATGTGCTACCTTGAAATACTTCCATCTATCATCGGTGGTGTTCTTAGGTATAGGTTCTGGCTTCTTAAGTAGAAGTTGATGAAGCCTCAAAACAGCTAGTAGGCATAAATTGAAATGCCTACTTACAGTCTCTCTACTTCGGTAAAAAAAACTTCCCTATTGTTCTATTCTTTAAATGGTAAGATAGTATATATAAGAATGAAGCTACTGATTCCTCCAACGGCATATTTCTTGTATCCTCAATACCTCCGACGTCTCTAAGCATGTCACATAGAATGTGAAATGTCCTCCTGTCCATTCGGAGCTCGCTTATACAAGCAATATCACTCTCACGAGTAAGCTGGAATAGTCTTTCACTCCTAAGTTCTCTAATTCTGATCCTCCTCTCTATTTTCCAACATTTTCTCTTATATGAAATCAAGAACAGTACAGCAACATAATAATACATAAGTATAACAGCAATCATCATATTTCTAAGCCCTAAATTTCTTCTCCGCGTTTTGGTACTTAAGGGAAGGCGAGCCATAGCACTCTACAAATACATAAAACAAAAGCATTAACCCTATGTCCAGAACATATCCTGGTAGCACACATAATACATCAAGCTACCATTCAAACAAAAGACAGTACATTTTTTTTTTGTTGCTAAACATAAGTAATTCACCAGAACACAATATCAAGCATCTATTCAAGGAGCATATTTACATGTATGTGCTGTTTTACTGGAACATATTCTGTCAAACAGACAATACGCAAAACTTCTTTCCCCAATCTGATATTGTGCAAAATAATATATCACCTGGCAGTAATGAAAATCAAAATTTCAAAATCTAGATAGTGAAATGAGTTGGTCCAACTTCCCTACACAAAAAAAAAAGAACCATGTACTGATGTTCAACTTTCGTGCAATCAAGGAAAATAGATTCTACATAACCCATGAGAACTTATGAAGCAAACAGATATGAGGCAGGAACACATGTGATTCGCTAGTATAAACTACTATTCCCTCCGTCCCAAAATATAACAACTTTTAGCCCTCAGGATTTGTCCCAAAATATAGCAACTTCTCCACCAACATTCTCTTCCCAACCAATCACAACCCTCCACCATTCACTTTTCCCACCTACCTCCACTACTCATCCAATCATAATCCTCCACCACTCACTTCTACCTACTTTCTTAATAACCGTGTCCAACCCTAAAACTTCTTATATTCTGGGACGAAGGGAATACATGATTTTTTAGAAGACTATCACAAGATCATCACTCACCAGCATCACAAGTATATCATCATAAAAAAAGGTGGTTTCAGTAGGGGGAGGGTTCTCACCGGCGAGGTGTTCGTTTGATAGTGGCAACGACGAAAGACGGATGTAGTTGATGGCTGCAGAATCTTTGACTAGCCTCCTGCTGCACGTCCTCGCCCTTCTCGTCAAGATCCAGTCTCCATGGAGTTCCTCCCGTCAAGATCCACTCGCCAAGGAGGTGGAACTCCGGGGAGGTGGCAGCGCACGTTGGACGGGGGAGAAGGGACTCTGGAAGCGGAACTCCCAGAGGTGGGGAGCACCGACGCGCCGGCCTGGCCAAGCGGTGGTGGAGCGCACTTGACGGGGGAGCAGCGGAGCGTGCGGGGCGAGGGGGGCAGCGCCAGCGACGGGCGCGGGGCGAGGGGGCGGCGCCAGCGACGCGTGCGCTGCGAGGGAGTAGTGGCGGCGGCGCTCGATTTGGAGGTGCTAGGTCACGCGCTCCTCTCTGTATCGGTATCGCATTCCGCCCGTCTATGAGCGTAATCAGATTTGTATTGGGTCGGAATTCGTTTGCGGGCTATCCGATTATGGTCCATCTGAAACAAACGAGTGTAACGTGATCTATTCACGGTGGGAACTGATACGGGCCAAAAATGACGCAACCAAACAGCTCCTAGATGGTATGCAATGGGCGCATGGCAGCGAGGCTTGGAGCATAACTTGCGACTCAATTGAGTTGAGAGCAGGCGCACAGGCTGATACCAAATAGTGTGGTCTAGGAAAAACAGAAATTGGTAGGCAGATCACTCTCGAGTTGCCGGAGGCTGATACGAAATAGTGTGGTCTAGGAAAAACAGAAATTGGTAGGCAGATCACTCTCGAGTTGCCGGCTTCTTCGGAAGATTGAGGCTTTGATCGGCTTTGTTGTGCAAGGCCCTTTCTAATATCTTTGTTGCTCAAGTCCCTAATACAATACCAGACCCCTTTATCTTGGTGCCAATCTACTAATTAGGAAATCTAAGACAAACTAAGAATAGGAAACAAAATCCTAAACCACCTAAACAAACTAGAGTTAACATATCTACTGATTACTTCCTGTGCCTATGGTATTTGATCCCATAATGTCGGTCCATAACATATGTTTTCTGCAATGAATTTTCAGGTTTGTGTTCATTTGTCGGATAAGGCTGATACAACTGTAGTTGCTGACCTGCTGCACTATGACAAACATTATAATCTTGCTATATTCAAGATTTCTATAGATCTATCTGATCAGATACCCTCTTTTACTAGTGAGCTAAAGTATGCTCAAGAGGTTTTTGTACTTGGAAGAGATGAGGATCAAAATCTGAGTATAGATTATGGCAGTGTGACATATAAGAGTCCAAGCAGCTTACATCATCATCATTATATGTTCATCAGCAGTGGGGTCAGTAAGGTATCAATTTTGATTTTCATGTAGTACAGTTT
The DNA here is from genome assembly GCA_000338895.3 of Oryza meridionalis. Taxonomy (NCBI): domain Eukaryota; kingdom Viridiplantae; phylum Streptophyta; class Magnoliopsida; order Poales; family Poaceae; genus Oryza; species Oryza meridionalis. The sequence continues at coordinate 13,304,482 of CM002527.2, read as the reverse complement.
GTCTTTTATTTTGGTCTTTATTAACTTGTGTTGTTGATAATTCTAATATTCGTGGTTTCAATGTTTTAGTTTGCTATAGGAGGACCGGTCATCAACTTTGACGGACAAGTCCTTGGAATATTCAGTCTTCCAGAAATGGCATTTATACCTTCTTGCATTATACTGAAATGCTTACACATGTGGAAGAGATTTAAGTAAGTTATTCTCTCTGTTGTATTGTTGTATGATTTTACCTAATTCATTCTGATGCATAAGTTAATATTAAACCATCCTCTTTTAACATAATGTTTTGATTCCAACTTTAAACATTTTAGACATAATATTTGATTTTAGCTGAAATAGATTGTTTAAAATGGTTGTATGATGATGTTTTGCCTCTTCAAATCTCATTATGATTATTTCGTATAGTTGCATTCCTCGTCCGCATGTTAAGATGAAGTTTACTGCCATTGCCCTACTCGACCCTGCTCGTATAGAGAAGATCTCTCGGAAGTGTGATATTGATGCTGGTCTCATTGTTACACAGGTGTACATTGTTCATTGTTGCTTATTTCGTGAAAATATGTTCACTTCCATGGTTCTTTTTTCTATTATGCATATTATCAAATAATTAAGTGTCAATTGAACCATAGGTGTCCGAAGGATCAGTTGCTGAGAAACTTGGAGTTAGAAATGGTGATATTATCAAATCTTGGAATGGAATTAGCATATCTACCACGATTGAGGTAGATCTGGTGCATATTCATTGTATTCCTATAAATGAGTAATAACAGCAAGTATTTTTAGTCTAAGATATAGAGTAGAGATGAAATCTAATAAAAGTAGTAATAGTAAAGGTTGGTGAAGTACACCTGATAGAAACTATATTTCATGTGTATTATATTGTCTTTTGTTCTTTATCACCTGTTATTTTTATTACTATTGTCAGTTGGAGAACTTCTTGTTGCATATTGGCGAGGAGCATCTGGATAAAGGAAACAACATTGGTTCCAGTGTGGATCTATCAGTAAGTATAGTTTCTTGTTCTTACCAATGATTTAATATACTATATGTCCCTTCATATTAATATTTAATTATGGAACACTACTGAGACAAAAGAGAAGATCAAACATACAAATATAAGATAGCATTTATTTGTAAGGTTAAAAATGTTGGGCTATGCACGTAAATAAAACTAAAAAGAATTGTGAATAGTTTCAGTTTTGTATAGTTTATGTTGCTATCTTACCTGGCAAATTGCAAAGATCTCATATTTCCATGAAATGAGCTTCATGGAGGTTCTTTTTGTGTTTTCTGTCTTTCTGAGATTAAAATCTATTTGTGGTGTCAATTTCTTAGCATTGACAAATACATTAATTTTGAAATTTTAGGTTGGTATATTCCACATACGGAAAGATTCTCATGCCACACTCAAGCTGACAGTAAATGTGTCGAATGATGATGAAGTGGTAGCGAAAGGTATATATATGTCATTTTAATGTTTATAGTGCTGAGAAAAATATATATGCGTTTGAGGTTTACTGCTGATATGATTATATGATTTATACATATTAGGATTCTAACGATTTATTTAGAAAAGTTTCACATTATGAAAAAATGTGCAAGCGGATACTTGTATGTTTGTTTTCACCATTAACAGATATTTAGAATAAATACCTTAACTGTAATGTTTCTACTGTCTAGGCACCTATAATGTAACTCCCGGAGACTGTACCCTGGTAGATGATGAAAACGTGGTACGAGGTGAGTTAATCTTATTGTTTGCTGCTAAATGTTAAATGTTAAATTAAACATATTTTACATATGTTGTGAAGAAACTAACTCTAGCATAAGAAATCGTAGCTGTCCTCATAAAGTGTTGCCTTTATCAAATACTTTTCCTATTTAAGTTATGTGTTTAACTAGTTTTGAAGTTCTTTTGAACTCTCGAGGACACAACAAATGCACCGAATGACATTTTACTGTATGATTAGTCTGGGCCTTTAGGATATGAGAACTTTATGGATGGGACTGCATATTTGGCTGAGTTCGGCACTCCATATTCCCAATCCACCTCTCTCGTTTTCCGTGTGCACACTTTTCAAACTACTAAACGGCATGTTTTTTTCAAAAAATTTCTATGCGAAAGTTGCTTTAAAAAGTTATATTAATCCATTTTTCAAAAAAAAAAGCTAATACTTAATTAATCACGTGTTAAAAGGCCGCTCCGTTTTGCGTGCAGGAGGGATGGGTTCCTATCCTGCATTGCTTAACACAGTATGGGATGAGAGTTTTATGTGGGCTGCATTAGTCTGAGATGTGAAAATGTGTGGATGGGACTTCATTGGTTACTGTGATTGATTTGTATATTTTCTGGCAACTTGTACATTGTTTTTTTTTTACTTTCAGGAGAGGAGGCTACTCGCGAAACTGCTACTGATGAAGTTAGGGACATTGAAATTTCTCCTTTGTCTGAGCATGTATGTACTGTGTCATCCTAAAAATGTTACCTTTCTCGTGTGTAGTCGACTCAACAATGATGAAAATGAAAATCTACTTTCAGGGTATAACAGTCCTTTCTGATGAAAATCTACTTTCAGGGTATAACAGTCCTTTCTGATGAAAATCTACTTTCAGGGTATAACAGTCCTTTCTGATGAAGAAGTTTATGATAACTGAAGACGGTTTAGTCGGCTCTTGATTTTGTAGTTGCACATGTTGTGTTTTGGAACTGAGGCAATCTTTGTTTACACTGACCAATTGGGTGTACAAGAAACTGAGCTTAGTTCTCTTTCTTGTAGCAGAGCCACTAGTTATCTGAAGTGATGTTCTGGACATGTATATATTCAGTGGAGAATTTAGTTTGATGTGACTCTTCTATACAATTTTCATGGTGCTTGGAGCTCTGGATGCCTATGTATATGATAACGATATGATACGGATATCAGTTGGGTGTTTTTTTTTATCTCATTGACTACTAATTTTTCTACAATTTTGGCGAGCACTAGGTAAGCCGTGTAATGGTTTTGGCTCGACATGGAGGTTTTCCTTGGCAACCTTAGGATTAGGTTTGGTAAGGGATCTATGATGATGCTACGTATTAGGAATAAGTCCACTTGTTGTACCTCAACTTTTCTTTGAGTTTGTTTGACATCCCTTATTTTCAATACCAGAAATCTTTACTCCTAAACTATATGGATGCTTGGTTTCGTTGATGTGATATTCTAGTTAGGAAAAAAAATATTAAAAATATATGGGACCAATATGTAAGTGAGAAGAAAAAAATATGAGACCCGCATGTAAGTGCCCTCTTCTCTCTTCTTTTCTCATCCCAACCAAAAAGTGCTTGATGAAAGCAGCCGACGAGTTCACCCAATCTTTAGGAGAGGTGGAGGCGTGAGAAGGACAGACAGGCGGCCGACGAGCTCGTATGAGCTCGAGCTTGCCCGACATCTAGGGAGGCAGAGGTGGAAGTGGGAGGGAGAAGGCGGACGGTGAGCCCATCGAAGAAGAGGAGGGAGGCGGGGTGTAAGATCTCGAGTTTTTAAGCTAGTCTTAGTCATGCTAATGTCTTGGTCACACTGGCTGAGAGCGGTGTTGATCGTGCCACGATGCTGCCCGGGACATATTAATGTATTGAATGGTGGATCGTGGCTACTGCCAAAGTTGCAATCATTATAGTGACTGCATCTGATCCCAATCCGATAGAATGATGCCTCATGCCCTCATGCCATATTAATTGTTTTGTATCTTAGAGAATTGGCTCATGAGTATTAATGCAAGAATTAAAAAAAACTTATTTTTTATAGAAGCATTTGTTATATGTGGGGCTTTATATTTGAATATAAATGTTATGTTTTTGACAAATTATCATCTAAATCTTATTTATGGATATTTTTCATGCCAACATATTTTCTCAGGTTTTAGGCTCAACTAAAAAGGTGTTATGAAGACATAAAATTCATATATAGTGCAAGCCGTAACCTAGAGTCGGCTACACGGATTTTCACCAAATACGGATGAATATTTATAAATAAGCTTTAATAATTATTGGCTCTCTATCTTGTATTGGTGGTTATTAGTTTATTAATCTTTTCCTGTTTTGTGCTCTTTGTTAAGAGGATATTTTATTTCCTGAGAGGTTGGTTATGCTTTTTGTTGGACGAATACTGTATTAATAATTGACGATAGCTTTTTTAAGCCTGTGATTTATTCCCTTGTAAAAAAATAATTGTTTCGTGAGTTTTGCATTAGTGCTAACTGCTGAGGTAAAAGTGAGACAGACAAGAAAAGCTAGCGAAACAGACACGGAGCGTCCGCTTTGGTCTCATGCGGGATCCGGCCCACCTCGCACGGGCCTTCCACTAGTCCACTAGCTGTATTCTGCAGTTTTGAGCGGAACGGCCGGCCAAGATTAGATTAAAACTAGAAAACTTGGTTTCTTTGATTATATATCTATTCTTAATTTGATTCGCAACCATATACAAAAGCTCGCGGTACAAACGATATAGTCCAACACCAGTCTCTCATGAGGTTACCAATCGGCAGGAGCAACCTTTACAGCTTCAGCACAGTTTAAACCTAAAAATAATAAATGATAGAGAAATGGCTTAGACTGGTATTATCAAAATTGAAACCTGCATGGAACGAAAGTAGTAGGTTCTTGAAAATAAAAGCTAACAGGACAATCAAGTTAAATCTTTGAGTTGTATTTCGGATGTGAGAAATTTCACTTTAGATTCAAATTACATAAAACAAATAGACGGAAAGTAGTACGAGGATACTTATGCAATTAAGCAACCATAGCATGCAATTTTAGGTGCAACAAAATATAGCTAAGTTATCATGGTATATCACATGGATATATATGTGTGTAGGACCTGAGCGCCTGGCTTGGTTCTTCGGCCCACATCACTGGGTTGCTTACAAAATAAACAAAAATTTAACGCTAACAGGATGATATAATGCAATGTATAATTTCTTGCAATTATTGCATTTTCAGCTAAAACTGTATTTTTTTAGATTCACCATGGTTGCACAGACAGCATCACATACTTTACTGTACCATTCATTTAGGCTATCCTTGATATTTGATAATTTGCACCTACTTCAATAGCAGCCTCCAGAATGCATCCTTCTTGATGACCACTCTTGATTAGCCTATCCTCTCCCTCCCTCCCAGTATGCAATGCTGAGCTGCACATATATCTTCTTGGCTGTGTGAGGCAGCATTAACAAATTGAGTGAATATGCAATGTTCACCAAAATCATCTAATGGCTTAATACAACGACAATTATTTTAATATACAAAGTCAGAAGGCAATATAATTTGAAAAGTTAATTTGGACCTCAAAACAGCATAAACTACTTTGTATTCCCTGCCAAACTGTATGAAAAAAAATAAACATATAACGTATCTTGGTCAGTAATAAGTGTGGGGATGAAATCTATATACTACAAAAAATGGCAACGGCTCTGATACTTCCTAAGATAAAGAGAATGATTTTAGCTATTTGTCAAAACTACTGCAAGTATAACAAGTATATAAGTGGTTAATAAACCCTAGAGAAAATCCAGCCCTAATCCCAAAAATGCTATCAACAAACGCAACTTCCTCGAAATACCATCGTACAAGTGCTTTTCTTCCCGAAATGTCATCACAATTAATTTACCGTTTAGTCCGCACGGTTAGAATTTTTTTACCAGAATGACCAGATTACCCTTACTCCAAATTTTACTGTCCAGAGACGGTAAAAGAACTGATGGGGAAAAAAAGAGAGCCCTAAACCTAACTGACGGGGTGACGACGGCGGCGATGCGGCGCCCCCGGGCGGTGGCGCGGGGGCCCCCGGCGGCGGCGATGCGGTGCTCCGGGGGCGGCGGCGCGGGGCTCCTAGGCGGCGGCGCGTGGCTCTCAGGCGGCGGCGCGTCGGTAGTAGGCTCTTAGGTGACGGGCGGCGGCACAGGGGGTGACGCGGGGGCTGCATGCGCTGGTACGGTGGTCGCAGGGGCCGGCGAGGAGGTCGCAGGCAGTGGCGTAATAGTCCCAGCAGGTGGCACATCCCTCTCATGTGGTTCCATTTTCCTCCTTTTGTTTGGCTTCATTTGAAGAATTTGTACTGTATGATGTGAATGAGATATTGGTGGTGGAATTGTAGATGGATTGGACCACAGTGAAGGGGAGCATGAACATGAGGGGATGGATTCATCTTGGATTCCAGATGGGTATGCCTTTCACCTTAGGCCCTATGAGTAATATACTTGTATTAGGGAGTCAGACTAGTTACATTTTTCTTCTCACACATCGACGATGTGTTCATTAACAGAATGGACCCATCTTGACGTGAGAATAATGGGCAAGACATGTAGGCCTGAATTTCCGGGTGGTTTTTCTTTCAAATGGCCTATTGATGCAGACGTAACAAACTTCAAAGATTTTCTGGGTGATATTTGTGAAAAATATCCATGGGGTTTAAATGAAACTGTATCCTTGCATTATATTCATGCTAGTAGCAAAGAACTCATTCCAATGTGCAAAGATCAGGACCTGACAGCAAGCAGGATGACTAATATTGTCATTCTAATTCTTGGGTGCTAAACAGTTGTTGCTTTCTTTTTTCAGTTCAAGCAGGACGACTAATGTTGTCGACGTGATGACTGTTAGGCTTGCCTATGATATTGGTTTCTACCTTTCCATTTTATGTAGGTGAGCTTAGCTATTATATGTAGATATGTTGTTTATGCTTGGCATCCCCGTGTCATCTGAAGTATCATGATGAATATTATACCAATATCTGTCAAAGAGTCATTTTTCTAGGAGGCATGGTTTGGTGCGGGCCGGCTAATTTTAAGTTTCTACATGTTGCATTTACGATAGAATGCTAATTTTCCTTTTCAGGACAAAAATAATTTTACATTGTTTATTTTATGCCTTATATTTACTTAATTAAGATAACTTCCTTTTACCCTCCCTAATTTTGTGTAAAACTGTCATTGTGTGTTCCTTAATTTTTTTTATGTGTTTCTTTTTTTTTTCTCTTGCTGAGTTCCTGTAAGAAAGAGCTGGGCAGTTCAATGTTTGCTTGATTCGGGCAGTGGTTTGCTTGATTGTTAGCTGATGGGGAATTCGCATGGTCCAGTTTATGGACTATTTTTTTTGTTCCAGTTGGTGCATGTGTCTGCATTTGCACATGTTTCCATCTTTTCGCTTCCATTGTTTGCTTTGAGTCAATTGGGTCATGCGTTATGAATGTGTTGGCTGTATTGCGATTCTTTTTATACACGGTTTACATCTTTACTTCTTTTTAATGATAGAATCCATGCTTCGTAGAGTTCATTAGGTGGCTATAACATTTTAGTTTTGTTGCGAATAACTTTTCCATAACTTGATTCAGTGAGCTGCAGAGGCAAGCAATTGCAGATATTAAAGATTAAAGTGTCATTACAACTGACTCTCATATTAATAAATGCAGGGTCATTCATTGATGCATTTTCCTAGCCTGTTAACTGCATCACAACACCGAGCCCAAATTGGAAAGAGATCATGGCCATCCCATCAAGTTCTTGCAGGACCTTGACCAGGTCCCCAAAGTACCTATTTTTACCACCTTGCAACGCAAATTTTCTCCGAATGCTCAGTTTTCCTATGCAAACTGTGCAAATTTGTGGTGTTTTCTATTTTGTCACAGCCTGACAGCAAGCTGGTGAGTTTGCTGGACGACCTGGCAGACATGGAAATCAGCTTCAAGTCACTCCAAGTCAAGCTTTTCAGAGTTAAGTGCTATTTTCTCAACTAGATTACTGCTTTCATTAATATTTTAAGCACATTTGCATTTCTATATGCATGGTTGGAAAAAATAATGTTGTAATTTGACATTTGAACTTTACTGGTATGGTCAACAGAATCCTGGTAAATCTTTAGTGTTGGATAGTGTGGTGGGGATGGATTTCTCACTAAGTGATTCTGGTATGTTTCAGGAAGTAGTTACTATCGAGTTTTGTGATACCTTCCAGTTTTATGTATTTTCAAAAGCTATGTTTGGGTTGGAGGATGCTACCTACAGGCATCTATTATCTTAAAAAAAACTATAGGTATCCTCAGCCATTCACCATAGGTGGTGCCGTGGTGCAACCTTCAGCAAGAGATTTATAGATTTTTTGTAATTTATCTGCTCTTTTGTCCTTTTAATTTCTATCTGCATGCTTTTGTATGCTAGCTGATAAGATTAATTATATTGAACTAGATTATCAATCCATGCAGTAGCTGATTCCTATGTTGGTCAACCGATGAATTTGAGGCTTGCGTGCTAGCGGCAGAATAGGTGCTTATCGCTGTCAAGATGACAGGCAATGTGAGGAAGGCCCGATGAGAAGAGGAGCATGCAAGCTACAATTGCTTTGATACATATATGAATTGGAAGCTGTGGAGAGGGTTGTGCACTGGTAATGTTGTTCTTCCACCTTATTACTACCTATTACAATTTTGAATATATATAGGCATTTGCTACGTCAATTGTTTTTATTCAAACTGATGTCATGAAACCCACCTATGTTGATGTTGAATTGCTGTACATTTCTGTAGCTTTTACTAATAACCAAGTATGCGTAAATATAATTTGTTCCAAGCAATTCTATAGTATCATTTAGGTAGAGTTCATGTCTAATGATCTTTAGTCAAATCATGAATTCAATGACATGTGTGATTGGTTATCTTGTATGTACTTGTGCTTTGTTGCAGTCAGGACTAGAGAACTGCTCCATCCTCACCTTTCCCTCCCTAACTGTCTGAATGGTGAAAAAAAATACCTTGTAGTTTTTTGAACTGCCATCAAACTACAAGAACTGTGAACTCACTAGTATAGATCCTTCCATCTGTGACGGCGCATAACAAGACTAGAATTTGCAGGCCGTCACAAGGAAGTAATCTCAATCGGGCTGAAGTTTCGTCCGATTGAGATATGGTCACACAGCCATGGTATATCGGCATAAAACTAAAGCCCGTCACGGATGACACTTATCTGTGATGGGCTATAGTTGAGACCCGATTGAGATGAGGGTTCCATATCTCAATCGGGCCCTAAAAGAAGCCCGTCACAGATGAGGGTCATCTGTGACGGGCTCCAACTAGAGGCCCGATTGAGATAAGTTTAATGCCCGTCACAGATGATACTCTTTTTTGACGGGCTTTTATTAAGACCCGATAGAGATTACTTGTATGCCCGTCACGGTTGATTGTTTTAGGGCCGTTACAGATATTTGTTGCATAGTATAAATACCCCCCACCACCTAGTGTAACTGTATCCTACTGTTCACTATTTTGGTGGGAGGCTGTAGGGGCGATTTTTTGTCTTTTTTCCAAGGAAAACAGAAATTAAATTCCCGAAAGTGATCAAAATGGATCAATCAAGTGAGTAATATTATTCATTAATTGAGCAATTTCATCATGTCTTACTTTTGCAATACTGATCTTATAATATGTGTCTCTAATTTGTTTTTTTATTTTGTAGCAATTGATCGAAGTTGGATGTATGCGAAAAATTTGAAACGTCATTCTACGGAGTACAGAAAGGGCGTAATAAATTTTATGAACGCCGCGGAGGAGGATCGGAAAAGAAGAAACAATGATTATATGTGTTGTCCATGTGCAGATTGCAAGAATGAGAATATGTTTGATAGCGGAGAGGACGTACACGGTCATCTGATACAACGAGGATTCATGGAGGGCTATACATGTTGGGTGAAGCATGGAGAGCAAGAATCAGGAAGTGGAGCAGCAGCAGACAGAAGCGGTGCGCATAATTAGGAAGATGAAGATGAGCATGACATGTTTATACCTTCTCCATTGGGCGGTGAAATGGTTGATGTGGATCATGATCTGCTGCAAAACATGTTACGTGACGTTGAGGACCCAGCCCAGAATGAGAGAGATGGAATGAAGTTCAGCAGGTTGGTAAGTGATTCCGAGACGCCTCTATATGCTGGATGCAAAGCAAAACACACTAAGTTGTCAGTTACCTTGGATCTAATGAAGCTGAAGGCAAGTAGTGGATGGACAGACAAGAGTTTCACAGATCTTTTAGGAATTTTGAAGGCTATGCTTCCTGTTGAGAACATATTGCCCGAGACAACATACGAAGCAAAGCAGGTTCTGTGTCCACTGGGGTTAGAGGTCCGTAGAATTCACGCTTGTCCCAACGACTGCATATTGTACCACAAGCAATATGCGGACTTGGATGCTTGTCCTGTCTGCAAGGCTTCTCGATACAAGCGAAAGAAAAGTGCTGACGAAGGAAATAAGTCAAAGAGGGGTGGTCCGGCAAAGGTTGTGTGGTATCTACCTATCATTGATCGTTTCAAGAGAATCTTTGCCAACCCGAATGAAGCGAAGTTAGTACGTTGGCACGCCACGGAGAGAAGGAATGACAGTATGGTTAGACACCCAGCGGATTCGATTGAATGGAGAAATATCGATCGAAAACACAAAAACTTTGCTGCCGACCCTAGAAACATGAGGATATGTCTGTGTACGGATGGCATGAATCCTTTCGGTGACATGAGTAGTACTCACAGCACTTGGCCAGTTCTTATTGCGAACTATAACCTCCCGCCATGGTTATGCTTTAAACGGAAATATATTATGTTGTGCTTGTTAATCCAAGGTCCAAGGCAACCCGGCAATGATATCGATGTATTCCTGGAACCTGTTATCGACGATATGGAGATTCTTTGGAAAGAAGGTGTGGAAACTTGGGATGCATATGGTCAGGAGAACTTCAAGCTAAGAGTTCTATTGTTATGCACCACTAATGACTACCCTGCACTCGGTAATCTTTCCGGACAAACTATAAAAGGAAAGAAGGCATGCTCCGATTGCAAGGAACATACACGAAGCCGGTGGTTGAAGAAATCACGAAAGATGGTATACATGGGTCACCGGAGGTGGCTCCCGCTACGTCACGCATTTAGATGAAATAAGAAAATTTTTAATGGTAAGAGAGAACTTCAGCCTGTTCCCAAAGATTTGTCCGGAGATGAGGTCCACAGTATGGTCAAGGACATATGCAATGAGTTTGAGAAGAAAAGAAAACGTAGCAAGACAAAGGAGAAGGGTATGTGGAAGAAAAAATCCATATTTTGGCGGCTACCTTACTGGAAAGATCTTGATGTCCGTCATTGCATTGATCTCATGCATGTAGAAAAGAATGTGTGTGAGAGTTTGGTTGGCCTGATGTTGAATATTCCCGGGAAGACAGGACGGGTTGAACGCGCGCCTTGATCTACAGGACATGAATATTCGTAGTGAACTCCAGCCCATACGAGATGCAGAGACAGGTAAAGTGTACCTCCCTCCAGCCTGCCACACACTGTCGAAGGATGAGAAGATCGTAATGTTATCATGCTTGAAGGATATTAAAGTTCCATCGGGCTATTTAGCGAGGATAAGTAAGTATGTTAAATTGGACGATCTAAAACTTGTTGGAATGAGGTCTCACGATTGCCACGTGCTAATCACACAAATCTTGCCAGTTGCTATCAGAGGCATTCTACCACCGAAAGTGCGTCACACGATCCAACGTCTGTGCGCCTTCTTCAATGCAATTGGACAGAAGGTTATAGATCCAGAAGATCTAGATGGGCTGCAGACCGATATTGTGAATACCCTCTGTCACCTGGAGATTTTTTCCCACTGTCTTTCTTTGATATAATGGTTCATCTCCCTGTTCATCTGGTGAAGCAAACAAAACTATATGGGCTGGCTTTTCTAAGGGAAATGTGGCCGTTTGAAAGGTACATGGGAGTTCTGAAGTCATACATTCGTAACAGAGCTAAACCCGAGGGGAGCATCATTGAAGGTTACACGACCGAGGAGGCTATTGAGTTCTGTGTCAATTACATGTCCGATGCCGATCCTATCGGAGTTTCAGCGTCTCGTCACGAGGGAAGGTTGTCAGGTGTTGGCACAAGCGTCATACGCGCAGGCTCATTACACTGTGCTGCAACATATGGCAGAAGTTGGCCCATACTTTGAGGAGCACTTAGCGAAAATCCGAGATGAGAACTTGGGGCGATCTGATGCATGGATTAACAGAGAACATAATTCTTAGTTCAACGAATGGTTCAAGAATCGTGTGACAATGTCCACGGATGTCCCAAATGAGACAGTACAGTTGTTGAGGATGGGACCGTCTTGGACTGTAGACACATAGCAAGGATACGATATAAATGGATACACATTTTACACCGTCAAACAAGATGATATAAGCACAGTGCAAAACAGCGGCGTCCGTATAGATGCATTCCAGGATCAAGTTGGGTCAAACACATACTACGGCCGCATTGAGGAGATCTGGGAGCTAAACTACGTCAAGTTCAAGGTTCCTTTGTTCTGCTGCCATTGGGTGAATCTACGCACTGGTGTCAAAGCCGACAAGAAAGGTTTCACTTTAGTAGATCTATCTAAGGTGGGATACGCCGATGAACTATTTGTACTTGCGAAACAGGTCGAGCAGATATTCTACATAAAAGACCCTTCAAACAAGAAGATGCACATCGTGAGGGATGGAAAGCGCCGAATTGTAGGAGTTGACAACGTCGTCGATGAAGAAGAATACAACCATAATCTTCATGTAAGACCCCACATTGACCTTGACGATGATCCCCAAGAGCCTGTGGCATATGCTCGTTCAGATCATACGGAAGGCATAACCTTGTGACTATGCATTTGTACTTATCTATTGTAATGAATGATGTATTCTGTTTTACTGCAAAGACTTGATATGTGTAGTCATTAATATGGCTAATTTTGTTTTATTACAAATGACCAAAATAAAAGTTATAGATCCTGATGAGAGGATCAACTTTGTTGTTGACCATATTTCAGTTTGAAATCATTTAGTATTTACAAATGCTGTTAATTAGATTTGTCATATTGTCAAAATTAATTTCAAGCTGTTGGGAAAAAAATTATATAGAAAAATGACCAAAATAAAACTAGTTGATCTTGAAAGGCTCTACAACTTTGTTGTTGACCATATTTCCATTTGAAATCTTTTACTATCCGAAAATATATTATGACTAATAAAATGAATTATTACACAGCTACTATATATTTTGCACTCACAACAAATGAAAGATGAAAAATGAGTCATCGGTGACGGGCCTTAGTTTACGGCTGATAGAGATTAATCTATCTCAATCGGGCTTTGCCGTAGGGCCCGACACAGATGACTCATCGGTGACGGGCTCCATACTAACGCCCGATTGAGATGACATTCAGGCCCGTCACGGATGACTCATCTGTGACGGGCCCTAAGACAATGCCCGATAGATATGTGACGGGACCTAAGACAATGCCCGATAGAGATAGATTAATCTCTATCGGGCTTGAACTAAGGCCCGTCACCGATGACTATTTTTCCATTTTTCCAGATAAGTCTTTATATTTGTGAGTACAAATATATAGCTGCTGTATAATAATTCATTTTATTAGTCATAATACATTTTTGGATGGTAAATGATTTCAAATCGAAATATGGTCAATAACAAAATTGTAGAGGTTATCAAGATCTACAACTTTTATTTTGGTCATTTGTCTATATAACTTTGTTTCCAACAACTTGAAATTGATTTTGACAATATGACAAATCTAAACAGCATTTGTAAATACTTAATGATTTCAAATGGGAATATGGTCAAAAACAAAGTTGATCCTCTCATCAGGATCTACAACTTTTATTTTGGTCATTTGTCTATATAACTTTGTTTCGAACAGCTTGAAATTGATTTTGACAATATGACAAATCTAAACAGCATTTGTAAATACTAAATGTTTTCAAGTGGGAATATGGTCAACAACAAAGTTGTTCAATTTAGAGGGATATATATATATATATATATATATTTATTTATTTATTTATCATGAACAACCTGCTACAATGGGATGACATCGCAAATTGCTAAGGTCATAATGTTTTTCTTTGCCTTACCCATGTTTATTAGATGAGGCCAGTGCATGCATAGGGCTGATAATCCCAACAATAAGCACACTGTACATTGTCATTCTTGTGGGGTGTGCTTGGAAGGTAAAACACTTGTGGATTGCCACTTTCATTGATCTATATTGATATCTATACAATGTGGTCCTGAATTTGTTTTTTAAACTGGTAGGGTTAGTTATTCATGCATATACATGACCTGTGAGTGTAACTTGTGTTATTGAAGTGTAATCCATCTGTATCTCAAGAAGTAGTTTACTATCCCATTCGAATTTCAAACATAGGCTAAATATATCAGCATGTATAAATGCCTTCATTCTTTGATGATAGTTTAGAAAATTTAGTTGTTTATATTTAGGAAATTAATTGAGAAAGTTAATTAAGATAACTTATGGGAGTATCTGAATAGGTTTTGCTGAAAATAAATTAAAAATAGTTGCATCCAGTCCTGCATTAAGATTATATATAACACAGTGTACAGAGTCCAGGTTATATATTTTATTTTGTCAGCATATCTCTTGCGCTGATTTTTCCTTTTCAAAAGTGCTGATTTTTTCCTTTTCAAAAGTGTCAATAAGAAGGCTTTATTCTTAAACGTGCATTTACTTTGCCAACCATTTATGACATGAGAATTTTGAGACTACCTAGAGAGAACTATATTTCTTTTTGAAAACAATATAATGATTGGATCCCCAATGGAGAGACTACATATCCTGGCGATCATGTTTCTCTACCAAAGAAATTACAACCAGCAACTCTTGCAGTTGATTATGGTGATTTATAACAGAAATAAAATTCTTGCACTCCATCTAGCGATGGAATTTTTTAGACCTCTATATTTCCCTTCTTTCATATGAAAGGGAAAAAAAGGAAGAGTATTGAAATTCATTGCTATTTTAGGTGGTCACTACCTTCTCTAAGTTTATTTGCCAAATTGTCAGACTCCTAGATCCATGCTAATATCGTACAAATGTATATTACTAATCTAATATCACAGAAATGTAATCATTAGTCTGTCAGAACCCTGCAGGCAGCAAACTACAATTTGAAGTTACATATGTAAAATCTGCCATACAAGTGTTTGTATCAACGTATATACCGGTTATCTACTTTATTATCCTTGTCTATATAAGTGTACTACTACTATATTTCAAGCAATGTGGGCAAGTATCGGTTCAAAAATCTAGAAAGTGGTCCTCTTGCAGCCAAGCTTGATTGCTGTAAAAAGAAATCTAAGGTCCACCTTGGCACTAATGGATCTCCATCTCCCTGCTTATGTGTAGCATTGTATTTCTGTTTTCCTAAATTTGTTTTGGTGAAGGTTGATAACTTATATGCTTTTACTTCCATCTCACTGTTTCCATGTTTATTGAATCACAGTCAGATATGATTCAAGTTTAATAGTTCAAAAATGTTAGGCTTTTAGACCCTTTTTCCAGTATGTGTATTATATGCATTATGAGTGTATTAAATTCTTTTTATAATATATGTTTTGAAAATTAATATAGTAAGGATAAAAATCCCTTATATAATAAACCCTTATTCGAGGACAACTGCATGCCTACAACTTTCTTTTATGTACTTGTTTCCAGGTTTCTTTTACCGCCATGTCCCACTAGAGACGAAATGACTTTGGTAGTGGTTGTTATTGCTGTACAGCCCTCACAGTAGTGACTGGTAAATTGAATGTAAATATACCCACAAATGTGCTGAAATTGGTGGAGCTTTTGGTGAAGAAGAAACAATTGGTGGTGGACAAGCAGGAAGTGATTCCTTTGAATGATTGAAACATTTGTGTTGGCATTTCTATTTTCAGATTTCCTACAAGCTAACTTTGGCATTTCTTTTTTCAGATTTCCTACAAGCTAATTTCACTATAGTATCACAAATGCCTAGCCTCAGTGAAAATATAGATGTTTTGACAACTTTAAGTGCACCGATTCCTTTTCATTGTATTTTGATATGGACTATAAGAATCAAAATTACCTGAACAAGTGAAAAACCCTTTGGTCATCCAGAGGACCAACAGCGTTGCAACTTTGATTGAATGTGGGTTATCTACAATACTCTTCCATATGGCACTGAACATATAATATCTTAATTGTCAATCTTCTAATCACTATCTTCAGCAAGCATCAATTTATGTGTTTTTGTTTTTCTTGATGTTGAAGCAGGAGCAGTTGATTTATATTGCTGCAATACAAAAGCTCATTTGATCACTTTCCATCGGTGGGAGACAATACTTACCATCGTGTTAGTGTATTTCATTGCTAGAGTGTACATGTGTATGTTATGCTTAAACTATTTTATTGAACTCCATGTATGAATTTTTTTCTACCGTCAGATGTCTATGTACTAAAGCTTACTTGCATACATCAATTTGCAGAGTAAGACATGTTAAGACAGTAATTCTATGATATGTGATCAATAAATCTCGAACTCTGTTTATCTTGAGTCTCTTACAATTATATTCTGGTATTCAATGACAATCAACTGATGTAGTATAGCGTGCTGGTTTTTTGTACAGGTGGTGCGCCATTGGTGCACCCCACCCTCTAGAGTCCTAATGAAAGGGGCAAAAACTGAATTCATTAGTCATTGAAGGGTAGAGGGGGTATTGGTGAGACTAAATGGCATAACCCTAAACTGGAATTGGCCATGATGGGTTTTAAAAGCAGTCTTAACCTGATCTGTTTCCACCATCCTAATTTGATGATACCCAGCTTTAAGGTCGAGCTTAGAAAAATATTGAGTTACCGCAAGTTCATCCAATAACTCATCTACAGTGGGCATAGGAAACTTGCTTTTAATAGCAATAGCATTCAATTTCCTATAATCAACACAAAATCGCCAAGTCACATCTTTCTTTTTGACTAAAATCACTGGGAAAGCAAAAGGGCTCATACTCGTGTAATCAGGCCAGAGTCAAACATCTCCGCCCTGGTCTGGAGCGCCCTTGCTGCCACAGCTACCCTCGCCATGTCAACCGTGTTCGACACCGGTTCCGTCGAAGCGGGGGAGCCGAAGGTGGTAGTTGCGGTGCGGGTGCCGAAGACGATGGTGCCACACCAGCTTCGACGACGGGTGCCGAAGGCTCTACTCCCTCTTCGGCAGCCATCTCCCCTCCTACTTCACTCTCCTTTTGCTTAGCAACCTTCTCCTTCGCGACCTTCTTTGGTGGCATTCGCTCTTAGTGGTTTCGCATAGAGGTCCCCACGGACGGCGCCAGCTGTTGTCGAATAGACAACCGTGTCGCGCCGAAAGGCGTGGTTCTCGCAACTGTTGTTGGAAAAGGAAGACAGTTGTACTGCTTAGTAAAAATTTTTTGGATCCCCCTATTACATGGCCTAGAGGGGCTATTTATAACCCTATTACAGGTTCTCCCTCCTAGGGTTCAGGTTTTACAGGGGAATTTACATGGTTACCCTTATGATAGGGACATTATTAGGGGTACACAGTGTCCTTTACAGGTATGGGCCCCAATTGGGCTAAATGGCTTGGCCCATTCATCTGGTGAATCCCCCTTGGGGACGCAACGGCCCGCTGGGCTTCCTCACGGTGGGGTTTGGTGCCTTGGCGAAACCCATGCCTTCGGGCCGAGGCTTTCGCCTCACCATCTTCGCCTGTGTGGCCTCCTGACGGGGTCCTTGTCCGGCGAAGCATGTGTACTCCCGAGCCATGGCTTTCGCCCTTGGGGTATTCCTCTTCGACCTTCGCCGCTTGCCTCCAGTCTAAGCCTGTTGCCCAAGTTTTCGGTTTCGGCAGGCCCGGCCGAAGGCCCTTCGTGGTATACCTCCAACAAGCCCCTCACGGGCAAGGGTGAGTAGGGAGCTTCGGCCAAGACCGTGCAAATCGAATGGTATACCGCGAGACGCCCTATTTCGGCCGATGTTCCTGCCAAAACCTATGTTTGTGTACCTGCAAAGTAAACAATTTGCTCTCATGTTAACAAAAAATTCATGAGGAAATTTTTTTTCCAATGTTCGCCAAAGAGTGTCGAAGAGGTTGGCTTGCTCTTTATATTACTATGAATAGTAATGGGCCCCGTGGGCCTTTCCTTTCTCGCACCCGGCCTTTTACTGTTCGGCTCCGGTTCGATGGGAATTTACCGTTTCGTCTGCCCTTGGACATGTGTCAGGACTTGATTGGTCAGAAGCCGAACGGTCACGCAGCGGGGTTATATAGATAAATAAAAAACATAGTAAGCTTTTGTAGTAAGCAAATAGTAAGCAAAATATAGCTCTAATATTTTGTAAATAGTAAGCTTCAACATAGTAAAATAAAACATGGCACCTTTTGTACATATTATAGCTCTAATCTTTAAATAGATAACCTAGGAGTTATTCACCTAGTATCGGTTAAGCAAAATATATGTGTAGAGGTATTTAAAATACACTCTAGCTATGAATAGACCAAAATAAAACTTGTTAGGACCAGTGAAGCCATAGTTCCATCCCCATCCACCAAAAATTAAGGCACTTAGCTCATATAATAATTTCTAAGTTGATATAATAAATTGCTAGCATAGACAAGAGCTCCCCTAGTTTATAAAATATGAACCATGATAATAAAGACCACAAGCTTATGAACTAAAAATGTATTAGTCAACCAAATTTTTCCTTTTACTCAACTCAATCAAGAAGTAATATGTTCTGGACATAATACTCTCAAGACATATACATGTAAAACACTATATGCGCCTACAACACGTTATAACTTGTAAAATTCATAAGAAAAACATTATAACTCCAAAAATTGTGAAACCAACTGTGTTAGTCTTAGAAAACACATCCCTACATCTCTGTGGAGTCAAAGTTAATAAGAATCACTTTGTAAAAATATTGTATAACACTACCTAGGTAAATACTACCATATACCGAGCAAACATCTAAAATTCATAACTCTCAAATAAAAAGAGATAAAATAGAAATTATTTCACCTAAATTCATCTTAGACCAGTACCTATCCATTGTGCACAAATCAAGCATTTTAGAGCATTTTGGATTTTTCACATATTTCGGTGTTTAAATGCATAACGTGTACTTTGTACAAATGATTGCTTAAACGGTGAAGAAGTGATTTAGGTGCTGACATTTTCCTGATTCAAGGCAAGTCCCACCTCCCTCTCTTTGATCACTTTGAACCTATGTTTGGAGGTTATTGAAAATGTTTGCAAATCTTGTATGTCGATTGTATGCTAATAAATTAAAATTTTGTTAAACTTGTTAGACAAACTACTATTATTTGCATTATCACCTTAACCCCACATATATCCATATCCCTCATTACTAACCTTAGGAATCATATCCTAATACTACTTGGAATATGAGTTACATTGTCACTAGTTTACTACTCCCTCCGTTTCACAATGTAAGTCATTCTAACATTTCCCACATTCATATTGATTCTAATGAATCTAGATAGATATATATGTCTAGATTCATTAGCATCAATGTGAATGTGGGAAATGCTAGAATGTCTTACATTGTAAAACGGAGGGAGTATATTTCTTAGCCATGCTTAGAATGGTCTTACTTATCACTTGGGCTCATATTAACATGAAAAATGATTTTATTAAGATTCTGGACAGAGATGAATAAATGAAGTATTTGACAAATAAAATGATGGAAAACATTGATTTTAGGTTTGGGCCTCAAGTGGTGTACATATGGTGATTAGTTGTGTACCGATAGGGAGAGTGCACCCAAACCGACCTAAGGACTTTACTCAATGTCAGTTCATTTCGTATATAGTACAACCACATGTGCTAGTATGGGATAGCCCAAGCTTAGTAAATTATTTATGGTTTAGCCTTACATTCTGGTAGGCTGGTGTGTATGAGTTCGGATAACTCAGAAGAACTTTCTATTTACCCCGACGTGGTAGTTTAGGTGACTAAGTCTGTCCAATACAACGGTATTGTGCCACGTGGGTGGGTTCCCATTGTGTCCGCCACCAAGCGTTAAGTTTAAGGCGTGGGCCCGCCACTTAACAGTTCTAGGTCATATAACGTGTATGGCTTAGGATGGAGTAACGTATCGTGCTGGTGTAAGGCTAAATCATGAATTGTGGAAAAGCTTTGTTGTGAGTAATAAATCAGGTACTTATGTATCGCGTGCCATGCTCTTGCATGATTATTATTTTGCATCATGTGGGTAAAGTGTACAAACTCTGCAGAGTAAAAACTAATCGATTAGCCGTGCTCGCGGTCATGAGCGGTGTGTGGATATGTATTGAGTATAGACTGGTGTTTATTCTTCTAAGTACCGAAATTTACCTTCAAATTGTGATGAGATTTGAGAATGATCTCCTTGCTGCCATGGATGGCAATGAGGTGAATATTTATACATGATTAATGCCTACTTTGATGCCCATATGCTAAGTACTAGCTTGCTGAAATTTATTTGAAAGTGTTTTATGCAAATAAAACTTGCTTTATGCTAAAAAGAACCATATTATGCCTTCCTTGATTAAATGTCTTGCAAGTAGAGTGTTAGGCTTGCCTTGGTGCTTGCCAGTACATTATTTTTAATACTCCCTCCGTCCCAGAATATAAGGGATTTTGAGTTTTTGCTTGCAACGTTTGACCACTCGTCTTATTCATATTTTTAAAAAAATTATTATTTATTTTATTTGTGACTTACTTTATTATCAACAGTACTTTAAGCACAACTTTTCGTTTTTTATATTTGCAAAAAAAAAATTGAATAAGATGAGTGGTCAAACGTTGCAAGCAAAAACTCAAAATCCCTTATAATATGGGACGGAGGGAGTAATGTACTGACTCTTGCTGTTGAATTAACTATTTGCTTGCAGGTCTTAGACTTAGTCTTTTGAGTGATGCGGGTAATCGTCTGCTTCTTCTAGGACTTGAACTTAATGGGGTAAACCCCTAGTCGGTGTGCTTGAGGATTTGGTAGTCAACCTACCGCTGTTCTATATATTTATTTGGCCGGTCGGCCTATGTATCTCTAAAGTAGTTGTAATCTTCAATTGCTTTCATCTTATATGTGTTTGCTATATATAACCATGCTTAAGATGAAAGTGTGAATCTAGTGCACATCCTAGGAACTAGATTCACATGAGTATCACATCTGGTCGTCGCCTTCGAGTGGTTTGACAGGCACATCTCAGGCTGAAGTTGACTGGCATGCTAAAAGCCCAGCAATGTCTCCAATATTCTTCTCTCGAGGCGTCAGATGTTTCATTATGTTTGTTTGATGACTTGAATTATTCACTTCATCTCTCAAATATAATGGGAGGTCCGGAGAGCCTACGACACCTCCACCTATGAAGGTGAAGCGTCATTTGACGCCCCATCCAATTGTAAGGGCGGCCGGCTAATACCAAGAAGATGAAGTGAAGTCGTCGGAGCCCTTCGGTCCATAAGCTCGCTGCGCAAGTAAAGAAACTCCGCAAGGAGAACATAGAGCTTAGGGATCGCAACGCGGAACTAGGGGTAGAACTCGCTGAGCATAGAAATAATATTGATACCCTTAGTCGTGGTTTGTGCGCTAAAATCAAGCGTGCATTCGTAGAGATGGGGAAGGAGAATAAATATTATGCTAATTAGATATCTCCTCTCCCATAAATAAAGTAGTAGTAGGTGCTTGGTTTTCTTTTTTGAATCGTGTAAGCACTTGCTAAAAATAATGTGGCTCATTGGTGTTAACCCCAATGTTTGCCGAAGTTTGTTTTTATTTAATAAAGTTTAGGTTTTGAATAAGTGTGGGGGAGATATCCTAGCTTCTGACGTGCACATACTCTAAAAAATTGCTGAATCTCTGAACACCTATAAGGCATTGAACTCTGCATAAAATTGCAGAGGGATTGGGCACCAGAGTGGTTCAGGTTCGGCCGAACCAGCAGGTTTGGCCGAACCAAGGCTGGCCCCAATCCCTCTCAATTTTCACAGGTGAGCAGGTGAGCACGTCTTTTATCTGTATATCTCCACCATGGTATAGTACTAGAGCTGAAAATTCAGAAAACAATTGGTTCAAACATAAGTAAAAGATAAAATTTCCAACTAATGAAATTCTTCAGATGATTGATCTTGTATATTCATTATTCTCAGCTGAACTTGTGCTTGTGAACACTCATCCATGTTTAGGGAACCTTATACATCTAAGTAATTGTTTTATGTGAGATGATTAAAGATGAAAGGAATTCTTGCAACTTTTGTTCGGACTCTTGGGAATTTGTTTTCAAAATAAAATTGATTCAGAAGCTCATTCCTCCAATTGACTTCATTTTATACCTACCAAGGCCATATGCAAGTGTATCCTTGATAGACCTTATCATGCATATGACTGCTTAACATTATATTGAGCATTGTCAAATTTATGTGATTCGTGTTATATATCTTTCATACTCTCATGATCAAGGGGTCAATTCCACTTTCATTTCCACATACATAATTAAGCTAAGCTTCTACACTGGAAGTTGGCTTCCAAAAAAAATTCCATTCAAATAAACTCCTACTTTAGACTATGCTTTCTTCTCCTAGAAAAATCCTTGGTAAAAAGAAAAAAAAGGAGAAAAGGAGGGAAATGCATGGCTATGAAAAAAAAAGAGAAAAAAGGGAATAAAACTTGCTCTCGAAACTTTGAGCATGATCAAAAGAAAATATAGCCATGCCCCTTCCATATTCATGCCAAGAAAACAAAATGGAGAGAAAGTATAGGAAAAACGGAGAATCATTTCTTTATTCCACCATTCCACAAAATTTTTTACTTTTCCATTTTTTTACCACAAATAAAGACCCTTGATCTAGGAGTATGAGTGATGATCTTCTTGAATCCGTATCTTTGGCTTTGCAATATATATGTTGCAGGAATGTCACAATTTGTCCCTACCGAGCTCCACATATCAGCCTTAGAATAGGGGTAAATTCTGGCACACTTTGCCTTGGTGAGGATCCAAAAAAAATATACAACCTTGAGAGATAAGAAAGAAAGTCAATATGAGGAAAAGAGCTAGTTTGCGAAAATTCATAAAAATCCCATGAGTCTGACAGGAGAAGCAAGAAGGACTGGAATCGAGATCGTTCCATTTATCAATTGCTCAAGATGGTAAGATAGCCACTAATAAAGTTCACAAGTGCAGATATGGTAGTGAATGATTTATATGCCTGATTCATATCTTGAAGAAATGCATTCTACACTAACCTTTACTCAGGGACGAGCAAAGAGCTAAGTGTAGGGGGGTTTTATTGGCGGTTGTTAAATGCAAATTCTATACCGCCAACATCTGCATAAAGTTCAGATAATAGAACATTATACATAGTGATATGTGCTTAATTTCACATATTCCACAAGTGTTGGTGTATATTTTCATGCAGGTAATAAACCCTGAGGTTGGGAGGAAATCTAGACTAAAGTGAGGAGAATTATGTATCCATACAAGGATAGGTTGTGAACTTCATCGAAATATCAGAAAATCAGCCCAAAATTCCGAGAATTGGATAGAGGATAGTCCAGGGAGTCCACAGGGCGAAGGCCAGGCCGGAAGGGCCCAGCCTAGGTTCGGCCGAACCCCCCTGATCACCGTTGATCCTGGGGTTTGGCGTGGACGCTCCAGATGATCTTCTGATGGCAGTTGCAGGGCAGTTCGGATATTTCCCCTTCTCACAACCATCATAACTGCCCTATAAAAGGAGCTTCACTCCTTCACTCTCACACATACTTCCAAGCTTGAGCTGAATTATAAGAGGCTCTATTGTACTATACTGTATACTAGAATAGGAAGAGAGTAGAGTAGAAGAAGTCGGAAGAATTCCGGAGTTGTCGGTAATCTTCTCTCATTTCTTTTATTCTGTTTATTACTCTAAATTCAATATAATATTCTTCAAGAGTAATTTAGATGTATCTTGTGAGAATTATCTCTTGGTTAGTTCCTAAATAGCATATGGGATTATTGTTCACTATAATCAACTAAAATATAGTGATTACTTTTGTGAGTTATAAACACTAAAGTAGATATTAATTGCTTAAACGTGGTGTTTAGGTAATTGTTATCCAGTAATTGCTACGTATCCCATAGTACGTTTGAGGTAGGTATAGAGGTGGTGACATCCCACGAGATCACTTAAGTCCTCCCTGTCTGGGTACATAGTAGAGCGATATCTGGGAACAACGGGTTGCCAGTGCCTGAAGTATTGCATTAGGATTAAAGTTAAGCTTTCCCTAGACACTGTTTCTCACCAGTAAATCCTCTCTATCCTGGCCTATTATCTGCTTGGTGTCCTTGGGTGAATCGGAGGAGGATCTGACCACACACGTTCCCTTCGATTCGATACCCTTGAAATACTCCGTAGGGGAAGTGCTACAGTGGTATATCCGTGCGCTTGCAGATTCTATCTGTGATCGTAAGAAATACCAATAGTGTCGGACGACACCCCATGTCATTTCTAACCACAAAGGTTCGCCGTCTGCCACATAGGCGGAATCTGGAAACGTTTCCCTTTCCATTAACCAATTTTTCCACAAACATTTGTCAACCAAAACTACGCTATGAGAAACACCTTACACTCGCCCTTGACTGTGGGCATGACTGTTCGAATAGTTCATTAAACTCTGCAGAGGTTGCACGCTTTACCCACACGACACGAAATTGACACCCTTTACCCGTCGGCAACGGAAGTTTGTGATAAGGCCTTTCCAAAGCTAACCCATGAAAATCGCATTCCACCTAGTTGGGCTAAGTCTCTTAGCCAAGTATCAGGCAAGGTCAGCCTTCATACACTCAGGAAATACCAAGGATGTCTCCTACTTCTATTGTTATCGTGTGCCAAAATAGAGGCAATAAAGATGCCAAAAAGGGCTATAAAGATCCAAACTTCGTCTCCTCATCCTCGGACCATTGGCACACCAAACTCCCATGTGATAACTATTTACTTAGCCAGAGGCATCCCATAAACACCCATGTGGTCGCACTGTAATGTGTTTGGATGGATTTCCCAAAGGAAACGGTCCGTAACGACAATACGTGGCTAAACCACAAAGGCACGACTTTACATCATCACTATTTTCACAACACATTTTATTTCACTACACATCGATACAATGTACCGGATTTTTAAGCATGTAATTGGAATAACCCAAGTTTCCCACACGGTAATACAACGCAAGCAATGGCTAAGCAAAACTACATCGGTAGTCGTATCCAATGGATAATGATACTAGCGCAAACATTTGTGGAGCTATCAAAGGTAAGGAAATAACAACTTATGTAAAGTAAGTGAAACTACTAGGTCGGTCCGTCGGTTGCATAAACAATCTGAGGCCTAAACAAGATTATCATGTATACTAAGCAATGCATTTTTTTTTAAAAAAACACAACTTACAAATATAGGGGCAACGTGGTCGAAGGGGTTTGCCTTGCACAGGATGCGGGTCTATATGTGAAAAGCAAAAATAATCAATAAAAGACAATAGAACAAGCTCAAATCAGATAAACAATGATGCCACTGTGTAGATCTCAATTTTAGACAAATTTGGGAACTTGAACGGGGTCAAACGGAGTTACGGTTGAATTTCTACGAATTTTCAAAGGTTAAAATATTTTTCTGAAATATTGAAAATCGATTATTAACGTAGAGGGACTATTCCGCTAGCTTTGACAGCATTAGGGAGGCCCACCTGTCGGTGACATGGTAGGATGAAAAGAGGCGCGGGCCAGGGCTATCAGTGGTGTTGATGCGAAAAACACACACTGGCCTAGGAGATCTGCTTAGCTCCCGTGCAGGTCCAAAGGTTGGTGAGATGCGGGCGTGCCAGTCAGTTTGACCCTGTAATTGACAAGATATACAAACAGTAGATCAAACAGCCGATCGGCTGACAAGCCGATGGAGTAGTTCCAGCTGATGCCGATACCAGCCGATAGCGATAGGGTTTAAGCAATCGGCTATATGTCCAATATAGATAACGATATAAAAGCAATCGGTTGATGATGATGTAATAAAATAACAATATAATCCAGTATAAACCAATCGGCTAGCAATACAATATGATAGAATAAGCATTGATCCGAAGGTTAAAGCATACATCGGCTGGAGGTCCGATGTCATAAAATCCAAAAGATTAGGTTAAACAGTGAAACCTTTGTTGTCATCGGCTAAATCCAACTTATATGTATATGTAATCCTTATAAACCGATGCAACATCCAGATAACTAATAGGCTAGCAGCCTGATAAAATACTAGTATGAACCTATCGGCTTAGCAAGACTTATATTATCAACAACAATCTAGTAAGTCGAACCTAACCAATGCAGCACGAGATTCTATATGATAATCTAATACTCGATGAGCCGATAGATCTGTCTAATGTGATGGATATAACAAATCTATTTATAACAGCATTGTGATTGTAGAGATATATCGGCTAAGACAGAAGATCAGACCTAACCTAGATAGTTCCGGCTAAACTGATGCGTCTCTAAACACAATGGAATTAGAGATAGATTTGAGATATCAGGTAGGCAAATATATCAACTAAACCAGAGCGATTCAAGAGATCAAAGCGATGCAGCCTTGAACGACGCCGATGTAGATGACAGATTCACCAGGGCCCTAGATGACAGATTCACCAGGGCCCGACGGAACATAGGACTTACCCCTTCGCCGGAGATCGAAAGCCGATGCAGCCCCACGTCAGGTGTCCAAATTCCGCCGGTTGATAAATAAAAACCTCAGGGAAGAGGGTGGCGATGCGCCGAGAGTAGTTGTATTGATCGATAGATTGATAGATTACATAGACCCCGGGTGTACATATTTATACCCATGGATTGATACAAGTCCTTGTCGGACAAGAAAGAAACTATCCTAAAGATAAAAGGAAAACATAAAGTCCTTATCGGACACTAAACACACTTTCCTAAAGATAAAAGGAAACTAACAAACTATTCCTAATTAATAGAGAAACTGCCATGCCGCATCCTTCTTGAACTCGGACTCTTCTGGATAAATTCCCTTTAGTTGATCCAACTCCATCGAGAACACGGTTGCTGGCGATTTGACGACTAACATCGGCTGATTCCATAACTCTGAAGCCGATACTGACTCTAAGCCGATGATGACTTTGAGCTTACCAAATTTCGTCGTTAACAAGTGGCTTGAGGAGGTTGTCTTCCTCTCTTGCTCTGCTCGGCTCGGGGCGGCGATGCGCTGCGGCGGTGGGGCGCGGCCTGGTGTCCGATGGCTAGGAAAAGGTGGCAGCGACCTCCGGCGAAGCTCCGCGGGCGATAGCGGCGCTGGGAGGGCTGGTGCGGCGGCTCGAGGTGGTGGCACAGAGGGGAAAAGAGAGAAAGAGAGAGGAGAGAGAGATAGTGTTGGTGTGGGGAGAATGGAGCTCGGTTTCCCCCTTCTATAGGCGGCGAGGGTTTGGCGGGCGACGAGCTGGCGTCTAGGCGCGGGATTCCGCGGGTAGCTGGCTAAGGATCAAATTCACGTGAGCAGCACACTCACGGAGCAACAAACATACACAATAGCTCTCTGGAGATGAACACACAGAAGCGCGCGCACACAAGTTTTTCTTGGCGACGAATGCCTCTACTTTTCTTTATCTGTGACTCACACCACTACAAACTAATGATTACACGGCTTATGTAGCCTCGCGTACATGCACACACAGCTAACAGCCCGGCCGGGTCGCCCGCACGACCATGAGCCACTCGCTCACACGATCTGCGCGTCTCACGCACAAGAATCGCTCCTCCGAGCTGACTAAACCATGCCACAACGTGCTCCACTAATCTTGCATACAGTTAACTAATCCTCCTATTCCCTAGACTTGTTCAGTTGCTAGTTGTGCTGCAACACATGCATCTTCTGATCACTAGCACTGACTAACTCTACATGCAAAGCTTGGACTAACCATTGTTTACATGACACACATATGCATTTATCTAGTGGATCAACATAATCATATCACGTGCCTATCTACATGCAACTCATGCAAGACTAGAAGCACTATGCAAGTCTGGATTAGTGCTAACAGAGGGGACGGCGATGCGGTGGCGCAGAGTCAGCGGGTCACGACGTGGTGACGCGCGCGGCGACGCGACGACGACGGTGACGGCGCGACGCGACGTGAGGCGACGCGCGGAGAGCGGGAAAAGCGACAAGACAATGGCGCAGCGATGCGACATGGATGACGCACGGCCGACGGCGGCTACGATCGGGAATCGGGGCAGTAGGGTTCTCAGAGCGAAGTGATGCGTGTGACATCGTGCGGCGGTGGCGGTTTCCTGGGAGTAGACAGGTGACAAGGTTGCGGTGCGATAGTGAGGGGACGCGCGTCCGCGGGAGCACAGGATAGGACGGCGTGGCGTCACGAGGAGGTGGCGACGAGATCCAGCGATGGAACGAAGGGATGACCCAGGACGACGGGGCACCGTGTTCCCCGGAGAGAAACCGGAGCGAGTGACGGGATTCGCGACTTGGCGCAACGCGGCCTTAGCGTGGCTCGGCCGTGGCTTGGTGCGGGCTTGGTGCGACGCGGTCCTGGCACGACGCGCGGTGCACAGGAAGGTGGTTCGGTGCGATGCAATGCTGCCACGACTCGGCGCCCCCGGGTCGGCGTTTCGTCGAACAGGTCACATGCGCGTGTAACCAGCCTAAGGAAGAAGATGACCAGTAGTTGGGTGGGCCAGCGTGGGAGAAGGCCGTGGGCTGAGTGGAAGGGAAAGAAGGCTGGACCAGCCTGTTTAGTGAAGAAAGCGGCGAGAGGGTGGAGGGGAGAGTGAAAGGGAGTTGGGCCGAGGGAAAGAAAAATGAGCGGTTGGCGGCGGTAGATCTGTCTGCGGGAATGGAAGGGGAAGAATTGAGGATTCCAAACCGATCCTGCAGAAGGAGAAATGGTCACCAAGACGCATTCCAATGAGGAGATAGTTGCCCTGGAGGAGATGAACAAGTTCCGGTAAGACATGGCGACGCTGAAGAAAGAAGTGGCGTGTAGCACCCTTAAATTTCTTTTTCGTTTAT
The DNA here is from genome assembly GCA_000338895.3 of Oryza meridionalis. Classification (NCBI taxonomy): domain Eukaryota; kingdom Viridiplantae; phylum Streptophyta; class Magnoliopsida; order Poales; family Poaceae; genus Oryza; species Oryza meridionalis. The sequence goes on along the minus strand of CM002527.2, from coordinate 13,275,526 downwards.
TTAAAAATCTTGTCATTCAAAAGTTTGGAGTTTAAATTTGGATCTTATTGTTTTTGTGCCAAATAGATCTCAAAACCTCTCTTAGAAAGATCCCTTCAAAGTTTTATCAAACCCTAGACCAAATTCAAATTCAAGTTACCTCCAAAAACTCCCAAAAATTTCAAACTCTAAATCCCAGAGAAAAAAGTGAAAGGTCATTGTTCATTTGAGGTGGCGCCCAACCCTCGCTCTTACGATCTGAAGAACCCTCTCACCTCCGGATTGAATCTCTCCAAGCTTGGGGATTTTACTGAGGATTTCACTGCCTTCTTCCACCAGCCCTCACTGGAAAGATCCAAGAGCCAACGAATTGTTCACGCTCTGATACCTCTGTCAGATCCCTAAAAACCTAAAATGGAATTCAGAGAACCTGATTTTAGTTTTGGGAATTTTGTGGTCACCGCAAGACAATTTCCTAGGGTCCTAAGTTAATACGCCTAAGAAGATAATAATTGAGGTTTCTCTTATCTCATTCAATCGGCATAAGCCATCTTAAATATCTTACATCCCTTGCCATGAGCTGGCAATTACAACGGTAAAAAGCAACATCAACGACAAGAACAGAACAAAATGACAACGCCTAGTGGTCCCCCATTCTGTTATAGTCGTCGGATCCTTCACTTAACTTGAACATGTGGCTTCATCTCCTCCAGATCTCCTTTACTCATCGCTGTATCATTTTCTTCTTCCTTGGTTAACTTCAGTTCTCTAAAACTCCGAATCTTCTGAACATTACCCTTCCTTCTGAACATTCCTCCATTTAATCCTCCACTTCTGACAATTCCTCGCTGGCCTCTTCCTTCGTAGTTCTTTCCTCTCTGAATCCGGTAGGCGGACGCCCCTGCCTTGATCCAATATGCTCTCTCGGCTGCTCGCTCACCCTTCCATCTCCATCGTGATGGGAGTGAATAGGTATTGTGTAACTGTTCCATCTTCGATTCCCCAATCCGTTCTTGGTGGGGAAATGTTCTTTTTTTGAGTAAAGTGTACTGTGTATGGGCGGTCCTTAAACTTGTAGGGGTATGTCATCTAGGTCCCTAAACTCTCAGAATGTATATCCAAGTCCCAGAACTTGTCATAGTGTGTCATCTAGGTCCCAAATCGTCACAACCCCTTCAGTATCCTACGTGGCGTTCATGTGACATGCCACACGGATATGACATGGCATTATTTTGACTGACAAAGGGGGCCCATTTATTTTTTTTTCTCCTTTTCCCCTTTCTTCTCCTTTCTCTATGACCCGTGTAGAAAAAAGGAAAAAAAAGAAGAATGAGAAAAAAACGAAAAAGAAAAGAAAAAAAAAGAAAAGGATATGTCACATCCATGTAGCATTGTCACATCAGCGCCACGTAGTATCCTAAAGGGGATGTGTTAATTTGGGACCTAAATGATACACTTTGACAAGTTGTAGGATATGGATATGCATTTTGAGAGTTTAGTGACCTATATGACACAATCCTACAAGTTTAAGGACCGCCAATACACTTTACTCTTCTTTTTTTTTATTGTCCTCCTCCATTAATGCCCTGCGATTTTCCTGATTAATTTGCTCTTGTGTGGTCCCACATGAAGCGTTTGGGTAATTGAGGACGAATGGTTGCTGCCACTATCTTCCTTGTGGCCTTCGACTTGCATGTTCAATTCCAGTATGGAGATATTCCTTGATTGTTTTAGCTACTACTCCCCTGTTTTATAATATGTTTTATATTATAAGTCATTTAACTTTTTTTCTAGTTAAGTTTGACCAAATTTATAGAAAAATATATTAGTATTTTCAAAAAAAATAAACATATTATTAAAATATATTAAATGATAGATTTTATGAAACTAGTTTGATATTTTAGATGTTGCTAATTCTTTTTATAAACCTGGTCAAACTTAACTAGAAAAAAAGTCGAACGACTTATAATATAAAACTGAGGGAGTATATTTTAACTATTTGTGTGGCATATTATTAAGTCGTTCAACTCACATATCGTTGCCTCGTTATACAACTAGCATTGTAGCCGTGGACCTGTGGTCCTATAACTTTAGATACAATGCATAGTTCTTTCTTTCCACTAATTGTCTGCGATTTTTTGTCGATTTGAAACATATATATACAAAGTTTCATGACTTGATGGAACCCATACATAGCAGTTTGTAGAACTGGTTGAGCAATGTTGAAAATATATAGCATTTCTTTGTAGTATTTTCCAACCATTTCTCACCTAGATAGATACATCACATATTTTATACACGGGACTAAACTTTTGAAACACGCACATTGGAAGTATGTGCTTCTCATAACAAAGAAGTGTACTCATGATATGAGCAATCACAGTATCAGCATAATGGCGCATCAGACTAATCCCGTTGTTTATAAACAAGTGCTGTAGCATACATGATACTTGGTAGCGAAGAGATATAAAAGGAATTGTACATTATTTGGGATAATAATTAATAAAATGGTAGACCACATTGAGGAGTTGATACATTTCAGACCTGTCTAGAACTGAAAACATCCAATCATTTTCCTCCACAACTCAATTGAATTTCATATTATAGCATGGCTCTGAGCAACTTACCGTGGCAACCCAACTGATGAACTAAACTCTTGCTCCAAACTATAGCATTTGTGGCTACTTTGAGGCTCAGGGTTATAACTGTCACCCAAGTTAATCGCCAATGATGCACAACTAGCTTCAGATCTTGTACATAGCAAAGGCTGCATCTCTTCAGCTTTGTCTGGAGTATCAGGGCATGAGTTCAACCTTTTTGTTCGCAAGAACTGTAAATTCATTTCAACTTGCTTCATAGTAGGTCTATCTTCACTTCAGAGCCTCAAGCACATCTGTGCAAGAGAAGCGACACTTTCTATCTCTTCGACAGTAGCTTCCTCACGAACTTGAGCAGCAACTATATTCATGACCGGCTTCACCTTCAGCTCCCAGAGAAAGTAATTGGACAAATTCTGCTTTGATCCTGACACCCTTATAAAAATCGGCTCTTTTCTAAGTAGTAGTTCGACAAGTACCACACCAAAACTATATACATCACTCTTGTCATTTAGCTGCCCAGTATGGTAATACTCTGGATCTAAGTAACCAAATGTGCCTTGTACATTCGTGACGACATGAGTTTGGTCAATGGGAACTAATCTGGAAGCACCAAAGTCTGATACTTTAGCAGTATAGCTTGCATCTAGAAGAATATTAGAGGACTTCACGTCACGATGGAAGACTGATACTGAAGCTGCTGAATGTAGATAGTAGAGAGCTCCCGCTGCTTCAACTGCAATTCTTAGGCAGTCATCCCATGACAAGGAAAAACCGTTGTTTGAACTAGAATGAAGAATGTCAAATAATGAACCATTGGGAATAAAGTCATATATCAATAATGGGACCTCGGTTTCAAGACAACATCCAAATAGTTTCACTATATTTCGGTGATTTATTTGAGATAGAATTGCTACCTCATTGATGAATTGGCTGATCTCACCTTCCTCGATGTGCATAGACCTTTTTATTGCAACCACACGTTGGTCAGATAACATGCCTTTGTACACCATACCGTGCCCTCCACGGCCAAGGATACGTGTAGGATCAAAGTTGTTCGTAGCATTTTCTAGCTCATCTAAAGAGAATATCTTTGTCATGTCACTTGCATTTTCATCTGAAGATATTAGTTGTTCCAAGAGGAGGCCTTGGTTCTTTTGGAAGTGCTTCCTTCGTAATTGCTTTTGTATGTCTTTTTTCCATCGATGGGTAAGAAACATTATTCCAAAGCTGAGAAGTAGGATGCTGAAGCCACAGCTAAGCCCAATGACAATACCTGTAGGTATAACGCTCGTTAGCATGGTATCGTGTTCACTGCGAGATCTAGAGTGTATAGTACTCAGGACTTACCTAACATAGGATTCTGTCTTCTTGTCGGGATACACTGCATTGTTGTAGTATCATACTGTGTTTTGCCGGGATAATCATTGCAACTGTAATTTCCAGGGGTATTTTGGCATACTCCTTTACACTTGTTTGGCACCAAGCATTCATTAATATCTGCAGCATCACTTAGTAATATCAGAGAGAGAGAGAGAGAGAGAGAGGGAGATCGAAAGGGAGAGGGAGAAGGGCAGTGATTATACCTTTGCAACCATCTTGGATATATGGATTTCCTTCGTAGCCAGGTGTTGTGCAACTGCACCGGTAACCAATGTAATCATCTGTAGAGTTGACACCCAAGCAATTGCTATTCTTGCTAAGACAAGCATATCCAGATTTATTTTGTTGTGCCTCTTGGGAGGTTAGATTGGCAACGGCCCATTGCACAGATGCTGATGATGACAGCCCAGACCCAATGTACAGTTGAGATTCCTCTGCTACATTGACCTGATACCTATACTGGCTGTAGCTTGTGGTGTCTTCGATGCCTATTAGCCCATCACTAACATTTATATATGTCACACGGTATTGATAGTTCAGTCGGAGGCTGGATGATAACGTGTTTGTGCAGTTGAGCTGAAATGATTCCCTTGCAAAACATCCTTCTTCTAGGCCGAATGGATATGGGACGTCGATGCTCCCGCATGTTCTATTACAGACCTCTTTCCGTTGGATCCGATTATATCCTATTTGAAATTAAATTAACAGTCAAAAGTAACAGTTGTTTAGGGAATTTGTATAGCAATCCAAAGTCTGAAGGAGAGGTGCTGAAAAACTGACCGCCATACACATGGCTAATCGATGCTTTTATAAATAGGAATAGTTATCTTTGTATTTTGACCTTGCTTTAATCCATGCTTTTACAGAACTTTGTATTATCGGTTAAATCTTATTATTATCTTGTCTTGCTTTGGCTCATACGGGAGTTCCCAATATTTAAAAAAAATCTGGAAGTTAAAAATCCCTCTTAAAATAAAGATTCTATTTTTATTAACATCAAGAAATGGTGTTAACAAAGGATAACCTGCCTAAACAGAATTGGAAAGGGAATGAAACCTGTTGTTTTTGCCACAACGAAGAATGGACAAAACATTTATTTTTGAATGTCGGCTAGCCTGGTCGGTTTGGTCTCTAATTCAGACAAACATTTGTTCACTCAGGAATGTTTCATGTATGTTTAGGCAATGGGTTTTGTGATGTACTAAAGAATTTAGACCCCTTGTATTACTAGTGGTGACAACAACTTGATGGACAATTTGGCTATCAGGGAATAATGTGGTTTTTCATAGGAAAAGTGTTTCTTCTCCTTTACAGATTATTTTCTTGATTACATATTAGCTCTTGTCCTGGGCTATCTCCAGAAACTCAGTTTGCAGGGTTTTGTTATTTCGGCTTGTCTACATTTGGAGCAAGTGCCAAGGAGTTTATACCCGGCATTTGGATGGTGACCTAGTTTTCGGGTTGTATGATCTTAATCTTGGAAGATGTCTATGCTTTTCTTTCTTCTTTTGATTGTATGGGAATGTGTTGGTTGTGTGCATTGTTGTGGTGCAGAGGTCAGAAGTATCCTTAGAATAATTTTTGAATGAGTTCAACAAAGCTTTCATTATTTTAAAAAACCATGACTTCATACTTACATTTACAAGAGGATTAGCCAAAATTTTCTAGCCTTAATTAGCTCTCTTGGTTTATATGATGTTCGAACACTTTATATATGTGGAACCAATCCTATTAATTGCAAATTGTGCTCACGTTCATGGGGCACTCTTGCAACAGTATGTCAGGGCCAGTCCACGATATATATACTGTGTTTAGTTCCCTTCAAACTTCCAACTTTACCATCGCATCAAATGTTTGGACACACATGCATGAAACATTAAATGTGTATGAAAAAAAAGTGCACAGTTTGTATGTAAATTGCGCGACGAATCATCATTAAATGTGTATGAAAAAAAAAGTGCACAGTTTGTATGTAAATTGCGCGACGAATCATTTGCGCCTAATTACACTATGATTTGACAATGTGGTGGTAAAGTAAATATTTGCTAATGACAGATTAATTAGGCTTAATAAATTCATCTCGCAGTTTACATATGGAACATGTACTTTGTTTTGTTATCAGTCTACGTTTAATATTTCAAATGTGTGTCCGTATACGTAAAAAAAATTTGCTGAAGTAACTAAACACGGCCATAGTTCAATTGCAACTATTAAGTTGGACGGAGTGTCATTTCAGTGGAATTCCTATGAGAGGACAAATGTAACCTTAGGCTGTGTTTAGTTCAGCGTAAAGTTTGGATTTTGGTTGAAATTGGAGACGATGTGACTGAAAAGTTGTGTGTGTATGACAGGTTGATGTGGTGGAAAAGGACTAAAGTTTGGATCCAAACTTTGATCTAAACACAGCCTCAGTACCATATATACTGGAGTACTACCGTCAAAAAACAAATATTATTCTTCCCTTACAGTATGAGTTTACCTGTTGGATAAGTACAAATATATATTATATGGTTGCGCTAAAATGGTCGGACTAACTCTGGCTAAAATTTCATGATACAAGTTAAATGTTGATTATATGTATAGCAAATTTAATAGTATAGCTACTATTAACTGTAAACTCATATAAGTGGTATCATGTATAGTAAATGAGTCATGTATAGTAAATGGGCTATAAGGTTGTCTATATTTTTTTTCCTATCTTTCTCTCATCTATACATGGGAGTAAATTTCGTAAAACTACAAATTTAATGTGATCTATCATAAAACTATAAATTTAACAATAAATTTATCACAAAATTATAGGTTTATAGCTAAGTATAAAGAGTATAGACTTAATAATTAAATTATCACAAACCTACAGATTTTAGGGTTTAAATTCTTACCAATAATATTATGCTTGAGTTATAAACATCCAAGTTTTATGATTAAATTGATATTAAACCCATAGTTTTGTGATAGCTTTGTTACTAAATATGTAGTTTTATGATACTCCACTTTTAATCTGATCTATGATAAATTTAGTTTTAAATCTGCAGTTTTGTGATTTATTATGTTAACTCTTTTACAGTTTTGTGATATATCATATTAAATCTTTAGTTTTTGTAATAATTTGACTAAAATACATGTTGTTTTGTGAAATTCACTTATTTTATGGTACAGAGCAAAAATAAACTGTTCGAATTTTTCTATAAAATGGAATTGACGGGGTACTGTTTTTCTAAGATACTATAGCATGTGCCTCCCCTATTATTTTATTAGAAGATGCAGTGCACTCTACTTTTGCTATTTTCCAGAGTTTCATGTGGTCATAAGCTTGCTGATGATCACAAAATCTATTATTATATAATAAAAGCCCGTAAAATATGTTATCAATGCTCATAAGATGTGACGCTATAACAAAAAAAAAGAAAACTTAAAAATTTTAAGAAAAAAGAACATACGTTTATCAATTTCCACTTAAAGTAATATACGATTCACTATTTGCAGGGGCGGAACCACGCCTGGAAATTTTTTCAATAACCTGTACGTAGGTATTCACCAAATATGTTGGTGATATGGATACGGGTACCTGCACTAAGGGGAGGGGTCCTTTCCCTTCAGCCATGTGGCCGCGTGGCCCGGACCCTCCTTTGGGGGATCGGACGCGCGGACAACGAATAGCTAAGGGCCGCCCGTGTCTACCCCGGGGGCTCGGGGTATCCTGTCGTACCCCTCGGGCCCGAGGGGCTGCGGCCACCCCGAGGCCCCCGCTCGGCCGCCACATGGCAGCCACGTGAGCGATCGAGTGGGCAGAGATGGGGGCGCTGCCAGGCGCATTTATGGGCAGCGCTCCAACTGCCCCCGTCGTATTTAATGCGGCAACGCTGATCGTGTACCGCCTGACGATTGACGTGCACCAGGCAGCCTTGATCGGGCAGTGACCAGTGACAGACGGATGGGACAGGCGGCAGCGCACCCATGCCCTACCCTGTGTCAGGCGGCGTGGGGGCAGGTATGCCCCGTCCCGTCAGCGGCAAGGGATTGGCATGCGGTTGGTGCACCCCACGCGCGTGAACCTACGAAGTCTTCAAGAATTTATGAGGGAATGATAGGGGATGTCCCCCGTGTCAGATGAAGGACTTCGCTGGGGACCACCTGAGGACGAGCACGCACTTCGCTTCCGGCCCAAGGCGTGGGCAGCTGTTCACCTAGGCTGATGTGGGCCCCTCTCTGAGGAGGGGAATGTAGAGGCAGTGCATGTGGTATCCCCTTGAACTATAAAGGGGGACCTTGCCGATGAGCAAGAGGAGGATGCTGGGGATTCCGAACTCTAGAAAGAGAAGGCTAGCCAATCCCTAGTGGTTTCTTAGGTTTGGATCCCTTGTAACAATTCAAGCATAAATCCATACACAGGAGTAGGGTATTACACTTCTTAGCGACCCGAACCTAGATAATCTCTCGTCTTCATCTCGACTACCATCCACCGCGCAAGCCTAATCCCGGCGAGGTTACGCTCTTGATCATCGCACCCAATCCCCTGGCCGAACTCACAAAGGGGGTCTCACACCCTCCCGCTAGAGAGGGTCACTCCTCAACAGCTAGCGCGCCAGGTAGGGGGCACATTCGTGATTTTTGAGGTTCTTCTGGCGCCGGCGTGATAAGCGTCACGCGGCCAATGCGCGGGAAGGCACTGCCTCCTCAGGAGTGCCGCGCCACCCTAGGCGAGGGGCTAGGTCCCCCACATTCTCACCAGGTAAGGCTGGCGGCCAGGCCTTTATGGCAAGTCTTCGGAATATCAGATGGCCCCCAAAGTTCTGGCCCAGCTTCACCAAGAAATACGACGGTGGCGTCAACCCCTTCAAGTCCCTCCAGATCCACATGACGATCATAGAGGCATCGGGGCGTCACGACCGGGTCACGGCGAACTTCTTCCCCTTCAAGGGCCTGTTGGCAACTTTTTGTGACAAGTTGACAACGACGATCGCAGCACCTAAAGCCTTGCGGTGATTCTAGAGTCGCCAACCACCTCGATCTAGCAAGGAGCTAAGCCTAGATGGGTTTTGATAACTAAACCGGCTAGCGGAACCGATTTCTAGATAACTACCCGTCTCGTGGGCTAAACGGAAGGTTTTCAGGACAAACCTATAAAGAAATGTCGCACTCTCGCAGCGGCAGCGGACGGTTTACGGCGCAAACCGACAAAGATGGACAAACTAAGAGAAAACTAAAAGCAAATATGAAAAAAGATTCGATTGATTGATTGCAGGTTGGTTTTTTACAATGAACCGGCTATGTCCCTTATATAGGGTTTGGTCTTGTCCTCTACAGGCCCTCCTCCACGTCCAACTCGGGGTAGAAACCAAAGGAAATCCGAAACATGCCTTCCCGAGCAAGGAAACTTTGAGACCCGACGAAACACAATCGGACTCAGTCCTGCCAGTCAGACCGGCCGCACACCGCCGGTCTGACCGGCCCTCAACCGGCGGTCTGACCGCCCAACACACGGTGGTCAGACCGGCCCACTCGGAGGAAACCGGTAGACTTTCAAATTTTGACAATCTTTCTTATTCTATTCCTAGGTGCCAAATTTGGGTGTAAACACATGCCCCCCTGCCTTTTTTATGAACAACGTGAATCTAAAAACATAGAACATGTTTTTGGTCTTAGGACGATAATCTAATTACCGGCCATAGTACCTCCTAAGCGTCTTGCCAAACGCTCGGGAAGTATTTCTTCAAGTATTTCCCGTTGATTGCTCGCTGAAAACGCTCTCCTTGAAGTGTCTCCAAAAAATACGCGTTCCCTCGAACAATGCCGCACACTCGATAAGGACCCTCCCAACTAGGAGACCACTTACTGAACTCCTTGGATCGAGTACCCAAAGGCAAAATTGTCTTCCAAACCAAGTCTCCAACTTGAAACAACTTCGCTTTCACCCTTTTGTTGTACGCCTTGGCCACCCTCTTCTTCTCTTTTTCTATCTCTTCCAATGCCTTCAAGCACTTGTCGATGACTTCATCAAGATTATCTCCCATCAACGTCTTGTAATCTTCACTTGACAAATCATCTTGCTTGATATAACGAAGAGAACCAAGATTTACCTCTACCGGTAAAACGGCTTTTTGACCATAAACCAACTGAAAAGGAGTGACTTTAGTGGCACCATGTTTAGATATCCTATGCGCCCACAATGCTTCGGAAAGCATCTCATGCCACCTCTTTGGGTGTTCCTCAATCTTCTTTTTTACTAGCTTCAACAATGTCTTATTACTCGACTCGGCTTGTCCATTAGCCTGAGCATAGTAAGGAGAAGAACTCAACAACTTAATACTATAAGATTCGGTAAAACTCTTCACTTCCTTAGACATAAAAGAAGCACCTTGGTCCGTAGTTAATGTTTGCGGAATACCAAATCTATGGATAATATGCTTCAAAATAAAGTCAATTACCTCTGTATGAGTCATATTCTTCAAAGGCACGGCTTCGGCCCACTTGGTGAAGTAATCCGTAGCAACTAGCACGAACCTATGCCCCTTTGATGACGAAGGATAAATTTGACCAATGAAATCCAAAGCCCACCCTCGGAACGGCCATGGTTTGATTATAGGGTTCAACACGGCGGCGGGCGCCAATTGAACATTGCCGAACCGTTGACAAGCCTCGCATCCTCTATAATATTTGAAGCAATCATCAATCATCTTCGGCCAATAGAACCCCGCTCTCCTAAGCAACCAATTCATCTTGTGGGCCGATTGATGAGTTCCACAAATTCCTTCACGCACCTCTCCCATAGCCACTTTAGATTGATCTTCATCTAAGCACTTCAACAAGACACCATCTATATTTCGGCGATATAAGTCTCCATCAAGCAATGTATATTTAAACGCTTGCCGCCGAATTTTCCGATCAACCTTAAGTGTGGGATCCTTCAAATATTGAATCAAAGGAATTCTCCAATCCTCTTCTGCATCCTGGGCACAAATGTCCGAATTCACAATTAATTCGGCCTCCAAATTGAGTGAAACGTGCCCCCAGCGCTCTGCCCAGAACCGGTCAGACCGGCCACACAGGGCCGGTCAGACCGCTCGGGGTGGCCGGTTAGACCGGCGGCATGTGGCCGGTCAGACCGCCCCTGGTCACCGGTCAAACCGCCCCTGGTCTCCAGTTTTGCCAATTTCGCACAAAGATTTAAAATCAAGCACCGGCTCTTCTAATATCAGAAATAATCCCTTCTTCACATTATAACCAGAAGCTTGTTGTGCCAAGTCATTTGCTCTAGAATTATCATGCCTAGCAATATGTCTAATAGCAAAATTATCAAAATTGGCAATAATATCCAAACATGAATCGAGGTACCTATTTAGTGATCCGTCCAAGCATTTGTAGACTCCAGCGACTTGTTGCACCACCAATTCCGAATCACCAAAAGCCTCCACATGTTTAGCTCCAACCATCTCCATAACTTGTAAGCCGAAGAATAAAGCATTGTATTCGGCTTGATTGTTTGTACAATAATATTCCAAACGAACCGATGCTTCATAACACATGCCATTAGGTGAAAACAAAACTACCCCTATGCCTTGACCTTCTTTGCAAGACGAACCATCAAAATAAATCTTCCAAGGTATAACTTCAACTAAGCAAACCTCTCCCTCATAAGCAATATCTATATGATGGTCTACTATACAATATCTATATGATGGTTCATAAGCCAAATCATATTCTATCAAAGCATATGCCCACTTGCCAATTCTCCCACTTAGAATTGGCCTTTGCAACATGTGTTTAATAACATCGGCTTGACAAGTAACTATGCATGTACTAGATAACAAATAATGCCTCAATTTGGTACAAGCATAGTATAAGCATAGACAAAGTCTCTCTATAAAAACATACCTCGTTTCGGCATCCAAAAGATGGCGGCTCATATATGTAATGATATATTCCTTGCCATCTTCCTCTTGCGTCAAAACGGCACCAATGACTTTGTCTTCGGAGGCAATATACAACCGAAAAGGCTTTCCGGCTTTAGGCGCTCGCACAATGGGTGGAGTAGACAAATATCTCTTCAACTCTTCAAACGCCTCTTGTTGTTTTGCCCCCCAAGTAAAATCGGCTTCCTTTTTCAAGCGAAGTATAGGAACAAAAGCATCGATTTTACCCACTAGGTTAGAAATAAATCTTCTCAAATAGTTCACCTTACCTAGCAACTTTTGGACCTCCTTCTTGCATGTCGACGCTTTGAAATCACGAGTCTTTTCTATCTTCTTAGGATCAATCTCAACTCCTCTCTCATGCACCATGAATCCTAAGAACTTCCCCGCCGACACACCAAAAGCACATTTAAGTGGGTTCATCTTCAAACCATACCGGCGCATCCTCTCAAAAGCTAACCTCAAATCGGCTATGTGTCTTTCCATACCATCCGATTTGACAACAATATCATCAATATAGATCTCTAAGATAATACCTAGTAAATCATGAAAGATTAAATTCATTGCCCTTTGATATGTTGCACCGGTATTCTTCAACCCAAAAGTCATGACAACCCACTCAAACAAACCAACAAATCCCGGGCACCTAAAAGCCGTCTTGTACATATCCTCTTCCGCCATAAAGATTTGATTGTAGCCGGCATTACCATCTAAAAAGCTAATCACCTTATGACCCGAAGCATCATTAATCATCATGTCGGCTATAGGCATAGGATATTCATCTTTGGGAGTAGCTTTATTTAAATCTCTAAAATCTATGCAAACTCTAATCTTACCACTCCCCTTCTTCTCCACCGGGACTATGCTAGATACCCACTCCGCATAACGACATGGCCTAATAAACCCCGCCTTCAACAACCGATCAATCTCCTCTTTGACTCGGTCATATAGCAAAGGATTAAAACGACGAGGTGGTTGTTTATAAGGCCTAAAACCCGGTTTAATTGGAAGTCGATGCTCAACGAGCTCACGGCTAAGACCCGGCATCTCATGATACTCCCATGCAAAGCAATCAACATACTCTTTAAGTAGCTCGATTATTTTAACCTTATAATCGGCTCTCATATTTTTGTTTACAAAAGTCGGCCTTGGTTTAGTTCCATCACCTATGTCTACTTCTTCCAAAGGATCGGCCGATGTAAACCCCTTTCCAAGCTTCTCTACTTGCTCAAAATCCTCAACGGTTTCACCAATATCGTTCTTTGTAGACCAATATTCTTGCACCCTCTTTTGTAACCACTCTAAATTAGCCTCTTTACTAATTATACAAATTTATATGCCTTAGCCGTGCTACACTAGCCGGCTTTACAGAGATAGGTACAAATTTGCCATCGGAGATACTAATAAAATCAGCTAGAAAGATCCCTCCCCGATAGGCATTGGATATTCCCATGACGCCACTCAAAAGTAGCATCGGCCATTGCAACCTCGGCCGATGTATCCGCTTGAACAACCTCAACATCATCGCCGTCCCATTGAATTAAACATTGATGCAAGGTAGAAGGCACACAACAATTGGCATGGATCCAACAACGACCCAAAATAACAATGTAGTTACCTTGCACATCGACGATGAAAAAAGCGGTTGGTAGCGTCTTGTTCCCCACGGTAAGCTCCGCCGAAAAGATACCCCTCGCCTCCGTTGGTTCACCGTTGAAGCCATTGAGAATCATGTTGGTCTTCTTCAACTCATCATCCTCACGCCCCAACTTCTTGAATAACGAGTACGGCATCAAGTTCACAGCGGCACCACCATTCACTAGCATCCTAGAGACCGGCTTTCCATCAACATGACCTTTGAGATAGAGAGGCTTCATGTGACGGTTTGATTCATCGGGCTTCTCAAAAACCGCATCTTTAGGACCTAATGACAATTGAGCAACCTCGGCTTCATCCATAGCATAAAACTCCATAGGCAACATACATACCATGTTGATATCCATGTCTTCCTTTGGAGACGATTCACCTTTGTTAACCGATTATTCTTCCTTCTCCTCTACATCAATCGGTTTCCCCTTCTCTATGGATTTAGGCCTCCATACCGGTGGTGGTCGCAACTCATTGAACCTTTTATCTCTTTGTTCTTCGGCCTATTTCACTCTTAGTTCTTGGACCCGAAGACGTTGCAACCTTCTCTTTTGCATAGCCGTCAAATCCTTAGGCATCCACCTAGGATTCGGCTCTGTTCCAGGAGGTAAATAACGCCCTCTATTAATCATGTTTGAAGACGATGAAGCCCTCACATCGCCCATTGCAGCCCTCTCATCAAACCGGCGCTGGAGCCCGGTCAGACCGGCCGTAGACTACCGGTCAGACCGGCCAGACGCGCCGGTCAGACCGACATGTGGCGCGCGGTCAGACCGGCCTGAGGCGTCGGTCGGACTGCCGTCAGGTCGGCGGTCAGACCGGCCTGATGGCCCGGTCAGACCAGCCGTACGGCCGCGGTCAGACTGGCCAGAAGGCCTGGTCAGACCGGCCGACTGCGAGGAGCTGGTACCGGCTTCGGATTTCTTGTTCGGGGACACTCCAACTCCATCTCCAGAAGGTATTGGCACATCATGAGACAGCACTTTGATAGTAATCACCTCCGAAGTCCTCTCCTCCACCTTGACGCGCTTTCCTTCCCTCTTTTCCTCATTAGTCCGATTCTTACCATAAAACCGGCTATTGTTTGGTGAAGACAAACGCTCATGGATTGGCCTCCTCGGTCCTTGTCGCGTCCCAAAACGACCCTAAAATGTATCCTTTAATTTATGCCTAGAATAATTAAAATCCGTGTGAAAGCCTCCAACAATTAAAATGTGCAAAGTAAAAGTCAAATAAGGCTTGGAGGATTTATGTATATTTCCTAAAAGGCCTAAAACGTGTAAATAAATTTTAGTGGAATTTTCAGAGCACAAATAATAATTATTAAGAAATAAACAAAGTTAAAAAGGTTTTATATAAAAAAAAAGAAAAACCCTAAAAGTCCCCCTCCCCTCACTTGGGCCGGCCCGGCCCAACTCTCCTCCCCCCCCTCTCTCTCTCTCCTCTCCCCCGTGGCCCACTCGGCCTCTCCCCGCGCGCGCGCCGCTGACGGGCGGGCCCGCCCGCCACCCTCGCTGACGGGTGGGGCCCACCCGTCATCCCCTTCCTCCCGCCGCTCCCGCCGCCTCCCTCGCGCCCTAGCGCCGCCGCCGCCGCGAGTCCCGCCGCCTCCCGTCGTCCCCGCGTGAAATTAATAGGGGAAATCACTCCCCGTGATTCCCTCTCCCTTTCCCCCCATCATTCCCTCTCTCTCTCGCGTTCAAACGGGCGGATTTGCCCCCGCAAATCTCGCCGGCGCCATTGATGGCGGCCGGACCTCCCACGCCGGATTCCTCCCTCCCCGGCCGCTCTCTCCCTCTTCCAACCCTATTTAAAACCTCCCTGCGCCTCCTCCGTCCGGTTCCGCCTCTCGCCGCCCTTCCTCCTCGCTGGATTCGAGCTCGCGCCGTCGCCCTCTCTCTCCGCCGTCGCCGCCGAGCTCCGGTCCGCCACCGCCGTCGCCCCGGACCGTCTCCCGCCTCCGCGCCGCCTCCTTCGGCTTCGCCGCATCCTCGCCGACCTCGTCCACCCCTCCGCTTCGGTCGCCGACCGCCGGAGCACCGCCGTCCCCGTCGACCCGAACCACGCCGCCGCCTCCCTCCGCTCCGGCCGCCTCCTCCGTCGCCGCCGTCGCCTCGGGGTGAGCCGTGGACCGCCGCCTCCTTTCCCCCTTCCCTCCCCTCTCTCGGCCGCCGCTCCGCCGCGCTGGTGGTCGCCGGCGGCGACCATCGGGGTGCGGGCGCGCCGCCTCCCGCCGGCCGCGCCGACGTGGCCGCCTTCGGGCGCGCCGAGCGGTTGCCGCGTGGGGCCCGGCCGTCAGCCACCCGCGCCCTCGGGTGTGGTTGACGCGTGGGGCCCACGGCACCGGCCGGTGTGAGCCCGGGTGCACCCGGTCCACCGTGGACCGTGAGGCTGCCGCGTGGGCCCCACTCCCGTGGACCCGGTCCGCGCGCCCCTCCCCCTCGGCTGACGCAATAAATTGTTTTTAAATTAAAATTTAAATAAAGAAATTCGTAAATATTCATTTAAAGAGCATATAAACTTCAAATGGCCATAACTTGGCCATTTGAACTCGGAATTGGACCGTTCAAGTCTCTAATTTTTCCTTAAGAAGTCAAGAATCCATTTTTGTGCTTTGTTCCTGCTTGTTTTATGGAGTTTATTAGAGTAAAAGCCTTTTCTTTTCCGTTGGTCGTGTAGACGCTGCAGCTTCGGAAGATCTGCTCTTCGTGGAGGTTGAAGCCGACGTTTGGGAAAGCGAGCAAGGCAAGTCACAGCATCCTTGAACATATTAAATCCCAGTTTATAAAATTATTTTGATTTAAATTATTGCATTATCGCTTTATTTAAATTCCCGCGTATTCACTGTTTTATTTAGCTATGCCTATTTACCTTTGTTATGACCTTATTATCATTGTTATTGATATTATTACCTTGTTCACCCTAGATTAAACAAAACCCCAACTAGTGGTCACTCTACTCATGGTACCACTAGCATGGATTTAGGTAGATGCTTCGCTGATTAATTAGGCAACATTAGGTGGTTTTACAACTCTAGACTTTGGGAATATTCTCATCACCTGGACATTATGGAATGATTGGAATATTGTGGAACTGGATTCACACCTCCCCCTCTATTCAAAACCCTCAAAATGGTTTTAGGCTGGGCTCGGGGTGCACGGTTTTGATAGTAGCACCTCGGCCATATAAGGACCGGTCTTCGGGCCTCTGTTGTAAAGCACTACCGTACTTCCACATGTCTAGTGGGTAAGGCTTAGTTTGTGGCCCAGTCTGGTTATGAACAAAAGTACATGGATGGAGATGGACGATGTCGGGGGTCGATGGACATCTCCAGGGCAAATGAAGGCTACACAAGCTGCGGCCGGTAGTCGAGATGTCACGGCACAGGGCCGGTGTCCTGCTGCTAGGGGCTCAGTCCTGCCTACCTGTCCCAGAGGTTCCGGCCGTAGGTGGGGTTGGGTCGGTACTCTTGTCTATGGCTAGGATGGGTTGGAAACTATGTCACGTCTTCCGTCCGTATACTGTGGTGGTATGTGGCACGTGGTTACACGTGAGGTAGATGTGTCTTGTGGGTAAAGATGTACACCTCTGATCAGAGTATAACCTATTCGAATAGCCGCGCCCTCGGTTATGGGCAAGCCGAGCAATGTACCCAAGTTAGTGTTTTAAATTCTTAAAACCTGCTTAACAACTAAAATGTGGAATGGTTGGCCTGGGTTGGCTTGGGACGAGCTAGGACCCAGGGTCAGGTTGCCAGTTCGGTCTGAATCATTGTAGGCCTTGGTTTAAGGCAGGTTCGTGTGGGTTCACGGCCTTGATTAATAATATTATATAGCTCTAGAATCGTGTTTACAGAATAGCTTTGAGCAACTAAGTGACTTTTAATGCTGTTTACTGCAAACCTTAACCCCCTATATTATGGCTCCCTTGTACACTCTTGCATTTATTCTGCACTTGTGGGTGTGTCTTGTTGAGTACGGTGGTTGTACTCAGTCTTGCTCAATTTTTCCCAAACCCAGAAGAGGAGCTCCTGGAAGATGAAGGCTTTGGTGTCTAGCTCGTGCCTGCCGTCAAGCGCCTGTGGTCGTCGCCCTTGTCTTCCGCTGTTTTCCGTTTGGCTTTGTGTGTGCTGGGCCTGCGCTGCCCATGTAATAAATTAATTCTGTACGCTTCCGCTTGATGAACTCTGAAATGTATCAACTTTTGGTGTACCTTGCCTCCTGGGACAAGGAATAATACACGCACGTAAGGAACGCCCGTTGGGTTATTTCCAGTCGTGACAAGTTGGTATCAGAGCCCCCTTGACCCTAGGACGAGCTTTAGATCCCAAGCCTTAGCAATATTTTCAAAATAAAAATCCTTTCTTATTTGTGAAAATCCTTTAGTCTGTCTCTATCCTACTGCTTCATTTATCATCAAAATCTGATTCTTAAAATGTTGCTTTTCTCTTTTGTTTTTGTTTGTAGATGGCCGGCAGCATCAACCGTCGTGGCCTGGACCTGACTGGCTTTGTTTTGGAGCTGCGGGGCATGTGCGTTGTCCTGGGGTATCCGCATGGAGTGGACTACCAGGGCAAGCAGCTCTCGGAGCAGGAGGGTGATGATGCAGAGCCCCACGCTGCTTGGGAGGTCACTGCAGTGATTCTCACTGGCTCTCCCGAAAGGACTTCGTTGGCAGTCACCGCGGGTGGAGATTCTTTCTCCGCCGCTTCCCAGAACGCCGCACTCCTCACCATCGGCACTCTCCACCAGCGCTACCCGGACGAGTTGCAGCACTCGCCCTACCGCTACCACCCTCGTCGTGGAGGAGCCCGTGACTACGCCACCTTCAGTGATGCTAGCTCGGAGGATGACGCTACCATCATGCACCTGGCTCGCATGGTGGAGGCGTACGACACGGCCCGTATCGACTTCCATCATATGGTGCGCCGTGGGTTGGTCGAGAGCAACATGAAGATCCTGGAGCTGCGTCAGGAGAATCTGCAGCTGAAGAAGGACCTAGACGCAGTGGAGGTGCAGCTGTGTCAGCTCAAGATCGCCCAGGGAGATGTCTGTCGCCCCAAGCGCCGCCGCGTCTGCCGCCGCCTGAAGATCACTGCCCGCAAGAGTACCTCCAGGCCCGAGCTTGTTCGTCAGTCCTTGGCATGGACCTGCTTCATCGAGACCCCTCGTGCCGAGCCCGCGCCCGTGGTTCCTCAGGAGGAGGGAGCCTCTGGCGTTGGTAGCACGGAGGATGCGCTGCTGCTCTCCTTCCGCCCTGGCCCGTCGCAGGAGTAGACGAGCAGTTAGTAGGCTCGCGCGTGTGTTTTTTTTCGTTTGTTTTCCTGCTAGTGTCGTGTGGGGCATGGTTATACCGGTGTGTGGTATAACTGTGTTGGAGCCTGTCTTTATTTTATTTGCTTAAGCAACTTGAACCTTGATGAACCAATTTAATAGCAGTAATAAATTCAAGAATTATGGTAGTCGTGGGTGGTTAGTTTTAATAGTCAGCTCTCTTTGTTTGCCGGTTCTGTGTTGGTTTTTCAGATGGTGACAACCAGGAGAAGTGCTGCTACCGGTGATGACAACCAACCCGAAGGCAGCAACCCCAACATCCATGGCAGCCCACCTCCACCTCCTCCCCCGCCTCCACCACCACCACCAGACACCAACTCCATCCTCACCCAAATCCTCGCCCAGCAGGCCAACATGATGGCTGCTTTCCTCCACCACATCCAAAATCCGCCACAGCATAATGCCCCACCTCCACCACCACCCCCGCAGCACTCCAAACTCGCCGAGTTCCTCCGCATCCGTCCACCTACCTTCTCTAGCTCCAATAACCCCATGGATGCTTTGGATTGGTTGCATGCCGTGGGGAAAAAGTTAGATACTGTGCAGTGCAACGATGAGGAGAAAGTCATCTTCGCCGCCCATCAACTGCAGGGGCCCGCATCTCTATGGTGGGACCACTTCCAGGCTACGCAGCCAGAGGGGCAGCCTATTACTTGGGCCCGCTTCACCGCCGCCTTCCGGAGGACCCATGTGCCCGCCGGGGTTATGGCCCTTAAGAAAAGGGAATTCCGGGAGTTGAAGCAAGGCAACCGCTCCGTGATAGAGTATTTGCATGAGTTTAACAACTTGGCCCGGTACGCCCCGGAGGATGTTCGTGAAGATGAGGAGAAGCAAGAGAAGTTCTTGGCAGGAATGGACCCTGAGCTGTCCGTGCGTCTAGTTTCTGGGGATTATCCGGATTTCCAGCGTCTAGTGGACAAGAGCATCCGCTTGGAAGCCAAGCACAAGGAACTGGAGTCACACAAGCGTCGCTTGGCGAATTTCCGCAATCAACAGGGGGCTAACCAAAGGATCCGCTACACCAATCCCTATCCAGGGGGATCCTCCTCGCAGCAGCAGCAGTAGCAACCACGCTCCGCGCCCCGACCTCAATTCGTGGTGCGCGTCCCACAGCCGCAGCAACAGCAGAGTCAGCAAGGGACCCATGCGCCCCGTCCTCCTGCGCCCGTTGTGCAGCCTGGTCAAGGCCACAGAGACGTTCAAGGTCAACAGCGTCTGTGCTTCAACTACTTCGAGCCCGGGCACTTTGCTGATAAATGCCCAAAGCCGAGGCGCCAGCAAGGCCAAGCGCCTCCCCGCCCCAACAACGGTGGTAAGGATGTTACTCGGGGTCATGTGAACCACGTGACTG
This sequence comes from Oryza meridionalis, assembly GCA_000338895.3. Taxonomy (NCBI): domain Eukaryota; kingdom Viridiplantae; phylum Streptophyta; class Magnoliopsida; order Poales; family Poaceae; genus Oryza; species Oryza meridionalis. The sequence continues at coordinate 13,255,323 of CM002527.2, read as the reverse complement.
CCGAGGATGTGCTGACAACTCCAGACGTCATCGTTGGTGCGTTCCTCATTCATTCCATTCCTGCTACCATTTTGTTCGACTCTGGAGCTTCCCACTCGTTTATATCGGTGCCATTCATGGGGAGAAATCAGTTGGGGGTAGAAAGGCTTAGGAACCCTCTACTCATCACCACCCCTGGAGGGGTTATGACAGCAAAGTATTATAGCCCTGCCGTTCCTATAGAAATCCAGGGAATTCCTTTTCCCTCGGATCTGATTCTTCTGGACACCAAGAACTTGGATGTGATCCTTGGGATGAATTGGTTGGCTCAATTCCAAGGAGTAGTGGATTGTGCAAGACGCACTGTCACCCTGTACCGAGGGCCGGAACAACCGGTTGTTTTCTTTGCACCCTCAACCTCTGTCAGTAGTTCAGAACTTCATTAGATAGGACTGTCGGAAATCCCCATCGTCAGAGAGTTCGGAGATGTGTTTCCGGAAGAACTACCCGGTATGCCGCCCAAGCGAGAGATTGAGTTCCGGATAGATCTTGCTCCAGGAACCACTCCTCTGTACAAACGACCCTACCGTATGGCAGCAAATGAACTGGCCGAAGTCAAGAAACAGTTGGAAGAGTTGAAAGAAAAGAGGTATATACGGCCGAGCACTTCCCCCTGGGGTGCTCCCGTGATTTTTGTGGAAAAGAAGGACAAGACAAAGAGAATGTGCGTTGACTACAGAGCTCTCAATGAAGTTACTATCAAAAACAAGTACCCTCTTCCCCGGATTGATGATTTGTTCGATCAGCTTAAGGGTGCCACTGTCTTTTCAAAAATCGATCTTCGTTCCGGATATCACCAATTGCGGATTCGTGAAGAAGATATCTCGAAGACCGTATTCACCACGCGTTACGGACTGTATGAATTCACGGTGATGTCGTTCGGCCTGACCAATGCTCCTGCCTTCTTCATGAACTTAATGAACAAAGTATTCATGGAATACTTGGATAAGTTTGTTGTGGTTTTCATCGACGACATCCTGGTATACTCACAATCAGAGGAAGACCATCAGCAGCATCTCCGTCTGGTGTTGGGAAAGTTGCGGGAACACCAATTGTATGCCAAGCTCAGCAAGTGTGAGTTCTGGTTGTCCGAAGTCAAGTTCTTAGGGCACGTGATATCTGCTAAAGGAGTTGCCGTGGATCCCGACACGGTGACAGCCGTCACTGATTGGAAGCAACCCAAGACAGTCACTCAAGTCCGCAGCTTTTTGGGTTTGGCCGGGTACTACCGAAGATTCATCGAGAATTTCTCCAAAATTGCCAGACCTATGACGCAGTTGCTGAAGAAGGAAGAAAAATTTGTGTGGAGCCCGCAATGCGAGAAGGCGTTCCAAACTCTCAAAGAAAAGCTGGTTTCCTCGCCAGTTTTAATCTTACCAGATACTCGCAAGGACTTCCTGGTGTACTGTGACGCTTCGCGCCAAGGGTTGGGGTGCGTGCTTATGCAGGAAGGTCATGTGGTAGCCTATGCCTCACGCCAGCTACGGCCTCATGAAAGCAACTACCCTACCCATGATTTGGAGTTAGCCGCTGTGGTTCATGCTCTAAAGATCTGGCGGCACTATCTCATTGGGAATCGTTGTGAAATATATACGGATCATAAGAGTTTGAAATACATCTTCACTCAGTCGGATCTGAATCTTCGGCAGAGGAGATGGTTAGAACTCATCAAGGATTATGATGTGGGAATTCACTATCATCCTGGTAAGGCCAACGTGGTCGCCGACGCTCTAAGTCGAAAAAGCCGTTGCAACACTTTTGGCGTCCGTGACATTCCACTGGAACTTAATCAACAGATGGAAGCCCTAAACCTAAGCATAGTTGGTCGTGGGTTCTTGGCTACGCTGGAAGCCAAGCCTACCTTGCTTGATCAAATCCGCGAGGCTCAGAAAAATGATCCAGATATGCATGGGATCCTCAAGAATATGAAACAGGGTAAAGCCGCAGGTTTCACAGAGGATGAACACGGAACCCTATGGAACGGAAATCGGGTATGCGTTCCAGACGACAGGGGACTTAAACAGTTGATACTTCAGGAAGCTCACGAAAGTCCTTATTCCATCCAACCTGGCAGTACGAAGATGTATTTAGATTTGAAAGAAAAATATTGGTGGGTTAGTATGAAGCGGGAAATTGCAGAGTTCGTGGCCCTTTGTGATGTGTGCCAGCATGTCAAGGCAGAGCACCAACGACCGGCCGGACTTCTCCAACCTCTCCAAGTACCAGAGTGGAAATGGGATGAAATTGGGATGGATTTCATCATCGGACTTCCAAAAACCCAAGGCGGATATGATTCTATATGGGTAGTCGTGGACCGACTAACCAAGGTAGCTTGGTTTATTACTGTGAAGATCACCTATGGAGGGAACAAACTAGCTGAACTCTACTTCGCTAGGATCGTGAGTCTCCATGGCGTTCCTAAGAAAATTGTATCTGATAGGGGAAGCCAGTTCACCTCTCACTTTTGGAAGAAGCTCCAAGAAGAGTTGGGTACCCGATTAAATTTCAGCACCGCGTATCACCCGCAGACAGATGGACAGACCGAGCGTCTGAATCAGATCCTAGAAGATATGCTCCGTGCCTGCGTTCTAGATTTCGGGAAGACCTGGGATAAGAGTCTCCCCTATGCCGAGTTCTCCTACAATAACAGCTACCAAGCCAGCATACAAATGGCACCCTATGAAGCGTTGTATGGCCGCAAATGCCGGACACCGCTATTGTGGGACCAAGTTGGGGAAAGCCAAGTGTTCGGGACCGATATCCTGAGAGAAGCTGAAGCTAAAGTCAGAACCATTCGGGATAATCTAAAGGTGGCACAGTCCCGGCAGAAGAGCTATGCAGATAACCGACACCGTAACCTGGAGTTTGCAATGGATGACTTTGTGTACCTTAGGGTCACACCATTGCGAGGTGTACACAGGTTCCAGACGAAAGGGAAGTTCGCACCTCGGTTCGTGGGTCCTTTCCGTATCATTGCTCGACGCGGAGAAGTCGCTTATCAGTTGGAGCTGCCCGCATCCTTGGGCAACGTGCATGATGTGTTCCATGTGTCGCAGCTCAAGAAATGTCTTCGAGTGCCATCCGAGCAGGCCGATTCAGAGCAAATTGAAGTTCGCGAAGACTTGACCTACGCGGAGAGGCCAGTGAGAATCCTGGACACCATGGAGCGCAGGACCAGGAACCGGGTAATCCGTTTTTGCAAGGTCCAATGGAGCAACCACGCTGAGGAAGAAGCTACTTGGGAGCGTGAAGACGAGCTGAAGGCAGCCCATCCCGATCTCTTCGCCAGTTCTTCCGAATCTCGGGGTTGAGATTCCGTTTAAGGGGGGTAGGTTTGTCGCGTCCCAAAACGACCCTAAAATGTATCCTTTAATTTATGTCTAGAATAATTAAAATCCGTGTGAAAGCCTCTAACAATTAAAATGTGCAAACTAAAAGTCAAATAAGGCTTGGAGGATTTTTGTATATTTCCTAAAAGGCCTAAAATGTGTAAATAAATTTTAGTGGAATTTTCAGAGCACAAATAATAATTATTAAGAAATAAACAAAGTTAAAAAGGTTTTATAAAAAAAAGAAAAGAAAAACCCTAAAAATCCCCCTCCCCTCCCTTGGGCCGGCCCGGCCCAACTCTCCTCCCCCCTCTCTCTCTCTCTCCTCTCCCCCGCGGCCCACTCGGCCTCTCCCCGCGCGCGCGCCGCTGAATGGCGGGCCCACCCGCCACCCTCGCTGACGGGTGGGGCCCACCCGTCATCCCCTTCCTCCCGCCACTCCCGCCGCCTCCCCCGCGCCCTAGCGCCGCCGCCGCCGCGAGTCACGCCGCCTCCCGTCGTCCCCGCGTGAAATTAATAGGGGGAAATCACTCCCCGTGATTCCCTCTCCCTTTCCCCCCATCATTCCCTCTCTCTCGCGTTCAAACGGGCGGATTTGCCCCCGCAAATCTCGCCGGCGCCATTGATGGCGGCCGGACCTCCCACGCCGGATTCCTCCCTTCCCGGCCGCTCTCTCCCCCTTCCAACCCTATTTAAACCCTCCCCGCGCCTCCTCCATCCGGTTCCGCCTCTTGCCACCCTTCCTGCTCGCCGGATTCGAGCTCGCGCCGTCGCCCTCTCTCTCCGCCGTCGCCGCCGAGCTCCGGTCCGCCGCCGCCGTCGCCCCGGACCGTCTCCCGCCTCGGCGCCGCCTCCTTCGGCTTCGCCGCATCCTCGCCGACCTCGTCCACCCCTCCGCTTCGGTCGCCGACCGCCGGAGCGCCGCCGTCCCCGTCGACCCGAACCGCGCCGCCGCCTCCCTCCGCTCCGGCCGCCTCCTCCATCGCCGCCGTCGCCTCGGGGTGAGCCGTGGACCGCCGCCTCCTTTCCCCCTTCCCTCCCCTCTCTCGGCCGCCGCTCCGCCGCGCTGGTGGTCGCCGGCGGCGACCATCGGGGCGCGGGCGCGCCGCCTCCCGCCGACCGCGCCGACGTGGCCGCCTTCGGGCGCGCCGAGCGGCTGCCGCGTGGGGCCCGGCCGTCAGCCACCCGCGCCCTCGGGTGCGGCTGACGCGTGGGGCCCACGGCACCGGCCGGTGTGAGCCCGGGTGCACCCGGTCCACCGTGGACCGTGAGGCTGCCGCGTGGGCCCCACTCCCGTGGACCCGGTCCGCGCGCCCCTCCCCCTCGGCTGACGCAATAAATCGTTTTTAAATTAAAATTTAAATAAAGAAATTCGCAAATATTCATTTAAAGAGCATATAAACTTCAAATGGCCATAACTTGGCCATTTGAACTCGGAATTGGACCGTTCAAGTCTCTAATTTTTCCTTAAGAAGTCAAGAACCCATTTTTGTGCTTTGTTCCCGCTTGTTTTATGGAGTTTATTAGACTAAAAGCCTTTTCTTTTCCGTTGGTCGTGTAGACGCTGCAGCTTCGGAAGATCCGCTCTTCGTGGAGGTTGAAGCCGACGTTTGGGAAAGCGAGCAAGGCAAGTCACATCATCCTTGAACATATTGAATCCCAGTTTATAAAATTATTTTGATTTAAATTATTGCATTATCGCTTTATTTAAATTCCTGCGTATTCACTGTTTTATTTAGCTATGCCTATTTACCTTTGTTATGACCTTATTATCATTGTTATTGATATTATTACCTTGCTCACCCTAGATTAAACAAAACCCCAACTAGTGGACACTCTACTCATGGTACCACTAGCATGGATTTAGGTAGATGCTTCGCTGATTAATTAGGCAACATTAGGTGGTTTTACAACTCTAGACTTTGGGAATATTCTCATCACCTGGACATTATGGAATGATTGGAATATTGTGGAACTGGATTCACACCTCCCCCTCTATTCAAAACCCTCAAAATGGTTTTAGGCTAGGCTCGGGGTGCACGGTTTTGATAGTAGCACCTCGGCCATATAAGGACCAGTCTTCGGGCCTCTGTTGCAAAGCACTACCGTACTTCCACATGTCTAGTGGGTAAGGCTTAGTTTGTGGCCCAGTCTGGTTATAAACAAAAGTACACGGATGGAGATGGACGAAGTCGGGGGTCGATGGACATCTCCAGGGCAAATGAAGGCTACACGAGCTGCGGCCGGTAGTCGAGATGTCACGGCACAGGGCCGGTGTCCTGCTGCTAGGGGCTCAGTCCTGCCTACCTGTCCCAGAGGTTCCGGCCGTAGGTGGGGTTGGGTCGGTACTCTTGTCTATGGTTAGGATGAGTTGGAAACTATGTCACGTCTTCCGTCCGTATACCGTGGTGGTATGTGGCACGTGGTTACACGTGAGGTAGATGTGTCTTGTGGGTAAAGATGTACACCTCTGATCAGAGTATAACCTATTCGAATAGCCGCGCCCTCGGTTATGGGCAAGCCGAGCAATGTACCCAAGTTAGTGTTTTAAATTCTTAAAACCTGCTTAACAACTAAAATGTGGAATGGTTGGCCTGGGTTGGCTTGGGACGAGCTAGGACCCAGGGTCAGGTTGCCAGTTCGGTCTGAATCATTGTAGGCCTTGGGTTAAGGCAAGTTCGTGTGGGTTCACGGCCTTGATTAATAATATTATATAGCTCTAGAATCGTGTTTACAAAATAGCTTTGAGCAACTAAGTGACTTTTAATGCTGTTTACTGCAAACCTTAACCCCCTATATTATGGCTCCCTTGTACACTCTTGCATTTATTCTGCACTTGTGGGTGTGTCTTGTTGAGTACGGTGGTTGTACTCAGTCTTGCTCAATTTTTCCCAAACCCAGAAGAGGAGCTCCTGGAAGATGAAGGCTTTGGTGTCTAGCTCGTGCCTGCCGTCAAGCGCATGTGGTCGTCGCCCTTGTCTTCCGCTGTTTCCCGTTTGGCTTTGTGTGTGCTGGGCCTTCTCTGCTCATGTAATAAATTAATTCTGTACGCTTCCGCTTGATGAACTCTGAAATGTATCAACTTTTGGTGTACCTTGCCTCCTGGGACAAGGAATAATACACGCACGTAAGGAACGCCCGTTGGGTTATTTCCGATCGTGACAGTCCTCCCCACCCTTGGTTGAATTGCATTGGAGGCATATGGTTGAACATTGGCGGCGTTGCCCCCCATGGCATGAAGTAAGGATAAGGATAACCCGGCGGCGGCATTGTATAGGAACCCCATGACATGCCTTGTGGATGACGATATGGAGGTGAATGCGACCGTCTTGGTGAATGACCAAATCGCTCCCTAGGAGGTGATCTTGGTCTTTTCCCTTTGTTGCGAATCTTCTCACCACCTTGCCTCTCATATTTCTCCAAGAGCATATCAAAAGTCACCTTGGTCTTCCTAGGGGCCTTGGAAGTTGAAGCTCCACTCTTATTTTCTTTCCAAACACCAACCTCTGGCTTCTTTGGAACTATCACTTTAGGCCTAGGTTCGCCAATGACCACTCCTTTTCCCTTAGTAGATTCGGCTTGCTCCGGCCGAATCAACACCTTCTTATCATTGAAATTAATTGTGTTCACCGGAAAAGGATCATCATCAAGCTTCATATTGGAACCATTGGTGAACTTCAATCGTCCTTCATCTATGGCCGATTGAACCTGTCGTCGAAACACATTGCAATCATTAGTAGAATGAGAATGAGAATCATGCCATTTACAATATGCTCGACGTTTCAACTCTTCTTGAGATGGTATGACATGGCCTTTAGGTAATCTAATTTGTTTTTCTTGCAAAATATAATCAAAGATTTTATCACATTTGGCCACATCAAAACTATATTTAACCTCACTTTGCCGATCTTTGCGAGGAGTCGGCATTAGGTTAGAACAAACAAAAGGCTTATTTTTATTAGTCCATGACCATTCGGCAACATAAATATCATGATCACCCTCCTCCTCACTATCACTAGCCTCAGGGTAATCAACCACATTAACATTAGGCTTTTTGTCAAATGGTCTAGCAATTTTTTTATTATCCTTAACCCGGCTTTCTTGAGCCAGAGCCCTTTGCATGAGTTGACTAACATCAAAAAATTCTTGGCCATCTAGTCTTTCTCTAAGAGGACTAATTAAACCATTAAAAGCAAGACCAGCCAAATCTCTATCAGTTATATTCAAAGTATAACATCGGTTTCTAATATTTCTAAACCTCTTAATATAATCAACGACAGATTCATTATACTTTTGCTTAACCGATGTTAAATCACATAACCTAAGCTCAATTTCTCCAGTATAGAAATAATCATGAAATTTTTCTTCTAATTGAGCCCAAATATGAATAGAATTTGCCGGTAAAGAGGTAAACCATGTAAAAGCATTACCGGACAAAGATAAAGAAACTATCACTATTAGCCTCACCACATTGCGACTGTCCTTCCTCACCACTAAACTTGGCAAATTCGGGAACTCTATAGTTACGAGGAAACGACACATTATCATAATAATCAGGATACGGCTTTTTGTAAGTTCTAGCACGATTCCTAGTTTCGATCCCGATTCTATCCTAATAATGTCACTAATTATATCCTCCATATTATTAGGCCCTTGTTGATTTGGTGGTGGATTTAATGGCCTAATAGGTTGTGTTTGTGGCGCAATATGATTATAATATGGTGTTTGTATGAATTAGTTATGAATTTTAGATGTTTTGAGCCATTTAAGTGGATTTCTGGAATTAAATTGAACAAGGAAGATAGCCCATGCATTTGCGCGGGCATGAATCGTAGGCCGCGTTTGAGAAACTTATAAAGGTGGAATATTAATCAAAACTTATAGAAGATCATTTAGCTTGTTTGGATTATTTGAGCACATTTAGAAAAAAATATTTTTTCTCTAATTAAAGGCACTCGATTTTTGATGTAGTGGCTCAGACTATTTATATTTCAGTTAATTAGTTACTCCTGCTTATGTAGTGTGCGTTTAGCTATACTTGTTTTCAAACATATCATGGTGCGACCTGTATTGTTGAATTATTTCTTTTTCTTTTGGCAAATTGAATATGTATTTTTTTATTTCTATTTTGATACTATATATTTAATTTAGCTATGCATGTTTGTAGAATGTAGAATGATTCATAGTGATATAATATTTGTTGTCAGATTATAAGGTATTTAGATGGCGTGCAAAGTGCACAGGTGGACTGTGCCCAAATGCTATAATTATATAGCAAAATATAGGCATATGTATTTAGTAATAATGAGAGAACAGTTAGACAGAAAATTATTAGAGCTAGTTGTTTTAGTGAAAATCAAAGCTAGTTGTTTCTTTTTTATCTAATTTATTAGAGCATCACGTGGAGTTATAGGAGCCGTCACATGGTGTTTAGGAGCGTTTATAGGAAATTTGATGGACTTTTTACTATATAATAGATAGATTGGATATCATCAATATAATTTAGCGACACATGTTTGTAGAATTATTTAAAGTAACATAATATATGTTGTTAACTTTTTTTATAGTTAAAAATATTTCCTTGTTATGCCATATAAAGCATATGGCGCATAGAACAGCATAGATATTAAATTATTTATTTAATTAACAATAAAAAAAGATATGTGGCTTAACTTGGAGATTAGGAAATTAAAAAAGAGATGAGGGGATAAGGAGTTTAGTTATAAATGTGATTGCAAGTATGCCTTGTTCTTGATCCCTACCAAGCCACACATATTCAGCTTTAGTGTAGGAGTCAAAAAGGCATAAGCTTGGTGAGAAACAATATTCATACACATTGAGTGATTGAGAGAATCATTTGAGGAACTTGGTTTATTTGCAAAATTATTTGAAAACTTTCGGAATAAGAGTTAGGCAAAGGATAAGATAATGATACTCTATAATCTGTTCTGTCTCCCAACCACCCAAGGCGAAGAGAAGCATGTGTTCCATCATGGGATTGGGATTGGGCGTATAGGTAAGCCACCATGCCTACTTGCTTAATACGAGAGAGAGTATTCAAACTTTGCACTTGTACATTCTAGATATATAACATACTAGCAACTCCTGATCAACAACTAATTTTATTTTTTTTGTGAGTCCTTTACTCGAGACGAGCAAAGGTTCAAGCTTGGGGGGTTTATTGACGGTTGTTATAGACCAATGTCGACCATCAATATAACTAAAATAAAGGAGAACTAGCTATGCTTGCAATGCATATTTGTTTTAGAATAATCTATTTCCTCTTGTACTTGGATTCTATTTGTTGTAAAGAAAGATACATAATGGAGAATCGACAGTACAACACTCGAACAATCAGTCAGACGCTGTCGAGAATCAGACTTGTGGATAAATGGGCCAGGAACTCAAAAATGACAAGATCAAATGGGCCCATAATTCACTGTTCTGGATTGAGGAGCAACCGAGGAGATAGCCTGCCGAAAATGGGCCAAGTTGGCCCAGCCCATGGTTCGGCCGCACCCTTCCCCCCCCCCCTCTGCGCCGTTTGATCCAGGGCTTCGGATGGACGGTGGAGATTCACTCCTAATAGCGGTTGGAGGGTATTACCGACCTTTCCAACCGTCATAACCATCATTCGTCAGCTATAAAAGGCCTTCACCTCCTCCACTCCTTCACACACTCGAGCAAGCTCAAGGTCTCTGTCTCTATACTTTAGTTTAGTATTCTAGTGCTAAGTGGAGTATAATAGAATAGCTCTCGGAGTCCTCAGAGTCTTCGAAGGAATTTAGGTATGGCTCTAGTAGCTTTTCTTATTTCTTTTGTAAGATTTTCGGAAGTAACGAAATGTTACTCTTAATATACTCTCGGTACTTTAGTTTATCTGAGTATCGGCTTTACTTTATATTTGTATCGATACAGTCGTGTAGTTAGCCTACGAGAGAGGTGCAGTGATATGGGTTTAGTGTCCGATTATTCGGTTGCTCTATGTCATCTCGAGGGATGTAGAGTAGTATTTAATAATGTAGACGCGGTGTCTAGATTATTAAGTATCATTATCTGGGCATATATGCTACGGGTCAGTCGAGGTGGGCCGCTGATGGTGATAGCTCAGTACGGGTATTCCTCCACGATAGTATATATTCCTAAGAAACTTTCCTAGGGAGGGTACTCCTCCGTATTTAGCCCCGGCTGGATGGCCATGATAGGTTGTCGTAAGGAACTCGGCAACCCGGGGTGGTCTCTTGAAACACCAGGAGGACACTGTTAGGGGTATTGGCTACATGGTTGTACACTAGCAGATATAAACTAAGATTGAGTGTATACTTAGAATATAGGAATTGATTGCTTTTCTATTTGTTCTTCCACATACCTTAGGATTGATTAATGAGAGATATGAGTTCTTTGCTTCATGTCACTCTACCCTTATAAATATATTAACCCATGTTTAAGACTCTGATCATACAAGTGGTTCTCTCTTACAATCCTCCCTTGGGACTAAATAAATACGATACCTTGGAATACTCCCGGGTGAAATACTACAATGGTATATCCGTGCGCTTGCAGATTCCTTCTGTAACCATATATATACCAGGACCATTTCTTGCGCCATTGCTAGAAATTTATATGTCTAGTAATATCGTTTAGAAATGCCAACAGTAGGAGCGACACATGGTGGCTTAGGAGCGTTTATAGAAAGTTTCGTGGACTTTTAGTATATAATAGATTATTACACAATTAATATTTAATTTCTCGAAGAAAAATTCAAGTGATGACGTCAACATGGGGCACAGGCATGGACCACGTCAACCAAGGGTAGGTCCCACACGTCAGTGGCACCAAGGGGAGCTGGTCCACTGTGGACGGAGTCCACGATGGCAACCGACCACACGAGCACGCACCTGATGGCCCAGATCGGTTGAGGCCGATCAGATGGCCGAGAACGGCTGGGCAGCGTGGCTAGGCAGGTGTCAACTTTTGAGGTCTCGACAACGGTATTTGTATGGTATGGAGATCGCCGGTAGCAGGGTATATGCGAGATTAAGGTAAAAGAGATGGAGACAAGGATTTTATATAGATCCGGGCCCCTTATCTGACAGGTAATAGCCCTACTCCTGTTGGTCGAAGCCGGTGTTACTCTTTATTCATCTGGATCACAAAGTACAATATTTGGGATAACCTATCTAGCTGTTGTCGACTTGGCGGCATAGATACCCGGCACGCAGTCGACGACAGGGTAGTTTTCCTCCTCGAGTACGAACTCATCGAGATCAGAGATGACGCTAGATCCCTCTTGTCGGCCTCCGCAGGCACCATATTGGGTATGTCTAGGCTTATCTCTGATATCGATGTTTGGCGGCGTGTGTTAGTGTCTATTCTAATTTGTGTTTGGTTGTATATTGTGTGTCTATCCGTTGTGTGTCCCCTCTCCTCCCCTCCTAGGGGGGCTTGTATTTAAACCCATAGAGGTCCCCTTATCCAAGTAGTACTAGAGGAGTTAAGTATGGATAAGATCCGAGTAGTCCTTGTCGTTTCCATATTGAACTCTACTTGTCCTTCCTTATCCGGAACTCCTTCTATATACGAGATATGATTCCGTATAAGACTTGGTATATGTTGGGCCCCGCCGAGCTTAGTCATTACTATTGGATATGTGGTATCCATAACTATGACAGCAGGCGTGCATTCAAGGCAGCTGGGCCTAGGAGGCTACCAGCGACGAGCGGCGGTGGTGCGGAAGAGGGCAACTGGGACAGAAGGAGGATTGGACCCTCACCGTGCCTGCAAGGCAGAGAGAGAGCGGCTGGCGGCGAGGATTGGCGGCAGCACCTCTCAAGCTTGACGAAGACAACAGCCTCCGACAAGCTTCACTGAACGAGACAAGGAGACCGAGGCTCTCCGACCTGGGGATAGAGGAAGAGCAGTTAGGGGAGCTCGAGGCATCTCAAAGTGGTGGGGAAAGGTGGCCGGAGACCGGCGGGGATGTAAGAATGGTGTTTCTTATCTAATTTGCACCATTGGTTTGGATTTTTTTTAATCTTCTAAATTTTAACCGAAATACAAAATTTTCTACATAGTAAAATTTAATTTACTTTTAGTGACTAGATTGAAAAAAAATTTAACAAATCCAAGTGTATCAATAAAATTAGTACTTGAAATTTTACTCAAAACTTGATTATTAGTTTTCTCAAACGCCTGCATATGATTAGCATATCTATATTACTTAGATGTTGATAGTGGTGGTGGTGGATCCCTCACCCCACTTACCCCATTATAATTTTTGCATATTACCCTTTAAACCTTTAAACTTTTTATAGTAAAAACAGTGAAATGTAAATGGATTGCCACATCTAAAATCAGGTGAATGTTCTTTTGTAAGTAATATATTTCATGATAAATATATTTTTATTTGTTTTAGACAATATTATAATAAATATTTTTTATCTGTGGCAAAGCACGAAACATTTAGCTATTACCGAAATTTTGACAAAATGACTCTTTTAGAAAACTTATTTTAGGAATAAATCGTTTCAAAAACTTATTTTAAATTAAAATGAACCGTTGGCTCAGCGCTATGACACTGAATTATAACACTTTAGCGCACCATGAATATATTGGCGTTCACTTTCATTCGATATGCTCCGCGGTACTGTACTTGGCACTGAGCTATGAACGTATAAATTGAACTTTAGGACCACATTTCTCGAATCTGCTCGGCTAGAGCAGTGGCAAGAGGCAAGCCCATCCACCAAGCGGGTCACAGTTTAAATCATAGGTCTGCATCTTTTTTTCTATTATATTACAAAATGTTAAGTGTGACTAAATTTATTACACATATTATTGGTGAAAATATTTTTATATTAATAAACAAAATATGAAATAATATCGACTACATAACTATATTATTAGTTTTTAACTCCTAAAATATGTGCAGTTTGTGATTAAAATTTTAATATTCTTTATTACCCCGTGCAACGCACAGGTTGACGTCTGTTGATATCAAAAATTGGCAGCCGATGGTTTTTGTTCGGTTTTTATTTGGACGAAGTCTTGCCGAATGTTTTTATTCTTCTACTTAATTAAATTCGGTTGTTCAATGGTTAACCAGGTTATTATCAGTCTCATGAATGTGATGCATGCATATGCATATATGGTTTCTTACTTTCTTACTTTGCCTCCTGGCTCCTGGCGTAGCAGCAGTACATGCAAAGATTGGTTTCTTTAGGATTTTCTATGGAAGATAAAGCTTGAGAACAAAATTGATATCACTAGTGGAGAAAGCGTTTTTCCTCCTGGTTGATAACTTCCTATACTCCCGTTTTTGCAATCGGGAGTAGCAATTCGGAACTAAAGATGAATATCTTTAGTTCCGAGTGAAATAACCGGTTAGTCCCGGAATGAATATCTTTATTCCGAGTAAAGATGGCAACGCCAGTCCTGGTTGGCCACCGTTTTTTTTCATTATTTTTTCCCAAATCGAGTTGGAACTGCACAAATCTCTTCCCAAATCAAGTTGCTCCCTATATCCCCAAATCAAAATCAAAGTATCATCACAAACATAGATTCACATCACAAATTCTCAAGAAAAAATATATCTTAAATTCTAAAAGAAATACATCACATATCCAATGAATCACATCTTCTAAAAATTCTCAGATCCAATGAATCACAACTTCTAAAAATTCTCAGATCCATCACAAATCCTTTAAAAGAACAAAATCGAGTTGCCGCCGGCCGACCGCCAGCCCGGCCACGCAGCCGCCCTCCCATCCGCGCGGCCCGCCGGCTCCAGCCGCCCACCCATCCGCCGCCGCCCGCCCGCCATTCGCGCGGCCCGCCGCGCCAGCCGCCGCCGCCCGGACTCGGCCGCCTGGAGAGGAGGAGGCAGGGAAGGGTAGGAGAGGTGAAGGGGGAGGAAGAAGGGGAGAGGAAAGGGGAGATGACTGAGATGGAGAGAGAGGCTGTTAATTTAATGCATGAGAGGGGAGAGGAGGGGGGGGGTAGGGGGGAATCAGATCGTCTTGACTTCACCTGGAATATGGTAGAGAGCAGTCACGCGAATCCCGTCGTCCACCCGCAATCGAACGATGGATCTAACGCTGCTCCTCTCAGACACTAGGCCTCGGCGGCTCGGCCCAACAAGTGCTTCTATGGATAAGGAAAGGGTTCACTGCCACCGCATCATCCGGACTTGCAGTCGAGGACGGAGGACCGTCCCGTCGCCGTCGTCACCGAGAGCGGCGCCGCGCCGTCCTCGCCGAGCGCTGCGTAGGTGCCAAGCCAGACGCGCACCCGGTTCTGCGGCAGCCGGATCTCCGCCACCCACTTGCCCCACTGCAGCTGCCGCACGCCGCGGTACAGCTTCTGCTGCAGCAGCATGGCCTCGTCAGGCGGCACAGCAATTGTAGCACGTCTCAGAATGGAGTTGCTCCTCGTCTCAGAATGGATAGGACCTGCTGGAGGGTTGCCACAACCGTGATTCCAATTAAGCTAGAAGATGGAATCAATTAAGCTAGAAGATGTCTGTAGGACAGCAGGGACTGGAGTCGATATATCTGACATTGATGTATGTAGGATAGCAGTGATTGGAGTCGATATATCTGAAATTTCCAGTGTGTTGTATTCATCGTGTGCTATATCTGAAATTTTCAGTGAGTAATAGAGGAAGGTTGTCTTGCCTGTGAAGTGACATTTGTGCAAGAGCTAGCAAGACTGTTAACTTGTGATTGTCATTGTGTTGTAAATTGTTTGGAATTGAATAAAAGGTAATGCTGAATGTTGCAAGTTCAGAGATGCACAAAATGGTCTGTTATTCAGAAATGCAATTCTGCAATTCCCTGAACCTTCCCATCTGATTTTCTTTTGTTTGTGTACCGTTTTCTCACCTCAAACCCTTTCTGACCTCCATAGCTAATCCAAAACATCCAAGCCTCATCTGTACTGCTGAATTCCATGCCAACTTGCCCTAACAAACTAGGGGAAAACCCATCCCTACAGCAAACAAAATATTTAATTTGATGGTGGTATGATAAGCAACTAAAATATATACGTACACATTGGGAGAAAGAAACAAGGGGTTACACACCTCTTTTCTTCCATCTCATATATCCTGCTTCTATTTTTTTTGACGAATCACAAGTTGATGTTTCGTTAAACTATTTCCACACGGGCTAACATAGGAGAGGATGGCAAACAAATTAGAAGATTGATGCAATCTAAACACACACATGGAGACTGTGCAAACCTGCAAGCATGATCTTGCTTTCCCTGTTTTTACTGCAGCCGATCGCCTCACCCTCGTGCTCCGCTGAGAAGTCGATCGCCGTCACCAATGCCGACGCCTTACGTTCGCTTGCGGGAAAAGCAGACGGGATTCACGCCAAAAAGGAAAACACAGCGCCAAGAAGGGGAGCAACGGGCTGACGATGGTGCGCTCCACGCAAAGGCGTTTGATCCTGAGCTGACGGACGGATTCGCGTGACTGCTCTCTACCATCATTTCCCGTGAAGTCAGACGATCTGATTCCGAAAGGGGAGGGAGATAAGATGGATGACCACGACTGTGTCGACCGAGATAGAGGCGCGCGGCTCAGGGTGAAGTTTGATAATTGGGGCCTTGACTCGTCCCAACAATTTTTTGAACTGGTACTAAAAAAACATCAACCGGGAATAAAAATCAAATAAAGTTTTTAACTGAGTAAAAATGATCTTTAGGTCCGGTTTCTGTTTGAACTGGGACTATTGTAAATTTTGGGCAACCGACCAAAGATAGTTTCTCCAGTAGTGTATTGTGTGATGCCGAATAGAAGATCATCACGTGATCAAGTTGGCAGCATAGAAGTGACGTACAGAGGAGGCGCTCTGCATATGCAACGTTTCATTTTCATTGTTTTGGTTACTGATGTGTGATCTCTAATCTAATTAGTGTGGACCAAGCCAAAGACCAAGCACCTATATAAGAGTTGAGGCCGATTGGTAAGAGAAAAACAGAATCAATCGACACCTAATTTTTATCGTATTTCCTTTTATGCTGTTTTCCTTCTCTCCGTTTTGCTCCTTCTGATCTACTGCAGTCGGCTGCCATCGTCGCTGGCTGGAGGTGACGCTGCGTGCCTGCGTCGGAGCAGCTGCTGATGCGTGTGCATCTACGCAGCGGCGTTGCCGCATGAGTTAGGGTATGTTTAGTTAATTAATGCTAAAACTGAAAGGTTGATTTAAATTGAAACGACGTGACGGATAAGTTGAAAGTTTGTGTGTAGAAAAGTTTTGATGGGATAGAAAAATTAGAAGTTTAAAGAAAAAGTTGAAAACTAAACCAAGCCTTAGACGCAGCAGCAGATGAACTAATTCATATAAATATATACTATACTCTATTAAGTATGATCTCACCTGTCATACATACATTGTGTCATGGAGTCGTGCTGCATTGTGTCATGGAGTCGTGCTGCAGCTGGCTACAAATCTATAGTCCACTATACTTCTCTCTCCTCTTTTATTTTCGCGATATGTGTTTATAGATAGAGCGCTCTTACAAAACGGGATCTGTTGCAACGTAATAAATATAATAACTACTGTCTTGTACGATTATCACATGTATCAGGTCCTAGATATCATAGGTACCGGGTAACAGGTATTACAGATATCGGATACCAGTTACACCGCAACAGTATCAGGTATTGGATACCGGTTTTCTGTTATAGATAGCTATTGTACCTGTTTGCCACCAGCAGCGAGGCAGGTACGCGCCGGCGGAGTGGGCGAGGCGGCGAGCCACCAGTCACCATTCGGAGCGATCTCGCCGCCTGCTGGACGCGACGGCGACGGCGCCCGCGCGATGACGCCCACTCCGCGCCCTCGCTTCCTGGCCGCGTCCGTTTCCTTTCGTCTCTGGTTTTTTAGCCGCCGGCCTGGGCGGCCTCCGCCACCACCCATGACGGACTCGCCTGGAAGGTGTTCGACGAAATGCGCGCGAGTCACCACGGGCTGTTGCCTGTTTGGCGTGCTGGGATGGGAAGCCAGGCGCTTCGTTTACTATCGGGTTTGCCTAAGCTCTGGCAGCGAGGAAAGCCGTGGGCATTCCCATGTCGAATTCGCAGGCTAGCTGTATGCTAATGCTCCGTACTAGCGTCGTCCTCACCGTGCCGGGTTGTGGTGCCGTTGAGCCAACTGATGGTGAGGCAGAAATTGGAATTCTTTGCGGCTTCGTGAACGAACTATTATCGGAATGTTCTCTGTCAACAATTTGATGTTTTCAGGAGCAGTGGCGTAAACCTGATCCTTTGGGTCATGGGAGCTGATCAAAATGCAGATCCGTTGAACAATATTTTCGACCAATCTCTAAACATGTAAGTTTACATTTCCCAATCAAATTTGTAAGTTCGTATATGTGCATATTCCTAAATTTGTAAGATCGTATATGCGCATATTGCTAGATTATGCTCTTAGCTTTTCATGAAGATTTTGTATCTTGATGAAGTTGCAGTGCGCAGAAAAACAAAAATTGAAAATAATTTATGCAAAACACAAATTATTTGCTGTGGCCAGTAATCTGGATTGAGGTGGAAGACGGCAGACCAGACATCATGGTTGTAGGCTTCTTACCAAGTCATTAGGACACTTGAAATTTAGTGGGCGGACCCAGTCAACACAGGGTAGGCTTCTTCCTTTTTTGTTATTTTAAGGAAAATAGCATTGCTGCTGTTTTTTTCCAAGACTCCTGCTATTGCTGTCTAAGAGAAGGATGGCAGAGCTGTCGGAGGAAAAATATGAGGTTTGAAAGATATACTTCCTCCGTTCACAATGTAAGACATATATATGTCTAGATTCATTAACATCAATATGAATGTGGAAAATGCTAGAATGACTTACATTGTGAAACGGAGGGAGAATAATTTAAGGTGAATTTTACCTCAAACTGAATTTTAGCAAATTAAACCGAACAATGTTTTCACTATATGTAGTAGTGATTGCTAATGGTTTTTCAGCAGCATATTGAAATCATCACAAAAAATCCAACATATTTATCGGTAGGAGCCAGGGGGTGTACCCAAGCTCCTCAGTTAATAGTGGTGCTCGACAGGAGGGTAAGATCTGTAGCATCGCCTCCCTTGAGCCGTGATGAACATAGATTGAGATGGAGGGTCTGCGAGATTAACTTCTTCTTCTCATTGATTCCAACATCTCCCTTAATACAGAAGAGAGGCCCAACACTTAACAAACTCTTAACAAGAATGTCTAATCCTTAACAAACTATCCTAATCCCGTTGAATGAAAAACTAATCCTGGGCTAACCAAAACGGAAGACATGGGGTCAGTTGGATAGCGCACATAGGACCGTCTCCACATAATTTTAAATCATTTATTATCCAAAACGTATATTCTTTTGGTGCTCTCTTAAACACACTTCTCCAAGATTAAATAGGATAGAATGCAAAAAAAGTTATAAAAGGCAAAGTACATGAATCAGATTTTCTTCTGCTCAACAGTCCGTAATCATCCATTTCATCCAGCGGTGGAGCCAGAAAGATTTTTAAGCCCTGGCAAATTTCAATATAACTAGCATTTGCTATAGAAATTTCATAATCAATTTACTCATCAATATTAAAATTTAATGGAGTTTTCGCCGGTGAGCCTGGGCGACTACCCGGGCTAGGCTGGTGGTGGCTCCACCACTGATTTCATCTTGGACTAGATAATATTGATGCACGAGGTGGGGCTGAATATGTGGATGGAATGCCTTGAACAGATATTACTGAATTTGCATTGAAAAAGCTGTAATCTAGGCAATTTTCCACCCTCATTGCACCTTCCAATACCTTGACAACCATTGACATAGAAGGCCTTCGGTCACTATCATTTTGCAAGCACCACATTGCAAGCTTCATCATTTGAATCACTTCCTCCTGGTGTGAGACCATGTCATTACTGTGCTTATCAATCATATCAATCAACTGATTGTTTTGAGCCTTTTCTCGTAATAAATTGATCAGCTGAACAGCTTCCTCTGGCTGAGAGATATGAATATTTTTTCTTCCACTAATTATTTCCATAAGAACAACGCCAAAACTGTAGACATCAACTTTTTCAGTGATTTGTGATGTTAACCATTCAGGTGCCAGATATCCAGGTGTGCCTCTCATCACAGTCATCACCTTACTTTGATCTCTATCTATTAGCTTAGAAAGTCCAAAATCTGCCAATTTCGCATTGAAGTTATCATCTAATAGAATATTCTGTGGTTTGATATCCAAATGAGCAATTTTTCGCCTGCATTCCTCATGAAGATAACATAAACCCTTGGCAATATCGAGAATTATCCTACACCTCGTGTTCCAATCAAGAGGCGCATTGTTATGGTGGTAATATATCCACCTATCAAGTGATCCTCTTGACATATATTCATATACTAGAAGCCTATTTGACTTCTCTACACAAAATCCGATCAGTCTGACAAGATTGATGTGCTCAATGCTGCCAATAGTCTCGACCTCTGCCAAGAATTCTTTCTTTCCTTGTCTAGCACTTTCCAGCCGTTTAACTGCAACTTTCTCTTCGCTAATTTTCCCTTCATAGACCGATCCAAACCTACCTTCACCTAGCTTTTTACTGAAGTCTTGAGTGCTTTTTCTCAGTTTTTGAAATGAGAATCTCATTGGCATTCCAGGCATTATATCAAAATCTAATTCTTCATCTCTTTCTCGATACTTCCTCCTGTTTTGGACGTAAATAGCAACAATAACAACCAAAATAAGAGCACCAATTGCTGCGAGTATCCAACCTAAAATTGTCTTTGTTTTGTAACTTTTGTTTTGTGTATGGGCAGAAGAAGAGGGAGTAAGTTTCACTTTGAGGTAGGCAGTAGAGTTGTAAGTAGCAGTTTCAGGTTGTATTGTTTTCAAGGAGAATACTTCTGTCAATGAATGGCATGTTCCATGTGAATCATTGTGGAAATACATGAACATTACAGCCCTGCAGGAGCAATTCTTCAAGCATGCTTGCTTGCAATCATCTTTGTTTGTTGGATTCGCAATGGGTTGGCTAACATCAAAGTAAGAAACGTCACTAAGAGTCAAGAGCTGATGGTTTTGCATTTCTTGACAAGATATTGGAGTCACTGGTACACATCCAAGATTCAGCTTCCACTCATCAACTGGCTGGAAGTAGCTTGAGCTAGAATTACTCTCAGGGGGACAGATACATTGCCCGCCTGTGCATATTCCGTACTCCCCGCACACTTTTGGGAAATCACAATCATCAAGGGATACAACCTCAAGTGCCCGTCAGGCTCTAACCTTATGTACTGGGTGGACTTAGCTTCTGGCAATGCGATACGGCCATCTGGATTTCCTGGTTGTGTGGACTCCACAAAGATGCTGAGGCAGCCATTTGTGAAGGTAACCGTTGTTGGAACTCTCTTGCTCTTGTTTGTGCTCACTATGTAGTTATAATAGAGTTGTGGTGGTGTGGATTCAACATAGCCATATACACCATCTTGGAGAATAGTTATATATATCTTACTCCCAGTCCAATTTGTGGGGGAGGTATTTGCTTTGAGCATCATGCCCTGCAGCAGTGACTGCCCTGGGACCAATGCGTCTGTTGGATGATCAAATGACTGCCACACTGTTCCATTCCTCTGATCAAACAGCACCAGGTTGCCATTCTCAGTGATCTCCATGCCTTGCACGGATCGGCCTGAAGTGCCGCTCGACCAGATGAGTCTGCCATTGGCATTTTCACGGAGGACGAGGTCACCATCTCAAGTCAGCTCAAGGGTAGCATTCTCTCCTACGGGGCTTCCCCTGTTGGCACACCAGATAACCTCGTTTACCGCTACAGGGAACAAAGCACCGCTTCTGGTGAAGACAATGAAGACAGCGAAGATGAATTCTCGGCAGGGTGGGGTGCAGAAGAACCCTGTGGCAAAGGAGGGGCCATAAAAGGTTTGTGGTGACAAGAGGAGTATGCTGCGTACCATAGACCCGTCGTCATATGTGATGCTGTCAGGGAGCCTGTTTTTATTGTTGACCCACAGTGTCGAGAGGTTGGCCATGGGATAGTCGGAGCGCTGCCTGGGGAGCGTCCCTGCTGCAACTGCAAGAACCACGACCACCAGCACCGTGAAGCCGGCAAAGAGATTGGCAGGATGCCTGGTTCTTAGATGGAAAAGAGAGGAGAGAAGCCAGCAAGAAACTGTGGTCAGTTCAGAGGTTAACAAGGTGTGTCCTGACCTTGTGAGACTGAATCGATGAGCTAATGTGGTCACC
Source organism: Oryza meridionalis (assembly GCA_000338895.3). Lineage (NCBI taxonomy): Eukaryota > Viridiplantae > Streptophyta > Magnoliopsida > Poales > Poaceae > Oryza > Oryza meridionalis. The sequence goes on along the minus strand of CM002527.2, from coordinate 13,233,693 downwards.
GGAAAGATGATCTCTGGACTAGCTTCCAATTGGTCGACTGGCTTTCTCGTCAATACATGTCAAAACTTCAAGGCTATACCACGCGGTGCTCTGGTTTTGGTTTCGGAAGCATGGATTGGTTTCTCCAATCACCAGTTCTAAAGGTTCAAGAATTGGCCGTGCCGCATTACCTTGTAAAGTTGCTTGGCCAGTGACCACCACCATGGAGTCAGCGTAATAGCTGTGTCTGTTGTTTTATTGTTAAGAAAAAAGGGCAGGAGCTGATAGCATCGCCATTAACAATTTCATTATCCAAGCCTTGTCGGAGTATATATTGGTATGGTAAGAAGAAATTTTGGTAATTGAGTATACCATTATTTTATGCTATTTTCGTTTGGGAGAGCATACCAACAGACAGACTAATATTTCCTCCGTCCCATTTTAAGTGCAATCATGATTTTTCGTGCCTAATTTTATCGTCCATTTTATTTAAAAATTTTTTAAAAAAATTTGAAAACATAAGTCACGCATAAAGTACTATTCATGTTTTATCATCTCACAACACTAAAAATACTAATTATAGAAAAATCAAATAAATCGGACAATTAAAATTGGCATGGAAACTTATGATTGCACTTATGAAGAAAGTATCAGGTAACACTGGAAAGAAAACACGTGAATCATACTGTTCTATTTGAAATTTACACGTTCCATGGAACGATTGAATCAGGAAGAAATTATATGATCTGCTATCTTTCCATGGAGAGCTAGTCACATGTGTCAGGGCGTATCTTTTTTTTTTTACTCTCTTCGTCCTAAATTATAGGACGTATTATTTTTTAGAAAAATCACAGTACTAGTTGTTGTTGTGGTGGGGGCTTCGACGCCTCATCGTGTTGGGGAGTTTGGCCGTTTTGGTGACAACGAGATCTGCAAGCCTGATTATTTGACGAATAGTGGAGGAGGAGGACTGCGAAATTAAGGGACTAATTGTTGAAGAAGGTAACAACTTTTGGAGAAAATCGCTTCATCTTATCAACAACTTTTTCACGCGACGAGCTTTGCTGTCAGAGGCGAGCCGATTCGGCTCTCCCTTGTGAGCCAGCCTTTTCTCAGGAGCTAGGATTTTTTTTTTCTGATTCCAAATGACTGGCTTTGCCAGGCCAGGCTAGGCCCCTGCTAGCCTTGGATCCAAACGCACCCATTGTGGCTGATGGATGGTTCGGCCGTGGCCGTGGGGGTTGGGGAGGCTCGCACACACGTCGACGCGGTGTTGGGCTGGGTCGCCGGGGGACGACGTGGTGGTGAGTGGTGAGTGCACGACTGACTAATCGTTGGTTCGTGGATGCTAGTCAAGTCGCGTCGCACTCTCGCTTGTGGCCGTCGCAGTGGCACGCAGTGAGTGAGTGAGTGAGTGCCTGAGTGGAGTGAGGTTGGAACTTGGAAGTACACACCGTGCTTGCTTGCGTCGGATAAGCTGGTCCAAAGGTCCGATTCGGTTCGTGCTTCGTCGGGTTTGGTTTTGTTCTGTACACTATATACTTGTATATACTTGTAGTATAAACGATCTAACAGTCTACATTCATCTGATCTTCCATCGGATTAGTTTTACGGGTATATTTATCTTTTTATCTTTTTGCGTGAGGGTATTTTTGTATTATCGCGTTTCCAGAACTGTTCGAGAGAGACGGTGGCTCAGATGAAATCCGTTCCCTTTCCTTCGTCCCGCCACCGGTAGCTGGCAGCCACCGCACCGCACCCCCGGCTCGCCGCCGACATCCATCGCGAGCAAGCGCTGCCCTGCCCTGCGCCGAACGAATGGACAGTCTATCCGTCCACACTAGTACAGAAATGATTTTTCTGGACGCCGACCCTGGTAGATTCCAGACGGACCGTAAGTGGCGCCGTTTGGAAAAACCGGTTGACCGGCGCCGGGTTGTCACCCGTACAGGAAAATGCATTATCCCGTGTGGGCGTTTTAATCAGACCGCGCGGGAGGCGGCGCGGCGGTGATGGCGGAGGCCGGGAGCGGCGGCGGCGCGACCACGGTGACGACGGAGGACGACGACGACCACGAGCGGTGACGGCGGCGCGACGACGGCAATGATGACGGTTGCGGCGGCGGCGGCGACGATGAGGACGATAGCGACCACGAGCGGCTGCACGATGACGGCGGCGATGACGGGAGCGGTGGCGGCACGATGATGGGATTTTTTCGATTTTATTTTTTTTGGTTTTTTTTAATTTCTGTCCGGGTGGTATAATTTGACCGCACGGAATAATCGATTATCCCGTGCGGTCGACTTAATACGACCGCACGGAATAATCAATTATTCCGTGCGGTTGGGCCGCCCGCACGCGAAAATATTGATTTTCATAGACACATTGGTGTAGACGGATGGGACCTCTACACGAAAAAATGCGTTTTGACCGCACGGAAAAATCGATTATGTAGTGCCATGATACATGCATGCCAGAATCTTAGTCTCTTGCTTGTGTCGTCGTCGATCGGTCTGCATGTACGCTAGCTACATACTCGATCTGTCAAAAAAAGCGCTAGCACGAACGGACGATGAGATCAGAACAATTACTTCCAGTGGAAATAAATCTCAACTTCAAATGAATAAACAACCCTTTCTAAATTTTTAACATATATCAAATCTACCCTTTTATATATTTGTATATGTACTGTAAAAGTTCTCGTGAAATAACCGGACAACTTTGCTGTTTGGTTGTATTTGTACTATCTTGTGTTTTCTACTCCACCTGATACTGTACTTTCGACGGGGGAAATTAAAACGGTGCCCCCAAAGTCAGACTTCTCTTTTCTGAGATGTGGGCTGAAACTTTCTTTTAAGAAAAAACTGTAACAGAAGAACCAGAGAGAAAGTGATGATATATCTATTTTGTAGAGTAAAAGCATCTTGCTATATATCGGAGCTTACGGTTAGTTCGTTTGCAAAATTGTAACCTGATACAATGACTGGTTTTGTTACTTTAATTTGCAAACCTGTGCCATAAAGAGTACAGGCAAAAAAAATACGGTTGAATAGTCAGTCTTTGTGTTCAACTTTTCATCGGCAAGCGTTTAGTTTACTGTTCAATGTACGCTTGTATTCACAAGTTTTGTATTTTTTTGGTTTCTCGTCATTGGACCCTGTGTGATGGATGGGTATTGCATTGCGCTTTTGATGTTCCGCCTTTAATCGAAGCCTTACTTGTTGCTCTCCCCGGGTGTTGGATTGGAGTTCCTTCACGTTTTCCTTTTCGTCTAGAAATGTTCATAAGTTCTTTCATATATTGATCCAATTAAATAACTGGCTTTTTATAAAGCACTTCAAAATGTGTTAGTTTTCTAACTGCGATTTATGATCTAACTGTCATTACGACATGTCCAATCTTATCAATAATAAGGTCAGGTATACTTTTATCAATGTCACCTAATCATTGTTCCTTTTTTAAAAAAAAGAATATCATCTAACCATTGTTCCTTAAAAAAGAATATAATCTAATCATTTTGCTGATGCGGATAATAGCAAAGAAATGATAAAAAGGATTTAACTTCTCACAAATATATCAGGCGTGAGGCTGTGAGCAAGCAAAAGTTAAAACTAGAGCCAAAAATCGGCCGCCCCTCCCCGCGTCACAGTCTCCATCACCACGCGCAGCCTAATAAGTTGCGTGCATACTGTAATTAGTCCATCTCTCGCATCTCGTGTACTGTAAAAGTCTTATCAAGCTTGCATGCATACGACATCTAGTAAATATTAATCCTCCATGGTTTGCTATGATAGTAATCTTTTTTAGCAAATTTTAAATATTTTTTCCTCCTAAATTACTTATTCAATATGTGATTCAATTACACTGTTATGTTTGCACTTATTCAACCATTAGGATTTGATGTTTACGTATGAGAAACAAATGTTTCATCTGTAATCTAACTATGTTGCACATGCTACATTTTGATTTTTGAATTTTCTTGATGGTTTAGTCATTCTTACTAAATTATTCAATGTTCTAGTCGATTTACAAGTGTATCCGCACCGACGCGTCGGGCGCAGGTTAGAAAAAAAAATCAAAGGTCTTGCTCTTCTCTTCTTGGTACAAAATTCGCTCGTGCGTGAGCTACGAGGACGACTAGCATATACTACCTTTGTCCTAAAAATATAACAACTTTTAGCTATAAATCTGGACACACACTTATATTTTGGGGCGGAGATAGTCGCAGCTACTGCTTGTTTTTTCACAAAGTCATACACCTAGCTAATACAAACAAAACGATATATAGGTACATATGTGTACATGTTTCTATACATGATAGACTAACAACAACTTTAGTTGGTCGTGTATTTGACCATATGCCTACTCTACCAACATTTTCAATATCGCAGGGTGTGAAAAAACGAGTTACTGAAAATTTTAGTTATTAACAAGCAATGCAACAACAATAAATATATAACGGAATAGAACATAACTTATATCAATATGAAACATCGCAAATATACTTGATGAAACATGCAAGGAAAACCACGTACAACTTTTGTAAATAAACTAGTGAAACATAAAAAAAAATACTTATTCAAATATCCAAATGACATCACGTGTAACACTAGAAAAGATCCACCACAACATGAGTAAATTAAAACGTGCGACAAGATCCAATTCTAATTAAAACATTTGCTCCCCTCACGTAAAATATTAAAGTTCACTGGTTAAAACATGTATTTTTTATCATCTAAATATAAGTATGTGTCATCTTGTTATAAAGATTTAACTGCAAAGAGTATAATGATGTAGTCGGATTATAAATAAGATAAGTAGTTTAATTTAAAAAATTATTTCAAGAAGCCAGAATAAGAAGGTGATATGAGCACACATAGAATGATTGTATGCGTGTACAAATGCACAAACGCAGCTAGCATATCGTGGGAAGAGCGCCCTATTTTTAGGCTGGCATCAGGTGTCCGACACGAATCAATCTCATGATTTTTATTCATATTTTTCACTATGGTTCTGTGTGTCATTTTAGATAAGTTTTTATTCCAGTTTCATGCATGTTTTAGTTAATATGCAATTTATTTGAAAGTAAAAGTAAGCATTCACAACTTTTACGTGCCCTACTAATAGAATGGTTGCTTCCTTTCTTTCACTCCTTTTTCTTCCGAATCATCTCAGCCTAGCTTTGCAGTTCCACCATCACCGCGGTTATCCATACCTCCGTTCTTTTCTTATTAAAATGCATATTTCACCTCAATTTTCATTAGCGCACATTTTAAATTACTAGACAGTGTGTTTTTCTAAAACCATTACTTAAAAATATTAAACAAATATATTTTTAAATGAATAATAATTAAAACATAATTAATCATATATTTTTAATTTGCCGCTGACTTCATCTTTATTTTCATCTATCTCAAATCTCACCATATTCCCCTCTCTCTCTCTCTCACAGCTTCCACGCGCACTCTCCCCTTACTGCCACCAAAACATAGTCCCAACCGCCACCAAGGTCAGAGGCCAAGTGCGCGCCGACCGGAGTGGGCTAGCCACCACTCCGGCAACGGCGTCGGTGCCCGCGCGATGGCGCCCACTCCGCCCTCTCGCTTGCCGCGTGGCTGGATCGATACGGCTGTTTCCCTTTCGTCTCTGGCTTCGCAGCGCCCGGGCCAGCCACGGTCCGCCCGGGGCCGGGAGGTGTTCGACGAAATGCGTGAGAGCCATCACCGCCGTGAGCTCTTGGCATGCTGGGGAAGGCGCACGCTTCGGTTCGGTTCTGGGGGGTACGCCTAAAACTCTGGTCGCAACTAGCAAAGGGAAATCGTGGCGTTGAATCTGCAGGCTAGCGTCATCGCCGGGGAGTAGTGAAGCTACAATCGGGACTTCTCCGGAGCAATAGCGTGCACCTGATCCCCTCTTGGGCCATGGGAGCTGATTGAAGTGGGGATACGTGGAACAGTAACTCTACTAAGTTCTAAGAAGATAAGTTCACCACTCCTATCAAGTTTTTGAGTTCATATATGTGCATATTCTGATATTATGGAACAAGAAAGCTCTTTCAGCTTTTAATGGATATAGTTTGTTTCTTAATGAACTTGCTGTGCACAAAAAGAAAAGTGCAAAATACGAATTATTTTCCTGTGCTCAGTTATTTAGGTAGAGGTGGAAACCTTTGGACCAGATATTATGCTGGTTGTAGCCTTGTAGGCTTCTAGTCGGTGGAGACTTCAAATTTAAGTGGGCTGATCAGGCTTCTTTCATTTTTCTTTGCTGATTCTAAGACTTCTGCTATTATATCTGAGAAAACGATGGCAGAGCTGTCAGAGGAGGCTGATGAGGTTTGAAGGATATTTTTTGGTTGATGCAAGGGTTTGCATCTCAGTGGCCAGATCAAGTTGTGGTGATTTTTGGTTTCTTTTGGTGGGTTTTACATGGTTTGGTAGGGCTTAGAGTGATGCTGAAGTGAACGCAGAAATGGGTTCGATTTGGTGGTATAAGTACAGTTTAAACCCACCTTAAGGGGTGAAGTCAATTGGTTTAGAACTTCAGAAGCTTTTCAATATATAATTCGATTTGTTTCACAGAATCAACCTTACCACAAAGTGATTTTTACAATATTAAAGCCCACATTGCTTTCACAATATGTACTAGCGGTATTGCCCAGAAAGTATTCTTTGATGCTTCCCGAAACATACTTCTCAAAGAACAAATAAGATAGATTGCAAAAGTAGTTATAAAAGGTAAAGTGCATGAACCGGAGTTTCTTGTGCCCCTTAGCCACCCATTTCATCTTGGACCAGATAATACTGATGCAGGAGGTGGAGCTGAATATATCGATGGATTGCCTTGAGGAGACATGACTGCAATTGCATTAAAAAAACTGTAATCTAGGCAATTTTCAACATTCATTGGACCTTCCAATACCTTGACAACCATTGACATAGAAGGCCTTTGGCAGCTATCATTCTGCAAGCACCACATTGCGAACTTCATCATTTGAATCATTTCCTCCTGGCGCGAGATCATGTCATTACTGTGCTTATCAACCATATCAATCAACTGATTATTTTGAGCCATTTCGCATAATAACTTAATGAGCTGAACACTCTCCTCTGGCTGAGAGAAATCAATATTTTTTTCTTCCACTTATTATTTCCATAAGAACAACGCCAAAGCTGTAGACATCAACTTTTTCAGTGATTTGTGATGTCAACCATTCAGGTGCCAGATATCCTGGTGTGCCTCTCATCACAGTCATTACCTTGCTTTGATCCCTATCCATTAGCTTTGAAAGTCCAAAGTCTGCCAATTTGGCATTGAAGTTCTCATCTAAGAGAATATTCTGTGGTTTGATATCCAAATGAGCAATTTTTCGTCTGCATTCCTCGTGAAGATAACATAAACCCTTGGGCAATATCCAGAATGATCCTACACCTTGTGTTCCAGTCAAGGGGGGTATTATTGTGGCGGTAATATATCCACTTATCAAGTGACCCTCTTGGCATGTATTCATATACTAGGATCCGGTTTGACTTCTCTACGCAAAATCCAATCAGCCTAACAAGATTGATGTGTTCAATGCTGCCAATAGTTTCGACCTCTGCCAAGAATTCTTTGTTTCCTTGTCTTGCACTTTCCAGACGTTTCACTGCAACTCTCTCTTCACTTATTTTCCCTTCAAAGACCGATCCAAATCCACCTTCGCCGAGCTTCTTACTGAAGTCTTCAGTGCATTCTCTTAGCTTTTGAAATGAGAATCTCATTGGCATTCCAGGCAATATATCAAAATCTAATTCTTCATCTATCTCTGGATACTTCCTCCTCATTTGTACGTAGATACCAACAATAACAACCAAAACAAGAGTAATAATTGCTGCAACTGTAGAACCTAAAATTGTCGTTATTTTGTAACTTTTCTTTTGTGTAGGGGCAGATGAGGATGTTTGTTTTGGCGCAGAAGAGGAGGCAGTAAGTTGCACTTTAAGGTAAGCAGTAGAATTATAATGAATAATTTCAGGCTGTATTGATTGCAAGGAGAAGACCTCTGTCACTAACTGGCATTCTCCATCGGAAACATTTTGGTCATACCTGAACATTACAGCCCTGCAGGAGCAATTCTTCAAGCAAGCTTGCTTGCAATCCTCCCTGTTTTTCGCATTTGCAATAATTTGGCTTTCATCAAAGTAAGAAACATCAGTAAGAGTCAAGAATTGATGGTTTTGCTTTTCTTGATAAGATATTGGAGTCATTGGTGCACAACCAAGATTAGCCTTCCGCTCGTCAACTGGATGGAAGTAACCTGAACTAGTATTAGTCTGAAGAGGACAGATGCATTGTCCACCTGCACATATCCCGTACTCCCCGCACACTGTTGGGAAAGCACAATCATCAGGGTATTTCTTGATAACATCAGATACCATGGTCCACTTTTCATCAGACCACTCATACAGCCTCAAATGTCCATCATACTCTAATCTTATGTACTGGGTGGACTTCGCTTCTGGCAATGCAATAATGGCTTCTGGCTTTCCTGCCTGTGTCGACTGCAGAAAGATGCTGATGCTTCCATTCGTAAAGGTAACCCTCGTCGGATCTTTTCTGCTCTTGTTTGTGTCCACCAAATATGTATAGTATAGCTGTGGTGGTTTGGATCCAACATAGCCATATAAACCATCTGGGAGAACAGTCATATACAACTTACTCTCAGTCCAATTTGTGGTGGATATATTTGCTCTGAGCTTCATTCCCTGCAGCAATGACTGCCCAGAGACCAATACATCGGTTGGATGATCAAATGACTGCCACACTGTCGCATTCCTCTGATCAAACAGCACCAGGTTGCCATGCTCAGTGATCTCCATACCTGCCACTGAATGGACTGAAGTGTTGCTCGACCAGACGAGTCTGCCATTAGCTTCATGGAGTACCAAGTTGCCATCTCCAGTGAGCTCAATGGTTGCGTTCTCTCCAACTAGTCTTGCCCAGTTGGCCGACCAGATAACCTGTGCCATTCCGTTTACCGATAAGGTGATCCCGGCACCGCTGTTGGTGTAGACAATGAAGACAGCAAAGAGGAATGCTTGGCAGGGTGGGGCACAGAAGAACCCTGCAGCGAAGGAGATGCCAGGCAATTGTTTTTGTGAACGGAGGACAATGGCACGTACTGCTGACCCGTAGGTGTAGGAGTTGTGCTTGAGCATGGCAGCATTATTGACCCATCGCGTCGAGAGGTTAGCCATAGGATAGTCATAGGGCTGCCCGGAGACGAATGGTGCTGCAGTTGCAAGCAGCAGCAGCACTACCACAATCTCAAAGAAGAGATTGGCAGGATGCATGGTTCTTGGATGGGAAAAGCGACGAGAAGCCAGCAAGAAACTGTGGCCAATTCAGTGGTTGATAAGATGTCCTGACCTGATGACACTGAATCGATGAGCTGATATGGTCACCAGAAAGATGGCTCAACCTCGCGGCCTTGCCAGCTGGCGCATGCTGTTGCTCCCAAGTGGTCGACTACTCATCTTCTCGCACTCTGGATACAAGTCAACAGTTCAGAACCATACCACTCGGTGCTTTGAATTTCTTTTGAAGATCGATTGGCTTGACCACTTCTAATCCTAAAGTGACAACAATTGGCTTTACAGGCATTCCCATGTAACTTTGATTACCATGGATTCTAGTGAACAAGTTTCCTTCTGCCGTATCATGGGGAAAAGCACATGCTGATATCATTAACTTTAGCAATTCAAGCATTTTCAGAGTAGACACCGGGATGGTAATATGAAGCTTCATAATTAAGCATGCCACGGCATTCGCATTCCGTTCTTCCATTTTCGTCCTGGGAGAGCATAACAGCTAAGACTAATCAGGTAAGACCAAGTAACACGGGACGTGACTAGTATTAGTTTGAAATTTACATATTAGGGGAACAAGTAATTTACTTATACTCCCTAATTCCATGGTTTTTGATGTGTGACTTTAACCATAATTTATACTATAATGACTTTATAAAATTCAATAAGTTCAAGGGATTATGAAAGTGTTTTTGGGACAAATCTACAAATAGCATTTATCAAATTTGAAAAGTTGATGATGGTTAAAGTTCCAAAGTTTGATCAGGTCTTATCAAATTAAACATCAAATAATGATAACCGGAGCAAGTATTTCAACACATACTTCTCTTCACTTCTAAGCTCCAACGAGTCCGACAAGTTGGAATACATGAGGGTTGTATGCTTTTTTGTTTAAATTGCAGCAACCAAGGACTTTGGCTCCAACACTTTGTGCATTGAGTTATAGGCACTATTTAGTTTACCTAAAAAGTTAGTGTGAATTGCAAACTGATGTAGAAGGTTATAATTTCTTTATACTTCAACCACCACCATCTTCTATAGTGTGCAACCAGGAGTCTCAGTGGCAGCTAGAATCATATCATACGATTTGTGATCCTGCTAGGAAGAATCGCTGTCCACATTCATGGACACCGATTAGAAATTCATAGGTACTCCCTCCGTTTCACAATGTAAGTCATTCTAACATTTTCCACATTCATATTGTTGCATTAACATTAATATGAATGTTAAAAATGATAGAATGACTTATATTGTGAAACGAAGGGAGTACTTTATCTTAAAAGGGGTACTTTAGCATACCAGAGCCCCATTTTGTCATTCCAGTAGACTGTTAAAGGCAGTTTCTACCCAACTACCAGCTGGAATTTTTTGTTGATTTCTACCTAGTTTTGGATTGTAGGATCATCTTGATAGAGACACCTGCCGACTATAGGAGGCACGGAGCAAACCTCACGCTCACTCGTGCTTCTACGCGTGAACTAATATGTATTCTCTGCTTTGGCTATGAGTGTCAGTGAACCAATCAAAAAACAACAACAGGGGAATTTTCAGCAAGAAGAAGAAGGGATCGGGAAGAAGACTGAAGGGCATGGTGCCGGCGAGAGAACTCCAGAGAGGGCAGCATCAAGGTGAACGAGAAAGAAAGAGAAGTGGAGAATGAAATGGGGGATGCATTTGTGCTGTCAACCTGCAAAAAAACATGTTCATGATCCGATTTGTAATTTCGAGCTGTGCAAATCTCCTAGCACCGAAATTTTGGTCTGCTGTTACTATGGGCCTGTTTGTTACAGCTCCAACTCCTAAATATTGCTCTAGGAGTTGAGTCTTGAGTGGAGTTGTGGAGCTACCTAAACTCAGCTCCACAACTCTAGTATATATATTTTGTGAGAGAGCTCCACCCAATTCCACTCCCAGTTTTGGTGGAGCTAAAACTGTTTGGCTGAGCTCCAGCTCCAGGAGAGGTGGAGTTGGAGTTGGAGCTGTGCCAAACAGACCCTATATTGGTGGTTAGTTTGGAGAAGCGTGATTTAAGTCAAATGTAGGAGCTGGAATCCCCAAAATAAATATAACAATCTTTCTGTGAATATAACATATCTTGTACTACGAATCTGGATAGACGTATGTATATATCCGTAGCAATAGGATATGTCTTATCCGCTTAAAGGTTGCTATATTTTGAAACGAACGGAGTTTTGTTTTCCTTGTTTGTTTTGCTGTAAAAGACCATGTGATGGGTTTCCACCGAAGCCAGGTCAAAATGATCTACTCTCTCCGTCCCAAAATATAAGAACTTATATGTTGTACTATAAAGAACGTATATGTTCTTATATTTTGGGACAGGGGGAGTAATTTCTAAAAATCCGTATGCGCAGCATCTTCTAACATCACCCCAATACCCCATACACATTATTTTTGTACTAGTGAACTGAAGGCAAAAAGACAAGCCTTCAACTGAAGCAGGGCTCTAGGATCTGACTGCATAAAAAAAATTGGGGTCCACCAAAATGAATGAAATTTGATCAAATTTGAAACAAATTTAGACAAAATGGGATATAATAAAATGGCCGAAATTCTTTGGTCCGAATCCCAAACCCTGAACTGAAGTAGGGCCCTCGATCTGCTTGTAAGTTGCAGACACTACAATATCTCCATCCATGCGCGCGCACGGCAAACACAGCCGAAACCGACATACTAGGAACAACGTTGAAAGGTTCTATAGAACAGCACAACTAGAACATGTGATTTCTTCAAGTCATCCTTAGTTTACAGTCATCATCAACTAGAAAATGATTATGGGAATTGGTTGGTTGGAATCTTATGTACCGATGACAATTGAAATCAGTACAGTATTATACGAAGTAAGTGTCGCTTAGCTAGTTAGATTGCTTCATGATAGATCTTGATGATTTTGTTAATCTTTGAAATATATGTCGGCTCAGTTTTTTTGGATGTGTCCGTAGAGATTTTGTGTGTGCGTGTGTGTGTGAGCATATACATTTGTACTAGTTTATTTGAAAAAAAAAGTATAATATTTATGCATTACATTTCCTTTTGATAATATAATATTTTGATGCAATAACTTGGCTTATGTATATATGCTCTTTTAGTTAACGAGTGCTAGATGAGGTTTTCACTATGTCAATATGCGACGGCGTAGCAACAATCCCGTGGATATTATCTTAAAATATTACATTTAATCTATAAGAACGGTGTTTCTCATCCAATTTACATCACTAGTTTGATTTTTTTTCTTCACTTTCTCAATCTTAATCGAAATACAAAATTTTCGATAGAATTAATTTTCTTTTACTCACTAGATTGACAAAAAAGTACGCTTATAAAAATCCATGCAAGCGTATTGACAAAATAAGTACTTAGAAATTAAATGTGTATTAAAAAATGCTCGAATAATTAACTTATTGCATCACTTCTTAAGTTTTTGATAGCAAGCATATTGACAAAATAAGTACTTAAAAATTAGAATGTGTATAAAAAAGTGCTCGAATAATTAACTTATTGCATCACTTATTTATTAAGTTCTTATTTTAGATTGCACCTATTTACTAAGTTACTCACTCTATACCAAAATATAAGGTACAACCTTTTTTTTAATATTTCATAATATAACACGTGCATGTATATTTGTAATTAACAAGCACCTTTCTCTTTTCTTTAATTCACTTTTTAAAATCCCTCACCTTCAAAATCTCTAATCTTATTGAGTAATCTAAACGAGGAGGTAATAATATTTTTTTTGTAGGTTTTTCCGTTAGTGGTGGTTGCAAGAGAATTACAGTAGCATATGCTCAATTCTTAAGTTGTTATACTAATTGAGGCTCACCTTTATGATGTATTGCGCCTATGAAGATGGTATTCCGCGAATGCAGTTTAATTTGGAGGGATATATCCGGCGAAAACCAGTTATTTATTAAAAATTGTATCAAATCGTATCTACCTTGTACTATCCGTACACTTATTTATTAAGTTCTTATTTTAGATTGCACCTATTTACTAAGTTACTCACTCTATACCAAAATATAAGGTACAACCTTTTTTTTAATATTTCATAATATAACACGTGCATGTATATTTGTAATTAACAAGCACCTTTCTCTTTTCTTTAATTCACTTTTTAAAATCCCTCACCTTCAAAATCTCTAATCTTATTGAGTAATCTAAACGAGGAGGTAATAATATTTTTTTTGTAGGTTTTTCCGTTAGTGGTGGTTGCAAGAGAATTACAGTAGCATATGCTCAATTCTTAAGTTGTTATACTAATTGAGGCTCACCTTTATGATGTATTGCGCCTATGAAGATGGTATTCCGCGAATGCAGTTTAATTTGGAGGGATATATCCGGCGAAAACCAGTTAAATGTTGAAAACTTGTGAAAATTATACCTAAAAAGTTTTATAAATTCATAAAAAAATACTAGAGATAGATATAGATATGAAATACATTCTTAAAAAAATCTCAAGTTCAAACTCAGCATCATCTAGGAGTAAAAGAAAAAAAAAGACAAATTTCATAATAGTAACGGACACAGTTCATTCAAAGTTTATTTTTCTCCTAAACGAAGTTGAGTTTAGATGAGATATTTGGTCAAAATATATTTCATATCTACATCTATTGTCCTATCTCTAGTATAAATTTTTAAACAAAACTTTTAGGTATGATTTTTACGATTTTCTATGATTTAGTTTATTTTCACTGGATGTGTACTCTTTTTTCAAAGACACTTGTTGGGCTTATCGTCGTGTTTAGTTCCAAAGTTTTTCTTCAAACTTTCAATTTTTTCATCACATTAAAATTTTTCTACACATAAACTTTCAACTTTTCCGTCACATCGTTCTATTTCAACCAAACTTTTAATTTTGGTGTGAACTAAACACAGCCTATGTTTAGAAGACATTTCCAGATATACACCACAGTCGACGTGACGTGTCACTGCTCACCATTGATTGTGAGGGCTTTCCTCTCCCCCGACTGCCACCCAAGCAAAGTCCCAAGCCACCAACACCAACACCAAGGCAGGCAGGTTGCGCGGCGACGGATCCATCCACCGCCACCACGCCGATCGATCTCCCCGCCGCCGCCTGCTGGACGCGACGGCGTCGGTGCCGACACGATGACGCCCCCTCTCCCGCCCTCGCTTACCGCGTCTCTTTTCCTTTCATCTCAGGTTTTTGCAGATCGCGCTGGCCGGGCGCGCCAACAGCCATGGCTGATATTGGCTCGCCCTGGAGGTGTTCGACGAAATGCGCGGGAGTCAACACCGTGAGCTATTCGTGCTGGGAAGGTGCGTGCTTCGTTTCCGCTGGCTCTGCCGGCATAAGCGCTGGTAGCAAGGAAAGCCATGGCATTGCCAGGTCGAATTTGCAGCCTAGCTAGACCTAGTGGTATGCTACCTACCGTCCTCACTGGGGGCTTCGCTGCGGTGCACTTCACTTGAGCTGACTGATGCACCGTGCAGGTTTGTGGTGAGGCAGATAATTGGAATTCTCTGCGGCTTCATGAACGAACCATTATCGGGCTGTGTTCTCTGTCAACAATTTGATGTTATGGCACCGTACACTCTAGTCACAAATGGGCAGTGGCGTAATCTTGATCCTTTGGGTCATGGGAGCTGATCGAAATGCAGGTGCGTGGAACAATGATTTCTACCAGGCCCTGAACATGTAAGGTCACATTTCCCCATCAAATTTGTAAGTTGGTATATATGCATATTCCTAGATTAAGGAACCAGGAGGTGCTTCCAGCTTTTCATGAATATCTTGTATCTTGATGAAGTTGCAGCCCGCAGAAACAAAAATGGAAAAGCTGAAATAATTTATGCAAAATACAAATTATTTGCTGTGGCCAGTAATCTGGGTTGAGGTGGAAGACACGGGACCAGAGATCATGACGGTAGTAGGCTTCTTACCCAGTCATAGGAGACTTGAAAATTTAGTGGGTTAACACATGATAGGCTTCTTCCATTTTTGTTTTTTGAAGGAAAATAATTTTGCTGCATTTTTTTTAACCTAAGACTCCTGCTATTGTTCCCTAAGAGAAGGGTGCAGGATCTGTCAGAGGAAGCGGATGAGGTTTGAAAGATGTTTGTTTGATTTAAGGGTTAGCATCTCATGTGGCCATATCTAGTTATGGTGATTTTGGGATTCTTTTGGTGGATTTTACATGGTTTGATTAGTGCCTACTTGTGCATGCGCTTAGGGGAATAAGAGTAATGTTGAAGTGAAGGCGAAAATGGATTAGATATGGTGGCATAACTACTGTTGAAATCCACCTCATGGGGTAGTAAACCGGTTTCAGAAGTTCAGGAGGTTTTTGCAATGCATATAGTTTGATTTGTTTCATGGAGTCAACCTTACTTCAAAGTGAATTTTAGCAAATTAAAGCCAACATTGCTTTCACAATATGTAGTAGTGATGCTAATGGTTTTTCAGCAGCATACTGAAATCATCACAAAAAAATCCAACATGTTTATTGTTAGGAACCAGGGGTGTACCCCAAGCTCCTCAGGTGATAGTGGTGCTCAACAGGAGGGCGAGATCTGTAGCCTCACCTCCCCGGAGCTGTGATGATCATCAGAGGAGGAGAGGGAGGGGTTTGGGAGATTAACTTCTGCTTGCTTATTGATTCCGACATCTTTCTTAATATAAGAGAGAGAGGTCCAACACTTAAAAAACTCTTAACAAGAATGTCTTATTCTTAACAAACTATCCTAATCCCGTTGAATGAAAAGCTAATCCTGAGCTAATCAAACGGAAGACATGGACTCAGTTGGATGTCACCGGCTTCTGCTGCTTCAGACAACGCACATAGGGCTGTCCCCACATAACATTTAAGAGAAAATTCCTTCTATACCCCTGAAAGTTTAGCCAATCCCTTCTACGCCCCCGATTTTTGTCTACTCCCTTGTATGCCCCTAAATTTTGGTTTTGATCCCTTTCATACCCATTCCGTTAGTTGAATGTTTAATTCCAATAAAAATGACCTTTTTGCCCTTAGACATGAAGGAAATCTGGAAATTGTAGATTAGCTATATTGTTGGAAGTGTATAATTTTGTTATATAAGACTATTGTATTCATGACTTTATTGTACAAGGTATTATTCATGGCAAAGTTTATTTTTACATAATGAGATAATACTAATATTTATTTACTTATTAAAAGAGTATATGTAGCATTTTTTATGGTAGTTCAACATATTTTCTCCTGTTGTATATATTATATTGGAATGTTTTCCAAAACTATATTTATCATTTTAAAAAAATTCTGCACATACTTTTTAATATATATTAAATTTTTTATGCACAACAAACTTATGAATATGATTGTTGGCGGTATGCCATAAGGCCCTTCGGTCGGGCCTGCCGAAACCCAAGGACCAGCGAGGATTCAAGCCAAAGACATCAGAGTCGATTAGGCGAAGTCTCATGGCGAAAGCTATGGGCGAAGATGCCGCAGGCTGACAAGCCGCGTCGGGTCCATGCGAAGCAAAAGCATCTTGGGCGAACGGCATATAGCGAAGGATGCATGGCGAAGCCGCAAGGCCTTCGTCAGGACGGGTTCGGCATGCAAGCGGCCTCACAGGCTGCTTCGGCCTGACGGGCCCATCGCCATAGGCCGGGCCCAATCTGTTGGCCCATTAGGAGCCCATGCATGCAAATGACACTGTGTACCCATGTAAATGTCCCTTTTATAAGGGCAACCATGTAAATTCCCCTGTAAAAACCTAAACCCTAATAGGGGGGCTTGTAATAGGGTTATAAATAGACCCCTAGGGTCATGTAAAGGGGGATCGGAAGAAAAATTCTCAGAGTTAATATAGTTTACTGCTTTCCAACACAGTTGAGTAACCACGTCTTTCGACGTATGCAGTTGTCGTTTTGACAACAATGATAATCACACAACAAATTTTATACTTCCAACAATATAGTTTACAAATTTCTACATATTCCTCACATATTGAAGGGTAAAACTGACATTTCTATACCTATTAAACGGTCAACTAACGGTTAATTGACAGCAAGGGTATGGAAAGGATCCAAATCAAAATTCAGAGGTATACAAGAGAGTGAAGAAAATTCAGGGGCATAGAAGGGATCGGCTAAAATTTCAGGGGTATGGAAGGAATTTTCTCAACATTTAATCATTTATTGTCCAAAATGTATTCTTTTGATGCTCTCTGCAACATACTTCTCCAATAATAAATAGGATACTAGGATACAGTTATAGAAGGTAAAGTGCATGAATCGAATTTTCTTCTGCTCAATAGTCAGTAATCACCCATTTCATCTTGGACTAGATAATATTGATGCATGAGGTGGAGCTGAATATGTGGATGGGTTCCCTTGAACAGATATTACTGAATTTGCATTGAAAAAACTGTAATCTAGACAATTTTCCACCCTCATTGCACCTTCCAATACCTTGACAACTGTTGACATAGAAGGCCTTCGGGCACTATCATTCTGCAAGCACCACATTGCAAGCTTCATCATTTGAATCACTTCCTCCTAATGTGAGACCATGTCATTACTGTGCTTATCAATCATATCAATCAACTGATTATTTTGAGCCTTTTCTTGTAATAAATTGATGAGCTGAACAGCTTCCTCTGGCTGAGAGGGATCAATATTTTTCTTCCACTTATTATTTCCATAAGAACAACGCCAAAACTGTAGACATCAACTTTTTCAGTGATTTGTGATGTTAACCATTCAGGTGCCAGATATCCAGGTGTGCCTCTCATCACAGTCATTACCTTGCTTTGATCTCTATCTATTAGCTTACAAAGTCCAAAATCCGCCAATTTGGCATTGAAGTTCTCGTCTAAGAGAATATTCTGTGGTTTGATATCCAAATGAACAATTTTTCGCCTGCATTCCTCGTGAAGATAACACAAACCCTTGGCAATATCCAGAATGATCCTACACCTTGTGCTCCAATCAAGTGGGGTGTTGTTATTGCTGTAATATATCCACTTATCAAGTGACCCTCCTGGCATATATTCATATACCAGAAGCCTATTTGACTTCTCTGCACAAAATCCGATCATCCTGACAAGATTGATATGCTCAATGCTGCCAATAGTCTCGACCTCTGCCAAGAATTCTTTCTTTCCTTGTCTAGCACTTTCTAGACGTTTCACTGCAACTCTCTCTTCACTTACTTTCCCTTCAAATACTGATCCAAATCCACCTTCACCTATCTTTTTACTGAAGTCTTCAGTGCATTCTCTCAATTTTTCAAGTGAGAACCTCAGGGGCATTCCAGGCAACATATCAAAATCTAATTCTTCATCTGTCTCTTGATATTTTCTCCTCCTTCGTACGTAGACAACAATAATAGCAACCAAAACAAGAGCAATACTGGCTGCAAGTGTAGAACCTAAAATTGCCTTCGTTTTGTTACTTTTGTTTTGTGTAGGGGCAAAAGAGGAGGTCTGTGTAGGTGCAGAAGAGGAGGTTTGTGTAGGGGCTGGTGAGGAGGGAGTAAGTTGCACTTTGAGGTAAGCAGAAGAGTTGTAATGAACAATTTCAGGTTGTATTGATTGCAAGGAGAAGACCTCTGCCACTGACTGGCATTCTCCATCAGAATCATTCTGCCCATAATACCTGAACATCACAGCCCTGCAGGAGCAATTCTTCAAGCAGGCTTCCTTGCAGTCATCTCTGTTTTTTGCATTGGCAATAATTTGGCCGTCATCAAAGTAAGAAACATCCGTAAGAGTCAAGAATTGATGGTATTGCATTTCTTGACAAGATATTGGAGTCATTGGTGCACAACCAAGATTAGCCTTCCGCTCATCAATTGGATGGAAGTAACTTGAACTAGAATTAGTCTGAAGAGGACAGATGCATTGGCCACCTGTGCATATCCCGTAATCTCCACACACTGTTGGGAAAGCACAATCATCAGGGAATTTCTGGATTACATCAGATACCATCGTCCAATTTGATCCTGCATCAAACCACTCATACAACCTCAAGTGTCCATCAGACTCTAACCTTATGTATTGGGTGGACTTTGCTTCTGGCAGTGCAATAATGGATTCAGGCTTTCCTGCCTGGGTGGTATGTATAAAGATGCTGAGGCTGCCGTTCATGAAGGTAACCCTTGTCGGATATTTTCCTCTCTTGTTTGTTGTCACGTCATAGTAGAGTTGAGGCGGTGTGGATTCAACGTAACCATATAAACCATCTGAAAGAACAGTCATATACAACTTACTCTCAGTCCAATTTGTGTTGGACGTATTTGCTCTCAGCCTCATGCCCTGCAGCAATGACTGCCCAGGGACCAATGCATCAGTTGGATGATCAAATGACTGCCACACTGCCACATTCCTCTGATCAAACAGCACCAGGTTTCCTTGCTCTGTGATCTGCATGCCTGCAACAGATCGGCCTGAAGTGCCGCTCGACCAGACGAGACTGCCATCGGCTTCACGGAGGACCAGGATTCCATCTCCAGTCAGCTCCAGGGTAGCATTCTCTCCACAGGGTGTGCCCGGTTGGCCGACCAGACAACCTGCGGAATACCATTTCGTACCGAGGTGATACTGGCACCACTGTCAGTGTAGACAATGAAGACGGCGAAGAGGAACGCTTTGCAGGGTGGAGCGCAGAAGAACCCGTGGCGAAGGAGGGGCCGAATATGGTTTTTGGTGAGCGGAGGATGATGGATCGCACGGCTGACCCGTCGGTGAAGTCGACGCTGTGTTGGAGCACCGCCGCGTTGTTGACCCACCGCGTCGAGAGGTTTGCTGTCGGATAGTCGTAGAGCTGCTGCACGGAGATGGCCGGTGCTGCAGTTGCAAGCATCAGCACCACCACCGCTGCAGCAACGATGTCGAAGGACAAGAGATTTGCAGGACACATGGTTCTTGGATGGGAAAAGCAACGAGAAGCCAGCAAGAAACTGTGCCCAATTTCAGAGGTTGGCAAGATATCCTGACCTGGTGATATGTCAATACATGTTGAAAGTTCAGGGCTATATACCACGCGGTGCTTTGATTTTGGTTTTGGAAACATGGATTGGTTTCTCCAATCACCAGTTCTAAAGGTTCAAGAATTGGCTGTGCCGCATTACCTTGTCAACTGGCTTGACCAGTGAGGCAGGGACTACCACCATGGACTCAGCGTAATTGCCGTGTGCTGTCTCATTGTTTTCTTGTCAAGAAAAAGGGCAAGTGCTGATGCATCACCGTTAACAGTTTCATCATTTAAGCATTGTCGGAGTAGATACTGGTATGGTTTTAAGAAATTTCGTAATTGAGCGCCATTCTTTTCTGCTATTTTCGTTTGGGTGAGCATACCAACAGACTAACTAATCTCAGGTAAGACCGGCAAGAAAACACGTGAATCATATTGTTTTATTTAAATTTGCAAAAATTCATTCCAGAATTCACTTGAAGTTTGAAGTCATTTTGTTGCAAATGCTCACCTCCTATTTAATTTTGTTGCAAATGCCCATCTCCTATTTAGTTTTTGTTGTAAAAACCACCCTAATGTGTTTTTGCTTAATCGAATCAATATGTTTTTATAAACTATGAGACGTCAATGTGTTCTGTATCAAACTTAAATATTTCTAGGAGTATAATCTTGGCACTCTATTTTTTTTTTTAGAGATTTCACAAATAAAATTGTTGATGAAAGCGTAAATATTGTTGCACTTAGTTTTGCTAGTGAAAAAAACTTAATGTAACATGAAGAATGAGTCTAATACAAACACTTAGACAATTGACTCGGCTGGCTTAGCCTATGGAGCTCTATATCAGCGATAACAGGCTGATCCGGTTAAAAACGTGTGTACTGGGTTGATTTTTGCAAAAAAACAAATAGTGAGTAAGCATTTACAACAAAATGATTCATATGGTGAAATGTCAAAGTTCAAGTGACTTGTGGGGGTGGTTTTGGTATTTTCCTATGATAACAGGCTGATCCTGTTAAGCCCGTGCGTGCTGAGGTGTTTTTTTACAACAAAATCGAGTAGGGGGCATTTGCAACAAAAATGATTTAGATGGTGAAATGCTAAAATTCAAGTGACTTATGAGATGGTTTTTGTAATTTTCCCTTTGGTTAGTTATTTGAATTTTTTTATAATGCCCAAAATACCTGGAGGGTTTTGAAATATCTTTTGCTATTTTACTATCAGTTGCATAAATGCAATTAAATGTACTGTTAATTCACTGCAGTGAAAGGAAAAAACCGTTCCATTGAGAGCTATAGTCAGATGTCTCAGTGGCAGCTATATTTATTCCCTAAGCGTACGTTCAAATGGGCGCGTACCTGGGTTTCCCTACAGCGAAAAGAAACGGCGCTGTAGTGTCACTGAGAATCCGCCGTGTGGAGAAATCCGGTGGATTTTTCCGGTTCGCGCTAAATCCGCCGTGTGCGTCGGGGGTGTGGTGAGTGCACGATTCAACGTGGAGGTGTGTCTCGGTCTCACACCCCGGCTGATGGGCGACTGGTTCCGCGCCCGCGTGAGGCGTGACCCGCTACTCGCTTAGGCGCTTTTTTTTTATTAACTCCAAACTACAACCTTCTCATTTTTCATTAGTACATACGTTTTAGAAAAAAAATCTGTGTGAAAGTTGTTTCAAAATTTAAAAAGAATCATAATTATTATTTAATTAATCATTAGTTTTTCTCATTTCGAGTAGAGATCGAATGGATCTAGTCTCAAACTGTATCTACATATTATATTATATATATATATATATATAAATATAAAGTTTGTATGTACACTTATACATATGTATATATATTAAGTATATAAAAAATTATATATACACGTAGAAAAATTATACGTATACATACAAACATTTTATATATGTGTACAAAATTTGTATGTATATGTATAGAACTTATATGTATATGTATATATACACGTATAACTTTATATATACGTATACAAACTTTACATATGTATGTATATACATATAAATTTTGTATAGCACACGTGTATATATAAAGTTAATACGTATAAACTTAGAGGTTGTTTGGATGTTATATTAAATTTGCCATCATTCACCGTACTTTTATGCCACACTTGTCTAAGTTATGGCTTATAAAAAGTGAGCCACACCTTAGCTTGTAAAATAGGATTGTTGAGTTGATGACATGTGAGATCATAATAGATAAGAGGGAATCTTGCCACAAGTATGGCTATGAACCAAACAATATGCTAACTTGGTCAAACTTGTGTAACAGTGTGGCAACTTTTGCCAAACTTTAGGAGCAAAACAAACTATACCCTAAGTATACAAAGTTTGTATATCCAAGAGAAGAGACGAGCTATATATTGATTTTGCTTTTGCCGTCGCCCGTCATTGTATTTTCCTTTTCTCCGAGCCAAAACAAATTAACCGGGTAAAAGATGGACGTACTATCATGCACATCCCGCTTAGTAAAAGCTAATGTACATTTGAAGTTTGAAAATCATCAGATTAAGATCGCCATCGCTCTGATTGCATCCACGAGGGGGAAAAGATGCGGCTGAAGGCGCGCGTTGAATGCAGCTTATGAGCTTTGAGATGGAGGCTTGGGTGACAGCGTGAGGGCTCTCAAAAGCATTGTAAAAATAGATAATGAACATAAAAGCTCTCTTTTACGTCACCATCAAATTCTTGCTCTGCACATATATTTATATAGGTCTTATAAAGGGATAAATCGTATCTATACTCCGATTTATATATTAAAAAAAACCTATCTTATATAAAAATTTGTTTCACAATAATTGGTTTTGTTTGGTTTGTGTTAGAGTCATAGGCGTATCTGATGGATGGTCCCAAAAATACATAGCTATAATTTAGAAAAGAAAAAAATTATTCTTGAAAAGAGAATAAATATTTTTTTAACCAGTAGTAATTAGCAAGTCGTTTATTAATATATCACATGGTATTTTTTTTATCAATTATATATTTTCGTTGTATACATTTTATATTTATGATACTTAAAAATTTTAAAATTATTTAAGGTGGACCACCATATAAAAATGCTTCACGGTGAGCTGGGTTGGACTTGGAGCAGTTTTTGGATGACGATCTGGGGCGTGTTTGGCCAGTGAGCCGGCTAATTTTTTTTCAACGGTTAGATTGTTGCCGACGTTTTATAAGAAAAAGAAGATGTTCCATTTTAAGAAAAAAATAGAACCAAAACTTACAATGCATAGTTAATTAGAAAAACTGGACGAAATCCACAGCTATAAAACTCTTAACAACCTATCAAGACCGTGAAAATAAAGGACAGTAGGAGCCCAAAACAACCGTCGATAAAAGGCCAGTGAGCCGGCCTTGAATGACGATCTCCCCAACTCTCGATCTCGCCGCCATGGAGGAGCTTCCCCTCGCCACGCACGCTCTCCCCAACTCCAAGCTGCCCACCACCAGCCCACCGCGCCGCCTCTGCTATGGCCGCGATGGCGTCCACTACGCTCTCGCTTGCGGGCGCCTCGTCCCATCTCTGGCTTTGCCTGGCGCCAGGCCATCCATGGCCCCCGCACGGGAGGTGTTCGACGAAATGCGCGAGCGCCACCGCCGCCATGAGCTGTTTGGCATATGCTGGGAAAAAAAGGCGATTCGTTTTACTGTTCGAGTTCGCCTACACTCTCGTAGTATGGGTTATGGGATCTGGTTGGACACGCGGATGCGTGGAACAATAATTTCTACCAAGCTCTAATCAAGTGAGTTCACGTTTCCCCATCAAGTTTGTGAGTTTGTATTTGTGCATATTATGAGATTGTGGAACCAGATAGCACTTTCAGCTTTTTCATGAATATTTTGTATCATAAGTTGTAGTGCACAAAACGAAGCTGCAATAATTTGTGCAAAATACAGAGTATTTGCCTGATGTGGAGGAAATGGGACCAGAGATCATGATGGTTGTAGGCTTCTACTCACTAGGAGACTCCAAATTTAAATGGGCTGACCCAGTTAACACTTAACAGTTAAACACATGATAGTCTTCGCTGCTGTTTTTCTAAGACTGCTGCTATTTTTTTAACCTATTTTTCAGTAAAATTGTGTTGCTGATGTTTGTTTAACATATGGTCTGACAAATTTGCTTTGTTGGATCCTCCTAGAACTCCACCATTTATGGTTCTAACTTTTGACACATCAAATCAACTTGAGTTTGGTGATACTAATATTTTTCTGGAGTTTAACATGTAAGCTCGTTTGAATTTGCTATTTTGCTGTTTCTAATATCGAATAGACAAGACCAAAACTTACCCCAAATTTACTTTTAGAAATGCCATCTATGCATAGGTATATTACTAGCAAATTTTTCACACGCCATCCTTTCTTTACATAAGAGTTTGGGTGAATAAAGGGTGCATCTCCTTACTGTGGAACAAAGTTGAATTAAGAGTTTTATGTAATGGCTAATCTACTGTTAAAATTATGTTTTGTTCTGCATAAAATCATTGCACGATATGATGTGCATCATAATGGTTTAAGGACAAATTACTTACAAAATAACAAGAAATCCTTTCTATATGGTAAAAAAGAACTTTACTTCCCTGAAGCATTACAAGTGTCCATCTTAGTTTTTTCATCTTGACCATTGAGCATGTAATATTGGCTCATTTTGCTTTCTAGTGCTCATGAGAATGGTTTTGGAGTTCTGCTAAAGTTAGCTTGTCATCACGGGCAAGGCAACCGTGTGAACTGTATAGGACATTCGATAGCAGGTAGCGGTGACTTCTGTAGACAGCAGCCAACAGGTAAGGCAGTGGGTTACTGGGGTGCAGTTTTCGCTATGGGATGTGTCAGTGTTGGTTTTCAGATGACATGCACGGTGCATAACTATTGTTGAAACCCACCTCATAGGGTGAATTAAACCAATTTTAGAAGTTCAGGAGGCTTGCAATATATAGTTCTATTAGTTTCATGGAATCAACATTACTTCAAAGTGAATATTAGAAAATCAAAGCCCACATTGCTTTCAGAACATGTACTAGTGGTGCTAATGTTTTTAACGACATACTCAAAACATCACCGAAAATCCAAAATAGCCAGAAAGTATTCTTTTGATGCTTTCTGAAATATAGTTCTCAGAGAACGAAAAAGATAAAATATAAAAGTAGTAATAAAAGGTAAAGTGCATGAACCTGATTTTCCTGTAATCATTAGCCACCCATTTCATCTTGGACCAGATAGTATTGATGCTTGAGGTGGAGCCGAATATGTAGATGGGTTGCCTTGAGCAGATATTACTGAATTTGCATTGAAAAAACTGTAATCTAGGCAGTTCTCCACGCTCATTGCACCTTCCAATACCTTGACAACCATTGACATAGAAGGCCTCCGGCTGCTGTCATTCTGCAAGCACCACATTGCAAGCTTCATCATTTGAATCACTTCCTCCTGGTGTGACACCATGTCATTACTGTGCTTATCAATCATATCAATCAACTGATCGTTTTGAGCCTTTTCTCGTAATAGGTTGATGAGCTGAACACTCTCCTCGGGCTGTGAGATATCAATATTTTTCCTTCCACTTATTATTTCCATGAGAACAACTCCAAAGCTGTATATATCAACTTTTTCAGTGATCTGCGATGTTAACCATTCAGGTGCCAGATATCCAGGTGTGCCTCTCATCACTGTCACTACCTTGCTTTGATCCCTGTCTATTAGCTTGGAAAGTCCAAAGTCAGCCAATTTAGCATTGAAATTCTCGTCTAAAAGAATATTCTGTGGTTTGATATCCAGATGAGCAATTTTTCGCCTGCATTCCTCATGAAGATAACATAAACCCTTGGCAATATCCATAATGATCTTACACCTTGTGCACCAATCAAGAGGAGTATTGTTGTGGCGGTAATATATCCACCTATCAAGTGACCCTCTTGGCATATATTCATATACCAGAAGCCTATTTGATTTCTCTGCGCAAAATCCAATTAGCCTGACAAGATTGATGTGCTCAATGCTGCCAATAGTCTCGACCTCTGCCAAGAACTCCTTCTTTCCCTGTCTAGCACCTTCCAGACATTTCACCGCAACACTCTCTTCACCTATTTTTCCTTCGAAGACCGATCCAAATCCACCTTCGCCAAGCTTTTTACTGAAATCATCGGTGCATTCTCTCAACTTTTCAAAAGAGAACCGCGTTGGCATTCCAGGAAATATATCAAAATCTAATTCTTCATCTAGTTCTTGATACTTCCTCCTCCTTCGTACATATATAGCAACAATAACAACTAAAACAAGAGTAGTAATTGCTGCAAGTGTAGCAGCTAAAATTGTCTTCGTTTTGTTTTGTGTAGGGTCAGAAGCAGAGGGAGTAATCTGTACCTTGAGGTAAGCAGAAGAGTTGTAATGAACAGTTTCAGGCTGTATTGACTGCAAGGAGAAGACCTCTGTTACTGATTGGCATTGTCCATCAGAATCATTCTGTCCATACCTGAACGCTACAGCCCTACAGGAACAATTCTTCAAGCAGGCTTGCTTGCAGTCATCTTTGTTTTTTGCATTCATGATGATTTGGCTCTCATCAAAGTAAGAAACATCAGTAAGAGTCAAGAACTTATGATTTTTCATTTCTTGACAAGATATTGGAGTCACTGGCGCACAACCAAGATTAGCCTTCCGCTCGTCAACTGGATGGAAGTAGCTTGTACTAGAATTGTTCTCGACGGGACAGATACATTGCCCACCTCCACTTGTGCATATCCCGTACTCCCCGCACACCGTTGGAAAAGCACAGTCATCAGGGAATATCTTGATTACATCGGATACCATGGTCCACTTCGATTCTGCATCAGACCACTCATACAGTCTCAAGTGCCCATCAGACTCTAATCTTATGTACTGGGTGGACTTAGCACTTGGCAGTGCAATGCTGTTATCTGTATTTCCTGGCTGCGTGGACGGCACAAAGATACTGAGGCTGCCATTCGTGAAGGTAACCCTTGTCAGATTTTGTCCGCTCTTGTTTGTTCTCACCTGTGGCTTATAGTAGAGCTGAGGTGGTGCTGATTCAACATAGCCATATAAACCATCTGGGAGAACAGTCATGTACAACTTACTCTCAGTCCAATTTGTGGTAGAGGTATTTGCTGTGAGCCTCATGCCCTGCTTCAATGACTGCCCAGGGACCAATGCGTCAGTTGGATGATCAAATGACTGCCACACTGTTCCATTCCTCTGATCAAACAGCACCAGGCTCCCGTTCTCAGTGATCTCCATGCCTGCCACGGATCGGCCTGAAGTTCCACTTGACCAGACAAGTCTGCCATTGGCTTCACGGAGGACTAGATCGCCTTCTCCGGTGAGCTCAAGGGTAGCATTCTCTCCTACAGGGCTTGCCCGGTTGGCTGACCAGATTACCTGTGCCACACCGTTCACCACTGAGGTGATCCCGGC
Organism: Oryza meridionalis; assembly: GCA_000338895.3. Classification (NCBI taxonomy): domain Eukaryota; kingdom Viridiplantae; phylum Streptophyta; class Magnoliopsida; order Poales; family Poaceae; genus Oryza; species Oryza meridionalis. The sequence continues at coordinate 13,205,989 of CM002527.2, read as the reverse complement.
ACCACTGTTGGTGTAGACAATGAAGACGGCAAAGAGGAAGGCTTGGCAGGGTGGAGTGCAGAAGAACCCTGCGGCGAAGGAGGGGCCGTAGAACGCTTTCGGTGACCGGAGGACGATGGCGCGCACGGCTGACCCATCGGAGTAGGTGACGCTGTGCGGGAGCACCGCGGCGTTGTTGACCCACCGCGTCGAGAGGTTGGCCGTGGGATAGTCGGAGCGCTGCCCGGAGACGGAAGACGGCGCTGCAGTTGCAAGTACCACCGCCGCCACCACCGCCACCGTGACATCGAAGCAGAAGGGATTGGCAGGACGCATGGTGCTTGAATTGCAGAGGGGACTGCAAGAGGAATATGTTCTTTGGTTACACAAATAAAGTGTGCACTACCAAAGAAACTTTGGCCATTTGGAGAAGTTGGCAAGATGCTCTGACCTGAGCCTTGATGATACTGAATCGATGAGCTGATGTGGTCACCGAAAAGACGGCCTCGCCGTTGCCGGCGGAGGGTTGCCGGACTCCGAAGTGGTCAACTACTCGTCTTCTCGCTCTCTGGGTACAAGCCAAAAAGTTCAAAACTACTATTCAACCATACCACCGGCACCGGTGCTTTGGTATTGGTTTTGTTGGGAAGATGGATTGACTTGACTACTTCTAAAGGGTGTATGGTTGGCTGTGCCGACATTGCCATGTGATCGATTTTGACTGCTGTGAACATTGAACAAGTTATCGTGGTTTTCTTCACCTCGAAAGAGAAGTCAATCCATCTTCCCAACAAAACCAACAAAACTGTCATGGTCAGAATTGACAATGTTGTTGGTCTCGATATTATTCACGCATTGTCAGAGTAGATACTGGCATGGAAATGAGAAGAATTGTAATTAAGCATGCCGCGGCATTCCCTTCTGCCATTTTCGTAGGTAAGACCAGTATGAAATGAAAGCACCTGAATCAAATTGGTTAATGTAAAATTTACAGGTTCGGAGAGGGATGGATAATTTTGCTCATACTACTTCAATATGTGCTTCTAGTCCATTTGTAATTTCCTCTAGTCCTACAGCAACGTGGCAAAATGAGTCCCATTTATATTGTATCTAGCCACTCCCATCTAGTTTTAGACGTTTTGGTGGAGAGATCCGGTGAGATTTTGCGGCTCGTTAAATCAGCCGTGTGCGTCGGGGGTGTGGTGAGTGCACGACTCAACGGGGAGGTGGCGTCTCGGTCTCACACGGGGTGTTAGTGGCAGACAGGGCAGTGCACCACGGGGATGGCTGATGGGCGACTGGTCCCGCACCCGCGCGATCCATTCCTCTCTTACTCCCTCGTCTTTTGGATGCAGACATGCTCTCCGAGATGTTGCTTTGATTAATAATATTTATAAAAATAAGATAATTTCAATAAAAAAGTTGCATATTACGATAGTTTGTTTAATGATAAATGATAAATCTACTAGCATAATTGATCTTTTCTATTTTTTTTAATATTAATAGTTAAAGTTAAAAATGTTTGACTTATCACTATTCTAAAAGGGTGTAGTTATATTTATGGCGCTATATTTTTCACCAAAAAATAGCCGGCATGTATTTTCATTGTAAGTCCTTAAATTACATATGTAATCTTAAATTACATATGTAATTTTAGTATATTTACAATGTAAGTCTCAAAATTAAATATGTAAGTCCAAAATTACATATGTAAATTCGAAAATTACAAACTACTTATATATGTAAGTGAGATGTAATTGAGATGTAACTGGTGTGTAAGTGGCTGAAAATAATCGACTGTAGCATATGATGACATAATTTTAGCTAATCCGTTCTAAAAATACTTATATTTTGGGACGGCGGGAGTAGTCTTATTACGTATCTATGTATTATATATTTTATATACATACGTAGATATACTTATACATATGTATACATATAAAGTATATAAAAAATTATATAAAAAATAGCAGCATCTGGAACAACAAATTAGTGTTATTAAATATAAATTTAATATATTTTAATAATATACTTATTTTGTATTAAAAAATATTACTATTTTTCTTATAAACTAACCATAAAAGAATGCCTTGAAAAAAAAAAAATCAAAACTACTTATAATCAGCTCGCTCTGCGTCTCCTGCTGCTGTCATGGAATGGGAGCTGAGGATGGAGGTGACACACTGACAAAAGAAGAGACGAGCTATTGATTTCTCCGAGCCAAAACAAATTAGTAAGTAATTAACCGGGGTAAAAAGTGGACATATACTGTCATGCACATTCCGCTTGGTAAGCTAATGTACATTTTGATTAAGATCGCCATCGCTCTCTTTTACGTCACCATCAAAATCTCGCTCTGCACATATATTTATATAGGTCTTATAAAGAGATAAATCTTATCTGTACTCTAATTTATAGATAAAAAAACCTATCTTATATAAAAATTTGTTTCACAACAATGGGTTTGGTTCGGTTTGTGTTAGAGACAGGTGTAAGGATCACCCAAAAAATTTGCAGTTATACTAGAAAAATGTTCGTGCTTTAAGGCAAGGATTTAAGAAATTTCTTGGTAAAATTAGATCTTTAAGTTGAATGTACCCTTAGTTTCTAATTTACAATTTTATTTGTCCAAAATATATAAAGGAATATTCAGAAACTATACATAATTGAGTTTTTTTTGTCATGGATATTGTATCACGACGATGTTAAATAAGCATGTCGAGCGACTTCCGGCAATCCTACTCGTAATAAAAATTATATTGTTTTTCATGCGTGTACAGATTGGTAAATAATAAAGGCAATTAAATTGCTTAATCATTTGGATTGGATAAACCTATGCATTGTGCATCTGATTACCTCGTTGTTGTTTGCTACTGCTTGATGGTTCGCCGATTAGCAGACAATCTGAATTCTGATCACTGGATGGGCGCTTCACCACTCGTCGCATGTCTTCTCCATTAGAGCGTGCTTCGTCCTTCGACATGGTTCGGTAAGTGTTTCGGCAATTCAGCCGAAGGCACTCGTAACATGCCTGCAACGATTTTTGCAGGCAACCCTTCAATCGACTCTCGGGGGAACAATTTTTATAGGTAAAAGGCTAAGAGCACATATTGTCCGCCTGCAACCTAATGGGTGCTCGTCGAGAAAAATCAAATATGCAGTAGTGCAAAGTAGTGGCCTTATCCCAATGACGTCCTCTGACATCCGCAAGACATCTCTAATGGCATCATCTGACAACTACAAGATGCAAGATGCTACTTCAACAACTCCAGCTTCGTCTCAACATGGCGCAATTTTTTTCGCTTTCGACTATGTGCGGCTACATCGACCACCATGACTACCATGACCACAGCTACATGATCGGCTACATCGACAAACGGCTTAAAAAAAATCAACCACGATAACTCGAGTCAAAGCGTTTGTGTCATCGTTATTATCCACGACACTCCCACTATGACTAAAGGAGGGAATAGAGGAGAGTCAAGTGACAACATCTAAGGGGACGCAGGCTCTAGGTGGAGGACCATCCATCAGATGCAATCTACGGTGGTGTGTTGAAGAAGATGAAAAAATGAAAGATTTCAAATCCAGTCTTTCGCTTCTCTCCCGTTACGACTGAGGGGGGATGTTGGAAGCATAGTAAAAAAACCGGACCGCACCGGCGGTTGAACCTGAAAAAATCCGGAACCGGCCACCTTGACGGCTCGGTTCTGCTAAAAGACTGCCCCTGCAATCGAACCGGTAAAAAACCGGTGAACCGGTGGCGGGTTTTTAAGTATCGAACCGGTTTTTATTTTTCCTATGGCAGTATGACATGATGAATTTATTATGTTACCACACCACATTTATTTTTTTTATGTTGTGACCATGTAATAATAGATATTTCTTGGTTTATTTATGCATATTTTCACCAATTTGTGATGGTTCTATATTAAAAATAATAAAAAAAAAATAATATTAATAAATAAAAAACCGGCGGTTTGACCCAGTCATTTTTTTTTACTATGGTTAGAAGTACTGATATATATGGTTAGAGACAATAGTCAAACACAAATTATAAAGATGCGATAAAATCCTAGAAATAGAATTCTAACGATAAGTTAGAGTCATAGAGATATAATCTAGAGATAAATCCATCATAACTTGCCTTTTGATTAAGACAAAAGTCAAACGTTAATCAAAGTTTTGTAGTTTAACCAAACTTATAGAAAAAAAATTAACAAAATCTATAGTTAGTTTCATTAAATTTAAAATTAAAAATATTAACATAATATATTTATCGTAGATTTTCAGTTTCATTAAATTTAAAATTAAAATATTCGTACTATATATTGAAAATCTATAGTACGAATTATAATATGAACCAGAGAGGAAGTATTTAAAAATGGCGTAATCCATGAAAGTACCTTTATTTCCTTCCCTTTCTTCCTTGTTCATTTCTTCTCTTCTGGGCCTGACCAAACATGGCGTTCCCCGTTACCTCCGCCATGGCGCCATGTAATGGACCGTCGTGACTCGTCATCTCTCTCTGCCTCGCCAGTGCGCGCACCGACCGACGGACCGAGCGGTGGCGAGCAACCGCTGCCTGCGCGCCGATCGATCTCGCCGCCTCGTCGCCCGCACTCCCGCGCGCGTCTGTTTCCCTTCCTTTTTCCGTCTCCGCCTTGTGGCGCCGGGGCGCGGCCAGCCGTGGCCCGCTCGGGAGGTGTTCGACGAAATGCGCGAGCGAGCGCCATCACCGTGAGCTGTTGGCATGCTGGGGGAGGCGCTTCGGTTGTGTTGAGCTGGCTGATGTGCCATGCTGGTTTGTGGTGAGGCACAAGTTCCAGTTCTTCGTGGCTTCGTGGATCATTACCAAGATGTTTTTTTTTCTCTGTGGACAGTTTGACGTTTTATGCTACTGGGAAACTCAAGGCACGATTGGGAGGTGTTCTGGAACGCCTGACCCATGTTGGGTCATGGGAGCTGATCGAAATGCAGATGCGTGGAACAATAATTTCTACCGAGCTTTAACAATGTAAGTTCGCATTTCCCATCAAGTTTGTCAACTCGTGATGAAGATATTTTAAATTTTAGTATTTATGTAGTGCTTCTTTCACTTACGGGGTAGTCTGTAATGAGTATATAGTTGTTCAATGAAAATTAATGTAGGATTCCTCACATAATGAACGAAACATTTTGGTTGCTTTATAGCTAATCATTCTATCAAGGTTCCAGATCTTCCTTTCAAACAATCGAGCAGCCAAAATTACTAATTATATGGAATTTGAAAGGTAAAATTATGATTCAGTTTCTCGTCCTGCAAAATAATCTCATTAAGGTGAAATCTTGCTGAGATAAAATCAAACTGTGAACAAATCAGAAGAACTCAAAATTCAATAAAATTTCAACAAAATCGAAGGGAAGCAAAATTTTTGGTTGTAACAAAATCTTGCGATGGCCCAAGATAGAGAAATCTTGTCGATGAATGCTAAGGACAGGCTAAAGATATGTTCAGTGATTATGTGATTAGTCAGGAGACAACAAAAGTTGATTTCATGACTTGCAATTCATGTTACCAGTTATTTCTTCCACTTCATAATTCGAGATTACTCCATCACTCCATCCGCATCCATGTTCTATTGCCATTCACCAGTAATGTGAACACATGGGAGCTGGGGTCTGGCCTATTGGGGTTTGGCAAGTGGAAGGACACGCCCCTGCCTTAGGAAGTTTGAAAGTAAATAGATGTGGTAGAGCAGTGGATAAAAAATACTTACATGATGATTTTTGGAGTCTTTTGTTGGATTTTATGTGGCTTTATCTATGCTTACATATGCGTGGCTTAGGGAAATAAGCTTGATGTTAGGGACAATGCAGAAGTGGGTTAGATCATAGATGGCATCCACAATGTCATAACTACTGTGAAATCCACGTCAAGGTGTGAAGTAAATTGATTTCAGAAGTAAAGGAGGCTCACTATATATAATTCGATTTGTTTCATAGAATCAAGCTTACATCAAACTGAAAATTTCAGATTAAAGCCCATACTGCTTTCACAATATGTACTATTGGTGCTAACGATTTTCAGCTGCATAGTGAAATCATCACCAAAAATCTAACATTTGTTTTGCCCAGGAAGTATTCTTCTGAAGCATTCTGAAACAAACATCTCAAAGAACAAACTGGATGTAATGCAAAAGTAGTTCCAAAGGTAAAGTGCATAAACTGGATTTTCTTATGCTCATTAGCCACCCTTTCATCTTGGACCAGACAATATTGATGCAGGAGGTGGAGCAGAATATGAGGATGGGTTATCTTGAACCGATATTACTGAACTTGCATTGAAAAAGCCATAATCTATGCAATTTTCCACGCTCATTGCACCTTCCAACACCTTAACAACCATTGACATCGAAGGCCTTCGGCTGCTATCATTCTGTAAGCACCAGATTGTGAGCTTCATCATTTGAATCACTTCCTCTTCGTGTGAGACCATGTCATTACTGTGCTTATCGATCATATCAATCAACCGATTGTTTTGAGCTTTTTCACGTAGTAAATTGAGAAGCTGAACACTCTCCTCAGGCTGGGAGATATCAATATTTTTCCTTCCACTTATTATTTCCATGAGAACAACTCCAAAGCTGTAGATATCAACTTTTTCAGTGATCGGCGACGTTAACCATTCTGGTGCCAGATATCCTGGTGTGCCTCTCATCACAGTCATTACATTGCTTTGATCCCTGTCTATTAGCTTAGAAAGTCCAAAGTCAGCCAATTTGGCATTGAAGTTCTCGTCTAAGAGAATATTCTGTGGTTTGATATCCAAATGAGCAATTTTCTGCCTACATTCCTCGTGAAGATAACATAAGCCTTTGGCTATATCCAGAATGATTCTACACCTGTTTCACCAATCAAGAGTGGCATTGTTATGGCGGTAATAGATCCACCTATCAAGTGAACCTTTTGGCATATATTCATATACCAGGAGCCTATGTGACTTCTCTGCACAAAATCCAATCAGCCTGACAAGATTGATGTGCTCAATGCTGCCTATAGTCTCGACCTCTGCCAAGAATTCTTTCTTTCCCTGTCTAGCTCCTTCCAGACGTTTCACCGCAACTCTCTCTTCATCTATTTTCCCTTCAAAGACTGATCCAAATCCACCTTCACCAAGTTTTTTACTGAAGTCTTCAGTGCATTGTCTCAACTTTTCAAATGAGAACCTCACTGGCATTCCAGGCAATATATCAAAATCTAATTCTTTATCTAGTTCTTGATACTTCCTCCTTCGTACATAACTAGCAATAATAACAACCAAAACAAGGGTAATAATTGCTGCAAGTGTAGAACCTAAAATTTCGTTTGTTTTGTAACTTTTGTTTTGTGTAGGAGCAGAAGACGGAATAATTTGCACCTTGAGGTAAGCAGAAGAGTTGTAGGTAGCTGTGTCAGGTCGTATTGATTTCAAGGAGAAGACCTCTGTCAATGAATGGCATCCTCCATCTGAATCATTCTGGAAATACATGAACATTACAGCTCTGCAGGAGCAATTCTTCAAGCATGCTTGCTTGCATTCATCTCTGTTCTTTGCATTCGCAATGATTTGGCTGACATCAAAGTAAGAAACATCAGTAAGAGTCAAGAGCTGATGGTTTTGCATTTCATGACAAGATATTGGAGTCACTGGTGCACAACCAAGATTTGCCTTCCGCTTGTCCACTGGTTGAAAGTAGCTTGGACTAGAATTACTCTGAGCGGGACACATGCACTGCCCACCTGTGCATATCCCGTACTCCCCGCACACTGTTGGGAATGCACAATCATCAGGGAATATCTTGATTACATCAGATACCATGGTCCACTTTACTTCTGCATCAGACCATTCATACAGCCGCAAGTGTCCATCAGATTCTAACCTTATGTACTGGGTGGACTTAGCTTTTGGCAGTGCAATACTGCCATCTGGTTCTCCTGCCTGTATCGACTGTGCAAAGATGCTGAGGCTGCCATTCGTGAAGGTAATCCTTGTCAAATCTTTTCCACTCCTATTTGTGCTCACTGTAGACTCATAGTACAGTTGTGGTGGTGTGGATTCAACATAACCATATAAACCATCTGAAAGAACAGTCATATACAACTTACTCTCGGTCCAATTTGTGGTGGAGGTATTTGCTCTGAGCCTCATGCCCTGCAGCAGTGACTGTCCAGGGACCAATGCATCAGTTGGATGATCAAATGACTGCCACACTGTCTTGTTCTTCTGATCAAACAGCACCAGGAGTACCCTGCTCAGTGACCTCCATGCCTACCATGGATCGACCTGAAGTGCTGCTCGACCAGACGAGTTTGCCATTGGCTTCACGAAGGACGAGGTTGCCATCTCCAGTCAACTCAAGGGTAGCATTCTCTCCTACAGGGTTTGCCCTATTGGCACTCCAGATTACCTGTGCCATTCCATTTACTGGTAAGGTGATTCCAGCACCGCTGTTTGTGTAGACAATGAAGACAGTGAATAGGAATGCTTGGCATGGTGGAGTGCAGAAGAACCCTGCGGCGAAGGAGGGGCCATATAAGTTTTGTGGTGACCGGAGGACGATGGTGCGCACAGAAGACCCATCGGTGTAAGAGATGCTGTGTGGGAGAATGACTTTGTTGTTGACCCACAGTGTCGATAGGTTGGCCGTGGGATAGTCGGAGCGCTGCCCGCAGACCGATGGCGCTGCAACTGCGAGCACCACGAACACCAGCACCATGAAGTAGACAAAGGGATTGGCAGGACACATGGTTCTTGGATGGGAAAGGGAGGAGAAGCCAGCAAGAAGCTATGGCCGGTTCGGAGGTTGACAAGATTTCCTGACCTGATGACACTGAATCGATGAGCTGATGTGGTCACCGGAAAGATGGCCTCACCGTCGCCGGAATGGGGTGGACGGACTCTGAAGTGGTCGATCGACTGCTCGTGGTCTCGCTCTCTCAGTACAAGTCAAAACTCAAAAACTTGAAAGCTATACCACCAGGTGCTCTCTGGTTTTGGTTTTCTTGGGAACATGGATTGGTTTCACCACTTCTAAAGGGACAACGATTGGTTGTATCAGCATCGCCATGTGAGTTTGATTACCGCTGATTCTGAGTGAACAAGTTTCCTTGTGCCGTCTCATGGTTTTTTATCTTAAAAAGAAAAGCACACGCTGATATCATTAACATTAACCATTTAAGCATTGTCGGAGTACTGGTAAGGTACTTAAGAAGGTTCATAATTAAGCGTGCCTCGGCAGTTCATTCTGCCATTTTCGTTGTGGATGTGCATAACATCAGCCAAATCTATCAGGTAAGATCAATACTAAGCTCCCAAAAGTCGTACATGTGGAATACATAAGGCTGTATTTTTTTATACTGATTTAAAGAGTTCAGAAGGTAAATCTGATGGGAAGAAAGCATAATTTCTTTATGATTCAACAAATCTTCCGTAGAGTGCTAGCAGGTGTTTCGCTGGTAGCTAACTATTACTACTTCCAAATTTAAATATATGTCATTGTTGACTTTATTCGGTCTTTTCATGTGTAACTTTGACCATTAATTTTTTATTACTCCCTCTGTTTAAAATATAAGTATTTCTAGGATGTTTAGCTAGTTAGGGAAAAATATCCCCTTTCCATCATTTCGATAGCTTTGAATTGCTTAGTTCTCCTCCTAAGCACATGATTGACTGAAAATGCATGTTTCATCCATTGGAATCAGTGCCTTATAAGTACTTATATTGTGGTGTAAATTTCAAATCCTATAAATGTTTATATTTCGAATCCACAAATGTTATATTTTGGAATGGATAGTGTAGAATATAACGATAATACCCAACTATATTGTAAAAGTACTGTAAGGAAGAATCTACCCATATAATTTTTATATTTTTAAACTAAATATTTTTAGAGCGTTCACAACTAGAAGATGGGTTAGTACAACCTATTTGACTTTTTACACCAACAACGATTGTGGGATATTGATCATAATGTTAAATTGATCCTACATGCCCTATTTTATTATATTTTTACCTTTATCTTTATGTGTAAGTTGTTTGCACAAGTTGTAAATAATGATATTTATTTGCACTAATTTTCTCATAAGAAATTCTAAAAGTATATGTTTAAAAACACAATTTGTTCAGTTAATCCTCAAGAGAAAGGTATTGAGAAGGGACCTAAGGGGATTGGAAGGTATCGAGGGGTTAACCGAAGAAGAAAAAAAATGTCTATCTAGACAGGGCCGTATATTTCTATATTAATCCTATAATTTGCAGTCCTGTCTGGAAGAACTGCCTACAAGCAATTAAAAATTCATAGGTATTTTAGCACACTTAGGGTCTGTTTAGATTCCACCCTAAAATTTTACACCATGTCACATCAAACATTTAATACTTGCATAAAGTATTAAATATAGGCTAAAAAAATAACTAATTACATAGATTGCGACTAATTTGCGAGACGAATCTTTTAAGCCTAATTGCTCCATGATTTGGCAACGTGATGCTACAGTAAATATGTGCTAATGATAGATTAATTAGGCTTAATAAATTTGTCTCGCGGTTTACTAACGGATATTGTAAATAGTTTTTTATTAGTGCCCGAACACCCTATGCGACACCCTATATAATACCCGATGTGACATGCCAAAACTACACCTCTCAATTTAAACACCCCCTTAGCACCATTTTCTATTCTAGTGGACTTAACGTGTTAATCTGACAAGGTGAAAGCACTTATATATTTTACTATGCCCTGTGTGTGTGTGTCATTGGTGTTTTTCTTAGCCTAACTGCGATAGGAGATAATAGAAAATATGAAGGTGTCTGATTGGGTATTTTTATTATCCTAATTGCGATAGGAGATAATAGAAAATATGAAAGTGTCTGATTGGGTATTTTTCTTATCCTAATTGCGATAGGAGATAATAGAAAATATGAAGGTTGAAACAGTGGACTCTAATAATTAGGTAAAATCGCTTGTATATTTGTTTTAGGTCTACAAGTGTGTTAGATTGGCTATTTTTCTTAACCAAATTGCAGTAGGAGACAATAGAAAATAGGATGGTTGACCATGTACTATGAATGGCACAATTTATCGTGCTATAGGTCCCGTTTGAATCGCAAGAATTCAACTTGGAATTTGCGTCCAGATTCTATATGAAATAGAAACACTTTCTGGTTGGACCCACATAGCGCAAAACTAGAAAATGGCTGTTGCAGTGTCAACTATTTTAAAACAAAATAAAGTGGTATGACTGCCAACTACAAACGAACGGAGGATATATGTAATGGATGAAGCTTCTTTGACTTATTGTCACTGGTACAGTCCTCTCATCTGTGATGGTCCATCACATGTCTGGGCAACATGAGCCATTAGAACGAAGTCATCTCAATCGGGCCTAAATTTTTGCCGTTGTAGATGTACTCGTCGGGGTGCATATTCTTATAGCCCGTCACTGATGACACTCATCTGTGATGGGCTCGAAGTTAGGCCCGATTGAGATGGCCTTAATGCGCGTCACTGATTACTCTTATCGGTGGGCTTCTATTTGTGCCCGTTAGAGATTAGTGTGCGCCCGTTAGAGATGACATTTTTTTGGCCCGATTGAGATATACTTTGCACACTATATATACTCCAGCAGTCTGTTGTCTGTAGTTATCCCACTGTTCACTATTTTGGTGGGAGGTTGAAGGTGGCGAATTTTTGTAAATTTTTTGCAAACAAAAATAGGAAAATCATAAAAGTAAGTAAAAGGGTACTAATTATTTTCTATTAATTTAGTAGTACTTATGTTATGAGATGTTAACTAATATTTTTTTCATTGTTCAGCGATGGATCGAAGTTGGATGTACACGACTGGCTTGAGGCGTCAATACAAGGAGTATAGAGATGGCGTATTAAGTTTTATGAAAGCCGCAGAGGAGGATAGGATAAGAAGAAACGACAAGTAGATGTGTTGTCCATGTAGCGATTGCAGGAATGAGATTTTGTGGGAAGATGAAAAGGAAGTACACGCTCACTTGATACGCCGGGGATTCATGGAGAGATACACATGTTGGGTGAAGCATGGAAAGCAAGATCTGGGTACTGATGGTGTAGCTGCAGACGGAAGTGGTGCAGACAATCATGAAGAAGGAGATGAAGAAGAGCATGACATGTTTGTCCCATCTCCATTGGGCGGTGAAATGGTTGATGTGGACCCTGATATGCTGCAAGACATGTTACGTGACGTTGATGACCCAGCTATGAACGAGAGAGATTCCATGAAGTTCAGCAGGTTGGTCAGTGACTCAGAGACTCCTCTATACGCAGGATGCAAGCCAAAGCACACAAAATTATCAGCAACATTAGACCTAATGAAGTTGAAGGCTAGTAGTGGTTGGTCAGACAAGAGTTTTACAGAACTTTTGGGAATACTGAAGGGCATGCTTCCTCAGGAGAACACATTGCCCGAGACGACATATGAAGCAAAACAGGTTCTGTGTCCCCTAGGGTTAGAGGTCCGGAGAATTCATGCATGTCCAAACGATTGCATGTTGTACCACAAGCAATACGCGGACTTAGATGCTTGTCCTGTCTGCAAGGCTTCTCGATACAAGCGAAAGAAGAGCGCGGGGGAGGGAAATAAGTCAAAGCGGGGTGGTCCGACGAAGGTTGTGTGGTATCTACCAATCATTGATCGTTTCAAGAGAATATTTGCCAACCCCAATGAAGCAAAGTTAGTAAGTTGGCGTGCCACAGAGAGAAGGAATGACGGTTTGCTAAGACACCCTGCGGATTCCATTCAATGGAGGAATATCGATCGAAAGCACAAAGACTTTGCTGCCGACCCCAGAAACATGAGGATATGTTTGTGTACGGATGGCATGAATCATTTCGGAGACATGAGCAGTTCTCACAGCACTTGGCCAGTTCTTATTGCGAACTATAACCTCCCACTATGGTTGTGCTTCAAAAGGAAATATATTATGTTTGCTTGTTAATCCAAGGTCCGAGACAACCCGATAATGATATCGATGTGTTCTTGGAGCCTGTTATCGATGACCTTGAGATTCTGTGGAACTTGGGATGCATATGGTTAGGAGAACTTCACGCTACGAGTTCTATTGTTCTGCACCATTAATGATTATCCCGCGCTGGGTAATCTTTCTGGACAAACCAAGAAAGGAAAGAAGGCATGCTCTGACTGTATGGAACATACACGCAGTAGGTGGCTGAAGAAATCAAGAAAGATGGTTTACATGGGTCATAGGAGATGGCTCCCCCTACGGCACACCTTTAGAAGAAAGAAGAAAATTTTCAACGGTAAGAAAAAACTTGGGTCTGCCCTTGCGGATTTGTCCGGAGATCAGGTACACAATATGGTGAAGGACATAACTAATGAGTTTGGGAAGAAAAGAAAACGTAGCAAGGAGGACAAGTAGAGGATGTGAAGAAAAAATCCATATTTTGGCGGCTACCTTACTGGGAAGATCTTGAGGTCCGTCATTGCATTGATCTTATGCACGTAGAGAAGAATGTGTGCGATAGCTTGCTAGGGCTATTGCTGAATATGCCTGGCAAGACAAAGGACGGGTTGAATGCGCGTCTTGATCTACAGGAGATGAACATTCGCAGTGAACTTCAGTCTGTTACGGATGAGAAGACAGGAAGAGTGTACCTCCCACCAGCTTGCCACACATTGTCGAAGGATGAGAAGATCGCAATGCTATCATGTCTGGCAGATATTAAAGTTTCTTCGGGCTATTGCGCGAGAATAAGTAAGTACGTTAAATTGGAGGATCTAAAGCTGGTTGCAATGAAGTCTCACGATTGCCACGTGCTAATCACACAGATCTTGCCAGTTGCTACCAGAGGCATTCTACCACCACAAGTCCGTCACACGATCCAACGGCTTTGTGCCTTCTTCAATGTAATCGGTCAAAAGATTATAGATCCAGAAGACCTAGATGGGTTGCAGGCCGATATTGTTAGTACCCTGTGTCACTTGGAGATGTATTTTCCACTGGCTTTCTTCGATATCATGGTTCATCTCACTGTTCACCTAGTGAAGCAAACTAAAATATGTGGGCCAGCTTTTATGAGAGAAATTTGGCCATTCGAGAGGTACATGGGAATTCTGAAGTCCTACGTTCGGAACAGAGCAAAACCAGAGGGGAGCATCATTGAAGGTTACACGACGGAGGAAGCCATTGAGTTCTGTATCGATTACATGGCCGAGACTGATCCTATCAGAGTTCCTGCGTCTCGCCACGAAGGAAGGTTGGCAGGTGTCGGCACAACTGGCAGAAAAAGAATTGTTCCTGATCAAGCTTCCTACGCGCAGGCTCATTTCACAGTGCCGCAACATATGGCTGAAGTAACCCCATACTTTGAGGAGCATTTAGCGAAGGTCTAACAGGACAATATTGGTCGATCGGATATTTGGATCAACAGAGAACATGGTGCTCGCTTCAACGAATGGTTCAAGGATCGTGTAGCACGGTCGACCGATGGCCCAAGTGAGATATTACAAAGCTTGGCAAGGGGTCCATCTTGGGATGTTGACACATGGCAAGGGTACGATATCAATGGATACACATTTTACACCGTCACACAAGATGAGAAAAGCACAGTGCAAAACAGTGGAGTCCGTATAGATGCATATCAGGATCAGGCTGGATCGAGCACATACTACGGCCGCATAGAGCAGATATGGGAGCTGAACTATTTGAACTTCAAAGTCCCTTTGTTTCGTTGCAGTTGAATGAATATCCGCACTGGTGTTAAGGTCGACAAGGAAGGCTTCACATTAGTGGACCTGGCCAAGGTTGGATACGCAGACGAACCATTCGTACTAGCGAAGCAGGTCGAACAAATTTTCTACATAAAAGACCCCGCAAACAATAAGTTGCACGTCGTTAGGGACGGCAAGCGAAGAATTGTGGGGGTGGACAACGTCGTCGATGAAGAAGAATACAACAAGAATCTTCATGTCAGACCTCAGATCGACCTTGACGATAATCCCGAAGACGAAGTGGCTTACGTTCGTTCAGGCCATTCGGAAGGCATATCACTGTGAATGATGTATTTAATTTGTATTGGAGCCTTAATGAATGAATTGCATATGTTTCATGCCATTCCAGTTAAAACTCTCTGAAGAAATGGATTTGTTAATTATGTGGTTTTAAAAAATTATACTTGTTATTTTAAACTATATGTGAGAAAGGCATTTGTGAATTATATGATTTTAAAAAATTAATAGGAATTTTAAACTATATGTGAGAAAGGCAATTGTCAATTATATGATTTTAAAAAATTAATAGGAATTTTAAACTATGTAAATAAGACATTTATTAATTATATGTGATAAATCAAATGTAATAGCAATTTTAAATCGGGTAGAAGTTAATTATAAATGATTTTTATAACTTAAAAATATTTTAATAAGTCATCCGTGACGGGCTTTAGTACTATGCCCGATAGAGATTATTCCATCTCTATCGGGCTTAGTGCTAATGCCCGTCACAGATGACTTTCATCCGTATCGGGCAGAGTACTAACGCCCGTCACGGATGAGTGTCATCCGCATCGGGCATAGTAGTCTGCCCGATAGAGATGTGGATTGACTAGGGTTTACTTAGTCAATCCTCATCCACGGGTCCTTATCCATTCTCTCCGCCGCCGCCGCCTCTCACTCTCTCAGATCCACCGCCGACGCCGCCTCTCACTCTCTCACATCCACCGCCGCCTCCTCCTCGACGCCACCGCCGACGCCTCCCTCCAAGATCCAGCCTCCTCGAGCCCAGCGGCCGTCCACCTCGTCCTAGCCACCGTCGCCGTCCTCCAAGCCATCGCCTCCATACCTCCCGGTTCAAGATCCGGCTGCTCCAATGCCGGCTGCCGTCGACCTCCTACACGCCGTCACCTTCCGACTGCCGCCGCGTCCCTCAACACCTCCCGGTTCAAGATCCGGGTGCTGCCTGCCTCCCCTTCCTCGACGCCGCCGCCTCCTCCTCCTCCTCGACGATGCCGCCTCCTCCTCCCTCCAAGATCGAGCCTCCCCGAGCCCAGCGCAGGCCAAGACCGGCGTCCCCGCCATCGAGCCCGTCGTCCTCGAGCCTGACGCCTCCTCCCGGTTCCCCGAGCCAGGCGCCGTCCAAGACCGGCATCCCCGAGCACGGCGCAGGCCAAGACCGGCGTCCCCGAGCCCGCGTCAACCTCCTCACCAAGCCCGCGACGACCTCCTCACTGAGCCCGCCACCGTCCCTGGTAGGTCATCCTCATCGACAACCTCTTTGATGTTCCCATGATGTGAAGATTACATGATTTGATTTGATAATGTGATGATTTTTGGATGTGATAATGTGATGATTTGATGTCTAGATGTTATATGTGATGATTTGATGATTCGATTGTAATGTTTAGATGTGATAATGTGATAGTGTGATGATTTGATGATTCAATGTTTAGATGGTAATGCTTATATATGATGACTTGTGCTTTTTTATTGATGAAAAGAATTTTATATGTGAGATGTGCATATATGTGTTAGCTAGTGATGAATTTATATATATGTAATGACTTGTGCTTATTTATATGTGAGTTGTGTATGGATTTGCTTATATGGTTGTCAATTTATATATATAGGAGTAATGTGGGATGTGATGGATGAATTTGTGAATATAGAGGAGATATGGGATGTTGGGATTAATGTTTATGTGGACTGTGATGGATGACTTATTGTGGGCTATGATGGATGAATGGCCAGTGATGATTGCTCAAGAACAGACCATCTTTCTCGTTGTTTCTTGGTTTTGCATAAGGACAGACCCTCTACACTTATTCTTATATGGTTGTTTGCAAAAATTTTGGGAAATTTTGGTGGCAATGGGATGGATGAATTGATGTGGGCTGTGATGGTTGAATTATTTTGGTATGTGACTTGTTTTTTTATGGCTATTTTTATATGGCTGCTTTTTTTTGCATAAGGACAGACCCTCTACACTTGTTCTTATATGGTTGTTTCCAAAAATTTGGGATATTTTGGGTCCAATGGGATGGATGAATTGTTGTGGGCTGTGATGGATGAATTATTTTGGGAGAAATGTGATTTATGGTATGTGACTTGTGCTTTATATGGTTGTTTTTATATGGCTGTTTTTTCATGCATGTGGACAAACATTCTACACTTGTTCTTATATGGCTGTTTGCAACAATTTTGGGATTTTTTGGGTCCAATGGGATGGATGAATTGTTGTGGGCTGTGATGGATGAATTATTTTGGGAGAAATGTGATTTATGGTATGTGACTTGTGCTTTATATGGTTTTTTTTTCATGCATGTGGACAGACCCTCTACACTTGTTCTTATATGGTTGTTTGCAACAATTTTGGGATTTTTTGGGTCCAATGGGATGGATGAATTGATGTGGGTTGTGATGGTTGATTTATTTTGGGGGAAATGTGAGTTTTGGTATGTGACTTGTGTTTTTTATGGCTGATTTTTTTTCTTACATTTGTTCTTTATTTCTTTTGGGGGTGACGGCAGTTGCAAATGATGGTAATTGATGCATAATTTCTGAGCAAAACTGAGACCATTTTTTTATATGACATGACTTGTGTTTTCGTAGGTCAAAAAAGATTATATATGTGACTTGTGTGCTGTTTTGGGTGATTTTGGGGGGAAATGGGATATATACTTGTTTGAGAAATGCATAGGGCTGTTATTAAACGAACCTAGTGCCTTTAGGAGAATACGAAGTGTTCCGGTTGCCAAATCTGGTTTGGTCGAGTTACTGCCTGCAGGGTACCGACCAAGACAAATTGGTAACCAGGACATTTCGTTCAAATAAGACATGTCTAGAAATCTGTTATCGTTACCAAATTCCTAGATTGCTTTCAAGGTCATTTCTTTCTGAAACCCTGTTCCCATAAATTCAGTATCCAAAGCTGGTTGCTATATCTATGGGAACAAGGGTTTCAGAATGAAATGATCTTGGACGCAATCTAGGAGTTTGCTGACGATAACATTAGGGGTTTAGTGCAATTGTATGATAACAAGGATAGGAAGTGTTTTGGTTGCCTGTGTGTTCTATCTGCGTCCGCCTCGTCAGCAGATATGTAGTATCCATGCTCCTTAAGGCCGGAGCAGACGGGATCTCGACCTCGACATCCATATCCCACTAGAACTTGCTACCGTTGCCACTATCTTATGGTAGTGACATTGATAGCAAGTTCGTGTGGGATACTGATGTCGAGGTCGAGCTCCCGGCTGCTCCGGCCTTATTGAGCATGGATGCTATGGTTCCGTCGACGAGGCGAACACAGGTAGGAGATAGAGGTATATCAAACCATCAGAGAATGTGTGTAGAATTAATTTCATGTTTAAAAAGTACTTTCTCCCCGTACAACAGTGACATAGGACATGTCACAGCAAGGCGAACCAATGTCGACGACCACTACTGGGACTACTTCGAGCCGGAATCCTAGGACCCAAAATAAGATTCCTAGGGAAGTCTACACCATAACAGAGGTGGACGATGTTGGATATCCGACGGCTCCGACGAAAGTTATCAAAAAGTTCCCTACGATATGCAGAGTCCTAGGGAGGCGGAACTTCACTATTCTGAAGGACCACATCGATCTGGTCCCTCAAGAAGAAAAAGAAGAGGCCTGAAGGCAGTTCAAGGAAAGCTTCCAATACCCTACAGAGGCCGAGGCAAGACTCAAACGGCAGGCTATCCGCAAGATGGGGAATTGTTGGAAAAATTTCAAGACAACGCTGGTCACGGAGTACGTCCTCAACCCCGCCCAACCAGAACCATTTGGGAAATACCCATTCATCACCCCAACTGTGTGGGATGAGTTCCATGCCGCCAAATCAACGAAAGAGTCTCGGGCAAAAAGCTAGGCCTACCATGATCTGCAGGCAAGGAACCTTCACCCGCACCGGCTTGGCACCGAAAGCTACGCGGGGAAACAGGCAGAATGGGACAAGGAGGATGAAGCTGCAGCGGAATCTAACACCCCACAAGTGCTTGCTGATATCCCAGTCCAGCGGGCAAGGAACTGGGCAAGGGCAAGGGTGAAGAAGAATAGTGATGGAACTCTTTCGTTCCCAAATCCCGAAGATCAAGCGGTGTACCAGAAAATTGTAAGTTGAACACATAGAATAAGTTTCATTATGTTGTATCATATTCTTCGTCTAACGCGTCCTAACTGTACCCCAGGTCAAACTGAATGCTGAGAGACAGGCCTCCCAAGAGGTCTGCTCACAGAAACGCGAGGATGACATCCTCACGAAAGCGTTGGGAAACGAAGAACACCGTGGATGAACAAGGGGCATTGGCTCCAATGTTCCATGGAAGTTTGATTTCCCCAATACGCATGGCAGTACAAGAATCACAAGCTTTCCAAGGCACAGAAAGCTGCACGCATTAAGGCCCAACTTCGGGAGGAGCTTAAAGAAGAGCTTAGAGAAGAGCTGTTGACGAAAAAATCAACACATCGGCCTGGGAGATCTGCTTAGCTCCAGTGCAGGTCCAAATATGATGAGATACGGGCATGCCAGTCAGTTTGACCCTGCAACTGACAAGATATGTAAACAGTAGATCAAATAGCCGATCGGCTGACAAGCCGATGGAGTAGTTCCAGCCGATAGCCGATAATAGCCGATGCCGATACCAGCCGATAGCGATAGGGTTTAAGCAATCGGCTATATGTCCAATATAGATAATGATATAAAGGTAATCGGCTGATGATTATGTAATAAAATAACAATATAATCCAGTATAAACCAATCGGCAAATAATGATATGATAAATAAGCATCGATCCGAAGCTTAAAGCACACATCGGCTGGAGGTCCGATGTCATGAAATCCACAAGAATAGATTAAACAGTGAAACCTTTGTTGTCATCGGCTAAATCCAACTTATATGTATATGCAATCCTTATGAGCCGATGCAACATCCAGATAACTCACCGGCTGAATCTCCAATGAAACCCTTATTGGCAATCAGGAAGCAGGCTAGAGATTTTGGTTCTAAGCACGACTTAGTATATCAAACTTAA
This sequence comes from Oryza meridionalis, assembly GCA_000338895.3. Taxonomy (NCBI): domain Eukaryota; kingdom Viridiplantae; phylum Streptophyta; class Magnoliopsida; order Poales; family Poaceae; genus Oryza; species Oryza meridionalis. Next base: position 13,185,952 of record CM002527.2, on the reverse strand, counting down.
CTGATGCAGCACTAGGTATGAAAAGAAACATAATATCTAGACAATCAAGCCATTGACTGAGTTTTCAGGGTGGTAGATGTCTAAGCTAATCTAATCTAGCAACGCGATTTAGCCGATACCGGCAGAAACCTTCAAACGAGAAGCAGCCGATAGAGCTAAATTGATATGCTAAGACTAGATTAACAGAGGCATATGATAAATAGGTAGGCAAATATATCATACAAACCAGAGCAATCCAAGAGGTCGAATGTACTGATGCAGCCTTGAACGACGCCGACGTAAACAATACAATTGCCAGGGGCGACGGAACATTGGACTTACCCCTTAGCCGGAGATCGAACACCGATGCAGCCCCGCGTCAGGTGCCAAGTCCCGCCGAACGATAAAATAAAGTAGAAAAGGTAAAAGGTGGCGATGCGCCGAATTGTATTGATCGTGAAGATAGTTTACAATGACCCCGGGTGTACATATTTATACCCATGGGTAGATACTAGTCCTTGTAGGACAAGAAAGAAACTTTCCTAAAGATAAAAGGAAAACATAAAGTCCTTATAGGACACTAAACACACTTTCCTAAAGATAAAAAGTAAACTAACAAACTATTCCTAATTAATAGATACAACTGCCTTCTTCGGTCTCGATCCGTACGTGGCAATCATCATGAAGCACGTCAACTCAATCCGTCAATGATTCAATATCACCTTGCCGGAATCGGATATATCGGCTTGCCTTGTCCGATTCGGTAACTACCGATGCAGTTCCGAAGCCGATTCATACCCTGTTTCTATTATCGATTTCCTCCCAAATCCACTTCGGCCTTAACTCCAAATCCGATGCATGATTTACCAAATTTCGTCGTTAACAAGCGCTCACTACCGAGCTGTTAGGTATGGAGGCTTGGATGGAGGCACGCATCAGGGATAGGTCAACCGATGCCACTCCCAGTCCCATAGTACAAGTGAGCCCCATAAAGAGGCGTAGCAGCTGCGCATCAACTGAGGCTCTGGCAGAACAGCCTGAAGGCCCCGCTATGGTGGACCACATAACGGTAAAAACAACTTAATAACGCATATATTGTATTAGCACCACAACACATTGCAACATATACTAAGGACACTAATGAATCTATCGCAGGAACCCACATCGTGTACCTTAGTCGTTAGGGTGACACCGGGATTTGCAATTCCTGCCGCAGAGGGTCAAGCATTCAAGCCTACCCCGGAGACCCGAGTGCATGGGGCGCAGCTGCTAGCCGGCAATGCCAAAGTTTAGGTGGACTTAGTGAAGCCCGATTGGGTTGGCTACACTATCCCACACCCACCTAATGACGAGATTCTGACCCTTGGGGCTGCACGTGGGACCTTTATTCAATGGCCCAAGCACAGCATTGAGATCAATATAACTCCAAGGCCAACGCCAAGTTCTCGTCCGCCGCCGACGCGTCCGCATCCAACTGATGTATCTCTCCCTCCTGCCGTTGAACAAAGAGATGAAGATCTCCAATTACAGTATGATACTGATTTTGGGGACGACGGTATGGAGGTCGACAGCAGGCCGCACCTCCCCCCTCCTGCCAAAAGGAGCAAGAGGGCGAAATCTTCTCCACCCAAGCTTGACACATGCAGAAAAGCTGCTGGAACGGGGAGAGGAAAAGTAAAGGTGCCATTAGCCCCAAAGAAGCTTGATCTTGGCAAGGCGCCAGTAGCTCCTCCAAAGCCTCCAGCCGAATTCACATTGGGCATGCCATTGGTCGGAGACGATGCCTTATTCAAGATGGGCCCTGCATGCAAGGAGTTGCACGGGTACTACATGGAGAAGTCCAACGCAAGGAGGAAGAATAGAGAGACCTCCATGTTGGGCCAGCACGATGGTCAGCCATTCCTCGGGCCTACTGCCTTCATCGCCGTAGGCTTCAAAGATCTATGGGACCTCTACAGGGTGCGAGCGATCGACACCAACCCCCTTAAGTGCTACTCCTTGTAAGTATTTCTTGGTACGTGATATGGTAGTGACTGTCCATAAATTATGCTTACCCTGACTCTTGTCTTGCTTGTAGGTTAACCTGGAAGCATGTCCATCGTAAAGCACCTCATGTTGCCTTACTCGATCCAGCTGTCGTCAACGAGACAACGCTGAAAAATGATCAAGCAAACATGGTGGGCTATATCAAGGACTGCTTATTTGCCCGTCAAGACAAGGACTTCATTATGTGTACCTACAATCAACAGTAAGCGTGTACCGTACTTATACTCAAATGCTCGACGCGTAAAACTGTAGTATGTAACTGGCAATTTAATAATTTCGCAGGCGACGTTGGATTCTTCTGGTAATAACGCCGAAGTAGAGTTTGGTACACTACCTTAACTCCAATATCAAGCCCGAAATATACGATTGGTCGGCCATCGAATCTGCCTTGAACGAGGCATGGGACCAATACGTGGCAAGAGACGGGAGGCATAAGGATGGGCATCCCAAACTCGGTCACAAGAAAGACTTCCCAATACGTCAACAAGCTGGCGACCAATGCGGGTTCCATGTCTGCCATAACATGAGGAGCTTCGCAGACAAGGTGACATTGCTCGACCCTGAGGTGCGTAATTCAATTGTTTATACACACATAGGACGACAAATTTACAAGTATGTAGACTAACTTGGCGCCGAATATGCATGAATTTATTTCAAGGATTCCGGAAATCAACTTCGAAATCATTAGAGAGGAGACAGCACAATTCATACTAGATGATATGTTGTCACCGAAAGGGATGTTTAGAGTGAAGTCCTAGGTAGCTAGTCTCGGAATGGCAGAATATTTGCAATGCATATGCGACAAACATTTGATTTTTTGTAAATATTCTTTGTAATACAATTATATTCTTTAGAGTAAAGTCCTAGGTAGCTCGTCTCTGTATATACTTGCATTTCTAGTTACATATAAAATTGTTTCAATTTATAACTTAGTTTTGTAGGTTTTGATGCATGTCGGCGGTTTGGAGAGAAAAATGGATATGAATGACATATATATGTGAATGGGTTGTGGATGTGAATGTATATGTGTTTGATTTTGTGAATTGGCTGTGATGTGATGGAATATGAATGTGAATTGGCTGATGTGATGCTGGGAATGGGTCTATATGAATTGACTGTGATGGAATATGTGAATTGATGCTGGGAATGGGACTATATATATATATATATATATATATATATATATATATATATATATATATATATATATATATATATATATATATATATATATATATATATATATATATATATATATATATATATATATATATATATATATATATATATATATTGCTTCTGTCATTTTTGCAGTGGGCATGGCTAGCAAAGGTCTGAGGCTAGCCAAAAAGACAATTTTTTTTTGTTCTAAACTCATCCCCTAATGCCCGAAAGAGATAACTCATTCGTGACGGACTATAGAGTCAAGCCCGTTAGAGATTAGTCATCCGTGACGGGCTTTTAGAATACACCCGATAGAGATAAGTCGTCCGAACCGGGACTAGTTTGACTCAACACGTGGGGTCAAACCTATCGGTGAGGGGCTCTGGCTAAATGCCCGATGGAGATGACTACTCATCCGTAACGGGCTTAGTGGTGTACCCGATTGAGATTGTTCATCCGTGACGGGCTCCTAACTACGGTGGTTTGACTGGTCATACTCATCTGTGACGGGCTTGGTTGTCGGCCAGATTGAGATAGCATCCTTCCGTGACGGACTTTAGCCCGATTGATATATTTTCTCACATCAGTGACCTTTGCCCACTGACAGGGGCCTTAGCCGATAGTGATGAGGCTTTCAACCCGTTAGAGATAAGCGATCCCGTTTTAGTGTGTTATCTGATATTGATCACTGACATATGGATCGACGAGCTATAGAACTCACATGTTAGCCACTCAAAGTTAAGAAGTTAGAAAAACTATTTGCATATGTAACATAATCCTATAATCCTATTTCTCTGCGTAAATCCTTTAATTCTACTTATGAGTCCATATGATTAGACAGCAAGATCAAACTAAAGGACATCAAACACGAAAATATCTAAATAAACCTACCGGAAGAAATGAAATAATTAGCTTAAGTTAAAAGTGTACATCACGGAATCATACTATTTCATTAGAAATCCCCGTCAAAAAAATATTTCATTTAGAAAAAGTATAAAATAGAGTATCAAATTACAGGGTAAATTGCATAGTACAAACGTACACGCAGACACGCTACTTCTGTGTCTCCTGTATCACCAAATAAGCCTCCGAGGTATATGAGCATATCAGTTCAAGGAAGCAAAAGCAACTGTGTCATCGCGGTTATCATGATTCTTTTATCGTGAGATTTTAATTTTGAATTCAAATTTTTATATGAAATTCATACGATTTTCCATGATTATCACATGTTACACCATCTTACCATGGCACCCATATTTTTTTAAAACCTAAGGCGGAACTTTGTTCCACTTTTATAAGAAGATAATTGACCCAGTTTATAAGGAAAACCGGACCCGAAAACCATACAACTGCGCAGGGTTGCGGGGTTAATTACAGGAAAATCGGCTGAAACCCGCCGCTATACAACTAACAACGACGACGGAGCCCAATCGCAGGACATCGCCGCCAAGCTAAACACAAAAGCGACACAACAGCTCCCACATCGCATAAGAGGTGTTACCGTTGCCGAGCTAGCCGCCCAAGCGACCCAGCAGCGCCGACTTCACAACCGCAGCGACACTGAAGCCACGAAAGTCGCCATAGCGAAAAACAGCTCCGACATCCAACAATGGACATGAGCCAAGCCACCGGGGAGCCACTTCCTTCACACGGCCAGCACCAAAACTTCTTGGAAGAGACTGCAACATGTCATCGTTGCCAAACGTCGCTGCACCACATCAACGAGCAGCTTTGACTTCATTAGTAGAAACAACCGAAGAGCGTGTCGCCCACCAGAAGAATGAGGTGGACCCAAGAAGGCGAAGGCCTAACCGAACACAAGGTATGAAAACTTTTGAACCGAAAAAGACCATCAACAGTACGTTGGAACTTTTCTGAAGTGACGCCCCCAAGAAGGACACGACGCGTAACGCCGTCGCCGCTCGATTGAAAGTCAGAACAAGGTTTTCACCTGGAGATTTATGGGGGATATGAAAGAACGCCATGACAACGCCTCCAAGAAGGGAAACGGCACCCACGAGCGCCGTCATCGTTGAACCGGCCAAAGGCACGGCAAGGCTTTCGCCAGCATCTTCACATCACCCACATAAGCACCCCCACATCGATGGCCACAGAATAGTCCATGACGTCTCACAATTAGTCATACCTTGACCGTAACCAACGGCAAAGACAGGCCCTTGGCCACCCTCGAAACGCTATCAATCTGCTGCAAACTCCTACAGCAAGTCGGAGCCTCCGCCCTCCCCCTAGCGTTCCCCACGACCAGAACAGGGTCCAGCCAAAGAAGGGGGGAAACCAAAAGGAGGGAGAAAACTTAGCCGACAACGAAGAAATCACCGCCGCGGACATCAAGCCCCATTCCTGCTTCATGCCAATACAAGCCGTCGTCCCGCCAACTCCACATCCGCGCATCACCGCCCATGAGCCACGAGACCTGCCACCGGCAGAAGAAGCCTCCTACAGAGCAGGAGGCTTGCCACTAGTGAGCAACCCCGCTGGAGCCCGCCTAGGCGCCGTCGCGCAGCCGCCGAGCTCACCGGAACCCGCTCAAGTCGTGCAACACTGCCACACGCAGCCGCCCCACCGACCGGCTGCCCTAGCTAGATCTGGCGTGGAGGCGACGGATCCGGCCGCGGACGGCCAGACCCAGCCAGGCTCGGGGCGACGACCAGCCAAGGAGGCGCAAGCCGGCGACGTCCGCGCTGCCGCAGCCATCCATCATCGTAGCGACCACCACGCTGCCACAGCCTCTGCCTACGCAGCGCCACCGCCGTGGCCCCGCGCGGACGAACGCCGATGCCGCGACCGGCGCGAGCGAGCCGCCGCTGCCCGCCCACCGCGATGCCGTCTCTGCCTGCTGCCCTCTCCACGCCGTCTCCAGCCCCGGCGCTGACCTCCAGTCGACACTGTGACTGCCACTGCCCACCGCGACGCGGCCCCCTGCCTGCCGCCGGTCTCCACGCCATCTCCTGTCCCGGCGCCGACCTCTCCCCCACCGCCAGCCGCCACCTCCGAAGACTCCCCAGGCCACCGCAAGCGCGTGGTGCGCGAAGCCCTGCTGTCGCCGTCCTTGCGGTCGCGCGGCTTTACCGGCAGCCACTCAAGCGGCGGCGAGGTGGAGGGGGAGGTGGGACAGAGCGGCGGTGCGCGCTCGTTGGCCCCTGAGCCGCTTTGGGGTGGGCGACGCGAGAGCCCTCTGGTGATTCGCAAGTCCTCAAATGTGATATGGCCCCCATATGGACGGTAAGGGAAGAATGATACCCAGTTTCACGGAGTAACTCAATTAATCGCGGAAGAAATGGGCACGAACCTCGACTAGAATCATGTAGTTGAAAAATCATCTGATTTTAAAAAAAAGTATTTAACGGTACTTCTACTGTAAACCGAACAGAAATCTCCATTTGATCGATATCATTGGGGAAAAATATTACTCCCTCCAAATTTGGTCTTGTCTAAATTCAATATTTCAAGTTGGCGAAGTTTTGTATATGGCGCAATTAACTTTTTAAAATATATTTGACTGATTATTTAAAATAATTACATAATTATTATTTATTTTATTTTATTGTGTTTTGATTTATCGTCAAATGTTTTTTAAACATGATTTATTTTTTTAGTTGCACAAAAGTTTTGAATAAAATAGATGGTCAAACGTGTATCAAAAAGACAACAACATCATATATTAAAAAAATATAGGTAGTATATGGTAACCAGTAAAAATGTTGAATTACATATTACATAGATCAGGAAAAAGCTCAGAAAAATAATTAGAAAAGAAAAGGGTGGAAATCTTCACGATTAAACACACATGGCCCACCGGGCAGTGTGACGCGGCATGGAACACTTGGGCCCTTTCTTCCCATCTGGCCCAGTATCCGATCCCTTCGCCGCCGCCTGAGCTGAGACCACCACCACGATGATGGCCGCAGCGAGAACGGCACTCGCCTCCTGCGACCAGCTCCACTCATCGTCTCCTCCTCGGCGTCAAATCCCCACCCTGGTAAGAACAAACCCTTCTCGTTCAGTTCTTGGCACCATCGCTAGCTAGCCGCGAGATCCACCACCAACCGCGAGGTCCGTTATTTAGTGATAATTTTGTGCGTATTGAAAAATGTCACCGAAAAATCCAACATACGTATTGCTCGGAAAATATTTCTTCCGATGCGTTCTGTGTGTCACTTCTCAAATTAGAAATACTAGGATGGATTGCAAAAGTACTCCAGTTACAAAAGATATATATATAGATCGGTGGATTTTTCTGAGCTCATTAACCAATAGCCACCAATGTCATCTTGGACCAGATAGAATCGATGCAGAAGGTGGATCTAAGCATGTGGATGGGTTGTCTTGAGCAGATATCACTGACTTCGCGTTGGTAAAGCTGTAATCCAGGCAATCTTCCACGCTCATTGCACCTTCCAATACCTTGACAACCATTGACATCGATGGCCTTCGGCTGCTATCGTTTTGCAAGCACCACATTGCGAGCTTCATCATTTCAATCACCTCCTCCTGGTGGTGTGAGATCATGTCATCACTGTGCTTATCGATTATATCCCTCAATTGGTTGTTTTGAGCTTTTTCTCGAAATAAGTTGACGAGCTGAACACTCTCCTCGGGCTCTGAGATATCAATATTTTTCCTTCCACTTATTATTTCTAGGAAGACAACTCCAAAGCTGTAAATATCAACTTTTTCAGTGATCTGCGATGTTAGCCATTCAGGTGCCAGATATCCAGGTGTGCCTCTCATCACAGTCACAACCGTGCTTTGATCCCTGTCTATTAGCTTGGAAAGTCCAAAATCAGCCAATTTGGCATTGAATTTCTCGTCTAAGAGAATATTCTGTGGTTTGATATCCAAATGAGCAATTTTTCGCCTGCATTCCTCGTGAAGATAACATAAACCCTTGGCAATATCTAGAATGATTCTACACCTTGTGCACCAATCAAGAGGAGCATTGTTATGGCGGTAATAGATCCACCTATCGAGTGACCCTCTTGGCATATATTCGTATACCAGAAGCCTATTTGACTTCTCGGCACAAAATCCAATCACTTTGACAAGATTGATGTGCTCAATGCTGCCAATAGTCTCAACCTCTGCCAAGAATTCCTTCTTTCCCTGTCTGGCACCTTCCAGACGTTTCGCTGCAACTCTCTTTTCACCTATTTTTCCTTCAAAGACTGATCCAAATCCACCTTCGCCGAGCTTTTTACTGAAATCCTCAGTGCATTCTCTTAATTTTTCAAATGAAAACCGCATTGGCATTCCAGGCAATATATCGAAATCTAATTCTTCATCTAGTTCTTGATACTTCCTCCTCCTTCGAACATAAATGCCAACAATAATAACTAAAACAAAGCTACTAATTGCTGCAAGTGTAGCCCCTAAAATTACCTTGATACGTTTTTGTTTAGGGGCAGAAGCGGAGGGAGGAAGTTGCACTTTGAGGTAAACAGAAGAGTTGTAATGGAGAATTTCAGGTTGTATTAATTGCAAGGAGAAGACCTCTGTCATAGACTTACATTCTCCATCGGAATCATTATGGTAATACCTGAAGAGTACAGCCCTGCAGGAGCAATTCTTTAAGCTGGCTTGCTTGCAGTCATCTCTACTTTTTGCATTGGTAATAATGCTGCCATCAAAGTAATAAACATCAGTAAGAGTTAAGAATTGATGGTTTTTCATTTCTTGACAAGATATTGGAGTCACTGGTGCACAACCAAGATTAGCCTTCCGCTCGTCAACTGGCTGGAAGTAGCTTGAACTAGAATTAGTCTGAAGAGGGCAGATGCATTGCCCACCTGTGCATATCGCGTACTCCCCGCATACTGTGGGGAAATCACAGTTATCCATGTCGATTACAACAGATACCATGGTCCACTCAAATCCAGACCACTCATACAACCTCAAATGGCCATCATACTCTAACCTTATGTACTGGGTGGACTTATCTTCTGGCAGTGCAATTCTTTTATCTGGCTTTCCTGCCTGTGTCGACTGCAGAAAGATGCTGAGGCTTCCATTCGTAAAGGTAACCCTCGTCGGATCTTTTCCTTTCTGCCCTGTGCCCACCTCATACTTATAGCAGAGTTGTGGTGGTTTGGATCCAACATAGCCATATAAACCATTTGAGAGAGCAGTCATATACAACTTACTCTCAGTCCAATTTGTGGTAGACGTATTTGCTCTGAGCTTCATGCCCTGCAGCAATGACTGCCCAGGGACCAATACATCGGTTGGATGATCAAATGACTGCCATACTGTTGCATTCCTCTGATCAAACAGCACCAGATTGCCATGCTCAGTGATCTGCATGCCTGCCACGGATTGGCCTGAAGTGTTGCTCGACCAGACGAGTCTCCCGTCGATTTCACGGAGGACAAGATCGCCATCTCCAGTTAACTCAAGGGTAGCATTCTCTCCCAAAGGACTTGCCCGGTTGGTCGACCAGATAACCCGTGCCATATTGTTTTCCTCTAAGGGTATGCCATAACCGCTATTGAAGTTGGCGATGAAGATAGCGAAGAGGAATGCTTGGCAGGGTGGAGCGCAGAAGAACCCTGCGGCAAAGGAGGGGCCATATAAAGTTTGTGTTGACCGGAGGATGATTGCGCGCACGGCTGACCCGTCGGTGTAGGGTGATACTGTGCGGGAGCACCGCGGCGTTGTTGACCCACCGCGTCGAGAGGTTGGCCGCGGGATAGTCAGGGCGCTGCCCGGAGACGGACGGTGCTGCAGTTGCAAGTACCACAGCAACCAATGCCATCGTCGTCACGTCTAAGCAAAAGAGATTGGCAGGACGCATGGTGCTTGAGTTGCAGAGGGGACTGCAAGAAGAATCTTTTCTTCGGTTACATACAAGAAGCCAGGCAGCAAGGAGCTGTGGAAATTGGAGAGGTTGGCAAATATGTCCTGACCTGAATCCTGATGACACTGAATCTATGAACTGATGTGCTCTCCGGAAAGATGGCCTCGTCGTCGCAGGCAGAGGGTGGCCGGATTCCGAAGTGGTCAACTACTAAGTCCTCTCTCTCTCTCTCTGAATACAAGCCAAAAAAACTACCAGTCTTCCTGGTGCTTTGGTTTAGGTTCTCTTGGGAAGATGGATTGGCTTGACCACTTCAAAAAGGCTAATACCTGGCATTGCAGATTTTGCGTGTCAATGTCAATATCTAACAAGTTTCCTTTGTGCTGTCTCGTCGATTTTTCATCCTAAAAAGAAAAAAGAGAAGTCGTGCCGATTATATTCAAGCATTCTTAGTCGAAAAAAGATTATATTCAAGCATTGTCAGAGTAGATATTGGCATGGTAGGCATGGTAGTAAGAAGCTTCATAATTAAGCATTGCCACGACATTCCCTGATTCCCTTCTGCCATTTTCGTTCTGGGAGAGCATAACAAATACTAGCTAGCTAATGAGGTAAGATCAGTTAGAAAACACCTGAATAATATTGCTTAATGTAAAATTTACATGTTCGGAGAGGGAGATCTTTTACGGTGCTTGGAAGGTACCCCAGGTACCTCCTTAACGAATTGTTATCCACCGTTAATCTTTAAAGGGTAATTTAGGAACATAAATTTTTATTAACAAGGGTAGCTTAGTAATTGCTCAAATCCCACCCGTCACCCAATCAACCAAGCCGTCGCACCGTTGATTCAAGATTAACCCTAATCAACCAAGCCACAGCGCGCGATGGCGGCGACCGGCTGGCGCGACGGGCTCGTGCGGCGGTGGTGACAGCGACCTACTGCTGCGTACGTCAGCTGCAACCGGCGGGCGCTACGGGCGCGTGCGTCGGTGGCGGCGTGCGTACGTCAGCTGCGACCGGCAGGCGCTACGGGTGCGTGCGTCGGCGGCGGCATCGGCGGCGACGATGTCCAGCTGCTGCTTTCGTAGGCGCGTACGGCAGTAGCGAGCGGCGGGTGTGTGCGGCCTCGGCAAGCGGCGGCCTTTTACGGCAGCGACGACCAGCAGGTCATGTAGGTTCCTCTCGCACGCGAGCGTTCTAATTCTTCCTCTCGTTTTTTTTTTCTTCCTCCTGCTAAAACGTTTGTTGCTTCTCTCAAAAGTTCTGAATTTGTAAGAATACGCTTTTGCCCTTTACCGAAAATTTTTTAATGAAAAAAAATTACCATTTTACCCTCCCACCTTTCATACCTGGCCCACCCTTTTAATACCTTTTTCCAGGTACCTTCTCTTTCTGTCCGTTAGATCATTACAGATCAATGGTTCTAATTAATTCCAAGCATTGAAAAAGATCTCTTGAAGAGGGACGGATAATTTGCTTATACTTCAATATGTACTCCCTTCATACGTAAGCTCTCCTATATACATGAGTGCTTATTTTGATTATTATTATTATTTAGATTAGTAAAATGTACATGCATTGCAACGAGTAAAGAGAATTTAATTACCTCAAGAGACTAGTCTCCGACGTTCGAAATTTTGCTAGCATCTATTGAGTTCCTCTAGCTGTCATAATTTCCTTTGTGGAGGATCCTGTTTGCGAGTAAATGCTTGTATATCTGAAGACAATATTTTATCCTCTATCATCCAGCCAGTGAATAACAAGTGCATTCTGCAAGTAAGGGTCCTTTTAAATATTAGGAAGGGAAAAAACAGAGAAATAGAAAAAAAACATGGGTCCTCTTAAATAGCAGGAATAGAAAAAATATAGGAGTAGAAAAAACATGGGATTCTGATAGAAATGCAAGTGTAGGGAAAACATAGAAAAAATATAGAAATGATCGTTTGATTGAACCACAGCAAAAACGTAAGAATCGGATGAAAAAAATAGACTCGAAGGAATTTTTTCAAGATATTGGATCTCTTGCTAATTTTTCTCCAAAATCTTTATAGGATTATCCATTCTATATGAATTTTAAAAGATGGGATATGATTCAATCCTTTATTTCAAATATTTTCATAGGAATTTTTTTTCATAGAATTGAAATTCTCTAAAATTTCTATATTTTTCCTATAAATCGAAAGGACCCTGAAGGTTAGAATTGTGAGGTCACTGAACCAATTTGTGTAAGTGATTGGCAGAGTAAGAGTTAAGACAAGTGCAGGTTGATGATCATGAGGGCTTCTTCCTGTGAAGGTCTTAGAGCAGGTACAATAGATGATTTGGAGTTAGCAGTGGGCTATACTATTAAACTTAAACTTGCTCTTAATGGGGACAAACTACAAGCATTGCCAGAAAAAGAATGAACCATTGTACTCGATTTTTTTAGCGGGTTCAGATTCGAACACTGACAGTATTGGATGTTAATTTAATTTTCATTTATGTATGCTTCGAGTTGGACAGCCAAGCGGGAAATATCCATCGCATTTTCCTCCGTGATGATGTATAGAAGTATTGCTACTCTCATCTCTTTACTGCAAGTATAGGTAAGGATGTGCGAATAAATCTCAGTAAATAAACTGCTTTAACAAGCTATTTCAACTGCCAGTTCGTTAGACAATGATTTAAATACGAGAGTACAACATCTTATACAAAACATGATATCCAACTCCATAACTTTATGGGTGAAAATAAAGCCACATTACAACTTCTCAAAGATAACATCGAATGTATAACTTGCATATTTACAAAACTGCACCATGTCACATGTGTATATCAGTATATGCCATGCAATAATCTATATACATTCCATACAAAACTGCACTATGTCACATGTGTATATGCAATGCAATAATTTGACTATTTCCTTCGCACCCAACAAAGTGTGAGTTGTACGTATCATCATGGCAATATACGATCCATTCGATACGCGGATACGTGCAAAAGTTTCATTCGAAATAGATATATCCATTTGTTCCATATGCGCGTCATTAGAAAAAACTCATTTGGAAACAAGTGGAAATTTGTGGAGTTACGCAGATGAGAAAAAAAAAATACACACAGAGAGCAATGGGAAAAATGGGAATTCACACATGGGGCCCACACTGGCCAGTGTCGCGCTGGGATGAGATTCCTCTGTGTAGTACAACTGCAAAGCGTACAGGTGTGTTTAGTTCGGATGAGGTGGTGTTTGGATCTAGTGACTTAACTTTAGTCTATGTATTTAAATACTAATTTAGAGTATTAAATATAGACTACTTACAAAACTAATTACATAAATAAAAGCTAATTTGAGAGACAAAGTTTTTAAGCCTAATTAATCCATAATTAGAGAATATTTACTGTAGCATCATATAGCCTAATCATGGATTAATTAGGCTCAATAGATTCGTCTTGCGAATTAGTCCAAGATTATAGATGGGTTTTATTAATAGTCTACGTTTAATATTTACAATTAGTGTCCAACATCCGATGTGATAGGAACTTAAAAGTTTTAGCCCACACATCAGTTAATATTTACAATTAGTATCCAACATCCGATGTGATAGGAACTTAAAAGTTTTAGCCCACACATCAGTGACCCACGTCCCTCTGACTTTACGTCAGAGGAGCGCAATCTGTTTAGTTGACGCAAAAATTAGAAGTTTGGTTGAAATTGGAACGATGTGATAGAAAAGTTAGAAGTTTGTGTGTTTAGGAAAGTTTTATCGTGATAGAAAAGTTGGAAGTTTGAAGAAAAGATTAGGAACTAAACAAGGGCAAAGGCTATGTTTAAATCTAGGGGTGAAAAGTTTTAGCGCGTCATATCGGATATACGGATACACATTTAAAGTATTAAACATAGACTAATAACAAAGAAAATTATAGAATCCGTCTGTAAACTGGGAGACGAATTTATTAAGCCTAATTAATCCGTCATTAGTAAATATTTACTGTAGCAATATTATCAAATCATGGAGCAATTAGTTTAAAAGATACGTCTCGCAATTTACACACAATATATATAATTAGTTTTTTTCTATATTTAATACTCCATAGATATGTCCAAACTTTCCATGTAACAGGGTCAAAGTCACCGGATTTCCGTGGCGGTGCGTGGAACAGTTGGGCCCTTCCCAATTTCCATTCGCCCTTCGCCGCGGCGGCAGCGATGATAGCCGCAGCGAGAATGGCGTTCGCCTTCAGCAACCTACTTCCACTTAGCGTCTCCTTGTAAAACCATGTGTGGTTATAGTTCTTTTGTGATGGGAAATTGATAAGTACCGGAAGTGCAAGAAGTGTGTGTGAACTAACATTGGTCAGGTTGCGACATATGTGACAAGACAACGGTTGTTTGGTTCATGTGTGTGCAGATGATTGGAGTCGATCTTGGTCAACGGCGGATCGGGACTAGACTCGGGGAGGAGTTGAGGTCCAGATCGATCAAGGATGCCGGGTAACAAGATTGGACACAAGGTTGCACATGGTGGGCGGACACCGTGTGAGGAGGTCTTCGCAACGGGCTTCGTAAGGTCAAGTGTGCAAGCGTCGGGATTCGTGAAGAAATCGGAAGGAGAAAGGACTGTGCAAGTGCATTGCTGCTACGTACTGTAGCTAGCATACATGCATGTGCACGTACTGTAGATGTGCAAGGAGGAGCTTGCGCTGTACTGGTTGCTACTAGCATGGCTCGGTGGAAAAGTCAAGCTAGCTAGCCATGCCCGGGCTGGCAGGGAGGCCAACCCGACTTGTGGGCTGGCACGTGGCTGGCCCAAGGTGATGTACGGGAGGAGGCCGAGCCGAGCAGCCCTAGACAAGACGACGGCCCAGCTCGGCTCGGCAGGTACATGGGCGCGCAGGCGAGACACGCGGCAGAAGCGGACTCGACCGCGAGCTCTCGCGCGGGAACCGTACGGAGGCGGTTTCAAGAACGCGCGCAGGCGCGGAGGTGGGTCCCATGCACGATTTCGCGAGCGCGCGCGGAGCGGCTCCGGACTGGGCGCTGGCGAGCGCGCGCTGAGGAAAGGGAGACGGGACGCGCACGGCGCGGCTGGGCAACGTGGCAGCTTCCCGTTGGTGCAAATGGGGAGCACGCGGATCCATCAGCAAGAAGAGCATGTGAGGGTTCAGATCGATGAGGTGGCAATCGTCTGGAGCTTTTTCTTTGAGTAGAAGCAACAATGGATGGACCAGATCTGTTCTAAGTTAGGGTTTCGCCCTAGAGGTATTTGAGACAATGTCTTAGGGGTCTTAGGCTATAAATAGAGAGATGGATGCAAGGGTGGAGGTTGCCCCGTTTGTAATCTTTTTGAGATGATCGGAGAGATAGTCTCGGTGTGAGATTGGAGTGTGTTTGCCCGAGAGGCTTTTGTGTTAGAATTAGTTTGGTGTATGTTTGCCCGAGAGGTTTTTAAGTTTGAGTTAATGTTCCTCTGAAGGTGTATGTTTACTCGTAATTGAGCGGTTATTTTGCAACACCTTTGAATGAAATGATTTGAAGCATTTCGTTTTGTCTTTGCCTTTTAAATTCCGCTTGCGATTTGAATTTTGCGATGACGAGTTTTGCTATCTCCTCCTCACCTCCCTTCTAGTTTCGGGAATTTCTTCTCTCTTCTTTTCTAGATCCGGCTTCTCTAATAGCTACGGTTCTAGTAAGAATTTTGAAAAATTCGGCTTGATGAGTATTTTCAGGGGTAAGTTTTGAATTGCTATATTCACCCCCCCTCCCTCTATAGCCGTTGGTCTTTCACTCCTCCTCGGCGTCAATCCCCACCCTGGCAAAAACACAAAGGTTTCACCAAATCCATCTCGTTCAGTTCTGGGCGCCGTCGCCGGCCGCGAGATCCACAGTCCATACCTACCAGGCAAGCCTCCTCTGCTATCTAGTGATATTTTCCGCCATATTGAAAAACATCACCCGAAAAATCCAACATATGTATTGTTCAGATTTAGTGATAATATTGAGATGCAGTTCAGATAGCTAGTAGTAGTTTGTTTTCTAGGATAGGCAATTCAAACATGAAACATATTTTGCAGTTTAAAGATAATCACTATTACAAATCCTCTCATATGTGACGGCCCATCACATGCCTGGGCAACGTGGGCCGTCAGAACGAAGTCATCTCAATCAGACCTAAATTTTTGCTGTTGTAGATGTACTCGTCGGGGTGCATATTCCTATAGCCCGTCACCGATGATACTCATCTGTGACAGGCTCGAAGTTAGGCCCGATTGAGATGACCTCCACTATCTCAATCGGGCCCAAATACTGAGCCCGTCACAGATGAGTGTCATCGGTGACGGGCTCCAAAGAAGGCCCGATTGAGATGGCTTTAATGCACGTCACCGATGACTCTTATCAGTGTTGGGCTTCTATTTCTGCCCGTTAGAGATTAGTGTGCGTCCGTCAGAGATGACATTTTTTTGGCCCGCTTGTGATATACTTTGCACACTATATAGCAGGCCGTTGTCTGTAGTTATCCCACTGTTCACTATTTTGGTGGGAGGTTGAAGGGGGCGAATTTTTGTAATTTTTTTGCAAACAAAAACAGGAAAATCATAAAAGTAAGTAAAAGGGTACTAATCATTTCCAATTAATTTAGTAGTACTTATGTTATGAGATGTTAACTAATATTTTGTTCATTGTTTAGCGATGGATCGAAGTTGAATGTACACGACTGGCTTGAGGCGTCAGTACAAGGAGTATAGAGATGGCGTATTAAGTTTTATGAAAGCTACAGAGGAGGATAGGATAAGAAGAAACGACAAATACATGTGTTGTCTATGTAAAGATTGCAGGAATGAGATTATGTTGGACGATAAAAAGGAAGTACACGCTCACTTGATACGCCGGGGATTTATGGAGAGATACACATGTTGAGTGAAGCATGGAGAGCAAGATCTGGGTACTGATGGTGCAGCTGCAGACGGAAGTGGTGCAGACAATCATGAAGAAGGAGATGAAGAAGAGCATGACATGTTTGTCCCATCTCCATTGGGCGGTGAAATGGTTGATGTGGACCCTGATACGCTGCAAGACATGTTACGTGACGTTGATGACCCAGCTATGAAAGAGAGATTCCATGAAGTTCAGTAGGTTGGTTAGTGACTCGGAGACTCCTCTATACGCAGGATGCAAGCCAAAGCACACCAAATTATCAGCAACATTAGACCTAATGAAGTTGAAGGCTAGTAGTGGATGGTCAGACAAGAGTTTTACAAACTTTTGGGAATACTAAAGGACATGCTTCCTCAGGAGAACACATTGCCCGAGACGACATATGAAGCAAAACAGGTTCTGTGTCCCTTAGGGTTAGAGGTCCGGAGAATTCACGCATGTTCAAACGATTGCATATTGTACCACAAGCAATACGCGGACTTAGATGCTTGTCCTGTCTGCAAGGCTTCTCGATACAAGCGAAAGAAGAGCGCGGGGGAGGGAAAGAAGTCAAAGCGGGGTGGTCTGGCGAAGGTTGTGTGGTATCTACCAATCATTGATCGTTTCAAGAGAATATTTGCCAACCCCAATGAAGCAAAGTTAGTACGTTGGCATGGCACAGAGAGAAAGAATGACGGTTTGCTAAGACATCCTACGGATTCCATTCAATGGAGGAATATCGATCGAAAGCACAAAGACTTTGCTGCCGACCCCAGAAACATGAGGATATGTTTGTGTACGGATGGCATGAATCCTTTTGGAGACATGAGCAGTTCTCACAGCACTTGGCCAGTTCTTATTGCGAACTATAACCTCCTGCCATGTTGTGCTTTAAAAGGAAATATATTATGTTGTGCTTGTTAATCCAAGGTCCGAGACAACCCGGCAATGATATCGATGTGTTCTTGGAGCCTGTTATCGATGACCTTGAGATTCTGTGGAAAGAGGGTGTGGAAACTTGGGATGCATATGGTCAGGAGAACTTCACACTACGAGTTCTATTGTTCTGCACCATTAATGATTATCCCGTGCTGGGTAATCTTTCTGGACAAACCGTGAAAGGAAAGAAGGCATGCTCTGACCGTATGGAACATACACGCAGTAGGTGGCTGAAGAAATCAAGAAAGATGGTTTACATGGGACATAGGAGATGGCTCCCCCTACGGCACGCCTTTAGAAGAAAGAAGAAAATTTTCAATGGTAAGAAAGAACTTGGGTCTGCCCCTGCGGATTTGTCCGGAGATCAGGTACACAACATGGTGAAGGACATTACTAATGAGTTTGGGAAGAAAAGAAAATGTAGCAAGGAGGACAAGAAGAGGATGTGGAAGAAAAAATCCATATTTTGGCGGCTACCTCACTGGGAAGATCATGAGGTCCGTCATTGCATTGATCTGATGCACGTAGGGAATAATGTGTACGATAGCTTGCTGTGGCTATTACTGAATATGCCCGGCAAGACAAAGGATGGGTTGAATGCGCGTCTTGATCTACAGGAGATGAACATTCGCATTGAACTTCAGCCTGTTACGGATAAGAAGACAGGATGAGTGTACCTCCCACCAGCTTGCCACACATTGTCGAAGGATGAGAAGATCGCAGTGCTATTATGTCTGGCAGATATTAAAGTTCCTTCGGGCTATTGCGCGAGAATAAGTAAGTACGTTAAATTGGAGGATCAAAAGCTGGTTGGAATGAAGTCTCACGATTGCCACGTGCTAATCACACATATCTTGCCAGTTGCTATCAGAGGCATTCTACCACCACAAGTCCGTCACATGATCCAACGGCTTTGTGCCTTCTTCAATGCAATCGGTCAGAAGATTATAGATCCAGAAGACCTAGATGGGTTGCAGGCCGATATTGTCAGTACCCTGTGTCACTTGGAGATGCATTTGCCACTGGATTTCTTCGATATCATGGTTCATCTCACTGTTCACCTAGTGAAGCAAACTAAAATATGTGGGCCAGCTTTTATGAGAGAAATGTGGCCATTCGAGAGGTACATGGGAATTCTAAAGTTTACATGACGGAGGAATAGAGCAAAACCAGAGGGGAGCATCATTGAAGGTTACACGACGGAGGAGGCCATTGAGTTCTGTATCGATTACATGGCCGAGACTGATCCTATCGGAGTTCCTGCGTCTCGCCACGAAGGAAGGTTGGCAGGTGTCGGCACAACTGGTAGAAAAAGAATTGTTCCCGATCAAGCTTCCTACGCGCAGGCTCATTTCGCAGTTCTGCAACATATGGCTGAAGTAACCCCATACTTTGAGGAGCATTTAGCGAAGGTCCGATAGGACAATATTGGTCGATCAGATATTTGGATCAACAAAGAACATGGTGCTCGCTTCAACGAAAGGTTCAAGGATCGTGTAGCACGGTCGACCGATGGCCCAAGTGAGATATTACAAAGGTTGGCAAGGGGTCCATCTTTGGATGTTGACACATGGCAAGGGTATGATATCAATGGATACACATTTTACACCGTCACACAAGATGAGAAAAGCACAGTGCAAAACAGTGGAGTCCATATAGATGCATATCAGGATCAGGCTGGATCGAGCACATACTACGGCCGCATAGAGCAGATATGGGAGCTGAACTATCTGAACTTCAAAGTCCCTTTGTTTCATTGTAGTTGGGTGAATATCCGCACTGGTGTCAAGGTCGACAAGGAAGGCGTCACATTAGTGGACCTGGCCAAGGTTGGATACACAGACGAACCATTCGTACTAGCGAAGCAGGTCGAACAGATTTTCTATATAAAAGACCCCGCAAACAAGAAGTTGCACGTCTTTAGGGATGGGAAGCGAAGAATTGTGGGGGTGTACAATGTCATCGATGAAGAAGAATACAACAAGAATCTTCATGTCAGACCTTAGATCGACGTTGACGATGATCCCGAAGACAAAGTGGCTTACGTTCATTCAGACCATTCGGAAGGCATATCACTATGAATGATGTATTTAATTTGTATTGGAGCCTTAATGAATGAATTGCATATGTTTCATGCCATTCCAGTTAAAACTCTTTGAAGAAATGGATTTGTTAATTATGTGGTTTTAAAAAATTATACTTGTTATTTTAAACTATATGTGAGAAAGGCATTTGTGAATTATATGATTTTAAAAAATTAATAGGAATTTTAAACTATATGTGAGAAGGGCAATTGTCAATTATATGATTTTAAAAAATTAATAGGAATTTTAAACTATGTAAATAAGACATTTGTTAATTATATGTGATAAATCAAATGTAATAGCAATTTTAAATCGGGTAGAAGTTAATTATAAATGATTTTTATAACTTAAAAATATTTTAATAAGTCATCTGTGACGGGCTTTATTACAAAGCCCGATAGAGATTATTACATCTCTATCGGGCTTAGTGCTAATGCCCGTCACGGATGAGGGTCATCCGCATCGGGCATAGTACTAATGCCTGTCATGGATGAGGATCATCCGCTTTGGGCTTATTACTTTACCCGATAGAGATGAGGATTGACTAGGGTTTACTTAGTCAATCGTCACTCTCTCTCACTCTCTCACCCTGTCCTCCTCCACTGCCGACGCCGCCTCCTCCTCCTCCAAGCCGCCGCCTCCCTCCACGCCCCCCGGTTCAAGATCCATCGCCGCCGCCTCCTCCTCGACACCGTCGACGCCGCCGTCATCCGTCAAGCCCACCACTACCGGCCTCCTCTCCAGATCCACGCCACTGCCGCCATCGTCGACGGTGGGGACGCCGAGCCGCCGAGCCCAGCCGTCGCCTCCTCGTCCTCGACGCCGCCGCCTCCTCCTCCCTCCAAGATCCAGCCTCACCGACCACGGACGCCTCACTTTCTCCTCTCCAGATCTACGCCTGGCGACCGTCGACCTTGTCCTAGCCGCCGCGTCGACCTCCTCCTCTCCAGAGCTACGCCGATCGCCGTTGCTGCGCAAGACCGCTGTCCCCGAGCCTGGCGCCACTCAAGATCCGGCCTCCTCGACGGCCACCGCCTTCCTCCACGCCGTCCCTGAGCCCGGCGCCACCCAAGACCGGTGTCCCCGAGGCTGCCTCCGAGCCGAACCGTCACCGTCCTCCATCAGTCTGTCCCCCCACGCCGCCCGGCGCCGCCCAAGACCGGCGTTCCCGAGCCCGCGTCGACCTCCTCACCGAGCCCGCCACCGTCCGAGGTAGGTACGCCTCACCGAGATGATGATGCATAATGTGATGATTTGTTGTGTAGATGTTATATGTGATGATTCGATGATAATGTTTAGATTCGATAATGTGATAGTGCGATTATTTGTTGATTCAATGTTTAGATGGTAATGCCTATATATGATAACTTGTGCATTTTTATATGTGTTAGCTAGTGATGAATTTTTATATGGATGTGATGACTTGTGCATTTTTATATGTGTTAGCAGTGGAGGGTGGGGGGGGAGGGGGTATTTCCTGTTTTGGGTGATTTTGGGGGAAATGCCATGTTGGGATGCAGTGGGCTGTGATGGAATTAATTTGTCATTTTTGGGGGAAATGCCATGTTGTGGATGCAGTGGGCTGTGATGGAATTAATTTGTGATTTTTTGGGGAAATGCCATGTTGAGATGCAGTGGGTTGTGATGGAATTAATTTGTGATTTTTTTTGGGTGAAAAGCCATCTTGGGATGCTGTGGGCTGTGATGGATGTATTTGTGATGAATGGCCAATGATGATTGCTCAAGAATAGACCATATACACTTGTGATTTTTGGGTTTTTTCAATAAGAACAGACCATCTACACTTGTTCATTTTATTTGAAGAAAATGTGGCAGCATGAGATGTTTTGCAAAATGGATGCATTTTTGAGCCGGCCTCACTCTTGTTCAACAAGTGGACAGACCCTCTACACTTGTTCTTATATGGTTGTTTGCAAAATTTTTAGGATTTTTTGGGTCCAATGGGATGGATGAATTGATGTGGGCTGTGATGGTTGAATTATTTTGGGGGAAATGTGAGTTTTGGTATGTGACTTGTGTTTTTTATGGTTGTTTCTTTTTTGCATAAGGACAGACCCTCGACACTTGTTCTTAGTTTATTTTGGGGGTGGTGGCAGTTGCAAATGATGGTAATTGATGCATAATTTCTGAGCAAAACTGAGGCCAAACTTATTATATGTCATGACTTGTGTTTTTTTACGTACAAAAATAATATATATGTGACTTGTGTACTATGGGCTGTTTTGGGTGATTTTGAGGGAAATGGGATGGATATGCATAGGACTGTTATTAAATGAAGTTAGTGAAATTATGGCATTTAGGAAAATACGAAGTGTTCTGATTACCAAATCTGGTTTGGTCGGGTTACTGCCTGCAGGGTACCGACCAAAACAAATTGGTAACCAGGACATTTCGTTCAAATAAGACATGTCTAGAAATCTGTTATCGTTACCAATTTCCTAGATTGCTTTCAAGGTCATTTCTTTCTAAAACCCCGTTCCCATAAATTCAGTATCCAAAGTTGGTTGCTGTAGCTATGAGAACAAGGGTTTCAGAATGAAATGATCTTGGACGCAATCTAGGAGTTTGCTGACGATAATGTTAGGGGTCTAGTGCAATTGTATGGTAACAAGGATAGGAAGGGTTTTGGTTGCCTGTGTGTTCTATCTGCGTCTGCCTCGTCAGCAGATATGTAGCATCCATGCTCCTTAAGGCCGGAGCAGACGGGATCTCGACCTCGACATCCATATCCCACTAGAACTTGCTACGGTTGCCACTATCTTTTGGTAGTGACATTGTTAGCAAGTTCGTGTGGGATACTGATGTCGAGGTCGAGTTCCCGGCTGCTCCGGCCTTATTGAGCATGGATGCTATGGTTCCGTCGACGAGGCGAACGCAGGTAGGAGATAGAGGTATATCAAACCATCAGAGAATGTTTGTAGAATTAATTTTGTGTTTAAAAATTACTTTCTCCTCGTACAACAGTGACATAGGACATGTCGCAGCAAGGCGAACCAATGTCGACAACCACTACTGAGACTACTTTGAGCCGAAATCCTAGGACCCAGAATAAGATTCCTAAGGAAGTCTACACCATAACAGAGGTGGACGATGTTGGATATCCGATGGCTCCGACGAAAGCTATCAAAAAGTTCCCTATGATATACGGAGTCCTAGGGAGGCGGAACTTCACTATTTTGAAGGACCATATCGATCTGGTCCCTCAAGAAGAAAAAGAAGAGGCCTGGAGGCAGTTCAAGGAAAGCTTCCAATACCCTACAGAGGCCGAGGCAGGACTCAAGCGGCAGGCTATCCGCAAGATGGGGAATTGTTGGAAAAATTTCAAGACAACGCTGGTCACGAAGTACGTCCTCAACCCCGCCCAGCTAGAACCATTTGGGAAATACCCATTCATCACCCCAACCGTGTGGGATGAGTTCCATGCCACCAAATCAACGAAAGAGTCTCGGGCAAAAAGCCAGGCCTACCGTGATCTGCAGGCAAGGAACCTTCACCCGCACTGGCTTGGCATCGGAGGCTACACGGGGAAACATGCCGAATGGGACAAGGAGGATGAAGTTGCAGCGAAATCTAACACCCCACAAGTGCTTGCTGATATCCCGGTCCAGTGGGCAAGGA
Organism: Oryza meridionalis; assembly: GCA_000338895.3. NCBI lineage: Eukaryota > Viridiplantae > Streptophyta > Magnoliopsida > Poales > Poaceae > Oryza > Oryza meridionalis. Next base: position 13,162,392 of record CM002527.2, on the reverse strand, counting down.
GCTGGGCAAGGGCAAGGGTGAAGAAGAATAGTGATGGAACTCTTTCGTTCCCAAATCCCGAAGATCAAGCGGTGTACCAGAAAATTGTAAGGTGAACACATAGAATAAGTTTCATTATGTTGTATCGTATTCTTCGTCTAACGCGTCCTAACTGTACCCCAGGTCGAGCTGAATGCTGAGAGACAGGCCTCCCAAGAGGTCTGCTCACAAAAATGCGAGGATGACATCCTCACGAAAGCGTTGGGAAATGAAGAACACCGTGGACGAACAAGGGGCATTGGCTCCAATGTTCCATGGAAGTTTGGGTTTCCCCAATACACGTGGCAGTACAAGAAGCACAAGCTTTCCAAGACGCAGAAAGCTGCACGCATTAAGGCCCAACTTCGGGAGGAGCTTAAAGAAGAGCTTAGAGAAGAGCTCACTGCCGAGCTGTTAGGTATGGAGGCTCGGATGGAGGCACGCATCAAGGATAGGTCGACCGATGCCACTCCTGGTCCCATAGTACAAGTGAGCCTCACGCAGAGGCGTAGCAACTACGCATCAACTGAGGCTCCGACAAAACAGCCTGAAGGCCCCGCCGCGGTGGACCACATAACAGTAAAAACAACTTAATAACACATATATTGTATTAGCACCACAATACGTTGCAACATATACTAAGGACACTAATGAATCTATCGTAGGAACCCACATCGTGTACCCTAGTCGTTAGGGTGACACCAGGATTTGCAATTCCTGCCGCTGTAAGTTCAAGTGCCTTAATTTGGTTTTGGTGATTAATGACAAATCAAATTATATGAGACTAACATTTTTATGAGCTTTTCTTTGACTAGTCTCATTTTGATATGAAAGTAAAAATGATGAAAGGAATGTTTTAAACTTCACATATTCTAACTTGGTCTCTCTTATGGATCCAAAATATAGTGTGAGCTCCCTCATTTATCTTGATTGATTATGTGCATATGTGTTCCTTTATATCCATATGTATGCACATATTGAGGGGGAGGTTATTCTATATTTTGTTTATTATAAGATTTCTATCTTGATTTGAAATCATATTTCATCTCATCTCTCTATATTGTTTATATCGGATTATTATCTATCACAAAAGAGAGAAAAGATTGAAAGATCTTGGATTAAACAATTTGTGTAATTGTTGCTTTGGTGATAGATGATAAACCGATGTTTATGTGATTAACCTCTCTTTTACATAAGTTTTCAACTAGGCTATTTTCCGATAATGAGATGTGGTAGATATACATTCTTTGGTGATGAACCTTAATCATGACAAGGATAAAATTCATGGAGATAAAGCGATATGTATCACTTCTTATCTCCTACTTTTTGATAGGTTCATATATATGATTTCCATGTTATTGTTATATAAGTGTGAGACTAATGTTTACTTGAGTCTTATCTTATTTAGTCTCCTTTACATTGAGAACATGGAGATCATGAAGGTATGTGTTTTTGTTTATCTTTATCATTGCTACATGCCTTCTTCATGTGTATAAGACAAATCCCATTGGTTCTTCATAACTTATGCATACACTTGCCTCTCTTGTATATTTATTTGTATGCATATATTTAGGGGGAGCAAATCCTATACATTTATTGTGCATGTTTTAGATCCATGTTGTTCACCTATTATTTATATTGGATCTTTGCATTTGAGCTTGCATACGAGTATATAACACGAGATGTTAATGAATTCTCAACAAACATATCCATATCTTTCATATGTAACCGGTTGGTCACCAAGTAGAGGATGACAACCGATTTGTTGGGACTAATGTTTTTCTTTGAGCCGTGCAAAGGAATAGGTTTAATTGTGATGAGGCTAATGGATGACACCATGGGTTGATGGTCACCAAGCCAAGGACATCGCCATGTCGAAAAAAATGAAGTCAAGATTGTGATGAGAAGAAAGTCTTAACAAAGGATGGTCAAGACCTCGGCATAAACATGGTTCAAGCGAATGGTCGCGAGTGTTGATCTTGGCTCAAGCCTTAACCCCAAGTTCGATGGCGCAAGGCAAAGGTATACTTGAATTAAGAATATTTTCGTAGTCTTTCCCCGGTCTTGGTGTTTGGTGTAGACCGGATTTGCTAGATAGGCGTCGTACTATCAAGAGGGGTCTATGAAGCGAGCATGTGGATGATCTTGTGCCATGTTAGCTCATATGCATGTAGGTGCATTTGGTGGGCTTGTCTAGCCAAGTGTGATGAGTTTTCTCAAATCCTAAACAAAGAGAGAAGTGGGCATGTCCAATAGGAGTGAGTGACATCTTGTTGGTATGTCCGGTGGATATCCTTTGGAGTGTGAGCCCTTTATCCTTGACTTAAGTTGTGTTTCTGTTAACGACCAAATTTGGTAATATCAGCATCGGAAAAGAAGATTAGATCGAAGCAGAATCAAAGATGAAGATCGTTGCGGAAACAGAGCAAGAATCGACTGCAATCTGAATCGGCTATGGTCAAGATCGGCAGAGTTCGAATCGGACAAGGCTAGCCGATACAGCCGATTTCAAGAATGCGACTCGGTGTACACCATCGGGTTGAGTTGATATGCTTCAAGATGATTGCCACGCATGGATAGAGTCCTGAGAAGGCAATTGTACCTATTAATTAGGATATTTTATGTAATTTCCTTAGAGATATGTTTGGGCAAAAGTCTGCCGCAAAGACTTATGGTATCTTAGAGTTTGTTAGAGATAATAGTTGTGTCCGGTATGGACATATCTTGTAATTCTCGGGTATAAATAGACCCCGAGCCCTATGTAAAAACTAACATACACGTTCAATACAATTTCGGCGCATCGCCACCCTTTTACTTTCGTTTTGTTTCGACGAGTTCTTGCTTTCGGGTTGGGCTGCATCGATTTCGATCTTCAACAAGAGGTAAAACTTGTTATGGCGGCTTGTGTTTTCGGGATTAGTGCTTCCATCTTCATGACACTCTAATCTTGTCTATGTAATTCGTCAAGTTATCATATATCTCATATAATCTTCGTAATATCGTCATCTAACCTATAATCGGCTAACATCTGTTAGTAGAAGGCGGCCGATTAGGTTAAATAGCGACGTTTGCTTGGATTGTATAAGATATCTACCACTCTATGAAACATCCAGCGGCTTGATTGTCTAGATATTATTCTTCTTTTCATACTTAATGCTGCATCAGTTGAGTTTGATCTATTAAGTCGTGCTTAGAATATCAATCTCTAGACTGCTTACTGGTTGCCGATTAGTGTAGCATCGGGGTTTCAGCCGATCTTACCTGATTTAACTATAATTACCCTATATGCTTGATCGACATGTTAAATCTTCCCTTTATGTTAAGATCTTATTGCATTTAAGTATATTATGCTTCTGTTTGATATATTCTACTTGTCTTAATATCTTAATATAGAATGGTATCGGAGTATTAGCCGATACATGCTAGATCTATCTGATCGGCTATGGTATGAACGTATATAGTTCTGTTGTTAATTTATATTTCGATCTAAGTGATTCATACTGTCTCGGCATGGCGACCGATCTATCCCAATCACTTGATTTAAGTATATATCGACATAAGAGTTATATATTGTTAATATCTACAGCCGATCGAGTAGATTTAGTTCTTCCTTAATTATTCATGACTGCCGATCGATGTACACATGACATCGGCCTAAAATAAATGGTATGTCATCGGCACCTAGCCGATCGGCTATTATTTATGGATTTAATCGTGGTTTCTTTGTCTTCGTTTCTTGTTGATTGTAGGATCAAATCAACTGGCACGCTCATACATCCGAAGGCGAATTTTGGACCTGCACAGGAGTTAAGCAGATCTCCTAGACCTCGTGTTTTCTGTCAACAGTTTCTTGGATGGATTTTTCATGGGTTGGATAGCCCTTTGAATAAGTTTTCCATAGAGTCCAAGAACGTCAAATTCCGAGATCCGAGTCAAGAGATATCGTCGTTTTACTGTCGGTGGGCTGTGCTAAAAATCGGTCGGCGGTCAGACCGACCTTGTATGGCCGGTCAGACCTCCCGAAGGCCCCGAAAGGCCCCCAACGGCTAGTTTTTCGACTGTTGGACCGAGGTCCGGTCTAACCGGGTTTAGAAGGGCGGTCAGACCAGCAGGCACGTCCTAAAAGGTGTTTTAGCCTCTAACGGCTAGTTTTGGTGCTTGGGGGTATATATACCCACTTCCCAGCAGCAAGGGCAAGGTTTTGGCACTCCATTGCATTATCTTGAACCCTTGCAAGAGCTCTCACACCCTTGTGCACTTAGTTTATCTAGTGAGGTGTTGGAGAGTGAGTTAAGCCAATCCAAGTGCATTGCTTCATTGTTAGAGCTAGTGTGGCACTTGATCATCCTCGGCAAGCATCCTAGACTTGTTACTCTTGGAGGTTGCCGCCTCCTAGACGGCTTGTGGAGGTGTTGCCCAGTGACCTCTCCGAGGAGATTGTGGAGGAGGCCCGGTGCCGGTTTGTGAGTGGTTTGGAGTTCACCACCTTCGGAGTGAAGGAAGAACTACCCTAGTGATCGAGGCTTGGGTAGTCCTCTCCGTGGACCGGCTCCCACCTTGCCCACCCTTTGACGAAGGGGGCGTGCGGTGGCTTCGTTGTTGAGCGGTGGAGTTGGGCTCGCCTCAACGGGGATTAGGAAACCGGCGAGTTTCCGTACCTCGGTGAAAAATTCCTTGTCTCTTGTCTTATTTATTTGTTGCATTTACATTAGAGCAAGTTTACATACTAGAGCTTATTTGTGCTATTATCACCCTAGGCTTGCAAACCTTAACATAGGCTAGCTTCTTTGTGCACTTACTTGAGACTAGTTGATTTAGGTTTTGAATTGTGCAAAACCGTTTTAATTTACGCTTCCGCATACAAAACTTGTTTTTAGCCAAAAGTTTTAAAACCTCCTATTCACCCCCCCCCCTCTAGTCGGCCTCATTGATCTTACAGTCGCAGAGGGTCAAGCATTCAAGCCTACCCCAGAGACCCGAGTGCATGGGGCGCAGCTGCTAGCCGGCAATGCTAAAGTTCAGATGGACTTAGTGAAGCCCGATTGGGTTGGCTACACTATCCCACACCCACCTAATGACGAGATTCTGACCCTTGGACCAGATAGAATCGATGCAGAGGGTGGAGCTGAATATGTGGATGGGTTGTCTTGAGCAGATATCACTGAATTTGCATTGACAAAGCCATAATCTAGGCAATTTTCCACGCTCACTGCACCTTCTAATACCTTGACAACCATCGACATCGAAGGCCTTCTGCTGCTCTCATTTTGCAAGCACCACATTTCAAGCTTCAACATTTTAATCACTTCCTCCTGGTGGTGTGAGACCATATCAGCACTTTTCTTGTCAATTATATCAATCAATTCATTGTCTTTAGCCTTCTCTCGCAATAAATTGATGAGCTGAACGCTTTCCTCTGGCTGTGAAATATCGATATTTTTCCTTCCACATATTATTTCTAGGAGAACAACTCCAAAGCTGTAGACGTCAACTTTTTCAGTGATCTGTGATGTTAGCCATTCAGGTGCCAGATATCCAGGTGTGCCTCTCATCACGGTCACTACTTTACTTTGATCCCTGTCTATTAGCTTGGAAAGTCCAAAATCAGTCAGTTTGGCATTGAATTTCTCATCTAAGAGAATGTTTTGTGGTTTGATATCCAAATGAGCAATTTTTCGCCTGTATTCCTCATGAAGATAACATAAACCCTTGGCAATATCCATAATGATCCTACACCTTGTGCACCAATCAAGAGGATCATTGTTGTAGCGGTAATATATCCACCTATCAAGTGACCCTCTTGGCATATATTCATATACCAGAAACCGATTTGACTTCTCTGTGCAAAATCCTATCAGCCTGACAAGATTGATGTGCTCAATGCTGCCAATAGTCTCAACCTCTGCCAAGAATTCTTTCTTTCCTTGTTTAGCACTTTCTAGACGTTTAACTGCAACTTTCTCTTTCATCTATTTCTCCTTCAAAGACTGATCCAAATCCACCTTCGCCGAGCTTTTTACTGAAATCTTTGGTGCATTCTCTCAACTTTTCATATGAAAACCTCACTGGCATTCCAGGCAATGGCTCAAAATCAATTTCTTCATCTATCTCTTGATACTTCCTCCTTTGCCCATAAAGGGTGATAACTGTGACAGCCAGTACAAGGATAAGAATTGCTGCAATTGTTGCACCTAAAATTACCTTTGTTTTGTTTGCTGTGGAAGCAGAAGCAGAAGCAGAAGGAGTAAGCTGCACCTTGAGGTAAGCAGAGGAGTTGTAATAAAGGGCTTCAGGTTGTATCGTTTGCAATGAGAAGACCTCCGATACCGAGAAGCATGTGCCATCAGAATCATTCTGGCCATACCTGAACATAACGGCCCTGCAGGAGCAATTCTTCAAGCAGGATTGCTTACAGTCATCTCTGTTTGTTGCATTCAGGATGGTGTGACTGACATCAAAGTATGAAACATCAGGAAGGGTCAAGAGCCGATGGTTTTGCATTTCTTGACAAGAGATTGGTGTCAGTGGTGAGCAACCAAGATTTGCCTTTCGCTCATCGACCGGCTTGAAGTAGCTTGAACTAGAATTACTCTGAAGGGGACAGGTACATTGCCCACCTGTGCATATCCCGCATTTTCCGCACGCCATTGGGAAAGCACAATCATCAGGGAATAGCTTGATTACATCAGACGCAACTGTCCACTTTGCTTCTGCATTAGACCATTAAAACAGCCTCAAGTGCCCATCAAACTCTAACCTCATATACTGGGTGGAATTGGCTTGTGGCAGTGAGATATTGCTTGGCTCTGTTGACTGCACAAAGATGCTGAGGCTGCCATTGGTGAAGGTAACCTTGGTTGGATCTTTTCCACTCTTGTTTGTGTTCACTGAATGAGAATAGTAGAGCTGTGGTGGTGTTGATTCAACATAAGCGAATAATCCATCTGGTTGAACAGCCATATACACCTGATTCTCTGTCGAATTTGTCGTAGTGCTGTTCGCTCTGAGCTTCATGCCTTCCATCAGTGACTGCCCAGGAAGGAGTGTGTCAGTCGGATGATCAAATGACTGCCACACCGTCACATTTCTCTGATCGAACAGCACCAGATTGCCGGTGTCAGTGATCTCCATGCCAGCCACAGACCTGCCAGAGCTGCTGCTTGACCAGACCAGGGTACCATCAGCGTCACTGAGGACCAAGTTGCCATTGTAAGTGAGCTCGAGGGTGGCATTCTCCCTGACAGGGCGAGCCCGGTTGGCCGACCAGACCACCTGCGGGATCCCGGTGGTCGTCATCGTGATCCCGGCGCCGCTGTTGGTGTAGACGACGAAGACGGCGAAGAGGAACGCGTCGCAGGGGGGAGAGCAGAAGAAGCCCGCGGCGAAGGAGGGGCCGTAGAAGGTGTTCGGTGAAATGAGGACGATGGCACGCACGGCCGACCCGTCGGAGTAGCCGACGCTGTGTTGGAGCGCCACGGCATTGTTCACCCACCGCGTCGAGAGGTTGGCGGTGGGATAGTCGTTAGGGATGAAAACGGAGCGGATAGTTTCCGTCCACTCCGGACAAAAAACGGATACGGATACCTTTCGGATCGGATAATTCTCGGATATTTCGGATACGGATACGAATACGGATATTTTCTTCCAGATACGAATACGAATATGGTATCAGGGTTTCCGTCGGATACGGATAATAATTCGGATATCCGGTGAACAGTGCTATTCAGATATCCGCAGGACCCATGAGACATACCCCATTTTAATAGTAGTTTATCTCTTAACACTAGTCCATACTATTAATATTATTTAAATTTTAAAAAATATTTATAAATTATACCTCATTTTATATAAAATGAGCTAATTATATATGTTGATATTTGTTTCTATTAGAAGTTGAGTTGGTTTTCGTGTTCCGAGAAAAAATTGTTTCCGTATTCGTGTCCGATCATATTCGATTCTTATTTGTATTCGAGATAATCCGTATTTGTTTCCGTATTCGAGCTATCCGTATTCGTTTTCGTATCCGGTAAAAAATATGAAAACGAATATGGTATGAGCATTATCCGTCCGTATCCGCTCCGTTTTCATCCCTAATAGTCGTACCGCTCTGCAGCGACTGGCGGTGCTATGGTTGCGAGTGCGATGACGACGATGACGAAGAAGAAGAAGAAGAAGTTGGCCGGAAGCATGGTGCTTGGATGTGAACTGAGAATGCGATGAAGAACCAATTCAGCAAGAAACTTGGGGCATTTCTGCCGGAGAAGATGTTGTCAGTTCTCACCTGATGGCATGGGAAAATGGTCTCACCATCGCCAGCACTCCGGAGTCTGCAGTAGTCAACTACTCGTCTTCTTGATCTCTCAGTAAGTTCACACTTCACATCAAGCTGGGCTAGATTATGGTTCTGGTTTATCTGTGAAGACAGATTAGCTTGACCATTTCTCTTGGGGGGGGGGGGGGGTGTCAATAATTAGCCATGCCGACAAATGGTAGTTGTTTCCATGTACCAAATTGCTGATATCATCAACATTAACAATTCAATTCAGGCATTGTCCCTTTCAATAAAAACAATTGAGGCATTGTCCTTGCATATCTATCTATTATATACTAAAAGTCCGTTAAACTTCCTACATTCGCTCTTAATCAGCCACATGACATCTCTATAAACGCTCCTAGACTGTCAAGTAGCATTTAAAACATCTGGACATTAATTTTTATTTAATCTGGTAGACCCATATTTTTAACCGTTATATCTAAAAATACTAAATAGATTTAATTTATCTTTATTCCACGTGTACGATCATGTACGTACATACTTCTTACGTGTCCCCTTCTTTTCTTTTCTTTTTTTTTCACTCTGACGAGATAAAAACCAAATTAATAGTTTCAGCCAATAATTTCATCCCCATCCAAATATTGTTAACAATTAGCACAAATAATTTTAATAAATTTTATCAAATATTAATCCTCACGAAGATGAATAGGTGAATTAGATATATAATAATAATAAAAACCTATATTAACTTGTATATTACCAAAGGATCATATATAGTTTGAGCAAATATTTTTTTACATGGTCCTCACCACCAAAGCTATTAGATTTTTTGAAGTAGAGTGCAATGATCAACCCTGCTAACTTTTATATATGTACCACTAAAATTTAGTAGTATCGATTAACACCATAAATAAATTATGTATACTCTATACAATAAATCAACTCAAGATATAAAAAAACTATTTTCATCACCTCCATTTTGTCTCACTCATACCCTGAAGGGTGCCAAGCATAGATCTCAACTGGCTACATTGTAGTAACTATGGCAGGAGCATGCATTATTGAGCTGAACTTGTCTAACCCAAACCGATGGACCTTATTTTAAATTGTTAGATCTATATATTAAACAAAACCTACTGATCAATTAGGCCATCAGAGTATGTATGTACAACACATGTATGCAATTCCCTCCTCACGGACGAGACGAACCCACTGTCTCTCGACTCTTTATTTTCCCTACAATAATTAAGTTAACCGCTGAATGGAAGAAGATCCTAAAAATTACCCCGAAAAAAATATCCACCTTCATTTTTTAATAAAATTGGTGGACTAATTACTTCATACCATTAGACATCTAACAACTTTCTACCAACTTAATTATATTTCTCAACTTATATACGAGGTCTATTTACCTATACAAATATGTAATGCTAAATCAATCTACAAAGGTACAAATAAATCCATCTATGATGGAAGCTCTTTTTTATTACTATATATCTCCGTCCTATAATAGATCCTAAAATTTTATAGGAATTAAGGAGGAATGGAAAAAAAACTAAGATCCCAATATTGCAATTTTCTCATGTAGAGAGTTAGAAGATGGTTAGAGTAATGTTGGATAAAACTTAAATGAAGAATGGCTGGATGGAAAGAGTACTATTAAAAATCCCTTATACTTTAGGATAAAATTTTAATCCTTCAATTTATGGATGGAGGTAGTAGAGGGGCTTTTAACTATTTACCACTTTTATGAGTGGTGCTTAACGATTTACTACTAGACCCACATGTTATAGACACATGAGGATCCGCATGTCATAGACAGTGAGTGGTAAATCGTTAATTGCCATATCACAAGAGTGGCAAATAGTTAAATTTCCCGGTAGTAGAAGTAAATAGAAGTACGTGAGTATGTCTATAATTAGATAAAGAAGTCATATCATCATATTTTCTAATAGAAAATTTCTTAAATTAATATATCCTAAAATCTACAAAGAACAAATAGTACCTAAAAGTTTAAATTAAGATGCTAAATATTTTAAAACTAAACACATGTAGTATAAAAAAGATAGTTTCATATGAACAAGCTCCATTGTTGCGACATATTTTTCTCATAAATTTAAGACAACATGATGCAAGTAATTTTACCTTTGCAATTTGTCATAACCCGTCCTTCGGAACAAGACAGGCCAACCTCCATTCAACTGGCACGCTCACTTATAAATATCATCCCACTTACACTTTTATTCTTGCTTCGGGTAAAATAGTCAACCTAAAAATGATACGATTGGAGGGGCAATATCTTACAAGTTGGCTACACTCTTTGCTATAACTAGCAAGATGGCTACATGAACAACACTGGTCACATCCTTTGAATAAAAAAACATAGACCACATCCTAATTGCACTAGCATAGGATGTATGTCATAGACACTTGCTCAAAGGATCAGACGTCCCAGTTGGTCCAACTTGGCTGCATAGTCAGATATGCATATAGATAAATGTTCAGGAATATGTCCCCTCTTAACGCACATCCGTACATCCAGTGATCGAAACCAACTTTCAAAACAATCCCCAAAAAATTATTGATAAACATAGATTTAGAAGAGTAAAAAATATATATTTTTAAAAGAATCCTCTACATAAATATTTGTCTCAAAATTTTAAACACCACTGAATAAGGTACCCGCGCATCTGCGCGGGCTGCCTTCCTAGTTAAAGAAAAAGGTAATTCAAGAATTGCCGGAGCAGTATTGGTGTGGTATTAAGAACTAAGAAGCTTTGTACTTTTAGGTGTTTCACGGCATTTTGTACTGCCAGTTTGGTTCTGGGAGAGCATAACAACAGCCAAAATAATCAGGGATGGTAAGAAAATACGGGAATCGTATTCAATTTCAAACTCACGTGTTCCAGATCATAAATTGGTTCAAAGGATCAGTTCATATATAGCTTTTTCCATTTGGTATGATCACAATATTACACCAAAATGATTGCGGGATCTTGGTCAAAGTTTCCATTCGATCCTGACTGCTTGTACCGACTATAGTGATTTATATATCACGAATAACTAAGTGTACATGCCCTTTTTTTTTTTACAAAATTTCACTCTTTAATCTGTCCATGTAAGTTTTATTTATTTTTTGCATAGGTAAACAATAAACTTTCTACTGCATGTTTTTATAATTAAAAAGGGATTCAGAAGTATAAATTTACAATACAGAAGTATTCATACAGTTTAGATTTTCTTTAAAAAGAATCATCTGACAGAATTACACAGGATCTTACATTTGTAAACCAATCCTGCAATTTGTGATCCTGCCTGGAAGAATTTTGTGCCCTATTCAGGAGTTAGGACAGAAACTATGTAGGTATTTTAGCCTAACAAATTCGAGTTGACAAAATTAATGTCTCCATGAAAGCATTAAACTTTTTTTGTCTGTACTATGTGTTTGTTTGGTTGCTTTTTCTTAATCAAATTGCAATTGGAGTAACAGAAAATCTAAATGTTGACCCCCACCAAAGGACATAATTTGTTGCACCAACAATGATGATTTTCTCATACTGTGATGACCGGGGTTTACAGGACCACTTGAAGGTTGAAATGTTAGTTCCTGGTGAATTAATGAGATTCACAAAATGCGACCATATGCAACAAAAACTGATGAAAAATTATAAATCAAAATTTGAATGCTAGCGGGCAGTCCGAGCAAGCTAAAAATGAATTTCAAACGGCAGTGAAAACCGATCAGTTTCAGTCCAAAACCAACCGGTGTAAAACCATAGAATAAATGTAAGAACATTTAGAAAATAGAATGGACTTTTGGAAAATGTGGATATATGAGAAATATTGGCAAGGTATTTGCTATAATTTGGGAAAAAATATATTATCTACAACATTATAATTCACAAAATATAACACACAATGACAATAAATAATATTATAAGGGCATGAGCAATGTATAGATACCAAGTAATCTATATAGTTGGGTTTCGCAACATGTGAACCCTCGTTTTTATAACAGGAATCGATCGTGTAAACAGTACCATTTCTCTGGATCAAGTAGTCTGGTACACACGAGTTCATAGCTGAAATACCAAGTGCACATACACGAGAGTCTAGTACAAATTATTACATCATAAGCCCGCAGGCATAGTCTTAGATCATAGGACCGAATGGTCCGGAGTACATTCCAAAAGCAGAAGTAGATAAGGCAGCGGAGTTAAGGCGGCCGTCGTCTTCATCACCCTCCTGGTAGTAAGCGTAGGGATCCTCCGAAGCTTCATCCCCGACTTCTGATTAAGTTTGTATATTGCAAGGGTGAGTACCAACCGTACTCAGCAAGCCACCACAGCAACAATGCACATGATAGGGGGTATTCAAGGAATGGCTATGGTTCTTTTGCGCAAAGCAAGTTTTGTAATTCTTTTCACAAGCCTAAGACCTAGCATAGACTGATCAAGTTTTAGTACCAGTGTTCACATTAAACAACGACGGTTCTGTCCACCATCCATTGTGATCCCAAGGATAGTTTCCCTCCATTGAGTTGTCATGTTTTCTGAGGACATCCACCTTCCCTCCCCTTAGGAAGTGGCTCCATCAGCATAAAATTCATCATGCAATATCCCATCCCACACAAGTTAAGGAATTTTAAGTCTAGCCAAGTGTAATACACATCCCGGTGCTCAATAACTGCGAGCACGGCTGTTCGAATAGATTTGGTTTATTCACACTGCAGTGGATGTACACTTTACCCGCACTCAGCAACTGTCCAACACATGAGTCTCGTCCCAACACATGAGACGCGTCACGGCAAAGCCTTTCGATAACCTCGCATTGGCAGTACCCGCTCCATGAACTTTACATCCTCATGCACTCTAGGTGTAATACGATTTCTAGCAGTGAGAGGAGTTCTGGCGCACCCGGGAAGGGAAGACTCACACATGCATTAAGTTATAATTATGTTTAGATTCTCACATGGCAGTCCTACCGATGGCGACACCACTATAGACACCCGCCTCGCGGTCCTACCAATGGCTGCCCCACCGTAGAGCCCCTGCCTCACACATCAAGAAACTACTATACATGGATACTGCCTCCACTCAGCTATCTACTCCGCTAGGTCTATACCCATACGAGAAGTGCGGTTGTACGGTGGTCGTTTCATGCTTAACTTCATGGCTCGGTCCTTAACTGACCAGGGACGGCACTGGTCTTTTCCGGACACCACCTAAATCCTCCAGCCGCCCCAGTCGAAAACAGTTGTTTCATTTTATTTTCCTTTCACAAATCATGTCATCAATATCATGGCAATGTGGCGCTCATGTCTCCACATGCCGCATCTCAATTACCTTCCCAAAGGTAATTGCCCAAACATATAGCATTTGATAAATATGAGTATGCATAATTCTAGAATAGCATTTCTAAGCAATCGTCATAATTGACTAAGGACTCATACGTAAACATGGTTACAAAGGCATAAGGGATAAACAATAATCAAGGCATGGCATAATCACAAGTAGGATGTTCATCATTGCATGCAATTTTATTTGTAAACAAAATAATTTTGCAATTGGGATCAACATGTTCAAGGAATAGTGATGAATTGCCTTGCTCGTAGTCCTGCGGGTCTTGATCCTCGCTCGGATCCGCAACTCGCTCGGGCTCTAAAATTACGTGCGAAGAAATGATTTGAATTCAATTAGACTTCAAATAAAATCCAAATAAACTCAAATAAAAGTCGAACGTGAATCGATCTTTCTATATCGACTACAAAGTTTGCGAAACTACGTTATTCCAATTTTAAACTCATTCAACCTAAGTCATTTTGCGATTTAGAAGTATCTTCTTTAAAATTCAATGAAGAATACAATTCTTAGTAATTAAATCCGATTATTTACCGCGAATTAATTACTTACAGAGATTACCAAAATAATCTATAATTATATAAATTTTGCAATTCTACAACTAAAAGAAATCTACAACTAACCCCAATTATATTAATTTTCTAAACCTCCTTAATATCTCCCTAATTTCTATCTACTTTTCCTTTTTCTTTTTCTCTTTCTTCTTTTCTTTCTTTTTCTCTCCCTCCCGGCTTCTTCTTCCCTCTCGGCCCTCTGCCTACCCGGGCGACGACAGCGACCGAACAAGGGGAGGGGGCGGCGGCTTACCGACGACGGCGGCGGCGACGGTGGTGCAAGGCGGGGGTGACGCACGGCATGGCACACGGTGCGGCGCCGGCACCGAGGGCGGCGGCACGGTGGAGAGGAAGAGGGGAGAAAAGAGGGGAAAAGGGGGTGGGGTGGTGTGGGATGGAAGGGCGACCAGGGGGGTTTTTATAGGGCGCGGGGAGGGGCGGCCGGCTTATTGGCGACGCGACGGCGCAGCGCGTGAGGCTCGAGGCGATGGCGACGGGCGAGCGGCACGTGGCGTGACAGGCGGGGCGACGCGACGCGCGCGGTGGCACGGGGCTCGGCACGATCAGATGGGCGGCGCGGCAGCGGCGCAGGGCGACGGCGACGAGACGGCCGCGCGGCGGGGCGCAGGCGCGAGGGCGACGGGCAGCGATGCGACGGCGCGCGACGCACGGGGCGCGAGGCGGCGGGCGCGCGGCGCGAGGCATGACTGCGGCGGGTGCGCGGCGATGGGACGTGATGGTGATGGTGGCGCGGGGCTCGAGGCGGCTAGGCGCGCACGGCAGAGGAGGGGGCAGGGCTAGGGAACCTCATCGAGTACCCACTGCGCAAGGAACAGTGCTAGCTCCTATTTAACCCTAATTTAGCCTATTTCCTATATAAATTTCATTATGTAAATCCTAATTTTTGCACAAATGGAGTTTAGTCAATATTTGTGTTATTTTAACCAAAGGATTCACCCTAGATTAATATTACCCATATTTTATTTTTATATAATTTATTTGAATTTTAATTTGGGCTAATTCTTATTCCACCGCACTTAAATTTAATTGTTACCAATATGGTCGCGATAATATTTTATTTATTTCTATCCTCGCCTAATCTTTATTTTAAATTATATTTCAATTATTTATTTTGCCAATTTATTTTTAGGGTTTATTCCTAATTGATTATTCTTTAATCACGATCAATGAACTCCGAAATCAAATCCAAATAAAATAGGCGAATAAAACCGGTATGATGCAATTTATTTAAAAAGTTTTTCGAAGGTCCGTATTTTTAGGGTTTCGATTTTGTCGGTCGAATTTTCAGGGTGTTAGACAAGTGACATCGGTTATGGCAAACCTCATAATGTTTATTTATGGGCATAGTGAAAGATAAGTGGGTCCCATAGGTAAATAAAATATCTCTAGTCCTCAACTTCCTGGTCTCTACACCGCATGTGATCCTCAATCTGCGTGAAAACAGTGAAGCCCTATCGCCATCAGGCTTAGATCTAGATAAGTGGACGAACGACTAGGGCCGACAATGGGAGCGGCGAGCATGCAGTTGGCAGAATTATATTTCAATATGAACTTTTTTCGCATTTTTCAACTTCAATTTAATTTTTTTTTTTGAGTTCTGCAATGCATCGTCCTAACTCTGGTGATGAAACCATACGCAAGAATTTCACCGTTGTTCAGTAAAAGTTATAATACTCCATCCATCCTAAATAAATGCAGCCCTCTCATTCAAAGTATTATAGGGTTGCACTTATTTTCGAATATAAAGAGAGAAGCAGAAAATATAAGTTTTCACACAACTTTAGGATAATTTAAGGCAACGTCAGAGAGAGTGAGGAGAGAAGATTTGTCTCGTTCTCCATACGCACGTTTATCAAAGTGCCAAACAATATTTTTTAAAAAAAAAGTTTCTATAAGAAAGTTGTTTCAAAAAACATGTTAATTTATTTTTTTAAATTTACAATAGTTAATAATCAATTAATCATGCGCTAATGGCTGATCTTATTTTAGGTATCTTCTCAATCTTCTCTTTTTAAGTCCTCTTGAACTCTAATGCGGAAGAGACTTAGAATCGGGCGCCCGATCCAAACTGGTAAAAGTCAGGCGCTGAGTCAGCATGCGTGCAAAACCACTTTAAACTTTTTACTCTTAAATAATTTATCCAAATCATGACCTGATTGCACCATAAAATTCGTTACAATTAAATCTTCAAAACAAGACCACATATGGATATATTCCGATGAAAATTTTTTTTAGCTTATTATTGAATTATATTTAAATGTTGCACGGTGTTCCACCAGATATATTGGAATTGTTTCACTAAGTAGATCGAAAATGTTTTAATCGTGTAAATCGGGTGTTGTTTCACCCTATATAAAAACAATGTTTCAGCAAATAGCGATAGAATGTTTCACTTCACTGCAACATTAAATCTATATATAGTGAAACATTATGAGTACACTAGGTGAAATATTTTTTGTGGAACAAAAAATGAAACGAATTCCCTTAATAGAGGGTTTCCAAAATATATGGGTGATTTGTTGCAAAAAAATATTTCGTTCACTGCAACATTAGATTTATACATAGTAAAAGATTGTGAATACACTAGGTGAAATATTTTTGGTGGAACAAAAAATAAAACGAATTCCCTTAATAGAGGGTTTCCAAAATATGTTGGTGATTTGTTGCAACGGAGTATATGGTGGAGACACGTAGCAGGTAGATAGGAACACATCATGAGGCCCAGGGCGCACCTGCGCGCGCGCTTCGTGGGGGGAGGGGGGAGCGACTAATTTTTTTTCCCTCCCCTGGGCGACCGACTATAATCATTATCGCTCTAATGCGAGAATTTAGGTTGGTTTATTTTAGGATAGAGTGACTTATAATAAGGTAAGTAGTGGAAATGTGAAAATTACACAGCCAAGGAAAAATAAAATGAAAAGAAGAGTAGAATTTCACAAATGAGACACGCATGGGCCACCGGGCTGTGTGAACTCGCTACGTGGAATACTAGGGCCCTTCCCTTCCCTTCCCAAATCCGCCTCATCCGATACCCACCCTCTCGTCGGCGGCGGCGGCCGGAGCCCGAGCTGAGACGACCACCACCAACACCACGATGATGGCCGCGGCAGCGAGAATGGCGTTCGCCTCATGCGGCCGCCTCCTCTCCCCCTCCTCCTCGTCATCCCTCCCCACCACCCTGCCAAGAACCCGGGGCAGCGTCGCCGCCAGCGCCAAGCATCCCGTCTCGTTCTTGGCGGCGGCGAGATCCGCCTCCGTCCTCTGCTACTGCTCCGACGCCACCGTCGCGCCGGCCCCGCAGGCGGCGCCGGCGGCGGCAGAGGTGCCCCCCGTGGAGGAGGTGGCGGCGCTGCTGGACATCCGGGTGGGGCGGGTGGTGAAGGCGTGGCGGCACCCGGAGGCGGACACGCTGTACGTGGAGGAGGTCGACGTCGGCGAGGAGCAGCCGCGCACCATCTGCAGCGGCCTCGTCAACTACCTCCCCATCGACCAGCTCCAGGTATACAATCCATCCAAGATTTCTCATCATTTCAGTTCGACATTAGAGATAATTCAATGTAAGAGTAAACACTCACCGCGGCGTATTTATGCTTTCGCATAGCATGGATTACAGAAATGTCTCATTTCAATCCATCCAAGATTTCTCATTTCAATTTAGCATTACAGAAAATTATTTTAGAGAAAACACTCACTGTGGCGTAACTAAGCTTTCGCATTACATTTTTTTAAGATAATGGAAGCTTTATTTAGACTCAGTTAATTACATTAAAATGATACAATCAAAGTATCAAACTGAGTCACCCCCGGCATCTGTATAAAATGCACACAACCAAAAAAGAAAGAAACAACTAGAAACATCTCCCAAGCACAAAATTTTGACAGAAACATATATCCAAAAGCTTTCGTACTACATGGATCGCAAAAATTCCTTCATTACAATTCATCCAAGATTTCTCATTTCAGTTCAGCATTACAGAAAATTCTTTGAGAGTAAACACTCAGCTGAGGCGCAATTATGTTTTCACATTTACATGGATAAAAAGAAAGCTCTCATTTCAATCCATCCAAAATTTCTCATTTCAATTCAGCATTACAGAAAATTCTTTGAGAGTAAACACTCAGCTGCGGCGTAATTATGTTTTCACATTTACATGGATAAAAAGAAAGCTCTCATTTCAATCCATCCAAAATTTCTCATTTCAATTCATGTAAGAGCAAAATTATGTTTTAGCTTGGCATGGATCACATGATTGTGCATTTCAGAACAGTGATATGAGCCTTCTAAGTGTTGTATATCGGTATATGGACCAAGATGTATGCTGGAGGGTATGCATCAGAGAGTGGAGCAAGATAATCGGTTATAATCATTTTTAACTTATCAGGAAATGCATGGATTGGATTAACCTGGCCCAAAATCCTGATGCTTTACTCTGCAAAGTTTGCACTCTATTTTGGTCAATGATTCAATTCGCACCAAATCTGGCCGCGCATGTACAGCCCTACTGTTATTTCTTTTCGTACTACTGATGACAACTGCTATTGTTTGTGACACATGCAGGACAGCAATGTGATTGTTCTTGCGAACCTCAAACCAAGGAACATGCGGGGGATAAAGTCAAACGGCATGCTTATGGCAGCATCTGATGCTTCTCATGAAAATGTCGAATTGCTTACCCCTCCTGAAGGATCTGTTCCAGGTGAAAGGGTATGGTTTGGTACTGAAGATGGAAAGGATCGCCAATCAGAAGCTGCTTCACCAAATCAGGTAATACTTTGGGTAGTTTAGACTTAGATTAACACATTGTTGTTTTAACAATTGTATTTCTTATGAAATTTAAGAAAATCGATATAGTTTAATGTAGAAGTTAAGAAAATTATTTTAGTACCTCACCTGTATATGTATTGATAAACTATGCGACAGTTTTATACTATACACATCCCAAACTAAAGTATTTTTCAGCATCGCAGCTAATTGGATTGTTGTGCTCTTTTAGGTTCAAAAGAAGAAGATTTGGGAATCAGTTCAGCCTCATCTTAGGACATCAGAAAACTGCACAGCATTTCTTGGCGAGCACCCGATGCGTACCTCGGCGGGTGTGGTTTTCTGCAAAACTTTGCAGGGTGCAAGAGTGTCATAAGTCTCTTTCAAGAGGCTTTTTTTTTTCTTCTTTGGTATCCATATTGTGTACCTTACTGAAAATAATCATATGGGATGAGTATAAAAATCTTAGAGCAAGATGGTTTCTGAGGCTAATCTTTATGGAGGTCGTTCACAATTTTGTAGCTTTCTGATGTCAAAGCTGGAACATTTTACTTCAATTGGAGATTGATCATGGTTGATG
This sequence comes from Oryza meridionalis, assembly GCA_000338895.3. Classification (NCBI taxonomy): domain Eukaryota; kingdom Viridiplantae; phylum Streptophyta; class Magnoliopsida; order Poales; family Poaceae; genus Oryza; species Oryza meridionalis. Next base: position 13,142,822 of record CM002527.2, on the reverse strand, counting down.
TTATAATTTGATCATGAGAGTTCGAAATGTGATTAACTTTGTAATGGAGTTATGTGGTACTTCGATAAAGTGATTTCTGCTCTTAAGGATCCATGTGCTCTGCTGCCAAATTACTCCAAACAAACAGTAAACACGATTCATTAGCCACCATATAGTGGATATTCCGGTCGCCTTTCGGTCAGTTTTCCTCAGCAAGTTCTATAATGTATGCAAATGTTGTTAATTTCATAGAGATTACCATAAGTCGAAATGATTTTAGCGCCTTAAGTATCCATATAAACTGGTTAACAGTCGCTTAACATGTATGTATTCATCCTAAATTTTGAGGAACAATGAGATAGGAAACTCATGAACTGACTAGTTTCTCTTACGCAGTAAACCTTGGATTACCCATCGATCTAATGCCATATGGTAAATTGAGGATGCACATATATACCACATCAACATAGCTGCTACTTTGATTTCCGTGATTTGAATATGTTTTCCTTGTAGTATTGTAGCTCCTTAATGCTTTCTCTAATGTCATCCATCGCCCTGTGGTTCTTCTCCTTCCTTGGAGCATGTTTCCTTTCTGCGGACAGTCAAACAAAACAAAGCATTAAGGAAATTAAAACTGCTATGGAGAAAATAAGTTGATTTGATCAACTTCAACTTTTTAAAACAGCTACTGAATAAGTCTACGTACATCGACGATAATTTCTTTCCTCAATTACAACGTGATTCTCTTTTTCAATTCCACAATAAAGTGTGGGAATTCAGTTGTTAAAGAAAAAAGCCAGCCAGCAGCTTGGTCAAGTGCAGAATTTGTTAATTCACGGAGGAAGATAACACAAATCACATAGGACACACCCAAAAGTGTAGAAATCAGATATTAAACTGTTGAAGCAGAGGACTACAAGTACAGCACAAGACTGAAAGCAAGGATTAACATTTTACATTTATAAATACCGGAGAGTACTTTTACCTTTGGGGAACCATCGGGAGCACAAAGCCGATATACTGCTTACATCAACTATCACATGAGAGAAAATGGCTGCCAGATGTGGCATGTACTTCTATAAAACAAAACAACACAGAAAATTGTCATTCAAAATGTGTTTCAAAACAAAATTCATAATACTAAGTATCCTATGCTCACAAGCATATTGGAAGTATATAATGCTAGCTAGCTCATAAGGATATTGGAATACTTTTCACAACATTCTTTGAGGTTACATAATTTATTTATACAATGCTGAAGGTGAAATCATTTGGCTACTATAGTGATGTCAGTTGGACAGAGGTGACCTTTGCTTGCTAGATACTAATTCAATATTACCTAAACTGAACACTTTCAACACGATAAAGTTATGTAAATATACAAAAACTCAGATGCAATTACTGATAGAAGGGACATTGAATATTGTATCAGAATACAATTTTTCATATACCAAAAGAAGATAATAAAGTTGCATATGGAAGGGGACTTAAGGAAAGTTCCTAAGTTTTATTTGAGCAATATATGCTCTATGCACAAATAACACTGCAGTGCAATTGGTATGCAGATAAGGTTCTGCAAAGTATTGCATTAACTTGAGTTCTGCAATATTAAAAAAAAAACGCTTTCCAACTTAACAGCACAGATTGTTATATTCTGATCTCGTTCTTTACCAATAAATCTAGGATAAACTAAATCGAAATCGCACACTGGCCTGCCTCACTCCAGATTTACCCAGTTCAATAAGGCCGCATAAGGACATAATAAAATCCAACGTAAAGGCATTTCAAAATTACAGCCTGACCATTTGCCAAACCATTTCACTTTTAACTGAAGGTTAAGGGTATGCTTTCGCTTACTAACCTTCAAAAATAGTAAATCCATATAGACAGAATTCCCAGCTATCAGTGGAGTGGCTGAGCCTATATACTTCCTAATAAAATCTAGCACCTGAAAATAATTGACAAAAGGAAACCTTCATTAGGAAATTTTACATTGAAAGAGAAGCATTCAGAATATGAAAACATGCATTGAACATTTGTCAGAAATGTACAATTGACCAAAAAATAGAAATACTTCCTCCGTTTCACAATGTAAGACTTTCTAGCATTTTCCACATTCATATAGGTACTAATGAATCTATATATATAATAATGTCTAGATTCATTAGCATCTATATGAATGTGGACAATACTAGAAAGTCTTACATTGTGAAACGGAGGGAGTACAAAGAAGGATTGTATGCAACAGTAACAACACAGACAGAGACACACATGCACAAAGGTAGTTCTACACACACAACTTGGTAAGGTTTCCATAGAAACTGCGATCGAGGAGAAAAAAGGTAAACATAAATGGCAAATGGTGCAGTAATATAATGTATTATTGTTTGCAAGCAACAAAATCACAACAGATATCATAAATATCGTTCACCTTACATATGTTGGCAAATACATTAACTATCAAAAGACTGAAAGAGACCTAGTTTACACATAAAGCAGCACAACAATAGAACATGATTTCACTAAAGCTATATACTACTTAAAACGTTAGTAGTGGTGGTGTCCATTTCCACACCACCCCTACCACTAACATCTGGGCCCCACAATCTACACTATTATACCACTTTTCAACAAGTCTACTATTGGCTCCCCCCAAATTTCAAAATCACCTACTTGTTCGATAAGAAAAATCATGGTATTACTTATACTAAATAAGTGCTTATTAATTGATTTAAAAAGCTAGAAATTCAATTTGTTTTCCGTTGCAACGCACAGGCTAGGCTAGTATATCAAGATGATTGTACACTGTATTCACATGTACACTGCACGTATACAGTATCCTCATTTGCAAAACTTATGATTGTAGTTGCTGTCTAACAACACAACAAAGTTCAACCTAGTCATCTACTCATGTTGATCCGCGATATGTGGTGAATAACATCATTGAACACTGGTACAGGGTGTTCGATACAACACATTGGCTAGTAGGCGCCTCTTTCTATCGAACAAAATTCTGCTCAACTATAATGGCACTTTCAGAGATTCAGATGTACTAAAAGAGAAGAGCATACTTGTTTCTCAGCATCATTCTCAGAAATGTCGCTCTGCAGTACCTTTTCCTTCAGCCCTGAATTGGTTTCATGAGTAACAGATTTTTGCTCACAAGTATATCATTTTGAGGAAGATAAGCTGTTTACCGCTAGCGCTGTGATGAACTTTGCACCATTCATTCATGTCATTTACACATTCCTTGCTCTGTCTTATAACCAAGTCAGGACCCTGCAAAGAAGTGACTAGCTATGTTTAGCAATATCTCTGGATTTGAGATACCATCACTACCCAATAAGGTAATCAGATTGCCTATGCCAGTTGTGATCAAATTGCAGTATTGGTCAACTGATATAGATTAGAAACTTGGATTACAAAGTTAAATTTGCCAAACAACATGGTTATCCAGGATTAATGGGATTAATAGAATTGGAAGAATAAGACATAGGCTTCCCCAACTTATCGGAATTTTATGGCATATCTCCTTGCATCTTTCCTATACCCTAATATTCGTAACATAACATCTTGATTCAGAATATATTTGTTTTTATTCTTAGATTTATATTGAGACATATCGAGCTAATTAGTACTAAAAACAAAATAACTCAACATTCCAATAGTCCTGATGGATTTGTAGCCTTATTTAACAGTTTTTAACATCTTTATAGACCATGAGCTTGGATAGACCAGTTTCAGTATATGCTACTACGAGCAATCATTGCCTGGTGATTAAGAGTCACATATTGCACACCCATATAAAAACAAACTGTTAAGGAGCATCTTAAATACCAATGAAACATATTATTATAAGAAACTGTTCACTTCCTAAATTCAAAAGTCAATGGTGCACTACAAGTTAGGTATTTCTGAGTGAAGAAAACTATTAATATATAGCAATCAGAATTGCAGAAACACTTAGTTTCAATAGACACCTCTATTCGTTTGGTAAGTTTACCGTCTGTTATAATACAAGCAATCTCCAGTATCCGATCTTTGGTGATATCCAAACCTAAACAATTAAAAACCAGCAGGCTCCCAATTAGCACACTGTATAGTTTTGGTTTAACGCATGTACAAATTTAACATAGAAGAGAACAATAACAAAAATGAGAGTGAAATCAAGAAACCACAGTTCAGAATGGAAGACTGAAATAACATGGAAAAGTTCCTTTTTTTTACAAATTAGGAATATCAAGTGAATCAGTAATGAGCTGTATATTGTTTAGCAACAGTACAAAGCATACAACCCACCATTATGTGTGCATGACACCAAAATTCAGATCAATTTTAGAAATGTAGTAGTATGTCTCTTTACAAAGAGTGAAAATATTTATCAGTTGTAAATCATGGCCATAATTTATTGATAGAGATATAGCATGATAAATATTTCATTGCAAACTCAAAGGCTTAATAACCACTTTGATCAATATTGTGTAGAAACCTGGAGATAACACAGTTAAGGCTTGATATATAAATAATGGAAATATAGCTCTCACGGTTGAGGAATAAATTTTATTAAGCATATTTAAAAAAAATCTAATGAACTCAAAAGAAACATACAGCTTATGAAAAGAAGACTAACCAGTCATTTCCAAGTCTATCCACACTAATGGCTTATCATAATCACTTGATGATGAAGCAAGGTTTTCTCCGTCATGGTTTACAATCATTGTGTGATTCAGCCTGATTTTATCTGCAAAGTAAAAGTATTTTTTAAATCTCATCCATTTATTTGTCACTGCAGAACAAGTTAGCATGTTAGTGCAGAGGTTATTGATCTACTGTTAGAGGATAGATTTTTATGGACTTTCGTGATTCTATCACTGACCTAGAAGATTAGATCAAGTCTCCTAACAATACGTTATTGCTTTCTGATACAGTGTATTTTGGACTTCCATAACAAAAATTGCATTGGAAGAATTGACTTCTCCTAAAGATTTAGCGCTTTAGTTTTCACTAAGCCACCCACTACACACTGAATAAGACTGCATGACTTTATTTAGAAGCTTCACAAACCGGTGAATGGAATAAAAGCCTCTGATTTTATGCTTCGACAAACAATATTTCAGGATTTAGGACTATTGATCTATGAGATCAGACATTCATGTTTCATTTTTTTTTTTCAATCCAATCTAAAACTGGCAACGTAATATCATATCTGGTTATGATGAATCGGTATCATGAGAACCAGTAGATTATTTCACTACAAAACTATAAAACATAGTGAATTCAGCATGGTGACAACAGCACATAACTTCATTGACAAAACAGGGCCATAAATCCAGCACCGAAATACACCGCCACCGTGACCACGGCATCAACAGCAGGAATTCAACATTGGTACAAACGGAGAGCAGGAATTCAATTGGACAATGCAGAGGATGGAACAGCAATAGAACGCTCTTCTTACCAGTCTCCGTGCTGCTAGTAACAGCAGCAGCTTCGGCCTTGCTGGATGTTGGTGGTTCGGCCGCTTCCTCTCTATCGTCCTCAGCATCCAGATTAAGAACGGAGAACATATTCGCAAGTTTACTCATCTTTTCCCCCAAGAAAAGAGTGACGGAGTTGTAACCTGGAGCATGCGGGTACAGTTGAGCCCCCCCCCCCCCCCCCCCCCCAGATTTGGGGGGGAAAGGGACTGCTATTAGTATTAGGGTTTAAGAGAAAGAGAAAACTTCCAGATCTAGCAGAAGAGAAAGACAAGGTTAGGGCGAATTCGAAGGGAAGGGAGAGGATGTGCGTGCGTGCGTCGTCACGGCACGGGTGCTCACCGGAGGTGGAAGCTCCCCTGGTGGCACGGATGGAAATCGGGCAGCGCAGGAGAGCGGAGTCGAGGGCGAGAAGACGCCGCGGCGGGAGCAGCAGGACGACGGCGGCACCGCTGCTCTTCGCACTCGGCAGCAGCAGGTGACGGATCGACCGGTCAGTAGTCACGACTCACGAAGGAGAAATTTGCACATAGCTATTGTGAAAAAACTGGTTTCGCTAAAATGCCAATGTTAAAATGGGCTTTAGGTGGTGATTAGATCCACTTTAGTTTATCACATCGGATATTTAGACACTAATTTAGAGTATTAAACATAGACTATTTACAAAAACTAATTGCATATTTGAGAGCTAATTCACGAGACAAATCTTTTAAAACTAATTAATCCATAATTAGCACATGTTTATTGTAGCATCACATAAGTTAATCATGAATTAATTAGGCTTAATAGATTCGTCTCGCGAATTAGTCTAGAGTTATATAATGGGTTTTGTTATTAGTCTACGTTTAATACTTCTAATTAGTCCCTGCATCCAAACAAACAGGCCCTTAATAAATTGCCACGATCAAACGGAGAGTGTTTGCTAAAATACCATCATGGACGCTATTGCTAAATCTTCTTCTTCCTCCCTCCAACGCTGGTGATTCTCCTCTGTCTTGTCGTCGTCGTCAACTCCGATGACACCTATCGCAATCGTCACCGAAGAAGAACCCTCGAGCTAGTAACAGAGATAGCACACACCCGCGAGTTTCAACAAAAAGGTTGGCTGGCTAGCTAGCAAGCATGCAGCAATGGCTAGCTCCACCACGAGTTAGGAAGAAACAAGCAAGCAGAGAGGGGCTCGATCTGATCTCTTATTTCCTCTATTGGATGCCTGCTACCGCTACTCAATGAGAATTAGTATCCACTTCTCCGGCCAATGCCTCACCCCTCATCGCCCGCGTCAACGTTGATGCCGGCGTCTGCACGGTGTGTGCCATGAGCCTCGGCCTCGGCGGCTTTTCCCACTTGTACAACTGAAGCAAGTCAAGTCAAGACACCTCGCTTGACGCTTTTCGTGGCGGCTTCTGCTCTCATCCGCACCATCGCAATCGTCGCCGAAGAAGAACCCTCAAGCTAGCAACAAAGATAGTACACACCTGCGAGTTCCAACAAGAAGGCTGGCTGGCTAGCTAGCAAGCATGCAGCAATGGCTAGCTCTATCACGAGTTAGGAAGAAACAAACAGGCAGGGAGGGGCTCGATCTGATCTCTTATTTCCTCTGTTGGATGCCTGCTACCGCTACTCAATGAGAATTAGTATCCACTTCTCCGGCCAATGCCTCACCCCTCATCGCACGCGTCAACGTTGCTGCCGGCGTCTGCACGATGTGTGCCAAGAGCCTCGACGGTTTCTCCCACTTATACAACTGAAGCAAGTCGAGACACCTCGCTTGATGCTTTTCGTGGCGGCTTCTACTCTCATCCGCACCGCGGCAGGCAACCTCTCGTGCGAAGGCGGTGCGCCGTCACGTGCGCACAAGCTCGTCATGTGCTGCCCGAAGCCCGTGGTGGCAAACGTGCCAAGACAAGAAGCTTTGGCAAACTTCACCGGTTTTCTCAAAAAAGGTTTGGTTTCAGCTATTGATTAAGTTTATTTCTTAGGATATTTAATTTATCGTGTATTAAGTAGATAGTTTGTAAGAATAATCTAGTCGATAATCTAAATTAAACTGGGCTAGTTAAGCGGAGATTAAGTTTCAAGAGGAGAGGCTATGCTACCCCTTTAATAAATGATATATGGTTGAAATATCAAGAAATTTGAATAAGAAGTGACCTTTGAATAAGATGAATGGTTAGATGTTATACCAAAAGGCAATGATATTATTTATTAAAAAACAGTGGTAATATTTTGTTTCATTCGACCGGAGAAAACAATTAATTCGTATACAAATTGAAAAGGCAGCATCAGTTCTGAATTCCGTACTCTCTGTGCTTCAGAAATACTCCAGTTTAAATTAGTTTTAAGTGTTTAACAAGTCTATTCTACCTCTGCAACGAGGAAAAAAACTAAAGCAATTTGATAACTTCTGTCCAGCTAAAATGCCTTTTACATGCCATAGTCAAAAACTAGTTAGTATAACTTGGTATGTTTCATCTCAAACTTTTGGCATCAGTCTCTCTCAGGGAGGCAAAATGCCTGTAAATTGTTCTTGGACTCTTCCCTTCAATTTCACTACCTTTGGGCAAACCTTCCCAGGACGATAAAATAGGACAGAGCAATGCAGCATCTCAAAATTTCCGGATAAGCTTATGTATGCAAGGTTACAGACTGAAGGTGAACATGACTTGTCCAAACCAAACCAGTAAGCTTCTTTGTGCATAAAATTATCTGCATAAACATTTGATATATGAGAACCATCATATTAAGAGCATTCAATCCAGTAAATAGACATACTGCAGAACACAGGACATCTAGCAACATCATACACATGTTGAATGGTCCCAAACGTAGGTGCAGTGAATTCATGTGTATTACCTGTTGCTCCAAAAGATCCAACACAGATGGCCATCTTTTTCCATGCTTTTCATGTCAGCTCCCTTATGTCCTTCAGCAGGTAGGCTATTCCTCGCACTGCCTGCCTGCCAGTGTAGCATAATCAAGCATCACCAGACCTACATAATGCACACCATCATAACACAAAGCAATCAGTGTAACACGATTTTTTTTCACGGTGAACATAATTCACAAAGCAATCAGTGTAACACGATTTTTTCATGGTGAACATAATTAAGTACCGTTGACAGCAAAGCACATTATTTTACACACAGTTTGCCAGGACTGATTCACAGAAATAGCAAAAGTTCAAATCACTTGACAATCATCATCAACCCAGGGCAGACAAAGGCAAAGCTGATTAAATGGAGCACAAGGTGGAATATAGAATGCCTGGAAAAATGTAATGAATGCACCCACATCACCCCAGTACAGTCTCCTAAACATAACATAAGATCAATGCAAAGTTAAACAAAACATCATTCAGGATCTGGTTCATGTTCAGAAGAAACAATGAAAGGTCAAGTGTTTCTTTCTGCTGTTTGAGGCCTTCTTTTAAAGCAAAACGAAAAGGTAAAAATCTATAAAAGGAAGAAACAAGCAGCCTTTGGCATGTATTTCAAGGAAAATGGTATATCATGTATTTCAAGTCACTATAGTATTTAAAAATAAATGGAAAATAATAAACTTGTGGTAACTTATGTCAGAAAACTCTATGGTTTACAATATTCAGAGTTGTTGGTCTAAGTGTCAAATGTAAAAGTGAAACATGGAAACTTCACATTTTGATACAGATCTGATCAACTCCATGTCCTCCGATAGACAAAAATGAGCAGTGACTGTGTTGCGTAAGTACATACTGCAGATAGTGCAAACCACATCACACATATATGGTATTCTTTTAAGAGGAAAATATGGTAATTTGACACGCTCACGTATTTGAGGAACTTACACTTGAAAAATAAGGAATAAAAACAACATGGAATGGGGGAGCTGAACAATTACTTCATCAGATATTTATTGTTGTGGCATGATTAATTGTGAAATGCACTATTTGAATGAGAAATCCCCATCCATATACATCAGGAAGCTAAACATCTTTAAAAGACTACGACCGTGGATATACTATAAAAATTAAACAGAGGTCTATTTGTCAAAATTGAATGACGATTCCAAAGAGGAAATTATATCATTGACTATCAGAATAATATGACATGGCTAACTACATATTTGTAGTTTCCAAGGCCTCATGCTACTCACAATATTTAGCGTGCACTACTGTCACAAATGTAACAAAAAACAATTGAATAGGCACCTTTTGAGTATCAGGCCAATTAAAATATGCCAATATGTGGCTATAGAATGATATATTACTGTATGAAACTATGAATAGCAATAAGACAGACTCACCTAGAGGATTCACCCAATAAATTTGTAGGCTCAAATCTTCCATCTTGTGTGAATAATCCATGTGCCTTTTGGTTTGTTGAATGTCCAAATGCATTAGTGTCATCAATACTGCGTAGTTTTGCTTCCAGAAGGTTGAGAGATGAGTCTAGTTTCACTATTTTCCTAGAAATGGATAGTCTATTAGTCCATAGTTTCATCAAATAGGTACAAGATGTAATTCAGAGAAGTATTTATGCCGACCTACTTTTAGTAATAAGCAAGCAAAAGCTTAGTCAAGCATTAGATTTTCTACAGCAATGGGAAAGCCATTAACTTCTCTCAAAAACAGCATGATTCATCTTTTATACTCCCTCCGTACTCGTAACGGAAGTCGTTTAGGACAATGTTTAAGTCAAACCTTGGGAATATAAATCATGAATAACTCTCAAGTTGAGTTTGAAAATGTAAAAATTATATGAATAGATTTGTCTTGAAAATACTTTCATAAAAGTATACATATATCACTTTTCAATAAATATTTTTATAGAAACAAGAAGTCAAAGTTGTGTTTTGGAGACTATGTCACTGTCCAAAACGACTTCCTTTACGAGTACAGAGGGAGTATATGCTAAATCTGTGCTAATTGCCAAATCGCCAACAATAGCTTCTCATATCCTTCTCTCATTGATTTGCAAAAAGAAAGACAGAAGTACAAATTTCAAAGTAATTAATACAAAAAATAACAACTTCTACAACACAATTTTCTCTAGTGTCGTCTACCAATTCATAAGTTTAGAGGCATAGGTTGTGAAAGCACGTTCCTCGCACTTAGCAAACAATGACAAGAGATATCCTTAATGCTCAGCATGAATTGACTTGTAAAAAATCTTAAAGAAGATTTATGCAATCCAGTTAAGCATGTCATTCTCCAATACAACACTATTATTCCACAAACATGAGAAAATCCTGAACAGGCTATTATCTAATTTTACTCCAATAGAGAACTAAATGGATTCATAAGAAATTAATAGTGCAAAAATGTGCAAGCCCTCCTAGAAAGGTATATTCCAATTCACACTTTTTTGTGATGATACTAGCCCTCGTAGAAAAAATTAGATAGGTACCATCACAAAAAAGTGCAAGCTGGAAAATACTATTGTACATTTTTGCGATGCTACCAAGCAAAAATGCCTTTCTAGAAAAATACAAGGATTGGACAATGTATCCCTTTTAGAGTCTTGCAAGTCAATAATTTTGTAAAAACCAACTCGTTTCCATAATTCCGGTGAGTTGTGAGTTCCACACGATATTGCATCAAAATAGCTTAAACCTTTTCCAATAAATTATTCAGAAACAACACATGATTCCGGTAGGAAATAATTTCCCATAATGCTATGAGATTGCGATCCTGAATCATTGAACTCTAGAGGCAATGTCTGCTTCCCTGTATTGTACACATACACTGAATTTTTTCATGTGCTGTCGTATATAATTACCCATATCTTTGCACAATTGTAACACACAAGCAGCTATAACGATATCTAGGAATACACAAAAGATTTGGGATTTTTTATTTTTTTTTTACCTGTGGAGGAGGGAAAGCTTGTCATTGCATTGCGCCGCGAACGAGTTGAGGAACTCCACCGTGTTCGCTATGAACATGTTCACCTGCAATGCGGAGAGAGAGAGAGAGAGAGATACACACACGCAGTCAGAGACGCCAAAAGACCAAAATCGTTTGCTCACCCGAAGGTGGAGCACCACCAGATGAGATCGGAGAGGGGGGGAAGGGGCGAGTGAAGGGGGGGGGGGGGGGGGGCGGACCAGGTAGATGGTCCTCTGGTCGGAGACGGCGATGGCCCTCGCGCTCTCCTCCTCCTCCTCCTCCTCGTCCTCCTCGAACCCCTCGGCCCTCGTCGCCGGTGCGGAGGGAGGCGGCGGCGGCGGCGGCGAGCGCACGGGGCTCCTCGCCGCGGCCGACTTCAGGTGGCGCAGCATGGCGGCTTCTTCTTGCTTCCGGATCGAGCCGAGCCTTGGAAGCTGGAACTTCACCTTGCGCGGCAGACAACAATCAAGAACACGGCGGCGGCGGCGGCGGCGGCGTAGAATCGCCGACGAGCGAGCAGAGCAAATCTCGTACTGTGTCTGTGTGGGATCTAACCTAAGAGCCCGTTACGAACTGCCAAAAAGGCCCATCATGGCCCATGGGCCGATGGTCACCTTGCTTTAGGCTGTGTTTCGATAGGGGTGAAAAATTTTAGCGTGTTAAATCGGATATACGGACGCACATTTGAAATATTAAACGTAGTCTAATAACAAAACAAATTACAGAATCCGCTCGTAAACCGCGAGACGAATTTATTAAGCCTAATTAATCCGTCATTAGTAAATGTTTACTGTAGCATCACATTGTCAAATTATTGAGCAATTAGGCTTAAAAAGATTCGTCTCACAAATTAGTCGCAATCTGTGTAATTAGTTATTTTTTAGCCTATATTTAATACTTCATACAGGTATTCAAACATTCGATGTGACAGGGTAAAAAAATTTAGGGTGGGATCTAAAGGCCTTACTCATTTTCTGCATAGCAATCGATGCATGGGTCCCACAAATATGATGATCCATCATGGCATCATTTCCTTTCATGGGAGATGAGGACCTCCATCTCCAACTTTTTAGGTCTGCTTTCGAATGCCGGAATCCAGACCGCTAGACAGAAGGAAAAGGGGTTGTTATACTATGGGATTTTGTCGAATGATCATGATACATACAAGGTATTAAATGATACTTCATGGGAACAGATGAAACCACATATATATCGGCCGATATCTGTTGGTATCAAGTCTCGCACCATCTAGTATCAAATCCGATACCAGGTCGATTCTTAGATATCATGCAGTACTATACCTCTACTTCTCTCTTTCTCCACTTCAATTCACCACCAAACAATTCCTCCTCAAATTTATCCCCTTCCCCCTCCTCCTCCTCTAAGAAAGTGAAGAACAAAAAAGAAAGAGAAAAAAATAGTTTGTGGTCTGTGGATGAAAGATAACACCTCCATGCCTTCACCGACCTCGCAGGCTTACTTCCATGTTGTCACTGCTGCAAGTGGTGCCGACCAGCAGTAACGCCTCCTCTCCCTCATCGTTGGCGTCGAGGCAGCACTGAATGAGGTTGTGGAGGCCACAAGTAGTGCCGATTGCCGACCAGCAGTAACGCCTCCTTTCCCTTATCGTCGGCATTGAGGCGGCGCCGAATGAGTTTTGTGGAGGCCGTAAGTGGTGCCAACTAGTAGTAACGCCTCCTCTTCCTCATCATCAATGTCGAGGTAGTGCCGAACGAGGTTGTGGAGGAAAGGGAAGGGAAAAGGGCGAGGTTGTGGAGTAAGGGGAAGGGAGAGAGCATACACCGGTAGCGGTGCCGCGCACTCTTCATCTCACCTCCTTCCTCAAACCATATGAGTTTCTTTTTTTTTTACAAAAGAATGGTGTTGTGCGGGGTGTGGGCTAAGCATATCCCATTCCGAGCTAGGTGGATAGCATTTTCGTTATTGTTTGGATATGCTTAGTAGAAGAGGACTTTTAGATATAGGATTTCAGGAGAGAGATAGAAACCATAAAAGTTTCCCATGAGGTATAGGCCTCCTTTGTATCGAAGGATTTTAACTTTAAAAGCCATATGGATTTTGTTTCATATGTCTCATTCCAAACGAAAATAAGAATGAGCTCATAGCTCATGTTTTGTTTTTCTTTTGAGAAGTCCCATGCACTCTTTTCCTTTCTCTCTCTTACCCAAACAAACTTCTTTCAAGATTCCATGTTGACACTAGTTATAGTAGTCTTTTGTGTTTGGCATCCAATTTGACAAGAGCATGATATTCATCAATTCTTAGGTTCCAAAAGAAGCCCTCAACCTCATGTTAATTAAATATCCTCCAAAAATATCATGAATTAATTCATTCCATAGTAATATTATAGGAATTTCAAATGCCCATTCCTTTGTTGTAAAGGAGCACCTAGAAAACTTTTCTATGGGATTTCAATCCTTCAAAAACTATTTTTCTTTTGTTCCAAAGGAACCCTTGGACTAAGTTCGTATATACCTTTAGGAGTTAGCTACTCCCTCTTTTTCTTAGCATACATTTTTTGAACTGTTAAATGATGAACTTTTGGCAAAAATCTTCGATACAGAAGTTTATTTAAAAATCAAATATTATTTAAGTTTATAATAGCTGATACTTAATTAATCATACATTAATGACCCATCTCAATTTGCGTGCAGCTAAAAAGATGAGCCAGAACCCACGTTAGAGCAGGTACAATAGCAGGCTATAAGCCAACTATAAACATATTTTAAAGAAATAAAGGAAGAGAGAGAGGAGCAGCGGGCTACAGATCTGTAGCCAGCTGCAGCACGGACTCCAAGACGTAATGTGTGTATGACAGGTGGGACCGGGTATTAATAGTACAGTAAGCAACTATTGTATGAATTGGCTATTACATTAGCTATAAATGATTTGGAGTTAGTAGTTGGCTATACTATTAAACTGCTCTTAGTAAAGATTGATACCTATGCTCTACACTAAAAGTTAGGCCTACGAAGGCTTAAATCCCATTTGAAATGTACATACAAGGCCAACGTTTAGTGTGCAGTGTTTGCCATGCTTTTGTGCTTGAGGTTATCCATTTGTTAGAAATAAATTTTTTAAGATAAGTTCTTAGGAGGTCTAAATAAAAAAAAATATTCATATGTGGCGGTAGGTGCACAAATGGAAGAGCAACCCCATATCACAAGACTAAAATAAGGTAACAACAATTTATTCTCGATTTTTTGGTGCCACACGGTATACCCCTTTAGCTTGGGGTTGTTATAGTTATGACAGGTTGCCCTTGCCATCAGTGGTGGTATGCAATCATCCCAAATCTTACGAAGAGTTAACCTCTAGAACTAACAAACATCCTTAAAAAACAAATTTTGCTATAGAACATTCAAAGTTTGTGTAGTTTGCTGATAGATATCGTAAAAACATCCTACGGTTGGAGGACACACTCAAAATTTGGTATTTTGTTATAGAATACTTTCGGCCAATTAAAGAGAGAAAGTCTTTAAAATATAAGCTTAGCTTCTACCATATAGTTGGAGTGAAAATTTGAAAATTATGCAACTCTAAATCTTCCATCACCCAAAGTACATTGCTAGCATACATCATATTCCATCACCAAAGTCAGGTTAGAAGCTTTTGGCTCGAAGGACATTCTCGTCTTTTTGAATAATCTCTATCCAATTAGGCTGAATGGGTCCTCTAGCAAATTATTAGCTTTTTACAGTGTTCTCCAATTGTTATACATTTTTCGATATCTATCAACAAATTACACAAACTTTGAGTATCCTATAGCAAAAATTATCAAAAAAAAAAGTACAAACAAGCATTGATTTTCTCATAACTCCGCATATTTAGCTTTATTGAAAAAAAAAAGACAAAGAACCTTCAAAACTTTATAAAATATATTATGAACACTACTACTTTATTGAATCATCTCCAAGAAAAGAGTATAAGCTTTACAAGAATATATCCTATTTATGTGAAGTACTAAGATCTTTACCTAACCAAAAGAATAATCATGTACACGATTTTGAGGCAGCTCAGACTGAAAACACTCAACAATGCTAACATCACATGAAGCCTCTTATTACTATACAGGAAAAAGAACTGCACCAGTTTGATCTACCCTGCAAAAAATCAATACAATCAGTCTACCAATTGTCAACAAACATAGTTAAAACATAACGTCTGCAAAGGAAGGAAGGAAGGATTACAGGACGACCTTGTTCTATCTAAATAAAATGGTAATAAGCTCTCCCCCTATATGGACTAGAACACTTCAAAGTTGCCTCACCTTAAAATGTATCAAGATTTAGGGGAACATCTTCGTCAGGCTTCGCTTTTGGTTGAGTTTCCTTGCCAATTAGTTTCAGAGGAACATCTAGTTCAGGGGGGCTCTGCACATATAGTTATTTAGATAATCAGTGATGCACTAAACAAACTCTCTTTGTCCAAATGTCTTCATGCTCGAAACATTCAAAGTACCATGCAACGTATGAGTGGCCAATTGATGTCTTGAAAAAAGGGATGTTGCTTGATGTCATTTGCACCAGCATTCGAACCTATACGATTTGAAGGATCTCTCTGAAGTAACCCATGGATTAATTGCTTTGCTGCAAGACTAACCTGGAGAATCATAGTGATATTAATAAATGGGAACAAATGAAAACTAAAATACAATAACAAAGTGTAAGATAGGCATAAACATTTTCTTATCTAACACATTCTAACACATACCCTTAACATGATATCTTACAGGCTTGCTGGAAAGGTTGTAAATTGGACTCAACCTTTGTAGTTGTAAATTGAATACAATATGCAAAAATTATTGGTCTGCATGAGAGGAAACTTCACTGGCCAGTTGCCTAAAAAGGTTCTTACCGGAATGCTACTGGGAAATGTAAGGTCTTTGTGCAGTATGTTATAAAATGTCTTTTTCCTGTTCTTTCCTCGGAAAGGTGTACGCCCATACAGCATCTCATACAATAGAATTCCTATAGCATGGGAATTGATGTTAGCTGGATGTCATCTTATTATTAGTATAATGCATATCAAACAATAGAATAATGTCATATCAAACAAGTTCTCATGGTTAGGTACTTAGGTGTACCTGAAAACACATATCTAGTACTTACACATCTTATAATTATCTAGAGAGACTAGGGATGTATTGGTGTGGTAAATACATATACAGATCTCATAAATAAACACATACGGAGGGCAGTGTACCTACGGGTGCTTCTAGGCATTTGACATGTAAGCGGCATGGTTCAATTAACACATGGAGAATTTGGATAGGCTGGAGTCAGCACATAAACCCACATGTTCTAATCATAGCACCTACCGGTACCTTTTACATGGAGGTCACTTCCATGGAAGGGCTAGGCATGAGAGGATTTTTAGAAGGGATATTACACATTCAATTTTATGTTTGTTTTGATCCCTGTTATCTAGTTAAACTGACTAACCTACTGAATGTGATGTAAATAAAAAAAAAAGTGTGATATAGATCAGTTATAGCAGGCAAAAGTTTGCTGCGGTGCAACTTGTGACATGAGTTTTGTTTAGTTATGCATAGTAGTGTACCACAAAACAATTAACTTAACCACTAATTATTTAGTCAAAGTGGTAATATGGACTATTCTCTGTTGGAAACCCATGTTCAAAATCTTGTTTGAATGGCACATGGATTATTATGAATAATTTGATGAGATTTTAGTTGAACCTCAAACATCTTTTAGGTGATTGTTATAAGCCTATACCAACTACCAAGAAGATTGAATAAATAAAACTAACTCTTTTAATCCATTCTGTGCAATTCTTATAATCAACTAGTTCATAAGATGACCCAAAAAAAATATTAGGTTATTGCTTACCGAGAGCCCACCAATCGATTGCACTTGTATGCCCTGCACCCGTTATAACCTCCTAAAACAATACAAAAGTTAGACAACAATCATGCTACTTGCTGAGAAAGAATCAAAGACCAACATTGACAACAAGTGGTTTCGTAAGGTGAACTGAAAAATGAAAAGCACACATGTAAAATTAACTAAAAGATAAAAAAGGCTACACCTGGGTCTTTTGATAATGCAGATCAAGTTGAAATTAAAACAATTACTCCAACAATAAGCATAAAGAAAACACAAGGATCATTCTTACTGGAGCTATGTACTCTTCAGTACCAACAAATGAATTTGATGGAGTGGAAGGTTCTGAGACAAATGTTGGGGGGAGAAATTCTTGTGACCTTCTTCGTTTTAATGATGTGGAATTTTTTATCACCTGCAGGAGATTTAACCAACATCAGAGCAATATCAAGTGTTTTAAGTGCGATAGTTTCTTATGAACAACAAAAAGATGGAAACCACCAATAAGTACTCAATATAAACATGTTCTTGACACCATTACTGACTTTGAATAATATGCAAGTGGAAAACTCAAAGCTCATTACTCAGGAATGAAGCATATTTTTGTTTTAAAGTTTGCGATCACACATTCTGTTAGCATACAGAGTATAAATGACCAAAAAAATGAAGGTAAATGGAATTAACAAATGTTCTACAAAAAGTTCAGCAAGCCTGAAAGTTTATTCCCTCAACTTACGTGGGGTTTTGAAGTCGTCAAAAATGAAAGATCAAAATCAGTCAGTACAATGTGCCCATCTGCTTGGAGCAAAATGTTTTCTGGCTTCAGATCACGGTATATAATACCTACAGCAGGAATAACGCATGCAGATTAGCAATCTTTGATCTCATAATAAGTCCAATGGCAAATCAGTATCTTTAAAGAAATACAAATAGATCGCCAATTTTTAACAGTATACATTATTAATACTAGGTTTCACTCAATGAATCTGTTCAACAGATAGGAGCACTAAATTATGTAAACACATCTATACCTAGGCAATGAAGGTACTCGAGACCAATTACAACCTCTGCAGCATAAAACCTACAGAACGGATCAAAATAATGTTATATAATAAAAGAGAGAGTAGGTGAGTCGAATGATATAGTTAACATAAGATGATAAGGATTCATGGCAAGAATCTCAATTATCTTATTTTTATATTTCTTTACTCCTTTAAATGTTCCTTGTGGGGTGGTGGTGAGTCTGCCTCACATAACTAGTCAAAAGAGAAGACTGAAAAGAATGGATATCGAAGACTTCTGGTGGGTGTTTGAGAAAAAAGACTACTGGTAGTATTCTGTTACACTTCTTTCTTCTTCTTTTTTTTGTCATACATGTAGTTCTTGAATCCTACACTACATGTATGTGACAAAATTATTTACTAGAAACAATTTCATTCTATTGAGCCTCAGAAACAGTATATCACAACAACTGAACTCAACAGCTGTTTGCAAATAATCATTCACAAGTTAGCAAAAGCTTCAAACATTGTCCATGCAAACCCAGCATAATTTATTAAGAAAAAAGCAACTTTATCATCATTATGGGAAAACTACATACTTGGATAGTTTCTACAACAGAACATAATTGTTTGTATCAAATTTGGGGGAAGGAATAATCTGGCTGGCAGATCCAAGTTCAATCAAGTAGTTCATATTTACTTGTTTGTCTGCCCATGGGGTTTACATGCCAGTAAAAGCAATGCAGTAGTTCCCCAAATCAGTTTCCACAGTTTTATTTATCATAAGCTAGTAAAATAGATTAAAAAATGTAATAATATGTAAGATGTAAGTACTTTTGATGACACATCTTTAGGTGGCCAAACCTATTACAGGAACAAATATTATTTGTAAAAAAAAAAACTATATTCCATACTTGGGAAATTATGTAAGAGATACACTTCAAGAATGAAAGAAAAGGTAAATTTTGAAAACATCATGATTTTCAAATAGTGGTATGTACCAACTGACCCAGATGCAGGGAATTGGAACAGATACCTTGCACATTCTTCCCTGAAAATTTTCATGGGTTGCCTATCAAGCACTGCAAAGAGTTCTCCTCCCGGACAAAAGTCTGTTATGAGACAAACATGTGTTGGCGTCTGAAAATAGACAACATTAGTAAAGAACCTTGTGGTTTTTAAATTAGCTGGATAATGAAAAACTAGTATGGAAGTTAATAGAAAAAGTACTCTCTGATGTTTGTGAAATGATGAACACCTTACAGAAGCCATATTTAACTGAAACTATGTGTAATTATTTTATTTGACTAGCAATACAAAATATCTGGGATAAAGCATTGGTCATAACAATGTCAGTCTAACCTGAAATGAAGTATACAATGTTGGGAGAAATGGATGATCCAATAGTGCGTATATTTCTCTTTCAATACAAGCTCGATGTACCTGCAAGAGAGAGGGAGTTGGAGTAATTCTTGCACCTTATCATACTAGCAACAGCAGGAAAAAGGTTGATCACATCCAGCATGGGTGGAAATACAATAACAACATAACAGCATGCTCATGTTCATCAATTAAATTACCTTGTTGCGGTTCAACATCACTGACTTGTCCATGGCCTTCATTGCAAATAATTCACCACTTCCTTGTAGCTCAACCAAGTGCACACTGAATTCAAAAACAAAGAGATGGTATAGAGATACTTAAACAGGGTGGTATAGAGGCACTATAACCTAGACATGCACCATACAGAAAAGAATAAGGGAGCCTAAGAAATATACTCTATCCAATTAGAAAAAACCTAACATTAATATTATACTAGTTGTATCCAGTCCTGCTAACTTGTAGCCACATAAAAGAATATTTCTGGTTTGTCCTGTTAAGGCCATTAAAGAATTTCAAGATCCCGTCGAACCACTTAGTGTCATGGTAGTGACTATTTTTACTAAAAAAACATTTTAATTAATCCATACTAGACAAAACTATGACTGACATTACCAGTTTTTTATGATGCAGTCAAAGTAAACATTTTGTTTCTGACAGCATGCTTTCAGAAGATATAACAACCATCTATCAGTTAACAAAAAGACATAGTATAGAAGATTGTTCAGGACATCTTAGTACCTGCCAGTGTCACCACAGCCGAGAGGTTTTACAGGCTTGAAGTGTTTCAAACCAATCTTCTCCCCTACATTTGTAGCCTGCATGCCAAATAATAATAAAAAAATTATGGTTTCATAGAATTGAATTTGGGAGTTTCAGTTAATATGTTTCCCATTCAATTTTAGGATGCACATTATCATATTTTTAAAAATCAGAGACTATTAAGAGCTTAGGGTGCTACCAGCGTCCAGCCATTTAGTACAATCCAGGGGTACACATTTGCTACTTTGGAACATGTGTGATTACAGTCGTTACTTTGCAGGGATTCATGTACTAATTCACTGGAACATGTTTATAGTCATGCGGACAGCACGCTCAAACTAACTTGGGTGCTGGTTAGCGCTTTTGACGGACCATATATAATATAATGCATAAACTTTTTTCTTGAATATGCAAGAGAGTTGCGTATCATTTCATTGAGAAGAAGAGAAAACGGAGGAACGGGGAGGGAAACCCCTCCCCTCACCAAGACCCCACAGGCCTAGGCCTTAACAAACTCAAAACCTGAGACTGACCTCATCCCGGCAGAGCTAGCGATCTATCCATATAATGCATAAAATGTCTAAAGCGTTTGCACGTTGAGCATCTTTCTGGATGATCTGTACATGTAAAAAAATCGCAAAAACATAAACTACATGATCTATCGTGAAACTAATATTATACACAGAGTGCAAGCGTACATATCCAGTTATGAGATACACACTACACATCCTCGTTATTCACATCTAGATTTACTAGGTGGCAAAACATCGCAAATAATGAGACCATGTACACTTTCAATAAGCTTAGTTATGAACTAAGTTACTGCCTGAAAATGGGTGAAATGCAGCATCATACATAATATGTGCTCTCAATTACCTCCATCATGTTCTACAGTAGTCCTACTTTCAGCATAATAGTAACAAACATATAGGCGCTGGACAACACACCATCATCCCTTTTCTGCCTTGCTTTCTATTTAACAAATATTAATGCATTCTTGCCAGGAAGTCTGGTTAAAAAGGATAACATGAGACACTATTGGCGTCAACCTCCAAGTTCACTTACTCAGCTAGTCAGAGGAATTCTTTTGCTAGAAGCCTAGCATTATATATTATAGAGTATTATCTAATTTGGTACAGTTTGACTCATTGCTGCTGCAGTAATAGAATTTGTGCACCAAACAACAAAATTAACGTACCTTTTCTATAGCTATCCAAGAAGGGTTATTCCGTTTGTGAGGTTTTGGAGAAACACGCATTGAGTGAATTGCCCACAAATCCTCTGGTCTCTGAGACAAAGATAGATTGTGTTATGCCCCAACATAACAGAGAAAAGTTAAATAAAATACTTCTCTAACTACAATATTCATATAAGGTACATTACCATTTTTTCTCTTTTATAATTTAGATATTAGTTGTTTACAGTGTGCTGCACAATGGCCAAGTGCAAACAGATGCGAGGAGCAAACCAAAACAATCATTTAAGTGTGAACGTCAGCGTGCGTTCACACGGTTTGAAGTTCTATATCTCTGTTGAAAAATTTTATTTAGGGCCGCAAGCCATCGTATCAATTTTCACATTAGTCACTTATAAAATGTTTCTAAGGTTGCTACTAGGACCTGGTGGTTATTGTGCTCCTGTTGGTATTTATTAAATATTTCATCACTAAGATTGAATGAGGTTTCCATTTCGCCAAATAATCTTCAGTTCTTTATGAAGATTGATGATGGTACAAATTATTTGTCACCATTAAGGATTTAATCCATTATTGCATAGTCTAGAATGGGCCCATACTATTTTTCATGTCTTGTTTTGAACTGAGCAATTATTGTTGGTTCTACATTTTTTTTTTGACGCAAAGTTGGTTCTACATTTTCACATTGCTGACAACTTCCATCAAGAACTAACTACTAATAAAGTGAAACTACAAAAAGCAGATGTACCTTACCAAGTTGGCATCAGGAAGCTCCCTGACTGCATCATCCACATTCTCTGCTGTAGCTTTGACCTAATTGGACACCGTATGAAAACGAATTAGCATATTTCAAATCTTAAAGCAATGCTACAACCTACAAGTCTGCTCGGCGTTTCCAAGTTTCAGTATATGTGAATCTGAAGCAACAATAATATACAGGGAATTATTATACAATTTACTGGTATACTGAAGTATGAAACTAAGCCATCCAAAAACACAACATGTTATGGACCTGAACCAACTAAACAGTATCCAACTGATTGAGACGTAACCAAATCAAATGCTATCCAACTGATTGACCCAGTCTCTAGATTCATCTCATCTTATTCCTAAATTAAAATATTATACACCAATTTATATTTGAGATCATCGAAATGGAAATTAATACAGTAAGCTGGCCTACCAATTTGGCACTCTGTATCTCAGTATTCTCTGAAAGGCGGTTCCTGAGGGGTTCAACATGATCACTTCCATCAAGTTGCACACCGATGAAGTATTGAAGCTCCCCCTGCACTCACAGATGTGCAATCACTACCATGTAGTAACCATAGCCACCACTAGTTAAAAATTGCAAGCTCCAAAACACATAGGAGTAGCATTTGGCACAGATTTTTCAGATACCTTCTGGTCGCGCATAGGTTGAAGGTGGAACAAGTTCCAGAACTTCTTCCCTGATCACACAACAATCCAAAATCAGACAAAATCGTCAGAGCTGCTACATCATCCAACAGTACTACTGTATATCATCTAAAATCTCAATATCTATCCAGTTCAAGAGAGGGCTTCGTGTCCAGAATTCGCAGCAGTACCGCTCTTGGTGTAGTTGATTAGCTGGACCGTGATCTCCTTCTGCTCCCTGATGGCCTCCCTGATCTTGTCCACCGTGCCCTGGTCGGTCTCCGGCCCTTGAAGGAATCTGCCACAATCAGCAAAGACCACATCTACTTCATCCACCGTTCAGGAATCCAAATGCGGAGGAGAGGAAACAATAATAAATTCACCAAGCAACAATGCCATGGAACAGAAGCACAAACGTCGAGAGTTACATAGCACGACCGCCGACCAGCCATGGCGGCGCGTGCGCGCGACACTAGGAGCCCACACCACCATAGGGGGCACGGTCGCGGGGATAACCTCCGCCGCTGCCGGCGCGCGCGCGCGACGGGAGGATCTGATGTAGCCGCGGCAAGAAGGGGTGGCTGCGGCGGCGGATCGCCGTCGGGGCTAGGCTTACGCAGCCGCGGAGGGCGGCGGCGACGGCGACGGCGACGGCGACGGTGGTGGGCAAAGCCGCTCCGCCGTTTGCGATTGGGCTGGGCTTGGGCTTGGGCCTTGGGATATGGGCCTAGTCTGACCCAAGATCAGATATCACGAGTACCGTGTTTGGTGGGCCCAGGAGACGGTTGGTGATTAGGTCCCCAAGTCCAATTTTCTGTCACATGTTGCCTGCCTTTGTAGTGTGATTTTTAGTTGCACTGTCTAACTTCAGTCACTATACTACTAAATATTTTTAAACCCTTTTTGTTTTTTATTTAGGCGATAAGTTTAGAAATGCTATAGAATTTTCTTAAATTTCACTAAAGAGAAAAATAACATTTTTCACGAAAGGTAATGTGCTTTTTTTTTAATCAGCACAATCTCTAGGGTGGAACTTTTTAGAGTAATTTTTATTTAGAGAATTATGCTATCGTATTGCAAAAGAGTTTTGGCCCCGCTTAAACTTTTGAATTATCCATAATCCTCACGTTAAGATATCTATAATAAAAAACATATGCCATACTCCCTCCGTCCCCTATATATACTTACACTGTTTAACCATTCATCTTATTCAAAAATTTTTAGAATTATTCTTTATTTTATTTGTGACTTACTTTATTATCCAAAATACTTTAAACATAACTTTTTATTTTTTTATTTGCACAAATTTTTTTAATAAGATGAGTGGTTAAACAGTGCAAGCAAAATGTTAAAATCCCTTATATTAGGGACAAAGGGACATTAAGTTTATCTACTCATGCTTAAAAAAATGCACATTGATGAAAACCAATTTACACCATCAACCAAACATAGGCGGCCGAACATCAAGTTTTTTCTTTATCCTAACCACGACAATTAGGTTGTGTGTGCTTGGCTCAAAGGGATGGGAATTAATCCTTCGCACACACAATACGTAACGACTCGTTATCATATGATTAATTAAATATTAACTAAAATTTTAAAAAATAATTAATATAATTTTTTTAACCACTTTTCTATAGATATATATATATTTTTTTAAAAAAAGATATGTAAATATATTATAAATATATATTATGGATTCTAATCCCTCGGGATGACGATAATAACACTTTATCATTGGTTCACTTAACAAACAACAAAAAGATGTGCAAGGTGGTTTTGAACTCCTGACCTGCAATTCCTTCCCAGGATCTCTTCCCGCGTGTACTCCGTCAGCTCCAGGAAGCTATCCGACGCAAAGATCTGCACAACCCCCACACCATTCTGTCAGCCACCAGCACACGCAACACGCCGGCGACCGCCGAGAAGAAGAGAATGAAACTGCCGGCGACGGCGGACGCGAAGTGGCTGCTTACGATGGGGTTGTCCGGGATCCTGGGGTCGGTGATGACGAAGTTCTTCTCGATGCGCTCCAGCGTGGTGGCCAGGTCGATCCCCTGCCGGATGTCCTTCTCCCGCTCCGCCCGCTCCCAGCTGTCCGTCCTCTCCACCACCTCCGGCGCCGGCGGTGGCGCCGGCGCCGGCTCCTCCACCACCGCCGGCGTTTCCCTGCTCCCCACCGAGCTCCTCTTCCCGATCTTGAACCTGCACAGAACACAACTCCGGGTGTCACCGCTACTCTGGCAATCGACCGAACAGGTGGTGGGCGGGTTGCGAGAGCGCGAGCTGTTCGTCTGTCTGACCCCATGAGGGAGGAGCGGCCGGACTTGCGGCCGCTGGCCAGCCGGCTCAGGCGGGACTCCTCCTTCTTCAGGTCCCAGAGCGGCGACTTGAAGGACCCGGCTCCTCCTCCTCCTCCGCCGCCGCCGGAGGGAGTGCCGGGTGCCACGGCCGGCGACATGGCGGCCATCTTGTCCGCGTCGCTCATCTTGGGCGGCGTCAGCAGCGCCGCGTCGGCCGGCGCGCGCGCCCCGCGCGGCTGCTTCACCGTCTGCACCACCTCCGTCATCGACGACATCGCCTTGTCCTTCTGCCGCTCTGCGCTCCACGCACGCCAATGGCGACATTGTTCATAAGAGAAGAGAAACATCGAGGAAAACAATAGAGGATTCCGCCGCGGCAGCGGCGGCGATGCTCACCGTCGTAGCGGATGAGCGACACCGGCAACTCGTTCGGCCGCATCCGCTTGTCGCTGAGCCCCTCCGTGTACTTGCTCACCTCCACCTGCATCCTGTTCGTTTACACCCCCGAATCAGAATCGCAGCCAAGAACTCGAATGCAAAGCTCATCTCATCTCATCAATGGCGACGAACGACTAGTGCTTTCGCTTACCCGATGAACTTGATGACCTTGCCGTTGTCGTCGCGGATGGGGGTGACGGTGAGGAGGTTCCAGAACGGGGCGCCGTCCTTGCGGTAGTTGAGCAGGCGGCCGCAGAAGCTGCAGCCGTGCTTAACGGCGTCGCGGATCTTGGCCACCTCGGCGGCGTCGGTGTCGGGGCCCTGGAGGAAGCGGCAGTTGCGCCCGACCACCTCCCTGGGGGAGTAGCCGGTCATGGTGAAGAACCCCTCGCTGGCGTAGATGATGGGGCAGTCCGGGCGCGTCGCGTCGGACACGACGAACGTCTGCTGCAGGCTCGACAGCGCGTCCTTGAGCTCCTGCGACACCCGCGGCAGCGAGTCGTGCGACGCGCGCCCGACGCCGCCGTCCACCGACGACTTGCCGCTCCCCGTGCCGCCGCTGTCGCGCCCCGCCGTCGCCGGCGCCGCCACCGGACGCCACGCCTGCTGCTGCTGGTGGTGACCGCCCTTGCTTCCGCTAGGCGCATCCTCGGCGACGATCTCCAAGCCGGCGGCGGTGGCCGAGGTGGGGAACGCCATCCACTTCTCCACCGCGTCCACAATCTCCTTCGAGCTGCTGCTGCCCGCCATGGACGCCGACGAGATTGCCCTCGGCTATCTATCAGCGAAGGTGTAGCAATCTTGGCCGCGCAACCATCGATTCTTGCTGCAAACAACACCAAAAAAATAATAATAATCAGAAAATTGATACATTACACTCACATCCACCCAAAAAAGGAACAAATTAATCATCACAAAACCATGCAACCAACCCTTGCTCCAACAAATCTAGGACACCACGAAAAAGGCAAAGATACCTAAACAGAAGGATTCTTATGCTTATCTAGGGAGTACTATAAAAAAACCCATCCATTTTTTTCACTGTTCAAGTTCAGAAATGTAAAGAACAGCAACCTGACAGAAGAATGGTACACCAATAAAAACACCCCTCTCTCTCTCTCTTCACTGTTCCATTACCCTATCCACTTCCTTATCTGGGCTACTGGTCTACCACTTCTTCCAACTCAACGAGAAGCCACATAAAAAAAGGGAAGTAATACTACAGGTGAAAAAGTAGAGAAGAAGAAGACGAGAGAGAGACAAATTAATCAGCAACCTCTCTTCAGGCAGTGAGCGAGTGATCGATCGATTCAGATTCAGGCAGCAGACAGCAGAGTACTCAGGTCACTAGCAAGGCAGATAGCCAGATAGGCTTCGATACCAATCCAATCAGTCAGGTGGTGCCGGGGAGACGAGGGAAGAAGAAGAAGAGGAGGAAGCAAGTAGGCGACAGAAAGAATGGCGGGCGTAGCAGCAGCGGCGGCAGGTGAGGATAATGCAATCCGCGAGCCCGTGAGCGATCGAGCGACTCACGGTCGTCTCGCCGGGATTCTGTGGCCGCGGCGCGGCCACCTCGCCCCCCGGCCGGTGACGGCATCTCCGCGGCCCTCTCCCAGAAATTATTGCTCGCGGGGGGTGGTGGTGGTGGTGGTGGTGGTGGTGAGAGGGGTGACGGCGACGGGCGGCGACGACGATCTTTTTGGGGCGGTCCTGCGGCCACGCGGGTGAGCACGACGGTGGCGTCGCTGTCGGCGCGCGGGTGGCTCCGACTGATTGAGATACTGTGAGTCCGTAGCAAATACTTCCTCTCTTTCAAAATATTTGACACCGTTAACTTTTTAACACATGTTTGACTGTTCGTTTTATTAAAAAAAATTATGAAATATGTAAAACTATATATGTACATGAAAGTATATTTAAAAATGAATCAAATGATATGAAAAAAATAAATAATTACTTAAATTTTTTAGATAAGACGAATTGTCAAAATATGTATTAAAAAGTCAACGGTATCAGATATTTTGACACGGAGAGAGTAGCGTTTACATGTCAGTGATTCAAAAGTGAGAGGATCTCAATCCGGCTCCGACTGCCGGAGGTGGGTGGAGAAGGGGAAAAATTTGATAGCCTGAAGAGAGGGCTTAACCGAAATCAACGCGTCGCAGGTGTGGGAGAAGATGACTGGGAGATGACGTAGTACGGGGCGACAGGGAACAATCTGGTGGTACCCCGTACCGTCGCTGGATGAAAGCTGCACACGTTGGTGTAATTTTTCTTTTTGTTTTTTTTATCGCAACTTGCTGGTACAAGTTCGATCTCCAGGACAAACTATATCATACAAATTTCATTAGGATTGGAGTCAAACAAACACTCACTTGGTCTAACGAGTGTAAACTGGAACAAGCACTACTTTAAAAAAGGTCAACCACTAACGGCCAGCGCAAATTGCTTTTTCTTTTATAGCGAAAAACAATTTTAGGTTGTGGAAGAGACCCGTTAGCAAAAATATTTTTTAAGCAAAATAATTCACCACATCCGAGGCCCGTCAAATCTCCCGGTTGAAATGGGCCCAGTTGTGCAACTAAAGATGCATACCACAACCGGGATGCCTAGTGTGGGATGTGGGATTTGAACTCAAGATCTCTCACCTCAATACTCACATGTGTTAACATCCCACCTACCCCACACATCTGACTTGGATAGATATGCTTCCTTCTTAAACTAACCCTGAAAGCATGTTTAGTCCGGGTTAGTAACACCAACTCATTCTAAAAATTGATCTTTAGTCCGGGTTGGTGACTAAAGATCCTCCATCTTTAGTCTGGGATAGTAACACCAACCGGGACTAAAAATCATAAAGTGTCGTTGGGCTTTTGAACCGGGGCTAAAGATATTCTTTAGTCATGGTTCCTATTCAAACCAAGATAAATGTGATTTTTGCCATCCGAGCAAAAATCAGTTCTCCAGTTGTACGTCACTGAGGCCGCTAGTTCTGGATCAAGCTGCCTCGTCCCCTATGTCATTGCCATAATCAAGCCCTACCACAGCTCCCCCTGCCGCCACCTTGCCCATTGCCACCGCCGGTCGCTGGCCGCCACCGCCACCCTTCTCGTCAAATCGAGTGAAGGAGAGGTGAGGAAAGTATGGATTGAGAGGAGAGGTGTGAGAGTTGAGGATTAAAAGAGGGAGAACTGAGGGAGGGGAAAAGAGACTTTATCTCATGATTTGGTTCAAAAGCGTCTTTTTATGCCTTTTACGAGTTTTAGGTGTGTTCCTTAGACCTCACTTGGAAAATTTGATTTTTACAAGTGAGGTCTTAAGAGAACCGCACCCCCACAAATAAAAATCTATTTTTTTGAAGGGGCTAGGATTTTAGGGCCTCTCCTTATTTTTACAAGCATGACTTTTTAGTCCTCCAATGAAAATAAAACCCAAGTGTCATGAAAAATCATCTTTTAGTAGTGTAGAAACACGTACACAGACTGAACTTGAGTACGAACAAGCTGAGGTATTACACTCCCCATCCCCCTTGCCTCCAACCCCTTCACAGGCTGACGCTCTTAGTAGCTTATCACTAATCGGCAGACGGATACCCAATGGGCCAACATGTACACACACCATTCCTGTGCAACGAAGCAACTACCTAGGATATTCCCTTGGTTCTATGGTGATGCATTGTGTCCCCTCCACAGATCAACATGTATGCACACCCATGTAGCATCGGTTGAAGCTCTGGTACCACCTATAATTTCCTAGCCTCCAATAATTGTATTAGGTCAACTTCACATGTTGAGTGGGCTCATTTTCACATAGCACCGACTTACACTTCCATCGCTGCTTAGTGTAAAAAGAGTTGATTCAGAAGTAATGTGGTTGGAGTGAAATGGGTGTGTAAGCTAGCCTAAACCAATTAAACTTCCAATGCAGGACTATTCCCACCAAACGAACAGTTGGGACTAATGGGTCTAAATTGGAACTAGAATACGCACACAGGCCAAACCTGATTGTTGAAATGCGAGGGTATTACTGCTACTTTGTGGCATGATTGTGTACATTGGTTAGACCATTGGATGTCTTGATATTTGTTCTCGGAATCCCAACTTATCGTGTGCTTTATTCCTATCTGCAATTTAATTAGATCACTTTTATATATCATTCTTGCTTGTTCTTTGACTGTGGGTAAATAGGCAATAATAAGGTTAATTTCTTTCGGCAAGATTAACAACATTATGAATGGATATATCAATTGCTAAAGTGCAACACAACATCTTGTTTAGTTGTTATTGGATTGTTAACATTTTCTTCACAAAATTATAGTTATCTCCCCTCATCAGAAGATTAGGCCACCACAAGTTGCATAACTCTCCTCTCTTCCTCATCTCCGGTGGCTAACCCTTGCCTGATCTATTGTCTTTGTCCCCACCTCCTAACCACTTAGACAAGTTTCTCCTCTGTGACCAAAATCGACAAACCAACCTTCTCCTCTCCCGCGGTCACCTCCTATATTGCAGGGATTTCAAGCCATACAGCGTCAGCCTAACCCAAATTAACCCTCTTTCCGCCTCTACTCTTAACCTTGATGACCTATGGGGTGTTTGGATCCAGGGACTAAACTTTAGTCCCTATCATATCGGATGAATTTGGAGTATTAAATATAGACTACTTATAAAACTAATTACATAAATGAGAGCTAATTCGCGTGATAAATTTTTTAAGTCTAATTAATCTATAATTAGTGCATGTTTACTATAGCATCACATAGGCTAATCATGGATTAATTAGGCTCAATAGATTCGTCTCGCGAATTAGTCCAAGGTTATAGAATGGGTTTTATTAATAGTCTACGTTTAATATTTCTAATTAGCGTTCAAACATCCGATGTGATAGGGACTAAAAAGTTTTAGTCCCATCTAAACAGGGTCCTAATTCAGCATGCTCTTCGGAGTAAGTCATTGCCAATATCGCATCGCCACTAGAGGAAATCATGCACCGTTGTCGCTAGAAGAAGCCGCAGGTGAGTTCTACCATCAACGTATATCCCGCATCTCCCTCTCGCATGGCTGGAGGTTGAAAATGGCACCCTGACTGTCAGGGAGCAAAGCCGATAGCAAAAAATGATCTAATAATTACCCTTTTTTCTTCGAAAGAGAAGTTAATGATTAGTTTTTAATGAATGAAAAGAGAAGTTCATGATTAGTTTTGAATGAATCGATTCTAGTTTTGTAGATACCATAATGTTGTACACTTGCAAGATGTGGTACCAGTCGTTGTACATGATGGACTTGTTTTTGGGAGATCTTGCGATCAGACTCTTCTATGGACCATTCGTTTAGTGCAACTAAACGACACTTAAGATAGATACAGTAGTGGGGGTACAATGTTCAAAGAAAGCCGTGTATCTTGGAGCTGTGCTCCTTGATAGCATCACGTACGTGCTCACTGTCAAGCCTTAATTTGTATACTAGAAAACTGTCTGTAAATTTGAGAATATCTCCTTTCAGACTTTGCTGCAGACAGAGAACTTGTCGGGGGAATGATTTCCCTTGTTAATGCATGGACAGGCCAACATAATGACCTAATTAGCTAGAGCCAAATTGAGAATGAACAAATCTATAATCTAGAGTCTAGATAAGCATAAAAGCATATACATGTTGTCCTATGAAAATATAAAACATCCCATGATAAAACTTGCAATTTCGTATTGTTGTGCAAATCAAATTAAATTTAGATGATTGGTAGAAAAATTAGGGGACTGGAAAGTATAAACAAAGTGATTTCATTGCAAATATTGAATTACTTTTATTACCTTTATTGATGGTGAGCATGGAAAATTTTTCGCAAGAATTTTACTTGAAATAGATTGTTTTCACTACAATTTTGGTGAAATTTCTCGCGTTTTAAAGGAATCATAATTATTATATTTTTCCTCAGCTGGGTAATTAACTTTAATGATAAGTTTTTATGAAATTATTGATTTTAAGTCTGCATTTTTTAACCATGTAAAATATGGACACCTATGATTGCAACGATGATATGGACATGCTTTTTGGCAGTTTTGTCACTCACAGACTCTTTTTGCAGACCATTCGTTAAATACTAATTATTATGGCACTTAGAACAGACACAATGGAGAGCACTGTTCAGTGACAGCGGCTTATACTGGACTGGAGCATTACTCCTTGAGCATTGATCTCGTGCTCGTTTGCATGCCTCAAGAATTTGAAAATTATCTCCTTTAAATAGGTCCCTGACTGATAAATTGTTGGACAATAATTTTCTTGTCCGACCTGTTCATGAGAAACCTGCTCCCAAAAAAAACATTATTTCAATGAAAATAGAAAAAAAAAGGTATTGGGTTTCAAAAAAAGGGCAGAACTATATAGCACCATGTTGTCCATTTGGTATTGAAAGTCCATATTTTCAAGTTGAAAGACAGACATTCCGTGTTGAAAGTCGAACTACCTGAGCATCAATTTTGGTGATTTGTGCAAGTTTATGATTTTGAAGAAACTGCAAGATAGATTTGATCAGTTGAATGTTTCCATGAATACATATAAGAATTTTCAAAAGTTCCAAAATGGTCTTCGGATGTCCTAAGCTTAGCCTTAATTATCGACATGATTGAAGAGATAATGCGATGTAGAAAGATGTCTGATTCTTGAAACAGTAGGTTCTTTTGTCTGAAGACCATGACAAACTGACTTAACACCTAGAAATCCAATCAAATCATCTAGCATTGGATACGAAGGTTACTCAAAAGATTGAGTGGATCCACCACGATGGTCATTGATGAAACCTACGTAGATAAATGCTTGTCCAAATGAGTGCCTTCCATGAATTCAGATCCTTTGCAAAATAGGTCCTCCAACAGAAAAACTAGATTTGGATTCTTAGCAAAAATTAGTTCCACATCGTTGTAGTTCGCGGCTTTTGCTGTATATATATAAAAAAAATCGCTTTACAATTCTTTTTTAAACACAATATAGACGCATGTGTGTTTATATAAATGTGCGAGCACTTACCCTATAAATAATTAGCACCCATACCAAGTGAATTTGATCCTAAGTGGTTAGGTTCTAGCACAAGGAACCTAACTAATTTAAAAACGCTCATTTCACAAATCATGATACACTTTAAGACCATTATTAGACGATATTACCAAATCTATTATATGTAGCATGTTGACATAGTCTTCATCCGATGTGGCGTTTACGTAGAATCACACATAGAAAAAAAAAATTAAATAAGACCTACATGTCATTGATAATTTTTTTTAAAATAATATATGGCCCACATGTCAACCATATTGTGGGGGCCCATATGTCATCTTCTCTCTTCCTCCTTATCTGTGTCTTTCTCCTATTCCATCTTCCCCCTTTCTTCCCTTGACTGGCTGGCTCTCTCCCACCCCCACTTCTCCACAGTAACGAGGATGCATCGGCAACCTCGATCTCTTCGGGCCTGTTTACACCCAAATTTGGCATCTAGGATTAAAATAGGGAAATTGCCAAAGTTTGGACGATCTACCGGTTTTTCTTCTTAGAGGGCCGGTCGGACCGCCGTGTTTTGGCCGGTCAAACCGCTGCCATGTGGCCGGTCTGACCGGCAAAGTCCGAGTAAGACTCTGTTTTCATCGGGTCTTGGGTTTCCTTGCTCGAGAAGGCATGTTTCGTGTTTCCATCTGTTTCTAGCCCGAGTTGGACATGGAGAAGGGTCTGTAGAGGGCAAGACCAACCCCTGTATAAGGGACAAGGCCGGTTCAATTGTAATCTCTCACATCTATCAATCAATCGAATCGTTCTTTTACTTTTGCTTCTAGTTGTAGTTTAGTTTGTCCATCTTTGTTGATTTGCGCTGTAAATCGTCCGCCGCCGCTGCGAGAGTGCGACACCTCTTTGTAGGTTTGTCCTGAAAACCTTCCGTTTTGCCCACGAGACGGGTAGTTATCTATCGTTCTATCTAGATCGGCTCCACTAGCCGGTTTAGTTTATCAAAACCCATCTTGATTTAGCTTTTGCTAGATTGAGGTGGTTGGCGACTCTAGGATCACCCCAAAGCTTTAGGTGCTGTGTTCATGCTTGTCAACTTGTCACATAAAGTTGCCAACAGGGGGGCCATCAGTGAGCTCGGGTGCTCCAAGTTCCGTGGCTCCTGGCAGAGAGACAGAGGCATACGACGGAGGAAGGGAGGCAGTGGCCGACAAAACCTAGACGCCTCTGTCACTAACCTCTACCTCTGAGCTCCGTGGCTCTTAGCGAAGAGATCGAGGCACACATAGAGAAAGGGAGGCTGTGGCCGGTGAACCCCATCGATCTCCTTCTATCGTTGACCTTCGCCTTTGTCTATAGCTCCGTATCGAAGCGGCATACATCGGGGGATGGCACTTCGTATGATGCACTCCCGATCCCGACGCTCCTCTGGCTCTCCACCGCTGCTCCCGCAGGCCATGGACCAATGGGCAAGGAGCAGCACGACACGACGACCATCGGTAGGGGAGATGAAAACATGTATGATGCGTTGCGGCATGGAGAAGCTTGGGGTCGTCTGGCAGCGGGGGTGCATATCTGGTCAACGTGGTTAAGGTCATGGGCAATGTGGTGGAGCTCCGTCACCAGTGCGCCCTAGACCTCTTCTTCCCCTCCCGCGGCCAAGTTCTCTCTCCCTACCACCTCGACTCCGCTGTCCTAGGTACCTTCTTCTGGCCGCCCCCCACCATCGCTCTCTCCCCACAAGCTGCCCTTGGCTCGACTTGTCGTTCATCTTGAGAAAAGAGCACCGGTAGAGATGAAAAAAAAAGAGGGTAATGATATCCCACTGAAATGTGGATCCATTGTATTTTTTCTTTTTTATTTTTAGTTTCGGTGCCACGTGTCCTATACTCAATCGGTTTGACCAGGGTTAACGTGCCACGTCAGTGAAACCACTATAAATACTGCCGTGGGAGTTACTTTGCATAGTTTCAGTAATAGGAGGCGGTTGCGGGGTAGGAATCATTTTTGACCTACAGTTGGGGCAGTTAAGTTGGACTTTTTCCAAGTTAAATCACAAGCCCATCACAAGCTCATCACGGTTCCCACGTGATGGGCCTTAGGTGTAGCTCGGTCCGGTGGTCAAGAATTGGCCCATTACATAAATCCCTTCTCCTTTTATTGTTTTTCTTTCACTAATTAAGGCGGTGAGGTCGGGCTGGTTTATTATAATGCGGAGAGATAATGTGGTCATGGTTAATCAGAGTACCCCCAAAGTGAACGGAGAGACGCAACAAAAGAAAAGGGTGTTACGGTACATCGAGATCTTCCGATTTCGATAGTAAATTTATCTGTACTTCTTTAGGTTTGTTTTGTGGACGCTCCTTACCTACTGAACACCGATGACAGTTACTGTTAATGATTTTCATTTCTGGTGACTGGTGAGATAAATTCAGTCATGATAGTTGCGAAAATACTCAGCACCGCGCGTTTGATCGTACGCTGAAAAATCGGTCGCCGCGCGCGCCGTACGATCGAGCCACGTGGATTGGACGGCTATCCATCAGGCTGTGACGTTGCTGTTAGCCAAAGCAAATACTCAAATCTCTCATTTCTTAAAAAGATTTTTTCTCGTAAACTATTTATCTAATCTACGATCTGATTGCACCACTAAATTCGTTACAATTAAATTTTTACAATAAGACCACACATGATTATATTTCGATAAAAAAATATTTTTGCTTTTTTATTGATTTTTTTAGAATGTTGCATATGCTTCTTTTGATGTTTCAACCAGTAGTTTTACGTTGTTTCAGGTAGTGTACTCGTGATGTTTCGCTATGTACGGATCAAATGTTGCAGTGGATTTTGATATTATGGAACGCGTCGTTGCAATAAATCACCCACATATTTTGGAAACTCTCTATTAAGGGAATTTGGTTTATTTTTTGTTCAACAAAAAATATTTCACCTAGTGTACTTACAATATTTCACTATATATAGATCTAATGTTGCAGTGAACTGAAATACTCCATTGCAAAAAAAAACCCACATATTTTAGAAACCCCCTATTAAGAGAATTCGGTTTATTTTTTTTCCACCGAAAAATATTTCACCTAGTGTACTTATAATATTTCACTATGTATGGATCAAATGTTGCAGTGAACTGAAACATTCTTTTGTTGCAGTGAACTGAAACATTTTTTCGTATTTACTGAAACATTATTTTTATATAAGGTAAAACAACACCTGATTTAAACGAGTGAAACATTTTTGATCTACTTAGTGAAACAATTCCGATATACCTGGTGGAACATCGTGTAATATTTAAAAATAATTCAATAATAAGCTAAATTTTTTTTCCGTCCGAATATATCCATGTGTGGTCTTGTTTTGAAGATTTAATTACAACAAATTTAATGGTGTAATCGGATAATGATTTGGATAAGTAATTTAAGAGAAAAATCAGTTTAAAATAGTTTTGCACGTAAATCCGGTGCTGATATCATGCTGACGTTAGCGCCTGATTTTTCTCCAACCAATCGGGCATCCGAGCGGTGGACTCATCCTGATAGTCGATACTGAATTTGTTGCCGAATACTCAACTGTGTTTTTACAGGAAGCGCGGTGAACAAATTAAAAATTAGCTTCTACTACAAGGGTGCACATGACTGGGAAAGTGTTTTCATTCTCTGAAACAAATTAAAAATTAGCTTCTACTACAAGGGTGTACATGACTGGGATGTTTTCATTCTCTGAAACGACATTCTCTGGTTTCTCTGTTTCTCTGATGGCATCTAAATAGTTATAGAAAAATAAAAAAAATAATCATGTCATCTAAATAGTTATCATTATCTTTTAAAATAACAAGATAGATTAAGGCCGTGTTCGTTAGTCCAACAAGGGAGCGATTAAGATTAATATTTTCGTGGCACGCTTTTCAAATTGCTAAACGGTGCTTTCATAAAAAACTTTTTATATGAAAGTTGCTCTAAAATATCATATTAATCTTTTTTTTTCAAGTTTATAATAATTAAAACTTAATCAATCATACGTTAATACCGCTTCGTTTTGCGTAAAAAACTTAATCTTCATCTTCAGGAGAAAAGAACACCACCTAATATGAGATATATCATTTGACTTCTAAAAGTTACTCCCTCCATTCTATAATATAAGGCACAACCACTTTTT
Organism: Oryza meridionalis; assembly: GCA_000338895.3. Classification (NCBI taxonomy): domain Eukaryota; kingdom Viridiplantae; phylum Streptophyta; class Magnoliopsida; order Poales; family Poaceae; genus Oryza; species Oryza meridionalis. The sequence goes on along the minus strand of CM002527.2, from coordinate 13,105,994 downwards.
TTAGATGTTCTATAATATAATGCATGCATACATATAGGCCATTAACTATGATCTCTTCTCCATTAAATTATTACTTTTTTAAAACCTCTACTCTCATGTTCTCTAATTCTATTGGATGCATGTATTGTATTTATTAGGATGATCCAAACTACAAGATGATAATAATTATTTTCTTGGTCTTTGGGTTAGGGGTGGTTATACCTTATATTTTGGAATGGAGGAAGTATAAAAAAATAACAAATATGATTGGGAATGTCTAGTTTCAGTTTAATATTTTCTTTTGAATGCAACTTGTACTCGAATTTTACCTCGCATTTTGTGAAGTGATATACCTTATATTAATATAACTTGTCAAAAAAAATTTCAAAACTTTTTCATAACTATTTATGTGGCAGATAAAAATCAAGCAGATGTCTACTCAAGATATGAAAAATACATCACCATGATGATTGGGAAGATGATTCAACTATATTCCATCAATTTAACTATTTCTCAATATTAGGTATGGCAATTATTCAAATATTATTTTTATATTTACCTTTTTTTCCCTTCTAAAGAGGTGGTTACTCAACAATTGACCACTTTTGCCCACGTGGTATGCCACCGTGGCTACCCAAGGTAGAAAATAGCGTGGGACCCATAAATGGTAACGACGCGCACCTCGATACCAAGGTCGTGGTCCCTTCGGGCTCATCACCTAGTGGACGGAGCAACGATGCGAATGGAGGGCATCATCCGCGGCAACGTGGACGGAGGAGGCAGCGGCCCGACTGTGGTAGTTGTGGCAGGCAAGGGCGCCATGGCGGTCCTACTTGGCCTGCGCGAGAGGTTGGCGTCATGGACAGAGAGCGGGAGGCATCATGCACCTCTAGTAGCACCAGGACCCCACCTCGCCCACACACACTACCGTCCTCGCCACACTCCTCCGCACCCACTGTCTCGATGACTTCTTCGTGCTCCGCCGATCTCACGTCATATCGGACTCCCCGATGCCGCATTCACCACCTCCACCTCATCTCGCGTTCCTGGACTGGCATGGCAATGGGAGGTCTTTTGTTTAGTTCGATGGTGTAATAGCGCTGGCAACAACGTGGTAGCATGGCTTCTATGGTATCATGGTGGCACGGCGCTTTGTGTGAGTGGTGCACCATGCAATGAGGGGTTGGACTAGGGAGGCTTGGATGGCCTCAGAGAGTTGGAGCTGAAAGGCGAGCCGACGATGAAGGAGATGACTGAGGAGGATGGTAGGGCTAGAACTTTATGCAAAAGTTGACAGTCAAATTTGGTACTTAAGGACTGTCAACAAGATCATATCATTTTAAATGTATATACTTCCACATATGTATTGTATGCAATATTGTTTTAAATTATTGACTGCACACATTCATTCTAGTAAAAATAGGACATTTAGGTATCAACAAAATGTGCTGCAACTTGCAAAATGATGTGAATAAAATTTTCACCTACACTCTTTGTCTAAAAAAACCTAATCCTATCTAGATTCAAACCAATGATTGAATTCTCTTTGGACAGAGGGAATGTATTTATAGTATTTTATAGTACTTTAAAAAGAGAGTAGCGGTGGACGGGTGACGGTGGTTCTACGTACCACCCCACTACCAACTGCCTACTTCTTTTTGAAAAAAAAATAGGTAGGGCTATAGGGCCCATATATCAACTATCCCATAGACTATCTACCTTTTATAAGAAGAAAAAAATGGGAATGCTACATACCGGAATCCCGTCCGGACGGGACCCTTGCTTATTCAAAGAGGAGCGATACCAGACCATGCACGTCCCGAGTAGCAGCAGCAGCCTGTGCAGGACACGGTGCCGCTCCAGCACCCACGCATGGCCGACATGGGCGGCGGCGCTGCGGCGCCCATGCCCGCACCGTCGACGCACTGCCCCGCGACTACGAAGTCCTCGCCGGCGGCGCCGGCGCCGACGCAGGGGAGGAGGAGCCCAGCACGGAAGCGGTGGCAGATGTGGAAGTAGAGTGCGAAGGTGCTGCCCTCGCCGCTGTCGTCGGCGCGGAGCACGTACTTGGCTAGCTCGTCGAGGCGGCGGAGGAAGCGGCCGCCGGCGACGAGCTCCGACGTGGTGTGGACGGTGGAGGATGCGGCCGTCGGCGACGAGCTGCGGCGTGGGGCGTGGATGACGGTGGACGCGGCCGCCGGCGACGAGTTCCGACGTGGCGTGGACGGTGGAGGATGTGGCCGCCGGCGACGAGCTCCGGCGTGGGACGTGGACGGTGGGACCACCGGCGACGAGCTCCGGCGTGGGACGTGGACGGTGGAACCACCGGCGACGACGCTTTGGTGCCCGGCTCCTGATATCTGGTAGGTATTGTCTGATACCTCGCAAGTATCACCTTCTACGTGGTAAGAATTGCATGATATCTGATAGGTATCATCTGATACCTCACAAGTATCACCTGATACGTGGTAGAATCGCATGATACCTGATAGTTATCACCCGATACCGGTTAGGTATCAGGACCTGATACCTCGCAAGTATCACCCTCTTCGTGGTAAAAATCACATGATACCTGATAGGTACCATCTGATACCTCACAAGTATCACCTTATACGTGGTAGAATCGCATAATACCTGATAGGTATCACCTGATTCCGGTTAGGTATCAGGACCTGATACCTCACAAGTATCACCCTCTACGTGGTAAGAATCGAGATATCATCTGATACCTCGCAAGTATCACCTGATACGTGGTAGAAACGCATGATACACCTAACCGGTATCATCCGTTCGAAAACGGGATTCCGTTGTATAGCAGCCCCCAAAAAAAGGATAATGTAGGCCAAATTGTTTACATATCAGTAATAAATATATATAAAACGATTAGGAGATAATATATAAAGAAAATGATGATAGTAACGCATTTGATAATTTTCTTTAGTTAAAATCTTGTTGCAACGCACGGACAATATGCGTATTTTTAGAAATCTTGTGAACGCACCTATTGAAAGGAAGACAGCCAGACAGGGCCATGCTATTGCAGGGTTCCAAAACCTCGTACAATACACACAATCAGCATCCAGTTGCAACTTTTTATATGAATTGTGTTAGCGAAGGCCAATACTGGGATTGCCCTTTCACACAAAGTAGTTCAGAGATCGATGAATCGACTATTCTAATTTAACATGAACCAACTTGCAACTGAGCTAATGCATCAACATTTACATTTTGTCTTGCAACTAATTAAATTTAACTAATCAATATGCAAGTTGTCTGTGAGAAGCAAGTTGCATACATATAGTAGTATATCTCCAGTCAAAAAGTAAGTGACATTTGATGATTAAATGCAGGCAAACTCTCTGTATGGATATCTATGTTGGATTTGTGAAAATGATATGTCTAGATTCTCTTAAAAAATATTCATTTCATGATATTGTGATGTACACGAATTAATGTATTTATGCCTTATGGAACTATAAAGAGCTGCATACATATCCATTTACTTCTTGGGTGAAGCAAGATTAATCCAGTGCATACACTACTGGAGAAGTGGTCTTTGGAGGGTCGGCCGATTTCCACAATAGTCCCGGTTCCAAAACGAATCGGGACTAAAGTGGCTTATTAGTCCCGGTTTATTACTTCAACGGGACGAAGGGATACATCTTTAGTCCCGGTTCGCCCCCTGACAGGGCATGTCAGACCTCTGTCGGGGGGCTTGGGATATTTAGTCCCGGTTTGTATTTATCTTTAGTCCCGGTTGGTAATATAAACCGGGACTAAAGTGATTTGAGATCTTTATATCCGGTTGGTGTTACCAACCGGGACTAAAGTTGCACAGCTTTATATACCCCTTCTTCCTCCTCCATCCCGAGCCATTGCTTCAAAATTAAGCTTTGAGAGAGGGAGGTGCTGCCAAAATTTTAAGCGAATTTTTTTCGTGGTAATATACAAATTTGAGGTTTTCAAAAGGTTAGCAACTTCATCCTACTCTTTGTTTTTCTTAGCATTTACATTTGGAGCTATTTTTTTTACATATTTTTCCCTCTAGAAAATGTGATGGAAGATGATGAGAGAGAAAGTGTGTGTAGGGAATAAAGAAGATATGCAACTTGTTTATCTAGAGTATTATAAATACTTGTTTGAATAATTACATATAATTTTGTATGAAATTATAAAACTATGCTAATTTAAAATTAAAATAAGAAAAACATATTAAATATTTGCTTATAATGTAATTAAAACATGAATAATATGTACAATGGATTTAATAATAATGATTGTATGAATAATTATATTCAATTATTGTATTATTATTTAATTACCTTGTAAATCTTGGATTTTATATATTTACGATTTATATGTATTTCATATAGATGGATCGGCAATGGATGTACGCGGATCGGCGGTTGAAAGAGTTTATTGACGGCGTGCATTATTTTTTGGGTGTGGCCAATGATAACAAGCGTAACGGTTTTATAAGCTGTCCATGCAACAAGTGCAAAAACCAGAAGGAGTATTCCACCACACGAACTATTCATGCCCACCTGTTTCAGTGGGGATTCATGCGTAGCTACAATTGTTGGACCTCGCATGGAGAGGTTGGGTTTGCAATGGAAGAAGATGAAGTAGAAGATGAGAACATTCCGGACTGGGCTCAGTATGGCGGATTTGAAGAAAACACAATGGGCGAGGCGGAGCTAGATGTTGAAGGGAATGACGGTGCTGATGAACTTGGTCAAATATTGCGGGACTTACAGAAGGACTACGAAAGTGAAAAGGAGGTGCAGAAACTGGAGCGCATGTTAGCGGACCACAGAACAGCGTTGTACCCAGGTTGCGAGAAGGGCTACAAAAAGTTGTGTACCATCCTAGAATTCTTGCAATGAAAGGCTAAAAATGGTGTGAGTGACAAGGCATTCGGTGAGTTATTGAAACTCGTAAAGAACATTCTTCCGGAGGGGAACGAATTGCCCGAAAATACGTACGAAGCTAAGAAGACAGTCTGCCCTCTAGGTCTGGAAGTACAGAAGATACACGCGTGTCCGAACGACTGTATCGTGTATCGCGGTGAGTACGAAAACCTGGAAGCATGCCCTGTTTGCAAAGCACTACGATACAAGATAAAACGAGATGATCCAAGTGAAGTTGACGGACAGTCTTTGAAGAAGAAAATTCCTGCTAAGGTGATGTGGTATTTCCCTATAATACTAAGGTTGAAGCGGTTTTTCAGGAACAAATCACATGCTAGAATGATGCGGTGGCATGCAGAAGAACGTAAACAGGATGGGATGTTGAGACACCCCGCTGACGGGTCGCAGTGGCGAAATATCGACAGAACATTTAAAGACTTCGGCGAGGATGCACGAAACGTGAGGTTCGGTTTAAGCACGGATGGAATGAATCCATTTGGCGAGATGAGCAGTGGATATAGCACCTGGCCAGTCACCATGTGCATCTACAATCTTCCCCCTTGGCTATGCATGAAGCGGAAATACATCATGATGCCGATTATTATTCAAGGCCTGAAGCAACCTGGTAACGACATTGATATGTATCTAAGACCATTGGTTGAAGATCTAAAAGTGCTGTGGAGGAAAGAGGGCGTCCCCGTGTAGGATGAGGACAAGCAGGAGCAATTTAACCTATGAGCGTTGCTATTCGTTACAATTAACGATTGGCCTGCACTTAGTAACCTATCCGGACAATCAAACAAGGGGTACAACGCTTGCACTCATTGTATGGATGAAACTGAAAGTACGTATCTGAAGCATTGTAGGAAGGTTGTGTACATGGGCCATCGTCGATTCCTTGCTGCAAACCACCCTGTACGGAAAAAAGGCAAGCACTTCGAACAGAAGGCAGACCATCGTACTAAGCCTAAACATCGCAATGGGAAAGCAGTGTTCGAAATGGTGAAGGATCTGAAAGTAGTATTTGGAAAGGGGCCTAGCAGCCAACCTATAGAGAGCAAAGATGGTCACGCGGCGATGTGGAAGAAGAACTCTATTTTTTGGGAGCTACCCTATTGGGAGGTCTTGGACGTTCGCCACGCAATCGACGTGATGCACCTCACTAAGAACCTTTGCGTAAACCTGCTGGGCTTCTTAGGTGTATATGGGAAGTCCAAAGATACACTCGAAGCACGCAATGATCTCAAGCATATGGAACAACGTGAGGGCCTTCATCCGGAACCGAATGAGAAAGGAAGCCATTACTTGAGTCCGGCGGGCTACACCCTGAGCAAGGAAGAGAAGGAGAGTATGTTTCAATGCCTAGAGAGCATCAAGGTACCGTCTGAATACTCCTCGAATGTAAAGAGAACAATAAGCACGAAGGATAAGAAGTTCACAAACCTAAAGTCTCATGACTGTCACGTGCTTATGACACAGCTGCTTCCTGTTATAATTCGTGGTATCCTTCCTGATAATGTGCGGGCAACAATAACTAAGCTTTGTGCTTTCATGAACGCAATTTCACAGAAAGTCATCGATCCAGAAAGTTTAGCCGCCCTTCAGTAGGACGTGGTGCAATGCCTTGTCAGCTTTGAGTTGATCTTTCCACCGTCATTCTTCAATATAATGACGCATCTTCTGTGCCACCTTGTAAAAGAGATCGGTATTCTCGGTCCTGTGTACCTACACAACATGTTTCCTTTCAAGAGGTACATGGGCGTTCTAAAGAAGTACGCTCGTAACCGTTCTCGTCCGGAAGCAAGCATCGCGAGGGGTATGGAACAGAGGAGGTCATTGAGTTGTGCGTAGATTTTATTGAAGACCTCAAGCCAATCGGGGTACCCGAATCAATCCATGAGGGGAGACTACGGGGAAAGGGCACACTTGGAAGGAGAGCAATTATAACTGTAGACAATGATTTATTCCGTAAAGCACATTTCACGGTTTTGCAACAATCTTCGTTGGTTGCTCCTTACATCGATGAGCACCTGGCGATTGTTCGCTCAGAAAACAGTGGCAAGTCCGATGCCTGGATTACACGCCATCATATTGATACTTTCCCCGCTTGGCTGCGAGAACACCTCCTGGGTAACGAGACGATTGACCGACAACTAGCCTTCTTGGCTAGGGGATCCTCCGGCTCGGTAACTACATTCCAAGGTTATGAAATCAATGGATACACTTTTTACACAAGAGCCCAAGACAAAAATAGCATGAACCAGAACAGTGGTGTTCGTATCGATGCCATAGGACACGATGGTCCAACTAGCACATATTACGGTGTAATCGACAACATATGGGAACTAGAGTATGGACCCCTGAAGGTCCCTCTGTTTCGGTGCCAATGGGTTAGGCTGACTGGTGGAGGCGTAATGATTGATGACAGCGGGATGACAATGGTTGACCTAAACAAGGTTGGATACTCAGATGAACCATTCGTTCTAGCCAATGATGTAACGCAAGTTTTTTACGTGAAGGACATGGATAGCAAACCAAAGAAGGGGAAAGGGCCCGATGAGCCAAGATGCCACGTTGTTCTCCCAGGCAAGAGGAAAATCGTTGGAGTCAATGAAAAGACTGACGAAAATTACGATCTGTTTGAGGGGCAACCTCCGTTTGCAGTGACGGTTGACCCGAGCATTGTACTATCAAAGGAGGACACGCCGTACTCACACAACGATCATAACGAAGGAACAATAGTGAGGAGAAAGTACGTGAGGAAGACAGTGACATAGGTTGTTTGATGGAAGATGTAAATTATTTGCATTGTATTGAAGGTCGAACAATTTGGATCAATATATTATTCTCAACTGCTTAATTTGTAATGTATTACTATTTTTCAACCATTTAAATAGGTCATATGATATTTATAAATGGTTACTTCCATTTATTTACACTTTGAATACAATTAATTCGGCAATATGTTATTTATAAATGATTATTGGTATTTATTTACACTTTGAAAACAGTTAAGTAGGCCATATCTTAATTATAAATGATAATTTCTATTTATTTACACTTTGAATAGAATTAAATTGGTCTTATGTTAATTATAAATGATTATTTCTATTTATTTATACTTTGAGACCATTTACTTAGGTATTATGTTAATTATATATGTTTATTTCTATTTATTAAAATTTTGAAAACATTTAATTCGGCCATATGTAAATTACATACGATTTTTGGTATTTATTTGGACTTTGAAACCATATAAATCGGCCATGTGCTAATTATATTGGATTTATTGGTATTTATTTTGACTTGTAAACAATTTTAAAAGGCCATAACTTGGTTTTGTGTAAACATCTTAGTCCCGGTTATCAACATTAGCCGGGACCAATATAAATTTTGGAATAGCGGGAAAATATCTTTCGTCCCGGTTCGTGGCTTCAACCGGGACTAAAGAACCGGGACTAAATATGACCGGGTATAAATATCCACTGCATCGGCTTCCCCGCGCCACACTTAGACTTTTCCCCACGATCGATCTTCTTCCTCGTGCGCCATCACCGCCCGAGATGCCGTCGCCGCTGCCTCCGCCGTCGTCGTCGTCGTGCTCGCCGCGCTCAGCCGCCCTCGCCAACGCCACCGGCAGCGTCGCCTCCCTCAAGGTGAGGGGCGCAAATCTTGCGCCTCCGATCTCGCATTCTCTCTCTCTCTCTCGATCTTGACACGCGCCGGCCGACCGGACCTCGCCGCCATCGTCGTCGCCGGCACCATCGTCCTTGGCCATCGCCGTCGCCGACTCCACCGCCGCCACCTTGCGCCGACTCTAGCGTCGGCCGCCGCCGTCGCGCGCCGACTCCACCTCCATCGCCACCACCTCGCGCCGACTCCACCTCCACCGCCGCCACCTCGCGTCGAATCCACTGCTGCCACCACATGCCGACTCCACCGCCGCCACCTCGCGCTGAATCCACCGCCGCCGCCGTCGTTGCGTGCCGACTCCACCGCCGCCAACCGCGTCGGCTTGCACAGCCGCCGCCGCACGCCGTCGACGCCGACAACGCCGCCGCCGACACCGACGCTGCCCACTGCCGCCGCCGGCACAGCTTGAACGAAAACACTAACGGTCGAACGTTTGAACGAGAACGTTTTAGCGAACGACTACGTATCAACGAGAGCAATGACTTAACGACTTAGCGACTTAGCAACTTTGACGAATGACGACTTAGCGACTTAACGAGATGGACGACTTAGCGACTTAGCGAGAACGACGTCTTAGCGACTTAGCGAGAACGACGACTTAGCGACTTAGCGACTTTCATGAACGACGACTTAGCGACTTTGACGAACGACGACTTAGCGACTTATTAACGTGATGGACGACTTAGCGACTTAGCGAGAACGACGTCTTAGCGACTTAGCGACTGAGCGACTTAGCGACTTTCACAAACGATGACTTAGCGACTTTGATGAACGACGACTTAGCGACTTAGCGAGAATGACATCTTAGCGACTTAACGACTTAACAAGAACGACGACTTAGCGAATTATACATGTATACTTGTAGGGTTTAGACGTATGACCTGTACATGTCGATGTGCATGACCTCACTGTCTTTTTTTCTTTGCACGCACAGATGGCAGACCGCGATGACGAACAAATCCTGTTAGACACGATCGCAGAGGGCAGCAATCAGTACTGGGTGGATGAGGAGGGGAACGAGGATCCCAACCAATACCTGAACGAGGAGGGCAATGATGAGGGTAACCAGGAGGCTAACCAGGAGGGGACCGAGTAGGGGACTGATAGTCAACCGTCGGCCGGACAGAAGAAGCCACGCGGGAAAAGAGGTCCCGCGAAGAAGCTGGAGGGAAGGCACATCGTTACTGAGATTGCCCCAGACGGCAAACCAGTAGCCCCGGCGGGTATAGGACGAAAATTTGTGAATCATTGTGGTTGGGTCATGAGAGACAACGTCCCCATCAGCATAGTGTACTGGCGTCGAACAAGGTCACGTGGGGATGAAGATAGCTTTCTCCCTGACACAGAGAAGGACATGTTGTGGACCACCACGCTGGAGACATTCACGATCCCTGAGGCAGATCAACCCAGATGCAGAATGGACCCTGAAGAAAATGGCAGAACTATTCCAGAGCTACAAATCAGATCTGTACAAGAGATACATCCTCAAGGGCTTGACACCTGATTTCAACGTGCAAAACAAGCTAAGGGATCACTGGGATGTGTTTGTGGCATACAAGACTGGAGCGCAAGGGCAAGCACAGATAGAAAAGAACAAAGCCAATGCAGCTAAGAAGAAATACCATCACCGGCTTGGGTCAGGCGGATATGGAAAGGCAATCCCCAAGTGAGACAAGTTGGAAGCCAACTTGATAGCAAGGGGTATCGAGCCGGCCATGGCTAATTGGCCTGAGCGATCAAGGAACTGGTTCTATGCACACGGTGGATCACTCAATCCAGGTGATGGCTCCCTCATATTCAGCGATGACATTCGAGATGCAGCACGCCGACTTGCGGATGCAATTGAAGCCTCTACGCAGGGGACTTTCCGGCCCGACAGAGAGAAGGACGGGCTCACCCTCACACTACAGAATCCTGAGCATCTAGGACGAACGCGAGGAAAATGCGTCCTTCCTTGGAAATATGGATTCAAAGAGGACATCCACATGTATAGGAGTTGGATGAGGAGCAAGAGGGATACAGAGGCTAAGATCGTTGATCTTGAGTACATCGTGTCCACCTACGAGGCAAGGATGCAAGAGGAGGTGACAAGACAGGTGGACCAACGCCTGGCCGAGCAGCGCGGAATGGAAACACAAGCGCCCGTCATGGTGAGCTCCTCGGGCAACCGCAACAGCTGCGCATCAACGGGCCAAGTTGGATCAGAGGGCATTGAGGCAGTGGCAGCTCACGAAGCTACCCACTTCCCCGTTGATGATATCACGCAGCGAACACCCTGCGATATGCATACTCCCTTCAGGAACTTGTCTATCAAGGTATGCGAGATACATCTATATAGACTGTGAAATTTGTTACATATATATGTAGATTAGTAATTAATGAACTCGATTTCTTGTGAAGGTCGTGTCGGGCATGGCCATACCCATGGACCCTTCGGGTACATACCATTGCAGGCTCATTCCACATGGATATGCGAAGGTCGAGATAGAGCTGGTGGAATGAACCTACGAGGATCTCGAGCTTGACATCCTCGGAGGAGACGGGGAGAAGAAACTTGGAGACACAGCCCACGCCATCATACTCTGGCGTAAGAAGTACATCGTGTTTCCCGGGCAATAACGGCCGCCCGTTCCTCCTTCCCCGCCGCAAGCACAGTCTCCTTCACCATCACCGGCTCGTCAGTCTCCTCTGGCTCCTTCCCCTGCACCACCACCTCCTCCGCGTGCACCAGCTGCCAAGTCTGCACCGTCGGGCCCGCGGGCAATGACTCCTCCACGTGCACCTGCTGCCAAGTCTACACTGTCAAGGTCCCGCCCATATGAACCCGCACCATCAAGGCCGAAGAAGAAAGCCAAATCTGACGAGCCACAGCTCCCCGCTCTCAAGAAAATGGCGTACGACTTGATTCCGGAGGAGCTCGATGAAGCCGTTAGAGCGGAAGTTAGGGAGCAGTTGAAGCCATGTAGTCTGGAAAAGAAGATCCCTATAGCCCTGGAGGTTCAGGATCACTTTATTAAGATGGCCGAACCGGGCAAACCGGTTGAAGTTTCTGACTATGATTGAACATTGAGGAAGGCTCTTCAAGCCAAGCCTGCAGCAGTGAAGTGCGGAAAGGAAGTCCCTCAGCTGGGGCAACAGCCACGACAAGAGGTTGAACCGTTTGTCGTAGAACCAGCACAACTAGAGATATGCAACTTCTTGAAAGAAACGAGACTGAAGATGGAGCAGTTGCTAGAGGACGCACCTATCGAAACGGCTCCGGTCATGTACACGTTTAAACTCGGTGAACCGCTAGTCACGCCTGATAAGATCAGAGAGCTACCTACACAGATGTACCGGTTCCATCAATGGTACATGGACAAATCAGTGATGGGTAGAGAGATGTTTGGAGCTATGGTGCGAAACTCAGATTATTACCAAGGAGAAGATGTTATTTGGATCCGCCACAAAGAAGTCTTCGACTTATACCACCTGAAGGCCCTCGACGTCTCTATTCTCAGCGCATGGACTTTGTAAGTACTGTTTATAGTTCAATTTTGTTCCTCCTTTGAACGTTGCTCACACACATTCCTTTTCCCTATTGTAGAATGGAGATTCAGTTGTGCCGTCAGCACAACAAATTCAATACTGGATTCATGGACCCCCGCACAGTGAACACACTGATGATACAACACTACGAGAAACAAACCGAGGACAAAATCGTCCATTTCCTGGTGCAGCAGCATTATAAGAGGTTCATACTACTTTCCTACAACACATCGTGAGTTTCTACAATCATAATTAACTTCAATTTTGTTCCTTCCTATATATATATGTATATATATGTGTATATATATATAATTGTGTGTGTATATATATATATATATATATATATATATATATATATATATATATATATATATATATATATGTATGTATGTATCATGTAATGCAAATTGCAGATTCCATTGGGTCCTTATTCTTTTCGACCTTGAGAAATCCAAAAGTTCATGTCTACGATTCAACGGATAAACCGGAGAAAACTTTCGCAAAGATTTTCGAAGTGATAGATAGGTATTGTCATATATTGCACTGTCATTATGAATAATTATACAACTGCTAGACCTCGGATAATAAATTAATCCTTCCTAACAACTCTAAATAGAGCATGGATTCGGTTCCATACATTTGTCCGCGGGATTTGGAATGAAAAACTCACCCGGATGTTCAATTTTCCGGTTAGTACATGCTCCAATATTATATTGAATCACTTCTTTGTTCTAAATCAGATATGCATATTAAATCTCTCGTTGTTTCTCTTTCAGTGTGCAAAGCAGGAAAAGGGGACTAACTTGTGTGGCTACTACGTCTGCCATTACATGCACTGCTTAGCACACCAAATCAAGACTGGCCAGGACCTTGAAGTACGTAAAATTATTCTTCCGTCAATTATTGCTTACTGGTTTCATATATATAATCCCGGTTTTTTCCAAATAACAGATGGTTTACCTGATAGATGACACCACCCACGATGATTTCATAAGGGTTGTTCAAGAACAGATAATGGGATTCATCAACAAGCAGATTCTCGATCCCATAGGAGAATTCTATTACGATGGATCGACTATTCATAAAGTCGGTCCTTCTTCTTCCGATGCCACCAAGTCGTAGTAACAGAAACAAAGATTACAAAGTCCGAAGAAATTGTAATATACATGTATATATTCATATATGCACACATGCATTTACTTTTGTGTATTTGGTTTGGTAATATATGTGTATATTTACTTACTTGCAAACTCATATTTTGTTAATATATATATGCATATGGCCTCTCATTACTTAAGTGTATAATATTTGTATATACATACATACATACATACATACATACATACATACATACATACATACATACATACATACATATATATATATATATATATATATATATATATATATATATATATATATATATATATATATATATATATATATAGTAGGCAGCACAACCAAATTAAAAAAAATAAAAGAAAAATCTTTTGTCCCGGTTGGTGTTAGATGGAGATTTACTCCCGGGTATTTGAACCGAGACTAAAGACCGTCATCTTTAGTCCCGGATTCTCGCTCCCGGTTCGCTACTCGGGAGTAAAGGGGGTTGCGAACCGGGAGAGATGAGCACTTCTCCAGTAGTGATAGTTATTAAGTGTTTGTAAAAAAAAAAACTTATTTGTGATAGCTATTTTAGATTTATCGTTCCTTTTGTGATTCTAGCTATTATTTATCCTCAATGATTTTGGATTCATTAACATCTACATATGGGACAAATTCTCTCACCAAATATAAGAGAAGTTTATATCTATATCTATACTATTTTAAATGTCAATAGTGGTCGTGGTAGTCAATCTGCCGCCACCACCCCTATATATATATTGGCCTGGCTGCATATACTATATACAGAATGACTAGATCCTCAACGGTTGCCCATATTTTTTAATAAGCCAAAACAACTTATTAGATGGAACAAATAATTTATAAATAAAACTTATCTAGACGTGTTCTTAACTATTTAAAAGCCAATATAAAAAAAACTATTTGAAAATATCTTCAAATCAACTTCAAAATTCAAATTTTAGCTTATTTTTGACTTTAGCTTATTAGGATAACTTATGAGGCTCTTAGTCTTTGTCAATTGGGTCCATTAGCATGCATATGCTAGAAAAGAAATTAAACCTAAGGTTTTTTGTTTTATTCGTCCTAATGTGCCGACCTAAAACTTTACCAATATGAGGAGGTGAAGTACTAACCACATTGGGGAGAACAAATTAACTTTTCGTAAAGGGCAAAGAAAAATAATGATTCGTGAATAATCCAAGGTCATATGAGATCTCTCTTTTTTTCCACTCATCTCCTAAAAGACACCGTGCAATCGTGCATGCTACGAAAAAGATCTAAAAGCTAGATAACACTTTGCTGCATGTATAATCCACTATATAGCAAGAAATAATTGATGTGTGGCTCTCTGCTCACTTGGAACAAAAGACGAACTCACTAACACCATAACATTGGCACAAAAAAAAAGATATATATTAATCGATCTTGTAACTTTTGTTTTGCGAAATCTAGTGCAACTACATCTGGAAATCTTCAATGGATTCCTGAGCTAGAGGGATTTAATAATTACACACCAAGCACCACTTGGATTATTGATTGAATTAGCTTTTGAATAATATGCCTTTTCTTCGATTTTGATGCAAGAGCAATACGAGGTTGATCTGACACATTGTCCATGAAAGCACACCATACACCAAAATAAAAGATAGAGTAAATTTAACAAATCCTAAGTTTAGGTTGTGTACACCCTCACAAGGTGTAGAGGCCGGGTTTAATATAATCCATTATCTAAAAAAAATAAATCCTAAGTTTTGAGGCATCGCTAAAGCAAAATCAAAATCCTAGGTATTACCTTCTTTCATGAAACTCTAGGTTTTGAAGTAAAATGTTTCAAAAACCATAGGTACAAACTTATATTATTCCTTCAGCTAATATATTTATCCATAATAACTGTAGAAAAAATGCATGAGATATTTTTTTTAGCACATATACACATTACTTGTATTTTCAATGAATGTTGGCTATCGGATTATATTGAATTTTTGCAACAGGGCAATGTGGAAGTGAAGAAGAAGGTAAAGTAGATGAGAGGGATGTGTATTTAGTCTATTATGTGAATTTATGTATAAAATATCATATATAAGGATGAAATACATATATTTTACATAAATATGGAGTTTCTTTAAACATTTTACCCCAAAGATAGGGTTACTTGAAAAAAATTGCAATTCATTGAGTTTTACAATACGGATACCCTAATTAACACCTAAGATTTTATAAAGTTTACTCATAAAAGTAAAAATAAGCACTATATCTATATGTGCGCCCTTTTTAGTGTGGGAATACTGTCGTGCACAAATCGCTTAATCGGACACACACCATCATACATGGCATAGCAAATACATATACATGTTCTCTATACCCACGCTTACAAATTACTCCCTCTGTTTCATCTGTTTCATGTTATAAGATGTTTTAACTTTGGTTAAAGTCAAACTGCTTTAAGTTTGACTAAGTTTATAGACAAACATAGTAATATTTATAATACTCAATTAGTTTCATCAAATCTACCCTATAGTTCAACAAATACTTTCACTCGTTCTTTCATTCTTTCATTCCTCACTCAAGGGCTCAGATCATCCTGGTGAAATCCAAACGGTCCAGATCGATCAGCAGCCTCCCACCTCCATCTACCGCGTGATCTCCCCCCAATCACGCGCCGCATCCCCCTCCCATCCTCTCTCTCGCGCATCGCCTAGGATAGACGCCACCGCCGTCATCGCCTCGCCTCCCTATCACGCCCACCCCCTCCCTTCCTTACTCTCGCGCCTCGCCGCCACGCCGCGCCGACGCCGTCGCCCCGCCGCCATCGTCGCCGTGCGCCATCTCCCCGCTGCCACCGTGCGTCATCTGGCGCCGGTCCCCGTCGCCTATCCTCCGCTAGGATTCATGCCGCCGCCGATGCCTTCCACGCCGTTCTGCTCCACCGATCCCCGCCGCACGAAGCCCTTCCCGTGGCCTCCATCCCCTCCTCCTCGTCATGCTGCCTTCACACATCGTCGCCGCCGCGCCGTCGCCCCTCCTCCCCCCCGCTGATCCTGCAACTTGTATGGCAAGGGGCGGAGACCTCATGTGCCCAGGACCATAGATCGGTATTGATCAGTTGCTGCTCATGCATGGTTGATGTATGTATGGTTTTAGATTGTGGTTTTGGATTTATACATTGACTTTAGGTTTTGGCAACTTGTGTTTTTTCTTGGTTGAGATGTGAGTTTAGTTTTTTGGCAACCTTGTCATTACTTACTGTCTCATGTATGAATGGGGCTGGTCATGTCAATGGTGGACATATAGAATGCTCATAGAAGAATGAAACAGGATATGTATCGTTTAATTTATCAAGCTATTTGATCCACTTTTTTTTGTGTACTGTCTTGGAATTTATGAGAACCAATATATATTATATTCCTCTCCTTGGTAATGCTAGAATTGAGCTGCTGGTGATATTTATTACCTAGCCTGAGATGCCAACAATCTCTCAGAAGCAGCGAGCATAGTGAGATTCAATTTTTAGCTCAAATGGTGCTTCAAACAGTATATATTTCTGGACTTCTGCAAATTTTTATGTGGGGTTGTTTTGTTGGCCTTGATTTTTAACCTTCCTCCTTTGTGTAAAATGATAAGTGACAGCTCCAAATGTATTGTATTTTTGTCTCCATGCCAGCTAATAATTTACCTCACCTGTTACTGAAATATATTCAGATCATAAAGTGATGATTTGGAAGGCTTTTTAGCTGATCATTCGTCTTTCCTTTTCTTTACTATAGCTTGCAAAATTTCTTTTTTTAAGGAAAAAGAAAATTTTAAGTACACTAATAAGGGAACAAATTAGCTATATATATTTTCTATTGGATGGAGTAGCAAAATTCTACATATTTTTGCATGCCATAGTAATATTTAAGATTCTGTTGATTTTTACCTATGTCTTTTTTGTTGATCGTTGTAGGGTGGGTTGAATGCATCTTCAGATTGCGGCATAGGGATATTCTCCCATGCACTTTCAGATTGGATAACTTAGTTGTAATTCAGATGAACCCCATTAATTATCCTGTGCAAATAAGATTGTTAAATGCTTGCTGTTAATGATGTCCTCGCAGCTATCAGTATGCATGATTCTAAATTTTGGTGCACTGTGAATCAGGCCTCATAGCCTCATTTGGATCTGTTGAGTTTCATAAACAAGAGGTGCTTGTGCTTGCTAGTTCACCGAACGGCTCCATCAAAGCTGCAGGGCTTGGGGGAGGCTAAAGGTATGGCTCCATCTCTTTCACTGCCGATTAAGATAAGTTTTCACCAATCTCAATGTTGCGCACAGTTGGTTTGTCCTGCTGTAGGTTTAGATTCAAGGAATAATTGGATTGCGCTTTTGTAAGGTAACCAGAGTTAGATAGTAGTTATCTTCTTTCTGAAAATGATGGCAGTGCTAGCATCAGGATACATATATTCTTCTTTTTTATGGAATGATAAATCAGAATCAGGGATACGCTGCAAAATTGATCTCCTTGCCCAAGATGACAGTGCAAAGCATTTCTTCAGAAAAGATATGCATCTGAATCATTTTACCCTTTTATACTCATGAATTTCATCTTATAGAAGATCAATAGCAGCTTGAGTTTTGAGCTGGGTGCTGGTTCTGTCGTCAAGTGCGTCGGCTCGCCTTGGTCTCCTGTAGGTGAGATATTTTGAATCTGTCAACGGCAATGCAGAAATGAAATGATAATTTGCTGCGATGGATCTATTTATTCACCGCATATTTTTTCTGAACAATTTCATTTCTACTGTGCGGAGCAAAATTTATCCAAACAGCTCTGTTTTGTTATGCATTACCAAATTAGTATAGAAAGATTAGGATGCCAAAAGCTGCAATTTCTAAGTTGAATCTAACATATATTTCATTTCTGGCAACATATAAGTTTGATCTATATATGACATATTTGTTTTTAGATTTGCAAATATAATTAATCCTCATCATGTTTTATATGTGCAGTGACCCAAGTGTACTATCTTCTTGATTTGCTTATAGAAATTTTCCTACAGAAATTGCTTATATAATTTTCCTATAGAAATCTATGTCTATTGCATCACTGATTCTTCTTTATGTTCCCTATTGCATCTGAACGTCTGATTAGTGTGCTGATAAGACTACATTAGGATTGTGGCTCATGATATGCTTGACAAAATGCCTCTAAGGTTGCTGGCGAAGTTTTCATTATGTTAATTTGTATCTCCCAGTAAGTATATATGGAGAAATGCTCATATAAGGTTGTACTTTATTATGCTTATACTCACTGCATTATGGAATCAACCAGGCTCGCCACCGCTCGCATCACCAATCCGTCTCCACCTTAGGCTGACCGGATTTCCTCCGCGCCTCCACCTCAGGGACCACACCGCCGCCGAAGCCCACCCTCGACATCGGTGCGCCGCCATCGACTCTCAAGGACAACACCAGCGATGCCTCGCGGATCTCCTCCACGCCCGCCGCCCACCGGCACTGCCCACTGGTAGGTCCTGTCGAGTTCAATAGGGTGTTTGAAATTAAAAGCAATAAGTGCTGAAGCGATATGATCCTATTGTTCAACAATGTTTGCTTCAATTGTTAATGAGTGAATTGCACTACTTGTGTAGGTTGAACTGCACTGAGTTGGATATAATTAGGCTACTAATTCCCAGAATTATATCAAGTTGTTGTTGCTTTAATGATCCATCTAGGTAATAAAAATATTATGGTGGCTTGGATTTAGAATATCACTTGTTTTCACCAAACTATAGTCCATTGTTTGGATTGCAAGAAGCATCTATTCAGCTCCCCAACAGCAGTGTACTGTATACCCTGCTGGTCTATGATGCTACATAGTGTTGTGGTAGTATGTTGTATTGTATATACATGTAGACGAATTGCTGCTTTGTTGGAGTCAACAACTGAATTGCGATCATGAATATCTTATTATGGTCATTTCTTAAATACTTGTAGTGTTATACGTGCTGATGTTACTTGCAGATCGGATTCTTCTACTTCTAACCTGTTATCTCAAAGTTGTGTCATATCTTGTGAACTGCTGGTTGTAGTCTTCCTTGTAAATCATTAAAGGACACATCAGTGCATCCTACACATATGACATATATTGTTTAATTTGGGCTTTAATGTACGAATTACCACCGTGGACCGTATTAAAATTTGTGTAGTTTTACTGGAGCTGTTTGCTTGACTTGCTAAGCATAGGTGTCAGATGTGTTGGGAAGTAACTTCAAGCTTTGTACGCAATATAATATGTATCATCCATCGGTCATGTTGATTACTAGATTATGGACTGATATATGCCATGCTTGCTAATTGATAGAGGGCCACTTGTTACTTGTGCATATAGGACAGATAATTAAACCTCTTGTGCACTGAATCAAGTGTGTATGCTTTATAATTGAGAAAATCCAATTTGTAAATGACAGAAGGGCTATCTAAATTAAAAACTACAGTACATTCAGATTGTGGACTTAAATTTGGCGCCATTAGGTTGTAAAGAACTGGATAAGTATATTTTTGAAAAAAGTGTCAAATACCCAATCTGACATTGGGAGGTTTCCTACTATGCTTTCTTCATTAATTTCTTGCATTTGCCAACAACCTCAGGAATGTCTTGCAAATTATTTGTAACCGCAACCTATTCTCAAATCTGACATATTATTTTGGCCGTTACCTGAAGATTTTCTCAATCAAATTTTTTCGGTAAACATGTATAGATCTGTCACTGAACTTAGCCTTACATTATATTACTGACTGAAATTAGTGCTTCTATTCACAATCTTCTATAAAACTTTTGAGTTTTTATTTTTGGGAGGTAAATTGCTAATAGTTCCGAATGATGATTATATATGAACTTGTCTAAACTTATTTTCTGAAAGGATCAATATTTTTTATTATATATTTCTTCAAGATTATTAATTTACTTGTCATTTGAGATTGTAACTATGATCTGCATTACATTAATAGATACATGCTTATAAATTTTTATTTTCTTTTTTTCTATATGGTTAAAAAGATAAAAAGCATCCAAATTTAATCCACAGTATACATTAGGATAGTTATTTACATGTAGGGTATATTTTATATACGTATCAAATGCTTTATTTCGGAGCTTGTTTATGCCCGTAACAAATAATGAAATAACTCTATACTTTTTTAACATATTTTTAAGCGTGTATTGCATTCGTATATTGTATAATGAAGTGGTTCTATATAATTAATTTTTGTAAAGATTTTCTGTGTCCACACAATATCATATAATTGTACTTTATATGAAATATATTTGATGTACGATATGAATTGAATTAAAGTTCATATGCATAGATTATATGAAAATATTTTTTGCAAACATGAAATTTTAAAAATTATTAAAGACAAATAGAATTGCACCGTAGCGTTTAGCACGGGCATATTACTAGTCAATCATAATTGAATATATTTTCATAATAAATTTGTCTTGGGTTAAAAATGTTACTATTTTTTTCTACAAACTTGAAGCCAAAATTAAAGCAGTTTGACTTTGACCAAAGTCAAAACGTCTTATAACTTGAAACAGAAGAGGAAATATATATCAAAGGAACCAAAGATCCTCCAAGATCAGGCGTGTGTCAGACGTGCCCATGCACTAAATGACATACAACATACATGTATATATATATGTGTACTCTTAACTTTGAAATTATTATATATGTAAACATGAGATAGAGTGTCAAGTTTAGGACAATCTATATAAATACTATAGAGAAGGGAAGTACTAGCTAGTGATCATAGAAAGCCGTCATGGTTGATCTCATGATCACATGGACTAGCACATGCTTATACAGGCTGTAGCATCTGCACCGAGATGTGTATCATGTGAGCTTAGCTCTTGAGGCTCTTGAGGCCATTCTTTTAAGTGACAGTGCAAAAGCACCACATGCATCGATCATATACGCACAGTCGCACACCAGTTCAATTATCTTGGTTAAGTTTATGTAATGCTTGTGTGAGCTTG
The DNA here is from genome assembly GCA_000338895.3 of Oryza meridionalis. Classification (NCBI taxonomy): domain Eukaryota; kingdom Viridiplantae; phylum Streptophyta; class Magnoliopsida; order Poales; family Poaceae; genus Oryza; species Oryza meridionalis. The sequence continues at coordinate 13,084,750 of CM002527.2, read as the reverse complement.
ATAAGACGTTGGGCGCGTATATATGTACAGATATCCTAATTTAGGAAAACAATGGATCAGAAAAGAGAAGATAAATGGTGTTGCCGCCTAAGCGGCTAATTAAGCCACAACATATATGTACCTAGCCTAGCTAGAGAAGGAATGGAGAATTATCAGCAAGAACATATATATAGTGTGTAAACAACAAAGGAGGGAGAAGATGTATATGTGCTGTAATGAAAATAGATGCATAACGGAGACACAAATTTTACATGGAAACCTTTGCGGGAAAAACACCACGGGCGCCAACCGGCAATGATTAGTACAGAGGAGTTGGATACAAATATATTGGGCTGTCGCACCCTCCCCGTGCGACTTTTAAGGGATATATAAAGGAGAAATATATAAATCCTAGTGGGAAAAGACTTAAGAGTCATACTAGAAAACTAATCATAATAGTCAAGTTCTATTAGGAAACTTACCAGAATATATTGCAGGCCTAAAATTCGGATCACATATTTAACATGCACACCTGTGTACACACACACACACATACATATATATATATATATATATATATATGTATATATATATATATATATATATATTAGCTCTATTATACACCCCTCTCTTAGAATAACTATTCTACACCCCCCTCCCACCTCCCGTCGCTCCTCCCCTCCCATCGCTCCTCTCTCCCTCCCGCGCCCCATCCCATCGCTCCTCTCTCTCATCCTCCCCTCCCTCCCGTCGCTCCTCCTCTCTCCCTCCCGTCTCTCCTCTCTCTCATCCTCCCCTCCCTCCCGTTGCTCCTCCCTCCGATTCCCCCCCTCCCGATCTCTCATCTTCCCTTTCTCCTTTTCTTCTTTTTTTTCTCTCCCTCCTTCTCTCTGTTTTAGAAAAATTAAAAATAAATTGGTGAATTTAAGACTTGAACCCATGATCTCATGGTTCATGGCGAGCACTTCTAACCAAATCACCATATGATGATTTGTGAACAAATCATTTATGTACCTGTAATAATCATACCTTGTTACTATGATTCGGCAGTAACATTATCCCAGAAGGATAGTAACATCATATGTTACTGCAAAAATGTATAGGTTGTTACTGTAAACTTTATAGGTTGTTACTGCACTTTTGACAGTAACAATATGACGAAATTTGCAGTAACAGACAACATGCATAGTAAAAGTGGCCCTATAGTAGTAATGTTTTTTAAATCTAGAGTATTTTAAATCTCAATCTTTAAAGAGTACTAATGTACACGTCATGTCTTATTTTTCTAACCCATTTGCATCATGGCGTTCGTAAAAAAAAAGTTCTTAACGAAACTAGAACTATCATAACTATTTTTTAACGTTGTTATTGCGAAAAGCAGACGTGTTACTACATATTGGCCATCGTATTACTACGCTGTTCCAGTGAGACGAGGACTAAAAAAGAGGTAAATCTCAATCTTTAGAGAGCAATATCTCTCACATCATATCTTATATTTCCAATCCGTTTGTACCATGAAGTTCATAAAAAAACGCTCAACGAAACTAGATCCATCATGGCTACTTTTTGACGTTGTTACTGCGATAATGTTGTCTTGTTACTGCACGATGACCGTCCTGTTACTGCACGATTCCTGCAAGACAAGAGCAGCAAAGTGGTGGGCGGGGGAGGGAGTGGTGGGCAGGTTTGATCGGCGGGAGGACGCTTTGACCGAGGTGGGAGGGGGGTCTTGGGCCCTAGGGAGGGTGAGGGAGGTGGGTTTGACCCATGGGAGGGGGGTCTAGAATAGATTATATATATATATATATATATATATATATATATATATATATATATATATATATATATATATATATATATATATATATATATATATATATATATATATATATATATATATATATATATATATATATATATATATATATATATATATATGCAGTTTAATTTGTATAGAACTGTAAACATATATGTGGCGATTGTTTTTTTTCCTAAAAAAGAAAAAGAAAGGAACAATACATCAACACTAATAAATGCATGTAACTTAAATTTATATTCAACAAAGATTATGTAAATTAAATCTCGTAAAACAATATATATAGTGGCAAATGAAACAATAGCTACACAGAAGTTATATATGTTTGGCAAGCAACTAGAAATGTTTAGCTTGAGAAACCAACATCATTCTCATAATCCTAGCTACTTATTTGGTGGATCTCGCAACCAGTATATATACCAATCGATAATTAATGGAATTTATTGACATCTTATATGCATGCCACCGTCACAAATTCACAACCCATGCACATTTCTCTAAACGAGACACCATTGACAAGTAATTTTATATGTGTGAGATCTCTTAAGATTCAATTTTTTAATGTTTTTGCTATATTGATGGTTTTTTTTTTGTAAGTCAGCAAAAAGTTCATGTCATGACAAGCATTTATTTGAATGTTGAAATATATTATGGCATCACACATGGTAAACCTTACATTCGAAAAAAATTATTTATATGACTAATCGCCTTTCATAAATATCCATATATCATATAACACAATATCCCTGCACATGGTTCCTAATAAAGTGTAATACTCCTTGAAATATAGAATGGATTCAAATCACATGCATATATACTATGCTAGCTCTGTTCTCAAAAGGATGGCGTCCTGAAATGCTGTGTCAGTCCATCATTTCATCTGCAACTAATTATAAGCCATAATGCTTATTAGCAAAAAAAATTATAGTAAAACTTTTACATATATGTTATTGACGACTTAAAAGTCAATGTTGAAAATAAATTGCGTTGAACAAACATCAAAATCAATTCTAAAATTAAGTTTTAAAAAATTTATATTTTGGTTGCAGCTAAGCTGAAGAGCAAACCATGGAGCTAACAAACACATGTATAAGGGCAATAACAATGTATATAGCAAAAGTAATCCATATAGATAGAACTCACATATATGGACTATAACTATTGTTATCTTCACAATGTATATAGATAGCAACTAGTATTAGGAGGAGAGAGTAAATAGAGATAAATAACATATTTTATTCTATATGGGCAGCCCATATGCTTATGGGTGGCTTTTGTTATTTTCTTGCTATGGACTAGTTCCACAATGTGATTAGGTGGCTGAATGGAATATTTTATTGCTTATGGACTAGTTTTAGACTACATTGTGGATGCCCTAATTAACTGGTTGCCTATTTACATTTTTCGCCTCCTAATAAGCTCGCATTTAATATTGTAGCACCCACAGATAGTCATCCGGAAAGAAGTAAACAAGAAACCAAACACACTTTGTGGGATGGTGGCAAAATGTGTATGAAACCAACGGGAGGTACATAGCTAGCACACGAATTTAGGTACCTATAACCTGCCCTCCTCATATCATGTCATATGCGAGATACCATCAAATAGAAAAATAAAATGTGTATTTGCATTTCTCGCTTACTAAGCTAGCATATTGTTAAGAGAAAACTGTGTGCCCCTGAGTTTTTACTCATCCCTTTCATGCCCTTTAGTTTTTGTTTTCAATCACCTTTATAGCCATTCCTTAGACTACATATAACAGTCAACTTAAAAAGCATAAGTCTTGTGTTGAAAGCAATTTCAACTCCAAAATTTGAAATTTGAAATTAATTTTATTTAAGTTTGATAAAATTTTAAATGATAATTTCACTTCTATATCTTCATAGAAATTTGTTCAAATTTGTTTGAGGTTGATTTTAAGTGAAATTACAAATTTTAGTTTAAGATAGAAATAATGATGATATGTGTAATTTTCCCTTTTGTAATTTCATCAAATTTTATTGCAATTCATTTAAAAATTTAAATTTTGTTGTTCAAATTTGGGGTCAATCAACTTTCTCCCTTTAATTTTTATAACTAAAGATTTTCTTCTAGATATATTATGTTCTTATCTATGAGTGAGAGACAATATAATCATTAAAAATATATAACGTTCAATTGAGATGAACTAACAAAATGAGTCTATACAGCAAAGCTCAAAAGAAAAGTTAGGGTAATGTAAGGGATAATACAAAACTCAAGAGCATGGAAGAGATAGAGCGAAAACTGCAAAGAAAAAAAAAGATTTTTTTATTTAATAATAGAGCGCCCACAGATTGTCATCTGGAAAGCAGTAAACCAGAAACCAGCCACACTTTGCGGGATGGTGGCGAAACGTGTCCTAAACCTATAGGAGGCACATCACCAGCACACAAATTAAGGTATCTATAACCTGCCCTCCTCGTACCATATCATATGCGAGATACCGCCAAATAGCTTTAGATAATACAATACACCCTCCGTCCCACAATATAAGGAATTTTGAGTTTTTTCTAGTAACGTTTGACCACTCGTCTTATTCAAATTTTTTTTGCAAATATAAAAAACGAAAAGTTGTGCTTAAAATACTGTAGATAATAAAGCAAGTCACAAATAAAATAAATAATAATTTCAAAAATTTTTGAATAAGACGAGTGGTCAAACGTTACAAGCAAAAACTCAAAATTTTTTATATTATGGGACGGAGGGAGTAGCTTAATAAAACAATGTACTTGTTGCAGAAGTCGAGGAAAATAATACTGTTGGTTCTCACAATATAGTAATGCTCTCTCTACTTAATTTATAAAGTGTGCTGTCAGGGATGACAACACCATGGCACCATCAGTCATCAGGACAGCCCACCACCTTTGCAAATACAGAGAAAACGGTACAATGACAGGCATAAACAAAGAACGGATAGCTTGCCGATGTTACCATTTAGACTTCTGACCAACTAAACTATACTTCACTAATTAAGCTCTAATAAGAAGCCCTGGCTGCTTAAACCAGCAGCAGCTACCTTAAACATCTATTTTGGAGCAATAGATCCGTCATATATATATTAATTTTCTACTACTCGATCTCTCCATTAGTCTCCAGCTATACGCATCTTCCCTAGCTTGCTAAGCTAGCTAGTCTTCTCCTTCCTTTCTCCTCCATCACCTCCTCCTCCTCTTCCTCCTCTTCTTCTTCTCAATATTTCTCTGCAAATCTTGTCGGAGAGAGAGAGAGAGATCAGCAAGGAGAGGAGGGAAATAAGCTAGAGGTAGCCGTCGATCGATTGATTGAAGATGGGGAGAGGGAAGATTGCCATTAAGAGGATCGACAACACGACGAACCGGCAGGTGACCTTCTCGAAGCGGCGCGGCGGGCTGATGAAGAAGGCCCGGGAGCTGGCCATCCTCTGCGACGCCGATGTCGGCCTCATCGTCTTCTCCTGCACCGGCCGCCTCTACGACTTCTCCAGTTCAAGGTTGGTGGTCATCGTCGTCGTCGATCCCCTTCTCTCGCAGCAATACAATATGTATATAGCTTCTACCTAGGTTATGATGTCATTCAAGCCTTCAGATTTCTGTCTATATCTCGATGTGTCCAGCTATCTAGCTGGATTTATTAAGTAAACCTCGAGACTTTACTATAGCTAGGGTTTTATTTGATTCTTTGGATGATCTTAAGGTGAAAGACTACTGATTCTTTTTTTTAAAAGAAAAAAATAAAGAAAATCGATACATCAATTTAGATCACTCCTTCTCCCATCTTAATGATCTCTATGCACTATTAATTTGATGAATTGTGTATGCTTCTATTGACTCTTTCTGTTTAGTCTGGAGCATTATTCCTGAAAGAGAAGGAGATGCTCAGTAGGAGCTGGTATGCAAGGGGCTGCCAGAATGTGAGAATATATTTCTAGAAATGGTGTATACGATTTTTCTAAGTTAAATAACTCACAAATTATCTCTAGATATATATTTATTTTGATTTATATATTAATTTACTTCGTTTCTTAGCTGAAAATTTAGGTTAATTTCCCCTAGATGCATAAAACATGTGCTATATATTGGATCGTAATGGTATAGTCTTCCTTTTTGTTAGCATGAAATCAATAATAGAGCGGTACCAAGAGTCAGGAGAGGAGCATTGTCGGTTGCTGAACCCAATGTCAGAGGCAAAGGTATGCATTCTAATATAATGGTAGCAAATTTGAGGTAAATTAAAACTTCATTTCTTGAGTTCATCTGGTTTTGCATACAGCTACAAAAGTTGTTGATTAAATTGCCGCACTTTGTCATCATAAACTCCATTTTCCCAATTCTTAACTAAAATTCCTATATATTCCAATGTCATTATTTGCAATTATCCTGACATTTCTACTTATGTATTGGCAGTTTTGGCAGCGGGAGGTTACAACATTGAGGCAGCAAGTGCAAAACTTACACCACAACAACAGGTAAAATCAAGTCCAATGTCAATGATATATTACACATACAAAACCATAGCTAATTACACACACCTCTTCTCAAGGTTTTTTTACCCAAATCTTAGCTAATTAATATATGTTGACGCATTTCCCCTGCCTGGGAAAATGCTTTTTCTAGTAGTGATGTTGACCTCACTTTCTCTCTAAATTAGTTTTTACTTGTCTGCAAACTATTTAAACGAAAACAGTGCATACTACTTTATTAGGATCAACCAATATGAAGGTGAAAATGAAATCTTTTTTAAGGCCCATGTGGAAATTCATGTTTCAAATAAAAGGTGAAAATACCTTTTAATGCATGGTTCTACGTGCTGTCAATTCTAGTCACATTCTTATATGACGTACACTGATAGGCAACTTTTGGGAGAGGAAATCTCCAACTTCACAGTTAGAGATCTGCAGCTTCTCCAGAACCAAGTTGAGATGAGCCTGCATTCCATAAGAAATAAAAAGGTATAATATTGATAATACTCTTTTCTCGACTAATAAATAAATAATCTTTTCCTAATTAAACGGTGATATATCTATTGTCTCTTTACTAGGATCAACTTTTGGCAGAGGAGATTCTAAAACTCAATGAAAAGGTTGTACTTGCATCTTCTTCTTCTTGATGAAATAGCTCATGATTTAATTGTATCAGTTCTTACATCTATACACTGTTCATGATTGAGGTAAAATTACACGAATATATATCGCTCTATACTTTTAATTGTAGGGGTCTCTTGTTCAAAAGGAGAACAGTGAACTTCGCAAGAAGTTCAACATTGCTCATCAACGCAACATAGAATTACACAAGAAGGTAAGTTTTCTATTCGATCTACTCGAAACATACAAAAATGTCATAGAATATTATTGATATATAAATACACAATTTACATCATCTAGATTAATTAATTTCAGCTTAACTGTGGAGAAAGCACGTCAAGTGAGCAAGTTACCAGAAGCTCAAAGGATCCTGGAGAATCGAGTACACCCCGTGATTCACGTGTGTGTATTGACCTTGAATCGAGTCAAAAAGAAGTTGAAGATGAATAACACATGATCAAGTGTTAAAAACAGTGAGTTTTCAAATCTTTAATTACGTAAACCGGTAAAACCTCGCTCTTGTAACTACGAGTAATATATATTTCTTCAATGTTTAATCAAAGCTGTCAGAGTTCCTTACCTTTTGCTTAAAAACGAAAATTAATAACCCATGATCAAGTCACAAAATTAGGTAACTATCTATTTGAAACGATTGATATTAAGTTTTTCTCTGATTAGCTATTTGTTTGTGTTACTAGCTAGCAATTTGTGTTAAACTAGCTATATAAATTAAGTCACAAAATACCCACAAATTAAGCTAGCTAGCCCTTCAAATTTTGTTGTTTTTCTCTGATTAGTTAATACTATGGTTTCTAGCTAGCTAGCCCTTCAAATTAGGCACTGTACGGAACTTGTTAATTTTCTACTCATCTTTACTAGTATATAAGTTATGCCACTAATTAAGTTCCTAGAGTTACTTTTCATGTTCAGAAGTTGCATGCATGCATGGCAAGTTACTTTAATTACTGTGCTCTTGTTAAAAAAAGTGTTAACTTTATTCTCAAAAAAGAAGTGTTAACTTTACAGTTACACAGATTTGTCCCTCATTAGAAGGTGCAATAAATCTGTTTGTTTGCAGACATGATGGCCAGTAACTTTTGCAGCATCACGCCTACTACAAGCGCAAGAAAAGCTACTACTGGAACAAGGGACCTTCATCATGTTTTGAAACTTAATTAGTAATATTTAAAAAAATCGTACTATACTAATCATGATGTGTAGCGTATTGCACCACTGAATTTATTACTGTAATTAACATGGTGAGTGTTAAAAAATTTTGTGATATCCATAATATATTGCAACTCTTACGTGTCATATATATCATGTTATATTGCAACTCTTACGTGTCATATATGTCATGTTATATTTAAACATTATGTGCAAAGAGATCACCCTCAACAATGTTCTATGGTATGTACATATATATTCATATATGTATATAAACAAGATGATATCCACTCCACTCCACACCTCCCTCCCCCTCCCTCACGGCCGCTACAGCATGGTGTCGTAAACTGTGTGGCTGCAAAGATAGCTGTGACGAGGCATATTTCGAGGCAATGAAAGTTGCGACTACACACTGAGGTGGCCAGATGGGCAGAGCCACAGAGGTCCGTACATTTCATCAAGCAAAAGCCAGTTTCATTTAAAAAATCCGTTTGAAGAGTAGAGAGGTGAAGAAAAGCGCATTTATAAAGTGGTGGCAAGAACTTCGGAGGTGGTTACTATCAAGGTGGAGTCTCATGAGATACCGATGCCTACTAGAGATGAAACTAAGGTGGTCCAAGACGAGAAGACCACAGTTGGAGCCAACGCAGCTCACACTACTAGAAAATACATTTTTCCCAACGTAGGGGTCTGATTATCATTTTTCATAGGCGGACATAACCCTTGAAGTCAAATGATCGCCTACAAAAATATAAATCGGGGTGAAGTTCGCTGTCCGATTTTCGCAGGCGGACCACTTAAGCGTCATTTTCGCAGGCGGAGCACTCAAACCGTGCCTGCGAAAATGGTACCTACCCCAAAAATTTCTAAGTCTTCTCTTCTCCTCCATCCCTCCCCATCACTCATTTCCCTCACTCAGGTCTCTCTCTCCCTCAAACACTTTCCCCTCCCCTCCGCCTCTCCCCTCAACGCGTGTCTGGGCGCCCCTCCCCTCAACGCGTGTCTGGGCGCCCCTCCCTCCCTCCCTCTACCGGTGGCGGCGCGGGACAGCGGCGACGACGATGGTGGCGCGGGGCGGCGACGACGACGGCTCGGCGGCGGCGGCTCCCCACCCCCCTCCCACCCAGATCCAGCCGGAGGAGGGAGGGGTGAGGCCGGCAGGGGCGGCGGCGACGACGACGGCGGCGCGGGGCGGCGACGACGACGGCTCGGCGGCAGCAGATCCCCTCCCCCCTCCCTCCCAGATCCGGCTGGAGGACGGAGGGGGGAGGCCGGCAGGGGCGGCGGCGGCGGCGGCTCCCCTCCCCCCTCCCTCCCAGATCTGGCCGGAGGAGGGAGGGGAGAGGCCGGCGGGGGCGGCGGTGGTGACGACGGCGTGGGGCAGCGGCGACGACAACGACACCCGGCGCGGCTCCGGCTGGGGAGGGCGGCGGCGGCTTTCCTCCCCCCTCCCAGATCTGGCCGGAGGAGGGAGGGGGGAGGCCAGCGGGGGCGGCGGCGGCGACGACGACGACAACGCCCGGCGCGGCTCCGGCCGGGGGTGGGCGGCGGCGTTGCCCGCAATTTTTTTTTTGCTTTTTAAACGCATTTTCGCAGGCGGGCCATTGCCCCGCATCGATTTTCACAGTCGTTGGGCTACAGGCGGTCCTCCCCTACGCTTGAAAAAATCACTTTTGGCCGCTTGCAAAAATACACATTTTCTAGTAGTGTCACCACGCTGGTCTGACCGAGCCCTCCAGGAGTCGTGTCACCTCAAGGGGCTAGTCTGACTGTGCAGAGAGGTCGGTTTGACCAGGGTCATCCACGGAGTTCGGGGGCATCATCTTCATCGGTCAAAATTGCTAGAGATCACTATATTGCCCCCGGAACAGAGCCAAAGCTAAGGTGAATGCCCGCGGACTTGACCACTACTCAAAGAGGAGGTTGCAACATCTTCGTGCTCAAGAATTGAAGAAAAAAATAGCTGAAAAGTTGAGAAACAGGATTCAATAAGTTGTGGTTGTAAAATCAAGGAGTTAGAGAGAGTTGAGTTGAGAGAAAGTTAGGGTTTCGAGTTTAGTTTGAGATTTTGGTGAGGAGTGCTATTGGTGCACTTTGTAAACACTAGTTGATGCAATAAAGTCAAGAGTTCTAATCTACATCTTCGAGTTTATCATCTACTAGTGTTTCTGGGTCCCGATGGTCTAACCGCAGGTGTGCACGTGGTCTGACCAGTGGGAAAGCGGCGGTCTGACCGCAGGTGTCTGGGCGGTCTGACCGGCGGTGAACAGGCGGTTCGACCGACTGTGACAGGGCTTCGTCATCTACTTTATTCGAGGTAAATCTTTTATTTCACAAAAGATTTTGGGTTTTTGGTTTTTCCTACCATTCACCCCCTACAGTGGCCGCCTCCAAGACAATAGTAGAGGCCTAAGCCAATGGAGATTGAGAAACCGATGATAGATCAAGACGATGATGAGGACAAAAATGGAGGTGGGTTACTGGTTATTAGTGTTGGCGGTATGGCATGAGGCCCTTCGACCAAACCTGCCGAAACCATGTGACCAGTGAGGATTCAAGCCTGAGGCGTCAAGATTAGTTGGGGCGAAGCCCCCATGTCGAAGAGTATGGAACAAAGACGGCGAAGGGCGGAGAATCGCGCGGGTACGTCACAAAGCCAAGGGCCTCTTGGGCGAAGGATGTAAGGCGAAGGGTGTATGTCGAAGGGAGATGACTTCGCCATAGCAAGTTCGGCCTCACGAAGGCCTATGAGGCCATCCAAGCCTATCAAGCCTAGGGGCCATTGGGCCAGCGATTGCCTGACGGCCCGTAAGGAGCCCAGGTACCTCAATTACACTGTATACCCATGTAAATGTCCCTTTCATAAGGGAAACCATGTAAATTCCCCTGTATAACCTAAACCCTAGTAGAAAGAACGTGTAATGAGGCTATAAATAGCCTCCTAGGGCCATGTAACAGGGGGGGATCCCAAGAAAAATTCTCAATTCAATACACTTTACTTCTTTTCCATCCACTGTTGAGTAACCACGTCTTTCGACGTATGCAGTTGTCGTTTCGACAACAGCTGGCGCCGACCGTGGGGACCTCCGAGCGAAACCACTGAGAGCGAATGCCACCGAAGAGGATCGTGAAGGAGAAGGTTACAAGGCGAAAGGAAAGCGAAGCCGGGGGAGAGATGGCCACTGAAGAGGGAGCAGAGCCTTCGGCGCCCGTCGCCGAAGATGGAGGAGCGCCGTCAGCCTCCGCACCCGCGCCACCGCTACCGCCTTCGGCTCCTGCCACCTCGCTGGGGTAGGTACCGAACACGGCTGACACGGTGAAGGCAGCTGCGGCGGCAAGGGCACTCCAAACCAGGGCAGAGATCCTTTCGACAAGCCAACTGCTGGTGCCCCAAGCCGCTCTGGCACAGCCGGTAACGGCTTCGACTGCACTCGCCGCCGCACAAGTCAATCGTGACCTTGAAACACAAGCCGAAGCAGACATGGAGGCCATGCGATAGAACATGACACGACTCCAAGACATGCTTCGACAGATGCAAGAACAGCAGCAGGCGTACGAAGCAGCGAGGCGGGCCAAGGCCGCTTTGGCTCCAATCCTCCAATATTCGGCAGGCTACGTCCCACCCCAAGTCTATCCACAAGCACCAATCCAGCCCCTTCCGCCACAAGCCACGCAAGCGCCAGTATACTTTGCCGGGTAGCCTTCGACCGCAGTGGTACATTCGGCCCCTCACGTGCAGCTACAAGCTCAGCCGGTCGCTGCCCAAGTACACCCACAGGCGCCTGGCCAAGTGTCACAAGCAATGGCAGAAGGGGCTTCGGCTCTGCAGGCGTAGCTTCAAGCTTTCCTTCAGCAGCTCAGCCAACCCCACAGCATTTCAAATACAACCCCTTCGGCCCAGCCAGAGGGGAACACAGGTCAAGGTGCGCCCAGTTGGTTGCCGTCGAATCAGCCGGGTCTGGGGGCTTCGCCTTGGAGTCAAGGACCGCAGTTCGACTTCATCAATGCTGCTCAGGCACCAACCGTTCGGCCGCAAGCACCAACAAACCAATCACCAAACCAGGCCACCAAGGCATGGCCCCAGCCAACGTTCGACCCATCCATGGCGGCTCACCAAGCATCACCAATCGGAACCGAGCAGCCGAACACCATGGCCCAACCTCACACGCAGGCCATGACCTCGCCTTTTGCCACGCCGTATCCGCAGCAAGGTGCCGTGAACAGGGCATGGGGCGAAAAGGGGCTACCACTGAGTGGGGAATCAAGATCCGTCCAATCCCACCCTAGTTCAAGTTCCCACCCGTCCCACACTATTCAGGCGAAACTGACCCAAAGGAATTCCTCTCCATCTACGAGTCCACGATCGAAGCGGCTCATGGCAACGAAAATACCAAGGCAAAGGTAATACATGTCGCTCTAGACGGCATCGCCCGTTCTTGGTACTTCAATTTACCAGCTAACAGCATTTACTCATGGGAGCAATTGCGCGATGTCTTTGTCCTTAACTTTTGAGGCACCAACGAGGAGCCGAAGACGCAGCAGCATCTACTCGGCATTCGCCAGAGGCCGGGGGAATCGATAAGGGAGTACATGCATCGCTTCTCGCAAGCCCGGTGTCAAGTACAAGACATAACTGAGGCGTCTGTCATTAACGCTGCTTCGGCCGGGCTACTCGAGGGCGAACTCACAAGAAAAATCACCAACAAAGAGCCGCAGACGCTTGAACACCTGCTTCGCATCATCGATGGGTACGCAGGGGGCGAAGAGGATTCCAAGCGATGGCAAGCAATCCGGGCTGAGTATGATAAAACCTCCGTTGCCGCTGCCCAAGCCCAAGTACAAGCTCAGGTCGCCAAACCGCCTCCCCTCGCTATTCGCTAGCCTCAGCCGGCGAACCAAGGACAACCGCTAAGGCAAGGCCAAGCTCCCATGACTTGGAGGAAATTCAGAACCGACCATGCAGGCAAGGCTGTGATGGCTGTCGAAGAAGTTCAAACCCTCCGCAAGGAGTTCGATGCCCAGCAAGCAAGCAACCATCAGCAGCCCGTTCACAAGAAGGTCCAAAATGACCTCTACTGCGCCTTCCATGGACGCTCTTCGCACACCACCGAGCAATGCCGAAACATTCGGCCGTGTAGCAGTAGGGAGCAGCTGTCGAAGCACCTCGCGAAGCCGTTCAAGAACAAGCACCCCCGGCTGAACAGCGTCAAGATGTGCAGCGCAGAGTAATCCAAGTGATTACAAGGGCCGACCCGCCAAATCAGCTGTCGAAACGGCAAAAGAAGATGCAGCTCCGAATGGTGCACAACATCACTTCGGCGGGCGATAGGGCCCCGCAATATCTAAACCAGCAAATCTCTTTCGGGCCGAAAGATGTCGAAGGAGTAATGTTCCCGCATCAAGACCCCTTGGTGTAGTCCAAGTTCGGCCGATGTCATCTTTGCCGGAGCATACGCCAAGATGGGGTTACCTACCCTAGCCCTTACCCAAGCATCGGCCCCGCTTCGTGGTTTCGGCGGAGAAGCAGTCCAAGTTCTAAGCCAAGCGCAGTTGCTGGTAGCTTTCAGCACAGGCGAAAACAGACGCGAAGAGCTAATATTGTTCGACGTTGTTGACATCCCGTACAACTACAATGCCATCTTCGGCCGAGCGACCTTGAACAAGTTCGAAGCCATCTCCCACCACAATTATCTCAAGCTCAAGATGCCTGGCCCGGCAGGAGTGATCGTGGTCAAGGGGCTTCAGCCTTTGGCTACTCCAAAGGGCGATCTGGCCATAATCAACAGAGCAGTGCATAATGTTGAGGCCGAACCACATGACCGGGCGAAGCAGGCGCCAAAGCCCGCCCCTGACGGCAACGTAATCAAGATACAGATTGATGATGCCGATCCCACAAAGCTTGTATCGCTGGGGTCGACATGGGCGAAGGAGAGGTTGAGAACATCCTAGAGGTGCTCAAGAAAAACATTGATATCTTCGCCTGGGGACCTGATGAGGTGGGAGGTGTTTCTACAGATCTCATCACGCATCACCTGGCAGTCAAGCTGGATGCCAAGCCAAGGAAACAGAAGCTATGCAAGATGTCCGCTGATCGCCAAGAAGCAGCAAAAGCCGAAGTACAAAAGTTGCTCAAGGCTGGGGTCATCAAAGAGATCGACCACCCCGAGTGGCTAGCGAATCCGATACTGCTGCGGAAATCAAATGGCAAATGACGCATGTGTGTCGATTTCACAGACCTAAATAAGGCATGTCCGAAGGACGATTTCCCCTTGCCACGGATCGACCAACTTGTGGATTCGACAGCTGGCTGTGAACTCATGAGCTTCTTGGATGCGTACTCCGGCTACCACCAGATCCTCATGAACCCGGCCGACATCTCCAAGACAGCCTTCATCACACCACTCGGCACCTTTTGCCACCTCAGGATGCCTTTCGGCCTAAGGAATGTTGGGGCAACCTTCGCCAGGCTAGTGTACAAAGTCCTTTACAAGCAGTTGGGGCGAAATGTGGAGGCTTATGTCGATGATATCGTCGTAAAAAGCCGCAAGGCTTTTGACCATGCGTCCGACCTGCAGGAGACCTTCGACAACTTACGCGCGGCGGGTATGAAACTAAATCCTGAGAAGTATGTTTTTGGCGTTCGCGCGGGCAAGTTGTTGGGTTTCCTTGTTTCTGAAAGGGGTATCGAGGTGAACCCCGAGAAAATCGATGCCATTCAGCAAATGAAGCCCCCGTCGAACGTACGCGAAATATAAAAGCTCGCAGGCCGAATTGCGGCACTCAGTCGATTCCTCTCAAAGGCAACCGAAAGAGGTTTGCCTTCTTCAAGACCCTCTGGGGCACGGGAAAGTTTACCTCGACACCCGAATGCCAAGCAGTCTTCGACGAGCTGAAGCAATATCTGCAAAGCCCGCTGTTAACGACCAAATTTGGTAATCCGGGGACCGGAGATGAGGAAGAAATCGAGAAGGACTCGAGATTGAAATCGTTTCGGAAACAGAGTAAGAATCGGCTGAGTCTAAATCGGCTACGATCAGGATCGGCTAAGTCCGAGTCAGACTAGGTGAACCGATATGGCCGATTCCGACAATACGACTCGGTATACGTCAGCAGGTCGAGTTGATATGCTTCAAGATGATTGCCATGCATGGATAGAGTCCTGAGAAGGCAATTGTATCTACTAATTAGGATATCTTATGTAATTTCCTTAGAGATATGTTTGGGCAAAAGTCTGCCGCAAAGACTCATGGTATCTTAGAGTTTGTTAGAGATAGGAGTCATGTCCGATATGGACATGTTTTGTAACCCTCGGGTATAAATAGACCCTGAGCCTTATGTAAAAAATAACACACGTTCAATACAATCTCGGCGCATCGCCACCCTTTTTTAGTTTCATTTAGTTTCGAAGAGTTCTTGCTTTCGGGTTGAGCTGCATCGGTATCGATCTTCAACAAGAGGTAAAACTTATTATGGCGGCTTGCGTTCTCGGGATTAGTGCTTCCATCTTTATGATACTCTAATCTTGTCTATATAATTCGTCAAGTTATCATATATCTTACCTAATCTTTGGTAATATCATCATCTAACCTACAATTGGCTAACATCTGTTAGTAGAAGGCGGCCGATTGGGTTAAATAGCGACGTTAGCTTGGATTATATAAGATATCTACCACTCTATGAAATATCCAGCGGCTTGATTGTCTAGATATTGTTCTTCTGTTCATACTTGATGCTGCGTTATTTGAGTTTGATTTATTAAGTCGTGCTTAGAATTTCAATCTCTAGCCTGTCTTCTGGTTGCCGATTAGGGTAGCATCGGGGTTTCAGCCGATCTTACCTGATTTAACTATAGTTATTCTATATGCTTGATTGACATGTTAAATCTGCCCTCTATGTTAAGATCTTGTTGCATTTAAGTATATTAGGCTTCTGTTTGGTATATTCTACTTGCTTTAATATTTTAATATAGAGTGGTATCAGAGTATTAGCCGACACATGCTAGATCTATCTGATCGGCTATGCTATGAATGTATATAGTTTCATTGTTAATATATATTTCGATCTAAGTGATTTATTGTCACGACCGGAAATAACCCAACGGGCGTTCCTGACGTGCGTGCATTAATCCTTGTCCCAGGAGGCAAGGTACACTAAAAGTTGATACAATTCAGAGTTTAACAAGCGGAAGCGTAAAAAGAATTATTACACGGGCAGCGAAGGCCCAACACACAAAGACAAACGAGAAACAGCGGAAGACTAGGGCGACGACCACAGGAGCTTGACGGCAGGCACGAGCTAGACACCAAAGCCTTCATCTTCCAGGAACTCCTCTTCTGGGGTTGGGAAAAATTGAACAAGACTGAGTACAACCACCGTACTCAACGAGACACACCCACGAATGCATAATAAATGCAAGGGAGTACAAGGGAGTTATAACATAAAGGGAGTAGGGTTGCAGTAAACAGCATTTAAAGACATTTTGTTGCTCAAAGCCATTTTGTAAACACGATCCTAGAACTATACAATATTATTAATCAAGGCCGTGAACCCACACGAACCTGCCTTAACCCAAGGCCTACGATGATTCAGACCGAACTGGCAACCCGACCCTGGGTCCCAGCTCGTCCCAAGCCAACCCAGGCCAACCATTCCTCATTTTAGTTGTTAAGCAGGTTTTAAGAATTAAAACACTAACTTGGGTACATTGCTCGGCTTGCCCATAACCGAGGGCGCGGCTATTCGAATAGATTAAACTCTGATCAGAGGTGTACATCTTTACCCACAAGACACGTCTTCCTCACGTGCAACCACGTGCCACATACCACCACGGTATACAGACGGAAGACGTGACATAGTTTCCGACCCATCCTAGCCATAGACAAGAGTACCGACCCAATCCCACCTACGGCCGGAACCCCCGGGACAGGCAGGCAGGACTGAGCCCCTAGCAGCAGAGCACCAACCCTGTGCCATGACATCTCGACTACCGGGCCGCAGCTCGTGTAGCCTTCATTTGCCCTGGAGAATGTCCATCGACCCCCGACTTCATCCATCTCCATCCGTGTACTTTTGTTTATAACTAGACTGAGCCACAAACTAAGCCTTACCCACTAGACATGTGGAAGTACGGTAGTGCTTTGCAACAGAGGCCCGAAGACCGGTCCTTATATGGCCGAGGTGCTACTATCAAAACCATGCACCCCGAGCCCAGCCTAAAACCATTTTGGGGGTTTTGAATAAAGGGGGAGGTGTGATTCCAATTCCACAATAAACCAACAATTCCAAAGTGTCCAGGTGATATGAATATTCCCAAAGTCTAGAGTTGTAAAACCACCTAATGTTACCTAATTAAACAGCGAAGCATCTACCTAAAATCATACTAGTGGTACCATGAGTAGAGTGTCCACTAGTTGGGGTTTTGTTTATTCTAAGGTGAACAAGGTAATAATAACAATAACAATAATAATAAGGTCATAACAAAGGTAAATAGGCATGGCTAAATAAAACAGTGATAACGCGGGAATTTAAATGAAGCGATAATGCAATAATTTAAATCAACATAATTTTGTAAATTGGGATTCAATATGATCAAGATGATGTGTCTTGCCTTGCTCGCTTTCCCAACCGACGGCTTCAACTTCCACGAAGAGCGGACCTTCCGAAGCTGCAGCGTCTACACGACCAACGGAAAAGAGAAGGCTTAAACTCTAATAAATTCCACATAACAGCAGAAACAAAGCACAAAAATGGGTTCTTGACTTCTTAAGGAAAAATTAGAGACTTGAACGGTCCAATTCCGAGTTCAAATGGCCAAGTTATGGCCATTTGAAGTTTATATGCTCTTTAAATGGATATTTGCGAATTTCTTCATTTAAATTTTAATTAAAAATCGGATTATTGCGTCAGCCGGGAGAGAGGGCGCGCGGACCGGGTCCACGGGAGTGGGGCCCACGCGTCAGCCTCACGGTCCACGGTGGACCGGGCGCACGCGGCTGACGCCGGCCGGCGCCGTGGGTCCCACGCGTCAGTCGCACCCGCGGGCGCGGGCGGCTGACGGCCGGGCCCACCTGGCAGCCGCGGGGCGCGCCCGAAGGCAGCCTCGCCGGCACGGCCGACGGGAGGCGGCGCACCCGCGCCCCGATGGTCACCGCCGGCGACCACCGGCGCGGCGGAGCGGCGCCCGAGAGAGAGGAGAGAAGAGGGAAGCGAAGCGGCGGTCTTCGGCTCACCCCGGGTCGACGGCGGCGACGGAGACGGCGACCGAAGCGGAGGAAGGCGGCGGCGCGGTTCGGGACGGCGAGGACGACGGCGCTCCGGCGGTCAGCGGGCGAAACGGAGGCGCGGACGAGGTCGACGAGGACGCGGCGAAGCCGATGGAGGCGATGCCGAAGCGGGAGGAGGTCCGGGGCGACGACGGCGGCGAACCGGAGCTTGGCGGCGACGGCGGAGAGAGAGGACGACGGCGCGGGCTCGAATCCGACGGGGAGAGAGAGCGGCGAGCGGCGGAAACGGAGGAGAGAGGCACGGGGATGGATTAAATAGCGCCGGGAGGGGGAGAGAGCGGCCGGGGAGGAAGGAAACGGCCGCGGAAGTCTCGGCCGCCATTGATGACGCCGGCGAGGATCGCGGGCGTGAATCCGTACGAATCCGAGGGAGAGAGAGAGGGAAAAGTGGGGGGAAAGAGGGAGGGAATCACGGGGAGTGATTTCCCCCTCTTTATTGCGCGCGGGGACGGCGGGATGCGGCGGATTCGGCGGCGGCGGCGGCGCTAGGGCACGGGCGGGCGGCGGGCGCGGCGCGAGGAAGGGGATGACGGGTGGGCCCCACCCGTCAGCGAGGGTGGCGGGCGGGCCCGCCCGTCAGCGGCGCGCGCGCGGGGAGGGAGCCGATGGGCCGCGGGGGAGAGGAGAGAGGGGGAGGGAGTTGGGCCGAGCCGGCCCAAGAAGGGAAGGGGGAGGGAAAGAAGACTTTTTAGGATTTTTCTTTTTATAAAACCTTTTTAACTTTGTTTATTTCTTCTCAATTATTATTTGTGCTCTGAAAATTCCACTAAAATTTATTTACACATTTTAGGCTTTTAGGAAATATACAAAAATCCTCCAAGCCTCATTTGACTTTTATCTTTGCACATTTTAATTGTTGGAGGCTTTCTCATGAATTTTAATTATTCTAAGCACAATTTTGAGGATGTATTTTAGAGTCGATTTGGGACGCGACAAACCTACCCCCCTTAAACGGAATCTCGACCCCGAGATTCGGAAGAACTGGCGAAGAGATCGGGATGGGCTGCCTTCAGCTCGTCTTCGCGCTCCCAGGTAGCTTCTTCTTCGGCGTGGTTGCTCCACTGGACCTTGCAAAAACGGATTACCCGGTTCCTGGTCCTGCGCTCCATGGTGTCCAGGATTTTCACTGGCCTCTCCACGTAGGTCAAATCTTCGCGAACTTCAATTTGCTCTGAGTCGGCCTGCTCGGATGGCACTCGAAGACATTTCTTGAGTTGCGACACATGGAACACATCATGCACGTCGCCCAAGGAGGCGGGCAGCTCCAACTGGTAAGCGACTTCTCCGCGCCGAGCAAGGATACGGAAAGGACCCACATACCGAGGTGCAAGCTTCCCTTTCGTCTGAAACCTGTGTACACCTCGCAATGGCGTGACTCGAAGGTACACAAAATCGTCCACTGCGAATTCCAGGTCACGGCGACGGTTATCTGCATAACTTTTCTGCCGAGACTGTGCCACCTTTAGATTATCCCGAATGATTCTGACTTTAGCTTCAGCTTCTCTCAGGATATCAGTCCCAAACACTTGGCTTTCTCCAACTTGGTCCCACAATAGCGGTGTTCGGCATTTGCGCCCATACAACGCTTCATAAGGTGCCATTTGTATGCTGGCTTGGTAGCTGTTATTGTAGGAGAACTCGGCATAGGGGAGACTCTTATCCCAGGTCTTCCCGAAATCTAGGACGCATGCGCGAAGCATATCTTCTAGGATCTGATTTAGACGCTCGGTCTGTCCATCTGTCTGCGGGTGGTATGCGGTGCTGAAATTTAATCGGGTACCCAGCTCTTCTTGGAGCTTCTTCCAAAAGTGAGAGGTGAATTGGCTTCCCCTATCAGATACGATTTTCTTGGGAACGCCATGGAGACTCACGATCCTAGCGAAGTAGAGCTCCGCTAGTTTGTTCCCTCCATAGGTGGTCTTCACAGGAATGAATCGAGCTACCTTGGTTAATCGATCCACAACTACCCATATAGAATCATATCCGCCTTGAGTTTTTGGAAGTCCGGTGATGAAATCCATCCCAATTTCATCCCATTTCCATTCTGGTACTTGGAGAGGTTGGAGAAGTCCGGCCGGTCGTTGGTGTTCTGCCTTGACACGCTGGCACACATCACACAGAGCCACGAACTCTGCAATTTCCCGCTTCATGCTAACCCACCAGTATTTCTCCTTCAAATCTAAGTACATCTTCGTACTGCCAGGGTGGATTGAATAAGGACTTTCGTGAGCTTCCTGAAGTATCAGCTGTTTAAGTTCTCTGTTATCTGGGACGCATACCCGATTTCCGTTCCATAGGGTTCCGTGTTCATCCTCTGTGAAACCAGCGGCTTTACCCTGTTTCATATTCTTGAGGAGTCCATGCATGTCCGGATCATCCTTCTGAGCCTCGCGGATTTGATCGAGCAAGGTGGGCTTGGCTTCCAACGCGGCCAAGAATCCGTGACCAACTATGCTTAGGTTCAGGGCTTCCATCTGTTGATTGAGTTCGGGTGGAACGCCACGGACGTTAAGAGTGTTGCAATGGCTTTTCCGACTTAGAGCGTCGGCAACCACGTTGGCCTTACCAGGATGATAGTGAATTCCCACATCATAATCCTTGATGAGTTCTAACCATCTCCTTTGCCGAAGATTCAGGTCCGACTGAGTGAAGATGTATTTCAAACTCTTATGATCGGTATATATTTCACAGCGATTCCCAATGAGATAGTGCCGCCAGATCTTTAGAGCATGAACCACCGCTGCTAACTCCAAATCATGGGTAGGATAGTTGCCTTCATGAGGCCGTAGCTGGCGCGAGGCATAGGCCACCACATGACCATCCTGCATGAGCACGCACCCCAATCCTTGGCGCGAAGCATCACAATACACCATGAAATCCTTGCGAGTATCTGGCAAGATTAACACTGGCGAGGAAACCAGCTTTTCTTTGAGAGTTTGGAACGCCTTCTCGCATTGCGGGCTCCACACAAATTTCTCCTCTTTCTTTAACAACTGTGTCATGGGTCGAGCAATTTTGGAGAAGTTCTCGATGAACCTCCGATAGTATCCTGCCAAACCTAAGAAACTGCGAATTTGAGTGACTGTCTTGGGTTGCTTCCAATCAGTGACGGCGGTCACTGTTTCGGGATCCACAGCAACTCCTTTAGCAGATATCATGTGCCCCAAGAATTTGACTTCGGACAACCAGAACTCACACTTGCTAAGTTTGGCATACAATTGATGTTCCCGCAACTTTCCCAACACCAGACGGAGATGGTGCTGATGGTCTTCCTCTGATTGTGAGTATATCAGAATGTCATCAATGAACACCACAACAAACTTATCCAAGTATTCCATGAACACTTTATTCATTAAGTTCATGAAGAAGGCAGGTGCATTGGTTAAACCGAACGACATCACCGTGAATTCATACAGCCCGTATCGCGTGGTGAATGCGGTCTTCGGAATATCTTCTTCACGAATACGTAATTGGTGATATCCGGAACGAAGATCAATCTTGGAGAATACAGTGGCACCTTTAAGCTGATCGAACAGATCATCGATCCGAGGAAGAGGGTACTTGTTTTTGATGGTGACTTCATTGAGAGCTCTATAGTCAACGCACATCCTCTTCGTCTTGTCTTTCTTCTCCACAAAAATCACAGGAGCACCCCAGGGGGAAGTACTCGGACGTATGTACCCCTTTTCTTTCAACTCTTCCAACTGTTTCTTGACTTCGGCCAGTTCATTTGCTGCCATACGGTAGGGTCGCTTGTACAGAGGAGTGGTTCCTGGAGCAAGATCTATTCGGAACTCAATCTCTCGCTTGGGTGGCATACCGGGTAGTTCTTCCGGAAACACATCTCCGAACTCCCTGACGATGGGGATTTCTGACAGTCCTATCTGATGAAGTTCTGAACTTCTGACAGAGGTTGGGGGTGCAAAGAAAACAACCGGTTGTTCCGGCCCTCGGTACAGAGTGACCGTGCGTCTCGCGCAATCCACTACCCCTTGGAATTGAGCCAACCAATTCATCCCAAGAATTACATCCAAATTCTTGGTGTCTAGCAAAATCAGATCCGAGGGGAAAGGAATCCCCTGAATTTCGATAGGGACGGCAGGGCTAAAATACTTTGCTGTCATAACCCCTCCAGGGGTGGTGATGAGCAGAGGGTTCCTAAGCCTTTCTACCCCCAACTGATTTCTCCCCACGAATGGCACAGATATAAACGAGTGGGAAGCTCCCGAGTCGAACAAAATGGTAGCAGGGATGGAATGAATGAGGAACGTACCAACGATGACGTCCGGAGTTGTCAGCACGTCCTCGGCCGTCACGTGGTTCACACGACCCCGAATGACGTCCTTCCCACCATTGTTGGGGCGGGGAGGCGCTTGGCCTTGCTGACGCCTTGGCTTCGGACATTTATCCGCAAAGTGCCCGGGCTCGAAGCAGTTGAAGCACAGACGCTGCGGACCTTGAACGTCCCTGCGGCCTTGACCAGGCTGCACAGATGGCGTAGGAGGACGGGGCGCACGAGTCCCTTGCTGATTCTGCTGCTGCTGCGGCTGTGGGACGCGCACCACGAATTGAGGTCGAGGCGCGGAGCGAGGTTGTTGCTGCTGCTGCTGCTGCGAGGAGGATCCCCCTGGATAGGGATTGGTGTAGCGGACCCTTTGGTTAGCACCCTGTTGATTGCGGAAATTCGCCAAGCGGCGCTTGTGCGACTCCAGCTCCTTGTGCTTGGCTTCCAAGCGGATGCTCTTGTCCACCAGACGTTGGAAGTCCGGATAATCCCCGGAGACCAGACGCACAGATAGCTCAGGGTCCATTCCCGCCAAGAACTTCTCTTGCTTCTCCTCATCTTCCCGCACATCCTCCGGGGCGTACCGGGCCAGATTGTTAAACTCATGCAAATACTCCATCACAGAGCGGTTGCCTTGCTTCAACTCCCGGAATTCCCTTTTCTTAAGGGCCATGACTCCGGCGGGCACATGGGTTCTCCGGAAAGCGGCGGTGAAGCGAGCCCAAGTAATCGGCTGTCCCTCTGGCTGCGTAGCCTGGAAATGGTCCCACCATAGAGATGCGGGCCCCTGCAGCTGGTGGGCGGCGAAGATGACTTTCTCTTCATCACTGCACTGCACAGTGTCTAGCTTCTTCCCCACGGCATGCAACCAATCCAACGCATCCACGGGGTTATTGGAGCTGGAAAAGGTGGGTGGGCGGATGCGGAGGAACTCGGCGAGTTTAGAGTGTTGGGGAGGTGGTGGGGCATTGTGTTGTGGCGGATTTTGGAGGTGGTGGAGGAAAGCAGTCATCATGTTGGCCTGCTGGGCGAGGATTTGGGTGAGAATGGCGTTGGTGTCTGGCGGTGGTGGTGGAGGAGGAGGAGGAGGTGGAGGTGGATTGCCTTGGTGGTTGTGGTTGCTGCCTTCGGGTTGATTGTCTTCACCGGTGACAGCGGTTCTCCTGGTCATCACCATCTGAAACCCCACACAGAACCAGCAAACAGAGAGAACTGACAATTAAAACTAACCACCCACGACTACCATAATTCTTGAATTTATTACTGCTATTAAATTGGTTCATTAAGGTTCAAGTTGCTTAAGCAAATAAAATAAAGACAGGCTCCGACACAGTTATGCCACACACCGGCATAACCATGCCCCACACGACCCTAACAAAAAGACAAACGAAGAAAAACACACGCGCAAGCCTACTAACTGCTCGTCTACTGCTGCGACGGGCCAGGACGGAAGGTGAGCAACAGCGCATCCTCCGTGCTACCAACGCCGGAGGCTTCCCCCTCCTGGGGAACCACGGGCGCGGGCTCGGCACGAGGGGTCTCGACGAAGCAAGTCCACGCCAGGGACTGACGAACAAGCTCGGGCCTGGAGGTGCTCTTGCGGGCGGTGATCTTCTGGCTGCGGCAGACGCGGCGACGCTTGGGGCGGCAGACCTCTCCCTGGGCGATCTTGAGCTGAAGCAGCTGCGCCTCCACCGCGTCGAGGTCCTTCTTGAGCTGCAGGTTCTCCTGACGCAGCTCCAGGATCTTCAGGTTGTTCTCGACCATCCCACGGCGCACCATCTGATGGAAGTCGATACGAGCCACGTCGTACGCCTCCACCATGCGCGCTAGGTGCACGATGGTAGCGTCATCCTCCGAGTTAGCATCTCGGAAGGTGGCGAAGTCGCGGGCTCCTCCACGACGAGGGTGGTAGCGGTAGGGCGAGTGCTGCAACTCGTCCGGGTAGCGCTGGTGAAGAGTGCCGATGGCGAGGAGAGCGGCGTTCTGGCAAGCGGCGGGGAATGAA
Source organism: Oryza meridionalis (assembly GCA_000338895.3). Lineage (NCBI taxonomy): Eukaryota > Viridiplantae > Streptophyta > Magnoliopsida > Poales > Poaceae > Oryza > Oryza meridionalis. The sequence continues at coordinate 13,060,132 of CM002527.2, read as the reverse complement.
TCTCCACCCGCGGTGACTGCCAGCGAAGTCCGCTCGGGAGAGCCAGAGAGGATCACTGCAGTGACCTCCCAAGCAGCGTGGGGCTCTGCGTCGTCTCCCTCCTGATCCGGAAGCGGCCTGGCCTGGTAATCCACTCCATGTGGATACCCCAAGACCACGCACATGCCCCGCAGCTCCAAGACGAAGCCAGTCATGTCCAAACCACGACGGGTAACGCTGCCGGCCATCTACAACCAAAAACAAAAAGAAAAGCAACATTTGAAAAGGTCAGATTTTGATGATAAATGAAGCAGCAAGACAGAGAGAGACTAAAGGATTTTCACAAATAAGAGAGGATTTTTATTTTGAAAATATCGCTAAGGCTTGGGATCTAAGGCTCGTCCTAGGGTCAAGGAGGCTCTGATACCAACTTGTCACGACCGGAAATAACCCAACGGGCGTTCCTGACGTGCGTGCATTAATCCTTGTCCTAGGAGGCAAGGTACACTAAAAGTTGATACAATTCAGAGTTTAACAAGCGGAAGCGTAAAAAGAATTATTACACGGGCAGCGAAGGCCCAACACACAAAGACAAACGAGAAACAGCGGAAGACTAGGGCGACGACCACAGGCGCTTGACGGCAGGCACGAGCTAGACACCAAAGCCTTCATCTTCCAGGAACTCCTCTTCTGGGGTTGGGAAAAATTGAACAAGACTGAGTACAACCACCGTACTCAACGAGACACACCCACGAATGCATAATAAATGCAAGGGAGTACAAGGGAGTTATAACATAAAGGGAGTAGGGTTGCAGTAAACAGCATTTAAAGACATTTTGTTGCTCAAAGCCATTTTGTAAACACGATCCTAGAACTATACAATATTATTAATCAAGGCCGTGAACCCACACGAACCTGCCTTAACCCAAGGCCTACGATGATTCAGACCGAACTGGCAACCCGACCCTGGGTCCCAGCTCGTCCCAAGCCAACCCAGGCCAACCATTCCTCATTTTAGTTGTTAAGCAGGTTTTAAGAATTAAAACACTAACTTGGGTACATTGCTCGGCTTGCCCGTAACCGAGGGCGCGGCTATTCGAATAGATTAAACTCTGATCAGAGGTGTACATCTTTACCCACAAGACACGTCTTCCTCACGTGCAACCACGTGCCACATACCACCACGGTATACAGACGGAAGACGTGACATAGTTTCCGACCCATCCTAGCCATAGACAAGAGTACCGACCCAATCCCACCTACGGCCGGAACCCCCGGGACAGGCAGGCAGGACTGAGCCCCTAGCAGCAGAGCACCAACCCTGTGCCATGACATCTCGACTACCGGGCCGCAGCTCGTGTAGCCTTCATTTGCCCTGGAGAATGTCCATCGACCCCCGACTTCATCCATCTCCATCCGTGTACTTTTGTTTATAACTAAACTGAGCCACAAACTAAGCCTTACCCACTAGACATGTGGAAGTACGGTAGTGCTTTGCAACAGAGGCCCGAAGACCGGTCCTTATATGGCCGAGGTGCTACTATCAAAACCATGCACCCCGAGCCCAGCCTAAAACCATTTTGGGGGTTTTGAATAAAGGGGGAGGTGTGATTCCAATTCCACAATAAACCAACAATTCCAAAGTGTCCAGGTGATATGAATATTCCCAAAGTCTAGAGTTGTAAAACCACCTAATGTTACCTAATTAAACAGCGAAGCATCTACCTAAAATCATACTAGTGGTACCATGAGTAGAGTGTCCACTAGTTGGGGTTTTGTTTATTCTAAGGTGAACAAGGTAATAATAACAATAACAATAATAATAAGGTCATAACAAAGGTAAATAGGCATGGCTAAATAAAACAGTGATAACGCGGGAATTTAAATGAAGCGATAATGCAATAATTTAAATCAACATAATTTTGTAAATTGGGATTCAATATGATCAAGATGATGTGTCTTGCCTTGCTCGCTTTCCCAACCGACGGCTTCAACTTCCACGAAGAGCGGACCTTCCGAAGCTGCAGCGTCTACACGACCAACGGAAAAGAGAAGGCTTAAACTCTAATAAATTCCACATAACAGCAGAAACAAAGCACAAAAATGGGTTCTTGACTTCTTAAGGAAAAATTAGAGACTTGAACGGTCCAATTCCGAGTTCAAATGGCCAAGTTATGGCCATTTGAAGTTTATATGCTCTTTAAATGGATATTTGCGAATTTCTTCATTTAAATTTTAATTAAAAATCGGATTATTGCGTCAGCCGGGAGAGAGGGCGCGCGGACCGGGTCCACGGGAGTGGGGCCCACGCGTCAGCCTCACGGTCCACGGTGGACCGGGCGCACGCGGCTGACGCCGGCCGGCGCTGTGGGTCCCACGCGTCAGTCGCACCCGCGGGCGCGGGCGGCTGACGGCCGGGCCCACCTGGCAGCCGCGGGGCGCGCCCGAAGGCAGCCTCGCCGGCACGGCCGACGGGAGGCGGCGCACCCGCGCCCCGATGGTCACCGCCGGCGACCACCGGCGCGGCGGAGCGGCGCCCGAGAGAGAGGAGAGAAGAGGGAAGCGAAGCGGCGGTCTTCGGCTCACCCCGGGTCGACGGCGGCGACGGAGACGGCGACCGAAGCGGAGGAAGGCGGCGGCGCGGTTCGGGACGGCGAGGACGACGGCGCTCCGGCGGTCGGCGGGCGAAACGGAGGCGCGGACGAGGTCGACGAGGACGCGGCGAAGCCGATGGAGGCGATGCCGAAGCGGGAGGAGGTCCGGGGCGACGACGGCGGCGAACCGGAGCTTGGCGGCGACGGCGGAGAGAGAGGACGACGGCGCGGGCTCGAATCCGACGGGGAGAGAGAGCGGCGAGCGGCGGAAACGGAGGAGAGAGGCACGGGGATGGATTAAATAGCGCCGGGAGGGGGAGAGAGCGGCCGGGGAGGAAGGAAACGGCCGCGGAAGTCTCGGCCGCCATTGATGACGCCGGCGAGGATCGCGGGCGTGAATCCGTACGAATCCGAGGGAGAGAGAGAGGGAAAAGTGGGGGGAAAGAGGGAGGGAATCACGGGGAGTGATTTCCCCCTCTTTATTGCGCGCGGGGACGGCGGGATGCGGCGGATTCGGCGGCGGCGGCGGCGCTAGGGCACGGGCGGGCGGCGGGCGCGGCGCGAGGAAGGGGATGACGGGTGGGCCCCACCCGTCAGCGAGGGTGGCGGGCGGGCCCGCCCGTCAGCGGCGCGCGCGCGGGGAGGGAGCCGATGGGCCGCGGGGGAGAGGAGAGAGGGGGAGGGAGTTGGGCCGAGCCGGCCCAAGAAGGGAAGGGGGAGGGAAAGAAGACTTTTTAGGATTTTTCTTTTTATAAAACCTTTTTAACTTTGTTTATTTCTTCTCAATTATTATTTGTGCTCTGAAAATTCCACTAAAATTTATTTACACATTTTAGGCTTTTAGGAAATATACAAAAATCCTCCAAGCCTCATTTGACTTTTATCTTTGCACATTTTAATTGTTGGAGGCTTTCTCATGAATTTTAATTATTCTAAGCACAATTTTGAGGATGTATTTTAGAGTCGATTTGGGACGCGACATTTATACTATCTCGGCGTGACGACCGATCTACCTCAATCACTTGATTTAAGTGTACATCGACATAAGGATTATATATTGTTAATGTCTACAGCCGATCGAGTAGATTTAGTTCTTTCTTACTTATTTATGACTGCCGATCGATGCATATGTGACATCGGCTCAAAGATAAATGATATGTCATCGGCACCAAGCCGATCGGCTATCGTTTATGGATTTAACCGTGGTTTCTTTGTCTTTGTTTCTTGTTGATTGCAGGATCAAATCAACTGGTACGCTAGCATATCCGAAGGCGAGTTTTGGACCTGCACTGGACTTAAGCAGATCTCCTAGGCCTCGTGTTTTCTGTCAACACACTTTTGGCACGCCCAGTGGGACTGATTAGAAGTCAGAATCACAATAACCGTTTTCCTCATGGCCGAGAAACCGCCAGCATCGCCATCTTCGGCTGGTAAAGATGGTTCTGCTAAGACCAAGTTCCCGAGGCTTGGTATATCTGAAATTACTGGTGACAATATCGTACCTGTCACTTTAGACAAATTGATACCTGAGCAGCAAAAGGATCTTGAGGCAATGGTGCAACAAGTGAGGGATCAATTCTTGGGCTTATTCACGGAGACCCGCAAGGGAACGCTAGTTCAAAAGTACAAAATAAAGGTAGTTGCCGATATTCCTGGGACAGGTTCTTCCAAAGACGGGGAAGTAAAACAAGCTCCAGATGGCACGGCTCAATCGGGTGACCAAGGTGCTGCAGATGGTTTGCAAAGAGAACAAGGTGATGGTTCTCAAGGAATTCAAGGTGATAGTTCCCAGGGGCAACAGGGTGGAAATCTTAACCAGGATGGCAATGCGGCACAGGAGTTTTTCAACAACTTCCAAGATCGGGTTGACTATGCCGTGCAAAATGCTTTGATCAATCAGTCTGGGGTGTTGGTTAATACTTTGTCAAATATGATGAAGTCAATGGTTGATGGTTCAATGGCTGAATATCAGGCTACAGGTCCGGTTTATTTGCCAGGAGGCGTCTTTCCAAATTATCGGCCTTTGATCACCAATACTCCCAATGCACCATCAGCTTAGCCGACGGCACCGGTATCGGCTCCAGCACCTGCCGCATCATCATCGGCGCCAGGTCAATTGGTTAATCCTCGGTTGTTGATGAGAGAACAACCACAGCATAGTGGGCAGGATGTGAATCGGCTAACGCAAGATCAGGTTGCGGCCATGTTTTTACCACCTCAACTTACTGTCGATCCAGTTCAGCAGTGGCCGATTCAGAAAACGCCACCAAGACAGCAAGTTTTGCAGCTGATACAGCAAACGCCATTAACGCAACAGGTTATTCAGCCGGTTCATCAGCAAGGTTTAACGAATGCGTCAGCTGGGTTTGCAACACCTAACAATCAGCTAGGACAACACGCTCTAAATTAGGTTGTCCCAGAACATTTAGTTCATCATGTGTAGCCAGACCAGACAGTGGTACCTCAAATTGTTCCCGAACATCTGGTGCATAATATTCAGCCGAACTTCCAGAATTACCAGGGGGGCAATTTGAATTATCAGTATCAGCCTCCTTCGCCGCAAGCTCAATATCAGCAGGGGCCAACTCAACCCCAGTTTGTTCCTCAGTACAATCAATTCGAGCCCATGCAACAACAATCGCAAGGAGTAGCTCAGCAACGACCATGGGCCGATGTGATTGCCGATGTGATGAGAGAACAATTCGGGCTTAAACCGAAGGACGCTGGAAACCTATATCGGCAGCCTTACCCTGAGTGGTTTGAGAGAGTTCCTCTTCCTAACCGGTTCAAGGTTCCAGATTTTTCAAAATTCTTAGGACAAGATGGTGTGTCAACTTACGAACACATTAGCCAATTTTTAGCTCAATGTGGTGAGGCATCGGCTGTGGATGCATTGAGGGTTAGGTTGTTCCAGTTGTCCTTGTCTGGATCGGCTTTTACTTGGTTTTCTTCTTTGCCGTATGGATCTATCAACAGTTGGGTTGATTTGGAGAAGCAATTTCATAGTTATTTCTACAGTGGGATTCATGAGATGAAATTGTCTGATTTAACAGCAATCAAGCAAAGACATGATGAACCTGTGCATGAGTATATTCAGAGGTTCAGAGAGATGAGGAATAAGTGCTACAGCTTGAGTTTGACTGATGCCCAGTTAGCCGATTTGGCTTTTCAGGGTATGATTGCTCCGATCAGGGAGAAATTCTCATCTGAAGACTTTGATAGCTTGTCGCATCTTATACAAAAGGTAACATTGCATGAGCAGAGGTCTGCAAAAGCCAGGAAGAACTCCAAAAGAGTCAATCACGTTTGTCCTTACATATATGGATCGGATGATAATGAGGATGATTCTGAAATAGCAGCAGCCAAATGGGTAAGAAGTAAAAAGGTTATACCATGCCAGTGGATAAGGAATTCTGGGAAAGAGGAAAGGTATGACTTTGATATTACCAAGGCTGACAAGATTTTTGATCTGTTACTCCGAGAGAAGCAGGTTCAACTCCTTGCTAGTCACACGATTCCATCGGCCGAGGAATTGGGCAAAAGAAGGTATTGCAAGTGGCATAACTCCGGGTCTCATTCTACTAACGATTGCAAGGTCTTCAGGCAACAGATTCAAGTAGCCATTGAGGGAGGCAATATCAAATTTGATGATTCCAAGAGGCCGATGAAGGTTGATGGTAATTCTTTTCCTGTCAATATGGTGCACACAGCTGGCCAAACAGCCGACGGAGGACGTGCGAGAGGTTTTCAGGTGAATTCGGCCAAAATTATAAACAAGTATCAAAGGAAGTATGACAAGCAACAGGAGAGGCGTTATGAAGAAGATAATGGTGGTTTGGATCCTCATTGGGGTTGTGAGTTCTTTAGGTTCTGCTGGAATGAGGGTATGAGGCTGCCATCTATCGAGGATTGTCCTGGGTGCAGCAATGGTGTTGGAAGTTCAAGCCGATCATATGATGGAGGCAATCGGCTGAAGCAAACGAGAGTCCCTGTTCATCAAAGGTTGGGCCCGGTGAACCAAGATTATAGCCAAAAGGACGATGAAGACGGGAAGATTCAGTGGTGTCCTTCTGGTATTTTTACGAAGAATAAAAAGAGAAGGGTTCAAAGGTTGAGGAATAGAGAATGCTTTCTGGAGGTCGAGCAAGAAATCAGTCATCGGCTGAAGAAGACAAAGCCGAGGCAAGAGTGGCGCGTTTTAAGAGTGGCGACGATAGGACGGCACGGCGCGGCGCTCGGCTTGGCTCGGCACAGCCTCGGCATGACGGCGATGACGACGCGGCGGTGATGTGGGGGAACGGCGCGCGGCGACAGGCGGCGATGGGCCTCGTGATGGCGACGGGGCGGCGCGGCGGCTCGGGGCGCGAGGCGGTGCGGGGCGCGAGGGCGCGGGGGCGACGGCGACGGCTCGGCAGCGGCGACGCGACGGCGATGGGACGCGGCGGCGGCGAGCGGTGCGGCGGGGATGGCACGCGCGCGGCGCACGGGGCTCGGGGCGCGGCGCGGCGCGGCAGCGGGTAGGGTTAGGGTTAGGGGACCGCGTCGAGCACTTGGCGGGCAATGAACAGTGCCGTTTCCAATTTTTCCTTTTTCTTTTCTTCTTTTTTTTTTCTTTTTTTTTATTTATTAATATATTATTTTTTTTATTTATTATTATTTTATTATTATTATTTTTATTTATTTATTATATAAATTTGATTCTAAAATTCCTAATATTTGCATATATAATTCTTACCCAATATTTGTGTTATTCCCACTAATAAATTCATCCTAAATTAATATTGCTCACATTTTTATATAATTTATTTAAATCTTAATTTAGTGTTAGTTCCATTCCATCGTATTTAAATTTAATTGATACGAGTAGGTTTGCGATAATATCGGTCTAAATTGATTGATTTAGTTCTTTTATTCGAAATCTCCAAACTCCGAAATCGAAATTCAATGGAACGGCGAATAAAATCGGCATGATGCAATTTATTTTAAAAAAAAAAATTTTGAAAACCCGAATTTTTAGAGTTTTGATTGTCGGTCGAATTTTCAGGGTGTTACACAATCCATCAGAGACCAAAGGTGTTCTAAATGTGGAACTGACAGTCGGCAGTAAAACTATCCCTACCACGTTTTTTGTCATCGATGGGAAGGGTTCTTACAGCTTGTTGCTTGGAAGAGATTGGATTCCTGCCAATTGTTGTATTCCTTCAACCATGCATCAATGCTTGATTCAATGGCAAGGCGACAAGATTGAGATCGTGCCAGCCGACAGGTCAGTCAATGTTGCCAGTGCCGATTTAGCTCTTTGGGAGATGGATGGTCTTGATTGCTTATCTGGAAAAGTTTGGGATGGAGATTTTCTAAAAGTGTCCGATTCGGATATACAACCAATTGAAGATGGAGAACCTGAGTAATTATTTTGAGGGCGTCGTGGAGGGTTCACACGTCTACACCAAGTACACAGTAGATGATCTCGATGGCAAACAAGGAAAGGGTTTCATGTCAGCCGATGACTTAGAAGAAATTGACATAGGTCCAGGTGATCGGCCAAGGCCAACATTTATTAGTAAGAACTTATTGCCAGAATTTAGAACCAAGTTGATAGAGCTCTTAAAAGTATTTAGAGATTGCTTTACTTGGGAATATTATGAGATGCCAGGACTCAGCCGATCGATCGTTGAGCATCGGCTACCTATTAAACCGGGGGTTAGGTTGCACCAGCAGCCTCCTAGAAGATGTAAAGCCGATATGCTCGAACCTGTTAAGGCTAAGATTAAATGATTATATGATGCTGGTTTTATTCGTCCTTGCCGATACGCTGAGTGGGTTTCTAGTATAGTTCTTGTTATCAAGAAGAACGGCAAGGTGAGGGTGTGCATTGACTTTAGAAATTTGAATAAGGCTACCCCAAAAGACGAGTATCCAATGCCAGTAGCCGATTAGTTAGTTGATGCTGCTTCGGGACACAAGATATTGAGTTTTATGGATGGAAATGCGGGATATAATCAGATTTTTATGGCTGAGGAAGATATTCATAAGACGGCTTTTAGATGTCTTGGTGCAATCGTCTTATTTGAGTGGGTTGTAATGACTTTTGGATTGAAAAGTGCTGGAGCCACGTATCAAAGGGCTATGAACTATATTTATCATGATCTGATCGGTTGGTTGGTCGAAGTCTATATTGATAATGTAGTTGTTGAATCTAAGGAAATAAAAGACCACATAGCCGATTTGAGAAAAGTTTTTGAGAGAACCAGGAAATATGGCTTGAAAATGAACCCAACAAAATGTGCTTCTGGCATATCGGCTGACCAGTTTTTGGGATTTCTTATTCATGAGAGGGGAATTGAGATAACTCAAAGGAGTGTTAATTTGGTCAAGAAGATCCATCCTCCGGAGAACAAGACAGAATTGCAGGAGATGATCGGCAAGATAAATTTTGTTAGAAGGTTTATCTCCAATTTGTTTGGCAGATTAGAGCCTTTTACACCATTATTGAGATTGAAGTCCGATCAACAGTTTACTTGGGGGGCAGAGCAGCAGAAAGCTTTGGATAATATTAAGGAATATCTGAGTTCTCCTCCGGTTTTCATTCCTCCACAGAAAAGGATATCTATCGGCCGGTGAGAAGTCAATCGGCTCTGTCTTGATTCAGGAGCTTGAAGGAAAGGAAAGAGTTATGTTTTATCTAAGTCGACAGCTTTTGGATGCAGAGACTAGATATTCTTCTGTGAAAAATTTATGCTTGTGCCTATATTTTTTATGTACAAGGTTGAGGCATTATCTATTGTCCAATTAATGCACTGTCATATGCAAGGCGATGTTGTCAAGTACATGTTATCGGCTCCAATTTTGAAAGGAAGGGTTGGAAAGTGGATATTTTTTTTAACTGAGTTTGATCTTCGGTATGAATCACCGAAGGCGGTCAAAGGACAGGCTATAGCCGATTTCATTGTTGATCATCGTAATGATTCAATCGGCTAAGTTGAGATTGTGCCATGGACTTTATTTTTTGACGGATCAGTATGTACTCATGGTTGTGGTATCGGCTTAGTGATAATTTGCTTATACCATTAAACCTTATGCGACTAATAATCAAGCTGAATATGAGGCAGTTCTCAAAGGGTTGCAGTTACTCAAAGAAGTTGAAGCCGACGCTATCGAAATTATGGGGGATTCTTTACTAGTGATGAGTCAATTAGCAGGAGAATATGAGTGCAAGGATGATACGTTAATAGTTTATAATGAGAAATGCCAGGAGCTGATGAAGGAATTTCGGCTAGTAACTTTAAAGCATGTATCTCGAGAGCAGAATATTGAAGCTAATGATTTAGCTCAAGGGGCATCGGGTTATAAGCCGATGATCAAAGATGTTAAGATTGATGTTGCTGCCATGACAGCCGACGATTGGAGATACAATGTACATCAGTATTTACAGAATCCGTCTCAATCGGCTTCTCGGAAATTAAGGTATAAAGCGTTCAAGTATACTTTATTGGATGATGAGCTCTATTATCGAACGATTGATGGGGTCCTGCTTAAATGTTTGAGTGCCGATTAGGCTAAGGTTGCAATCGGAGAGGTTCATGAGGGAATTTGTTGCACTCATCAATCGGCTTATAAGATGAGGTGGTTGCTTCGACGTGTAGGATATTTTTGGCCTACAATGCTGGAGGATTGTTTCAAATATTACAAGGGATGTCAAGATTGTCAGAAATTTGGGGCGATCCAGAGAGCACCGGCGTCGGCTATGAATACTATCATTAAACCATGGCCATTTAGAGGTTGGGGAATTGATATGATCGGCATGATTAATCCACCATCAAGTAAAGGACATAAGTTTATATTGGTGGCAACCAATTATTTTACCAAATGGGTAGAGGCGATTCCTTTGAAGAAGGTTGATTCTGGGTATGCTATACAATTTGTTCAAGAACATATAATCTATCGATTTGGTATTCCTCAAACCATTACGACTGATCAAGGTTCAATCTTCGTGTCCGATGAGTTTGTTCAACTTGCCGATAGCATGGGTATCAAATTGTTGAATTCTTCACCATATTATGCACAAGCTAATGGGCAGGTCGAGGCATCTAACAAAAGTTTGATTAAGTTGATTAAGAGGAAAATTTCTGATTATCCTCGGCAATGGCATACTCGTTTGGCCGAAGCATTGTGGTCTTATCGGATGGCTTGTCATGGATCGATCCAAGTCCCTCCTTATAAGCTTGTTTATGGACATGAGGCTTTTTTGCCATGGGAAATTAGAATCAGCTCAAGGAGAACGGAGTTCCAAGATGATTTGACAGCCAGAGTTGCAAGATGATTTGACAGCCGATGAGTATTATATCCTTATGGCCGATGAAAGGGAGGACTTGGTTCAATCACGATTGCGAGCTCTTGCAAAGGTTACCAAGGATAAGGAACAGGTTGCGCGACACTATAACAAGAAAGTGGTGCCCAAGACTTTTTTGGAAGGCGAGCTTGTATGGAAATTGATTTTGCTGATTGGAACTCGGGATAGCAAATTCGGCAAGTGGTCGCCGAATTGGAAAGGACCATTCCAAATCTATAAGGTTGTGTCTAAAGGGGCATACATGTTGCAAGGACTTGATGGTGAAGTCTATGGACGAGCACTCAATGGCAAGTACTTGAAGAAATATTACCCAAGTGTTAGGGTTAATGCATGATCAGCTAGTGTTGCCGATACATGATAGCCGGTGTGCTTACATCGCCTTGAGATGGCCGATATTCCCTTAGTTGTTTTCTCATGTTGTAATCGGTTGTGGTTTGCCGATGTACAATGGCCGATATTGTTATATCGCCCTTAGTTGTTTTCTCATGTTATAGTCCGTTGATGTTTGCCGATGTACAATGGCCGATATTGTTATATCGCCCTTAGTTCAAATTATAATTTTATCAATTCTTTGGACATTATAAAATTAGCTGGGCATATATATACGCAAGTTGCAAATTAGGAAAGTTTTTGAGCAAGTTCAGAAGTTATGTTAATCGACACAAAGGATTATCAAGACAAGTTGAATACAGTGCTAGGGTATCTACCCAAAGTCTATTATACAGAATGTCACTGAGACAAATAGTGCTGGATAACCGATATAGCCCTCTGCCTAATTTGTTCTACTTCATCTATGGCTTGGGCATCTTGAGAGTCGGTTCCAGGGATAACTTTCAAGGACTTGGTCATATCACCAACATTCTTGATAGCCGATTTCAGCCTTGCCTTCTGTTCTTCGACAGCTTGCGGGAGATCGGCTAGCTTCTTGTGCTCCATATCCAGCTCGGTGTTGCATTCTTGAAATTGTGCCATGAGATCAATCTTACGAGCTTCAAGCCGATCAATATTGGACTTGATCAGGCCCTCAGACATCTGATCAAGCTTGGACTTTTCTTCGTGCACAAGCTGCCGATTGTGCTGGATTGTGGCTTCAATATCTTTGCGTTCCTGGCGATCGGCTAATCTCTGCCTGGCCTTCTCCTGCTTGAATTGGTGTTGCTCAAGGTAGACGGCTGGAGTAAGGGCATCGGCTAACTCATCTTGGAGTAGAGCTTGGATATCTGTGAACCTTGCCCGGATCGAGCCACAGTTGGTCACTAGGTTGTCTAATGATGCTTCTAGCCGATGAGAGATATGTTCAAGCGTTCTTTTCACATCATCGAACAAAGGAGCTATGGCTTTACTGGTGGTGTCTTCTTCTGTTTCATCGAGATAATCCTTGATGTCAAAGGAAAACAGATCAGCTAAAACCTGCAAGAGATAACATTGTGGATGGTTAAGGATCAAAACATGATTGGCCGATCTCAGATTTGTGTTAACAAAAAACTTACTGAAATAGTAGGAGCAGCTGGTTGTTCTCCCTCTTCAACATGGTGTCTCCCTATAGCCGATGGAGTTTTGTCACTTGATGATTGTTGTACAGGGGAAGAAGGAGGAGGAGGAGGCTATTAAAAGAAACAAATGATAGACAAGATTAGCTGAGATTAACTGGCAAAAGAATTGAGAATATCTTACTGGTGGAGCTGGTTTGAGAATGGTTGCCGCTGATTTCTTCTTCACAGCAATTTTTTTCTTCTGCAACTATAAAACCTGTGAGTAATCGGCCATAAGGGGAGTGATTACAAAAGGAACTGAGGAGAGCTGCTTACTCTTGAAAAATGAGCCGGGGCAGAAGGAGTTGGAGGAGTATGCTTGGGTGAAGCCGATGGTGTTCTTTCTGTATCGCTTATTTCGGCTGCAGCTTGATCAACGTCCTCTTCGATCTCTTCTTCATCCAGAGCTTGTTCAATGGATGGATCTAGGGCAGGCATGTCGTCAGTTGGCTTAATTTTCTTTGGCTTGGTTTTCTTCTTCGGAGTCTGAGCCGATGGGTCTACAGCCGATGATCTAGTTTTTCTCTTCTTACCGGCATCGGCTGGTTCTCTGATGAGCCCTTGAAGAAGAGCTAAAGTCTTGGGGGTATTATAGCCGATAACAGGGAGAGATGGTCCACCTTCATTTGGAATTGATCCCGGAGCATATTCAATATCCCTGCCACTATTGCTCTGGTGTGGAGGAGAAGATTCTGTTGTCTGCAAAATAGAAGATAAAATTTGTCAAATTATGAATCGGCTAAGCAATTATTCGGACAAAGTTAAATCAAGGCATACCTAAGGAATAACATCTGGAAAGAGATATGTCATGTACATGGAAGCCGATTGATAGAATAGATGCAGTTTCCATTCACCCCACCATCTGTCAAAGTTCTTGCTTCCAAACATTGCCAACTCTATACTCAATGCTACCTAGAGGAGGTCCTTGAAGATTGAGCAGCCGATCCATCATCAAAGTTGACGAAATTTCTCCTCGGCATTGGATCTTATCGGCAAAGAATAAGCTGATTGGGAGTTGGCTCATTCCAAGTTGTCTAGCCGAGCTCATTGGATGATAGAACTCATAAGAGACTTGGATGTTTCTTCCCTGATGGATGCCGACAGGAAGGATGCATGGGCTGATTGCAGCTGAGAAGACTTCCCTGGACTTTTGGAATCTTTCATGATTGATGTCTTCAAACCTAAAGTCCGATGGGAGCTCAAGGTCTGCTGAATCTTCATAAGGAAACCAAACTCGAGCATTTTTTCGAAAGCCCTCGTAGATGCTGCAGAACCAGTCTTTGAGCAGTTTGGCTGATAATTTTGCTCCAGCATTGGCTGGTGTGGATGCATTTTCCCCATAGGACATACACCTGCGGTGGCTGTGTTCTTCTCCATCATCATTTGTAATTGGCTCTAATCTTGAAAATTCAGCTTCTGCCACAGATGGCCGATTGACAACTTTCATGACTACTAGATTTAGCCAAGTTTGCAACAACCACCATGGCCCGCCTGCACTAACAATTGAGCCGACAGCAATCTTGGCCGATGCGTTGTTCAGTGTTTGATACAAGTAGCTGAGGAGGATCTTGCCTAAGGGAAATTGTTTCTTTGTTTCTAGGGCTTCGGCTAAGAACTGCCAGTTGGTTGCGGGGCCACAACTTGATCCACAAAAGTGAAATTTCTCCAGCCACATCAGTAGAAAGGCTACATGCTCTCGAGTAGTGACAGGCCCTTTGCCCATATATGCTGCCACATAACCAGACCAACCACCTATGCTTTTGGTCTTAAAATCAAATTGATTCTTGGTGTTCATGCTCATAGGGTTAGCCGATGAGGTTACATCTAATCCAGTGATCATAGTGATGTCAATCAGTGCTGGGGTCATCGGCCCTGGGTTGAACAAAAAGGCATTGATGGTATTGGACCAAAAATAGGACCCGCTGTGGAAGCCTTTACTCGAGGAGGCGCCGCCGGTCCAGTGAATCCGGCAGCCATTAGGGGTTCATCCTTAGCCTGGCCGATTCCAATTTCGTCCCAATGAACCTGCTTGCTAGCCGATATGCGCTTGTACCATGTAGCCCAGCTTTTCTCAGGAGAGGTTTTCTCGAGGGATGGCCAAGACTTGAAGGTGTTTTTGCAGTGATTCAAGATAGGGTTGGCCAATCTAAAGGGGATTCTATTGGTTTCGGCGTTGATGAATTCAGTGGGGTCGAGATCGCCGATTGGGCCAAGAAAATAGTGGTTCTCATGCGACAAGCTCGGAATCGCAACCAGATTGGACAGATGCTACAGATGCAAATAGGGATAGAGAAGAAGAAAGCAAGATGAGGCAAGAAAAAATCAATTTCCTGGAAAGAAAGAGATCTAGCCGATAGGTACTTACCTCTGCGTATTCGGCCGATGGTGTGGCGGATGGATTGACGGAGGTCGACATCGCCACAGGCAGAGATCTGGCCGGAGATGAAGTCGCCTGGGGATTGCCTTGTGCGTCAGAGAAATCGCCGGAGAGAGAAAAAGCAGAGTTGGCTTCGGCGGTGAAAACGGGAGAAGACGGTGTGAGATTTCTCGAGGGTAACGGTTAGTATTTAAAGCGCTGGAATAACGATAGGGAAACGGCAAAAGCGGATTTCTCTCGGAATCGACATATGGCAAATCCGAAACATTATCTAATATTCCGGACTTGGGGGGCATGTGTTAACGACCAAATTTGGTAATCCAGGGACCGGAGATAAGGAAGAAATCGAGAAGGAATCGAGATTGAAATCTTTTCGGAAACAGAGTTAGAATCGGCTGAGTCTAAATCGGCTACGATCAGGATCGGCTGAGTCCGAGTCAGACTAGGTGAACCGATACGGCCGATTCCGACAATACGACTCGGTATACATCAACAGGTCGAGTTGATATGCTTCAAGATGATTGCCATGCATGGATAGAGTTCTCAGAAGGCAATTGTATCTATTAATTAGGATATCTTATGTAATTTCCTTAGAGATATGTTTGGGCAAAAGTCTGCCGCAAATATTCAGTAACAGAGCGAGATCTCTGAGTGAGCGCTCTGAACTCCCTCTTCTTGAGAGACACCACTCCCGATGGTATGTGCGTCTTGCGAAAAGCAGCAGTGAATTCTAGCCAAGTGATAGGTTCCGCCGTGGTCCTTGTTGAGACGGAAGTGATCCCACCACTTGGAAGCAGGGCCATGCAGCTGATGTGAAGCAAAAAAAAACCTTCTCCTGATCAGTGCACTGAAGCAGGTCCAACTTCTTTTCTATGGCGTGCAGCCAATCACCAGCCTATACCGGATTAGTAGTGCTAGAAAATGTAGGTGGCCTCACGTGAAGAAATTCTGCTAACTTGTTCTGGGGAGGTGCATGGTTATTTCCTTGGTTCTGCTGGTTCTGGAGTTGCTGCATCATCATATGCATAAGCTGTGTCTGTTGAGCCAAAACTTGGGCAAGGGTGGGATTCTCTCCATTATTGTTGTTGCTGTTGTTGGGACCATTTCCAACGCTGCGAGTAAGCACCATCTGGCATGGACAGGAGCACAAGAAGAGAAACCGGGGAAAACTACTTAGGACAGAGAATTAATTTTTCTGCTAACTTAACTTTTATTGATCTTAACTGAGTTTCATTATTACAAGAATTGGAAGACTCTCACACCACTAAACTCACCAACTACCTAACACTCGAAAGCAAACAAACGCATGCACTTACATCTCACCACTGATGTAAACCACATGCGAGACCCACACACACAACCAAACTTAAACAAGCAAGCTAACACAACAATCTATGACAATGGCTTAACAGGGCGTTCTAGACCTTCCGAGCATCGGAGTTGATCGAAGGTTCGTTCGGCTTGTCTTCATCATCATCTTGAGTAAGGTGACTTTGACACGGCACTTCTCTTCATCGCGATCATGAGAAATCTGGGCATACAACGGGGCAGTCCCAAATCCAATGGCAAAGGACATCGTACGCAACTCCTGGACAAATCCTTCAGTACCAAACAAGTACTCAGGCTTGTAGCGCGTCATCTAAAGACAAGTGAAAGGAGGGAGTTAAGACATTTATCCAATTAATAGCACAAGTTTTCGGGTTACTTTGAATAAAATTAGAAATTCAAAATGAAAGGTAAATGAATAAAATAAACCAATCTTGCAAGATAAGTTGAAACGGTTAAAAACAGGATCACTGGTTTTGCACTTTTGAATAACAGGTTTCAAAAGAAATAAATTAAAAGAGAGTTATAAAATCAACATGCTAAGTTTATTACATTGCGGCAAGATTAAATGAAACAATGTTGTAAAACTTTTGCTAGTAAATGGGCCATTAGTACAGTAATAGATGTACAGTACTAACAACACAGAAAAACAAAAAGAAAAATAAATTTTAAAGGAACAATTTAAGAGACTATAAACTGCATGTGCCATTAGCTTGGTTTAATTAAAAGAGAACGGGAGGAGAACAGTTCTAATTTTCCAATATTTTTAGAGGGCTCTTATAGGTAACTATTTGGCATATCCTATGGTCAAGGTCGCTCTGTTACCAACTTGTCACGCCTGGAATTTCTATCCAAAATTCCAAACGCTTACATGTGTGTAAACCCTCGTCCAGGAATCAGCTGAGGCACACAATAACAAATTGATAATAGAGTACAATTATTACTCTAATTAATAAGCGAATAAAATGTCATTACAGAGGTAGATAGTTCCTCTCAATCAATAAAGATCTAAGCAGCGGAAAATAAAGATAAACAGCGCAGACGACTCCATTCCACAGGCAGCTTGACCAGGACTACGCCAAATCCTCAACACCATCAGCATCACTGTAGAACTCCTCCTCTGATGAATGATTGCAAGGTGAGTATATGACATACTCAACAAGCCACGCAGCAAATATGCAAGTGCACAGGATAACCAAGGATGGCATAATATAGGCTTCTTTGCATAAATAGCATTTAATGAATATTTCAGAATTTAATAAAACAGTAGAATATCAATTAAACAGTATTAATCCAACACTATACAACATACCCTGTTGTATAGGCCCAACCATTCTGAACAACCAACCCCGGCTGCACAGTTCTAACTCCAAACCAGGAATATACCATTCCAAACCAGAAGCTAATCAGATTATTATCAGTTATAGCATCTTTCATTATGGTGTGAAGTGTGAGACTAATCACGAAAGACATTGTTAGACCCGCCCATAACCGCGGGCACGGCTATTCGAATAGTTTTACTCTGGCCAGAGGTGTACCACTGTACCCACAAGACACAGCCCCACAACATGTCACCATGTGCCTTAATACCACCACGGTACCTCGGAAAGGAGCTGTGACATTACCCCTCGCACAACACAATCCACCACAGTGCACCATTCCTGGATCATAATCACCCCCTTATAAACAAGGCATGGACTCCCCAGCGACCCCTGTGGGCTTATCTCCGCCACTTCTCAGTCTGGTGCTCCGCAATGAACCATGCTATACAAAAGATAAAGCCGTTGCCCACGCTGGCTTGTGGTTGGCACGATTAATGTTTCACAACCGAAACTCGTGAACTGGTCCTTAACTGTCATGAGCACGACCATCAAAACCATGTACTCACAACCCACCATTATCAGGTTTTAGTTGGCAAAATTAATTAATTAACCAATCACGATTGACCATCGTGAACTATCATTAAGCCATCATTAAGTAATAGTGAATCATAAGTTATCCCATTAGTGTGCTAATGTTTCTAAGCCTGGCTAAGCAATTACATCTAACATCTAGTTGAACCAATATAAAGCTCAACTAGTCAAGTTACCATAACCCAAGGTATCAAGGAATAAGGTAATCAAGAACAAAAGGGTCATAACAAACAATAGGTTAATTCCACCCAATGATATTCAAAAATAAATGCAATAGTTGAATAGAAACAATAGCTTTAAACAGGATCAACATGCTCAAAGGATTGATTAGGATCTGTGTGACTTACCTTGTTGGCCTTGGAACTCTTCTAAGTCTTCTCCTGCGAAAACGGACTCTCCGGAAACGTCGGATTCTAAACAGAAAAGAGCAAAAACACCAAAACAGCACATAAGCAAGCATGAACAGTACATGTGGATATTTTTAACATGTAGATCTCAATTTTAGAAAAATTTAGAGACTTGAACCATCTAAATCCGAGCTACGATGAATTAGTTATGAATTTTTAAAGATTAAATCGGATTAAATCATTTATATAAATTTTAATTGAATTATGACGCAATAATGAATTATTTTTGAAAAGAAAAAGGAATTATTGCGTCAGCGGGCTCAGGTTCACGGTGGACCGGGTCCACGGCGGCGGCTCACGGAAACGAACGGCCGAGATCGATCCGACCAAAACGAACGGCCGAGATCGATCGGTCCACGACCGGACCACGAGGGACGACGTCGACGATGTCAGCGGTGACGTCACCACCGGCGGCGGCACGGGAGCACATGCTCGCCGACGAACGACGGCGCGGCGGCGCGAACGGAGGACACCAAAGCGATGCGGGCGGCACGGTGAACTCACCGGTGACCTAAGGAACGGCGGAGGATGACCGGACGGCGACGGCGTCGAGAAAAAGGCGGCGGCGACCTTCGGCTTGACGACGGCGATGGTGCTCCAGCGGTCTACAGCGACGGCGAAGGGGCGGACGAGGACGGCGACGCGACGGCGACCACGACGACGGCCTTCCCGAGCGACGGCGACGGCTGGAGCGACGGCGGCGCACGGCTGGAGCGGCGGCGGCGACGGCGGCTGGTGTAACATCCCGGCCTAGGGCTTAATAGGATTAATAGAATACTCTTATCAACAAGTTGCAACTTCTTTTCCGGAAGCCAATCTCCAAAGAACTCCAGGGTTAAGCGTGCTTGGCCTGGAGCAATTTGGGATGGGTGACCGACCGGGAAATTCTTCCCGGGTGCACACGAGTGAGGACAAAGTGTGTAGAAAAGACATGTGTTGGTCTGTGAGGGCAGTCTATGACCTATGAAAGCTATCAGATGTAAGTAGGCTCGACCTGGGGGAAGGCGGGACGTTACAACCATGACGTGCATGGTGTTCGACGTACGGACACCCGTGGCCGCGTGCAGAGAAATGCGCAGGTTCTCATGCTGTTCGTCGGGGTTGGCGGCCGAGTCAGCGTCGGAGTCCCCCTCGCCCAGCTCAAGGAAATGCGCAGGTTCTCATGCTGTTCGTCGGGGTTGGCGGCCGAGTCAGCGTCGGAGTCCCCCTCGCCCAGCTCAAGGAAGAACAGGCGCTGGCAGGTGCGATTGTGGCCACGCGAATAGGGTTCATCGCAATTGAAGCAGAGCCCTTGCCGACGACGTTCATCCATCTCCTCGGGCGACAGGCGGCGAACAACACGGCCCGGCGCCAGTGGCGCCGCAAGCGGTCGAGCGGCGGCGGCGGCGGCGTCCAGGGCCAGCGCCGATCCCGATGGGTGCGCTGCGTGAGGTAGAGTAAGGATGTCGCGGCCGGCAGCTAGTCATGGAGGACGCTGGGGGCGCGCCGCCTGTTCACGGCGCTCGTAGGAGCGCGCCAAGCTCATGGCCACCTCCAATGTGGCAGGGTTCTGCATTTGGACATCCAAGCTGAGAGGTTCTTGTAAGCCAACCGTGAAAAACTATACCTGTTGGTCCTTGGAGAGATAGCTGGCGCGGGCCAAGAAGTCGAGGAAGCGCTCGGAGTAGTCGTCAACGGTTGTCGTCCGGCGGTAGGCCGCCAGCTCGCCCAGCGGTGCTGAACGCAATCCAGGACCATAATGCAAGTTGAGTAGATCGGAGAAACGGCGCCACGAGGGCGTGCCATGGTCGCGCTCCAGGCGGGTGTACCACTATTGGAAGCCGTCGAGGAGGTGTGTTGATGCGAAAAACATGCACTGTCCTGAGAGATTTGCTTAACTCTAGTACAGGTCCAAAGAAATTGCTTTCGGGTTCTGAGCGTGCCAGTTGGTTTGAACCTACAACCAACAAGAAACAAAAAAGAACAAAGTTGAATCCATCAACGATAGCCGATCGGCTGGATTGCCGATGACATATCATTCGGTGCCAAGCCGATGTAACTTGCATTAGATCGGCGAGGGAAGATAAAGCATAGAAATTATTAGATCTACTCGATCTGCTATTTATGTCAACGATACACAATGTATCCAATGAAATACATTTGGACCAAGTGATTAGGATAGATCGGATGGCATGCCAAGACAGTATAAATCACTTAATGTTTAAAGGTACTTCGAAGTAGAGATTGTATATGCTCACAACATAGCTAATAGAGCAAACCTAACGCATATTGGCTGGTACTCCGATACCAACTTATACTAAGATATCAACATGGATGAAATATACAAAGCATGGATCAACCTAGGTATCAGGATACCCTAACAGACCGATAGAGAGCTCAATATACTTCAAACAAGTGAGATTTTAATATAAAGGGCAGATTTAGAAGATCAAGAACCATATAAGGAACAAGACAGCTAAACCAGGTAAGATCGGCTGAAACACCAATACTATCTCTATTAATATTCATAGGATGAGCTAGATATTACAGTTCAAGACATTACTTAACAGATCCAACCTAACCGATGCAGCATTAAGTGAGAAGAGAAACATAAGATCTAAACAAAACGATGAAAACTCCTTCAAGATGGTAGATACACTGTATAATCTAACTCAATGTCGATATCTAAATCTATCGGCCGTTTTCGATGATAGAGGCTAGCCGATGAGGTTAGATGACGAGATTGATCTAGATTATACAGCATATATAATAACTCGGCGATTCACATGGACATGATTAGAGTGTCATGAAGATTTAAGCACTAATCCTGAGAATGCAAACCACCATAACAAGCTTTACCTCTTCGTCGGAGATCGAACTCGATGCAGCCCAACTCGAAAGCAAAAACTCGTCGAAACAATGAAAATAGAAAAGGGTGGCGATGCGCCAAAGTATTATTGAACTGTCGTCTTCTGTTTACAAGGTGTAGGGCCATATTTATACCCGAAGTACATAATATGTCCTGGCTGGACATGATTCTATCTCTTTTACAATTTAAAACACGAACGAGTCCCTTAGGTGGACTCTTACCAAAAATATCACTAAGGAATCTAACAAAATATCATAATTAATAGATACAATTGCCTTCTCTAGACTCCAATCCTTGCGTGGCAATACCTATGAAGTGCCTTAATTGATCCTGATAATAGTTGCAGGACCATCTGTTCGAGACTGGCTGCATCAACTTATCTTCGTCAGATTCAGTGTCAGCCGATGCCGTCCGTAGCTGATGCACACTCTGCTTTCCCTATCTGAATTCCTCCAAATTCGCTTCGACTCCGGCTTTGAATCCGACCCATTGCTTTACAAATTTTGGTCGTTAACAAGGTGGTACGAGGCCAGACACACCATGTCGTCCTCCGGCATGCGTTGGCCTCAGAAGAATTGCTCGCAACGATTAAAGAACGGGAGCAGATCGCCATGGCCATCGAACTTGGGGAAGTCCAGCTTGTGGTAGCGGGCCGGCCGGTCACCCATTCCATCGCTGCCATAGTAGTTGCCACCTGCATGGCCGTTGAACCCGCCGCGCCCGCCGCCATGCCCAAAGCCATCGCCGCCACCATGACCCCAGAAGGCATTGGCGTGCAGTGGATCGCCGCGCCCGAAGGGATCACCGTCACACCCTGAAGTTCTTCTCCCAAGCCTAAATTAATTAATAAATGGTCTCGAGAAATTACCTGTGTAAAAGCAAGAGAGAAACCCTAATTGAATTAATGCAAATAATAATCGGAAATGGCATGTGGGATTTTTCTTGAGTTCTACATGTCAAAATATGCTAATAGGATTTTTAGTGGAATTTTCAGAGCTCTAGAAATAATTTTAACCAATTAAAAATGAGCTCGAGCAATTATTTAATCCCTGAAAATTCATTTCCCCTTTTTATTTTTCTTTTTCCCCTCCTTTTTCCTAATGGGCCGCGGGCCCATTCTCTTTCCCCCTCCCCCTCCCCGCTGGACCGGCCAAAGGCCAAGGCTCAGCAGCCGTCCACCCGAGCCCTTCCTCCCCTCGGGTCACCGACAGGTGGGCCCCACCTGTCAGGCCCATCCCCAACCTCCGGTCGGCGCCGCCCACACCCGCAACCGCCGCTCCCGCCTCTCCCGCGCCTTCCGGGCCACGCCGCCCACGTCGCCGCCTTCCCCGCGCCTCCCCGTGCCCACTCCCTCTCTCTCCCACCCACGCCCGCGCCGAAATGGCCGGGATTTAATTTTTGAATCCCGCCGGCCACTCCATCTCACCTCTTCCCCACTACTCCGGTGAAATCTGCCCACTCCCGGCCTCCCCGAGCCCCCTCTTCCCCTATTTAAGCACCACCGCTCCTGCTTCTCTCTTTTTCCCCATTTCGCCGAGCTCCCCCGTGCCCTCCTCCGCCCTAGCGCTGTCACCCTCCTCTCCGCCACCGCCGTCACCGCTAGCCGCCGCGCCGAGCCACGCCATCGCTGCTGTCGGGTTCGCGAGCCCGAGGGTCACGCTGTCCACCCCTCCGCCGCCGATTTCCGCCGCCGGAGCCCCGTTCGCACCGCATGCCGGTGAGCTTCGCCATGGCCGCCGCCTTCGGCCGGCGTCCCCGCCCTCTATGATCTCTCTCTCCCTCTCTAATCTTTCCCATTGTGTTCCTTAGGTGATCCCGAAGCTCGGCCGCTCGTCGCCATCATCATCCCGCCGCTCACCGTCGTTGATCGTCGCCGGTGAGGAACTCCTCCCCTTTCTCTGTCTCTCCCGCGCCGCTTAGCCACCGCGCCGCCACCTAGCAGCTCAGCTGCCGCTAGCGCCGCACGCGCCGCCGCGTCGCCGCCACTCTCCGCCGCTGCGTCAAGCCGCGCCGCCGCGCGCCATGGCCGCCGAGCCGGCTTGAGCCGGGCCCGTGCGCGCCGGTCGTGTGCCGCCCCCTCCGCCGTCCGATCCACCCCGAGTGGATCGGGGCCGTCCATCCGGCCGGCCACGTGGTCACCACGTGGCCGCCACGTCGGCACCACGTGTGCGCCACGTGGTGGACCCCTCCTTCCCGGTCCTGTGGACTCAGTTCACCATGGACCGACGCCCTTGAGCCTATGACATGTGGGGCCCGCATGTCGGCGCCGCCCCCTCTCTCTCCAGGGTTTAATTATTGCGCAATAAATCAATTAAGGATTTTTCTGTTTATAGTAAAAACACAGTGAATCTTCTAAAATTCATAGAAAATTCATCCGTGCTCCATTTAAGCCCATTCAAGTCTCAGTAAATCAAGAAAAATGCAAAGAATCCATTAAAAATAAATGCAAAGAATCCATTAAAAATAGTTCTGTTCTCTGTTTCAGTAGTCTTATAGACTGTTTGTATTGTTTGCTTTGTATGTCGCATAGATTCCGGCTCTCCCAGCGCTCCGGTGTACTTTGAGATAGTCGCTGAGGTTCCTCCAGCCACAGAGCAAGGCAAGTCATGCTTACCACTTGAACATGTTGATCCCATATTGCAAATGCTCTACTATTTTCCTTTAAATACTGCATTGTTTTACAATGATACCATCGGATGATTACATACTGTCTCAGCCATACTATTTGTTACCTTGTTCCTTTGTTAGCTTGGGGATATAACATGATTAGATGTTGGGTTAGGGATTGCTTAACCTTACTTAGCTCAACTAGCACACAATGGGGGAACTACATTAATGCATAGATTTCAGATTCTAGTATTGGTATTGGACTAGAACCACCGCTCTGGTGTTGGTTAACTAAAATATACTAAATGGTGGGCTGTAGGAGCATGGTTTTGATGGTCGCACCCATGGCAATTAAGGACATGTTCGCGAGATGCCCTGGAAAAACTTACCGTACTTACCACAAACCAGCATGGGCAACGGCTGGGCTTGTAGTGTAGCTTTCCTCTAGCTGACGCATCCAGGCAAGGGTGAGCGTGATGGAGTTCGGATGGGCGCTGCGACGGCCTATGCGGCTTTCGGATTCACCTAGGCACGAGAAGGGACTGCCCGCTGCCTTGTGAGGAGTGGGGGTGAAACCTGAGGAGTGATGTGTTTGGTTAGAGGAGGTTATGCGAAGGGTCCTGTCATGGTCTCTTTCCGGTATGTCATGGTGGCATGCCGGCGCACAGTAACGTGTCGTGGGGTTGTGTCTTGTGGGTACAGTTGTACACCTCTGATCAGAGTAAAACTATTCGAATAGCCGTGCCCGCGGTTATGGGCAGTCAACCAGATTCACCGTGATTAGTCTCACCCTAGCTTAGTCTAATGGAATTGATTAGTTCAGGTGGTTGGTTGGGCCTGTTGCAACGTGGTGTAGCGTTGGACAGTGGATGGTTAATACTGATTAATTATTACAACTGTTTTACTGTTTTCAACTACTGTTTTTAAATGCTAGCTTTATGCAAATGTTCCCCTTTAGCCTTCCTTTGGTTATATTGCATCATACCCTCCGTTCCGGTATGACTTGCTGAGTATAGTGGGTAGTACTCAGTCTTGCTCTATCTCCCAACCCTCAGAGTTCGAGTATGCGTCCGATGGTGGTTTCTCCGAGGAGTAGGCTTCGTCTGTGCCGTCGAGGATGCCTGTGGAGTGGTGTTCCCGCTGCAATCCAAGTCAAGGCTTACCTCCAGTTATCTTTTATATTTCTGCTGCATTTATATAAGACTTTTATAATGTTTGTAAGACATGGATCTGTATGTCAAATTTGTCGTTTTTTACCCTGGCCGGTCCTGCTCAGGAATTTTAATGCACATTCTGCTTGGAATTCTATTCGGGAATTTCTGGGCGTGACAATCACCATGACCAAACTTGTTGCCGCCGCGGGCGTGGAGCCCGCCAACACGGCCATCTTCGCTCTGGTCATCGAACCGGGAGGATGGAGCGCGAGCGCCGTGTTCCAGGCGGGTGATAGCCAGATTTTGAGCACGTTGCTGTTGATCAATGTCGGTGATCCGACCGCTCAGCGCGTCGAGGCGTTCCAAGACTTCCTCAAACCGCTGACGCCAGACATCATCATTGTTGGTGGCCATCGTGGAAGCGCGGGATGATGAAGGATCACTAGAAGCTGATACCAAGATGATAGGAGCTACCGTAGGCAGCCCCCGATTACGCAAGGCGTATGTGTGGACGACGGGAGGACGAGGTCAGTAGCTTCGCCTCCCCGGCGCCGTGGCGTGAGATGGAACATAGAGTGAGAGATTAGAGAGAACAGAGGAAGGAGACAGTAGATGAGATTAAATTTCTTGGTTGCCTTTAACCATAACAATCCACGGCTTAAGTAGCCTTACATGCTAACAAACTTGCTAATTAAAAGGGATAACAGAAACAAATTGTCAACCTGATCCTAATGCACCGAATTCAGTTGGCGCGAGATACTATTCCCCGTCCGGCACGGCGTTCGTCCGTCCGCCCACGCCACTGAAAGGAAATTCCCCACATAACATATTGGCGGCATAAAATTGGTATTTAACTGCCGCCAACAGTTAAGTTAAGAGACCTCCGGTGAACTTAGTCCTTTTAATTATTGGGCTGTGTCTTCTACTTTCTACAAAGCCCACAGATTTTTTTCCGGGCAGATTGGAAAAGGTTCACTTTGACTCCTTCAAATAGAGGTCCAATCTAATTCCCTCAACCGCAATACAAATATTTTGACCCTCTAAGTATTGAAACCGATGCAGAATGACTCCCTCGGTGATTTTGTGGGTAATTTTCGCTGGAGTGGCTCGTTGATTTGGTATAACCTGCTGAGTCATCATGTAAGGCCCACATGTCAGTGTCACATATGTTTCCTTCTCTCATTCCTTTTTCTCTCCTCCCTCCACTTTCTGTCTCAACCTTTTCTCTATGCTCCATGCATCCCCCTCGGTGATGGCGAGAACTCTTCCTCTCTCGATAATCATGGAAGCAGCTAAGACGGCGTCCAAGAAGGAAGTGAGCGACGAGCAGATCCAAGCAGCGTGGTGGTCCTTCCATACTCCCGCCTCCCGCGCCACGCCCTCGGTCGTTGTGGCCGTGCTACCTTGAGGACGCGTCGCCACTGCTGACGCAACCAACGGAGCCGATGCTGGCGCTGCCACCGCCGTCTCACCTTCTTATCCCAACGCTAGGACTCGTGTTTGTGCCAGATCTGCTGGACGATGAAGGCGAGAGAAACTGCTGGGGGAAACTGAAGCCTGCTCGAGTGGATCCTGGTGACCTCCAGACCTTCCTCAGATCCTCTGAGACGGAGGCGACAATGGAGTTGCGCATGCAAGCTTCCTCCTCTGCCATCGGTGCCAGTTCCAGGACGCACGCTGCGGGCATGAAGTAGTGGGTAGCGTAGATCGAGTAGGTACGTATCCACTGGATAGGTGGTGATCAGTTCATTCCTATTTCATAGATCTTGTTGGTAGGCTAGTCAGATTTTTTTTTATCTAAATCTCTCTTTTTCGAACTGCATGAGTGCTTAAAGTTTTGAATTTTTCATGGCCAAGTTCATGTGTATTGTGTTGTTTTAGTTCTAAGTTTCTTGAACCATGGTTCTTCTCTCCTGTGTTGTTTTTGTGTTTTTCAGAGCCTTGAGTACATCGTTTGATAGCAAAGTTCAATGTAGTTGTGCAGACATTCGCACGGGCAAGGGATAGCTGCCGCCACCGACGGCCGTATGGTAGACATCAACGAGCTCGACGAGTGGGCAGCTGGCGGCGGCTCAACCACTTCGGCATTTGTGCTCATCATTCCCACCGTGAAGAGGTTGTTCTCGACGGCTCGCTGAAGAGAAGGTGGGGAAGTTCCGGACAAACAGGGCCCACTGTTTTTTTTTTAATTCATATGCTGACTGGGCTACCACGTAGACACCACGTCAACCAAAACCGCTATCAAAATAGCTGAGAGAGTCGTTTTGCACGGTTTTCATAGTTAGAGGGATCGATATTTCCGGTTTTACGTTTAATGGATACGAATTAGATCCGACGTATATTTGAGGGAGTCAAATTAAACTTTTTTCGGGGTAGATTAGGAGTATAGGACTTCATTCAAATGTTTCTTGTTTTTTGGGCTTTATTCGAATTTTTGTGCCTGGTGACTAAGGCTATACACAACATGGAGACGTGTAGAGTGCCCTTGACTCTCCATGTTGGTGATGATTTCACGCTATGTCGGTCATGTGAGTGCCCTAGCCAAGATCCAAGTGCCCTACTCATCGTCGAAGGCACGGTCGCGACCGTGTCGTGGGAAAGACCATGATCCTCCTCCCTTTGCATGATTTGTTGGTGACATTTTCTTTGCACGATTTGTAGGTGGTATTCCCCTCGAACGATTTATTAGTTATATTTCCCTCACGTGATTTGTTTGGTGATTTGGTCTAAGAGGACAGAGACGGCAACAGAGTAGGGGTAGGCGACTGGGAGGGGCATACCATGAGGCCCTTGTCACTACCCAAGATGGACCGCCAGGCTCCTCCTCGTCACCCGATCTACACTGCAACCACAGGCTAGTCTACCGTACCCCAAAGGGGCTCTTCCCAACATGCATGGTCATCACCGGTTAGGCCTCATCTTCCTACCTTGGCTATTGCCACCCCGAGAAGATCCCCACGTAGTCATTGCCAATAGGGCCTCCACCCCTTGCTGCTCCGTTTGCTGGAAGCTAGATCTATTGCCTCTGAGGCCGGACACATCATCCCCATGGCTAGGGATGCAAGCGGGACAAGCAAGCGGGTTTTTTAACCCGCTTATCTTACTTCTAACTCATTTTTCTTCTAAATTTTGTACTACTATATGGAAAATGAACTAGCAAGCGGATTTTTTTGGGTAGCGGGACTACCCACTTGCATCTCTACCCATGGCTAGATCCAGTGAGCTTGATGGTGATGGCCATGGCATGGGGAGGGAAGGTGGGTGTAGAGATTGAAGGGAAAGGTGACCAACTCTACTGAAGCAGCTCGATGACGGGGAGCTTGTGGTCACCGACAGCCGAAGAGGGGTGGAGATGGCGTCACCTGTGCCCTGTGGGAGCTTGCAGCTGGAGAAGGAGAAGAGGCAGTGACGATAGTGCAAGGAGAGTCATAGGCGTGAAGAAAATGAGGGATTTAGGGAATGAGAGGGGAAGGAGAGGGATTTGGGGAATGAGAGGGGAAGGAGGTTAAAGGTATTTTAGTTGATTTAATAATAAAATAATGCCATTATAGGGACTGATATTAAAAAATTGGCGAAAAACGAAAATGTATTAGGACGGAGGGTCCATTGATCTTTGATCATGCCTAAGAAGGAATTGTTTTTTTTTTTGACTTAGAGATGAGGTCCTAAATAATTTGAATGTGCAACAGATAGCTCCTTTATACTAAAATATAAGCACTTCCAACACCCATGTACTAGTACTTTATTCTATTAATCACTTTCCATACTAATATCTAATATCATTTCTCCTCAATTTTTATCTCTTCTAGTACCTCCATCCCAGAATATAAGAATTTTTAGAATTAGACGTGGGTATTAAAAAAGTGGGTAGAATTAAATGAAAGAAAATTGTGTGTTGTCAAATGACAATTGCGTTTGTCAAGAAATGTGGTTCACTCTTGATTGAAAAGTAAAACAACGTGTATTTATTTACAATCTTAGTATAAACTCATGCACTCTAGGGCTAGGGCTAATAAATACAGAGAAATTTACATATATGCTCTTGAGATAGAGATATATAAAGGTAGGTGTAGACAATTTAGCCGTGGGCTTCTCAGTGGGCCCTAACATGGGCCTTCTCAGTGGGCCCTACGAGGGAGTAAGTAAATAAATAAATAGTAACTGTTAAATAGTGTTTAGGAAACTCAGTTAGGAGGTACTTTATGACACGGTTAAATATGACTTTAAATACGTTAAATATATATATATATATATATATATATGAACTGCTCGTAAGTACTATTGTAGAATATTATCTTTGTAACTTAATATAGTATGGGAACGCATTCTAATACAATAAGTATTACAAATCTACCACCTTCGTCCAAAAGAAAAATATCAAATTCTGGGAAGGAACATGCAGTACTGGACAGATATTTATCTAGATTCATTTTCAAAAGTTGGCTTATTTTGGATGGAGGGAGTACATAGGGATTACGTAGATTCATGATTAGAATGTGTCTTATCTCGTACTAAATTGCTATATTTTAATACGAAAGTCATATTTAACGTGTTAAGTAAGCTGCTTAGATCACAATTAAATTATTGGACATGACTACACAGCGACCGGTCTCTGATTTGCCTAAAGCAGCGATCACTCTATCCTAGATTTAAATCTCTTTTTAGCTTAAAAAGTACTATAGTGCATGTTTTTTACCTCTTTAATCACTTGTATCTTTTAAACCACACATTATTTTTAAGATCTATTTGCATCATTGTACTCCACTTAAAATATGTGACAAAACGAGATCCATATTAAATATATTAAAATATTTTGTTTATTTAAAAGTAATTTATTTATATTGTAGAAGTAACTTAGCTATGTAATAGAAGTAACTCTATATAGCATTAGAAGTAATTACATTATGAGTGAGTTGCAACAAAAAACTATGTGGAGTAAATTCAAAAGTGTAGAGAAGATTTTCATGTAAATACATTTATAAAAGTAAATTTAATAAAGCCTGAAAGTAATTTACCTAAATCATAAAAGTAGCTTAGCACTGCTAAAATGAATGTAACTTGTTACAATATTAAAAGTAAATTCGTCATAGGAATAAAAAATATAAATCTATTTAGAAATTAAATTTAATCAGCAGAAATTATGGAATTGAGTAAAAACAATAATAAAAGTAATCAACTCAAAGCATTATAAAATTATGAGAAGTAATTTAATCAGATCTAAAAGTAGTTTATATATAAGATAAAAGTAACTTACCCATATAATAAAGGTAATTTACAACATAAAAGTTTTTTCATAATAATATTATCATGTAAGATCTTGTTATAAAGATTTAATTGCAACGGACATAATGGTGTAATCGGATTATAGATCGACTAAGTAATTTAAGAGAAAATTTTATAAGAAGAAAAAAATATGCACAACCTAATAGCAAAAACTACTTGCATACGTGCCTGTAATGCTATTAGTACTCCTCACGTAATTGTCCGTGTCGCTCATTAAGTCTAAATAAATCGAGATGCCTCTCGAAATAGATTTTGTGTACATTATTTCCTCCTCCGTTCTAAAATATTTTAACACAGAAGTAGTATTTAACGTGTTAGGTAAGCTGCTTAGATCACATGTTTGATCATTGTTCTGAAAAAAAATTTATGTAGTTATAATTTATTTTGTTATGAGTTGTTTTATCACTCAAGGTATTTAAAATTTTTAAATAAGACGAATGATCAAATATGTGTTCAAAAGTTAATGGTGTCATCGATTGAAAACCGGAGAGAGTAGATTTCAGGACAGAGGAAGTATTAAATTAGACACGTGTTTGTTATCATTTTTTTTTCTGAAACTGTAGACGGTAGGAGTTCTACCGGATATATTAGAAGAAAAGAGTTTTCACCCAAAGAGGGAGAGAGTCCACAAGGCAACACCTCCAAGGAGGAAACACCATCCGTAGGCCGTCGATGTCGCCGATCCTGGAAGACCATGCAAGGATTTCGTTCAAGACTCCTTTAAAAGGTGTAGGACCTCTAAGAAACCAAAGCAAAAATGTTGAGTGTTATCATTGCCCAGCTCATCGGCTGACCCGATGCAGCGGCTCTGACTCCGCCTTAACACAGAAGCTCAAGCACCGTAGAGAAAAGCACACCGCTCAAAACTCGGAACTAAGACAGGTCCACACAGTCACAGGGCTCATATGCCTCACCAGTGCTTTGTTATCATTTTGTACCATGTTTTTTGGGCCTACGGTGTACATTACTACATGTGGAGCGATTAGCAGCAGCCATTTCGTAGTTAGAATAGAAGAACACACTCTTGAGGCTATCAGCAACCAGCTCCACTGCTAGCTCCAGGCCGGTCATGGCGGCGGCTGGTGACGACGTGCAGCTCCCCCACGTCGTCATCTTCCCGTTCATGGCCAGGGGCCACACCGTCCCGATGACCCACCTCGCCTGCCTTCTCTGCCGCCGCGGCCTCGCCACCGTCACCTTCTTCACCACCCCGGGCAACGCGCCGTTCGTCCGTGGACAGCTCGACGACGACGTGGCCGTCGTGGAGCTTCCCTTCCCGGACCATGTCGTCGCCCGCGGCGCCGCGGAGTGCGTCGAGGCCCTCGATTCCGTGTCCCCCCTCCCGGCGTTCGCCGAGGCGGTGTCGGCGCTCCGGCCACGGCTGGAGGCGTGGCTCGCCGCCGCTCGGCCCCGCGCCGGCCTCCTCGTCGCCGACGCGTTCCTCTACTGGGCGCACGCCTCCGCCGCAGCGCTCGGCGTCCCGACGGTGGCGTTCCTCGGCGCGAACATGTTCGCGACGATCATGCGCGACGTGATCGTCCGCGACAACCCGGCCGCCGTGCTGCTGTCTGGCGGCGGGGCCGAGGCGGCGACGTTCGCCGTGCCGGAGTTCCCGCACGTCCACCTCACGCTCGCCGACATCCCGGTCCCCTTCAACCACCCGTCCCCGGTGGGTCCGATCATGGAGCTGAACGCCAAGCTAGGGAAGGCCATCGCCGGCAGCAACGGCCTCATCGTCAACACCTTCGACGCCATGGAAGGACGCTACGTCGAGCACTGGAACCGTGACCACCGCGCCGGCCCCAGGGCGTGGCCCATAGGCCCGCTCTGCCTCGCCCATGGCGGCACCGGCACCGGCACCGGCGCCGTCGAGCCCTCATGGATGAAGTGGCTGGACGAGAAGGCGGCCGCCGGGAGAGCAGTGCTGTACGTCGCGCTCGGCACCGCCATGGCCATCCCGGACGCGCAGCTCAGGGAGGTCGCCGGCGGGCTGGAAGCCGCCGCGGCCGCGGGCGTCGACTTCCTGTGGGCCGTGCGCCCCAGCGACGCCGACCTCGGCGCCGGCTTCGAGGAGCGCGTGGAGGGGAGAGGCATGGTGGTGCGGGAGTGGGTGGACCAATGGCGGATCCTGCAGCACGGCTGCGTGATGGGCTTCCTCAGCCACTGCGGATGGAACTCGGCGGTGGAGAGCGTCGCCGCCGGCGTGCCGCTGGCGACGTGGCCGATGGGCGCCGAGCAGCCGCTCAACGCGATGCTCGTCGTCGACGAGCTGCGCGTCGGGGTCAGGGTGCCGCTGGCGCCGGCGACGGCGACGGGCGGGCACGGCGGGCTGGTCGGGAGCGAGGTGATCGCGCGCGTGGCGAGGGAGCTGATGATGATGGCCGGGGAGGAGAAGGGCGGCAGCGGCGAGGCGGCGAGGAACGTCGCCGCGCTGGCGGCGAAGGCGCGGGAAGCGGTCGGCGAGGGCGGGTCGTCGTGGAAGGCGCTGGAGGAGATGATCGCCACGCTCTGCCACCCTGTTGAAGGAGATACCCCATTGTTGGAATCAGCCTAGGAACACAAGAACAGAACTCTCTTTCTCTCACACACAAGAATGGCTGGAGGTTGAAGATGAACAGTGGAGTTTCGGCGACGAACGCCGCGGAGCGATCGGCTCCTGTATCTTAGCTTTATTACTCACTGAAACTTCACTCGGCACGCCCGAAATACGAGCCTACACAGCCAGTTTTATACCCACGGCGACGCAGCGCCCACATACCCACTTAGCGAGCTTCACGCGCACGTACGCATGGCAGCCTGGACGACCTGGTTTCACGCGTTCGTGAGCCACATACTCCTCCACATGAACGGGCCTCCATCCTTCTCGCATGGCGTGCTCCTGCATGCGCTCAACCGCCAGGACTTGGCCTCTGGACTCACATACATCGAACACACACACACACACAACGTGTACAGCACCACCACAATGCAGTACACACACGCACGACTCCTGGACTCACGACGCCGTGCGCCACTGCCGCGCCGCGGCAAAACGCAGGCACGACCGTGACAACGCGTTTATTCCTAACACCCATTACTCCCAAAATAAGTTTATTCGTGAGTTTTTATGTCCAATGTTTAACAGTCTATATTACTTAAAAATTTACAAAAAATATTAAGAAAAATAAGTCACGCATAAAGTAATATTCATGCTTTATCATCTAGTAATTAATTATAAAAAAATAATAAATAAGATAGACTGTTAAACGTTCAATATAGAAATTTACAAATGTATTTATTTTGGAACGGGGATGTATATTGCATTTTCCTAGTTGAAGCAAGAGCAATTCTAAAAGAGACCACAAAATTAGAACTATTTCGAATCGTACTCAATTCCTAAATCAAATAAAAGTATTTTTGCCAGTGGAAAGGAGCTGGATACGGTGTCAATACTCAGTAGACGGCACGTTGCCATGGCGACAGCAACAACGACGGGCGGTGAATGGTGCGTATACGAGTACGACACACCGTCCGGCCATAGCCGTACCTGGTGACGATACGAAAAAGAGCCCGGAATGCTTTCTAATAGCCGTACGTCCGACCATTCTAAGGCCATTTATGCACACATGTCATTCAGCCCAAACTGGCCAGCTCAGATATTTCCCTTCACCTTAGCATTTTTGTTACCTCACCAAGAATAGGGAGTCAAAGAATAGGGAGTCAAAAAAAGCTACGTGTTTTTTTAACTAAATTATAACTTTGGATCCACAATCTTATATCCCACGCCCCTCCGAGAAGAGAGAGAGACGGGATCGGAGGATAGGCATCCACACCACCGAGCACGTCAGGCACTTGGGACTGGCGACAGCGCCGGCGACGGCCAACGGCAACACAGCGACCGCGGACAAAGAGAAGGGCCGAAGAAGGGGGAGGGGAGAAATGCTGGCAACGGCGACATCTTTGGGGAGAAGGAGATGGCGCCGGCAGTGAGAAAGAAGGGAGTGGGGAAAGGGAGGCGATGCAGATGGAGAGGAGCTCAAGGTCGAGGCCGCCTGCCGAGGTCAATCCACCGCCGCTCAGCTCGGCGCCGCTTGGGCCATGCCGCCACCACTCTGCTCTACTCGTTGCCGACGCTTGGGTCAAGCCGTCACTGCTCCGCTCAACGCTGCTGCAGCTCTGCTCAACACCGCCGCCATGCCGCTTCGTTTCCTCCGCCAAGGCGAAACGAAGATTGGAGAGAGAGGGGCGAGATGAAAAGTGAGATGAGAGAGAGATGGGACCTACTATAAAGTGAGGCACTGTGGGGTATATAGCTAGTAGTGTTCTTGGTCCAGATGGCATGTGAAGCAAGGTAAATTGTTGTATTGCATTGCTATTGTCCTAACTGAGCGCACGTACATGTATGCAAACCAATTCAAATATATTTAAAATTCAAATGAATTTTCCTCTTAAAACTATTTATCCGAACTATGAACTAGTTATATCCTTAGATTCATCACAACTAAATCTTTCTAACAAGATCTCACATGACTATATTCCATCTCTTTTTTTTTACGTTTTAGCATTACACACCACATTATTGGGATGTTTCAACAAGTAACTTTTTGATGTTTAACTGATTCATTTGTAATATTGCACATGTTGTTTTTCTATGTTTTAGCAAATATTTCTTTTATGTTTTAACAATTACAACTCTATGTTTCATGCATAATATAAAAATGTTTAAGTAAAATTAAGTATTTTGTAAGTATATTATATGTTTCATATGATTTTTTGATGTTTTGCTAGTTGGAACTTAATGTTTCGTGTAGTGATTGTTAGTGTTGCGGTCAGAATTTTCGAATGTTGCATATTTCTAGAACATTTCATAAAATGGATTTAAATATTTTGACCAAGTGAGGAAACAATTTTATATAAGTGATGAAACAACGCTCGATTTTTTAGACATATATTTATTTGGAAAAAGTACGAATTACCCCATGAACTATCGCGGTCGACCGAATTACTCCCTAAATCTGAAAACAGAAATTTCTCACCCCGAACTTTCAATACCGGACAAATTACCCCCCTCGACCCAATCCAGAGCGGTTTTGTCCTACGTGGCGTACGCGTGGCAATCCAGTCAGTATTTTATTTATTACGAAAATGTGGGTCCCACCTGTGTGGGGACACCCAATTTAGGCTTGGTGTCCCGAAAATTCACTCGTGATCGTCCAGGATTTCGATCACGCACAGATTGATATACAGAACACCTTTCGATTAATTATACAAATTTGTTCATACAAACTAATTATACAACTGTTAAAGGGTGAAAAGATCTAAACTAATATATCCTTATTTGAAATACAAGAAAATCCAAAGTGCTAAACTACTAAACTCCTAAGCTCTTTAACTACTAAAACTACAACTAATAAACTCCAAAGAATTTCAAAGAACTCCACAGGCAAAAGCTCGAGTGTAGACTAGCCTAGAAGAAAAACTTGTCGTTGCCGTAGATCTCGCTTCCTTCCAGACTTCTTGTTAGTTTAACTATATGTCAAATTATGCAAGGGTGAGTACTTATGTACTCAGCAAGACATATTATAAATAATTAAGGTGAAGAGATATGAATGCATAAATCAATAAGAAAGTAAAAGTAATAAAATCATATATCAATCTTATCCTCAAAACTTAAATTTTAAAACTACTTATACTTCTGAAGTAGGAATCACCCTAATGACATAACTCCAGAACCGGGAGTACGGCACATTCGAATGATTTCATTCACCTCTGCAGAGACTGTCCAACTTTACCCACACGATGCCCACAGCTAGCTAGGCTGAGAACAACAGAGCCGTTCGAAGGTCCCACTTACTACTAGTTACTGTACAGTGGGGTCTTGGTTCATCATAGTGGTCGAACTCTTGCCAGGCCTAGGCAAGGTATCTATATCGTCACACTTTCATGAATCCCACTGTTGTGAAACACTGCCGCCCAAACTCCTTACGCAAGTTCACCCCAAAACCGCTCATAGAGCCACCCAACAGTATTTCATATAGTGGGACAATGTGCTAGGCTAAGTCCAATTACTTGATCGTGTGGATGGACGCAACTATGTCATTTCCATGGTATAAGGGGGTAATTATAATCCGGTTAAACCACCCAAAACTTTCCAAACTCCCCACACCAAAAATCACAAACTTCATCATTCATCGACATTCATAATTCTCAACATTCATAATCTCAATTCATAAATGCCCATTTTAACCGAATTCCTAAGTTTGTAAAGTTGTTTGGAATAGTAAATCACATAAAATGATAACCAATGCTTCTTTTTATAACCTCATGCAATAATACTTGGAAGCATTTAACATCTACCCATGAGATGTTAAAAGGGTAAGGTATCATGCATAAAATGAAGATTATATTAAGTTTTCTATATGATCAAAATTTTAGCTATGTCTTGCCTTGCGCCTTAAGATTTCCCGCGGCTTCAGCGTAGCCATCTGGGTCCACGTCAGTTCCTTGGATGCCGATAGAACTTGCTGTATGGTCTAACGTACGAATACGAAAAAGATAGCAAATAAAGCCTATAAGTAAATTGCTACAAAGAAACGATAAAAACCAAGGAATAAATAAAATTGGAGCGAGGCGAGAGGAAAAAGGAATGGGTTCAAAATAAGTTTTAATTTGAAAATAAAAGAGAGATGATGGTTTCTATAGGTTGGAATTGAATAAAATCGAAGGAAGGATAATTTTGGATAGGTGGGGTTTATTTGGTGGATTGGTTTCTAGTCGGTGCTAGGGTAGGGTAACACGACGGCTAGATATTTGGATTGGTTAGCCGATGCTATGGATGGGTAGCATGACGGCTAATTATCTGGGTTGGTTAGTTGATGCTAAGGTTGAGTAGCATGCCGGCTAAATATTGGCTCGTGTAGTCGATGCTACAATCAAGCGGCACAATGACTAGAGAGTTGGGAAGCTTTATGCGGGTTTGTGGGGCGGAAAGTGTTACCCTACAGCCGTGAGTGGCAGCAGAGTGCCTTAGATCGCACAGAGCCTGAAAACTAGTGTGTGGCGTGCTGTTGAGGTCGAGAGAGTAGTGAGGCTTCGACCACTGTACGCGTCGAGGCGTAGGGTGCGAAGAGCGACACTTCGACCTTAGGATTAGGTTATGCCGGGTTTTACGACCAACGATTTGACGTCGGGGTTTGAGACCACACGAACGTCTCCGTGGAAGGCGTAAAGTTCCCTCGGCGGCTTTTTGGTGGCTAAAAGATGGTATATATATGGTTTAAAAATAAATTAAAGGAATTTGAATTCAAAAATAGATTAAAATTTAAAATGGTATTTTAAAATAAAGAAAAGGGCATTTAAAGAAATTAAAGGATAACTTAAAGTTTTTAAATAAAACAAGAAATTTAAAATTAAAGAGATGTAAAGGTATTTGAATAAATAATTTTTAAAGGTTAATTAAAATAGTTTAAAATTAGAAAATTAAATAAATAAATAAGAAAAGGTATTTAAATAAAGAAATTTAAATAAAATTTTAAAAATAGAAAATTTGGTATCAAAAGAGAGGGTTTGAAATTAGATGAATTTAGGTCAAAGAATTTTTGGAATTGGATCAATGGTTGGAGAGATATGGGCTCCTAAAGATTAAAAATCAAATAAAAGAAAAAGGAAGTTACTGTGCAGTGGGCCCCGCTGTCAGTGTCTTCTCCTTTCTCGTTTTCTTCTTCCTTTCTTCCGGCTTCCTTCTCTCTTTCTGTTTCTTCTCCCGAGCAACAACAGAGAGAGAGGGAGACAGGGCGTCGGTGCTCCGGTGGTTGAACGGCCTCGACGGCGCTGTCCAAGCGTGTTCCCGAGCATCGCGCACCTAGGAGGGGTAGTGGCTGGTAGAGAGGAAGGGTAAGATGGCCGGAACGGCGAATATAATGCGTGGTCCGGTCAGGAGAAAGAGAGCTTCGGTGTGGCTGGATTCAAGAGGAAAAGGAAGGGGAAAACGGGTAAAATGGATTCGCCGGAGTGAGGAGAAGCTAGTGGTGCAAGGGAATTGGAAGAGAGGCTATGGGGGAGGAGATCGGCCAGTGACTTGGTGGTGACCATTCATGGTGGAGAGAGAGAAAGAGAGATAGAGGGAGCTCGAAGCTCGGATGGGGCAAAAACAGAAGGCATGGCCTCGCCTTTTATAGGCCGGAGAGGCGGTGGAGGAAGGATGGCCGGAGACGGCACGGCTCGTCGTCGAGAAAAAGGCGGCGACGCGTGTCGGCGTTTAATTTGCTGTAATGGCGGCTCGGTGGTCGGCAACGGCTCGCGGCGGCGCGTGGCGGCAGCGGATTGGTGCGGCAAGGTGGCGGCGGCGGATTGGCTTGGCGGCGGAGGAGGAAAGGCACGGCACGGCGTCGACGGCGGCGCATCGGGAAGGGGCGAGCGGTGGCGGCGCCCATCAAGAGAGAGAGGAAGGAGGCAGCTCGGCTGTGAGCCGGCTCGGCGGGCTTCGGCTCAGTTGGGCCGGCAGCCCAAGAAGGAGGGAGGAGAAGAAAAGGGGAATGGGCCAAAAGAAAGTGAATTGGCCCAAAATAAAAAGGAAGTTTTGATAATTTTGTATAGAGGATTTGGAATGGAATTTAAAGGAGATGAAAACTAAAGGAAAGATGGATGTGGACTTTTTGAATCTTGGTCAAGGAATTTGAATAGGATTCAAAGGAATTGAAAACTAGGGACATTTTGAATGGAAGGCTTTAAATAGATTTTAAAGGAGATAAAATTTAAAAGAGGGATGTTTGAGGGTCTTTTGAACTTTTATAAAAGGAATTTGAATATAAGGTTTTTGAAGCAAAAGGGAGTTTGAAATATTTTTAAAATAAAATCAAAGATATTTATTTTGAGATATAAAATTTGATAATGGGTAAAAATAAAGATGCTCCAATTTTATAAAATTCAATAAGCACCAAATATAAAACTTGTCAAAAATAATCAAATGGGAAGGAAGGCAATAATTTAATTTCTAACTTTGGATGAATTTAGGATGGTGGCAAAAATAGATGGAGATAAATAACTAGGATTTTAGCCTCCAAAATATGTGGTATGGATTCGCAGTGAATTATTTGTGGCCAAAGGAAATTTATATTGTTTGAATGAAAAGGATTGGAAATAGGTTTCTTAGCACAAGAGCAATCACTCTAAATATTGTGATAATATTATTCTTGTGCCGATGAGGAAATCAAGCCATAAGAATTAAATTGGTGGCTTGATTAAAATAGGAGAGTTTGGGAATATTAAAGGGGTTTATGAAAGGTATTGTATAAAGAAGAAAAATGGGGATTTCAAAGGGGAAGTATTTGTGGGAGTGTAAAACTGGATTCGGAAGTATATGTGGATGGGAATTTCTACAGGAACGAAATTTGTGGTAGATTGATATACTTCTAAAGGATAGGTATATTGACTCAGGGAGATTGAAAAGGATATTTTATGGACTACGGGAATATTTAGGTGGAGATCCAAAGGAAAAGTATTGATTCTGGGAAAAAAATAAAAATTGGTATTTCATGTGTTTGGTTAGAGATCAAAAGGGGAGTATTTGGTGGGAGATAAAACTAGATTTGATGGTGGTGTGGCAAGCTCTAAATGAAAAGGTATTAACTCTAAAGAGATTGATATTTCATGTGCTCTAGAGATGGTTGAGCGGAAATTAAAAGGGTATTTGTGGATGTTGGAGATGTTCGGTAAAGGAGTCAAAGGAAATATAATCTAGAGCCAAAGTTAGAGATTAAATAAAATAAATAGAAAGGTTTTGTAAAATTAAAAAGGGATTTTAAAGAAAGCTTTTAACTTAGCAAATAAAGTTTAGACTCAAGTCAAAGAAAAGATCAAAAGTGAAATTACTCAAAGGAAGAATCGAGAAGAGCATGACTTAAAATATTTCACAAAAAATTTTCCCTAAAAATTTGAGTCCGTTACAACCTGTCATACTCCTCTCCCCTCTCCCTCTCTCTCCTCTCTCTTCTCTCTCTCACGACGCAGTGCGCAGGGGCGGGGAGGTGGGCGGCGGTGGGCTGGAGCAGGCGCAGCGCCAGCACCTGTGGCCAGTGGTGTCGGTGGTGGAGGGCGCCGCCGGGCGGCGGCTGCATGCCGTGGAGCCCGAGTTGGGGCGGAACGCGGAGGGTGGAGCTCGACGAACCGGCGCGGGAAAACGAAGAAAGGCGGTCGGTCGGCGCCGGCACGGAAATGGAGGCGGGAGCGGCGAACTCTGGGAGAGAGCCGGAGTTATCGGGCGTCGTCATCGCGAGACGAGGAGGTGGTGGCGCGAGATGACGAGGGTGTTCACCGGGATGCGGCGGCGCGAGATGATGAGGAGGCGCCATTGTTCTGCGGCAAATTCTACCAGCATGATGGGAATGCAGCAGCAGCAACTCAACATGCAAACAAATGCTCAGAACTTGCAACAAGGCATGACTGGCCTCCAGAACCAGACACAAAATCCCAACTTTCCCGAGCAGAGGCAGCAAAACCAGCAATGATTGAAACAAGTAGGAGTGTTTTGCTAGGCCGAGGAAGATTTTTTTTTTCCATATCTTAAGTCGATACATGTTGTCAGCAGAGTGCAAAGCGTCGTGCGGCTGACCCATCCGGCATCCGCCATCTCGCGCCGCCGCATCTCAGTGAACACCCTCCGCATTCCGCCCCAACTCGGGCTCCACGGCATGCCGCCGCCGCCCGGCGGCGCCCTCCACCACCGACACCACCGGCCGCAGGTGCTGGCGCCGCGCCTGCTCTAACCCACCGCCGCCCATCCTCATGCCGCTGCCCACCTCCACCCCTGCGCACTGCGTCGTGAGAGAGAGAGGAGAGAGGAAAGAGAGGAAGAGGGGAGAGGAGTATGACAGGTGGGACCCACATTTTTTTAATAAATAAAATGCTGACTGGATTACCACGCATACGCCACGTAGGACAAAACTACTCCAGATTGAGTCAAGGGGGGTAATTTGTCCGGTATTAAATGTTCAGGGTGAGAAATGTCTGGTTTTCGGGTTTAGGGGGATAATTCGGTCGACCGCGATAGTTCAGGGGGGTAATTCGTACTTTTTCCTATTTATTTTGACATCAAATATAATCGTGTGAGATCTTACTGTAAAGATTCAATTGCAATGAATGCAAATGTATGATTGGATTCTAGTTTGGATAAGTAACTACAAGAAAAAAATCAGTTTAAGTTATGTTAACATGTTTGTGTTACCAGCAAAAGAAGTAACCTGTAGCATTGTAGCATTGTCTATATTTAGTACGAACAAAGAATAATCTGTAAGCGCACAAATATCGTTGCAGCATTTACCGAAGAGTATTTCAGGGTATCATATCCACAGGGAACATGTGTGAACAAGTACATATCCACAGGGAACGTGTGTGAACAAGTCTTTTAGCTAGGTTGCCTAGGACACAAGATAAATGGTAGGTGAGGGTAGAGAGGAATTCCTAAGGGTTACTTGTCTCAGTTAAAGTTAAGGTAAAACTCCATTAACTGGTTTGGGCACCGGCTTACCCTTGGATTGCCAAGGAGACTCTAGCCTATAGCTCTATGATGTACCTGAGCATGGAGGATTACGAAAGACGGATATGGCTGTCACCACCTTCCATCTACCTCTACAACTCGTGGAGCACACAACAAAGGTAACTTCTACCTTAGACACCACGTCTATGTTATATATTACTATCCTAATCTTGGTACCACGCTTAAGATACTCTACCTAAGCAGAGCGATGAACCTGCAACGATGAGAATATATCTTACTTAAATAAGAAAAGTAAATACCATAAAGAAATCACGAACACTTACTTGTATTAAGGCAAACATCCGTCGAGGTACAAGCTTGGATAAGAGTGTCGACAGCCCCGGCACTTCTCCAGACTTCCCCTCTATCCCTACTCTAAGCAATAGCTAAGTAGAGCTTCACCTTTAGAATATGTCTTATATCCTGGTGTGTCTTGAGAGTAAAGATTGAAAGCCTATTTATAGTGTGGAGGTGACTTGAGAGAGTGGAGATGCTAACATAATATTCTCTCTCCAACTCCTCTCAAACCTCTACCTGTCCTCAAACCATCATTTGATGGCAGTTTCCTGCCTTGAGCCTTGCGCCCGACTTTAGGATTGCGATAATCATCGCCAAGTGGAAGCTAGGCATGAGGAGAGCCACCCTTGGTTCGATTGAACCCTGGTCGAGCCCCCTCGCACCACCTTTCGCTTGGGTCACTGCCTGGTGGGCCCTCAAATCGGTTTGGGGGTGTTTGGACGAAGTTGAGGTGGTTCTCTTGCTGGTGTGGACCATTTGATCCATGTAATAAAGATGTTAACAGAAATAAATAAAAGAAAAATACCTTAGGAGTGGGCCAAGCCAACCTGGGCCAAAGCCCATCAACCCAATCTCTTCTACCCCACCTAAAACCCTAGTGGGGGGAGATTGAACCTGTCTCCCTGGCCGACCTCCAACGGCGCCCCCTCCTCCTCTCCTCCTATGTTCGCATCTCTCTGCCCTCTACAGCAAATTGCTCTCCCTAGATCTCCACCTTCATATCTTGGATCAAGAAGCAAAGTAGAAAAACAAAACGAGGAGGAGAGGAGTAAAAGGAGGGGTAGATCGGAGTTTTCCCTACTGTCTCCTCACAAGTTCTCTAAAGAAACCTTAGGTGAGGCTTATCCCCTTGTTGTATCAGTTGTTTTAGCATGACTTT
The DNA here is from genome assembly GCA_000338895.3 of Oryza meridionalis. NCBI lineage: Eukaryota > Viridiplantae > Streptophyta > Magnoliopsida > Poales > Poaceae > Oryza > Oryza meridionalis. Next base: position 13,017,073 of record CM002527.2, on the reverse strand, counting down.
AGTGCTTTAATTCATGGTTAGGGAAGGTTAGAGAAGGAGTTTGATTTTGTTAGACTTAATCTTGTTGTTTACGTGCATTTTGGGTTGAGTTAGTCATGTGCATGTGTAAAGGAGTAAGTCCCAAGTGAATGCGTGAGTGAGTTAGTTAGATCAGTGACCATGATCTGCAAGCAAGTGATCACATGCAGCTGGCTTGGAGGTGCGGCCAAGTTTGTGGAGTCATGGAGTGAATTGTGGATCATCTAGCTCGCAGCATGCATGTGTTAATTAGTTAGTGGTGCTTTGTATGCAGGTAGGAGTGGCTTGCATGTAGGGAGGTCTGTTAATTAGTTAGTCATGGTGTATTTGGCCGAGCTGTGCGGCCGAATAGGGCGGTGTGATGAGTGCCGGCCACGGCAGTGCGTGGCTATTTAATCCTGTGATCAGTGGTGTATGGGGTGGTGCCAAAAGTGAAATACAAGTGTGTTTTGTGTTGTGCGCGCTGGTGTGCAGCGTGGAAATTCCTTGTGTATTGTTCATCTTCTTCCTCCGTCGGTGCATCTTCTTTGTGTGTGTGTGTGTGTTCCATCGAGTGAGAAAGTGAGAGCTGTGTGTGCAAGTGAGTAGCTGGGCCAACAGGTTTGTTGCGGTTCTGGACAGATTTATAGTGCTTCAGTTTTTTAATGTTTCGGGGCTCTAAATGTTATTTTTTGTAAATGTGTATGTATAACTAAGAAGTTGTAGATAATATTTGGATCTATCTTCTGACTAAAGGGCACGATTTTATCTCAAGTGGTTTAGGAGATATAATTTTTTTAGTATGACTGTTGTTTTTACGTCATAATCTGGATAATAGTAGATTGAACTGTTTTTGGAGAGGTTAAACAGCAGAATCAGTCAGGCCGCCTATAGACAAAGTTGTAGAGTTTTCTCCAAACTTTTCATATTTGTAAAATACACTTTGATCGGATGAGTAGAACTCCAGATATAGTTGTTTTTGTATCTTCCCTATGAAATTCTGGACAGATTCTGAAGCCTACTTTCAAACGCAAATTAGGCCATTTAAATGGCAGAATAAAAATATATTTTCTACATAAAAGTTGTAGGTATTGTTCTGTAGATTTTAAAAATGTATACATTTTTAGCCATAGCCATTTTATATTTCAAGATATAAAGGTTTGAAGCAGCAGTCTTATGTATAGTCCAAGCGGCATTCCTTGTTATTGCGTTTTGACGGGATGAGGCAGTAGGTTCACCTTTTTCATTCTTTTATATGCATGTTTGAATATGTTTGCTGACGTTTTGTTTGTGGTTAGGTTGTGGTCCTTCAAATCGTGTATGATACCAACCCTTTATTGGAGGTAAGTGCATAACGAACTAATTGTGCGACTCATAGATTGTTTGCTCTATCTATCTATTTCCGTTATATTTCTATATATGTGATATGTGACTGCTTATGTTAAGACTTATTCACGCCATTTAGATTTCAAATTTATCTTATGTTTACGACGTTTTTCTTGTTTCAATATTACGAATTCTGGTTATGTGTAAATAATTCAAGTTTCATGCTTGTCATGGATGTGCAATATAGTTTCAATTTGGTTCTTTGTTTCTGGTTTCAATTATTCATGTTCCATGCGAGTCATGGATGTGCTATCTGGTTTTTATTTATGTTCTTGTGGGTAAGCACTGATCACGCTTACTCGGCTTTACCGGTAAATGCTAGGATGTATTCACTATTGTTTAGGATAGAAACTATTATTTCAATTCATGTCTGCCCGAGATGGGAACTACTATTTTCTTTGACTTGGTGTTTGAAAATGTGTTTCTTATTAAAGAAAGAAACATTTATGTTCATGCTTTATTGCCAATGATGTATATATGTGTTTTCTAGTTCCATATTTTACTTTTTGAGTATTTTTATACTCACTCTTGTGTTTTATTTGGTTTTAGGTACACATTGAGATGGGTATACATGAGCAGGAAAGTAGCACCCTTATATACACATCTATCTGCACACTATCAAACTATTTTGCTTAGATCCATAATGACACTTAAACTATATCCTGATTTGGTCTTGTAATAATCCTTTAGATATTTATTAGTTTCTTTACATGGGTTATATAGATGGATCACACTGTGGGAATGATATTATTAATAGTTCAATTTACAACTGTCAGTTGTGGATGTTCACATTACAAGGGAGACTCTGCTGAAATTTCTAATAATTTTAGTAGTTAGTGATTTTAAGTGTATTTTAGTGTGGTACTTTATCTACGTGGTTAGCTGGAGTGTTACGGGAAGAAACCATTAGACGGGGTGTAATCATATTCACATGCCGTGTGTGACGGGCGATGGGGTGCTGAGGCAATGTATATGCCCACATGTGTTCTTCTGTTTCCTTGATCACTCAAACGAGGTGTGTCTATGGGAGTGTGGGTGTAACGCCACCACTGATGGGGATTGGAAGTAGTGCCATTACAGTCATCGTTGTTGCAGGTGCATGCCCCAGAGGACAGGTGTCACTGCTACAGACTAACGGAGAGATGCCCCTGCTATTTCTTTTTTCAGTCACCTCATGTGGAGAATAGACTAAGGAGATACACCACCACCAATGCATTTAGTTCACGCTAAAATTAAAAATTTAGTTGAAATTAAAATGATGTGATGAAAAAGTTATAAGTTTATATGTGTAGAAAAGTTTTGATGTGATAAAAAAGTTGAAAGTTTGAAGAAAAAATTTGGAACTAAACAAGGCCCAAATATGAAATGATGGTTCGTCATCACCGCCACTCGTGCCACCAGCAAGGTGACCTAGGGCTGTTAGGGCTGTGTTCGGGAACCCCTCCTCTCTGGCACGTAAAACAAAGCTCATATTATTACATGATTAATTAAGTATAACTTTTTTTAAAAAATAGATTAATATGTTTTTTAAAGCAGCTTTCATATAGAAAGTTTTTGCGTAAATCATACCATTTAGCAGTTTGAAAAGCGCTCGTGTGGAAAAGAAGAGAGGTGGGTTGAGAAAATGGGGAATGAATACAGCCCTATTATCTATTGCACAATCCCCAACATGAGAGAATTGAGAAACAAAAAAGCATAAAGAGGAAGGCATCATGATCTTGTCATTGGGAGATTTTCGACCGGTGGACAGTTAATCGTTCAGTGGCTATTAGGGGTGTATTTAGTTCATGCTAAAATTAGAATTTGGTTGAAATTGAAATGATGTGACAGAAAAGTTAAAAGTTTGTGTATGTAGGAAAGTTTTGATGTGATGGAAAAGTTGGAAGTTTGAAGAAAAATTTTGCAACTAAACACGGCCTAGAGCGAGTATAATAAAATGATATAAGCGGGCTATACAAGCTGCCACATTAGATTCGTGCTTATATGGAGGAGAGATGAGATGAGAGAGAACAAAAGCGGGCTACAGATTTGTAGTCAGCTGCAGCACAAGCTCCAATGAATTCTGTGAGAGAGATGAGTGGATTATGCATTAATGATGCAATATATTTCTAGAGCTAACTATTGTATAAGTGAGCTATTAGATTGACTATAGATGATGTTTTAAATTTTGGAGTAAGTAGCGGGCTATATTATTAAACTTGCTCTTATGCATCTAGAAAAAAAGTTCCAAAAACTGTAGGATCTTTGAACCAAAATTTCACGGCCAATAGAGTACCCCGCCATTCTCTAAAATCCTCATATTGATCATAGATTTCATTTAACACAAGAAATCAATAAAATTTCTCAGTTGATGGTAGAGGTGTGCATGGTTTCTTTAGGACAATTAGCACTTAGGGCATCAGCATAAATGACATTCCATATAGCACTTAGGGCATTAGCACTTAGTGCTGCCAGTAAAGATGGGAATCTCATCCAATGCCCCCCTATTTTAGGGGTTGTGAGTTCGGCATCTGATGTTTGTGGTCACCTATTATCTGGTGCTTTGGTGCGGCGAGGAATCATCCACTGTTGCAACAGAGTACTACCTCCGTCCTAAAATAAGTGCAGCCATGGTTTTCCACGTCCAACTTTGACCATTCGTCTTATTTGAAAATTTTTTGAAAAAAAATTAAAAACATAAGTCACGAGTAAAGTACAATTTATGTTTTATTATCTCATAACAATAAAAACGCTAATTATAAAAAAATTTCAAATAAGACGGATGATCAAAGTTGAGCGTGGAAACTTATGGCTGCACTTATTTTGGGACAGAGATAGTAATTTTCTAGTAGTGTGACCTGTGGGCACAGTGGATGTACGGCACTTTTATTAGAGCAGGGCTGATTTGTTGCATGTGTGTATTCGGTCTATCGATTCTTGTGTCCAGATTCGTTGTACTATAAGAGTCCACATTTCTTTTTTTCTAGATTGTATTTTTGTAGATTGTATTTTTGGGATGGATAGAGTATATGTCTAGGTGCTGATTAATTGGCACGTTCAGAATATACACACCTAAAAAGAATTGTTGATATATGTGCCGAGAAATTTTACGGTACACTATACTACCAGTATATACTGCTAGTATAAATGATCCAATGGTGTAGATTTATTCTCCTCCCCACTTAATGAGATTTCAGTATAAAATTCTAACGACTTGTTTGGTAACTCGAGGGAAAGGGAATGGGAGTTTACACAAGGGAATTTATGATGAGATTAGGATGGGAATTTGATTTTTAATCCTAATATCTTGTTTGGTTGGGGTGATGGGAATTGATAGGGAGTTTAGTTGGAGATTAGGTCATTAATAAAAACGGATGGCTGAGATTTACTTAGACAAAGTAAAGGAAGAATTCCCTCCCAATTACCTGCCCCTACCCAGGTGTTGAAAAGGAGGGAGTTCCTTCCTCAATTCCCCATCCCCATCCCACCAAAATTCTCATGTCTCCCAACCAAACAAAACACTTAATAGCATCATCTCTCTAAACTCCCAATCCCTCCTAAAAACTCCCTCCAACCAAACGAGCCGTAAGGGGCAAACCTGTCTTTGTCTTTATGTGTACACAGCCGGTCTTATGAACTTCTATGTTCATCTGCCGATCTGGTACTAAATGCAAGACAAGTCCAAGAGCACCAAATCAGTACCTGATTTATTTGCCTCCACGTTGTCCATACTAGCCAACAATTTTGAGTAGAATCTACAATGAACTAACAAGATCGCTCAATGTACACTATGAATCAGCTCAATCGTTGCAGTTTCTTGCCGTGGCCGGTGAGGCTCAGCCGGAAGGCAGGCCGCCGCGAATGCTTGGGGCCTGCGTCCAGCGTCTCCTCGGCTTCACGTTGCTCATCAAACCGTACAGCCGCGGAGCCGCCACACGCGCCATAATCAAATCGCAGTCGCGCCGCATGATGAGATCCAAGACCGATTACTCCCCATTAGATCTGACGAATTACTAAAAATCCCTTATTTAATTTTTTTTAAGTTCCGAATATACCCTTTTAATATTGGTAGGATATACTGATAGTATATTGTACCGTAAAAGTTCTCTATGTGCCCACCGTATTCTCCCATTTTACTTCAGATAATAAGTGCTTAATTGACCTTGTTCTCTTCATGTGTGCGTGTCTAAACCATTTCATTTCATATAAAAAAATGTACAAAATCTCATCTAACAACATTTAGGTTTTTACTTTGCTGCTTAAAAATACCCATTAATCATTAGCAAGACTTTTGGCCATTTTACTTTGAGAAAAAGTATAAATTACCCCTCCAGCCCTCCCAACCGAACTATTGCGGTCAACCGAATTACCCCCTGAACCATAAAATCAGACATCGTTCACCCTGAACTTTCAATATTGGACGAATTACCCCCCACAACCCCATCTAGAGCGGTTTGTCCTACGTGGCATACATGTGGCAGGTCCAATCAACATTTCTTTTTTTTTAAATGGTGGTGCCCACCTGTCATCCTCCTCTTTCTCCTCTTCCCCTCTCTTCCCCCTCTCTCTCTCAGGCGTGGGCACAGGTCACGCAGCGGCAAGCGTTCGGCACGTGCGGTCGGCGCCAATGCGGGAAACGGAGATGTGAGCGGTGAACTCCGGGAGAGAGTCGGAGTTGTGGGCGGAGTACCTGAACCGCGGCATCCGGTCAGCATAGACAACGAGCGGCGCCCATTCGGCGTGTCGACAGTGAACCCCAGCGCGACCCTCCCGGCGATGTTGGAGCTCGGACACGCCGAACACAACCCACTCCTCCTCCTTCTCCTTTCCCGCTGTCCCAACAGCACGGGCTTGGACATGCCGACACCGAAGAAATTTGACACGAGCACCTGCCACACCCGCGGCGTCCCACTTGGCGCATTGGTGAAGCTACCCGTCCCCGACATAGGACACCCCGCCAGCGGTGCCCTTCAGGACAATGGTCGCGAGCGCCACGAAGGGGGAAGAGGATGGGATGATGGAGGCAGGGGCCCACCACTCCGGCTCCCTCCCGGAGTTCTCCGCTCCCACTGCCACGTCCCATGCCGTCACCCGCCACCTACCCCATGCGCGCCGTCGTGCGCGTCGACCGCCCGCCGCCGCTCAATCTGCGCCCACACCTGACGACGCTCAAGAGAGAGGGGGGAGGAGGGGAAGAGGACAAAGAGGGCTCCTGCCTCCTCGTCCCACGCCGGCGCCGACCGCCCGCCCCTGCCCGCCGCCGCGGACGCCAAACGCTTGCCGCTGCGTGACCTGTGCCCATGCCCGAGAGAGAGTGAGAAAGAAAGAGGGGAAGAGGAGAAAGATGAGGGTGACAGGTGGGCCCCGCCATTTAGAAAAAGAAAATAATGATTGGACGTGCCATGTGTACGCCACGTATGACAAAACCGCTCTGGATTGGGTTGAGGGGTAATTCGTCTGGTATTAAAAATTCAGGGTGAGCGATATCTAGTTTTCAGGTTAAGGGGATAATTTGGTCGACCGCGATAGTTCGGGGGGTAATTCGTACTTTTTCCTTTTACTTTGCTAATTATTTTTTGCCACAATTGAACAATCTAGCGACATACTATATGCATCCACTATACATAGTTATATTTTCGGTGGATCTATATCATACATCCCACTAGCATGATTGCAGGTAACAAAATGCGTCAATGTGAACCAATTAGAAGGAGGGTTAGCTTGTTGGTACAAATAAAACATATAAACATATGTATTAGCAATAATATCCTTTTAGGATTTGTTAAAAGAGAGACCCTAAACATTCAATTAAAAAAAGGAAAATCACAATTTACACATAATTTGTTATAAATGTTTTCTAAACAAATAATTGAACATAGGGATGAATTAAAGATTATATTGTATAAAGCTAACAAATAGCATGGAAAATTTATCAAAGCAATACCGATGAAAAAAATTTGTTAAGAAATATTATTTTTAATGCGTGGAAGACGCCATACAGTTGATATTCTACTATTAAAAATTTGTCAATGTAGCCTAAGATACATTTCCGCGCGAATTCGCGGACTACCTTCCTAGTTTATCCATATAAGTTTATTTCACAACAGGAAAAGGGTAAAGATTTTCAACACTATATTTTAAGAAGAACAAATTCGATGAGAGTGTTTGGTTTCCTAGGATTTGAATCTTTTTTGCACATACGGAGTAGGCTTTTGTTTCATCATTGTGACAATTGTAGCATTTTGCAATAATTGTCACCCGACAGGCAATTAAATGGGGCATCCTGGCTTATGGGCCTGATCTGGCCATAGGCCATAGGCCCGGCCACATCCATTTCTGCTCCAGCGAGCATGTGACATGCAGGCCTCATTGCTAGGCCATTCAACTTCAGTTTCAGCTCAGGATTTATGTAAGCCACACCTTACCTAATTTTTCTAGGCCAAACTAATTTTGCCAAATCGCATCTTATAGTTTATAAGAATGCGTTTGCTAAGAAAATTAAAGTAAAAAAATTGAACCAAACACATACTCTCTCAGATGTCATACTAAGTTTATTTATTTTATTTGAGAACGAAGAGAGCAGTACCTTTGTGTCTGAATCATGTGGCATATAATACGAAGTACGCTCATTATTAACTAATTAAGTAATAGCTATTTTTTTAAAAAAAATTAATATGATTTTCTAAAGCAACTTTCTAATATAACTTTTTTTAAAAAAATACACCATTTAACAGTTTGGAAAATGTGCACGTGAAAAATGAGGAAGGTGAAGTTGGGACCTCGGCATATAAGCCTAACAGACTAGCTACTAAGGTCATTCCCAACCCAAAATCATCAAGATATAGTTTTCAAAAACTCCAAATCATCGAGAAACTAATACTAGACACTAATCCTCCAATGCAAACACCACTATTCCATACTTAAATTTAATACTACTTATCTCATATGATGTTTTGGATGTTGTGTAGAAACCATATCTCATGCAAGACATGGTTTCCTTCTCTTTCCTTATTTATTCACTTACCACAATATTTTTCATCTTATGTGGCAGCTTATTTAATGCTATGAATACCATCCTAGTCAATGGGTTGGAAATGGCCTAATCCTAATTATAGGAAGACATAACTTTTGGGACCACCTATACATTTGTCGACAAATTTTCTCCTAAAAATTTGACAGATGTAATTATAGTACAATCGTAGTGTAATTACACTGTAACTTATATGTAATTACACTGTAACTTGCATGTAACTACAATGTAACTTATATGTAAGTTTCACATAATTTTGAATCGTTAGATCTATTACAAGATTTGTTTTGGTGAGGAAGAAAACAAATCATAGCACACACATATGTGAAAGAATTTATTCCCACAACCTCCATTTTATCGAAATAACATGTTATGGAGAGATTTTTAAAAGTTACGTACAAGTTACATTATAGTTACAGTGTAATTACACTACGATTGTACTCTAATTACATCTGTTAAATTTTTGGGGTAAAATTTGTTGACAAATATATAGCAAAATTGTAACTTTTTTGTTAACGGAGGTAGGTTACAAAACTAAAAACGTGACAAATCTGAGAGATATCGAACCAACGACCCTCTAAATGATTTGGACTCTGGTGAAACCCATGGACTTTGCTTGGAGACCAGAGGGATTTTCCTTAATTACCGAGGCATATGATTCTGTTTCATGTGAAATCTCTCTGCGTAGACAAAATTATGTACTAGCCTAGGGAATAAAGCGAACTTGCAGCACAAAAGTTCTCCAAATTCACTCAAATGTGGCCAGGAATACCTTCAAAGTTTGTCTGATCGACTCGAACAGAAAAAAAAAAAAAGAAACCCTTTATCCAATTTCTTGTTGCCGTCCCTAAATAAAATCCTAGTACTCTTGAATACTCAGTCTTAGAGAGTTCTTACCAAATTAAGGTATACAGTACAAAAGAATATGCTCGGTGCTTAAAATTACAAAGTCTAATCTTCAAATCCATGCGGTGTCAACAAATTTCTTGCAAGAAAATGGGAAGTCCAGCAGAAGCGACACTTTTCAATTGCTTATTTAGTCAGACAGATCAGGACGGATATTCAAAGTAATATTCTGGTCAAAGCTTTGGTCCTTGAGTGTTGACGATTTTCTCAATTCATAAATTAATCCTCCATCTTATAGAGCAATAAAACACACTATCAAGGATCTATTTATTTTTTATTTTTAAGAAGAGAGAGTACAATTATAGACGCACACAGTCACAGAACCATGCCACACCACCACATAAACATACACGTACACATGCACCCCTAGAACATGGCACAAACATATAACACTGGAACTTTATGGTTAAACGACTGAACCTTTTATCATTCACCATTAATAAGTAATTCCATATGCTAATAACAAAAAAAATATTTATTTCTATAGTATTTTGGGGTTTGATGAGTTTCACTTGATCATTGGGTTCGTATAAATTCAGATATGCAACAAAAATAAACAAATCCAAATTTAACTAAGCCTATAAAATTCTTATGTTTTTAATGTATTTTGGATATACTGACATTTTAATGTGGATATACTAACATTGATGCACAATATATAACATATGAGAAATTTACTTGCATATTTATATCAGAGGACATGAATGGTTGCTTTCTCTCACTACATTGTAGCCGACCACAGATGGGCGACGATAATATGGAGGGCACCAACTTCGTAAAGTGACGAGGAGGAATAACAATAATTCATTTAAAAATAGAGAAATCTAAAAGCTACTTAGTGGTGGCTTATAATGTTTATTTATACTATTATAAAGTTTATCATCATTGGATTTAATTTTGTCTCCTGCGACCTTTGACTTGTGATTGTGAAAGCAATCTAGTTGCACAATTCATTAATGAAAATTTTGTCGCCTCAATCTTAAAAGCAAAAGGTAGCTAAAAAAGTGAGATATTGCATCATCTATTCATCTTAAAGGCATGAACGTAGGTTATGTGTACTCGAGATGTCTTAGCAAGCGTGAATCACGCTGTTATAAGGTCTACATCTGTGTTCAAGCAACATGGATCATTCTGTCAAGCTTTCTTTGTTTGGCCTCAGGCATCATGAATCATGCACCTGAGCGAAGAGAAATGACGGTTCTTCTTTATCTTCTCTGTGATTTTTACTAGAGCTTATTTTTCGATTCGAAATTATGTTTGCAATAATGGCAAGCATTCCATATATACAGAATTGCAAATGTAAAGTTCAATAGATATAATGTTTACCATGTCATAGTTGTTTTAAGAGATAAGTCCATTTTACACCCCTGAATTCTTTGTTTTGCCTAAAACACACCCTTCAACTCTAAACCAGACATCCAACCTCGTCCAACATTCAATATCATGCAAATTACCCCAAACTTGGTTTCTACCCAGTTCCGGTTTTCATCCACCATGAGACGCCTTGTTGGACACCAACTGTTCAAAGTAGTGGGTTCCGACGGATTTGAAAATTAAATTATACAGTTTTCATCTCTTCTTTTTTTTGAAAAACTAGGAAGATAGCCTGCGCATTCACGCGGGCATGCACATTAGTTTATTTCGAAAATAGTTCTAACAAAACAAATTGAAATTAAAGTAAGGTATTTTTCTATTTTTAATTGAGTGTTCATTATATCTCCTTTTCGTAAAGAAATCTCAACAAACTTTCATGGGACATTTAATTATTTGCCACTCTTAATATATGCCAATTAATGATTTGCCACTCGTTGTCTATGACATGTGGACCATTATGTGTCTATGACATGTGGGTCCAGTGGCAAATCCTTTAAAACCACTCGTAAGAGCGGCAAATAGTTAATTATTCCTTGATCGGTAATAATTGGTTTTTTTTTACCATCCTGCTAGCTCTCTCTTTAATTGCTTCATATATATGCAATTGGTTATGCATGTGAATCAATAAAGATATAAGAAATATTTTAAAATTATTTATTGTATTTTTAGTTTAGTTATTGAGTGATTCTTATTCTAAATTGTCTTTTCTAGGGATTTTAAATTGTACTTATTCTCGTACGTGTTGTATTTGGACTCTTTTTTTAATACTTATTTTATTATTCCAAATTTCAAATATTTATAACTTATGCAAGTATAAATGGACTCTTCATATTTTATATTCTATATGGAATCTTGTTATATTTTCTATAGTTTTAATGATTTTTTTGTATATGTATTTTAATCTTATTGCTTGTTCTTTTCTGAATTTAATTACGAACTCTTTGTAGTGATTCGCTTTTCACCATTAGCCTCGCGGATCATTGTCGACCTCCTCATGAGTGAGCCTCTCTTAATATATTGGACATTATGTGGCGAGGCTCGGTGGCAGAGATGAAGCTGTTTTCTAGTCCTTGTCGAAGACATGGAACGTCTCCCTCTGGTCCTCCTCTCAGTCCTTGCCCTTCACCTAATCATCTAGCGTGCTATTAGGCCCATGAACTTGTGGGAGTCGATGTTGCCGCTGCCGTCGATGTCCACCTCGCTAATAATGTCTTGTAGCTCCGCCTTCATCGGGTTCAGGCCCAGAGTATGCATGATAGTTTCAAGTTTCTTGGTAGTGATTGAACTTGGACATTAGACTCACATATTTGAATTCATTAGTCGTTTTCGAAGGGCTATTTTGCTCAAATATTTGTAGTCAGAACAGCAGTATTTTTTAACCTTTATATAGTAAATATAGGCATTGTGGTTCTTGAATAATGTATTTAATTATAAATAACACAATAAATCAAATAAACGGAGAAAAGTACATGTAACTTGAGAGTCATTATCATTTAGCTATTATTTTTTATATATTATGTGTTAGCTAAAATAGGAGATGAGAGTTGCATCCTATAGGAGAGTAGGACGGTGGAGGGAGTACATACACACGTGCGTGCTCACATACAGTAGGGGTGGAGGTGGGGGTACCAGATTTATTTATGTGCGATGTAGTAGTTATAATTATTGGGTTCACCTATTTAAAGGAAAATCAATGGTTTGATTTTTTTTATCGTAATTTCTATTTTTTTTAGTTTATTTGAGCGTCATATGGTATCTTAGGAGTGTTTGTAGAACACTATGTGATAGTTTGAGAGCGTTTGTAGGAAGTTTAATGAACTTTTTAATATATAGCATTTTTTATTGTTTACGTATTGAGCTGCTGGCTATAGAAAATATGGATAAGAAAGTGAGCAGGAGACATAATAGATCATTAACGTCGGCATGATATATGTTATTTTTTAAATATTTTATTACTATTTAGTTGTGATATAAAGGAGATTATGTCAAATGATATATTTCTTATATATGTACATGCCAATATATGGTAAATATAGTTCAAATTAAAATAGAATATATTACAAGATATTCTAATTATTTAGTTACTGTGTTTTTATATATAAAAATTTTGCTACTATAAATGGAAGGAAGAAGAGAGGGGTGGGGAGACGTACTTAATTTGGATGTACGTACGTATGAGGAGAGGTGGGAGAGGTGTGGATGTATGTGACATTTTTGTTTAACATATATATAGATCTAATGGTGTAAAATGATGGGTCCACCATATCAAGTGAAAATCAATGGTAGGATATTTTCCTTTTTTTCTTGGAACTTCTTAGATTTCTCTAATTTATCAGTGCCATGTGACGGCTTAGAAGAGTTTGTAGGAGCCACGTGACGGGCTGAGAGCGTTTGTAGGAAGTTTAATGGACCTGCGATATACGCGGGCACCTTGTTTAATGTTTGCTTGAATTTTTCTTATAAATGTTTACGTGTGATGATATTTTTGAAAAATTCTTTGACTTCATTTTAGACATGTTTTGGATAATATCTGACATGGAGGACTTCCTCAACAATAACAAAATATATGATAAGTATTTAATTGCACATGTTACGTGATTGTTTATTTGTTATCAAAACTATTTGGCAAAGAGAAAATACATACATGTATGGCCATAAATCTCATGATGGATTAAGGGGCTCTATTACAGCAAGTTCATTGGTTGAAAATATTTTGATAATATTTAGACATGTTTTGGATAATATCTGACATGGAGGACTTCCTCAACAATAACAAAATATATGATAAGTATTTAATTGCACATGTTACGTGATTGTTTATTTGTTATCAAAACTATTTGGCAAAGAGAAAATACATACATGTATGGCCATAAATCTCATGATGGATTAAGGGGCTCTATTACAGCAAGTTCATTGGTTGAAAATATTTTGATAATATTTACACATCTATGTTGCTCACTTCTCAAATGCAATCAAATAGTTGTAAAAAATCCAAAAAAAACTTTGAAAATCTACATGAAAAAAATGTGTTGTTTTGATTGATTTTACATATGTAGATTTAAATTAGTGTTTTATATTCGTGAAATGATATTTAACACCCTAAAATATGATGGAAATTATTTAAATACATATCATAATATTATTATTACATGTCGGTCTCATGTGTTGTGACGTCTTTAGGACCATAAACATCAAATGTACATTTAACTAAAAAATAAAACCGGATCGTAATTTGGATAGATAATTTTAAAATAATTGAAAATATAGGATGTTTAAAGAGTGTTGAGTGGATATTGTATATTTATATTATAGATCTAGTTTAACTACGTATATTTGCTTATATGTGTAAATTAATATATTTTATCAATTGTAGAAAATCCAGTTTCAAAGACCGTTGATTATTTTCCACTGGTATATGTTAGATGTACGCATATGTTTTTTCTTCCCGTGAACAGTAGTTAAGCTAATTAAATTTGCATGCGGATATATTTCTCATGTATATGTATATAGGAGGAAAATATTACTTTTTAATAATATTTAAGTGAAAATCAACGGTGAGACTATATAGAGGTACGTGGATATATAATTTTAAAATAATTTCTAAGACAACGTGCAAAGAGAGTTGATTGGATATTTTATATTTATATTTATAGATCTAGTTTAACTATGTATATTTGCTAAATTTGTAGAGAAATACATTTTATTAATCGTAGAAAATAAATTCTAGTTTAAAGACCATCGATTTTTTCCCACGCGTATTAGACGTGACTAAATTTTTTTGCTACGCGTCTGTTTTTTTCTTCTTATGCAAAGAGTAGGTATGTTTTATTGGTTTCTTTAATAATGCGTACATGATTTTTAATATGGATACATGATGAATATATTACTTTTTAACTAATAGATCTAATAGTCTATAATATTGGAGCCACCAATTTAGATGAAAATTAATGGTGAGAATAGATAGTGCTATGTGGATATATAATTTTAAAATAATCTGAACGTTTAAACAGTGTTGATTGAATATTTTATATTTATATTATATATCTAGTTTAACGGTGTATATTTACATAAATTTGTAAAGTAATATATTTTATTAACGGTAGAAAATATTATTTTTAAGATCATCGATTTTTATAAAGTCAATATATTTTATTAATTGTAGAAAATCTTATTTTGTCGTTGATTTTTTTCATTGCTGTTAGAGGTACATATCACATATGTATTTTCTACTTTATATTTTTTTTGGGTAAGTACGTGTGTACTATTTTTCTTCTTTTTGGGAACAGTAGGTAAGCTTTGTTTGCGTTTAACGTACGTAGGTTGAATATATATCATGTGTACGTATACTTTAGTTCTTTTAATAACAAATCTAATCAAACAAATCTAATCTAATGGTCTAAAATATCGGGGCCAACAAATCGACGGTAAGATCAGATAATGCCATGTGGCAACCCAGGAGCGTTTGTAGGTGTGCCACGTGGCGGTTTGAGAGCGTTTATAGGAAGTTTAACGGACTTTTAGTATATAATAGATGTATAGTTATTGAGCTAAATATTTCAGTAAGATTAATATTATAATTTATTTTCTCAAATATGTTAAAAATAAAAATGAATTAAAAAAATATGACCTTCCTAAACAAACTTAAAATAAGTTCTCAAATTTATTTATTCCAAGCTAAAAAGGAATGAATTTAAAAAAGATTTGACCTACCAAACGAGTACTTAGGATAAACAGATATTGAGCTGGCATTTGACTCCAGGACCTTTGGATAGGAGCAAGAATGTCTACCACTGCGCTAACGCCACCACTGCTTTGTATATTGAACAATGGTCAGCGCCAATATGGGGATTTGATGATGTGGCAAATATTGCCACATCAGACAAGATTTCAGCACTAACCCGCTGATGCTGAGGTCACAATCCATTTCTAAATTTAGTTTTTGGCATAGTCTATTCTTAAAATAACTTATGTAAAATGGTCAATTTACCAATATTTCGGCAAATATTATTCCATCCATCTCAAAATATAGCAATCTATAATGGGATTAGACATACACTTTATCCAGATTTGTAGTTTTAGGATGAGTCAGGTTGTTAAATTTTGAAACGAAGGTAGTATAGAGATGTGCGCTTGTCGTTATATGTGTGCATATTAGCATGTGGACATAATATTTACTCCCTCTATCTTAGAATATAGAAACCTAGAAACAGACGAGACATTTTCTAGTATTATGCTATTTAGATTCATATAACTAGAAAATATGAGGAATGCTACATGACACTTTCCCGTTCGGGCGGAATAATATGTCTGAGATATCGTCCGATACCAGTATCATCCCGTCCAAATGGATATTAGCCGATACATAAGAGATATCATCATGTCCTGTAGCATTTTTCGAAAAAGAATTTGGGCATGCTTTCTAGTCAGATTTGTAGTATTAGAAAATGTCTTCTTATTTACTTATATTTTGAGACGAGATATTAGGTGAAACATGAAAAGAGATTAACGTGTGGCTCCATCAATTTACCGTCAGCCACAGCGTTATACGCGTGAAAAGGGTACTACAGTATACTAGACCAGTCAACACTCGCCAGCGCAAATCCTTTTCGAATCCCCGGTGCTCGTTCTCTAGCGCCACCCCCCCCCCCCCCCCCCCCAAAAAAAAAAAAAAAAAAAAAAAAAAAAGAGGCCACGGTCGACAAACGCTTTTTCCCCACGATTTGTGAAATCCCCGAAAAGAGCTCCCCCCATATAATTGGTCCACTCCACTACGGTCTGCACGGCACGCATCCCGATGCCTATAAATCCCCACGATTCCCCCCTATCCTCCTCCTCCTCCGCTCCTTTCCCGCCGCCGCCTCCTATAGCCACCCTTCCCCCTACCCCCAAAAATCCCCCACCTCCCAATCCCCCAAACCCCTCCTCCACCTCCACCGCTCCATGGGCAGCTTCGCTTCCCCCCTCGACGCAGCCCCCGCCCCTCCCACCGCCAAGCCCTCCCCTCCGCCGGCGCCGGCGGCGGCCAACGGGCTGGTGACCCAGGAGGAGCTGAAGCGGGTGGCGGCGCACCGGGCCGTGGAGATGGTGGAGCCCGGGATGACGCTGGGCCTCGGCACGGGCTCCACTGCGGCCCACGCGCTGGACCGCCTCGGCGACCTCCTCCGCGCCGGGGAGCTCGCCGCGGTGGCCGGCGTCCCGACCTCGCTCAAGACGGAGGCGCACGCCGCCAGGGTGGGGATCCCGATGCTGCCGCTCGGGGAGGCGGGCGGGATCGATCTGTCCATCGACGGCGCCGACGAGGTCGACCCGGAGCTGAACCTCGTGAAGGGGCGGGGTGGGTCGCTGCTCAGGGAGAAGATGATCGAGGGGTCCGGGGGAAGGTTCGTCGTCATCGTCGATGAGTCCAAGCTCGTCCCGCGGCTCGGCTGTACGGGCGCCGTCCCCGTCGAGGTTGTCCCCTTCGGGTGCGACCACACTCTGGGCCTCGTCCGCAAGGTGTTCGACGGATTGCCTGGCTTCAGCGCGAGGCTCAGGACGGTCGCCTCCAAGGACGGCGAGGGGAAGGAGGAGATGTTCGTCACCGACAACGGCAACTACATCGTCGAGATGTTCTTCGAGGATGGCATACGCGGCGACCTCAACGAGATCAGCGACCGCCTCCTACGGATCACCGGCGTCGTCGAGCACGGCATGTTCCTCGGCATGGCCACCTCGGTGGTCGTTGCCAAGAAGGACGGCACCGTCGCCCTGCTCCACAAGAAGAAATAGCCGCCCCGGCAGCGGCGGCGGCGCCACCACCGACGCCAAAATAAACCAAGATTTTGCAGCGAAGCGAGGGCAGCCCCAGCAGCTGGTGCCCCTCCCCAACCCAAGTATCTATTGCTCTCTAGTATGTTGAACTTGATGTACGTCTCTACTATTACCATGATTTCTCTCTTTTTTTCATGGTAATGTTCTTGAGTGATGCTATCAATGGACGAAGCTAATAACTTGTGGACTTTTGATCCATGGTAATATCAAGTCAATTTCTTCGTCATTATCTGCTTTCTTGAATTTGCATTGGTTGGTCAGTAAGTTACTGAAGGTGGATTGGACCTATGCATTAGATTGGATTGGATGTTGTCCTCATGGTGGCGACATTTTGAGCCCCATTGGATCTTTCTTGGATTTATTTTACAGAGAAATAGTTCATTCACCGCATGGATGGGGGGAAATTCACTCGTAAGGCTCGTTGTTCTTGAAGAAAATGTATGTGTGGTAGATGTTTCTTGGTTTCATGGATAATCCGATCTAGAGCTGATATGAATTGTGAAATTCTATAAATTCTATAGATAAGTATTACTCCTATGTATAAGATGAATATCCAATGAAAGCGAATGCTGATTTTCTCCTGAAATTTCCCTCTATATGTGTATTTTGTACTATTTAAGAAGAAAACTGAAAACTGGCGGTATGTATGAACACCACCAGGCCACTATGTGGCGATCAGGCGATGTTCCAAGCCTGTGACAACGGATTTGTACTGAAATATATATTTTTTATGTGAATTCACATACATTTTCCAGCATTTGCTCTTATACTACGAACTGCGGAGCAAAACAATCTACTGCACTCTGTTTTCGGAGAACATTCCTGCAAAAACAGAAAAGAAAGAGAAAAAAAGGCATTTGCATTCCACTCGTTTTCAGCGTGCGCACTATGCGCCCAAGCAACAAGGAAACGAGGCAAGTTTCAGAAAGCAGCACGCCAGTGAAATCTTAATAAACAAATTAATAATCTAACAAAAAAAAAACCCTCGTGGTGTAGCCGTGCAAGCCTTGCGATCGCTGCTGATGCGGGTTTTCTTCTTGTCCTTGTTGGACGCTACAATAGTTAGACGATTGGGAGCCCAACTTAGACCTACCTGTCTAAGCCCCATCTGCTGGACTAATAAATCAAAGAAAAGCAAAAATTTAAATTTTTAAATTTGCTTTTTAAGTTGATTTTAAAATATTTTCAATGTAATTTCTTTTTAATATTGACTTTTAAGTCACTATGAACAAATATATAAAGGTTTTACCTGCAAACTAATTGCTATTTCTTAATAAATCGTTTTGATTTATTAGAGAATATGGGTAACCGATGAAGCTCCTAGACTTATTTGTTCCTTGTTTTATCAACGGTATACTGAACAGATAAAATTATCATTATTCTATATTATTTATCCTTGGAGATGTCATGTATGGCCTGCTTCATGCCATCGGCTTTGGCCTCGTGTACCAGGTCAAATGCTAATAAAACCAAGTTAACATGCGCATTCCTCATCACAGATTCGGATACAGTAAAAGGTGATGTTGACGTAGAGGATGAAAAGTTCTTTGCATCAAGACCATTTGTCACCGTACATTGAAATCCAATGATTATGGGTATATTCGGTTTGAAGGAATTTTACATGAAGTTTAGAGCAATTGAACTACTTTCTGCAAAAATCCTATAAAACTTCTGCATTTCGAAGAGGCCCTCAGATCGAGAGTGTTGTGCCGGAAGGCCGGAACTACAGTAGTTTGGCTACCGTCATGTACATGCGCACAGTAGGAGCTGATCCTTTACGATAATGACACGTGATTTTTTTTACACAAACTACGCATGATTTTAGGGCACTAACATGTGGACTAGAGGACCTTATAACTAGTAGTACCTTTTTGAAGGTAAAAAAACGGTCTTGGTCGTTTGCTGAAAACCAAGAAAAACCAGTGAAAACTGATAACTTTTGTCAGTACCCAAAAGTCGGTTTTCACAAACCGGTTCCCAATAGATTCACGAAAAACAGTAGAAAATGTAAAACCCTCTACAATGAATTACTAATTATTTAATTTAAGGATTATAATTTATTATAAACATAAACTTCGGGCACTTCCTATATATCCTTATTAGTACCGCTGGTTATCAGTTTTTATTTTACAAAAAGCTTAATAAAAAGTTAACAAGACAGATTGTTAAATAAGTATGTGTATTCAAACTTTTGATGTGGCTAATAGCCTAATATGTACTCTTTTGTATAGGTCTAGCTTATAAACCACATCAATACAGATATTTTGATTTTTTTATAGTCAAATTACATCTAAGTTCGATCAAGTTTATAGAAAAACATAGTAACGTTTTCAACCCAAAACAAACAACTATTAAAATATATTTTATTTGTTAGATTTAGTAAAAAATAATTTGGTGTTATGAAAGCTGCTAATTTTTTCTATAAATTTTGTCAGGTTTAAAAAGTTTTATAACATGAAATGGCAGGGAGTAATATTGAAATAAAAATTCAAGTTCGTACAACTTCAAATCCCAGTTTCAATATTCCCGGACAGTACACCAGATAACATTCGCTCGGCTGCCGTCCAGTATGGAGCATCCAGCATCCTTATCCTCGGTCTCAGTCTGAAACACCACGATGTCGAGTTGTCGACGGCATCCTCGCCGCTGTGACCCACCTTGTGGGCTTATGGCCAATTAACGGGACCAGGCGTCCAGTATGGCAGCAGTCACAGGCACGGGCATATGCAGGGTTCAACCAGGAATCCAGAATGCAAGGACTCCATCGGTTGCCCACATAGTCCCTCCGGTTTCCAAAATAAATAAATACATATTTATTTTTATTATAGTATTTTTAAAGTTAAATAAATACATGTTTATTTTTATTATAGAATTTTAAAGATAAATCCATTTAAACTAAATATTTTTAAAGTTATAGTAAAACAGTTATAAAAGTTTAATCTCAATCCTGTTCAAAACGTCAAGAATTATGAAATTGGAGGGAGTAAATTAAAAAAAAAGTAAATTTCACAGGTATTATGATCTAAGTTATATAAAACCACATGAATTTCGTCACATGGCACATAAACCCACGTATTACGGTCCCAAAGTTTCATTAAACCATAATTGGTTTAATGTTGATCATTTTGATTTTAATCTACAACACTTTTGAGTTCTTCAATCATATCTCAAATTTATGAGTTATTTATCCGTCATATAAATGTTACATTATGTAAGTATAGCCTTTTAAATTTTTATATAGGAGTATATCAAAATGGTTAACGACGTGGTTTTGCAAAACTTTAAAACTATAATATCTGGGGTAATGTGTCACATGCTAAAATTCCTATAGTTTGGTATAACTTGGACTATGATAAGTGAGGTAAGTTCAAATTTTAACAACGCCTTATAAGCTTTTGCACTTGCGATTACAGTGTGCATCATTTTGCGGTACTCCCTCCGTTTGATTTCTTTTTCAAACTGTTTTTAGGTTTGGACTAAATTTATAGAAAAAAATATCAATATCTACAACACCAAATTAATTTCATTAAATATAACACTGAATATATTTATAATAATATGTTTATTTTGTGGTGAAAATGTTGCTATATTTTTTTTATAGATCTAATCAAACTTTAAAAAGTTTAACTAGAAAATCAAAGCGACTTGTAATACAGATGGAGTATCTTTCATTTAATTGACAAAATATAGTTTGCAAGGAAGATATTTCTAAATAGGGTAAATAGGGTACAATATAGAAGTACATAACTAACACAGCATATTTTGAGGATAGAGAAATACTGAAAAAGAAAAAAAAAAGAAAAGTGTCCATGAGAACCTTAAATTTCCTCCAAAATTTGTGACAGTTAAAGTATTCCATAAGAATTTCATTTAATTATAAGATACCATTTATCTTTTTCCGGAGAATCACGGTATGCGAGAAAGTTCTATAGGCTTGACACACTTAAAAAAAACTTTCTCTGCATATCCTTCGTTCAAAAAGGCCGAAACCCGAAAGGGTGAAAAAAGTTGTTGTAAAAATGATAGGAGTGTCATCTAACCTACCTCAACAAATTTTTAAAGGTGTGTCTGAAATAAATGATCCGACGGATTATGAACGATTGCTTATATGAATAAATTAAATATTACAATGCTAAAAAGTTAGCTTAGTACTGACAAGTTATCCAAGCAATATAATAATATGGAATTTTCTTCCAAAACAATATTTTAAAAAGGTTATGAAGCGAAGTTGCTTTAGTGCAGCTTAACTGATTAGGTTTCTTGTGGTGAAATATGTTCATATGTGTTAAAGTTTTAGATTTACATAAGTGCCCGTATTTATGTTGAATTATTCTTTTAGTTGTAGGCAATAGATACCTATCAACAGCGAAACATCTGTGGTGACCCATCAATCTCAAGAATATGTTAAATTTTTCAAATTTGCTCATAGTAGTAGGTTGTCTGTGTTATTTTTATCAATCTCAAGATGTGCCAGACTTATTTTTCAAAAGTGCGGGGCTTACAGGGATAGAGCGTGCGTTCACAGAGATTGAGTATGTGTCTGTTGTGAGCAAATGAGTTTGCCATGTACTACTTCTGTTTTTTAATATATTACGATGTTGATGTTTAACAAACATTAACCATTTGTCTTATTCAAAATTATTTTATAAATATAAAAAAAATTAAGTCATGCTTAAAAACATTTAACAATAAATCAAGTCATAATAAAATAAATAATAATTATATATTTTTTAAATAAGACAAATGGTTAAACATATTTTAAAAAGTTAATAACATTATATATTAAAAAACGAATGAATTATTTCTAAAAGAAAGGAAAAGGTGAAACGAATATCGCACATGGTCTGCTGCCTAAAATTGCAAAAGAGTAAATTGAAGGATAGAGCTGAGCTGACGGTCGCTTTCTATAGTTGGCTTGGCGTGGACGCGTGGTGTGTGTCCGTCCTGGGCGGCTCACGTCGCGCGGTCCCCCGCCTTTCGCGGATATGCCGCCGCGGCGCGTCGCGGCCTCGCTCACGTGGACGGTGGACGTGGGGCCGTTGCGTCGGTTGCCCGAACCGAGCAGGTGAGCAGGCAGGCGCAGGTGTACAGCCAGAGGCTAGGGTTAACAAATTACCACGCTGCTGCTGGTCTCTCTGTTTGGTTGGGCTAGCTGGCTGCTGCTGGACTCATTCTAGGTAGGAATAAGTTCATCCGAGGTCCCTTTACTTGTCAACCAACCCGATTTTCATCCTTCAACCGGAAAACCAGATACAACATGCCTTCAAATGTCAAAACCAGTGCAAAATAAGTCCCTTCAGCGCTGATGTGGCGCCTACGCGGTTAATTTGACTCAATATTCATGTGACGTGACGTTGGCTTGGCACATCAAGCAAAATTTAACAATTTAAAAAATAAAACAAAATATGTTGGCCCATATGTCAGTCAAGTAATAAGATTAAAAATAGTGGGACCCACATGTCAGTGGTCCCCACTTTCTCCACCTCTCCCCTCTCTTCTCTGTATCCTATTCCTCTCCTTCTCCTTCTCCACCAAGTTTGACCACTCCTACAGCTTCACCACGCTCGTTGACCTGACCCCGATAGCGGAAGACCTCGACACCACTAGCTCCTTCGTCGGATATTCGTGAGCCGATTCGCCAACGCCGCCACCAGCAGCACTAGTGGAAGAGAACGACGCGACGAAGGGGATGGAGGTGGAGTGCAGGGGGCTGGGTGGCACCGCCAGGGTAGTGGTGTTGAGGCGGTCCTTTGAGGCAAAGGTAACATTAGTGGATGAGGAGAACCACGACATCGGGACCACCCCGGGACCACCCGCATGGCCGCTCACCCTGTGGTTGAGCCCATTAGCGGGATGAAGGTGAATGTGTGGATCGAGTAGTCTCCCAAGACTGACATGGAGGTGTTTGTCTCCTACAGTCTTACTCGTCTGTTGATATGAAAAACACACACAGGCTTGGAAGATCTACTTAACTTCTGCGCAGGTCCAAAATCTCACTTTTAGGTTCGTGAGCGTGCCAGTTGATTTGATCCTGCAATCAACAAGATAAAAGACAAGAAAACGCAGTTAAATCCATAAACGATAGCCGATCGGCCAGTTGCCGATGACATATCATTTATCCTTGAGCCGATGTCATGTTTGAATCAATCGGCAATGATCAATAAATAAGGTAAAACTAAATCTATTCGATCGGCTGTTGATATCAACATCATATAGTCTTTACTTCGATATATATTTCAACTAAGTGATTGGGATAGATCGGTCGTCATGCCGAGACAGTATAAATCACTTAAATCGAAATATATATTAAAACAAAGATTATATAGATGTTTATAGCATAGCCGATTAGATAGATCTAGCGTGTATCGGCTAATACTCCGATATCACTCTATATCAAGATATCGAGACAAGTAAGATATATCAAATAATAAACCTAATATAACTTTAATGCAACGAGATTTTAATATAAAGGGCAGATTTAGCATGACCAGTAAACATATAAGGTATAAATAGCTAAATCATATAAGATCGGCTGAAACTCCGATACTATCTCTATTGACAGTCATAAAACAAGCTAGATATTACAATTATAAATAGAACTTAATAGATCGAACTCAACCGATGCAGTATTAAGCATAAAGATAACTATAAGATCTAAACAAGATGATGAAAACCTCTGAGAGATGGTAGATATACTATATAATCTAGATAATAACGAGATCTAACTCTATCGGCTACTTTTTAAGAGTAAAAACCAGCTGACGGCAAGTTATATAGCGAAACTGACAAAGATTATAAAGCATATATGATAACTCGACGAATTACATAAACAGGATTAAAGTGTCATAAAGATGGAAGCAATAATCCCGAGAACACAAACCGCCATGGCAAGTTTACCTCTAGTTGAAGATCGAATCGATGCAGCTCAACCCGAAAGCAAGAACTCGTCGAAATAGAACGAAAGTAAAAAGGGTGGCGATGCGCCGAAATTGTGATTGAACAAGCGTTAATTGATTACATGGGTTCGGGTTCTATTTATACCTGAGATTACAAAATATGTCCTTGCAGGACACGACTCTTATCTCTAACAAACTCTAAGATACCATAAGTCTTTGCGGCATACTTTTGCCCAAACATATCTCTAAGGAAATTACATAAGATATCCTAATTAATAGATACAATTGCCTATCTAAGAGCTTTATCTCCATCGTGGCAACCCTCGTGAAGCACATTGATCGATTCTAAAAACAACTCTGAAGCCGCCGCCATCGGAATCGGTTGCATCACCTCTATCAGCGGTCCGTTGTCCAATCCATCTCAGCCGATGCAAACTCCGGCTGATGTCATCGCAGCCGATGCATACTCTGTTTTTCGAATCCATCTCTTTACCGAATCCGCCTTGATTCCAATGTCAAACCTGGTTCATATATTACCAAATTTGGTCGTTAACATCATCCAAGCGGCCCGCCGAGCAGGTAATCTCTGCGCCGGCGTCAGCTTCTATGCCTCCACGCAAGGGAGCACAGAGATACATGCTGTCAAGTCGACATGGAGGCCGGCGAGGGGGCGGGGAGTCCGACGAGCGGGGTGGAGAGGCCAGCGAGTGCGCGCGGAGAGGGAGCAATGGGATCGTCCAGCTAGAGGGCGAGGAGACCGACGAGCTCCTCCAAGTTCAAACTTGTCATCACCAACACCACCTCCATCACGCTCGTCGCCGCCTCCAAGCGTAGGAGAGAAGCAAGACGGCGGCTCCAAGGTCGGGGGCAACCTCATTCAGATGTCAACGGCGACTCCATGAAGGACGACGACGGGAACGGAGGAGGCCCGCAGTGGCGAGGTGTAGGATCGAGATGTCGACTGGAGAGGGAGGTGAATAGGCGATTTAAAAACTAAATGGCACTTAAATAAAACTAACCTAAATTGCTTGGCTCGGTGAGGGACAAGTCTACTAAGCAACTAAGTTATGTTTTGCAAGGATAATGATGCGCGCCGGGCGGCCGGGCGGGGGGAGGAAAAATCGGGCGCTCCCCCCACCCCCACATGCGCGTGCATGCCTGCACTCCCCCTGGCCCACCACGTGTCCACACACAAACAATTCTATTGCAACAAAAAAAACCCACATATTTTGGAACCCCTCTATCAAGGGAATTCGGTTTATTTTTTGTTTCACAAAAAATGTTTCACCTAGTGTACTTCTAATGTTTCACTATGTATAGATCTAATGTTGCAGTGAACTGAAACATTCCATTGCAACAAAAAAACCCACATATTTTGGAAACCCCCTATTAAGGGAATTCATTTTATTTTTTGTTCCTCCGAAAAATGTTTCACCTAGTGTACTTGTAATGTTTCACTATGTATGGATCAAATGTTGCAGTGAACTGAAACATTCTTTCGCTATTTGCTGAAACATTGTTTTTATATAAGGTGAAACAACACCCGATTTAAACGAGTGAAACATTTTCGATCTACTTAGTGAAACAATTCCGATATACTTGCTGGAACATCGTGCAACATTTAAAAATAATTCAATAATAAGCTAATTTTTTTTCGTCGGAATATATCCATGTGTGGTCTTGTTTTGAAGATTTAATTGCAACGAATTTAATGGTGCAATCAGATCATGATTTGGATAAGTAATTTAAAAGAAAAATCAGTTTAATGTAATTTTGCACGTAAATCGGGCGCTGACGTCAGTGCCCGATTTTGCCCCCTCCCGATCGGGCGCCCAACCGGTAGTCGTCCCTGTTTTGCAATCCTAGGGTGATAGTGGCTCAAGTATATCTCTAGGAAAGTAAATCACACCCCTAAATTAAGTTTTGCAATCCTAGGGTGATATGACCTCAAAAATGTCTCTATGAAATGTAAATTGCACAAATGTAAATGCAACAAATAAATGAGACAAGAGACAAGGAGTTTTTCATTGAGGTTTGAAAACTCGTTGGTTTCCTAATCCCCGTTGAGGCGAGACCAACTCCACCGCTCAACCACGAAGCCACCGCACGCCCCCTTCGTCAAGGGGTGGGCAAGGCGAGAGCCGGCCCAAGGAGAGGACTACCAAGCCTCGATCACTAGGGGTAGTTCTTCCTTCACTCAGAAGGTGGTGAACTCCAAACCACTCACAACCGGCGCTGGGCCTCCTCCACAATCTCCTCGGAGAGGTCACTGGGCAACACCTCCACAAGCCGTCTAGGAGTCGGCAACCTCCAACAGTAATAAGCAATGACCCGGCTCAGAGATGATCAAGTGCCACACTAGCTCTACAATAGAAGCAAATGCACTTGACTCTTGGCTAGAACAACCCTTAACCACTACAATAGATGAACACAAGCTCAAGTGAGTGTGGGAAAGGTGCAAGGGGTGTATGCAATTGAAGTACGTGCCGAGAGAGTCCCCTTGCTACTGGTGGGGGAGTATTTATACTCCCACCCACCAAAACTAGCCGTTGGGGGCGAAATCCCCCAACTCAGTGTACTGCCGGTCTGACCGCCGTTGTGTGGCTGGTCATACCGTGCTACTTTGTAAAAGCTAGAAAACTAGCCGTTATAGACAATAATTTGAACCTATCACTGGGGGCCGATCAGACCGGAGAGTACTGGTCGGTCAGACCGGCCTCGGCTCGATCAGACCACCATCGGCTCAGTCTGACCGACCTCGGCTCTGGCGGCTCTGGATTGGCCACCCTAGAGCACACCACCCAGGGCACATGGCCGGCCGGTCAGACCGGCACTGAGACAGTGGTCAGACCAGTCCTAATGAAGCGGTCAGACCGGATATCACCGGCCGGTCAGATCGTCACTTGGGCATCTGTCAGACCGTTCCTGGACAGTGAAGCATATCAATATAAAAGCAAGCCAAGTCTAAATGCAAATGACCTAATGTGGCATTTTGAATCATCTCTTTGCTAGATTATTACCCGTCTTTATAGTACGGCAAAGCTATAAATAAACTAGCACAATTTTGATCGTCCAACTCCTCAATCAATTTAAAATTAAAACACTAGTTTACCATCTTTTTTTCCTTTTGCTTTGCGCCATCAATTTTAGTCCACAATAAACCTCCATGCACACATATCATGTGGTTCTAACTCAAAATATATAACTCAATAGAAACAGTTAGTTCATAATTAGCGCTTGTCATTAATTACCAACAGGGGCCTAGACGAATATCGAACTTGGTGTAAGGTTGTCTGTAAGATGTTCGGGTCGATTGGTGTAGGAAAAGTCCACTTGGACTCCCTTACAAGTAGGCCAAAATCTAATTCATATATCCTTAAAAAGGGAAAATTGATAAGACGGCTTCCACGAATATTAAAACATGTCCAGATCAATTCCTATGATAGTATTGTAGGTGGTATTATATGACATAGCACCTTGACCTTGGTCAACACCGTTGACCCAACAAATCTTGTCCATAATTGGTAACTCACAATGGGCCATCCTTAGTTGAGTCAGAGTCGGGCCGGTAAATGCCCGCGTGTATCCGGACCGCTCTCACACACTCCCATTTTTTGTTGGAAAAAGTACACCGAAGGTCCCTCTCAACTTGTCATCGGGATAAAAAACAACCTCGAACCGCAAAACCAGATATGCGGGTCCCTTAACCATACAAAACCGGTCACCGAGGTCCTTTGTGGTTTTGACACCGGTTTTGTTATACGTGGCGGCTGAGTCAGCGTGAAACCCACGTGGGTCCCACATGTCAGTATCCACGTCATCTCTCTTTCCTCTCTTCTCTTTCCCTTCCTCCCCTTTCTGCTCTCTCTCTCTCTCACAGGCCGGGCCGACGAGTAGGGATTATACGGCCGAGCGGCGGCGCTGCGACGGCGGCCGCGCACACCACGCCCACCTCGCCGCTGCCGCCACGAGGCCCGAGGCCCCCAGCGCGTCGTCCCCCAACGACCGAGGCACGAGGTCCGCCGCCTGCATCGCCCACGACGACCTCGCCGAGGCCGCGCGCCTCGTCGACCGCTCACGCGGGGAGGCACCCGACGCCGCCGTCGCCACCGCCGTGAAGACCAACGCCGGCGAAGTCCGTGAGTCGAAGCACCAGGCGCACACAGCCGCTCCAGTCGTCCGCGGTGTTGGGGCTCGACTTCGAGGACACCGCCCTCACCCTCCGCCTCCCGGGCTCCCTCGCCGCCGCCGTCCCCGACCCCGACCGCAAGCGCTCCTCCTCCAAAGCCGACACCGCCGACAACTCCTCCCCCCTCGTCGCCGCCGCCGAAGCCGAGGACGAGACGGCCGCGAGTTGGGCGTCTAGGGAGATGAGGAGGGAGCGGGAGCGGCAAGGTCCTAGGAGCGGGAGAAGAAGAAGAGGGCAGCGCCCACCACGAACGGCGCGGCGGTAGAGCGCAGCGAGGACGCGGACGGTCGCGAGGACGACGAGCTCAACGACGGCGAAGGGGAAGCCGTCGCATACTCCGCCGCCGCCGTCGTCCCGCACTCTGCTGCCATCCCGTACTCCGCCGCCGTCGTCCTCTGCGGCGCGCTGGCCACGGCGAGGCGCTGGCCGGCGCCGCCGCGCTCGCCGCAGCGTTCATCGGCTCCCGCGAGGCCGGAGCGTGGGCGTCCGGCGTGGCCGTCCTCTGCGGCGCGCTAGCCACGGCGAGGCGCTGGCCGGCGCCGCGGCGCTTGCCGCGGCGTTCATCGGCTCCGGCGAGGCCGGAGCGTCGGCGTCCGGCGTGGCCGTCCTCTGCTGCGCGCTGGCCACCGCGAGGCGCTGGCCGCCGCGCTCCCTCGCTTGCTGCGCTTGCCAGGGCGGGAGGGAAGGAGGACCGGGCGGAGCCCGGGTCGGCGCCGCCGCCGTGGTGGTGGTCGCAGTACTCCATGACGCGGGCGAGGGCGGCGCCCTTGACGACGACGTCGTCCTCGCCGCCGCCGCCGCTGCCGCGGCCCTCCTCGAGCATCCTCCTAATCGTGCCCGATGCCGCGGTGATCACCTTCGATGAGGACGGAACGGGAGCGGGAGAAGAAGAAGAGGGCGACGCCGCCGCCGCCGGCCGCAGGCCGCCGTCGCAGCGCCGCCGCCCAGCCGTCTGCTCCCTACCCCGTCGGCCTGGCCTGAGAGAGAGAGAGAGCAGAGGGGAGGAAGGGAGAGAGAAGAGGGGAAATAGAGATGATGTGGACACCTGACATGTGGGGCCACGTGGGTCCCACGCCAGGGAGATCAAAACCACATAGGGACGTTGGATGACCGGTTTTATATAGTTGGGGGACCCAAGTGTCTGGTATTGCGGTTCAAGGACGTTTCTATATCTCGGTGCAAGGGACCTCCGGTGTACTTTTTCCTTTTTTGTTGACCCAAAAAATAGTTCCAGTTCTTGAGCTTCGCAACAAGAGGAGGACGATGGCTTGGGTGGCGCTGGAGTGCGGCGCCACGGTTGTTTGGGGCAATGGGGCGGTTCCGTTGGTGTATTGCTAGTGAGCTTGCCCCAGTTAGTAGTAGGGTTTGTTTGGTAGATTTCCAACTCCTAAATTTAGCTTCAGGAATTAGGTTTGGAGTGAAATTGTGGAGCAGACTAAACCCAACTCTACCTCTCTAGTTATTGTTCATTTTGTGAGAGCGCTCCATCCAGCTCCGCTCCCATTTTAAGTGGAGCTGCAACTGTTTTGCTAGGCTCCAACTAGGAATTGGAGATGTGACAAACAGACCTGTAGTATTATACATTGTAGTACTGAACCTAGTGCTTGAGTAATAAAAGATACTACATCCTTTTCATATTACAAGTTTTTTTAACTTTTTTCTACTGAAATTTCTTTAGGTTTGATAAGTTTCTAGAAAATTTAGTTTCATTAAAAATAACATTTGAATATATTTTAATAATATGTTTGTTTTGTATTGAAGATGTTCCTATATTTTTCTATAACCATGATCAAACTTTTTTAAATTTAACTATAGAAAATCAAAGCGACTTATATCGGAGGGAGTAGTAATGAAATTGCTTGATTCAGGGATAGTAATAAGAGCATACGAGCATAATGGCTTTTAGTCACCTGTAATAGGATGCAAAAAAAATTTATTTATTTAAGCTTCGGTTAATCAACATGACACACTGTTATTGCACCAACTGATTCATATAGGTCTGTGAATAAGTTACCTAATGCAGCTGAAGCTTTTGGTTGATTGCTTCCTGGTGCAATTTATAAACATGAACGTACTAGAAAATAGGCAGTAGCATAACCTTGAATGCTTTGGAGTTTAACCTTATATTCTTATAAATACGGACAGCACAAGTGCACAACATCACATCAGCATAGCACCTCGATAGATTGGCAAACAGAACAAATGGATGCTTGCCGGCTTCATCCAATTGGAACTGCTCGATTTAATTCTTGTCGTCTTCACCATTAGCTTCAGCATTGAAAGGTAGGCCTATACCAGGATTCATGAAAGGTAGGCATTTATTAAAATATATCTACATTGTTCATGGAACTTTCTTCGCAATCTCCAGCATTTCCTGATAATGCCATCAAAACCAAGATGGTGCTACAGCACAAAAAAGAATCACTGATTTCTGTATAACTGTATAAGCATTGACTGTTTCATGTGGTTCAATACTTTGGGTCATGGGTGTAGGATCTGCAGATTGTAGACAAACAAGTTGTTTATGTATGTGTGGTGCAGAGAATTATATTGTGCAGTTCTGTAAACAGATGGCTGGTTCATGTTTTCCTTTTGTTGTTTTTTTCTGTTAAAAAAATTGACAGCTTCCTCAGCACAGCTGCTTTCTTTACCCCTTATGCCCTCATCTGTAACAACCCCAATCTCCCACAGAACTAGTTGGAGAAACACCAGCACCTCAACTCTTACATGCAATCGATAATCAAATTAAAAAGAAGGCAAACAAAGCCAAAGGTCAAAAAAGGCAAAACAGAGTTTTTCCCATTCAGAAAAGAAGAGATGACAAGAGAAGATCCATTGGTGCATAAATCTAGGTCAGCAAGATCTAGTATAAGGCCCCCATTGGGCAATTGGATTTCAGGAAATTCACATATAACCGTCTGATTCCCATTGAGATCCTGTAGTTATTCTACACTCCAAATAGGACATGTCAGATACCAGGGTACTCCTATGATGGTAGCACATGGAATGGAACTGAGTGCCACCAGAACTAGGTGGGTGATGAGAGGTGGTGCAGAGCCTAGAGATGGAATAAAGCAAGGCCAACAACAGGAATAGCTAGGATGAACAAGAAACACTAGGTGTAGAGAGTCAAAACCCTAGGGGGGGCATTGCAAGCAGCAACGCCGCTAATCACTAGACAATTGACCATGCTCAGTTCACATGGTGTGGGTAACTACAATGAAGATTATGCCATTATATACAGATAGAAATTAATTCAGCCACACTGTAGAGCACTCAAATAGGTGTTTTTCATGATAATCAATTATGTGAGATCAAAATGACAATGTGCGACTCAGAGATCCAAACAGTGCTACACAGCGAAGTTCAGACATGAGAGCTACACTGTAATGAACTCAGGATAATTTGGTCGGTTAATACCACTACATAGAGGCATTCAACCATGTACTCATGTATTGTGGTTGTAGCTATGCAATTTGAGCTAACTTAGACCACTGGAACAACAAATCAAAATTCTTGTGAAATATTAGTAGTATAATAAGTTTATAAAGTAGAAAATACATCTAAGGTAGCCAAATATTAGTAGTATAATAAGTTTATAAAGTAGAAAATACATCTAAGGTAGCCAAATATTAGTAGTATAATAAGTTTATAAAGTAGAAAATACAACTAAGGTAGCCAAATATTAGTAGTATAATAAGTTTATAAAGTAGAAAATACATCTAGGTAGCCAGGTAGGTTTCTGAATAGTTGACAAAAATTTCAGGCAAATTCATTGTTTGGAGAAAATCTCCAACCAGAGGTTAGCACAGATCAATAATGTCAAGAACCTAAACATATTTATCTTGCAAAAACACAAGCAGTGTTTGGGTTTCATCGATCACCACTCTACAAGTAGCAATTGCGAGGAGCAGTAATTACGCTAGACACGAACCTTCCGCCTATCTCAGACTCTCAGCTCAACCTTCATCAGAAGAAATCCTGGAGTCCCCGGCCGGCGAAGACGCGGTCGGAGAGCTCGGCGAGGAGCGCGTTGACGGAGAGCAGCGCGGCGGTGGAGCCCGCGATGACGCCGAGCACCACGCCGGTGGTGCCCACCACCTTCCCGGGCGCCGGCCACTCGATCTCCGACATCTCCTGCGCGGCGCCGGCCCACCACCCGCCGCCGCCGGCCGCGGCCTCCGCCTCCTTCCGCGCCCGCAGCACCTCCTTCAGCTCCGCCGCCACCGCCTCGGGGCTCTTCTCCCCTCCTCCTCCTCCTCCCGCCACCACCTCCCCGGCCTCCTCCGCGCCGTCCACCGCCGTGGCGGACGCCTCCTGCTGCTCCTGCTCCTGCCCCTTCTTGTCCTCCGCCGCGCCTGCGCCTGCGCCCTTCGACTTGGAGGCCGCGCGGGCGAGGCGGCCGCGGCAGCCGGCGGCGGAGCGGGAGAGGGATAGGGAGATCGCGGGAGGGCGGAGGGTGGAGAAGGAAGCGCGCGTGGCGGCGGCGGCGGCGGCGGCGGAGGCGGGGGCGAGGAGGCGGGCGGTGGATGGGGTGGTGGTGGTGGTGGTGGTCGGCGTGGTCGCCATGGCTTCCCGGTTTGGTTGGTCCAGCGGCTGTTCGGCGTCGGAGATAAGAAAGAGTCGAGGAGATGGGAGGTCGTCTCCTCTCCTCCTGGAGCCGTCCGATCGCTGATCAACGGTCAGATCAGATGATCAGAGGCTTCGTTTCTTTACTTCTTTTTTTTTAAGAAACAGAATACGGCTGAGTTCTTTCCCTAAGGCCGAGTTTAGTCCAAACTTTTTCTTCAAATTTTCAACTTTTCCATCACATCAAAACTTTTCTACACACATAAACTTCCAATTTTTCCGTCACATCGTTCTAATTTCAACCAAACTTCCAATTTTGGCGTACACTAAGACTGTGTTTAGTTTCAAACTTCCAACTTTTCCATCACATCGTTCCAATTTCAATCAAACTTCCAATTTTAGCGTGAACTAAACACACCCTAACTTTCCCAACTCACGTCTCTCGTTTTCCACTCGCACACGTTTTTCAAACTGCTAAACCGTATATTTTCTACAAAAATTTTCTATACAAAAGTTACTTTAAAAAATTATATTGATCTATTTTTTAAAATAAATTTAATAAATACTTAATTAATCACGCGCTAATGGACCACTTCGTTTTCCGTGCAGAACAGATTTGTTCCCAACACTACCAAACGAAAGCCCTAAACACGTGTGCACACTCACACACCCCTATCCATATGAGCAACTTCGGAAAACTAAACTGACATATCTTAATATTAACAAAGTTAGCGAGGACACCTTGCTATCGACGAATACGTCGTCACATATCATTAAAAGAATATTTAGTCATAAATACAATCAACCGTATAAATTTAGAACTTGAACTTAAGAAGCTAATTTCACCTTAAGTAACCAAATCAATTGAACTATGCAGGAACCGTATAAATTTAGAACTTGAACTTAAGAAGCTAATTTCACCTTAAGTAACCAAATCAATTGAACTGTGCAGGAAGCTTCGGGTTTTCTCCGTGAGACGTTGCGAAAATGGGAAATTTCTCGGGTTTTTTTTTTAGTTTGCAAACAATAGAACCTGAGTCACAAAGTGGAATTGTCAAGTTGTGGAATTCATGAATGACCATAATTCAAACTGTATGTTTTATGTAAAATTCATGCAATACTGCCAGCATTACGCACTAACACACCCTTAACACACTCAAATAGACCGAGACCGAGGTGGAAGCATTAATTTTTCATATACCTTAACACAATGTACTTTTACCTATATGTTACTCCATACTACATATACTGCTTTTAGAAATGTTTGTAAATGTTTCAGAACTGTGATTTCATTTCATGTTATCATCAGAATACCCGCCCTGCTTACATTCGACAAGGGTGACAGTAGAGATATGAAGAGACTCAAGTGAAGTTCAGAAAACAGTTTTCAGGCATACGCTACAACGTGTCCAATCGGAAACTGATCAACAGATTCATTTGGCGTTGCCAGCAATCTCTCCCCATGTCACGTATCTCGCCGCAATTGAAGCCCTCAATACCTTGTATGGAAGAAACCTGTATTTTGTGGGCATAGTAACAGATGCCAAACATGGCCATTTTTCTCCAGCAAAAACTTTGTACATTTGCAAGTACAGTCCACTGCCAGGCCAATGTAGAGTAGGCCTATTTTCTTCTAGACCATTTGTTGTGGTTTTCTTCAGTTAGTAGGGCAACTGGCAGGGGATTTCTCCAGCACAGATTGCTCACGTTTCCATTGGAGGTGATAACCAGGGATCTGCCTTGGACTCACCCCTTTCTGGATGGGTGGTGAGTTCCATGACTGTAGAGGCCTCCCAATCGGTTGAACAGATGCCAGAAAACCTGGAGGTGCTTCGGCTTTGCGCATTACCTGGAAATAGAATGTGTTGGCATGAGAATGTTGACCACAACAAGTAGTTAATGAGAATGTAGTTGACCTAGGCAGATCCAAGGTTACAATGTACTACTACCTCAGTTTCAGGTTATAAGACTTTCTAGCATTACCCACATTCATATAGATGTTAATGAATCTAGGCACACATATATGTCTAGATTCATTAACATATATATGAATATGGGCAATGCTAGAAAGTCTTGTAATATGAAACGGAGAAAGTAGTAGTTAACAAGTATAGTAATAGTATAGAGTGAGGTTGATAATGAAAACAAAGGTCATACTGTTAGAACTCTTGAGAAAAATGATGACCCACTCAATGATACTGCCTTCTCAACAGATTCCTTGTCAGTGAAAGTAACAAATGCAGCCCTGCAAGGATATGCAACAAGAAGCCAACAATTAACAACAGGGCAGCTTATAGATGCCACGGGTAAAATAGTTTGAAAGTATATATACCCTTTAGGGTGCCCAGAAATTGCATCTGTCAATATATTTATCTTAAGCACAGTGCCGCACTTCATAAAATGCCCTGACAATGCTTCCTTTGTTGCTGCAAAATGTACCTGAAACAATTATCCAGATGGAATGAGTATGTGCTGATGAGGTTGTTATATTTTGGAACGGAGGGAGTAATTGAATTATGTTCTACAAAAATATTTACCACGAAGAAAAACAAGAAATTATGGAATTGCCTAAAAGGAACAATCAGAAAGGTTCTTACATTTGTCACGAGAACAGTTCTGGAGTCAGCATCCTCATCTAGATTAGCATGGGGACCTAAAGGAACACAAAAATATGATTAGAACTTATGTTCATCCATTATAATGGCAGGATATCAGAATCACACGCCTGAGCTATTGTATAAAAAGATTATACAGAACACAAATGATGATGATGGCATTGTTCTGGGCAGGGCATCAATGTCGATGTAATGTTGGTTGGAGAGGGGAATATGCCTCCTGTTGAACTAATAATCGTTTTTATTGCTTAACCCAATTACAATTATTCCTAATATAATTTAATTGACACCTTACTAACTTAAAAGAGTCCTAGATTGAATCAAACTAACATATTCCTAACAACTCTACCTTCTTCAACCCTGTTAATCTGTGGTGTTGCTGAAATACACAATGGCATTCTTGAGCTGATAAGTTCGACCAATAAATGAGTCCATAACAGGCATATTGTTAACAAGATTCAAAACCTTCTATCATGAAACAGAATCAAAAAATACATAGCTATTTGGTGCAAGTTGCAGAACTGGGACTCGTTCTATGGTAAATAATGGACCTTTTCTTGAAATACATGGGACAACTTTGCAAAATCTTTTCTGCCTTGCCATTATTGGTTCCTCACCTTTACTTTGGTACTCTATAATAATCATCAACTATGCACTTGACATAACTCAGAGTTGCACCGGTGTAACACCTTAGTCCTCACAACTGAATTTGACCACCTCTAATGAACCTTTTGTGAGTAGTTTCCTGGTGGTGTTACAGTATGAGTTTAGGTGAATCGTGTCTACATGGGGACTTTTCCAGAAGAGTCCTGCTATACACACGACCCTGCCATACAACGGGCATCCAACCACACCTCCTCCATCAACCCCTGTTCTCAGCTTATTTCCATTTGGGCCCAGGAAAACAGCAGCTGTGCCTATGTACTGTACTAGTTGAGTCGGACATCGGTTGTATGCATTGGTCGTACGCATAGCCATTTCGTTTCCAGAAAAAGACAGCCATACCCATAAAAATTTAAGTCATGGGCCAATTGCAGACTGTTATAACCGCCCACCGCCTATCAGTTTCCCTTGAAAAAAGAACAAAGGAACTCCCTTGGTAGCAGTTTTACTTCTTCAGAGGTAATGTTCGAGTAAGGAAACTATTATATTCGCTTTTTATGTCTTGATAAACGGTTTGTGTAGTTTTATCAGATTTTCACACTTTAAATGTAAACATTTTGATTGACAAAACATCGTGCCTATACAAATATAATGAAGAATGTTTTGCCAATTGAACTGCAGACATGCAAAATGCATAAAACACTTCACCAATAAGCTGCTGCCTTGCTCTATGTGCTTTTGAAAAAGCATTGCATACAATGTAGTGATGTACTAGTACCTTGTTGTGGCATGATCAAGAAAATTAGAAGCTACTTTGAGATAAAGATTGAAGGTATAGTTTAGAGAATATTGGAATTCAGGCAAGGCAAAAAAATTATTATTGTTTCCTATGATTATATCCAATGAGATATCTTTCTCATGCATATG
The DNA here is from genome assembly GCA_000338895.3 of Oryza meridionalis. Taxonomy (NCBI): domain Eukaryota; kingdom Viridiplantae; phylum Streptophyta; class Magnoliopsida; order Poales; family Poaceae; genus Oryza; species Oryza meridionalis. The sequence goes on along the minus strand of CM002527.2, from coordinate 12,979,792 downwards.
CCTCTCATTGATAGTAAATGGCATAATGTATAAGGAGTTCCCTCATGTTTCAACTATAAACGACTCCTCATATTACAGAATTAACCAAAAAGTTATTGGAGGAAGATGACCCATGTACACTTTGACCTAGGTTATTTCACTATCAACGATTATTGATCTTCAGAATTGCATGTAGATGGTAGAAACAGGAAACAGCAGCCCCTCATTTCACAGCTTAATCTGAAACATCAGATAGATCATAGATGTGCCAGAATAGAATGGCAGACCGATTTTTCTTAACATGATTAATTAGGAAGGATATAAGCATGATATCCCGAAGTGATCTACTCTAGGTTCCTTGACCATAAGCAAAACAATATAGACAAACCTGATGATAGGAAACCTTGCTTCACATTGTTTATCTGTGCCTGCTTGGAACGAAGCTTGAGCACATCCAGTTCCACTTGTTTGAGCTTTAGTTTCACATCCAGCATTTCCTGTATAATCAATAAAGAAGAAGACCAGTTTTAGGTTACTAGAAGTGCCCAAGTAGTAAGGAGGTTACTTAAGAAGATAAAAGCTAACATTTTTCATAGGCTTGTTACAGCAATTTCCACCATCTTCATGTACAGAAGATCCTGTCTTAGATTGCGCTGGGCTGCTAACTTGCTGACTTTGCAAAACTTCAGTCTCTAAATTTCTCCGTGTAGCTAGTTGACCCAATTTGCTAGATCCTGGTACTTGTCCTTTTGTTGATTTACTCACATGGCATGCTGACTCAGAGACTGCTGTTACTGAGCTCTTCACTTCAGATATGAATTCATTCTGACTTTGTAGTGGAACACTTCGTGCTGGCAAATTTGGACTGGACTTTTGGCGAATAACATCTCTAACTTGAAGCTGATTACGCTCAATATCACCAAAATTTATCCGACCAATCAACCTGCTTCTATTGGACTTCTCTGTGTGCTCATGTGCTTGTACTGTGTTGACATCTTGATAGCTTCTGGGAAATCTTCTGGAATTTGCTATATCAAATAAATCTCCTTCTGTACTTGAGTTCATACGGCATCTTAGCTCATGCTCAGTGACCATTAACTTCGCCTTCTTATGTAGTCCATTTTGAACATGCATGTCATCATCTTCTGTAGCACAAATACGATCCTTTATGGCAGGCTTTCCTAGCCTATCCCAAACATTGCCACGTTTTTTAATAGATTCTGGATCTAGCACATCATCACTTCTTACAGCCAAAGGAAACCGTCTTGCAGAAGCATTTCTTCCAATGCACACTTCATGGCGGAGTTCATCTGCAATACAGTTTCCAACAATAGTAAATTAAGAGAGAACAAATACAAAGCCAACCCCAAAACTCTGCAAGGTCTGCTATATACCTTTGAACTGAATTCATTAAGTACCTTCTCAATAAAAATTCATTGTATAAAAGGAGGTAGGTCAGCTCAAGGCAGCATTACTGCATTAGTTTGAGATTTAAATATAGAAATGACAGAATACTTAACACTGGAATCATGCACTAAATAATACTCACTCTAGTAAAAAATATTTTGATGCTTGACCCTTTTTCACGATTTCTGAGGTTCAACTTTGATCGCAATTTTATATTAAAAATTTAGAATAAGTTTATAAAACATAAAGGGAAAAGTCCGAATTACACCCCTAAACTATTAGGTGACGAATTACCCCCCTAAACCCAAAAGCCAGACATCTTTCACCCTCAACTATCAATAACGGATGAATTACCCCCCTACACAAACCGGAGTGGTTTTGATCCTACGTGGCAGTCCAGTCAGCAATTCTTTTTTTTAATTGGGGGCCCCACCTATCAGCCTCTCACCTTCTCTCTCTCTCCCCCCCCCCCCTCACCTCCATCTCTCCCCAAGAGGGGGTGCGCCGGAGGAGTCAACGTGGGTAGGGGCGGGGGCGGAAGTTGTCGGGGTGGTCAAGAGGGAGCCAAGGACGGCGACGAGCAGATGCCGGGGTGGAGGAGCTGGGGAGCATTGGACAACGGCGAGATGGGGGCAGGTGGGGGCGGAGGTAGCTCCGAGGGTGGTGGGACGACGGCGAGTGGGGGCGAAGGCAGCTCAGGGTGGCAGGACGGCGGTAGGCGGTGGCGGAGGCAGCTCGGGGGGCTGAGGATGGGGGCGGGCAGGGATGGGGGCAGAGGTAGCTCAGGGCGGCGGCGAGATAGGGGCAGGCAAGGGCGGCGAGACGGCAGCAGGCGGTGGCGGAGGCAGCTCGGGGAGCCGAGGACAGCGATGGGGGGATGTGGGCGGAGGTAGCTCGGGGCGGCGGCGTGTGGGGGCGGACAGCGGTGGGACGGCGGCGGAGGGCCGAGGACAGCAACGGGCAGGGCTCGGGGCGCCGAGGACAACGGCAGGCGGGGTGGGACAGCGGCGGGGGCTGAGGCAGCTCGGGGCGGCGGGTGAGCGCCATTGGGACAAACTAAGTATTCTATAGTCACTGACAGTCAAAGTTAAAGCTTGACTAGGAATAGTTTTGAAGAATAAAATTGTCCCGGCATTCAATGACACAAATGAGTAAGAAAAATTCTTACCTTGTGGCAATGCTTGTGCTGTCCTTACAGCTACACCAGACTTCAGTGTGGAGAAATTTCTGCCACTTGATGATCTCTGATCTTTCTGCTCTAAGACAGAGAATCATAAAATTAAATGCCTCATGTCATAATAAAGGAGGAGTTTAGGATAAAGGTATAACATATTGACCTTCTGATGTTGGCCCTCCCAATAGCATTGATCGTCAACCAACCTTTCAGGAGTAACAGTAACCGTCGAGCTAATGTGGCGTCGGGCCACATTTTGTCCTTCAGTTGAGTCATGCTTCTGAAGAGTATGATGCTCTTGAGGTGATGAGATATCTGAATTGACCTGATCAATATTGGATGAGTTCGTTGAGTCCAAAAATATGAGCAATTTTTACTTGAAGTCCTTCAGTGTTCATGTTAGTTTAGAACTTCAGATATATGATGAAAAAGTTGAACGCTGTATGGACACAAACATTCAAAAAGTTGGTATTAATTGGTCGGTTACGGGTACCAGAACAAAACTGGACAGAATACTTCAAATACAATCTAAATTCAGTTTGTTAATTTCTTAGAGCTATTATTTTCAGTCCTTACCAGCCGGTAACCATTATTTGTATTTGAAATGATTTCCGGTAAATTCTGGTAACTGGCAGCAACCGATCCGGCCCAGGAAACCTTGATGGACACTGATGATCATAAGACAATGCGATAAGATTCTTACAATGAAAGTATCCTCGGATAGCGCCTTTGCAACCTGAAGATTTTTCTTGGTACTACGGTTCCGGATCTCATTTGTCAGACCATGCTGGATGCTAGAATTGTCAGCCAATGTTAAAGCCTTTTTACTGAGGTAACCCCAAAGCCTGTTTAGCCATATTAAAGCAACATAACTTCATAGAGGTAGACAAAATAAACAAAAACAGTTAACTGATCAAAAGAACAGATAAATTACCATGAAACAAATTTTGCACTATCATCACCAAGGAAGGCCTCCAAGTCATCACGTGCTTGGTACTGGTGTTTCCCATTACAGACTAGAATGACAATGTATTCCTTCAGCCAAGGAGAAAAACAAGGAAACTAATTGGTCAGAATGTAATAAACACAATTAACGAAGCATGTTTTAACATGAAAGTAAATATAACATGCGCAACTCAAATGGCAGATATTGTACTGATCGCATCATTCAAAGCTCCCAGTTGACAAACCACCAACATCAAAGAGAGCAACATAATTTGTAAGCATCATGAAAACTTAGACCTATGCCGAAGAATCAATTTGAAGATGATAGCTAATGTCGTCAATCTTATGCTGAATCATTTATTGTCTACCAAATGTTAAGACTGAAATAGATTTCCTTTTTTAAGTCCATTTTAGAACAGCTTCCAAGTCTCAAGTGAGGTATATTTGTAGGATAACATGCCTAGAATCTAGTACAATTGTACAAATATTATCAGTTGAATTTTTTAGGGTTGCAAAATTCAAAGCATACTCATGGAAGCAGGAAAGTAACGCATAATTTCCTCTTGGAGCAGGGAACTGGGACCGTTAGCAAAACAGGTGGGGCAGGGGCAGCAGTTCCCTATGTATACTAGTCGTTTCATATCTAATGTGGTTATAATACTGTGTGTACTTCCATGTGTCGCATAAAACCTGTATCAGTGCATTGCAATTTGATTTTGGAACTTTGAGCAAATAAAGAACTGAAATACTTTGCGTAAGCACAAGGGTAGGGATGGCCAGCACCAGTCATCCCCCACCTGTTTCCACCCATAGATGAAGACAATGGATTTGATTCAAAAAGGACAGTAATGAGAGTTTCAGATACTTCAATTCCCATTTTGTCATAACACTACCACAGCACTCCAAAGATATCTTCAAGCAATTACTGCTGTATTTGAGGCTGAAACTAATACTAAGCAGGTTCACTTCTTTTTCATGGGAATAGCACAAAGGAGAACAAGTTGAATGATCAGAATAGTATTTATAAATGTTCACAACTGCTGATTATGATATGCAAGAAGTGATTCCCTTAACCTATACAGGTAGAGTAAATCTAAATATTGTATTGGTGTGGTAAAAACCCTTTAAACCTTGAAGCCAGTTAGACGTATAAGTGGCTCAAAATCCTCGCACCAAAAGTACATATTCGCTTATTTCCTCCTTACAAGAAAGCCGGGGCACATATTGTCTTTACCATATTCGAACATAATACTCTTTAAGTCGCTGGAATTCCATGTGGCTAGTTATCTCACTCTATTTCTTGTATTACATTTTGTAATCAGTTTTAGTGCCTTTTTTTTAGAAGATCAGATTTTAGTACTTACTGGCTTACTTAGAGAACTCTGAATCCTAGCCCCAGAACAACACATCAACCATTCCATTTCTCTAAAGTTGGGAGCTATACTCTCGATATAGCTCCAATCGACAAGTCCCCCTTTCCATTTATGTAAAATTGGGGTATCTCCTTTTCCCAATCAATCCCATCTCCAACTCCACCAGTACTCCATTTTGCTTCCTATCATCTCTCCATCCAACAGAGCACCGAACAAAACCAACCACATCTCCGTCATCCACCGATGCCACCCGAATCCCCTTGCCACAACCCCACGCCTAGGCTCTAGACTCTAGGGTTTTCCACGCAACGCGAGAGGAGGAGAGCGAGAGGGCGAGGGGGGGAAGGTGAGGTCGGCCGTGCGAGCGGGCACGCGACGCGACGCGGCACACGTACGTACCGCGAGGATGTCGTCGGTGTAGCTGCCGAGGAAGCGGGGGAGCACGTCGGCGACGGCGGCGCGGAGGGCGTCGGCGTCCGGCGAGAGGCGGTCCATGCGGAAGGAGCGCTCCCCGGCGGCGAAGAGGCGCAGGCTCCGGCGCAGCAGCTGCTCCTCCGCCTCCGCCGCCGCCTCCCGCCCCATCGCCTCCGAATCTCCTGGTCGCGGGCGGCGGCGGCGGCGATAGGCGGCGCCTCTGCTGCTCAACGAGGGAGAGAGAGACGTGGCAGGTGTGCTTAATTTCGGGGGCGGTTTGGATTTGGATTAGTTTTGCTGTGACATTGACAGCGCGCCCTCTATCCGGGCCAGCGACGAGAGACCAGATGATGAGGCATCTATTAAAGTCTTTTCTCTTTTTTGAAGGAAAGGCATAAGTTAAAAAAATAGTTCATTTCCTATCCTAACCACTAGGAATAGGGTTGCTGAATTTGTATGGAGAGAAAATGGCTTCAAAAACTTGTGGTCTTGGATCATTGGATGTGCTTCGAGATGTGTGCTGGCAACAGAGGAAAAAAGTTCTCACGCATGATGTGGGCGGGTGATCAAACACATAATCGTTGTTGGAAATATGGTCATAATTTAGTATATTTTAATCTAGAAAATTAAGATAATAAACATGACATGTGCAAGAGGAATTGATCTAGTGAAGTGCTAAACATGAACGTGCTGAAACATGTTTTAACACTATATTTAGAAATGTGACATACTCGGAGAATGCTTGGGAACTGGATGAGGCATTGTTGGTGTTTGTTGCCTCTGGTGATGTTGACGTTATCGCCACCTCCAGGTGCATCGTTGCCGCTAGCACCTCCACCGTTTCCTCCTCCAGTAGACATGCCGATGTAGAGGAAGTAGTCGAAGTGGACGATGTAGAGGAAGTAGTCGAAGCCGTACAGAATCGACACAGCGAAGCAGTCATGCTAGGAAGCACTTCCCAAAAACTTGATAGCTTGCCTACACATGTTGGTACTCAAGCGAGTGGAGTTCCCGAGGCCTGCTCGTCCCAAACAATTGTGCACACAAGTGCTTCGAATCAGAGGTGCATCACAGGAACAGAAGAAGGAGATATACTATCGAGGAGAAAACAATGCGTGAGAGGGAAGAGCGGATCTGTGTATCCTTTGTCTATTGGTGATGGGCTTATATATGCGTGAGAGGGAGAGGAATCAATTCGGATCCAATACTGGAGTAAAAACCGAACCAAATCGGGATTGAATCGTTTAACCATTGGACGAGTAATAGTTGAATCTTCTGATTCAATTACCGATCCATTGCAAAATATTATGGGGGAGACAGCAGCAGTAGCCACGCCTCGCCACACCCACTATTGTGTTGTTTGTGCCAAAAAAAACTCTTTAAAGCTAGTGAAATCGACTCATAAGCACCCGTTGAAGTGGCCAAGAAAGGCATGCATGGCTCTTTCTATTCTTTGCAAACAGTGGGATATCTCATAACCCAGCTACCTTGGCAACTAAAGACAAGAAGGCACTGGTTGTAGACCACTCTTCCTGTCGCTAGCGGGAAGAGCCCACTAGACGGATTCCAAGGGGATCCTATCCTGCGATAGTGACCGAAGCGACACTATACTGGAGGTGTTTTCATTGCGTTAAATATCTTTAAAAAAAAGAAAATTGACTTTTATATGTAGAGGTCCAGATCTAGATTGGCATGTACTTAAAAAAGTACTTACTTTATTTTAGGATTCTACAATGAAATCTTATATTTTCTAGCAATTCTACTACTACGAAACAAAATGAACTCAATTTTCTAGGGAATGACAGCTTTCTTTTTTGGCACGAGAGAGACTGATAAGGGTTTTCTTATTCCCATAGGGCAAGCTAGGCTTGGCAAAGAAGGATAGTAAAGTTCTCAAGTCAAGTAGAATGGGCTAGGGCCTATTACTACAGTATAAAAGCAAACTTAGAATTGTTACAATAGCAGACTATAAGCTAGCTATAAATACATTTCGAGAAGAATAAAAGATGAGAGAGAAGAGCAGCGGGGTACATATTTATAGTCAGCTGTAGCACGGACTCCAAGATGCAATGTGTGCATGACATGTGGGACCATATATTAATAGAGTAGTATATGTTTATAGATAACTATTGTATGAATTGGCTATTAAATTGACTATAGATGATTTCGAGCTAGTACTTGGCTATACTATTAAACTTGCTCTTATAGTCGTACCACTTTAACCTGGTAAGCAGTTGTACCCTCCTTGTTCCACTAGCAACGCCCTGTGGGGGTAGCACGGGGAACTTGCTGAATTAACTCATTGGAATCAGAGGCCTGACTGGGTTAGGTAAGTTATTGGCTTCTCCGGCTCACGCTTGCTTATGCTAGCTGCCGAGGCAGACGTTTGTCTCATCGAATGCCGAGGCAGACGTTTGTAGATCCTGCCTCATCAAATCCTAGGGCTCAACCCATCAAATCCCAGGCCTCAACCCCCAGGCAGACGGTGGAAACTAGCAAGCTAGAGTACCTAGGGCTCAACCCTAGGCAGGTGGTGGAAACTACCAAGCTGGAGTATGGTAGGGGCAGAGATCAACCCCAGGCAGGTGGTGGAAACTACCAAGCTGGAGTATGTTAGGGGCAACCAAGCTGGAGTATGGTAGGGGCAGAGGGAATTTCCGGTGGAGCGGTCAAGTGCATTGAGATTGGAAAGAACACCAACGGCAAAAGCACCAATTTTTGATACAGGATAAGAAAGGCCCTAGCCCTGGCCCGGCACGTGCGCACGTCTGGCTGTCCCACCATCATCTCAACCAGTCAACAAGTGCTCTCCAGTAGCAACCTATTTAAGTTAAGATCTCTCCAAATAAATTTTCAAGGTGGTATTAATCTCTTAACATTAATTGTAGGCCAATGGAATTTATTAGGAATAAAATTGGGCCTAGCCCATTTATTCTAATAACCGTCCGTCGTACGAGCGGCACATCGTCGACTGCGCTAGCATGACTTTTCAACGTCTCTAAGTAAGTTATATATAAGTGAAAGCCTGAAAAGGTCACTTACGCCTATAGGCAGTGAATAGGTGAATTAAAAAAAACTTAAGTAATGCATAAACAATACTTTTCGAAAGTTTCGAAAATGCTTTTCAGACAATTCCGAAAGTGCTTTTTGCAAGCGAAATACACAAAGTAAACTAGATTTAGCAAACCACAAGAATGAAGAGCAAGCACAAACAACAACTAGACTATTAACGGCACAAGCAAACAAAACTAGAGGAGGAGAGGGAAATATCACAAAGGTTCTTGCAAGATGAGGTGCTCCCAAAGTTTGAATCGTTAAGGGGATTCTAGTCTCCATTGAGGAGCTCACAACGAGTTGGATCTTCGCTAACCCTTTCCTCTAGAGGTTGCACAAATGCACTCAGGGATGGGCTCGGAATTTGGGTAGGCCCTGGGTCAGCCCATTGTAATTTTGGCCCATCTATCAAATACATGGTGAATTTACATGTGGTAATATGTGCTTTAACCACAAGGCCCCAGGCGATGGTTCAGGTGACCTAGGGTTTGGGTCTGCCATTGAATGCACTCCTACTTTCACTAGTGTATCTCTTCTCTTCAGAGGTGAGATCTGACATACAAACTTCTCCCGACTACCACAAGTAGATCAGTGGCACAAGAGCTATGCCATGTCTAAGCCTCAACCTCCGAGTAAAAGATGAAACAAGAATATCTTGGGATGAATCAAGTGCTTAACAAATCTTTGCGAAGTCAACACCAAGCACTCATACAAACTCAAATCCAACACTCTCACATACACAAAATCCAAGCTTGGAGATCCGTGGAGAGTAAGAAGTGAGAAAGCAATGCGAGCCAAGGGTACGAGTTGTTGAATAAGAGCAGCAACCATCATTCCGAGGAGAAAAGAGCTATTTATAGCCACAACCTCAAATATGCCCGTCGGAGGCTAAGATTCTATTTTTAGAAATTACGAAAATCATTTTCGAGAAAAATTCGAACAGTACAAATCTCTCGAAAACAAGGCAAAATTCAATTTCAGAAATTTTGAAAATTCTTTTCGGAAAAGTCCTAAAAGCACCAGTACTGATTTTTCAAGTTTTGCAATTTTGAAAATTTTGAGAACTACTTTTGGAAAAAAATCCCAAAATCAATATGGAGCAAAACCCACTTTCAGAAGTTCGAAAAGTTATTTTTGGACGAGTCCGAAAATGACCAAAGAGCAAATTTGTTGGCCAAACTTTTTTGGAATTTCAGAAAAGCACTTTCAAAATATCCGAAAATCACCAGTACTGTTTTCCATGTGCACAACATTTTTTAAAATTCTGTAAACATCTTTCTGATATATTCAAAAAATTACCAGTATCGAGAATGAGCGCACAACGGAATAGCTATGTATGATGATGTCAGCATGATGCATATGAGGTATCATATCTGGTACCATGATATCATTGGCATGGCATATGATGACGTCAGTATAATATTTAGGTACCGTATATGATATCTACGGGATATCATGTCTGGTACTGAAGATGCGACACCTCCGATATCATGTTGACGTCAGCTAGAACGGTAAATACCGTTGCCTAGTCTCCCAGAAAAAGAAAATATCAACAGCGGCCCGATTCCTCCACCTAAAGCGGGCCAGGCCTCCACTTCCTGGGCCGTGGCCGCTCGTGTCTCCAGAGAGTCAAAACCACCTCTCCTCTCTCACTGACATCACCTCCCCCCCGTGTCGTGGTCCGACCCAACCCAACCTATCCCCTCCCCACCACCGCCTCCCTCCCTCCCTCCCTCCCTCCCCGATCTCGCCTCGCCTCGCCTCGCCGCGCCGCCGCGCCGCCCCAGATCCGCCCCGCCTCCGGCCATCCCCGCCGCCAGATCCGGTGGGGGAAGCCCCCTCTCTCCGCTCTCGCCCAAGGTGAGCCAAGCCCCTCCCCCCGCCGGCGGCCGCAAACCCCCCCTCCCCCTCGGCGCGGGATTCCGGTGGGTTTGACTGTTTGTTGGTGGTGCGCAGGGGGGGTTGGTTTATCCGGTAGGAGGAGGAGTAGTGAGGTGGTGGTAGTGGTTTAAGCGGCCATGGCGGCGGCGGAGGAGAACAGCTCGCTGTTCCTCATATTCATCCTCACCATGATCGCGCTCCCCCTCGTGCCCTACACCATCATGCGCCTCTGCCGCGCCGCCAACGTCAAGGCCAAGACCATCCACTGCCGCTGCTCCGGCTGCCACCGCTCCGGCAAGTACCGCAAGTCGATCTACAAGAGGGTGGGTGGTGGATACTGGGGGATTCGCTCCTCTCTCTCTTTACATGCTTGTTTTGTTAGGCTCCCCTTCTCTGGTTTGGACAGTGTTGTGTGACTCGGTTTTCGTGGATGTGTTCTGGTTCGTTCGCTTTGTTGCAGATATCCAACTTCTCGACATGCAGTAACCTCACCATCCTGCTTCTCTGGATAGTTATGATCTTCCTTGTATACTACATCAAGCATGTTAGCCGCGAGGTATGTAAAATTCTCATTTCGGGCTGGTGCAAGTTGTCAGCTCTGTTGTTCCGTGTGTGTTCAGTGAGTTGATTCCGTCATTTGCTTGTGCAAAATTGATACGGAGTGATTTGTTGTTTAATTAACTCTATTCCTTTCAATCAGAATTGTTCAGCCAGTAGGCTTTTATGTAAAATGTACTTAAACAAACCTGCTGTCTTACATATAACTTGAAATGCGTGTTGATGACATTTATCTACTCGGAGAAAATCCCATATTAGCTAGATTTGCATAATTGGAGCTAGCACCACAATGCTCATGTCTGATCACTTCCAACATACAAGGAATGACACTTTGCCAATTTAATGAACATAAGTAGGCGCAGCCACTTTGGGGAGTGGGATGCACTACAAAGAGTAGCATGCCATATCGCTGATTTAGTTTCTGTTGTTACTCTTGTAAAAATTGTCACAACAACCATCCATGCTGTTCAAACTATGATTTGGACCTTGCTATTGAAGATTTTAGGCACCATTTAATCATGAATATTTAGTTTTATAAAAAAGGGTGAGTTGGAGGTATTGGTGTGTTCTACAACCATCCCTACTTTAGTTCTTTTATGGCTGCAAATAAATGCACATAAGTGTTTTTTTGTTGTTTCTTTACTTGCATATTTGCAGATGACTGTATAGAAATGCTCAACTGGTCTTCCATGTTTTTGGATTTCTTAGGTACAAGTGTTTGAGCCGTATAGCATTCTTGGACTGGAACCAGGTGCATCAGAGTCTGATATCAAGAAATCATACCGTAGACTTTCTATCCAATACCATCCTGATAAAAATCCTGATCCTGGTAAAGTTTGTCTCACATTTTTGATAATCAATGGTGCTAAATAAGAAATGTAGCTGGGCTTATTATTATTATTTTTTTGTTTTGAAACTTTCCCAGAGGCCCACAAGTACTTTGTTGAATTTATATCCAAGGCATATCAGGCTTTAACTGATCCTGTATCTCGTGAAAACTATGAGAAGTATGGTCACCCAGATGGACGCCAGGTAATATGGACATCTGTTATTCTTGACACTCTACTTAAAACTAAACATATACATGTGATGTTTCATGGTGTTCGAGACAAACATTAACACGGTGTGTTTGTGGTCCAGGGGATGCAAATGGGCATTGCTTTGCCCAAGTTCTTGTTGAATATGGATGGTGCATCTGGTGGAATAATGCTTCTTGGAATAGTAGGGCTATGCATACTCTTGCCCTTGATGATAGCAGTTATTTATTTGTCAAGGTCATCAAAGTACACCGGAAATTATGTCATGCATCAAACTCTGTCCACTTATTACTACTTCATGAAGCCTTCACTGGCTCCAAGGTATCAGCGCTAATAAGACCTCATTCCAACATATGGTCATTTCTTGTGAGGTTAACATGTTAGCATGCTGGAACATCATGTAGGATGTAGCATTACTGAGTTTTAATTTTGAATGAATATACTTATGACATCATCTGCTACCTGAATGTCAGGCATTGTGAACTAGAGCAATAGTTAAATTGGACTGGAGAATGTTTACAGTCTCTGAATGTATTGTTTTTATCTCTACTATTATAAAAATTGAAGATGTTTTTGCCGGTATTTTGGTACGTCATCCGTATTTGAGTCGGGTTTTTAGTTCATTCGTTTTTGGAAATACACATCCGTGTTTGAGTTAGATTTTAAGCTTGTTTCCTTTTAGAAGTATAAAGGAGTCGTATGAGAAATTTTAAAAAAAAACTCGCATGCTAACTTGAGATGAAATACGGGCTCCTAATTGCAGCTCATGATTTTCTTAAAAAAAAATATCCAAGCGAATTCCCACAATGAATTTTACCTAACTAAACCGTAAAACAATAATAAAATTAAAATACTACCTCTGTCCCAAAATGTAATAACTTTTGGCTATGAATCTGGACACACAGTTGTCCAGATTCATAGCTAAAAATGCTTATATTTTGGGACGGAGGGAGTAGTATTTACCCGTTTCAACGCACGGGAAATTTTTCTAGTTAGTTATCGTATATGAGATTTTGAGTATTACCATATGATCCAGTGAACATTAATTTTTTAAACTTATTTTATTGAACTTAAATATTTTTTTAAAAAACTTTTTCTAACCTCTGTTGGAGATATGGCAGTTCAAAGAATAAAAAGTGACATTATCACATGTAAACCAATGTATACTGACACATCATATTGCCAGTTTAGAGTTAGAAAGCTTTGGGTTACTTATAAAACCTTTCAGTGTTCTACTACTTGTTTGTTGGTATTTGAATGTCTGAACCGTAGACCAAATTGTCCTGAGCATCCTTTCTGTTATCAGTTCTAGATATGAAAATGCCTCGTTTTTGACATATCTGATCCGTGGAACTATTGGCTGTATGTTGCAGCAAAGTCATGGATGTCTTCATTAAGGCTGCAGAGTATATGGAGATGCCAGTCCGGCGCAGTGACGATGAACCCTTGCAGAAATTATTTGTAGCTGTTAGGAGTGAATTAAATCTAGACTTGAAGAATATTAGAACAGAACAAGCTAAATTCTGGAAGCAGCATCCATCTCTAGTGAAGGTTGGTCTTTTTCTGCTAAGTGTTATGGCACACAAACTTATATCTGTGACATGACAAATCTTGCAAGCTCAACTATCTGTCATCTACTCTTGCAGATGGAGCTTTTGATTCAGGCTCACCTCACTGGAGAGTCATTTGCTTTGACACCAGCGTTACTGAAGGATTACAGGCACATGCTTGAACTTGCACCTCGTCTTCTGGATGAACTTGTCAAGGTACTTGCTTGTTGCTTAAATTTATGTCTTTGATTTTTTTCACGATTTATATGTCCTGGACATTCTTGTCCTTGTATGGTGTTTCCTATATGCCTACGAATGAGGCTATTGCAATTTATAGAAAACCCAAAACCACATGTACTCTATTAATGTGTTCTAGCTCTCTAGACATAATTTATGTGCACTTCTGTTTTCTATAGTTGTCTTGGATAATCGGGTGATTTTTATGTTGCTTACCGTAGCTGTTTGATGCCACATGATATGGTTAGTTAGCACAGCAAATTCAGATGGGATGACTGATAGGATGTATCCAATGTTCCGAACTAACTGGCTCAATCATCACATTTACATGTCTGGAGCTGAGATTGCTTTCTAGTTTTGGATGACAAAATAGAGAACACTTTGTTTTGACTACTATTTTTTTCTATAGGTAGGTAACGTAAACATACTAGTGTTCAAGTTTTACTTTACACAAATATCTATGCACATTATAATATATGTGCTATAGAATGCTTGTGCTGTAGCTGCTCAATTACTAAACCTCTTGTAGTATCCATCGATTGAAGGTGTTTGAACAATGAGTGGCTATACTGACCATGCTTCCATGCCTAATGGATATGCATTGCTCAGGTTCTTACTTCTAACTTCAGCATATGCATTTGTGGTTTCTAAGAAGCAATCACATGCCAGATCCGAATCTTGTGTTACAGAGATGTTTATTGACCATGCAATTGTTAGACTTGCAGTCTTGATGGAGTACATTTCTAATTGTCAGTTGTTGTTTAGTGCATATCATTTACTCCAATTTCTGTAACACATATAGGGGAAAAAGATTTTTCTATTACACCATTGTGCTTTTTTCATCAGAAATAAATAGCCACCAACCCACAAACTTATGTTGGAATTCATTTTTGTTTACATGTGAATGGGCATGCTGCTGTCTGCATTTGTTTCTTGTTCTACATTCTAATATGTTTGTTGGCTTGCAGATTGCACTACTACCAAGGAGTCCCCATGGTTTTGGATGGCTCAGGCCTGCAATCGGTGTAATTGAGCTTTCCCAAAATATCATCCAGGTATATTTTGGAGTTCCATATGATTTTGCTGTAGCCGATATGTAGTGAATCAATGTCTCTTGAAATGTGCATATATGTTGCTTAAACTTTCCAGACCTAAATTAGTTGTTCATGTGAATTGAGAAATTAGAATTACATAGCTTAATAAGGTATATATTCGTTGACATTTTGCTATAGACTTGTTGAGAAGGCTATTTTAATTAGTGAAATTGTAATAGCATATGGTAAGACTAGATTGTATGGCTCATTGGTTTGTTACCAAATTATATCCACTTTGGTTTGGTTTACTTCCTCAATATATCTATAGAAAAGGCAAATATTGAAGTGAGTCTCCTGGACAGCAATTTATATAGTTATGGATTCAAGCAAATATGAAATTAATTGGTTTCTTTCCCTACATGGCCAACATCATCAATGTTGTGAACCTGGACCCTAGATATGACTGCTAATTGAAAATCAGGATTATATTGTTTAGGAAAGCAATTATGCATGTTTTGTAAGATTAGGTATTTTTCACTGTGCTGTACTATGGTGTTGTGGGTGCTTTCAAGTAATCTCTGATTGGTGTATGTGGTGTTTCTCTTGTGTTCTTTGGCTCACTATGCTCAAGGTTCCGTTATTGTCTTGTTTTTTCATTTCATTACCATGGACAACTGTATTATAAGCTCATTTTGGTACCAGTATAAAGATTTGTTTGCCTGCATATTATATAGGCTGTCCCTCTCAGTGCACGAAAAGCTAGCGGAGGCAACTCTGAAGGAATAGCACCTTTCTTGCAGCTACCGCATTTTACTGAAACGGTTGTCAAAAAAATTGCTCGCAAGGTAATTTCTGTTCTGCCTTCTCAGCGAGCAAAGTTATTAGCCCGTCTTTTGTAGCAATGTTTTTAATTTTAGAAATAGAATTAATTGGTTTCATGTTTGACTGCAGAAAATCCGTTCATTCCAAGAATTCTGTGACATGCCTGTGGAGGAACGCGCCACGTTGCTGACACAGGTTGCTGGGCTTTCTGATGAAGGTGCTCAAGATGTAGAGCTTGTGCTGGAGATGATTCCTTCTATTGAAGTGGATATTAAATGTGAGACTGAAGGCGAAGAGGGGATTCAAGAGGGTGATGTTGTGACCATGTATGCTTGGGTCTCACTTCACCGTCGCAATGGCCTAACTGCTGCTCTTCCCCATGCTCCTTCCTTCCCGTTCCACAAGGAAGAGAACTTCTGGTTGCTTCTAGCAGATGCTGCATCGAATGAAGTTTGGTTATCCCAGAAGGTCAGCTTCATGGATGAGACTACCGCTATAACTGCAGCATCAAAAGCTATACAAGAGACCCAAGAAGCACTAGGTGCAAGTGCAAAGGAAATAGGGATTGCGGTTAGAGAGGCAGTCGACAGGGTGAAGAAAGGCAGTAGGTTGGTAATGGGCAAGTTCCAAGCCCCGGCCGAGGGCACTCACAACCTGACTTCCTTCTGTTTGTGCGACGCATGGATAGGTTGTGACACCAAGACCAGCTTGAAGTTGAAGGTCCTGAAGCGCAGCCGGGCAGGAACAAGAGGTCATGTGGCTGAAGAAGGCCCAGTGGCAGAGGATGGTATTGAGGAAGAAGAGGAGGAGGAAGAAGAGGAGTACGACGACTACGAGAGCGAGTACAGCGATGACGAGGAGGATGAGAAGAGCAAAGGAAAGGGTAAGGTCGCGAACGGAGTAGCCCACCAAAAGGCAAACTCCGATATAGATTCTGGCAGTGATGATTGATATAGTACCATGAGTTGTCCAACCATAGACACTTAACATCGTTGTTTTTGCCCTTTGTGCACCCTGTTGAAACTTGAACATATCAGTTGTCAACTTATAGAGCAATCGGCGATAGCTACCAAAGTTACCATTTTTGTTTAATATTGTTGTGTTGGATGAATGAAAAATAATTGAGAATAGGCTGGTGGCAACATAAGAGGGACCGAATAAAATCCAAATCCACTTCAGCGCGATCTTATCTTCGGTAATGCGAATAGGCGTCAGCTGCTGCGCTGTCTAGCGTTCAAGAAGGCGAGTCAAGGATAAATTTGGGAATTTTTTGCTTAATTCTCTTGTCAACGGGTCGGAGTACCCGGGTAGTTATGAAATTGGCAGAAAGGCAATTGAGTCCCTGATTGTATATCGCAACTGCCCAATTGGTCAGCTAAATAGACAAAAAATGTAGCCCTCTCGTTTCGGCTAGTTTTGCAACCATTGGATGTTATCCTCGAACTGGATTTCTGACTCGATCCTAAGAATTGTTAACGTCATAATTTGTGTGAGATTATTATTCTCCAACCTTGCCAGAGTTGAAAGAGAAGAAAAGGGAACCGCAACCAGAAACAGTGTATTCCTTGCAATTTGTGAAGAACAATCGAGTTTAAATGGATAATTTGTGAGAGTAGTACGAGTTGGTTTGTGAAGACCGAGAAGTGCAAACAGTCGAGATTAAATGAAAATTTTTATAGTAGTGTGAATTAAGCATGCGTTTGGTTCCAAGAATAGAGTGGGTTGGGTTGCATTAAATCCATTTTTGTTTGGTTTGAGAATAGATAGGATAGGATAATCCTTATAAATGACTATTCTCCTAATATCTAGGTTGGATTGGTCGCTAAAAAATGGGCGGACCTATCCATCTCACTTTTCTGTCTCACTAAGATATCGATCATTCCATCCCTCATGCCAAATGAATAGATATAACGATCCCGTTCTAAAAACAAGGATGAGTCTAACCAGTGGCGGATCCAGAATTTATATGATAGGTATTCAGAATTCTAAAATAGCATATATATCGATACTGATTGACGCATTCACTGTACGATGCATTATTTTGATGCATAATCTTTACTATGAATTGTGCACATATATAATAAAATATATAGAAACATTTATAATTTCCTATAATCAGCATCAAACAATTTTCTATTGATCTAAGTATGAGCGAAGAGTATCAAAGAATTCGGAATTTTTGGAGATTGTATAGTATAGGTCGACAGCTTTATGTAGCAAAGATATTCTGATTTATTGCCGCCGCGAGAGAAGGAGAGGAGATCATCCATGGCGTGGACGAGCTTGGAGGGCAAGCATTTCCTGGACTCCTCCTTGGTTCTCCCACCCCACGGCCACACCTTGCCCCCTCCTCCTCCTCCGACGACGCTCACCGGAGCTCCGCGCTGGTCGACCTGATGGCCTTCATCGCCGACCGCCGCAACGCCACCACCGCGCGCTGCGCCATGCGCAGCGGCCTGGAGCTCCAGATCACCCTCTGCGTCGACGCGCCGCCGCCGCGCGTCTCCTACTTCTGCGTCTGGTGCCCCAGCGAGCGCCCCACGGAGCTCGCCACCGAGCCCTGCATCGTCGCCGCCGAGGCCGACCTCTTCGTCTTCGCCGCCGTGCGCGGCAACGCCAGGGACATCCTCAACCTCGACAAAACCACGTCCGTCTTCATCTACCAGGCCGCCGGCGGCGGCGGCTGCGGCGGCGCGCCGTCTATCCGGCGACTTGGGGACCTCGAGCCCCATTTCAGTGCGGTATACAACATCGGACTGCTCCGCCACAGCGTCGCCCACCCCGGCGGCGGCGGCGACGGCGAGCACGGCCACTACTACATCGTCACTCTCCACCCGGGTTACACATCGTCCTGGGAGTATGTCCTCTACGTGTTCGACTCCATGACCGGAAGCTGGAGCGACAGGACGGTGTCGCTGGGCCCGGAGCACCGGCACAGCCAGTTCAACTGCTCCCCATCCAAGGTGGTCGTGCTCGGCAATGGCGGCCTGATGGCGTTCGTCGACCTCTGGCGCGGCATCATTGTCGTCGACGTCCTCGCCGGCGGCGACGACGTCCCCGCGCGTTTCATCCATCTCCCGCGGGCGCTCAGGTCCAGGAGGATCTTCCGCATGGACGCCGGCATTGTCCGTGACGTCGTCGTCGTCAACGGCCGCGTCAAGGTCGCCGACTGTTTCTGGTTCAATCAGCAGCAGCAGCAGCAACAACAACCAGACGTCATCGATGGCGGCGCCACGTCAAACGTCGCCTCTCGTCTCCGTAAGGTTTCCATGTGGAGTAGGATGGCTACTTGGGAGGAGGACGACGATTGGCGAAGAGACTACATATTCAGTGTACCCGACATCATCGTCGACGACGACGCTGCTTCGCATCTCGAGTTGCTACCCGAGCTGCAGATAGACGGCGCGACAGGTCGGCGAACGTTGCGAGGGCTTCACATCACTCGGCCCGCGATAAGCCTGAACGATGATGATAAGGTCTATTTCATGGCGAAGGTCGATCCATGGGATAAAAGGGGATGGGTGATCGCCGTCGACATGAGGAGCAAGAAGCTTGAAGATGTAGGCATTTTTCGTGCCGAAAGGGTCATTGGTGTTGATTTATCCTATACCCTCTGTAGGATCTCCAAGTATTTCAGTACCTCTACAGGTAATTTTTTTATTTAGCTGCACAACTTTGTGATTACATCTATAGATTCATTGCAATGCTCTACTTTATAAATTGATAGTAACTACACATGCATATAGCTAGGACTGTTAAAATTCAATGTATCTTGGAAGGGAAAAAAACCACCGTGTTTTTAGTGGGTAACTGGGTACTCGTTTGATCAACTATTTTAAGCACAATAAAGGTTGATGTAGAATTTTTGGTGCTGCTGTTATTATCTTGCTAGATTACTAGCTGAGAATTTCATTAGTCTGAGGTTAAGCAGATATAAATAATCTGATTAATTAGGGCATTTCTACCTCGGTAAACTTATTATTTGCATAGGGTATGGATGCAGCAGGTTAACATATTGCGAAACAAATGGGATGTGCAATAGATACCAAGTTAGATACTACTATACTAGAACATGCGGGATTTCAAACCGTGTTTACTGATAGAATATGTTTCCCTATGCCACAACGAAATACCCACCAGATTAGATTAGCGTTTCGTAAAAAATAAACTGGTGGAAATGAAAACAGCAACAATATCTGATTGCGTTATAGGACTGGATTGATTGATAAAGTAGGTACCTGAATTATTATGTCTATTAATTATCCACTTATTATTGTTTGCACCGGATCTTGCTCAATGTTCATGAAACATTTTATTTGGGACACAGGAAAAACTGGACACCTGAAACGACAAGGGCAATTCTGTACGGAGTATCCTCACAAGAGGCAAGCTGGAAGAGAGCTGGATGGTGCCATCTGTGCCCCAGCAGGATCAGACGATGGAACAAGTATGGACATCGAAGATATAGATGATAATATGGATGAGGACTAGTACGTTAATTTTGTGCCAATCCATGACAAACCAGTGTTACTGACCATGCAAGGAGAGAATGAGAAATATGACGAGCGAGGTTGGGGTCTTGGGGAGCTGAGCATCTCTGCGGCAGCATTCGGGAATCCATCTCCGAATAGAATCAAGAAGCAGACGATCGATTGAGCTAGCAGCGCCATTTCGTTATTGGGGGAACCAAGCTTGCATTGCTGGCTTAACTCGTTTAAAAGGAGGACCCAACAAAATCCAGTTCAGTAGGATATATTATCTTCAGTTACCTTTTAAACGCCAGTGTAGTGACGTAAATCGGGATGGCGAGGGTGGGGAATATACCCTATGGACACAAGCTTCCCGTTTACACTCTGTGCACACCAACTAGTAAATATAATGGAAAATTCTAGAAAAAAAAAATCTGATATTCACTCTTAATAGTATTACACATGTCTACAAAGTCTTATATTCAAATTCATTATATTTTAGCGGTAACAAAACAAAATGAAAAATCCGATAGTTTAAGTAAAAATCTGTAATAATATTGTCTTTTTTGTTAGGACTAAAATATAATAAATTTGAACACAAGATTTCACAGATAGGTGCAATATTTTTTAAAGCATGTGTCCAACTTTTTCTAGAATTTTTTATAATATTTACTAATTGGTGTGCACGATAAACTTACGTATATAGGATATATTTGCGCAATGGTGAGCATGTTTGGTTGTAAGATTCGCGAAGGAAGCGTGTGGTCTTGGATGGACTGGTGACACGGTGAGTCAATGATGACTTAGAAATTTGGCTGAATTTCCTCTTGTCAATGTAAAAAGTCTGGGTACTTGGGTTGGTATGAAATTGCCAGAAGCAATTGGGTCCTTGATCGCAAATCGTAACTGCTTAGCTCCACAGAATTGCAGTCGGTTGAGCTAGTTTGTAGGCATGTAACCGTTGTATCGTATCCTTTTTTTTAAGATAATAATGGATTAAACCTGACCTTTACATAAAAAGTGCAGAAAACCTACACCACGGCATCCTGTGAAGACGAGATCCCCTCCTCCTACGTCATCTCCTCCTACCTCACTCCTCTCCCCCAAATCATCCGGATCCCCTCCTCCTACGTCATCTCCTCCTACCTCACTCGTTTTGAAATTAATTCTCATCAATCAAGATGCTTTGTCACTTCGTATCTAGCATAAATTAATTCACACTTTAAGTGTTAATAGGTTCAACCAATAGAAATTAATCTTGATTGGTGGCATGCATACACTTGTATGCATATCTCTTTACGTAAATAAACAAATATATATTTTGTTAGATGATTATTTTGAGAAAACCTTAAAAATTCATGTGATATCAAATTGGGATGGAGGGAATATCATATTTATAGTCTGTGAAGTCTAGTTTGTTAAGAAGAATTTTTTTATTCGGATTTGTTAAGTGGATTTTAACTCATATGGAAGAGAAGTACGGGGATCCTTCACACAAAAAAATATTTATGAAAGAAAGGTTTGATCTCATACACCAACGGAGGATTTCGTGCACGTTTCAGCAGGTTTTACAACCAGCAAGTATACTACGTACATTAAAAAAAAAGAGAGGTGTACTAAGAATTGAAGTTTCTAGGAATGGGCAGCATTGGACCACCAATTCTGACATCATCACCAACGTAATTAATCATGTATTACTAACTGGAGTTACAGTTAAAGTAGCATCATTATTTCGTAAATTTGTCCCTGCAATGTTAGCCTACGTGGATTGACACCTCCCTCCCCTCTCCTATCCATGTAAAATGTAAGCTACAAAGATTAATTGCGGAATGGAATGTAGATTGATGTATAGTTACTCTCTCCGTTTCATATTATAAGCCATTTTAATATTTTTCTAGTCAAATATTTTTATGTTTGACCAAATTTATAGAAAAATATATAGTAACATTTCCAACACAAAACCAATATATTATCAAAGTATACTCAGTGTTAAATTTGATAAAACTAATTTGGTGTTGTAGACGTTTCTAGTTTTTTTCTCTAAACTTGATCAAAGTTAAGAAGTTTGACTAAGAAAAAAAATCAAAGCGATTTATAATAAGAAACGGATGGAGTATTCCCCAAGAGGATACAAACTTGCAATTTCAATTTGCAAACCAACATCCCATTTTGAGTTACTGTGGAAAATTCCCCTTATAATACTATAACGGGGCTGTTCGGCAGCTTGCTGCTGCGGCTGCGCAGCCAACAAGACAACAACAACAGCGCCAAAGAAGCAAGACAACGGCTCGATGCAACAGCCGCATATCAGATCAGCCTTCCGAACGACCCTATTTCTTGAACACATCCATGTTTTCTTTTGCATCTGTTACGTCTAGAGTTTCATGTAACAGCCAGAGTAGGCAACTTCACAAATATAATCTCTTAATCTCTTTAATTTTGTGTTCTTTCAGAGTCAGGATTGACGGACCAGCAGTCAGAGGACAAACCATTCTAACACCCGGCCAAACCATTCTAACACCCAGTTAGGCGGAGTTTAGTTCCAAATCTCCAACTTTTCCATCACATCAAAACTTTCCTACACACACAAACTTTCAACTTTTCCATCATATCGTTCCTATTTCAATCAAACTTCCAATTTTAGCGTGAACTAAACACACCTTAGCCCCTTTCATGGGTTAGAAAGTTGTGGCAGCAGGTGATGCCAACATGAACCTGTGACATGGACAGTGCACCTGCCTAGTGACACCGTTGACGGACCACAAGTCTCCAGTAACAAACGTTGTACAGAATAACCAGATGAAAAGTAAAAATGATGGTGATTGAAGTAAATAGGCAGCTATCGTCTTCCTTGCAGCCTACGGTAGAGGGAACCAGTGCATCTAAGCATTTTGAGAAATATAGGCATTTATAATTTCAAAATAAACATTTCTACGTTTGTAGCAGAGATTAAGATTAAAGAGAACATATTTTAATGTCCCGGATGGGTTGGAGGTAAGATGAAATACAGATTGAAGGGAGTAATTGATGGAACAAAAATAATACTCTGAATAGTGTTAGAAGCGTTTATATTTTAAAACAGAGAAAGTATTCCCTCCGTTTCCGTTTCACAATGTAAAACTTTCTAGCATTGCCACATATATATAGATGCTAATGAATCTACACACATCTATATGTATATGGGCAATGCTAGAAAGTTTTACATTGTGAAACGGAGGAAGTAGTATGAAAAAAAAAGTTGGATTTCAGTAATCTTTTGCCGGATGATCAGACATAATCAATACACCTATCAGGTAGCACATGCCTTGACCAACAATTTAGCCGGCCTGTCATTTGGAAGTTTCAAATGTCACCGTTTTCCAGTGACTAATATGTGGCTGTGGAAGCTTATAAAAGTAGCAACGAAAATGGTTGGTGAGACCTTGACGCAGATTTAGGGCAGTCTCGCTAGCTGCAATGGATGAACGAAATGACGATATTCTTTTCTGGCAATTCTTGATGGGTAAAACTTTTGGAGGAATATTATCAGAATGATGAGAAAAATAGGAAAAAAAATCCATAAGCCCCTCTACCCTTTCCATACTCTAAATCTTTCCTATTTCTGTTTATTGCCTAATAATGAGGTGAATGTTCTATCCAACTACAATGGCATCTGCTCTTCAGTTACCTTTGCTTCAAGCCTCCATATCGCGGTAAAAGTGAAGAAATAGAGTTAAGGAATTAACGATATTACATCCATTTGAAAAGTACTCCCTCCGTTTCTAAATATTTAACACCATTGACTTTTAGCACATGTTTGACCGTTCGTTTTATTCAAAAACTTTTGTGAAATATATAAAACTATATGTATACATATAAGTATATTTAATAATGAATCAAATGATAGGAAAATAATTAATAATTACTTAAATTTTTTGAATAAGACGAACAGTCAAACATATTTTAAAAAGTCAAAGGCATCAAATATTTAGAAACGGAGGGAGTATTAACTAAATTCTATATCTATTCATATCATGAAACAATCGATTGAACATGATTCAATAACAAATAAACAGGATGCAATAACAAATGAAAATGGTTACCTGTCCACTGCTATTATTATAGCTCCATAAGCCTTCTACTCACCTGAACAGGGTTTTATACACATCTGGCTACCAAGTTCACATTTTTCTGTACGTACAAGAAAATAAACTTCAAATAATACAGTAACTTGTGCATACACCAGAGTCATGTCCTTATTTCTCATCATAACGTACACAGTTTCAAAGAACTAAGGAAATACAAGTTTAAAAGTTACCTTCACAAGTCAAAGGATCTTCATATGCCCTGACTTCAGCTTCGGCATTTACCCAAACATCAGACTATGCATTTGAAGTATCGTTCTCATAGGACATTCTATTCATCCAAATTATGACACATGTATGCTCCATATTTTGAAAAACACGTAGCCTGGAAAGAAAAGCTTTCTTATGTCCAAAACTGAGTACATTGGACCATCTAAAAAGGATATCCAAGGCCTTAAACCATCCAAGTGACATGTATTTGTTGGCATGTGCAATTTGCACAATTGTACTAGCAGTTCTACACCAGTGCTGTTAATCATGACAACAACTCCTGGGATTTTTCCAATCACAAGTGTATAAAGCATCGCCATTGTCTTGGCCACCAAAGCAAAACCTTCATGCTCATCGCTATTACTCTTATCGCCAAACAGTCCCACAAATCAAGCATCACATTAAATTTCGTAGCACTGAAGTGTGGAAACTTCTAGAGTGTGGACATGAGTCTCTTCAATGGAATACTTCCTCTGCTGCTAATTGTGCTAACTATGATCCCTGTACAAGCTTCAAACAGAACTACGAGCCTTCCATCTGCTGCCACGCTTGCAGATTGCCAAAGAAGCTGCGGTAATCTGACCATCGACTATCCCTTTGGAATTGGATCATCCCATTGCTTTAGGCAGCCCGACTTTGAGCTCATCTGCAACAATACCACACAACCACCAAGGCTGTTATTCAAGAATGGCACCACTGAGATCACTGACTTTCCCAGTACTGGTAAGATATACTACCAACTATAATCGGATTTCAATTTGAATTCATGCTACCAGTTGAGCTGTGGGGATTTTAGGTTGAAATTTTAATATTCAACTAAAAATATTAAGTTGAATGGTGATATTTTGGACCAAAGAGGGGGCAGGGCGCTGCCTTTGTTGGTAGAGAGGGCAAGAAATAACAAATCCCATACTTTCTAGGTATAAAAAGGCATTAAAATATAAACGCCTTCGTGTAAGAGTTCCCCTATTGTGCCTAGATTATTTGCTGGGGAATTACCTTCTAGTTATGGAGGCCGTTATTAGAGGCTTTGTTTTAGACTAATGAAAATGAAATCGAACAACCACTCTAAAGTAAAAGCTCTGTCCTTTTGGTTTACCTATTGTCCCCTTTTAGTTATGTCTAACAGCACTCATCAATTATTAATATATGTAACTTCCTCTCCGTTGTTTTTATTTTTGTCTCCCAGCATATTTGCATGCTGTGTTTTCCCATTCCATCTCCATGAAATCCAATGTCAGTGTGTACAACATGTCATGGGATGCTCCTGGGAAATCTTTCACCCTTGGATATGCTGAACTAAACATCACCGGCTGCGATTTCGATATATACCAGGTGCTCAATCAAAGTGGAAATGTTCCTGCCAAGCTTAGCAATGTTACATGCCCGAACAGGGGAATCACAGAGGACATTGCTAGGCAGGACTGCAATGGCACCGGATGCTGCTCCATCGATGTTTCCATTCGTGCTCAGACCTTCCAGCTCATGTTTGTCCGCCATGGCAAAGGGGCGGTCGAACTTGACGCACAATCCAACCAAAGCTCCCTGTGGAGCACAATCAATGTAACAACAGTCTACGCTGTCATTTCATGGAGAATCCTCGACCAACCGACGTGTGCCAGCACCTTCGATAACAGGACCAACTATGCCTGCATTAGCGAGCACAGCAAATGCACGGATGGCTATTTCACGCAGGCTCAAGGTTACATTTGCTCATGTGATGGTGGGTATCAGGGCAATCCATATATAAAAGGTGGCTGCTCACGTGATAGAGGTAATTTAATCTGCTCAAATAATTATACACCATGAACCTCGATATGGCCTCGATATAGTAGGTCAGGAAATTTCTTGGTCGCATGCAGATTCATGGGGTTAAATAATTGTACACCATGAACCTTGATATGGCCTTTCGCGACCACTCTGCAAAATTGCAAGCAGGTTGATTTCATTATACTCCCTCCGTTTCTAAATATTTGACACCGTTGACTTTTTTAAATATGTTTGACCGTTCGTCTTATTTAAAAAAATTAAGTAATTATTAATTCTTTTCCTATCATTTGAATCATTGTTAAATATACTTATATGTATACATATAGTTTTACATATTTCACAAAAGTTTTTGAATAAGACGAATGGTCAAACATGTGCTAAAAAATCAACGGTGTCAAATATTTACAAAACGGAGGGAGTACTTTTTAATAGAATGACAGGGGGAACATATGTGATATTGTAGAATGGTGAAGCAGAGATAGCCTCAACACAATAATTCTATTGATAGATAGAGCGTGAGTAACATATAGGCCGGGACCTTCCTTATCCTCTAACCGACTTATAGAAACATAATCGAGAGATTAGGGAGGAAACCCAACCAGGTACATATGGAAGGAAATAACGATTCTAACAGATATCCCTAGAACAAAAAAATATGCCGTCAATTTCGTTTTATAGAAAGAACAATTTTGCTTTATCCTAAGCCATTTTATCTTCGAGTCAAATTTTCCAATATTTTCTCATTCAACTCATTTCATTTGATTGCACTATTATGAATATGAACAACACAGCTTGTATCAAGAATATCTAGAGTTAGTTCAGCCATATTAGCGCAACCATAATAGTACTTATCCAACAGCTAAAATCATTAAGGGAAGAAGCAATATTTGTTATTAGATGACAGTACTATGAGTCTATGAGGCCAAGCTTGTCCACTCATGGGTACCCATACCCATTGACACACTCCTTCCAATCGAACTATAAGTGTATTTTTCTCTAACTTACCAGCTTATACTATGTATAAAACTGTTAGCCAAATAAACTAGTGTGGGTCGGCCAACTGACCCCCCTGGTTCAATTAGCTGCAGAACAAGTTACCTCATGAACGACATCCAAATTTACAGTAGGATTAGTTCCACATATATTAATTGTCTGTACATCATATAAACCAAGAGAGTTTTAGGCTAATCCTTTTGGGAGAAGCAAATTATGAGAAAATCCTACAAAAGCATGGATTCCCCCCCCCCCCCCACCCCCACCCCGTGGCACAAAATTTGGAGAATGGCAGCCATTTTTTCAGCACATCTCCTTCAGACAGTTGAATGCTATACAAATTCTTTAAACAACCGTTACTTGTGAAACTGATAATTTCATTTCGCAAAACAGGATATAATCCGTTCCAACAGAAGGAAGTCTGCGACAGAAAGTGCGGGAGCATTGATGTCCCATATCCATTTGGCCTAGAAGAAGGGTGCTCTGCAAGGAAATCATTTCAGCTAAACTGCACAAACATGTTATCGTCCAGCCTCCAACTGAACGATGAATACCATGTGACGTATATAAATGTCAGAAATGGGCTCATGGGCATAGAAGACACCACACATTACAAACAGTACATGTATGGGATGCGTGTGACGCAGGAACCTCAGCTCTATATTGGATCTGGGGAATCAGCCTCAGTGCAATGGGCTGTTGCTAATCTAACCTGCCTAGAGGCACAGCAAAATATATCTGGATATGCTTGTGTTAGCATCAATAGCACATGCTTGGGTGTCAACTCAACAGATGATTACATTGGGTATCGGTGCAGTTGCACACTTGGCTTCCAAGGAAATCCATATATCCAAGATGGTTGCCAAGGTTATAATCTCTGCCTTTCGCCCTCTCCCTTCTGATCTTCCTCTGTCTCTGATCTTACTAAGTGATGTTGCAGATATTAATGAATGTTTGGTGCCAAACAAATGTAAAGGAGTATGCTACAATACTCCTGGAAGTTACCGTTGCACTGCTTGCCCTGATAAAACACAGTATGATATGACAACAATGCAGTGCACCCGGACAAGAAGACAAAGTCTTATGTTAGGTGAGATCCAGAGTCCTATACACTCTTGATCTCATAATGAACATGACACCATATTAACGAGCATATAAACTATTACAGGTGTTGTCATTGGACTTAGCTGTGGCTTCAGCATCCTACTTCTCAGCTTAGGAATAATGCTTCTCATTCATAGATGGAAAAAAGACATACAAAAGCAACTACGAAGGAAGCATTTCCGAAAGAACCAAGGACTTCTCCTTGAACAACTAATATCTTCAGATGAAAATGCAAGTGATAACACAAAGATATTCTCTTTAGATGAGCTAGAGAAGGCAACAAATAACTTTGATCCTACACGTATCCTTGGTCATGGCGGGCATGGCATGGTGTACAAAGGCATTCTATCCGACCAACGTGTGGTTGCAATAAAAAGGTCTAAGCACATTGAGGAAGGTGAGATCAGTCAATTCATTAATGAGGTAGCAATTCTGTCTCAAATAAATCATCGAAATATAGTGAAATTATTTGGATGTTGTCTTGAAACCGAGGTCCCATTATTGGTATATGACTTTATTCCCAATGGTTCATTATTTGGTATTCTCCATTCTGGTTCAAACAATGGTTTCTCCTTGTCATGGGATGACTGCCTAAGAATTGCAGTAGAAGCTGCAGGAGCTCTCTATTATCTCCATTCGGCAGCTTCAGTATCAGTGTTCCATCGTGATGTGAAATCCTCTAATATACTTCTAGATGCAAACTACACCGCTAAAGTATCAGACTTTGGTGCTTCGAGATTGGTTCCCATTGACCAAACTCATGTCGTCACAAATGTACAAGGCACATTTGGTTATTTAGATCCAGAGTATTACCATACTGGGCAGCTGAATGAGAAGAGTGATGTATATAGTTTTGGTGTGGTACTTGTGGAACTACTACTCAGAAGAGAGCCTATTTTTACAAGGGTGTCAGGATCAAGGCAGAATTTGTCCAATTACTTTCTCTGGGAACTGAAAGTGAAGCCGATCACGGAGATTGTTGCTGCTCAAGTTCGTGAGGAAGCTACTGATGAAGAGATAGAGAGTGTTGCTTCTCTTGCACAGATGTGCTTGAGGCTCCGAAGTGAAGATAGACCTACTATGAAGCAAGTTGAAATGAATTTACAGTTCTTGCGAACAAAAAGGTTGAACTCATGCCTTGATGCTCCAGACAAAGCTGAAGAGATGCAACCTTTGCTATGTACAAGATCTGAAGCTAGTTGTGCATCGATTAACTTGGGTGACAGTTATAACCCTGAGTCTCAAAGTAGCCACAAATGCTATAGCTTGGAGCAAGAGTTTAGTTCATCAGTTGGGTTGCCACGGTAAGTTGCTCAGAGCCATGCTATAAAATGAAATTCAATTGAGTTGTGGAGGAAAGTAATTGGATGTTTTCAGTTCTAGACAGGCCTGAAATGTGCGTACCAACTTCTCAATGTGGTCTACCATTTTATAAATTATTACCCCCAATCATGTATAATTCCTTTCATAACTCTTAGTTACCAAGTATCACGTATACTAGAGCACTTGTTTCTAAACAACAGGATTAGTCTGATGTGTTGTGATTGCTCATAACATGCATGCACTTCTTTATTATGAGAAGCACATACTTTCAAGCGAACGTGTTACAAAAGTTTTGTCCCATGTATAAAATATGTGATGTATATATCTAGGTGACAAATCTTTGGAAAATAATACAAAGAAATGCTATATAGTTCCAAAATTTCTCGAATCAGTTCTACAAACTGCTATGTATGGGTTCCATCAAGTTATGAAACTTTGTATATATGTTCCAAATCGACAAAATCACAGACAATTAGTGGAAAGAAAGAACTATGCATTGTATCTAAAGTTATAGGACCACCGCTAGGCCACAATGCTAGTTGTATAACGAGGTAACGAGCACTCTCCGTGTGATTATAGGGTGTCGTGTGAGTTGAACGACTCAATATATGCCACACAGATAGTCAAATATAGTAGCTACACAATAATAAAAAAAAAGATCACCATACCTGGAATTAAACATGCAAAGTCAAAGATAGTGGCAGCAACCATTTGTCCTCTGGCATGGCAATAACCCAAACGCTGCAAGTGCGAATTAGAAATTAGTCGAGGAAAAGAAAAATCCAAAATCCATTCCCCACCAAGAACGGAATGGGGAATCGAAGGAACAGTGGAACAATACCTATTCTCTCCCATCACGAGGGATCGCGCAGCAGCGTGGAGTGAGCAAGCGAGCAGCCGAGGGAGCAGATTGGATCAAGGCAGGGGCGTCCGCCTACCGGATTCGGAGAGGAAGAGCGGCGATGAAAGAGGCCGGCGAGGAAGGCAGTCCGGTCTGGCGGTTTCATGGCGCCGAAGGAGGCGGCGCCGCCGGCCATGGGAGGGGAGGGAGAAGGGCACGGTTGGGCCGGAAGGGGAGAGAGAGATGGGCTGGGAGGGACCAGATGGGCTTGTATTTGTCCAGAAAAGACGATTTCTAGCGAGGAGAGTTTAGAGGCTGCTAGCCAGCGCGCGTGCGCGCCAGCAGCGATCACTTACACTTACACTAATGATGGTTAATTAGTGGAGATTCTTAAGAATTTTTTTCTTTTTTGGGAGATTTTTTTACTTACAGAATGAAAATTTTTAATTTAGATTTGAAAACTTTTGATTTTAGATTTAAATTTTAAAGTTAAATTTTGAAAACGTTCAACTCGGATTTAAAAACTTTCAACTCGAGATTTGAAAACTTTCAACTCAGATTCGAAAACTTTCAACTTGAGATTCGAAAACTTTCAAGTCTAGATTTGAAAATTTTGAATACTTTCAACTTGAGATTTAAAAATTTTCAACTCGAGATTTGAAAACTTTTATATCGAGATTCAAAAACTTTCAACTAGAGATTCAAAAACTTTCAAGTCCAGATTTGAAAAAATTGAAAACTTTCAACTTGAGATTTGAAAATTTTCAACTCAAAATTTGAAAACTTTCAAGTCCAAATTTACAAATTTTAAATTTAAAATTTAAAAATTACTAGTAAACTAATCACTAGTAAAAAAACTAATCAAAACTAATTATGTTTTTTTAAGCTACCGTACGGTATGTACTAACATCGAAAAAGCAAAAAAAAAAAAGAAAAAGAAAGAAACATCGGAAAAAAAGGAGCACGCGTGGGCCGCATGGGCCGGAATTGTGCGTTGACGGCGCACGCGCGCTAACTAGCTTTTCCGGAGAGTTTGTCCTGTAAAGAAACGACTTCTGCACAGAAAACCAGAAACATACAATGCTATTGACTAGTCTGAGCCAGCTCTTTACATCGGTAGACGAGAAAATAGATTAAATACTTACGTTCACACTACTTTGGAGTACTGAGAATCTTCGTTTTCCCTCTTTTTAATATAGAAAAATATCAGTCTACAATTGTACTTGTACCTGATGAGGGCATTTGGGTAGTTTTGCCGCTTATACTAATTTTGCCTCGTGTTTCCAGGAGTCGACTTTTACTGGGACAGAGGGAGTATCCCTTAACTGTGATACCGGATAGCTCAACCCTTAACTATTAAAACCGGTGCTATTTAACTCCATTAACGGTGAGAGTGGTTGCATGTTGACTTGATCCAACCGGTTGAGACAGCATGTGGGATCCTGTTGATGTGAAAAACACACACTGGCCTGGGAGATCTGCTCAGCTTCAGTGCAAGTCCAAAGGTTGGTGAAATACGGGCGTGCCAGTCAGTTTGACCCTGCAACTGACAAGATATGCAAATAGTAGATCAATGAGCCGATCGGCTGACAGGCCGATAGAGTAGTTCCAGCCGATGCCGATAATAGCCGATAGCGATACCAGCCGATAGCGATAGGGTTTAAGCAATCGGCTATATGTCCAATGTAGATAATGATATAAAGGCAATCAGCTGATGATGATGTAATAAAATAACAATATAATCCAGTATAAACCAATCGGCTAGCAATATGATATGATAGAATAAGCACTGATCCGAAGGTTAAAGCATACATCGACTAGAGGTCCAATGTCATAAAATCCACAAGATTAGATAAACAGTAAAACCTTTGTTGCAATCGGCTAAATCCAACTTATATATATATATATATATATATATATATATATATATATATATATATATATATATATATATATATATATATATATATATATATATATATATATATATGCAAACCTTATAAGCCGATGTAACGTCCAGATAACTTATCGGCTAGTACCCCGATAAAACACTAGCATGAACCTATCGGCTTAGCAAGATTTATATTATCAACAACAGTCTAGTAGATCAAACCTAACCGATGCAGCACGAGATTGTATATGATAATCTAATACTCGATGAGCCGATAGATCTGTCTAGTGTGATGGATATAACAAATCTACTTATAACGATATTGTGATTGTAGAGATATATCGGCTAAGACAGAAGATCGGACCTAACCGAGACAGTCCCAACTAAACCGATGCGTCTCTAAATACAATGCAATTAGAGATAGAATTGAGATATTAGGTACACAACTATATCAACCAAACCAGAGCGATCCAAGAGATCGAAGCGATGCAATCTTGAACAACACCAACGTAGGCGACAGATTCACCAGGGCCGACGGAACGTAGGACTTACCCCGTCGCCGGAGATCGAAAGCCGATGCAGCTCCGCGTCAGGTGCCAAATTCTGCCGGTTGATAAGTAAAAACCTCGGTAAAGAGGGTGGCGATGCGCCGAGAGTAGTTGTATTGATCGAGATTGATAGATTATAATGACTCCGGGTGTACATATTTATACCCATAGAGAGATACTAGTCCTTGTAGGACAAGAAAGAAACTTTCCTAAAGATAAAAGGAAAACATAAAGTCCTTATCGGACACTAAACACACTTTCCTAAAGATAAAAGGAACTAACAAACTATTCCTAATTAATAGATACACTTGCTATGCCGCATCCTCTTTAAACTCAGACTCTTCTGGATAAACTTCTTTTAATTGATCCGATTTCATCAAGAACACAACTTCTGGCGACTTGACAACTCCCATCGGCTAATTCCAGTACTCTAAAGCCGATACTAACTCTTAGCTGATGATGACTTCGGGCTTACCAAATTTTGGCGTTAATAGATCCACATGTCAATGACTCCTCTCCCCACCTCACGCCCCCTCTTACACCCCCTGGTTTCCTGCTAAGCATCGTTGTTGTCGCCGTTGGTTTCGCCTGTCGACTACGTCATCCAGTTTTAGAGTAAATTTCACTTTGGTCCACCTTTTATTACCCAAGTTTCAATTTAGACCACCCTTAAATCTATCTTTTCAATTTAGATCGGGTAAATTTACCATTGTTGCTGTTTGGACTACCATGAACAACTTTTCTCGTCATGTCTAACTTGCCTTTCGACAAACATATGAACCATACATAGATAGTTCGGCCGTATATACTAGAGCTGATGTGTTGAAAAAAATCGTTCGTGGTGGTCCAAATCGCAACAATGGTCTAATTTATTCGGTTCAAAGTGAAAATATATGTTTAAGAGTGGTCCAAACTGAAACTTAGGTAATAAAATATGGCCCAAAGCGTAATTCACTCCCAGTTTTATAGCGGACTGTCGACGTGGCGTGCTGGACAGCGTACCGACATGGACCCCACCCTCTTCTCCAGTTGCACCAAGCATGGAGTTGTCGGGGAAAGATAGGGAGGGAAAAAGGGGGCTAACAAGTAGGGCCTATGTTTTTTTCCCTAGTCACTTACATGTAGGCCCCGTTTGGTAAGGCTCTAAACTCCAACTTCAAACTCCAACTCCAAACTTCAAACTCTTACTCCAGTAAGAGCTAGCTCCTGTGAGAGTAGATACCCATTGAAAAAGTGCTTGGCTAACTTTTTAGCTCCAAATCTAAAATTGCCTTGAAAAAAAAATAAAAATCCTAATCCCGTCCCCGCACGGCGGCGTGCCGCCACCCGCCGTCGGCTGCCCTGTCCCCGCCCTTGCGTTTCCCACACGCCGCCACCCTGTCCCCGCCTGCGCGCCGTCCCCGCCAGTCGCCGCCCTTGTGTCGCTGCGCCGGCGGACGAGCGAGCTCCGCCCTTGTCTTCGCCCGCGCGCTGTCCCCTCGCCGCCCGTGCGCCGTCCGCTCGTCGTCCCCGTGCGCGTCGCCTGTGCCGCCCGTGCGCCAGTGCGTTGTACTGCCCGCGCGCCACCGACCTCACGCTGCCGTCATAGCCTGCCGCCACCGACGTCCGCCATTGTCGACGCCGATGCTGATGCCGACACCAACGTTGCCGCCACTGCCGCCCGCCGCTGCCGACACCGACGCCAATGCCGCCGCCGGCCGCCGGTGTGAAGGAAGAAAGATGGGGGAGGAGAGAGAACGGGAGATGGGGTAGATAGGGGTAGTTCAATGGTATTTTAGTGTAAATACCCTAAAAAATTAAAGGGTAGTGGGTCTTTTGGGGTGGAGTGGAGATATGGAGTAGAAAAAACCCAGCTCCACCTTCGTAGTACAAATTTGTGGAGCAGTTCTGCTAACTCCGCTCCAGAAAATGGAGAATCTGTACCGTTTGGCACAGCTCCACCTCTAGGTGGCTCTAGATACCTAGAGGTGGAGCTGTGCCAAACGGGGTCGTAGTTTCATTTCAACGTTGACTTTTTACTCGCTAAACCCTATATATAAAAGTTTTACCTATAAATTATTTTTTATTTTCTAATAAATTGTTTTGATTTTTTATAAAAAATATGAGTAACCGATGAGGACCCAACTATCAAGACGCTTGTTGGGAAGGATAGCGTCGGACGGATAGTATGGGAAACGAAAACGACGTAGCCGGCAGTAGTACTGCTGCCATGCTGGCTCAGGTTGCGCCGTGCTGCATTGCTGCCATGGGCATGTAGATTGTGGTTTTGTACGTATATACTCCCCCCGTTTCACAATGTAAGTTATTTTAGTATTTCCCACATTTATATTGATATTAATGAATCTAGACATATATATCTATTTAGATTCATTACCATCAAAATAAATGTGAAAAATGCTAGAATGACTTACATTGTGAAATAGAAGAAGTAGGATATTGTTG
Source organism: Oryza meridionalis (assembly GCA_000338895.3). Taxonomy (NCBI): domain Eukaryota; kingdom Viridiplantae; phylum Streptophyta; class Magnoliopsida; order Poales; family Poaceae; genus Oryza; species Oryza meridionalis. Next base: position 12,944,612 of record CM002527.2, on the reverse strand, counting down.
GGCTGCATTTTGTCCTTACTAAGAGCATCACCAACAGTCCACCTATCTGGTTCCCAAAACTGATTTTGAGGGATTTTAGTCTTAAAAATAGCTCCAACAGATCCCCTACTCTCCTGCCTAAGTTTTGGAATTCCCTTCTTCCGATTCCTCGCTCGGTTTATATGCGGGCACTTTTCTCAGGAAAATTGCTGCCAATCTCGCACTCCCGCCTCTCTCCTCCTGTTCCCACGTGAAGGTGAAATGCTCCTGCCCGATGATTCTTCCCCCCGCCCCCGCCAGCACCTCTCCCGGCGGCGGGGCGCCCGTCGGCTCCTCTCCCAGCCGCGTCGCGCCCATCGGTGCCTCTCCTGGCGACGGCGCATTGCCCGCCAGCGACTCACCCGGCGGCGGTGCCTCGCCCGCCGGCGCCTGTACCAGCGGCGTCATGCCTGGCGGCAGCGCGTCCGGCGGCGACTACTTCCTCCTGTCCCCTGATTCCACTGCCGCCACGTTTTTATCTGCCGCCGTACGGGATGAATTGGCCGGCCGCTCCTCTGTGCCCCCCGATGATGGTGCCTCCAAGTCCTACCCAGCCGCCTCCTCAACCCAGCGAGCAGATCGACGAAGAAGTGCATGTCACGACCCAAATCCGGCAGTGAAGCTCACCGGAGTTGAGGGACCGATCGATTGCGTGGAAGAGGGGAAGAACAGAGAAGAAGCAGAGGAGGAAGACGAGACAGAGTTGGTAGGAGGGATTGTTTTCTATTTTTCATCATAATTGTTTTGGTATAGCTCATTGAGGTTATATTCCCCTCCCGATCTGACCACGCAGGGCCCACACACCATGTGACACACGCACCAACTCCTTTATTATATAAATACGTTTTCTCTCACATAATTACGCTTTCCTCTATTGCTTTATGCCTTTAAGCTTTACGCCTTCTCCTGTTCCCCGTCCATTGTCGTTTCTTCGGAGTCCATCAGAGCGGAGGTCGTGACATTCACCCCCCCCTTGAGCGCCAGTGTCACACCCTAAAAATCTCAATTATATAAATTATTGTTTAAATGGAATTATCAGAAATAAATTTTAAAAGCTTAGAAGAAAAGATCTAATTTTAAATAATAAATTCCAATATAAAATTGGGCCAGATAAAATTTTATTAAATACTTTGCTTAATTCTATAATTCCTAGATTTTTCTGGGATTTATTTGAGCTAAGGAAGTATTTTTAATAAATGGAATTGCATTTTATGAATTATTTAAATTGAAAAAGGTTTTAAAATTCTTCTTTTGGCTTTGGGCCGAAAGTCGGCCCAAAATCTCTCTTCTCTCTCCTCGGCCCAGGCCAGCCCAAGCCGGCCCAGTCCGTGCACGCGCGCAGCCGCTCCCTCTCTCCCGCTCGCTGACAGGTGGGGCCCGCCTGTCAGGTCGTCGTCTTCCTCGGGCTGAAACCCTAGCCGAGCGCCGCCGCCGCCGCCTTTCCAATTCGGCCGCATCCTTCCCGATCCGGTGCAATTGATTGAGGGGAAAGGTGCCCCGGGATCACCTCTACCTTTTCTTCTCTGGAAGTTTTCGCTAATTTGCTTTGGAAATGCGGGGATTCGAGCTCGATTCGGAGTCGGCGAACCCGAGGTTTCCATCGCCGTCGCCGGGCCGCCGTGGGCTTCGCCGCCGCCTCCCGACCCCTTTAAAAGGACCCCCGGTGTCTCCTCTACCCGTCGCCGCCCTCGCCTTCGCCTCTCGCCGCCCGAATCGCCCTAGCGTCGTGCAACCCGTGCGCCGCCGTCGCCGCAGCCGCTCCAGCCGTGCGCCGCCGTCGCTCCGGTCGTCGCCGTCGTTCGGGGAGGTCACCATCGTGGTCGCCGTCGCGTCGCCGTCCTCGTCCGACCCTTCGCCATCGCTGTAGACCGCCGGAGGATCGTCGCCGTCGACAAGCCGAAGACCGCCGTCGCTTCAACCTCGTCGCCGTCGTCATCCGTTGCTCCTCCGCCGCTAATTTGGTCACCGGTGAGTTCGTCGTGCCCTCCGCATCACGTTGGTGCCATCCGTTCGCGCCGCCGCGCCGTCGTTCGCCGGCGGGCATGCGTGTCCGAGCTGCCATCGCCGCTGTCGGGGGGGGGGATGACGTCAGTGCTGACGTCATCACCGCTGTCTCTCGTGAGCCGGCCGTGGGCCAATCAATCTCGGCCGTCCGTTCGAGTTGACTCGATCTCGGCTGTCCGTTCCCGTAGACCGCCGCCGTGGACCCGGTCCACCGTGACCCGAGCCCGCTGACGCAATAAATCCCCTTTTCCTTTTCAAAAATAATCCATTATTGCGTCATAATTCAATTAAAATTTATATAAATGATTTAATCCGATTAAATCTTTAAAAATTCATAACTAATTTATCTTAGCTCGAATTTAGTTGGTTCAAGTCTCTAAATTTTTCTAAAATTGAGATCTACATGTTAAAAATGTCCACATATACTGTTCATGCCTGCTTATGTGCTGTTTTGGTGTTTTTGCTCTTTTCTGTTTATAATCCGACGTTTCCGGAGAGTCCGCTTTTGCAGGAGAAGATTTAGAGGAATTCCAAGGCCAGCAAGGCAAGTCACACAGATCCTAATCAATCCTTTGAGCATGTTGATCCCGTTTAAAGTTATTGTTTCTATTCAACTATTGCATTTATTTTCGAATGTCATTGGGTGGAACTAGCTTATTGTTTGTTATAGCCCTTTTTTCTTGATTATCTTATTCCTTGATACCTTGGGTTATTATAACTTGACTAGTTGAGCTTTATATTGGTTCGACTAGATATTAGATGTAATTGCTTAGCCTTGCTTAGAAACATTAGTACACTAATAGGATAACTTATGATTCACTATTAGTTAATGATGGCTTAATGATAGTTCACGATGGTCAATCGTGATTGGTTAATTAATTAATTTGACAACTAAAACCTGATAATGGTGGGTTGTGAGTACATGGTTTTGATGGTCGTGCTCATGACAATTAAGGACCGATTCACAAGTTTCAGTTGTGAAACATTAACCGTGCCAACCACAAGCCAGCGTGGGCAACGGCTTTATCTTTTGCATAGCATAGTTCATTACGGAGCACCAGACTGAGAAGTGGCGGAGATAAGCCCACGGGGGTCGCTGGGGAGTCCATGCCTTGTTTATAAGGGGGTGACTATGATCCGGGAATGGTGCACTGTGGTGGATTGTGTTGTGTGAGGGGTAATGTCACAGCTCCTTTCCGAGGTACCGTGGTGGTATTAAGGCACATGGTGACATGATGTGGGGCTGTGTCTTGTGGGTACAGTGGTACACCTCTGATCAGAGTAAAACTATTCGAATAGCCGCGCCCGCGGTTATGGGCGGGTCTAACAATGTCTTTCGTGATTAGTCTCACCCTTCACACCATAATGAAAGATGCTATAACTGGTAATAATTGTTTAGCTCCTGGTTTGGAATGGTATATTTCTGGTTTGGAGATTAGAACTGTGCAGCCGGGGTTGGTTGTTCAGAATGGTTGGGCCTATACAACAGGGTATGTTGTATAGTGTTGGAGTAATACTGTTTAATTAATACTCTACTGTTTTATTAAATTCTGAAATATTCATTAAATGCTATTTATGCAAAGAAGCCTATATTATGCCATCCTTGGTTATCCTGTGCACTTGCATATTTGCTGCGTGGCTTGCTGAGTATGTCATATACTCACCTTGCAATCATTCATCAGAGGAGGAGTTCTACAGTGATGCTGATGGTGTTGAGGATTTGGCGTAGTTCTTGTCAAGCTGCCTGTGGAGTGGAGTCGTCTGCGCTGTTTATCTTTATTTTCCGCTGCTTAGATCTTTATTGATTGAGAGGAACTATCTACCTCTGTAATGACATTTTATCCGCTTATTAATTAGAGTAATAATTGTACTCTATTATTAATTTGTTATTGTGTGCCTCGGCTGATTCCTGGACGAGGGTTTACACACATGTAAGCGTTTGGAATTTTGGATAGAAATTCCGGGCGTGACAGCCAGCTTGTCCCCAAGCGGCAGCATCAGGAAACCTTGCTTTCAGCACATTGTGATCTTCCCAAGTAGCCAACTCCGGAGCCAAAGATCCCCAACGCACAAGCACTTGGACCACAACGGCATTGCCCTTTTTAACCATGCGACGGTCCAAAATTTTAGATGGCAGTAGCTCAGCAACATCCAATTGCACAGGCGAGGGCAAGGAAGAGAACATTGGTTTGACGTCCGGGACAAATTGCTTGAGCTGAGAGACGTGAAAAACTGGATGAATGCCACTGTGCTCAGGTAATTCCAACCGATACGCCACCGAACCAACCTTGGCAGTAATAGGAAATGGCCCAAAGTATTTGAAAGCCAACTTAGGGAAAGGACAGGCCACCACCGAGTGCTGTGCATAAGGTTGCAATTTAAGTAAAACCAAATCACCCACTTGGAAAGAGCGAGGAGTGCGCTTGACATCAGCTGTCTGCTTCATACGATTCTGAGCACGAGTCAAATGATGTTTCAGCAGAGAAGAGAACAGGGCACGTTCCCTCAGGAGAGCATCAACTTCTGGAGAATCAGAGGCAGGTGTGTCAAATGCCGATTCAGTTAGGGGTGGAAGCAAACCATACTATGGATCAGTGCCAAAAAGTGCCTTGTAAGGTGAGCATTGCAAAGCTGAGTGATAACTAGTATTATACCAGAATTGAGCCAATGGTAGCCAAGCACACCACTGACGAGGTGTAGAGGAAATTGCACACCGCAAATATATCTCCAAACATTGATTCACACGTTTAGTCTGCCCATCTGATTGAGGATGATAAGCAGTGGACAGATGTAATGGTACTTCAAATCGTTTGAACAAAGTCTGCCAGAATGTGCTAGTAAACACCTGGTCACGATCTGAAACCAGGGACTTCGGCATACCATATAAGGAGGCCACATGATTCAAAAATAGTTCTGCCACTTGCACAGCTGAAAAAGGATGTTTCAGGGATAGAAAGTGTGCAAACTTAGTATATCTGTCAACCACCACCAAAATAACATTATGGCCCTTAGAAGTAGGCAACTCTTCCACAAAATCCAAAGAAATGTCCTGCCATGCAGCAGATGGGATATGCAATGGTTGCAAGAGACCAGGATAAGAACAATGTTCATGCTTTGCTTGTTGACAGATTGTACACTGTTGAACAAATTCCTCAACAGACTTTTTGAGTCCTTGCCACACAAAAAGTTTTTTGACCCGTTGATAAGTAGCTTGTACTCCAGAATGCCCCCCAATGGCAGAAGAATGGAATGCAGCAATAAGTTTGGTCTGTAATGCTGAATTAGCCCCAATCCAAATCTTATCTGCCTTCTTAATCAGACTATGAGACAAAAAAAAACCCTTAGAATTAGGAGAGACAACAGCCAATTCTTGTAAAAGGGACTGAGTAAAAGGATCCACAACATAAGAGTTAAGAACTTCCTGAACCCAAGCAGGTTGGATAGCAGAGATAGAGTACAAATGTCCCACTCTGGATAATGCATCAGCAGACTTATTATCAACCCCCTTTTTGTATTGAAACTTGTACTGCAATCCAATTAACTTGGTCATTGCTTTCTTTTGCAGATCAGTTTCCATACTTTGATCCTCCAAATAACAAAGAGCCTTATGGTCAGTTTTAATCACAAAGGGGCCCCTAAGTAAATAAGATCTCCACCTCTCCACTGCCATCATAATGGCCAAAAACTCTTTTTCATAGATAGACAGACTTTGATTCACAGTACCCAAACTTTACTATAGAATGCTACAGGATGCCCTTCCTGAGATTAAATAGCCCGTATGCCAGTAGCACAAGCATCGGTCTCAATAACAAAAGGTTTACCAAAATCAGGAAGAGTGAGAACATGGGTGTTACACATAGCAGATTTAAGAGCTAAGAATGCATCCTGAGCTTGAGGGGTCCAAACAAATTTAGCATTCTTCTGTAAGAGGTTAGTGAGAGGCTTGGCTAAAATACCATAGTGTCTTACAAATTTCCTATAATATCCTGTGAGACCCAAAAATCCCCTTAGTTCAGTAACATTAGTAGGAGTAGGCCAGGAAAACATAACTTCAGTTTTGGCAGGGTCTGTGGCAACTCCCTGAGCAGAAATAATGTGGCCTAAATACTCCAATTGAGAGGAAGCAAAAGTGCACTTAGACATTTTAGCACACAATTGATGTTGTTGTAATAGTTGTAAGACCAACTCCATGTGCTGCACATGCTCTGCCAAAGATTTGCTATAGAATAAAATGTCATCCATAAAAACCAACACAAACTTCCTCAAGAAAGAGGCAAAAATAGAGTTCATAAGACATTGAAATGTAGCTGGAGCATTAGTTAACCCAAAAGGCCTGACTCTGAATTGAAAATGGCCATGATGAGTCTTGAAAGCAGTTTTATACTCATCAGATTCCAACATCCTAATCTGATGATAACCACTCTTCAGATCAAGCTTTGAGAAAAACTGAGAACCAGCTAGTTCATCCAAAAGTTCAATCTGAACTTATTCTTTATAATCAAAGAGTTCAATCTGTGATAATCAACACAAAATCTCCAACTATTATCCTTTTTCTTAACAAGCAAAACAGGAGAAGCAAAAGGACTGCAACTGGGGGTAATAAGACCAGCTTGTAGCATATCAAACACTTGTTTCTCTATCTCATCTTTCTGTGCGGGAGAATAACGGTAGGGACGAGAATTCACAGGCACTGAATTTGGAAGTAATGAAATAGAGTGATCCAGAGATCTGTGAGGAGGTAGCACAGAAGAAGATTGGAAGACGAGGTTATATTGCTCCAGGAGTTGCTGAATTTCAGGATAAGTGGAGCTAGTAGAAACTAGAGCCACCACAGATTCTACAACAGCCTTTGCCCTGATTTCATTTCCCTTATCCCATTTAAGCACTTGAGAGGCTGAAACTTCAGTAACAACAGAAGAATTGTCAGGGATAACTCCCTTCACTGTAATGTCAGCACCTTGATAGGAAAACTGAATAGATTTAGTAGCCCAATCACAAATCATTGGACTGTGTGCAGTCAACCAATCCATCCCCAACACTACATCATAGCCCCCCATAGGCAACAATCTCATAGGAAAGGAGAAATGATAGCCCTGCACCCACCAAGTAAACTGAGGAATTGTGGCTGCAGAAATCAGGACCTCCCCATTAGCCACCTTAACAGACACGGGAGAAGTTGGAGTAGAAGGTAACTGTAACTTAGTGCACAGATCAGAATTCACAAAGCTATGAGAACTGCCTGAATCCACTAGTATCAACAGAACCTGATTACCAACCAATGCTCTAAGCTGAACTGTGGCAGAAGAACAAGTACCAGCTAGTGCATTGATAGAGAGATTAAAATCCTTATCCCCACCAAATCAGGTGCAATGACAGCATCCAAGATAGCATCAGATAAAATCACATTATCTTGTTGAACTTCCAGAGCCTGTAACTGGACTGTATCAGGTTTGACACACACATGCCCAGGTGCATATTTGTCTCCACATTTGAAACATAAGCCTTGAGCTCTCCTATACTCTTTCAATTGCTGAGCCTTCCATAACTCCCCAGGAGCCAATTTAGGTCTATCCCCCCCTTTAACAAATGCAGCATCCCGACGTGGATAATATTTTTTTCCCATATTAGCCACATGAGCACCCTCATATGCCAAAGCAATCAAGTATGCTTGAGTGACAGAGATAGGTTGGGCAGCCTGAACATGACAGCGAAGTTCATCTTTCAAACCCCGTACAAAGTGAGAAACCAACACAGAACCACATAGCAAAGGATCATAGAGACGAATCTGATACACTAATTCATTGAACTTAGCACGATATTCAGATACAGTGCCAGTTTGGGTCAGTAACAACCACTCATCCATCTTAAGGGACTGCAAATGGACATCAAATTCACCTGCAATTGCAGTTTTCAACATTTCCCAATTATGCCAACCCACTTCTAACTTCCATGCTTGATACCAATTCGCCGCATCCCCAACCAAATTCAGAGAAGCAGCTGAGACAAGAAAATCTTCGGCAATTTGGTAAAAGGCAAAATATGTCTCACAATTATCAATCCACACCTTAACCCCAGAGCCATCAAACTTCGGGAAATCCATCTTTGGCGTCCACTGACAAGAAGCACGCTCCACAGTCTCACGCACTTCAGGTTCAGAACGAGGTAAAACGCCCGGAGACGTAGGCGGGGGACGCACCTCAAGTTCAGAACGGGGTAAGACACCCGTAGAAACAGCCGGAAGAGTTGGACGAGGAGGCGGGGACGAAGTCGACGCCATAGACGCCCCTGGTGGAGTTGGCAGCAACAGTGCTTGACTCGGTGTCGACGGCAGAGATGGCGCCGCAGCCGCCTTCAGCACCTTCGCCACTTGAGACTGCTCTTGCTGCACTTGTCCAAGGGAAGTCATGGAGAGATCCACCTTGGTTTGCACCCGATCCAGCCGCTCGCCATGTTTCTCCAACTTGAGGTCGATCTCCGTGAGACGCTTGGCGATGTCGTCCATGCCGTCCACCTTGGCCGCCATCGCCTTCATCACCACCATCAAATGCTCCTCCATAGAATCCATCGCCGTGACCATGTGCTGAACCTGCGCACTAGGTTTTGCTGGTGCCGTGGCGTCGTCTCCTCCAAACTCGATCAAACCAAACTACGATTTACCGCGGCGACAACCCGAAGGAAGACCACGAACGGAGCCACAGGATTTACTGATCGAGCTGTCACGTCCTGATAAATTCATCCCGAATTAAAAATCATTTTCTAAAAGGAATAATAAAATTAATTAAAATTTGAAAAGAAATTGGCAAACACTAAAATACGTGCTAGAAAAATTCGAATGTGGTCCGGAGAATTTTTGTTAAATTCTCCTTGGTCTAAAAGGAGCCCTCAAATTTTACTTGAATTTTCAGAGCACCGGAAATATTTATTAAGCAACAAAAAAAATTAACAAAGTTTATTTAAAAGAAAAAGCTAAAAATAATCCCCCTCCTCCCTTCGGGCCAAGTCTGGCCCAAAGTCCTCCCTCTCTCTCTCGGCCCGCGGCCAAAGTCCTCTCTTCCTCCCTCTCTTTTCCTTTCCTCTCTCTCTCTTGGGCCGCCCTCCCTCCTTCCCCTCGGCCCAGCTCCCTCCTCCTCCCTCTCCCTCCCGGGCTGCCTCTCCCTCCTCTCCTCCTGGGCCGCCTCCGGGCCCAAGTCGAGCGGCGCCCTCCCGCCCGTGCCGCGCACGTGCGTGCGCTGACGACGCGCGTGCCCGACCGGTGGGTCCCACCCACCCGGTCGTCTCCTTCCTCCCGCCCGGCATCCTCTCTCTCTTCTCTCTCCCGTGAAACCTAGCGTCGATTCCTCCCCTAAATCCACGCGATTCAAACCGGGAATTCCAAAATTGATTAGGGGGGAATTAATCCCCTTTCCTTCCTCTTCAATTCCCCCTAATTTCCCCCTTGATTCGTGCCCCCAATCGTCGGGAACGCCCGCGCCAACCCCGGCCACCTTCCATGGCCGCCGGCCGGCTTTTCCGCCGCCGTTCCCCGCTCCTCCCGTGGCCGGCTCCCTCCCCGCGCCTACAAAATGGAATCCCTATCCTCCGTTCTATCGTTTTAGCCTCATCCCGAGCCTCTCCGTGGTTGTATCACCCCTCCCCGCCGTCGCCCTTCTCTTTCCTCGGTGCCGGCCACCCTCCAGCTGCCCCTACCGCCTTGCCCGAGCGCCGGTCGGCCGTGTCGTCGCCTCCTCCAGCGTCGTAGCCGCCTCCTCTTCGCCGGCCTGCCCTCTGTTGCCCGTGGAGACCTTCGGAAGTGCATCCCCGCCGGCAACAGTGGCGTTGCCGCCACTGTTCCGTCTTCGGCCGGCTGCTGTTCATCGCCGGTACACCGACCAACGTCGCCATCTCCTCCGTCGACGTCGCAGCCGCCTCCTCTCCCCCGGTCAGCCCTCCGTTTCGCGGGGAAACCACCTGAGACGCGTCCTCGCCGGCAAAACAGTGGTGTTGCCGCCACTGTACCGCTTCCAGCCGCCTGTGCCGCCTTGCCGGTGCAGCGGCTGTCGTCATCGCCATCCTCCCTCGACGTCGCCGCGTCGCCCTCCACCCCGGCCTGCCCTCGGTTTCGTCGGAACGCCATCGCCCGCGTCGGTCTCGCCCTCCGCCTCGCCGGTGTTCCTTCGGCAACCCCTTCCGCCGTGCCCGTGCGCCGGCCGACATCTCCATCTCCTCCTCCGGCATCGCAGCGGCAAGGTCGCCCTCGGCCTCGCCTCCCCTTCGACCGAACCCCGCCGGTGTTCGTCGTCGTCGTCATCGTTCCTCCTCGCCGGCTCGTCGTCTCGCGGCGCCGCCTCCGTCATCGGATTCGCAGCGGCGTGTTCCACGCCGTCCTCCTCTCCGTGCAGCTGTTGCTAGCTGTCCCTCGTCGCCTCCTCGCCGGCCCTGGTCGTCGTCGTCGTCGTCCTCCCGTCGTTCCCGGTCGTCGTGGCGTTTGTCCCTCCGTCAAGCTGTTCTCGTCCGTTGTCCACGTCCGTCAAGCGAGCCGTGGCAGCCCCGTCGTCGTCTTCGTCCTCGGCTCCGCGTCGTCAAGCCTTGTGCCGGCCGTGTCTCGCCTTCGTCCAAGGATCGCCGCCGAAGTCGTTCCCTCGCCGTCCGTCTCCGCCGCGCCCGTTCGTCGTTGTCGTTCCCTCGCCTCGTCGCGTGGTGGTAAGGATCTCTCCTCTCGTTGCCCCGTCCTCGTCCTTTTGGTGTCGCCCATGCCCGTTGTGCGGTTGTCGACCCCGGTACCCGTGTACCGGTGTCGGTAGTCGTTCGCTTGTGCGTGTGGTGACCGTGTTAGTGTGCCCGCTCGGTAGCCGCGTGGTTTCCGCGTGTGCAGCCCGTGTGGTGTCTAGTGGAGTCCGTTTGTCGGCCACTCGCCTTGGTTGACACACGGGGTCCGCTTCCGTCGACCCGTGGACTGTCTCTGTGTACTCGGTCTACCGTGGTCCCTTAGGTTGACATGTGGGGTCCGCATGTCAACGGCGCAGTCTTCCTGTCTTTTCCAGGCTAGCGCTTACACATGTTTTATAGTTGCAAAACCTAATTACAATAATCCGCAAATCTCCATGTAACAACATTAAACTTCGGATGACCATGTCTTGGTCATACGAGCTCCGAATCGACCCGTTCAAGTTTCTTAATGTTTGTCATAACCTAAAGAACCCTGTGCTTTCTTTTTATGTATTGTTATTGCTTCTTTATAGGCTTGTAGCTTTGCTTGTGTGCTTCGCGTAGTCTTCGTCGTTCTGGAGGTTCCTGAAGCGTGGTTTGCGGTCGTCGCCGAAGGTTCGGAAGGCCGTTCTCTCTGAGCAAGGCAAGTCACATCATCCTTGAACATATTGAATCCCAGTTTATAAAATTATTTTGATTTAAATTATTGCATTATCGCTTTATTTAAATTCCCGCGTTATCACTGTTTTATTTAGCCCTTTGTTATGACCTTATTATTATTGTTATTGATACTATTACCTTGTTCACCCTAGATTAAACAAAACCCCAACTAGTGGGTACTCTATTCATGGTTCCACTAGTATGAATTTAGGTAGATGCTTCGCTGATTAATTAGGCAACATTAGGTGGTTTTATAACTTTAGACTTTGGGAATTCTCATATCACTTGGATACTATGGAATGGTTGGCTTATGTTGGAATTGGACACATACCTCCCCCTCTATTCAAAACCCCCAAAATGGTTTTAGGCTGGGCTCAAGGTGCGTGGTTGGGTTTTGTTAGTCGTACCTCGGGTGCTATAAGGATTAAGCTCGGGCCTCTGTTGCAAAGCACTACCGTACTTCCACATGTCTAGTGGGTAAGGCTTAGTTTGTGGCTCAGTCTGGTTATAAACAAAAGTACACGGATGGAGATGGACGAAGTCGGGGGTCGATGGACATCTCTAGGACAAATGAAGACTACACGAGCTGCGGCCCGGTAGTCGAGTGTCATGGCACAGGGCTGGTGTCCTGCTGCTAGGGGCTCAATCCTGCCTGCCTGTCCCGGAGGTTCTAGCCGTAGGCGGGGTTGGGTCGGTACTCTTGTCTATGGCTAGGATGGGTTGGAAACTATGTCATGTCTTCCGTCCGTATGCCGTGGTGGTATGTGGCACGTGGTTACACGTGAGGAAGACATGTCTTGTGGGTAAAGATGTACACCTTTGATCAGAGTATAATCTATTCGAATAGCCGCGCCCTCGGTTATGGGCAAGCCTAGCAATGTACCCAAGTTAGTGTTTTAATTCTTAAAACCTGCTTAACAACTAAAATGTGGAATGGTTGGCCTGGGTTGGCTTGGGACGAGCTGGGACCCAGGGTCGGGTTGCCAGTTTGGTCTGAATCATCGTAGGCCTTGGGTTAAGGCAGGTTTGTGAGGGTTCACGGCCTTGATTAATAGCACTGTGTAGCTCTAGGATCGTCTTTATAAAATGGCTTTGGGCAACTAAGTGACTTTTAAATGCTGTTTTCTGCAAAACTTAACCCCTATATTATTACCCCTTGTACCCCCCTTGCATTAATCATGCATCTGCCGGTGTGCCTTGCTGAGTACTATGGTTGTACTCATTCTTGCTCAATCTTCCCCCCCTTCAGTAAGAGAAGCTTTGGAGAAGAAGTCTTAGGTGGAGTCCTGGCTTATACCCCAGTTGAGCGCCTGTGAAGATGGAGCCGTAGGCCCGCTAGTCCGCTGCTGTTTATTTTTGATTGTCAGGCCTTAAGTGCCTTTGTAATAATGTTAATATTATTGATATAATAAAGATGTGCCTTTTGCATCATGTTTGTTTGGTGTACCCCGGCTTTTCCTGGGACGGGGATTAATACACTAGTTTTCAGGAAAATGTATTTTTCTCGGTCGCGACATGAGCTGAGAGAATGCGAGAGACAGCCCCGACACCGAACAAAGCGACTGATACCAAGTTGTCATGATCCAACTTGGAGCGGGCGCCATCGGTGTGTGCGGTCACGCGCGGGGGTGCGCGAAACGGGGATACCGGTAGGCCCGCTTGGCCGCACCCAGAATCATTACCTGCCGTTGTATCGGCTACGCGGCTGTCAGGCGCGCGTACAGGATCATCAGTGGGCCCACCTGGCCACATCCGAAATCATCGCGCGCCACGACTCGGTTACGCCACTATCAGACGCACTAAGTGCGGGGCATGGATTTAGTGGGGCGAGTGGGCGCGAGAACCGAGGGGGCGGCAGCAGTGGATATGGGAACCGAGGAGGCGGGCGCTGGCGAGGCGGGCATAAAAAGGAGAGGGAAGGGGATCCCTTCTTCTTCCTTTCGCAAACCCCTTTCCTCACATCCCTGCGCCTCAGCCCCCTGCACCTGATCCTTTCGACTGCTGCTCCTTTCTCACTCAAACGCTTGCATATCTCGCCGGTTGCCATGGCGCAAGACGCCGGCAACGCTGTCCTGCCCACTTCTCGCATCACAGCGGAGAAGCACTTGAGCTTTGTCCGCAAGTTCATGACGGAGGATGCCATCGTGAGGGCGGGGGAGTCACGGCCGCACCCGCGTTACCTGGAGCGGTCCGTGCACCTCCTTTCTTTCGCCATGGCAGGGTTGATCCCGTCATTCTCCAGTTTCTTCCACGAGGTCTTGGATTTCTACGAGACCAATGCCCTATACCTCGCCCCCAACGCCGTGATGTTCCTAGCCATCTTCGTGCACCTGTGCGAGATGTTCATCGAGGTGAGACCGTCCATGCGGCTGTTCCAATATTTCTTCGTCCCACAGCTACAGCAACCCGCGGTGGTGGGGGCTGCTACTTTCAGCCCTGGGCAGGGGTGATGGGGCAATACATCGAGAGCTACCTCCGCAAGAAGTGGGACGATTGGAAGAGGGATTGGTTCTACACCATGCTTCCCGATCACCTTCATCTCCGGCTTCCCACTGGCCCACCTAAGCGGTCCGCAGGCTGGTAGGCGATCGCGGAGCTGGGTGAGGAGTACGATGCGGTCTTGGACCGCCTTAGGGGCCTGCGGAGCCGAGGCCTGACGGCGGCGATGGTGTTCGGCGACTACTTTCGTCGCCGCATCGCGCCCCTTCAAGAGCGGTCCCGCGGTGCGTGGGCGTATGCCGGGTACAACGACCCGATCCGCAGCCACGTGGGCCAGCGCTGGGACTGGGGCGAGGAGGACGCGAGGGTGGTGGTTTGTCGGGTGTTGAGCCTGGACACCGTCGACCTGACGTTGATCCCTGACGGGATCCTCCCCCTCTATAGCTTCCGTGACCGGGATAGCATCCTGGCCGTGATGATGGCGGTCGGCGCGGCTAGAGGTCGAGGCCGCAGGGCTGCTGCCGGGGGCGGCCGCGGCGACGACGCTGGGAGTAGCTGTCGAGGGGTGATCCTCTCTAGCGGGAGGTAGTGAGGCCCCCATTTGTGAGTTCGGCCGGGGGCAGCGGGTGAGATCCGAGGTTCCTGTAGGCAAAAGAGACACAAGGGATTTATACAGGTTCGGGCCGCTGAGAAGCGTAATACCATACTTCTGTGCTTGGTTGATTTTGAGAGGACTACAGATTCTTGAGTGCATGTGCCCCCAAGCGTGAGCTGAACCAAGAGCTCATTCTTCCTCTCCGAGTCCCTCTCCCTCTCCCCCTTCCCACTAGGCCTGGACCTCCTTTTATACCTCAAGGGGTTACCACATGGGCCCAAAAACATAACTTAGTAGAGAAGGATTACAATATTTGCATTAAATGCATGTCTTGTTCCTTGACTCGGAAGCCATATGCACGAGCGTCATAGCATAGGTCCCATCAAATCACGGTGTTTGACACAGAAAATGCCCGCGTCACTTGCCATTTAATGGGTGAAGACTCCTAGGCTCCTGTTATACCTAGAAACAAGAGCCTTGCTTTGACTAGAGCGGATGGACCGACTTCGGCAGGGATGAGAGGATGAGAACCTCTCACCATCATGATTTGATGGGACATAGCAGGCTACACGCCGTCTAACGCGTGATTAGTGCGCAGGCGCACCAACCCAGTCCCATCAGTCATTTGACCGGTCAGGCGCGCAGCACGTCGCATTAAATGCGGCGTGCCGCGCCCGCTCAGTCCGCCTTAAATGCGGTTAGGTGGGCATTGCACGCGTGGCGTGCTGGGGAGGGGGGGGGTCGGGGCAGCCCGACCCTTAGCCATGGAGGGGGCAGCCGCCACCCTACCCCGGGCCCGACCCCCTTCGGGGGAGCACCACGTGGGTACTAGGGCAGCCTCCTCCCTCAAGTTTTAATACCCTCGGGTGAGGAGGGGGAAGCTGCCACTCCACCCCGGGGCCGACCCCCCCTTCGGGGGAGTGCCACACGGGTTTGGGGGCGGCTTCCTCCCTCAAAACATGATAACCCCCGGGCCCATATCATCGACAGTAGCCCCCGGCGTTAGCCCTGACAGAAACCTTTCCCAGGTGGCCAGGGTTGATGCCACTCTGCTAGTCTAATGACATGTGGGCCTGGTTTTCTGTCCTGTCGTTCTGGGAGTTGGGAGTTCGGGGTTTAGCCACATCTATACGTCGCCTTAACTTCCCACTTCCTTCCCGGTTTTTGAGGCATTGTGGGCACGGGAGCGGAACTGATGCACGGGGGGTTTTTTTTTGCTCAAAAGCCCCCTTCTCCCATGATTCGCTCCTACCGTGCCCTAGCTCCTCAGCATTCTTTACTGGCACTAGGGCCCATGCGCCTTTTTTCGCCTCGGCCTGAGGGCGACTCAATAGCCCTACCTCCTCGTTGTGAACTTATTTCCTTTATCTATTCAGCAAACGTGGTTAGATTCTCTTGGGCCCGCGACCTCACGTCGCGCACCTCGCTTGCCCCTGCCTTTTGTTAACCTCTGTTCGTGTTCTACTACATCTATCCAAACGATTATTTTCGCGAAAGTGTGAGGACTAAACTTTCCGTAGCCAGCAATCTTCACCCGCAATCAAGCCAAGCTGGACGCCGTAGCCAGCCGTCGGGGCCAAAGCCAGCCGCTATGGTAGAGCCAGCACAGGGGGCCCCGGGCGTCGACGGCGCCCAGAGCTTGACGCAGGGCTAGGATAGAGCTGGAAATCGTAGTCCCCACACTTTTAGCAAAGAATCGTTTGAACAGATGAAGCGAATACAAACTTTTTGTTAACAAGGGCGACAAGTGAGCGCGCGACACGTGGATACCGCGAGGAAGAGATGGGCGAGATAAATACAGGCAAAAATAACTATCCAGATGACTATTTACGCGCGAGTATGAGGACTGAACTTTCCATAGCTAACAACCTTCACCCGTGATTAAGCCAAGTTGGGCGCCGTAGCCAGCCGGCGGGGCCAATGCCAGCCGCTACGGAAGAGCCAGCACAGGGGGTCCCGGGCGTCGACGGCGCCTAGAGCTTGACGCAGGGCTAGGATAGAGTTAGAAATCGTAGCCTCCACACTTCTAGCAAAAATCATTCGAATGGATGAAGCGAACACAAACCTTGCTTGCACGTCGCGACCTTTCAAAATCTTTGGCTCGAAGAGGGCTTCCCACCGTGGGCTCCGAACCCTTTAGGGAAGCCTGCGACCAGTTAGCAAACGAGGTCAGGTTCCCACGAGCCTGCGTCCCCACGCTACACATTATGTTCACTCTTTCCTTTCGGTGACCTCCTTCCAATCTCTCTTCCTTCTATACGGACGACTTCTTTCGCACGAGTGTGAGAGTCGAAAGACTGTAGAGCCAGCAATCCCGATCCATAGTTGAGCCAGGCCGGGCACCGTAGCCAGCCGGCGGGACCAAAGCTAGCCGCTATGGAAGAGCCAGCACAGGGGGTCCCGGGCTTCGACGGTGCCCGCAGCTCAACATAAGGCTAGGATAGGGCTAGAAAACTTAGCCCCCACACTTAGCAAAGAATTTTTCATGTAGAGAGGAGAGAGGTTGGACTCTTATCATCGAGGGAGCAAACAAATGTGCAACACGCGAGCATCGCAGGGCCATGAGAATAACATGGGGGGAGGATTTAATATAAGATTACATGCTGATGAATTGAAAATTATAAAGTACTTGAAACTTGAATGGATGATTAGCGCTTGAAAGACGGATGCTTTTGTGCATGGATCATGGTGGCAATAGGGCCGATCGAATCCATAGATTTCCAAACGATTTTAGCCGACGATTCCAAAAGAGAAAAGGTAGAGTGGATCTCGGGGATCATTTTCCCTCTATCAATTTCACCGGATCGAGAAAGGGATGAACGAATTTGGAAGGGCGGCGACGGCGCGGCTCGGCTAAGGTTCGGCTGGGCGACGGCGCGAGGAAGACGACGAGTCTGACAAGTGGGCCCCACCTGTCAGCGGCGAGGGCACGCGCGGCAGCGGGCTGACTTGGGCCGGGGGGAGAGAGAAAGGTTTTGGGCCGACTTTCGGCCCAAAGCCAAAAGAAGAATTTTAAAAACTTTTTCAATTTAAATTATTCGTGAAATGCAATTCCATTTATTAAAAATACATCCTTGGCTCAAATAAATCCCAGAAAAATCTAGGAACTATAGAAACAAGAGAAGTATTTAAAAATTTTTATCTAGCCCACTTTTATATTGAGATTTAACAAATTAAAAAAAAATAGATCTTCTTTTTTTAGGTTTTTAAGATTATTTCTAATAATTCCTTTTAAACAACAATTTATAACTTAAGGATTTTTAAGCAAGCAAAACATTTAACATAATTATAATTAGATTATTAATTGATTAATTCATTGATTAACTAATTACTGAAATATTCTTTGTATCATTTAAGAATTGAGCTTTGAAAAACCGAGAAAATTTCAGAGAGTATACTTAATCATAGAGAATTTAATAAAAATTAAATTCATCCATGCTTTATATTTAGTAAATTTTATTTCCCACATTTAACTTCACTTTAAATTAATGAACATTTAATATAAATTCTATTAATAATTTATTAAATAATTTATAAATCCTAAAACGAAAATTCAGGCTGTGACATTTGCTTTTAGTTTTCTCTTAGTTTGTCCATCTTTGTCGGTTTGCGCTGTAAACCGTCCGCCGCCTCTGCAAGAGTGCAACATCTCTTTATAGGTTTGTCCTGAAAACCTTCCGTTTTGCCCACGAGACAGGTAGTTATCTAGAAATCGGTTCCGCTAGCCGGTTTAGTTATCAAAACCCATCTAGGTTTAGCTCCTTGCTAGATCGAGGTGGTTGGCGACTCTAGGATCACCGCAAGGCTTTAGGTGCTGCGATCGTCGTTGTCAACTTGTCACAAAAAGTTGCCAACACGATTTTTGGCGACTCCGCTGGGGAGGAGATCCGTTCATCGTCAACTCAACTTCGACTTCGCCATGACGAAGCCGCCATCCAAGACGGAGGTGGAGCCATCCAATATGATCCCGGTCACATTGGATGACTTCGAAGGAGAAGATTGTAAAGCTATGGAGGAGTACATCAATGAGCTCACACGGGAGGCGTTGATGAGGGCAAGCACTAGGCCTGGGGCAGGAAAGTACATCAATTGCGGCACTCGGTCGATTCCTCTCAAAGGCAGCCGAAAGAGGCTTGCCCTTCTTCAAGACCCTCCGGGGCGCAGGAAAGTTTACCTGGACACCCGAATGCCAAGCAGCGTTCGACGAGCTGAAGCAATATATGCAAAGCCCGCCCGCTTTGAGCAGCCCAGCACCAGGAAGCGAACTGCTACTCTACCTGGCAGCTTCACTAGTGGTGGTCAGTGCAGCCCTTGTCCAGGAGACAGGGTCAGGCCAGAAACCAGTCTATTTCGTCTCCGAAGCATTGCAAGGAGCAAAGATAAAATACATTGAAATGGAGAAGCTTGTTTACACTCTGGTGATAACTTCGTGCAAGCTTAAACATTACTTTCAGGCCCACAAAGTCACGGTGCCATCACAGTACCCTTTGGGCGAAGTACTCCGGGGCAAGGAAGTTACTGGCCGACTCAGCAAGTGGGCGGCGGAGCTATCCCCCTTTGACTAGTATTTTGTCGCCAGCACTGCCATCAAGTCCCAAGTCCTAGCCGACTTCGTGGTCGAATGGACGCCGGCATTCGCCCCTGAGCCCGAGCCTGTCGAACAACCCTGGGTGATGTACTCTGACGGCTCGTGGTCGCACAAGGGGGCGGGCGCTGTGGCAGTACTTACTTCGCCAGGGGGCGTGCCGATCCGATACGCCGCAAGGCTGCAGTTCGACACAACCAACAACGCGGCAGAATACAAGGCTATTCTGCTGGGCCTAAAAAAGGCGAAAGCACCGGGGGTTCGACGCCTGCTCATCCGAACTGACTCCAAGTTGGTGGCAAGCCATGTTGACAAATCCTTTGAGGCAAAAGAAGAAGGAATGAAGAGGTATCTGGAGGCTGTCCGGTCTATGGAAAAGTGTTTCGCCGGCATAACGATCGAACACTTACCTAGAGGCCAGAACGAGGAAGCAGACGCCTTGGCAAAATCTACTGCTTGTGGGGGGCCACACTCGCCTGGCATCTTTTTTGAAGTTCTATACGCACCAAGTGTGCCCATAGAGAGCCTGGACATCATGGCAATCGACCAGGCAGAACTGGGCGAAGACCTAGAGGACTGGCGAACCCCGTTCATAAAGTACCTCACGAATGGCTGGCTCCTGGAGAACGAAGCAGAAGTGAAGCGCCTTCAGCTCAGAGCCGCAAAGTACAAGATAGTCTCAGGCCAGCTCTATCGCTCTGGGTGCTCCAACCTTTGCATCTCTTTTGCCGAAGGTGTGGAAATGGCAAAGGAAATACACCAGGGGCTCTGTAGTGCACATCAGGCTGCAAGAACAATCGCCTCCAAAGTGTTTCGACAGGGTGTATACTGGCCCACCATGTTGAAAGTCTGTGTCGAGCAAGTCAAGAAGTGCGAAAGCTGTCAGCACCATGGCCGAAGCCAAACCGCGCCCCAATACGAGTTGCAGCCTATCGCACCAATCTGGCCTTTCGCCAGATGGGGGCTAGACATCATCGGCCCGTTCCCTATGGCGCGAAATGGGTACAAGTTCACAATTGTAGCCATTGAATACTTCTCCCGATGGATCGAGGTCGAACCACTCAAGGCGATCACTTCAGCGACAGTACAGAAGTTCGTATGGAAGAACATTGTTTGTCGTTTCGGAGTACCGAAAGAATTCATCACCGACAACGGCAAGCAATTCGACTCTGACAGATTTAGAGAAATGTGCGAAGGGCTAAACCTGGAAATCAAGTTTGCTTCGGTTGCGCACCCGCAGTCGAACGGGATGGCAGAACGCACAAATGGCAAGATTCTTGAGGAGCTCAAGAAAAGGCTTGAGGGGGCGTCGAAGGGTAGATGGCCAGACGAAATGCTATATGTTCTTTGGGCCCTTCGAACGACCCCCACAAGGCCAACCAAGTTAAGCCCATTCATGCTTCTCTATGGCGATGAAGCAATGACCCCAACAGAGCTAGGGGCTAATTCACCAAGGGTGATGTTCTCTGGAGGCGAAGAAGGGCGCGAGGTGTCGCTCGAACTCCTGGAAGGAGTGAGAGTCGAAGCACTAGAACACATGCGCAAATACACCATAGGCACTTCGACAACTTACAACAAAAAAGTTCGACCGACGGAGCTGTTGCCTGGCCATCTCGTCCTAAGGAAAAAGGCGAACCTAGTGGCGGTCGGTAAGCTTGAATCGAAGTGGGAAGGGCCGTACCTCATCAAGCACAGGTCCAGGACAGGCTCCTTTCGCCTAGCAACACTGGAAGGCGAAGAGTTCGACCATTCCTGAAATGCCGCTTCCCTTAAGCGTTTCTATGTGTAGAACGGGTGGCACCCAAATCGCCAACTTGTAAAAATATACATACAGTTATGTAAGCCTTTCGGCACTATGTAAGCCGTTCGGCACAAAAATACCAAAAAAAATAGGAAAATGAAAAAAGACAAAAAAAACTGGATGTAGGGTTGTTATCCACTCTGGAGGCCCGAACGAGTATAAAATATTTGTGTCTTTTGCCTTTTCATTTGTATTAATGATAATTTGTGGAAAAACCCCAAGGCAAACGCTTGATCAGCGAAAAGGCCAAGGGGGCGAAACGAATCGGCCGAAGCACTGCTCGTCGAACGTTGAAACCACAACAGCTTGTTTCGGGAAACAACTAACCGAACACCATTACATTCGATTAATATGAAAACACAAGCGCTTCTTTCTGCGCAGAACACTACAAATCGGAAACGGACGCTGAAAGCTGAAAAGTCAGCAGACCTATTTCGCTAATATACGCAAAGGGGCCGACATGTTCCGACCTAACGAAAGCACGAAATGTGACAATGCAAAAAATAGCGAAAAGGAAATAAAGCACATCTTTATTAACTTCGAAAAAATAATCGAAGAATATAAGTTTTACAACACGATACAACCAAGGAAAGCAACGGCTTTACAGCCTAGCTTACAGGTAAATTACACCTTCGCCCCCACAACCACCCTCGCTCCCTAGGGAATGGTTGGGCGAATTGGGTTCATCATCACTACTAATATCACACACAACCCTGAGAGGGGAAGGGGGCGAAACACAGACTAGACTGTATCGACGTTGGGAGATCGCCTCCTGCCGATCAGTCTTCTGATGGTTTCGCCAAAAGCGAACCATGTCCTCCAAACGTTTTGTATGAACACGGTCGTAGTCCTCCAGGGTCTGCCCGGGGTGCGCCCGCATCCAGCCGGCAACCTTCACAACCTTGTAGCTATTGCCGTTTATCATCATATCGCGATAAACAGGCCGAAACGGACATCGCACCTTCGGCAAACCCTTCACTGCCACGAACTTCTTGTTTCCTTCTTCGCCAATTACCAAAGGGGAGCCGAACACACAATTTTTGGCGAACACCCTGCTAAAACAGTGCAAAAAGGGCAAAGGGCGAAGTGCAAAGTTAGGACTCTGCAAGAAGTGAGAGAGTGGGCGAAAAGAGTAAACACTCTGCAGTATGTAAAAATAATGCGAGAAGGGCGCAAGTATGCCAAAGGCATCGACCGTAATAATTGGCTAAACTTGGGTCATCCATTCCACATATCCAAAAGGCTGTTTTCGGCTATAGTAAGAAGGGGAAAAGGCCATTGGCCAAATGTACATTGTTCGCCCTCCGTGGCAAACACAAAAGAAAAGCTGCAAAAATCTAAGGAGAGGGCGGAGGGCCTCACACCTCTGGGTGATCATGGGCATCGTCTCCACCCACTCCGGCCGCCGCATCCTCCCCTTCGCCCTGGTCCACCACCTCCGCCTTCGCCAGTTGCTCTAGAAGGCGTGCCTTGGCAGTGGATTGGCCATCCTGCCAGAACTGTCTCCACCACGCACGAAGCGTGGGCGAAACGTCCTACGCGCTGACCTCCAGTCCCCCTTCACATAGTTGGGAAACTCGGCGACGTGCTCGCAGCCGAACTGTTGCAGATGGCCCATGGTGAAGGCCGCCGACACATGCGCACAGCAATCGCCATACGCGGTGGCGCAGTCGGAGATCGCACCACCGGCCTGCTGGGTCCATTCCGAGAAGTCAAAGGCAGAGGCATCTTCACCAGGGACTCCTCGAACCCTCGCCCCCATGTCGGAAAGGGCAAGGCGGAGTGTTTGGCATGCCGTCTTCGCGGACTCTGTGGTTTTCGCCATCTCTCGCGAAAACCGTTGCGACTCCTCCGCAGCGCTCGCCTCAGCTTTACTGACCTCCAGACGAAGAGCCTCCATCTTCGGCTTGGTGAGGTTGTAATAGTCAGTCAGCGTGGCGGAATGGGCTTTCTCGTTTTTTAGCTCGGCCTTGAGGCGGTCGATCTTAGCTTTAGCCTCCCTTCCCTTCTCCAGCTTGGCTTGGAGTCGCTTGTTTTCCGCCTTCGCCTCCTTGAGAGTGTTGGCGAGGACCTCCATCTCCAAGCTCTTGCGGCCTAGTTCGTCATCCTTGGCCCGAAGACGGTTCTTGAATCCGTCGAGACGAGCCCGCATGGTTCGCTCTGTCGAACAATAAGCCGCAAGAATCTGGGTACAAAATAGAGAGAGCGAAGGGGGCAAATGTCAGATAGGAGATCTAGAAGAAGAAGAGGGACAAACGAAAGAAAAACGAACGAACAACATACCCAAACCGCCAGGCTTTTGATGGCAGAACACCCTTCGTCGAACTCATTCAGTTCGGTGAATAAGCTCGGGTTGCCAACAGGTGAGACAAGATTGTTCACCCCCTCGACGAAGGGAATAAGCTCTGCTCGGGTCTCGAAATCAACAGGGGCGAAGTGGGGTGCCGCAAGAGAGTACTCCTAGGCAGATGTTTCGACGGCTGCCCCCTTCCCCTTCGGCTTAACCAGCGGCGAAACAACCGGCTGACGCAAAGGGCTTCCGAAAACCCTAGCCGCAACCTTTGATGACCTGGTCAGCGGAGGCTGAGGCCCCGGCGGCGGCACTAACACCCGCTCCGCCAGCGTCAATTACAACAACGGGCGTGGTCGAAAGATTTAAGCTGCGACCAGCGGGTGAAGTCGGGGTTCCGTCCGAGGACTCGTCGTCGCTGAAAACACGAGCGACATTGACGAGTCCTTTCTTCTTGGCAGCCTTCTTAACCGGACCCCCCCTTCGCTACCTTGCCCGCAGAAAACGCAACTAGCACCTTCGCCCCTTCCAAATCCTTTCGATGAAGGGGGAGCTATTCGACTCCACCCCGGTCTCGTTATGCTCTGGACTCAGAGTAGGGGTGTTGCCAGGGGTCTCGGCACGGTTTTCGACCGCCTCGTCCGCAGCTTCCGCCTCCTCTTCCTCCTCACCTTCCTCCTCGCCGTCATGCTCTTCGGCGTTGTCCTCGTCGTCGGCGTCAGAGTCGGAGGAGGAAGGGACCCTTCGCTTCGTAGGGGCCAGCTTTACTTGTCCGTGCGTCCGCTTTCGTGATGGCCCCACATCGTCGTCGGCCTTGAGGGGGTTCGCCCGGGAGGCAGTTCGCCGTCATAAACCCGGTTCACCCTGTCGGCCGCCTGCCGTGTGAGCAGCTGGCTGTACTCAACGATCGACACGTCGCCAATCATTTTCCGTGCTTCGGCGTCGGCCTGATCGAGAGTCAACACTGCGAAAACAAAAGGTGTAACCATATCGAGCGTCGAGCCGGGAAAAATAGAGGCGAATAGGAAAAGCGCAGTCTCACCGTTCGTCCCCGCAGGAAGGACCAGCTTCAGCAATCCGTCGACCTCTTCGTCTTGAACAACCGCGACTTGCCACGACTGGGAGAGGGGGAAAATGTGAAGCATGCAGAACTCCTCCACCTAGTCGCGGCAGCTGAGGCGGGAGCAGACCTTGCGCAGCAAGGCGAACCGAGCCTCCATGGCGCCGTCAACGGCAACCTTCGGCTTCCTGTTCGGCGCAATCGCTTTACACCGACACCGGAGGGCCTTCGCCGCCTCGGACCCAGCCTCGAAGGGGATGGTGTGGTAGAACCACCTCGCCATCCAGTGGCGATCCCACTTCGACATGGCGGTATTCACCGGCCAGAGATCAGAGCGCTTGGGGCGAACGTTGAAGTTCACACTCCCTAACACCGTTTTCTTCGTCCCGGCAGGGGTAACCACCGTCTTCGAATTCACGGTGGCGAAGGATATGGCGCCGAAAAGTTCGGCGCTTAGTTCAAACCCGGCGGTTCGGCACGCCCAGTCGGAGATGGCAATCCGAACTAGCGCTGACGGGCTCAACTGTGGGAGCTCCACCTGGAAAAGGCGAAGGATCTCCGGCAACAACACGTTGCACGGAAATCAAAGCCCTGCCTCAAAGAAGACAGCGAATACCACCGTCCGGTTGTCGACGGGCTTCGGTACCACAGCCTTCCCTGGGGCGAAAGCCTACCCCTCAACCAACGCGCCAGAGTTGACTAACATCGCCAGCTCGTCGTCATCCACGAGAAAAATCTCCAAAAAGGCGGTGGTGTCGTCGTCAATCCGGCCGGGATCGGGTCCTGTCGCCGAAATGGGGTTTGGCTTGCTAGGGGCCATGGCGAAGGGTGTGTGCAGTGGCGAACAAAGAGAACGGGCAAAAGATCTGAGGAATCAAGGGGCACCGTGAAGGGAAAGAACGGTGTAAGAAAAAGCGCTCGCGGTGAAAATGACAAGTGTGGCGGTGAAAAAGGAAAAGGGGGGATATATAGCCCACCCAGGCAACAGTTCGCCTATCCACCCAGTAATAGGCCGCCACGTGTCACAAGGGTAGGCGAAATGGTAAATTCCCATCGATCGAGCCGCACAGTAGTAAACCCACAAAAGGAAAGCCCATTACTGTTCATTTCGGCCCGAAAAAAAATAAATAATAAAAACGGCTTCGCCATCCGCAAGAGGCAAAAGCTATAGAACGATACCAACTGTAAAAACACATAGTACACTTTTTCTTTGCAGGACTGAATAGGTTTCGGCAGGAGCATCGATCAAAAGGGGGCGCCTCATACCATACCACATGGTTTGCACGGTCTCGGCCGAAGCTCTTGGGCGAAGACTATGAGGCGAAGGGTGTATGACGAAGGATAAAGGCATCTTGGGCGAAGACTATGAGGCGAATGGTGTATGACGAAGGAGGGTGACTTCGCCATAGCAAGTTCAGCTTTGGGAAGGCCCGGGAGGCCATCCTAGCCTCTTGGGCCCGGTGGCCATTGGGCCAACGTTCGCCAGACGGCCCATCAGAAGCCCATATACCTCAATTACACTGTATACCCATATAAATGTCCCTTTCATAAGGGCAACCATGTAAATTCCCCTGTATAACCTAAACCCTAGAAGTAAGGATCTGTAATGGGGATATAAATAGCTCTCTAGGGCCATGTAATGGGGGATCCCAAGAAAAATTCTTAATTTAATACACTTTACTGTTTTCCAACCACTGTTGAGTAACCACGCCTTTCGACGTATGCGGTTGTCGTTTCGACAAACCTCCCTTGTATCCCCCTTACACGATTGCATCGTTGGTGTGGCTTGCCGAGTACGGTGGTTGTGCCTAGTTTTACTATTATTTGCCCTTTTCAGAAGTGTAGTGGTTCTGAGTCGAAGACGGTGTTAGAGGACCAAGATTTATACCCCAGTTGAGTTTTTGTGTGTGGTGTGGAGCTGAAGCGCAGCTAGGATCACCTTTTTCCTTAGCTACTTTTCTTTTTGGTGTGAGAATTAAGTGCCTCTCCTGTAAGTATCTACTTTATTTACGTTTGTATATGTATATTAATTTTTCGTTTTGTGTATCCTAGCTTGATTCATGGACAGAGATTTATACATAAAATAGTCTGAAAATTTGGCTAAATTTTTTAACGTGACGCGCGTGGCGATGGAGACGCGACACGGGGAGGGGCGACCAATTTTTGGTGTTTTTATCAGGCATCCGATGCATAGTAGCATCCCTAAAATTAATATCACGTACAATATCATAAGCGCTCTAGTTTCAACCTTTTGCTTGCTCACACCTTGTGTCCAAGCGATATATTTGGGAGAAGGTAACTCCTTTTTTTTTATCATTTTGTTTGCTATTATCTGCATCAGCAAAATGATTAGATGATATTGACAAGTACACATGCATGATGCCTTATTATTGATAAGCATTGCACATGTGGTAATGATGGCTAGATCATAAATCGCAGTCAGAAAACTAACATATTTTGAAGTGCTTCATAAAAAACCAGTTATTTAATTTGATCAATATATGAAAGAACTCATGAACATTTCTAAAAGAAAAGGAAAACATGAAGGAACTCCAATCCAATCACACGGGGAGAGCAACAAGACATCGATTAAAGGCGGAACATCGAAATTAAGCGCAATGCAATACCCATCCATCGTATATAGGGTCGAATGACGAGAAACCGGAAAAATACAAAACTTGTGTTCAATACATTAATTAGAAAACAACATGTAAAATGTGAACTTTCAGCGTACATTGAACAAAAACTAAACACTTGCTTGCCGATGAAAAGTTGAACATAAAGACTGACTATTCAAC
Organism: Oryza meridionalis; assembly: GCA_000338895.3. Classification (NCBI taxonomy): domain Eukaryota; kingdom Viridiplantae; phylum Streptophyta; class Magnoliopsida; order Poales; family Poaceae; genus Oryza; species Oryza meridionalis. Next base: position 12,917,677 of record CM002527.2, on the reverse strand, counting down.
CGAATTATTTGCCTGTACGTTTTCTGGCACCGGTTTTCAAAGTAACGAAAACCAGTCATTTTGCAGACGAACTAACCGTAAGCTCCGCTAAGGGCCCTTTAAATCACGAGAATAAAAAAACGGAGAAATAGGAAAAACATAGAATTCTGACAGGAATGCGGGTGTAAAACAGAGGATTGAAAAAATACAGGAATCGGATGAGAGAGATAGACTCAAAGAAATTTTTCAAAAAGGTTGGACCTCTTGCTAAATTTCCTCCAAAATCTTTATAGGATTAGCCATTTCATAGGAATTTTAAAGGATAGTATAGGATTCAATCCTTTATTTTAAATGCTTTCATAGGAATTTTTTTCCATAGGATTGAAATCCTTCAAATTTCCTATATTTTTTCTACAAATCAAAAAGGGGCCCTAAATATAGATATATCATCACTTTCGCTCTGGTTCTTCTGTTACAGTTTTTCCCTTTTTTTGAGAAATGTTACAGTTTTTCTTAAAAGAAAGTTTCAGCCCACAACTTCTAGAAAAGAGAAGTCTGACTTTGGGAGCTCCGTTTTTTTTTCCCTCTCCCCTCAAAACTACAGTATCAGGTACTCCCTCCGTCCCACAATATAAAGGATTTTGAGTTTTTATTTGTAACGTTTGACCACTCGTCTTATTTAAATTTTTTTTGCAAATATAAAAAACGAAAAGTTACGATTAAAGTACCGTAGATAATAAAGTAAGTCACAAATAAAATAAATAATAATTTCAAAAAATTTTGAATAAGACGAGTGATCAAATATTGCAAGTAAAAACTCAAAATCCCTTATATTATAGGACGGAGGGAGTAGTAGAAAACACAGGATAGTACAAATACAAGCAAACAGCAAAGTTGTCCGGTTATTTCGAACCCCGGACAAACACGACAACATGTAAGCACGCAACAGAACAAACACAAAACCCGACGAAGCACGAACCAGATCCGACGCAGCAAGCAAGCACGGTGTGTGTACTTCCAAAGTTCCAACCTCACTCACTCACCGCGTGACTGCCACGGCCACCAGCGAGAGTGCGACGCGCCTTGACTAGTAGCATCCACGCACCCACGATTAGTCAGTCGATCGTGCACTCACCCCTCACCACCTGCACGTCATCTCCCGGCGACTCAACCCAACCCAACACCGCGTCCGAGTGTTGTGCGACAGTGCGAGCCTCCCCAACCCCCACGCCACACGGCACTTGCACTTCAGCCGCAAAATTTCGCCGGATTTTTCTACCAAAACGGCCAAACTCTCCGTGCCACGCCCGCCCCCGCCAACGCCACGTACGCGGTACGTCAACGCGATGAAGCGTCCAGGCCCCCCACCGGTCACCACAGCTAGTACTCTCCCATTTTATTTTAAATGTAGTTGTCGACTATTGTGTTCAATATTTAACCGTTTATGCTACGTGAAAAACTTATAAAAGTATTGCAAAAATCACGTATAAAACGATATTTATGTTTTATCATCTAATAATAATAAAAATATCAATTATAAAAATATCTCGAATCGTTAAACGTTAAATAAAGAAACCATAAGTGGACTTAAAAATGGTGGTATGGAGGGAGTAAAGGGCAACCGGCTTCCGAACCGCGAAACTCCTCGCCACGCGCGCGCCAACGCCACCACCACAACTCCACGACCCGTCACCGCTCACCGCTCGCCCGCGCCGTCACGCGCACGCCTCCATACCTCCATAGCCCACGCCGCGCGCGCCCGAGAGCTCTTGAGTCGCGATGCGGTCTCCGGCGCGCTCGCCGCCGCGCCTGGCCGCGGCGGCGGCGGCGCTGGCGACGTCCGCGGCGCTGCTCCTCATCTGCGGGACCTGGCCCGGCTTCGGCTTCGGCTTCGGCGCCGACTCGGCCTCCTCGTCCGCGCGCCGCGCGTCGTCCACGGGCGGCGCGCCGCCTTCGCCGCCGTCGTTCGCGTACCTGATATCCGGCACGGGCGGGGAGGTGGCGAGGGTGGTGCGGCTGCTGAGGGCGGTGTACCACCCGCGGAACCGCTACCTTCTCCACCTCGACGCCGCCGCGGGGGCCGAGGAGCGCGCCGGGCTTGCGGCCGCCGTGCGCGGGGTGAGGGCGTGGCGGGAGCGCGCCAACGTCGACGTCGTCGGCGTGGGCTACGCCGTGGACCGCGCGGGGCCGTCCGCGCTCGCCGCCACGCTCCACGGCGCCGCCGTGCTGCTCAGGGTCGCCGCCGACTGGGACTGGTTCGTCTCGCTCAGCTCCTCCGATTACCCGCTCGTCACGCAGGATGGTAATAACTAATCCAAAACCAATTAGTACTACTTTTTCTCAGTTACTTTAATTTCTTGCCATGTTAGATTTCATCAAGAGTTCTTGGAGTGCATACTCTGCCTCAGTTAGATTCTTCAGATTATTCTTGGTGTTCTTGATTGGTAAAGGGATGGTATCTAATCGGTTGCTGATAAAGAAATTTGGGAATCGCATCATGAAAACTCTAGCTGATTATCCTCTGATGGTATAGTAATGGGTTGCAAGAAAAGCGATGTGCTAATCGTCCTGATTGGGATGTGATTCCTTGCTTACCTATCAAGGCTTCATATGCTCACGGTCACGGATATCTACCCTTGCAATTCACGAATTGATAGAACAGTGTCCTTATCATATAGAGAATGTCGTTAAACAGATCATTAATTACTTGCTGCCTGTTCAATTCGATGTGGGAAGCTGACTAGCTGATGCCTCACCCCATCTTGATAATGATATAAAGACTTTTGTTGGTAGTTGTTTGTTGGAATGTCAAGCTAATGGTAGTCGTGACTCGTGAGATCATACGTTTTTAATTCCGAAACCTTGAACACCGTCATGTACTAGTACTAATTGTACCCTTGTCGTGCACCCTCCTTGGTTGTTTCGACTCTTGTACAGTTGTACTGTCCTCAGGTGCTTTGCTGAAAATGGTTAATTTGTCCAGTAATGGTTTTTATGGGCGGATGAACACGGCATTTCCTTGATCATTTTAGAACAACCTTCCATATAACCAATGGGCTGGCCAGATCTTCTGTGGTTATTTTATTTCCTCGAATATGAACTGCTTATCGTTTTCATTAAGGCCTTGTTTAGTTCTTAAAACAAAAACTTTTCACCCATCACATCGAATGTTTGGACATATGCATGGAGTATTAAATGTGGACGAAAAAAAACCAATTACACAGTTTGCGTGTAAATTGCGAGACGAATCTTTTAAGCCTAATTGCGCCATGATTTGACAATGTGGTGTTACAGTAAACATTTGCTAATGATGGATTAGTTAGGCTTAATAAATTCGTCTCACATTTTCTAGGCGGAATCTGCAATTTGTTTTGTTGTTAGACTACGTTTAATACTTCAAATGTGTGCCCGTATATCCGATGTGACAACCAAACCCAAAAATTTTCCCCAACTAAACAAGGCCTAAGAAGGAGAGAAAAATATTGACAAGATCTTCTGTGGTTCTGATGATTGGTACAAGCTATAATTGAGATCTTGCTCAAATAAAACACAGGCCCTCTAATTAATATGACAGATAGGCAATTGTGCACATGACTAGAGCGATTGCAGTTGGTCAGGTTGTCAGAACAGGGCCTTTTGGTTTGAAGGCTAAACACTGCGGTCATTTATTGCTCACATGTTTTTTTGGTTGGAAGTTGATTGCCAATAGCCCAGCTATTTCCTTGTACTGTTACAAGTGGCTCCAGTTGTAATTGTTAAAAAAGAGTGAATTAATTGATTTATGCCCTCAGTTGGAAGAGGATTTACATATTTGTCTCCGATTAAAACCTAAAATTACAACTGCATCCTCATGTCTTGGATTTCAGCCTATCAGTTTGATGTTAGTCAACTATGGATGAGCTCTCTAGTTCCTGTAATTAGTGATAGCCCTACAGCGAGCATATTTCTTTACTTTTCTTAATCTTCTTTATTTGCTTTCTCGGGGAATTCTTGTACTTCCACTACTACCGTTCATAGAAAAGCCCATGCCATTCTTTTTAAAAATAAAAACTCTGTGTGCTGGACAAACTTTCTCTTCAATTTATTGACCATCTACTTCACTCTCCTTTCTTCATGTGAAGCGCGTTTTTTTCTCATGCAGATCTGCTTTATGCATTTTCTTCTGTACCAAGGGACCTCAACTTTATTGATCACACAAGTGATCTTGGATGGAAAGAGTGAGTTCTTTTAGTAGCATATTCTAGAATTTTCCTTAATCAATAGTCTATTTTTTTAAGATAATGGAAGCTTTATTGAACTCAGGCAATTACGTCAAGGTTATACAGTTATTCCATAGTCTATATGTTTTGTTTCTTAGAGGTTTGACTTATATAGTTTTCTATTCTTCCTCGCAGGCATGAAAGATTTGAAAAGCTGATTATTGACCCAAGTTTATATATGGACAGAAACAGTGAGATCCTTCCTGCAACAGAACCAAGACAAATGCCTGATGCATTCAAGATATTCACAGGTGCGTGCTGGAACTGTCTCTCGAATACTCAAAAGATCCCGATTGTAGAATTTTTAGTGATCTATTAGCTTCAATTGAATCCCACTTGCCAATAATCCAACAGCTAGGTGGCCATGTGCTATTTCAAATTTTTCTTAGGGACGAAATTATCATCTAGTCAATTCAATTTTTCTTTATGATGGAAGCAATCAAAGTTGATGTCCTCTCTCACTGGAGTAAGAGATTCAGAATATGAAATATGAAGTTGTTTTTTATATTAGTAAACTACAAATTTCTGTTGAGAACACAATCTGTTCTAAAACATGAAAGGAGGACATACAATGATGATGGTAAATTTGGTCAATAACTCAATATGATGATAGAAGCTGGTAGTTGTAGCTGTTCTGTTCATGTGCCAATTGCTCATGGTGTCAGGGAACAAGTAATTCCCTTCAGGGTTCCTTTCCATCCTTTTCCATTTGGATCATGGTAGATTAGCTTAGAAATTGTTTCATACATGAATATTTCAATTAATTAATCCTAGATACTTTCTCAAAATCTAGCAAGGAATCGAGCCTTGTCTAGGTGATTGACATGGTACGACAGTAAGCGTACGAATTAGTATATCTGTTAAATTATGAGAAAAAAATGGCAATTAATTTAGTAGTTCCTAACTATTAGCCCTGCCTCACGATTTTATACTCAGGCTCACATATGATATTTCTGGTTTATTTCTGTTATGTAGGTTCTCCGTGGGTAATTCTAAGCAGGAACTTCACCGAACACTGTGTTCATGGTTGGGATAACCTTCCCCGCAAACTACTGATGTACTTCGCCAACACAGCTTACTCCATGGAATCTTACTTCCAGACTGTTATTTGCAATTCTTCCAAGTTCAGAAACACAACTGTCAACGGGGACCTACGATACTTTGTATGGGATGATCCTCCAGGGCTTGAGCCACTTGTACTTGATGAATCACATTTTGATGACATGGTAAACAGTAGTGCAGCCTTTGCAAGGCGGTTCATGGATGATTCTCCGGTCCTGAAGAAGATCGACAAGGAGATACTAAACCGTTCTTCGGCCGTCTGTGCAAGCTTGAGCAGAAGACGGGGGATGGATGTGGACTCGTGCTCAAAATGGGGTGACGTTAATGTTCTTCGACCAGCGCGTGCTGGAGAGCAGCTTAGGCGCTTCATTTCTGAGATCAGTCAGACAAGAGGATGCAGCTAGCTAAAAGCTGAATCTGGAGGTTTTCATCAAGAAGATTGACTAGCTGACCAATGGTTACAAGGAACATAATTTTTTTCTGCTGATGAACTGCATGTTGGAAATGACGAAGGCTGAGTAAGCACCTGACTGAAAACCTGGAAGGTTGAGATTGCCTTCAATTTACTGGCAGATAGCGTACAAATTTGGTAAGTGCCTCTTGTATACATGTGAGATACTGAGATACACACTGTAGCAGTAGATGCTTTGCCCCTGTTTCGATCATGTAGATAGATCATATTGTAGGTTACAGTGCATTTTCAGTTTCAGGAGCTAGTTACATCACATTTTGTATAGAGAATATCTGTGACAGAAGTATATACATGAACTATACCGATACCAATAATTTATAATTCTATATCGTCGGGGTGACGTTGCCTGAAAAAATATAGGCACTACTCAGGTTTTAAAGCTGAGTTTCAGCTTTTCAGCCTTGGTTAATCATCTTATTTCAGGCCCTGTTTTTCGAAGACGGTGCATTTCGTGCAATGACTTCGTGTAGAAATTTTTCTTGAAATACTTTTCCAAAGCAACTTTTAAACTTTATAAAAATTAATTCATTCGTTTATATCTTCAAATAGCTATCACATAAATAAGATAATCCATCAATTTTAGGCATGAACCATATACATGTATGTACTCTGTTGGGGCCTTCGTGGTAATGCGTGGATGAGCCTGAACGCAACAGCTCCTTTGAATAGTAGGAATTGTACAGTATTTTAATATAAATTAGTTCAAGGATTTTCTTAGAAATAAGTTCAGTTTCAGTAAAGTTTCATTAAAAATCGTCAGTTCCTAAGGCGGTCTGATTGTATTCTTTGTTGCAGTAACAATTAGCCATTTTCTAATGTGCTTTTTACCACAGGGAACACTACTTTGTGTTTTTGTCATAATCATACCTTAAAAATACGTCTTTGCTAAAATGCACTGATTTGTTAATGCGTAAGGACACATGCCATATCCTTCTCTTTTTTAGAATAACAGAAATAGTTCGCGTTTGAAAAGGAAAAATCTAGCCATGTGTGCACGTGGGCTCCCATTTATTGCTGAATTTTTTTCATTTTTAATTTTTTTTTTAATATTTACAGAAATATTATATCAGCAGAAAGATTTACAAAAATAGACTCTGTCGCCTTCCATTTGGGCGGTAAGCTGACGTGGCACGCGGCGTCGTGACGGCACCATGTGCGCGTTTTGTGTTTAGGCCCTTGCAGCTCTCTGTAAGGGTGGTAAGGGGCTAAATGTAATTTTCGCCCGGTCAAAAGAACAATTGGTTAGTTTTTTTCAATCTGAGCCCCTTGGTGCCCTCGTGAATTTTGTACGGAGGCCTCTGGGCGGCAAGGGGGTCACGTGCAAAATTCACAGCCCCCAAAACGACTGTCCTACGCCCGTGTGCCACGTCAGCTTGCCGCCTAAATGGAGGGCGGCAGTGTCTATTTTTGTAAATTTTTTCACCGACGTAATATTTCTGTAAATGTTAAAAAAATAAATTTAAAAATGAAAAAAATTCTTTATTGCCCAAGGTGTTCTCATGGGCGGCAATTTGGGCCCTCACGGATGGGCCAACATTCACTGGCTACTCTCTTTGGGCTCAAACTCCATAGTATGTCGAGCATATCAGCCCAGGACAAAAAGTAGGTGACTTCTGTAGATTGTTTTGATCTGTTTGAATGAAATGAGCGGCCCCATCATTTTTTTTATACATATGCTTATTTGAATCACTTATTATCAACATAAAAAAGTAGTTTATTGGTAAAAATTTTTTAGATACGTCTTATTAGCAACTCAAAGACAAATGCTGAAAAATCCAAAAAATATCTGCTTGTTTCAGTATCTTAGAACATATGTTAGGAGGTGCATTCGCGAGATGTAAGTGTTGTGTTTCGTGTATAGTGGTATACGTGTGTATGCGTCTATCATGTAATCACAAAAACTAAGTTTAAAAATTTAAATTTTGTATAAGCATAATCACAAGTGAAATAATGTACGGAGATCAATAATTAAGTGGATGCACTCGAGTCAAACTAAAATTACTTTTATAGCACTAATATAAGTATGATACGTAAGATGCAAATTAATTTTGTAATCCCTAGTTGCAATGTGAACCATGAGACATGTGGGCCCGGGATATAAAGCACAGTAAGAATCATATGCTTATCTACTTCTTGCTAATGCAGGGTATAACATGCGTACCATGTGGGACGATCAGTTGGTACTTGGTAAGTACAAGTATGCAGTATTTCTTTTCTCTAGGTTCAGGAAAAAAAACCTTATTTCTCAAAACGAGTGTCAATGTCGATGTTTCAACCTTGGACAGTACTAGGAATACAATAGTTGTATGTTCTAGAACGTAATTAGAAGAACGCAACATGCAATTTGCAGCTGGAAATATTTTTTACAGCCCTTAAACTTTCATCTGAAAAAATGGGAAAGTATTCAACTCTAAATAAACCATATGTTTTAAGAATTACAATTTATTCTACTTTATCTAAATTTATCTAGGTACAAAATAATTAGGCTACAAATCAGGATTTTTTTTCTCAGATTTGTCATTTAGTTTGCTCTTTGAATATGTCATCTCTCAAGCATACAATAAGGTTAAATGATTGTTTTAGTTTTTCGGCACCGTTTAAGGTTTCAATAGTTGGAGCTTGAATATTCTTTTAATATTCCTCGGAACTTTGAGATTGTAAAATAGACCATTTCTTTAGCCGTTGTTAGATATATCCGTAAATTTTCATGATATATTAATTAAAAGTTGTTTTAAATGATTTGGCACGGCAAGGGACACTTATTGAATTGGTGTATATTTTTTTTAAAGAAAAACAGCAGGGGAGCTGTTAAAAGAGCTTTATTAATGAAAGAAAAAAAAGATTGCAAAAATCTAATCCAGTTAAGAATTACATCTTTGTCTTGTTGTGGCCTTTATGTCTTGTGGGGACATTTAATAGAAATTCAATAATTCACGCATTGCACACATGTTGTATTGTTTTTGGGCGTTTGAATATACCTTGGATTTAGGAGAATTGAATCGGCCGGGTTCAATTAGTTCATGAGTAGTTTGAATAAATTCTGGAAGTACATTGGTTTCTTTAATTACTTGGGCATGTGTTGGATTTAGCTGGAGTCACTGTTACACATTAGTTTCTTTTTTCAAGAAGGGTGGGAGGGGTTAGAGATGCAGATGACCAATGAGAGCGATATGTATCAATTAAGAAAATCGTTTTTCTAGCGATTTCCCCCTCGAAGTCTATGTGGTGAGAGAAGTTCTATAAACAAAATTGTAGTAATATGTGGTGTTCTTTAATATAAAGATAAAAGATGAAGTTAGGTCACACAGAACAAATAAGCTATTAACCTACGATTAATTAAGTTTTAATTATTATAATATTGAAAATGTATATTTGATATTTTAAAGCACCTTTTGTATAAAAAATTTTCGGACGAAACACACCATTTGACAGTTTGAAAAACGTGCTAACAAAAATCAAGATAAATTCTATATCTAATCAGACAAGAACACCACCTAAATAAAGTCGCAAATAAAAAAAATATGTATTTGAGGATTGTTCTTTTTTTCCCATAGAATTTCCCCTCCCACTATAAGTTGTGGGAGAGGCACTAAATCTGTACTTAAAAAAAAGCAACATAGACACCAAAAGAAATTATGTACTTTTTGTTTACACAGAGATGGAATGCTTTGCATTCCTAATAAGGATTTTTCTCGCAAACAATTGTAGTCCCAGGCATGAAAGCTACGGTGCTGATGTAATTGTGTTCAGACAACAAAAGCCACCATGTTTTGCTCCACTAGTTCTTGTTTCTTTAATCATTTCCACAGATGCACTAATTTGTGGGGGCCGAGGTATTTATTTTGGGCAGAGATAACCTAATCGGTTAACAATAATTTATACTAACTTGAGTATTTTTTTTAAAGACCATGTTGGCAAATTGTAGGCAAGATAATCCATATTTGACTTTGCCAGTGGTAAGGGATAGGACATGTACAGCTCAACACTAAATATCTGACGCGGAAATTATCAGACATGATAAGCTTCACCAAGCTTGCTAACTCGCACATGCCAGATCGAGCAATGGCTATGGTAATATAAATATAAATATAAATAACAATGCCACTAGAATTTTGTTATTATGGTTAAATAGCCCATTCTGAGTATATATATAGCTCTCCCCTCTTCTCCTTTCACGCATGCCAAGTGCACATATGCGGAAGTACTACAATAGAGATATAAATCTAAGACGAAGGCTATCAATGCTATAGATCTTTCACTCAAATATATATCTCTCTCTAATACTTGTTTGAGTAAATTGCATTGTCAGTACACGAACTTATTAGATGTGTGCAATTTAGTACACGAAATTGTAAAATGCTCGTTTTGGTGCATGAACTTATCTGATACATGCGGAGAAAGGCGAAAAAGACACTGCATGGCTAATCTTGTTGATTTAGGAGCTGATTAGGATACTACATAAACATATATCCGAGAAGATTGCTATTAGACATACACCTCGTTTAATAAAAAGATAGAATGGGATAGTGATCATAGAAAAAGATATGAAAAACCGAACAATCATATAAGGGTTAGAAATATATGAAATTCATCATTTTCATGATGAAGGATAAAATAGAGACCAAATTTATAAATATTACATGTCTTATGCATACCACGTTACATCTTAATCAACATCAGCTTCGTAAAATTAACATTACCAAGCTATTTTGGTCCTTGTTCTCATGAACTAGACAAGTTCGTGAACAAAAACGAGCATATTTTACAAGTTTATATACTAAATTGCACTTATACCACCATTGCAAAACTATATGAAAGTTCTACTCTATGATGTTTGGCTATTTTTTACAGTGTTCACTGGGACATTAATAGCAAAAACTTAGCAATGCTAACTAAGGATAACAAATGGACGTGCGGATAGGAAAGATGTTCTGGTTTTCTTATAATTGTTAGGACTAAGGACTTCATGATGAAGTTTTTTATTGGTCGCGGTAGATAAACTTCTTCTCCACGTGCAGATCAGCTGCAATCTATCACTAGATTTTCTGTTCACTAGGACATTAATGTTACAACTAAAAAAAAATTTACATGTTGGGCGCTGGAAAATATAGAACTGAACATGTGTGAGAACTAGGGTTCATAAAAAATGTTGGGTCAACTATTTATTGTGGTTATGCCACTTGTGTAATTTAGTGACAATTGAATAAGCCAAAGTCTCCTGCAATACATATAACTTAGTTCCAGAAATGATGTTATATTTTTATTCATTTTGGTTATACTAGTATTTCTATATACAAGTACAAATTGACATCATAAGCACATTGATGAGGAGTTGAGCAATTGTAGGCGTTTATTTTTTCTTTTAGCTATACGGAAGAGGAAGACGTACGTAAATGGGCGCACACCACACATGCTCGTAAGAGTGTGCCCTCTACAGTCAGAACTTTCTGCAGCAGATACCTTGAGGACTGTTTTAATCTTGCTCTTAAGAGTTAGTCATATCTACAAGTTCAACAGTTGCAACTTGAATTGGATGATTTCGAATTCACCTCACAAAGGGGTGATATATGGACATTTATATGGAATACTCAGACTTACTCCTCTCAGAAATTTTACTGGTCAATGTTTATGGGGATTTTGGTCCCAAGGCCCTTCATATGGATCTGGCTGAGGATGTTGATTTATCTTGTACTTTGTGTGAAGGCCAAAGAGAAACGTTGATGCATTTGTTCTTCATATGTCCTTTCAGCAAGAGCTGGAATACTAATTTGAAAATTTGTCAGATGATAGTGCTGGCAAGACTTCAATTCAGAAGAAAAGGCTTCCTGGAGATTATGTTTTTCTCGTGTTGGCATATCTGGGAATGAAATGGAAAAGTTTTTGATAATTTTTTGCCTGATAGATGAAGATTGTTGGTTTGCTGCCTTCAGGAATGAGATTCTCATGCATGTTTGTAGAAGGAATGAGGATACGCTGCATGTTTGTAGCATGAATGAGACTCTCGGCTCTTCTATTCCTAGTTAGTTACAACTTAATTTTATAAATTATGGTTTTGTTGTAATTAATATAGCTACTAGGTCTGGTAGTACTTTAAATAAAAAACCTCTTTTAACACACGATCAAGAGATTGACACTTTAATATATACATAAACATTTTATATAATTTATTGTTGATAATTTTATTGGCTCCGATCATGGGATCTTCTACAAAAGTGTGATGAAGACACTAAATTAATAAAAGTTGCATGTTGCAAGTTGGAGTTAACGGTTATGCAACTTTTCACCATTTTTGGCTGAAGGTTCACAAATAGGATTCAATAAGTTTGTGCTTTATTTTTTTTGCTATTGGTGTTAGTGCCATTGCTGTGGTGGTTCTATAGAAGCTGAAAGTGGAAACTTGTTCTTGGTGTATATGTTATGGCAACATATTGGCAATGTAAAGTTGTGGTCACCATCGCTCGATCAGTTCCTAGATACCATGAGTCATGGATGAGAACAGCTATATTGCTAATTAATTTTTTGAATGTGAAGTGGAACTGGCCTTGGCGGGTGTTACTAGTTCAAGTAGTAGAATGTTGCACTTGAATCACTTACAAAACTACAACTATTTCAGTGAAAACTCACTTTGCTGGCGATTTAACCTTTACTACCTAAAAAAAATCCTAGTTGAAATTCATAGCTAAAATTAGAATTTCTTGAGACGGAACATATATGTCACTATATGTGTATAACATATGGGAACATATCTTATGCACACAAGCTTTCCGTGCACACCACTAGTAAATATCACGAAAAATTCTTTAAAAAAAATCTGACATATACACTTAATAGTATTATACAAATCTATAAAGTTTTATATTCAAATACAATATATTTTAGCTTAAAAAAGAGAAAAATCTGATAGTTTTAAGGTAAAAATATGTCAGAATTTTGTCTTTTTGTTATGATTAAAATATACTCCTTCCGGGTTGATAATAGTCGTTTTGGACAAGGGTAAAGTCAAACTTTAAAATATTTGACTACAAATAATTTCTAAAATATTGATCTTAAAAATATGAAAACCATATGTGTAGATTAGTCTTAAAAAGTACTTCAATAAAATCATATATTTTTTGATATTTCTATATATATTATAATATAAAATAGTTATCAAAGTTACTTTTTGGAGACCGTGCCCCAGTCCAAAATGACAAATATTATCAACTCGGAGGGAGAAATGAATTTGAACATAAGATTTCACAGATAGGTGTAATGCTATTGAAAAGTATATGTCCAATGTTTTCTAGAATTTTCTGTGACATTTGCTAATTGGTGTGCACGGAAAACTTATGTACATAGAATATGTTCCTATAACATATAGGACAAACTTGCAATGGAATATGTATTGTAGTTGTGTTGACACATGTGACTCTTGGACATATTGAACGAACGAAATTACAGTTATATAATAAATCATTAATTATTATTATAGTTTTCCGAATTGGATATCTAAAACGAAGGACATCGATATTTCAGTATAACTAGCAAAAGTGCCCGTGCGTTGCACCGGGTGATTACGGAGTGTGTATATTGACCAAAAGTGTTGTTTGATTTAGCAAAAGTGCCCGTGTGTTGCAACGGGAAGCGTACATATCAGAAAAATATGCAATTAATTAAAATACAAATTCGCCGAAATATTTGGTATTTTTAAGTAGGTATATGTGTATAATTAAATAAATTTACAAGTAAAGCAAGTGTGAGAAATAAAATGACATGGTTAAATTTAATTTTTTTTAAATTCTCCATGATTAGTTACGCTCTTTGAAATTATATTAGAATTTTCAGAGATTAATTGCTAATTTTATTAATACAAACATCATTTAACAATTATTTAATTGAAAAAAGAAAGAAAATACTTCCTTTTAGGTTTGCTTCGAAATAAACACATTCAATAACTATAATTGTAATGCTTCTGAAAAAATGAGCACTAAAAATGAACTTACTCTTTTTTTTCGGCCCGAGGGACCTAAAATAGACTTATTTTCGACCCGGATGACACCGGCCGTCCGATCTCTAGGGTTTTGATTGGACGGCTGAGCGTCGATATCGGGGAAACAAAACCCCCTCCCTCTCCTCAGCCGCTGAAACCCTAGCCCATTTCCCTCCCTCCCATCTTACTTCGCCGCCCTCCCCTCCGCGTCCCCGAGCGGCGGCGGCACCCCTCCTCCCGTGAGCAGCGGCGGCGGCGGCGCCCTCCCCCCGAGCAGAGGCGACGCCCTCCCCCCGCGAGCGGCGATGGCGTCTCCCCTACCACCAGCGGCGCGGCCGCGTCCTCCCCCACCACCGGCAGCGCGGCGGCATTCTCCCCCACCACCAGCGGCGCCTGGGGAGGCGATCCCCTCTCTCAAAGCGACGGCGGCGGCGCCCCCCTTCCTCCTCTCCCTCTCGGGTCGGCGGCGGCGGGTTGGTGGCGGCCACGGCGGATCCGAGGGTGGGGGTGGCGTCGGCGGCGGCTCCCTCCACCCCCTCTAGCCTCCCTCCCACGGCAGATCCGCCGGTGGTGGCGGCGGCAGCGGTAGCTGCGGGTGGATCCGGCGGTGGCGACGGCGGCTGCGGCTCCCTTCTCCCCTCTCGCCTCCCTCCTGCCCCAGATCCGGCGGCGATGACGGTGTCGGCGGCGTCGGCGGGTGGATCCGTCAGCGGTGGCGGCGGCCTCGGGCCGGCGGCGGCTCCCTCCTCCCCTCTCGCCTCCCTCCCACCCTAGATCCGGCGGCGGTGGCGGCGTCGGCGGCGGCCGTGGATGGATCCGGCATCAGCGCTCCCTCCGCCGTCTCTCTTCTCCCTCCGGCAGCGGTGGAGGCGTCGGCGGCCGCTGATTTTTTTTTTTTTTGCAATTTTTTTCCATGGCTATTGCTAACCGAATCAGATTGTGTATGGACAAAAAACGGACGAAAATTAGATGTGACGACCGGAAAAATACGAATATTTATATTAGTTATAGATACGCAGTTTCAGGAATTTACTCATCGGATTATGATGTGATGTTGCAAGTGACCGTATAAATCCGTAATTTGCTATCTACGTACATGCTTATGTCCTACTATTTAACATCAATGTCTTTGTGATATGGTGTAGAGTTGTGGATGTATGACAGTACCAACCAGGATATAAATCCCGCTGTCCAAAAATATGTTTTTTTTGGTAGAAATTATGCTTCCGTATGGTCCCCCATGGTTATATATATATATACATGAATGATATTCAGCTATTTCAACATATTTATTTCTGTTTATTGTGTCGCTTCTCAATTTTCTGAAAGCTGACATTTTATTATAATTTCTAAAGAACTCTTTGTCAGTATTAATTAATTTACTAGTAGTTGCTTGTTGAGCACTCATAATTAAGTAGGACGAGATGATCGAAGCGGCCGAGTTCAGATTTCAGAGTTACTCCCAATTCCGTCCCATGCATGTCATGAGAGGCAAATTTGGTTCTCTATCTTTTTTTTTACAAAAAATTCACAGTGCCTTTGCTTCTTTTTTTTTTTTGAAAAGGACAGTGCCTTTGCAGTTAAAATATTTGGTAAGTAGATCAGCCAGTGCAATGTAAAATTACTTGAGTAGACTGGCAGTTTTTCTTCCTTTTGCGAAATAGGGTAGAAGCAAAGACAGGGTTGTATCTTAAGCACGATTGTCTTGGCCATTATTCTCTTCGTTCATAAATATTTGTAATGCAGTTAATTTTAACCATAGAGTATGATTATTTCTCTTATTTAAATATTTATATAAAAATATACAAATATAACTATTTGTAGTAAAAGAAGTCACCAAATTAAATGATATTTACATTTACCCATTTATTTAATAGCACGGAATGTTAAAGTCAGTGGCATTAAATATTTGTGACCGAAGAAGTGCATGCTACTGCATTACATATTTATGTTAAATCGTTATCATTTGCTTCCTCCATCCTAAAATATAAGACGCAATCACTTTTTTTCATGTCTCATAATACAAGGCGTGTATGTATATATAAGGCGCGTATGTATAGTATGCAATTAACTTAGCACCTCCCTCTTCTTTTATTTTTTTTTCAAATTGTCTACCCTCAATATCTTCATTCTTATTGCTTGTATGACTGTATTTATTGGAGTGAACCTGTCTGTGTTTTTGTAGTAACTGATTTATATTTTGGGATAGAAGAAGTATAACCTACCAAGGCAATGCGGATTATCTTAGAAATGCGTGGTAGCGATTGGGCGTAGCATTCAGACATCACACATGCATATAGCAAAGTAGGGATTCCTTTTTCTAGACCCGCAAATCTAGGCTGAAAACATCATTTGTCGAGTTGTTAATCGCACAGCCATTGTCATCAACCCTTTCTTCTTTAGATCCAGTTAGTAGTTAAGGTCTTAATTTATGTGTTTGAAGCTTGATTTAGAAATCAACCAACTAATCAGATGACACTACATGAGGTTATATGGCTTGGATTTTTCTCTAATCCCTGTTGGCAAATTGGAGAGAAAAAAAATGGAAATCCATATTTGACTTTACAAGCTATGTTTAGGTGAAGAATTAATATCTTAATTGGGAGTAATCCTCATCAGAGACCATGCCTTCTGGCACATGACTGCCAGATCGGGTAGCAGCAATGCCAATTAAACAAACAAAAATTATCAGTGCATTGTGCTTGGGAACAGGTGTCCTGCAGAGAGAAGAAGATTATTTGTTTGTTTGTTTGGGTTTTGATGCCATAAGTGTAATCTCACACTAGATATGGCAACTAGTTGATCTAATCTTGTTTAATGCATCAATTAGACAAGTTGGGCAAATGGTTGGTATAAAAAAGAAAACTTTTTTTAAAAAAATGTGGGGTAGGGGCCGGGAGTTGTCTCATCTGAACTGAAATGTTAAATATTCATAGGTTTGTGGCAAATATATATATGCAAAAAGAAAGAAAGTTAGGTCGTTAATTTCTAAAGAAAAATTGCATGTTCTGCTGGTTAATAGCTGGTTGATGTGTAAGGGTTATGAGACTTGTTTTTGTTCAGTGACAGATCCAAAACATTTTTAAATATTAGCAATTTTTGCTCGAAGTTTTATTTGCTGCGAAATTCTATCTTCAATACTTTCAAGAAGATAGAGATTTCATGGAGTTTTTGCCAATAACCTCGAATGGTCTGATGCCCAGGCGATGAATCCGCCAATACATGTGTGATGTCTTTATGATAGGAAGAGATAACTAACAATGATAAATGAGTAGAATATTCTCCCTCTCTCTCTCTCTCTCTCTCCACATTTTATCTCGATAGCGAACCCAAAGACAACAATTGCTGAACGGCGAAGTGTAAAGGGTGACGAAACTAGGGATGACGTAATTTCAGTTTTCAAATGGTCCATCGCGCCACATTCGCAATTAATTCCAGGTGTCCCCTCCTCCAAAAACAAACAAAATAAAAATCTCTATCTGAATACTGGACCAAAAGGAACAAAAAATAAAGACATAAAAAAAAAAGGACATGAGAAATTATTTATCACCAAAATGGGGGCAGGCACATGGTACACTTCCACACGCGTACACCATCAATGCCCAACACAAGGACAGCGACATCGCTTCCCGTACTGTCCTGTGTAATTAACACGCGATTAATTAGCATAACCAAAGTCATTACGGGAGTGCTTACTGAGTAGGAGTACTCCATAAAGGCTGTGTTCGTTACTAGGGTTCCCAACTACTACCTCCGAACCATAAAAAAAAAAATCTAGAATCGAATGTAACATATTTTAATACTGTGAATCTAGACGAATATATGTCTATATTCATTATAATAGGATGTGTCACATCCGATATTAGCTTGGTTTTTTTAATAGGATGGAGGAAATACTCTGCAGTGCATGTGAAACGAAACTATCAATTAGCGCATGATTAATTAAGTATTAGATAACTTTTTTAAAAAATAAATCAATATGATTTTTTAAAATAACTTTTGTATTTTTTTTACAAATAACGCATCATTAAGTAATTTACAAAGCTTACGCGCGGAAAATAAAAGAGATTAATTTAAAAAGCTTACGCGCGGAAAATAAAAGAGATTAGTTGGAAAAACAGAGTAACAAACTCAACCACTTATGGTGGAATCAGAATTAAGTCATAACCATCGTATATGTATTCTTTCTACCCATCAACGGCAGTAAGACGTTTGTTATAACCTCATCAAATATATCATTTTAATATTTTGTAGATTGCTTATTATAACAGACGTACGTTTATATGAATTAGCGTACTTGTTTGTGGTGTGTTTGACGAAAAGGTTACTAAGGGGGTGTTTAAGATTCAGGGATGTAAAGTTTTGGCATGTCACATCAGATATTATATAGGGTGTCGTATGGAGTGTTTGGCACTAATAATAAAACTAATTACAGAATCCGTCAATAAACCGCGAGGAGAATTTATTAAGCCCAATTAATCTGTCATTAGTAAATATTTACTGTAGCACGATATTATCAAATCATGGAGCAATTAGGCTCAAAAGATCCATTTCGCAAATTAGTCGCAATCTGTACAATTATTTTTTGAAAAACTATAATTAATACTTTATGCAAGTGTTTAGACGTTTGATGTGACAGAGTGTAAAATTTTTAGGTGGGATCTAACTGCCTCATCGTTTGGCTTTTTTCGTAATAAGCCAAAACAGCTTATTAGAGAATAAAAATAAATTTGTAGGTAAAACTTTTATATATGTGTTATCGATGACTTAAAAGCCAATGCTGAAAAAAAAACTACGTTAAAAATATCTTAAAAACAATATCAAAATTAAATTTAAAAATTTAAATTTTAGTTTTTTCTTTGACTGAACAGGCCATCCGATGGGAGCCTAAACTAATGCCTAGCAGATCAAATACACAACAGAAGTATAGCGTGCGTAGCAGTAATTAACATGTGATCGCCACATTAAAAAAACGGAGCGATAATAATCAGTGGTGGCCGGAGGCATCAATCGGCCGGGCTCGCGCACGCGCACGTTGTCCTCGCGTGCCTGGCTCGCCGGGCCCACCTTGGGTTGAATTCCCGCACGTTTTCCGCCTGGTCGCCACGCGGTCCCGGAGACCAGACGCGTCCGTGTCCAGGTGTGGGTGTGCGCGTCGCGTCTCCCCCCATGGGCCTCACGTGCCAGCCTCACCCCTCTCCCAGTATATATTGGCTCGGCGACTCGGAGAGAGACAAGTGAGCTCGGAGTCGGACAAAGCCAACCTCGAACTCGAAGCAGAGCAAACGCAGCGAAAGCAGAGCAGGTCGAGCGCCATGGACGCCGAGATGGCCATGGGCGAGAGCTTCGCCTACTACTGGGAGACGCAGCGCTACCTCGAGTCCGAGGAGCTCGACAGGTGCGCCTCCGCCTCGCCGCCGCCGCCGCCGATCCGCCATTGTTGTTGCTGCTGACATGGTGTTTGTGTTTGTGTGTGTGTGGCATTGTTGTTTGGCTGCAGCATGTACCTGCCGACGCAGGATGACTCCAACTACGAGTCGAGCTCGCCGGACGGGTCGCGCTCGTCGTCGGCGCCGGCGGCGGCGGCCGTGGGCGGGGACGCCGCCGCCGCGGTGGCGGGCGGCGGCGGGACGATGATGATGATGATGGGCGGCGGCGGCGGCGGTGGCGACGACGCCGGTGGCGCGAACAAGAACATCCTCATGGAGCGCGATCGCCGCCGCAAGCTCAACGAGAAGCTCTACGCGCTCCGCAGCGTCGTGCCCAACATCACCAAGGTAAGGGAGAGAGGAGTAGAGGAGTTCATCAATGGCGGCGACGGCGACATTGCTGACTGCTCGTCGGTGTTGGGCGCAGATGGACAAGGCGTCGATCATCAAGGACGCGATCGAGTACATCCAGCGCCTGCAGGCGGAGGAGCAGCAGATGCTCCGGGAGGTCGCCGCGCTCGAGTCCGCCGCCGCGGCGAGCGCCGCCCCAGCCGCGGCGAACGCGTTCGCCGGCCTCGGCGCCGACGAGGAGTACGAGTACGGACACCACCACCCCTCGTCGGCGGCGGCGGCGGCGGCGGAGCGGACGAAGAAGGTGAGGCGGGCGCTGTCCGTGTCGTCCATCAACGACGCCCTGCTCGCCGCGGCGGCGCCGGCGCCGCCGGTGGAGATCCAGGAGCTGCGCGTGTCGGAGGTGGGCGACAGGGTGCTGGTGGTGAGCGTGACGTGCAGCAAGCGCCGCGACGCCATGGCCCGCGTGTGCCGCGCCCTCGAGGAGCTCCGCCTCCGCGTCATCACCGCCAACATCACCTCCGTCGCCGGCTGCCTCATGCACACCCTCTTCGTCGAGGTATAATACAATCTCCATCTCCATCCCCATCTCCATTGCTGACGTCACGCGCGGTCACTGAGCTCCTCTTCCTTTCCTTGGTTTGACCTTCCAAGTTTGACTTTGACCATTCACACGCAGTAGCACATTTTACTTCCATTTTTAGGTAGAAAAATAACGTTGCGATCACACGCTGCTCCCTTTGCGGCGTCTTATGTTAGGCAAATCAAATCCTCACCAATCCTAAAGCGACGACCGTCCCGAATCTCAAAGCATCAGAAAAATCCCCTTCTCCCCGCTTTTACGAATCCACCTGATTCTTCTTCTTCTTCTGTTCTTCGATTGCAAAAAGCGATTGAAAACTACATGGGATTAATCGGACGCGCACGAGGGTGAAATCGAACAATTCGATGGATGGATGGATCGCGCACGTGCTTCAGATGATAATTAATGAATTAATTTTTGGGGGGACAAACGGGAGCACTACATCTACATGGGCGTCACATCACGTGCGTGTTTTGGTTGGGGGAAGCTATGGAAAACGATTGGCACGTGTTCGATTGCACGAGAGATGATTTTTTTCCCTCGTTTTTTTATTTGTTGTGACGTGAAATTCCACACTTTTCTTTTAGCTGATTTGATTACAGACGTGGAGACAACAGTTTTTTTGGATGTTCTGTGTTTTCTCCTCTCCTAGAAAATTAGGTGTTTAATATATATTATTAACGCTGAGTTAGTTTGTAGACTTTTCCAACTTAATTCTCTTGTTTTCCACATACATATGCTTCCTAAACTGATAAACAATACGTTTTATTAAAAAAAATTATTAAAAATTGTTTTAAAGAAAATCTTATTAACCTATCTTTCAAGTTTTTTTTTAAAAAAATAATATTTAATTAATCATGTGTTAATTTATTGTTTTATTTTACGTGAGGAAAGTAGGGTTCCAACCTCTTTAGAAGAACAAAACCTTAGCATTGTTAATTTTGCGATTTTGGCTGAATAAAGTTTTTTTTTGAAAAAATTTCAGGTAGATCACATGGACAGTGTCCAAATGAAGCAGATGGTGGAGGCTGCTCTCTCCCAGCTTGTGGCGACCGGCAGTCCGTTGAGCTCCATGAGCTATTAGTTATGAGCTGGATAGACATATGGAGTCATGCGTTTTGGCCACCTACGTTACCTAGTCTCATTCGCAACAAAGCGCATTTTTATGTATGCTTGGTGATGTTGTTGTTGTCGTTGTCATTTTTGCGACACCCCACTACGTGATGGAGGTGGTTGTTTTCTTACGAGGCAACGATTTAGTGGCTGGATGATAGGTTAAATATTTTGGAAATCTTGAGTACGCTGACTTGTGTATGTAGCTATTAATATTGATGAATAATAAGGTGGTCCAGCTTAATGAAAACGAAAATGTGTGAATTACCTTTCTAAATGAACTATTGGGTGAGTGCGAATTGTTCGAAATAATGAATGCATAAGCCTTATACTATTTGAAGATTAATTCTTTAGAAAATCACAAAAGCACATATCACGGGATGGCGTGCATGGGATGCTTAATACCACCTTGCCTATTATAGGAGATGTAGACCTCCTTATAAAAGAGGGTGCTCTCCTAGCCACTTGAGACACGTGTGGTGAAGAGAACAAGAGAAACACACGCGCGCTTGCTTGTCTCGCCTGGCTAGGCCGCGATGTTGGAGTCCAGATAAGTTCGGTTACGGGGTGTGGAAGTGCTTCACGTGACTGCTTGCTATTCGTCGACCACGGTGCCATCGTCAATGTCCGATACCGTGAATTCTTCCTGCTGTGCAGCTCCAGAACCCTCGGTACGCATTCATCATGTTTTGTATATTCGATCTGCTCTGGCTAGTTTACATGTATAGATTGTATGATGCGATTATGCTAGTATACATGTCCGATACCATGAATTCGTCCTGCTGTGCAGCTCCAAAACCCTCGGTACACATTCATCATGTTTTGTATGTTCGATCTGCTCTGTCTAGTTTACATGCATTGATCGTATGATGCGATCATATTAGTATACATGTTCAATGTCATGATTTATTTATGGAATAAATTAAATCTATATGTGCTTATATATTCAACACGAATTACCCCTTGAACTCAAATACCAGACTTTTACGCTCTCAATTATTCATACCGAATAAATTACCCTCTATCGTTGTTTTGGGCGATTTTGATCAAGAGCTTACACGCGTGGAGTCAACATGACAATCCAATCAGCAAAGAAAATAAATATGGACCCACTTGTCATCTATCTCCCTTAAGCCAATCTCCCTCCCCAGCTCTCTTTGAAGGCAGTGGAGGTGCATACACTGATGCCGCCGTCAACTCGAGTTGAGGTGGGAGCAACCGGGACAGGGGTGTGCTTCATGCGGGAGTCGTCGTCCTCGCTGACGAGGATGGTGCCGATTGGGCGGTTGGGCCATAGAAGCCAGCGGCCAATGTCGGAGCTTGTGTGGAGGTGGCTGCAACATCTGGGAGTCGAACCTCACGTGCAGCCAGCGACAAGCCCACCTCGGTGTAGGATCGAATCACAACAACTAAGCCAACCAGAGGGGGGGTGAATGGTTGGTATACCCAAAAATCCTCGATGGAAAACCAGATTTTTGCCACTTTGATTTTGCAAAAGCAATCTCTCTCTCCTTTTTCTATTTATGAGCTATTTTGAAACAAAAACCAACAATATGTTCATCTTTACCACAAAAAGAACAAGTATTTTTTTCACGATGTTTAGACACATTGGTAGAATCAGATGACTTAGCAACACAAGCAACAACAGAAGGTTTTGCATGCACAACTTTAGATTTTGAAGAAGATGCACCCAAGGTAGACATGATACCAGTAGATTTAAACACAGTTTTATTGGTGCTAGGTGTAATGCCCCGAGTTTCGAATTACTATATTCCGGGGAATATTATTAGCAAACGCGCAAAGTTCAACTTTTAAACCGTTGTTCAAATAGGCGATCGGGAACCGTGGATGCGTAGAGCTCACCAAGTAGTGCAAAATTGATTATAAGTTTATAAGTTTATAGTAATCGGAGTCCGAACGAAATCCCGAGGATTGCATAGATGTGGGCCGTTAGATCTTGTTTAGCCTCTTTATATAACCAAACAAAAAAAAAACAAACGAAAAAAAAGTGAGACAGGAGAATCGCTCCTGTAACCCTAGCCGCCGCACCTCCTGCGCTCTACCGCTGCCGCTGCTGTTCCTGTCTCCGCCAGCGCCGCCGCTGGTGCAGCCGTCGCCGGTCGCCACAGCCGTCGTCGTCCACAGCCGGTCGTTGGTGAGCTACTGTTGTTTCTGTTAATTTCCCTGCTGCTGCCGATCCCTGCTGTTGCCGATCTGATCTCTCCCTTGCTGGTGATGCACGGCTTGCTGTTGCTGCCAATATTCGTTTCTGCTGCTGCTGCTGATGGCCTGCAACGAACAGGAAGGAGGGAGAGGAGGCAGAAAAGAAGGAAGGAAGGAAGGGGAAATTTGATAGAAGAAGGGAAATTTGGGGAATTTGGTGAATATTTCTAAATTCTTCGTTTTTCTTATACATTAGTACTGCTAGGTAATTCGTTTTAGTCCATAGTTGTTTCTAATTTATATTTAAGACGATCCGTTTCCGGTAGTTCGAATTTATTTTATATCGAACGCTAGGCTGAAACCGTATTTTCAAATCTGGTATTAAACCATCAGGAATCAGGTTAGTTGTCCTAAATAAAGTTTGTAGTCATCGTCGATATCATTCTAACGGCACTGGTTTCACTCAATTCCGATAAACGGTTTGGGAGGAACAACAAAAACAGTGCTGCTGACCGGGTCCGGAAATCAGGACAGCGATTCGTTTCTCTTAATCTGGGATTTTCAGAGGCATAATTTGATTTTGTGCTCTCTAGATGTCCAAAGTAATATTATTTGCTAGATTCCGTTAGATGGTTTGCGAGTTACGCATAAAACAGTAAGGGAACTGCTATAGGTTATTTGATACAAATCAGTAAAAAAAAGTCTATATGTTCGAGGTTATCGATTTTAGTAAATATCCCTTGTAACTGTCATAAGTTGAGTATAGTGGTTTATACGTAGTTTTTCTCCACAGATGTGGAGGGTTCCAACGTTGGAGGAGTTGAGTCAGATTATCGAAGGAGTTAAGGCAAGTACAAGACGGACTTATGTGATGGACAAATTGAGTTGTTTTGTTTGGTTTTACTTGCATGATTACTATTCAATTGCTTGACATTAGTGATCGTATGGCTCTGATGTTATGCTACTTATTCGTGTTTCAATCCCTATTCAAATTCATGACGTTATTCATGTTTCATTATTCTGGATGTTTTGTTTACATTAATCAAGAACCATGCGTAGTCATGGGAGTGCAATTTGGGTCTTTATTCATGATCCTTGAGAAGCGCTGATCACGCTTGCTCGGCTTACCGGTAATGCTAAGAGGATATTCATACCTGCCCGGGAGGGAACTACTATCTTTTGACTTCTATGGTTTAAAATAAAGTAAATCCAACCCTTCATATTTGTTTCTTATTGCTTAAATCCTGTGTATGTTTTACTAGTTCAATATTGTACTTGCTGAGTATTTTTTACTCACTCCTGTGTTTAATTTGGTTTTTAGGTACCTAATGACATTGATCGGCATGGAGCGGGAGTGGCACCCTTGGACTACACCTTATTACTGCACACAACTGAAATTTAGTTTTAGACTATATTTTTGCTCAGCATAAGTTTTGCATAGAACTTGTAAATGTCATTTAAGGTTCTGATCCTTATTTTTCACGTGGGATTTGTGGAGCTAGGATGATTTGGATTATGTGCGTTATATCGGTATTGACTTTTCTTATAACTGTCTGTCGTGGATGTCCATATTTTTTAGGGGAGACTCTACCGAAATTTCTAATAATTTTGGGACTTAGTTTTTGAGTGTATTTTGGTGTGGCATTCTAGGTACGTGGTTATCTGGGGTGTTACACTAGGTTTAACCAAAATCTCACCACTTCTAGCACCTACACCTAACACAACAGGAGGATGTCTAGAATTATGAGCATAAGGATTAAAACCTAAACCACGATTATGTGTGCTATCCTTAGATTGATCTAAAATCATGTTGAGGTTCTTTTTACCATCAGAAAATTTTTGCAAAGAATTTTTCAAATAAGAAACTTTTTTTCTAAATTAGCACAATTTTCACAATCTACCATGACATCTTTGCTTTTACGATATTTGGGGCAAGAAAGCACTTCATTGGTTTTCACAACATCTTCCATGTACTCAACACGACCTAAAGCATTTTTTAATTTCATCTTATTTAAAGTACATGTTGAGCAATCCAAAACATCATGAGGTTGTTTTAACTTTTTAGCACAAATCATGTTAAACATCAAACTAGCATGAAAAGCAATTTGATATTTTTGCAACAACTTTTTAGTCAAAAATAACTCATCCAAAGTGCGTGTGTGCAAAGCAAAACTAAGAGCTAGAGAAGATCTATTTTTCAAATCATGTGCAGCATTGACATCTCTAATTTTTGAAATCTCATTCATTAAAACCTCACAACTTTTGCAATCATCATCATTAGGAATAAGAGATTTTAATCTAGCAATTTCAGAATTAAGAGATTCAATGATAAACTCCTGTTTTCTATACATCTTCTCACACTTCTTATTTTTTGCACTCAAAATATTAATAGCTTCCTCAAAAGCACTTACCTCATTATCTTCACACTCTGACTACGATTCACCACGCGCCATGAAGCAAACACCGGAGATGTTCTTTCCCTTATCTTCTTCTCCACTATCACCATCTACATCGCTTAGTGGCTCAAACGCGGCGTAGGCTTGATCAAAAGCCATCTTGGGATACTCCTTGATCTTCCTTCCTTTGAATGTACCCCTCGGCTTGTTGTCATTGGTCTTCTCACCATCTTTGTCTTCTCTTTTACCTCTCCCAAGCTTAGGACAATCGAACGAAGATGATCAATCGAACCACATTCAAAGTAACGATTTGGACCACCTCTTTTGCTGAACCTGACATTGTTCATAGCTTGAGCAATTCTGTTAGCAACCAAAGCCAAATCCTCCTCCTCGATCTGTTCAAGTTGATCATCGGATGTGGCATTAAAAAAAGCAAGAAGAGAAGACTTTGATGAAGAAGCATCAACATCCAAAGAAGAAGAGGAAGAAACCAAATCACTCGACTTAGAATCAACTTTACGAGAAAGAACGTTCATCTCATGTGTTTTCAATTTTGTGTAAAGCGAATCCAAAGTCAAAGTAGATAGATTAACAAACTCCTGAATAGATGTAACTTTCATCTCCCAAATAGACATGTCAAGACCATTCAAAAAGTGGCGAGAAATCTCAGATTGTGGATAATTAGCATCATAAGAAGAATCAACAGATCTAAAATCACTCAAAATTTTGTTATACCTAGAAAGATAGTCATCCAAAGCTTCTCCAAGTTTTATCTCAATTTTAATGCACTCCTTTTTGAAAAGATCTCGACGAAGTTCTTTAATGTTATTAGTTCCTTGCTGAAAATTACTCAAAACATTCCAAATCTCATGGGCAGTTTGAAGATGAGCAACACGATTATAATCCGAACGAGAAATCCCACTCAAAAGAATATTGCGAGCTTTGCAATTTTGTTCAAACTCAGTTTTTAAAGCAATAGTATTAATTTTTTCAGGAATCACATAAGGATGAGAAACTTTTCTCCAAATATCATAATATTCAACCATAATGTAAGATTGCATCCTACTACACCAATGAGAAAAATCCGTTCCATCGAAAACATGAGGCTTTGTTGAAAATCTAACAGCCATGGCAAAAACTCTAGATCGGTTAAAATCCAAAGAAGAAAACAAGGCTCTGATACCACTTGTAGGATCGAATCACAATAACTAAGCCAACCAGAGGGGGGGTGAATGGTTGGTATACCCAAAAACCGATACTTTTAGCGAAAATAAAAGTTACCCCAAATTCGACGGAGATTGGTCTGACCCTAGTTGTCCAGCCGGTCTGACCGTGCCTGTGCCGTCGGTCTGACTGGTGTAGATCGATCGGTCCGACCGCTCTGAGATCGCTTGCCGCGCTTGTCAACGTCGCCGGTCTGACCGCCTTTACACCGCCGGTCTAACCGCCGTGATGCCACCGGTCTGACCGCCGGTATGTCACCGGTTAGACCGCTGAAACCCGGTGAAACACAAATCGAAAAACTCTTAAAGTGGATGACGACTTTATTGATTCTCTCTGTGTTTACAAAGTGCACCAACATCACTCCTTACGAAAATTTCGACTAAACTCGAAACCTTAACTCAAATCTCAACTCAATTGCTCTCAAAATCGATTCCGGGAAGCCTCACGCTCCCCCTCTATTTATACCTTGAGGTAGGCAGTCTAAAGCCATGAACCAAACTCATACTAAAAGTCCTAATCCCCATAGGAAACCCTCTAGTACAAGAAACAAACTTTACATAACCAATCATATCAAATTTGGACTCCTTCCAAATTCGACTCCGCATCCCATACGCACACAATAACTCCATCGTATGCCATATAGAATCTTCACCAACCACGTGCAACGAACTCTAGCTTTAGTATCCCGCATGATTTTTGACCACCACAGACGTCGTCTTATCCCCAAGCCGACTCCCGGTCCATCACCGCAAATACTCTCCCGAGGCATCGAGTCACCTACACATGAAATAAACAAAGAAACCATATTCCGAGACCAAGCTATCTCCAACTTGACTCATTAGTAGCAAACAACAGTATTACATACGCATAGTATCCATCTAGAAGCCATAATAATGAAACAATCACGGATATCCAAATAAACAAGCCGAAACCGAAACCGACACTGTGTCGGCCGGTCAGACCGCGGGCTGCACCAGTCTGACCGTGCAATATACGTCGGTCTGACCGGCAGCAGATGCTCGGTCTGACCGGCAGCAGATGCTCGGTCTGACCGAACCACATCCAGATTCACCTGTGAAATCCAACCATCTCCAAAACCACTTCATTAATAAATTCCAAAATCAAAACAAATAATCTCCGATGCCAATTGTTCATCACAAAATAATAATCAAAAACACCTTTGATTTTACACTACGTCTCAAGCTTTCTTGCGCTCAAGGATGCTCACAGCTGCCGCCGCTCCTCCTAGGCCTCAATTGTCTTGCGCTTCTCCTCCTCGTCCTCCGCCTGCGTGTGCGTGAGGAGCCCCATATCCACCGCCGCCGCTCCTTCTCAGCATCTGCCGGCGCGCGAGTGATTTCGTATTCACCAAATATTTCAGGGGTAATTTGAACTTTTTCCTATTGAAAATGATATTAGTTGCCAATATAAAATGATATTTACACAAAAAAGATGAAATTCACCTATGTTAAAATTCAACAAATACAAAAAAATTTCAAAGTACTCACTCCAAGCCAAAATAAATCTATTTTTAGCCTTAGGTGTTAAAACAAGGTGGAGGGTAAATAGAGAAGTACCGCTCATCTGTTTCACTACTTAAAAGTGAAGTTCTCGTCCCTCCCCACATAACAAACTATCTCCCTCAAAAATCATTATTTCACACGAAAATCAACCTGAAAAACAGGATATAAGAAAAAGTAAACCCCATAATTTTGATCCGTTGCAAAGCATAGTCGTCCTCCAATCCCATATAAAAAACCATTTTTAAAAACCATGCATCCAAAAAAAAATAACCAATGGAAAAAAACTGTACCATGCTCCCCACTCCTTTCCTTCCGTCTCCCAATCTCACATATATTTCGAAAAACCGGTGCATTAAAAAAAAACTGAACCATGTTCTCCAAATCCTGTTTCGAGGGTATAAAATTGAACCACACGTATATCATATCCTGTTGCAACGCATGGATATATAACAATACGAAAATAGTGGTATTTATGGTTAGGTATGTAAGAGGTTAGTAAGGAGAACTTAACAAATAAAACTCATCAATTTACGAGCTAAAGGTAGGTAGGTTAGATGATAGAAATAAACTTATTTTTGGACTGATGTAGTAGCAAATATCTGTCATTCACAATGTACGAAAAAATTGAAAGATATAATATGACAGTTCAGCACATGCCAAAAAACACTTTGTAAATTTTCAGAAAGTTAGAATTTGAGACTTGAGAACACTTTATAAAACAGAGTACTAAAAATATTCAAGTTCTCAATAAAATTCTAAAGTTGTAACTGAAAATTAACTGAAAGTTGTGATTCACAATTTCAGAAAATTTTAACAAAAAATAATTACATAGTGAGATGTCTGGACACAATACAGCGTGGTGTGACTCGTAAGTCGTACCATGACTTGACACTTTTCTGGAGCTTGCTAAATGTACTCATGTGTTTGTTTGTGTTTATTGAAATAGACAGTATTATATAGCGTCATTAGTTGGATGACGTCACCAACCTAACTTGAATGCGACAGCGAATTTACCCAGGACGGGTGTACCCGTATTCCATCCTATTCCTCATGTAGTCAAACATTCAAACTTTAAAGTCACAGTTATTCTGTTAAGGTCATTGTTTATCGTTTGCCTTCCCTTTCCAGTACAGATTTAATTCAATCTCTTGAAAATCTGTTAATTTTTGCTTGACTAGAGGGCATAATGAATCAGCACATTTTAAACCTCTTATTATTAGCACCATCAACTTGAAAACTAGTACTATTTCCAATCAATAATATTTTTTGAGAAATATTTCCAATCAATTTAGTTACACCACACGACCCCAAATGCGTTTTGGATGGTGATTTTACTGTTGAAGGTGTTTTTTTGTTAGATTTAATTGGATATTTGGCCTATTTAAATTAAATAAAAAAATCCAAATCCCATTAAATCTTACAAGTCACGTGTGTTTTCGTTCCACATGGGAAATCGAGATAGATTAATCAACTTCGATGGTGGAAATTATTTACACCAATTGTAAAGTTGAAGAGAGACAAGAGGAAAGCGCACACGCTCGTTCGCACAGTTTGTGATGGACAAAACGAATTTACACAATTGGTTGGTTTTGGAGTAAACAATGTCGTTTATATTGCACAACTGTTTTTGTTGGAGTAACCGAACTGTTTATAGTTTTGAAGTAAACAACTAGGAAGGTAGCCCGCGTATTCGCGCGTATTCACGAGGATATGTACCATACGTAGGATGCATTTTAGAAACCCATAGGGTCGGTATACCAAAATTGTGATTTTTTTCATGAATTTTCTCCATAGCATTGCTTGACGAATTTAATTGTTATTTATAAAATTACCTACTAAAGATTAGGGTTGGTAACTTATGATACTTAAGACGTGACTTTTGAAGTTTCATAGGGAAAGAGAGAAAACTTTAGCTATAAAAGACATTCATATAGAACCATATATAATTAATGGCTCTACCGATTTATGTAAAAAATCGATGATTAATTTATTATTTGATGACAAACGTCGAGTGGTCATAGCTACGGATAATTTCTCATAGGATATTATGAATATATCTACAGTATAAGGGTACAAATTAGAGAAAATAATAGAAGTTATGAGAAAAAAGAAATATCTAACCCTTAATTTTTACTTAATTCGGTATATCATTATTTCTAACTATTGGATATGCAGATGATCTAATATATTGTGCATAGTTGAACTAACCAAATTATTCGTCTTCCCTCACCATAGACGGTGGATATGTTAATTCATGACTCCGGTGGCATGCTCGCACGCATCATCATAGCGAGAAGAAAAAAATAATGTCCTGCATGTATAAGGATAATACATGTAACTATATCATAACCCTCTTTTCATCTGAGAAAAATAAATTCTACACCCAGCATGCTTGTATATCGGGATGCATAGGCTAGCCCTCCAGTTTTTCACTCAATGGGCAGTATGTACCTTTGTTCTAATGATTAGATAATTTAGTAAATAACGTATAAATAAATATCTGAAATCAATTTTTAATAAATAACATACAAATAAGTATTTGAAATCAACTTTTATTAGTAGGATATCCGTAAGGACACCCCTACAGACCCCTCTCCCCTTCTTCTTTTCTTGGTGTATTAGTTGGATTTGAGCAACGTGAGATAGCATTCCCGATAATTCTGTGATGTAGGTATTTTGGGCTATAATTTAATATTTTCTAACCCTTAGCACCGAACACATCCTAAGATCTTTTATTTATCTTTAAAAAGATCATATCTTTATGAAAGCATTAGGACTAAGTATATATCCTCCACATATATGTTGAGAGATATACTTAAGTTGGTTGTACGTCATTATGTCCGTTGAAGCTATAATTAAGGTTAATGGTTTGTAGGTATGGGTCCATTGATTTTATTAATAAAATAAGGTGGATATTTTGATTTTCCATGAGAACTTTTATGTTTTCTTTTATTATGGATGTGGGTCCAGAATATAATAATTTTATTAGTAGTTAAATATAGATGGTACGTATCTTAAACTATTGATTTAATTAAAAAATACAATGGTTCATTCAGATCATAAATTGAATATATAATTAAAAAAGAGTAAATTGCGTCTACACTACACAAACTTGGTAGGTGGGTGCGATCTAGCGTAACAATTTAAAAAATGATCATTTAGGTGCAACAACTTGGCTAATACGTGCATTCTGGTTAAAAAATCAATATTAGACACCAAACCTTTTAAGCCACGCAGTAAAAAAAAGTAGTCGTCGTTTGTCAATAATCTAATAAGTGTAATGATTGTCAAATAATATTGGTCTAGACGTATTGTATTTGCTTGCTTATAATAATAAAATAAAGTGTCGATTTGAAACCGAAAAATATAATGATCGTTAAAACTAAGTGCATAAAAATTGTTATAACATAATTTTCGAGCGGTTCTACTGGTCAAACATATTCAATTGTACTCATGACCAATAATCTAATAGTTATGCTTATAATAGAACAAACAAAATAGGTTGAATCATATGTATGTAATAGTGTTTTGACGAAAATACACTTGATTGCCAAGTTTATGTACCGGTCGGCATATTTTTTCAAGTGTTGTACTAAATCGCACCCACCTACCAAGTTCTTGTACTACTGATACAATTTACTCTTAAAAAAATTACAACCATTGAAGATTCTTTATTATTTATAAAAAATATAAAGATCAATATGTATGAGGGATATTATCTATATGTATATTTGCAAGTGCATGAAATTAACTTACTAATTAGACACCATGAAGCCTTAACTTAATTACCTTAGAGAGAAAAAAAAAAGTGCCGAGCATAGAAAAAGCACGCATGCTCTTCTCATCATACGTGTGAATGGAAGCACGTGCTTCCGGAACGGCCATCTCCGCCGCGCTCGCCAGCTCCTCAATCAGTTCACCTGCAGCAGTAACAAACCACAGCGGCAACTCGATCAGATCTCGAAACAAAGGGCTTGCATATTTGTTTGGAAAATAAATATCAATCTTGTGGGCCGGTTGGGGGGGGGGGGGGGGGGGGAAGGATAGGGAGGTGGGGTTCTTTTTTTTTTTTAAAAAAAAGAAAGAGAAATCTAATAGTTAAAATAATGGATCCACCTGTTTATTAGAGTGCCACGTGGTAATTTAAGAGCGTTTATAGGATGCCACGTGACGGCTTGAAAGCGTTTGTAGAAAGTTTAATGGACTTTTAGCATATAATAAATAGATAATAGATAGATAGATAGATAATAGATGTGGTTTATATTGCATAACTAGTAAACGGAAGCGACCCTTGCCCTTTGTCTTCGGCTGTTACTTAAACTGACGTAAACACATAGTTGAAATGGATGGGTGTTGCAAGAGTAAAAAAATTCGTCGCTCTTCCTATTTCTAGGACTCTTCAAATTGTTGGTTTACCCTATAAAAATCAAATCAGAACCCAACTGGCTAGATCACAATCTCGAGAAAGACACATAGATATAGACCTTTGCACCCATATGTTGTTGCTGCTTCGGTGATCTCATCCTAACAAGTGCGTGCACAGTTGCACACGTAGTTGGGACAATAGGGATCTGGAACCTCAAGCTTGTCGGGAGATGAATCAGGTTTTCGGGAGTGCATCCAGCAAATGCTCGTTAGTTCCTGTGAATAACCACGTTAACTACTTTCTCTTCATTATTGCTAGTGGCGAGAACGATATCAATAAGAACTGCAACTGCTCTGCTTCCAATACTGCTCTTTGTATGTTTTTTATCGCCGGCCATAAAAGTTTTTATCGCCGGAGAAAAAAACAAATAGACAAAATTGGTTCAAGAACCTCTGCCCAGATGGATGGCAAGAAAGGGGCAAAAAGGTTAGCTTTGATAAAAGTGACGGTGGAATTGGACGGAATGATATAAATTTATGATCCGGAAACATTCAATGGTATTTAAATGTAGTGTAAAATTCGAACCTTATTTTTAATAATTCTGCATCACATATATAACCCTACTTTGTCCATAGTTAAAGGGTCCAACCTTCGTCCTAAAATAATTATAATTCTAGGTTGTTTAGTGCATATTAAGGTTCGAGAAAAAGGACTATGATACCTCTTATTAAATAGTGTATAGGTAAAAGTAGAAGAGTAGTTGAGGGTAAAATAGGGAAATTTGAATATGAAGTGATTAATGAGACCATTAGTACTTTATTGTGATAATTATTTTGGGACAAATTTAAATCCTATAAATATAATTATTATGGGACAGAGTACGTACTTAGATATCAACTAGTTTTATTTCAAGATTTATAATTAGAAAGATATGAAGGACCATGGTTTGAATTAATCTGATTGTGAGGGGCCCTTGATTTTGTCAATGTGGAAACTGAAAAGTAGAAATGCGGCAATGATCTCCTGTTCAAAAGAAAAGAGAAGTGGCATCTTAAAAAAGAAAACGGAAAGAGAAGTGGGACCTTAGGGTGATTGAGATAAACGGGAAAGAATATACAAAAATGAGGTGAGCGTTTAGTTTATAATTAATTGGGTATTAATTATTTAAAACTTAGAAAATAGATTAATATAATTTTTTTAAAGAAATCTTTTTATAGATTTTTCTAGAAATAGTCACCATTCAAAAAGCGTGCTCGCATAAAACAAGAGACTTTTGAAATGGAAGCAGCCTTAGCCCACATAATTTAGAGCCAAATTGCGATTTTAGTCTTCTATTTTCTGTACAGCTCTCTTGTGTGGTACTCTGAATCTGAAGTCTGAACCAGGAGTTGGAATGTTGGATCATTTCCATGAATGTAAATTGATGATATTGCTGAGTATCAGACACAAGGTTAAATTCCCTATCACCTGTGAATTTCAGATTAATTCACCTGACTAATTAGTTCATCATCTAGCTACGCCAAAAAAATTACAGACCGCAAGCTACTAATATATATTTCCTGCATTAATTTCACATGGTAATATATTTGCGTTGGTGGATCACATGATGTCGTTACCGTTTCCGGCCGGCTTCACCGTTCCGAATCGATTTCTAAAAAAAAAAAGAGGGAAAATTAAGGTAATGAAACTAGGAGATGACCTTTTCTGATAATTACCGACCATTTTTATTCCAACTTTGAATTGAGGATAAAACACTAGCTAAGCAAGCTGTTGATGTTTTGGACAAGCAGCCGTCCATCCATCCTGCCACCTGGTAAGTTGGCATTTTAAATTTTGATACTTAATTCGTGCATCTTTCAAAATTTACGGTGGGAGACTCAAAATCTTTCATTTCGTATCACTACATCCATCTAACCACACCGACGCACATGCTGGAATTTACACTGGTGTTGGGCTACTTTTGTTTTTTTTTTTTCTTCTAAGCAGGCCTATGATCCTATCATTTGACTGTTTGGTGGAATAAGCTAAACGATATATTTACAAACAAAAAGTAATTTATGAATAAAACTTTTATATACGTGTTCTTATCGATCTAAAAGCAAAGTCTAAAATAAACCTCAAAATCAGTTTTAAATTTAAGGTTGAAAATTTTAAATTTTGACTAATAAGTATAAGTATAAACGAAAAGAAGAGGCTTCCCTGTTTATCTCCGGTGCATCAGAGCTTTGACATCATCGATGTTCATATCCACTGAACCTAGCCGAAATTAAGGCTCTGTAACAGTTTGGACGGTAAAAATATAGAATGACTTCCAAAATTGTTGTCGCCGTCGTTGATTATTCCCGCTTTCGGCAGCGACAGGAGAAGAAGGTGGCGCATCAAGTCCCCTTTGCTGAAAATCCTACATATACTTCATGACTAAATTAATAAGGTTGATGCCCTTATAAACACATGCATGTTAATAGACTAAAGCGTGTCGTCGTCCTTTTATAATTCGTGACTTATATATAAATAAAATCACTTGTCACGGCCGTCCTGAATAATTAGACTTTTTCACTTTCGTGATTGACTACTACGATATATGTGTGACTGATCGATTTCATGGCCCAATCGCGACTCTTTCTCTGACCTCTTTGTGGAATCTATATGTAGATCCTTGCATGGATGGCGCGGCCCAACTAGCTTAATTAATTTAGAGTGAATGGCACATTGGTCAATATTTTATTTTCTAAAGAAATCCTTAACACAATAACTTTTAATTGAATTAGTTTTTTTTTTGAAAAACTACCGTAAATGATTAGGTTGCGATGAATGAAAATTGTATGGTTACATTTATTACATAACACACTGACTGGACGAGGAACCTCAATAGTTTTGCACTTGTAGTAGCAGTGATCAATAGGTTGATCTGGTTTCATATGTCAGCCGCAGCTACTGCAGATGTAGTACCGCAGCCAATCCCAACTGACTTTTACAATATTCATATTTTTAAGTATTTTAATTCACGGTAAAAATATGTGATTAGTCTGATATAAATAGTAACTAGAAAATGTTATTTGAAGACGGTGGAGATAGTACTAATTATAGCCCCATTAATTAGTTCAACATACTCCCTCTCCCTCCAGTTTTATAAATTTTGACGTTTTGGACAATGACACGGTTTCCAAAATATATCTTTGACTATATTTTCCAATTACAATATATTCATGTCAATTCTTAGAATCGGCAATATAATTTATATGGTGCACAAAATCAAGAAGAGATGTTGACACAAATGTTTATATTGGTTCAAGCCTTCGGCGTGAGGTAATACCCTAGTCCAGCTAATGTAGATTAGACTTGCGTAGTATACGTTGCATGGCGTTGGAATAGATCGTGAGCACGTAAGTGGAGAATGATCACCCTTTAGTGTTTCCCCTTGCATCCCTTAAGTAGTTACGAGGTCAGCTGGGTGTATATGGTACGGTATCCCTCATAATCAGAGATACCTACTTAATTGTTTTATCGTCTATCTTCTGCTTAATTTACAAGTATAC
The DNA here is from genome assembly GCA_000338895.3 of Oryza meridionalis. Classification (NCBI taxonomy): domain Eukaryota; kingdom Viridiplantae; phylum Streptophyta; class Magnoliopsida; order Poales; family Poaceae; genus Oryza; species Oryza meridionalis. The sequence goes on along the minus strand of CM002527.2, from coordinate 12,881,252 downwards.
CGTATGGGCCTAGGGTTCTCGGTCCACCCTATGCTTCATGGCCAAGGCCTTGCCGTGAGTACCCGAGTACTGTGTACCACACAATACAATAAATAAAAATATTTTTAATTTTATTATAGTGCTTTATAAAACAAATATATAATGTTGTTTTAGTGCCTTTAAACTAAATATTTTAGAAGGTTATAAAAAGTTTGACCTCAACCTTATCCAAAATGTCAAGAATTATTAAACCGAAGAGAGTATGTACTAGTACTTTATATTGCGCATCACATATCCATAATATCTTCTCGTAATATTTGTTTCCTATGTCATGAATGCATTAATTCTTGCATTTCACATGGACACTCTCGGAAAGATTAAGCCAAAATTTAATCATCTCCTACGTTCAAAACAACTAACCACTCTTGATTTAAGATTTTTTCAAAAATAAGTGACCACTTTAACACTGCTAGAACTTAGATTATTCACGACCAACCTTAACAAACATCTGATCGTTGATAGTCAAAGAAGCCGCGGTAGGCCCTCCGACGGCCATGTAATCGCTGGTCGTTACTACGTGCATGTATGTGGTCGCTAATAAGGCGTCAGTTCAGAATTTTCTATAGATAACGAAATTGGTGGACCGATCCCCTTCCCTGCCTCCTGAAGACCCCCTACGCGCCGCCGGCTTAGATCCGCTGCACTGGTGCACCAGCACCGACGCCCCCTACATGGTCACCACTGCCGCTGCACCCAGCGGTCGCCGGCCATCCCTGCGCGCCTGCTCGCGCTCCAGGCTTTTCCCGAGGACAAGATTTGGCCGCCAATAAGCCCCAAGCCCTAGCGCCTGCCCAGTTGGGGCAGCTCTGACTCGCCGAAAACGGCGGCTTAGCAGTTGGGCATGGAACAGCGGCGAGGCGTGAACGGCAGAACTAGGTCAGATGATATCCCTTGTAACTTTTTCTCTGCCTTGTTTTAGCGTTGTGGCTTGAGGATTATGATATGTTCGTTCCATGATATCCCTTGTCGTCCTGTAATTCTATTTTCCAAATTACGGCTGGGTTTAATTGTTTAACTTGAGGATTATGATATGTTCCTTCCATGAGATGAAGGAATATATAAGACCTGTAGTACATAGCCATTTTTTCTTGCTGATCTGTCAGGCTAGTTTTTCAAAGGAACAATTTGTAACTATGCCCAATTGCCCATTGCAGTTTAATTTACCAGTTATACTGAGTGAGCTTGTGATTTGTACTACTCTTGTAGATTTGAACTTAGAATTTGTTATAGATGGCAGTGTGACCTCCATTCATGCTCTCATGTCCATTCATCCATGAAGTCTCAACAAGGTATATTTTTTTTCAACATGGCGCATAACTTCTTTTTTCTTTCTGAATGATTTTGAGTTTGATCATAATACTTGAGAGGAAAGTCAATTTTTCTTGCAGGATAATCTAGTCAATATACAGTGATTGGTTTATTTATCTAAAATTACGGGATTCTTCTTCTGTGAACACGCAAATTTGTGGAGGCATCTTGGCATATTGTTTAATGTTTACAGTTCAGTAACAAGATATAGCATGGCCCTGATACCGCTGACAAAACGATAATTTCATTTTCAATCAATCATTTATCTTCCCGTACTGCAATTCATGGCTTCTTGCAGGCAGTTGATAGTTTATTTAACATATTCTACTTATTGGTATGAATTTGCCCTGCTCTATGTTATCAGTAGCAGAGCACACTTGCTTCCATTTGGATTTATTAAAATGTGTTTAGTTTCTCATATTACAGCTCCCTTCTCTTCATGGACAGATTCCAGTGTGACATAGCTAAAGTGCAAAGAAACTTATTTTGTGTGCCCAGATGTTATTATTTCCAATGGTTCCTCCAGGATGATTTATATATGTTGATCAACATTCTTGGATCTGATCAACATCAATATGATATGCACTGATAGTCTGGTATATGGCTTGCCACTTCCTTTTTTTTCCAAGTTCAATAAGATAGCATACATCCCCAACTTGTAATGCTTTGGAGAAATCAATAAGAATAATCAACAGACTAATGGACTATTAATGTTGACCCTAACTTAGATATTGTTAGGTTTACACTTACCATAGCTTGGTGTAAAAGTAGTATCTAGTTCATAACATAAGCATTCAGACTGCTCTATTATACACGCTGAATTATATGTTCTCCTATAACTCCACATATCGCTATTACAATTCATTTGTGTATTGATTGGTTTAAACCTTGGATTTTGCAGTGTTCACAACATGGATGAAACAAGCCAAGAGTTCTACGACTGGGTTGAAGACCTTTCATGTAGTTGTAGATGTTTAGTACATTATGGACGTACATTTCCAAATTATATGTAATGAACGAATTAAATTATTTGCATTTGATTAATAAAGAGTGGTCAATAATTTCGTTTATTGGTCTATTAACATCTCGTTAATCTAAATACATTACCATTACTAGTAAAAAGTGTGATATCGTCATTAATAAAATAAAGACCACACAGTGTTGTCATCGTTAAAAAAAAATAACGACACAAATCATGGTCGTTAATGAATATAACGATGTCACAATGTCACGGTCGTTAAAGAAATGACGATGGCAGAGAAACTCCGTCGTTAGTACAATAACGACAGAAAAAAGTTAGCGTGCTCGTTAATATTATTAACGACGGAGCCTTTAACGACCACTGACGACTACAAAAAATATGGTCGTTAATGACCTTTAACGACCACATTTGGAATTTCACCGACCATATTTCCCGTCGTTAATAATGATTTCTCTAGTAGTGTAAAGTATTACTTATCTTATTAACTAGGTGGTTCCCCGCGCTTTACTGTGAAAATTTCTAAGTAGCATGTAATATTTTTTTAATAATCGAGCAAACAGTACAAATTATATATATTAGTTACTAACGGCAAATAAAACTGGTTTGTCAAACTATGTTTAGAGATAAATACATTTAGTAGACTATGTATGAGGGTGTTTGAATCTCCTAAAGATGAAGATGAAGTGTTTCACGTAAAACGAGGTGGTAATAATGTGTGATTAATTAAGTTTTAATTATTACAAACTTGAAAAATAAATTAATCTGATATTTTAAAACAACTTTCATATATGAAGTTTTCGTACGAAACACACTATTTAGCAGTTTGAAAAGCGTGCCACTTTAATCCAGAATTTTATCCACCCTTTTAAGTACATTCCAACTGGACTATGTATGAGATTGTAGATGAAATATGATATCCCGCACTTTGATTATATGGATGAATATATGTTAAGGATTATAAAAATGAGGGATATATACATGTTAAAAATATTGTGAAAAATAATGTGAAGGGAGATGATTGGATGTTAATTTGTAGAATTCAATGAATTATAGATGATGTTGCATGCTTGCATTAGTTTTACATGTAATTATTACTAGTGGATGATGAGGTGGCATGTTTCTATGTTGAGCTTTATAATTAGTGGGTTATAACTTTATAGTAAGATAGGATTTATCTCTCATTTAATTTTTTTCAATCTTAGATCAATTATACTTCTATGCACAAACACCTCTTATTTAATAGGGTAAATTTGATCCTTATGCTATTGTAATTTTGCCATATTAAAAAATATTATTACCTCCCTCATAATTTAGACCATAAGTGGTAAAGTGGTCATTTGTTTTGGGTGGAGGAAATACTTAATAGAGAATCTACTTTTTTTTAAAGGAATACTACCAGGGATCACCCAGTAGTTTTTAATATATTAATATATACAAAAAATACAAAACGTCCAGTATTACAAAGATTGTAACCAAATAGAGAATCTACTTTATGTCACTAAGTTTGTCCCAGTTCAATGATTTTTCATTGACATTGTTTCTATAATATACCGGTAACTTTATCAGTTGTTTTACAATATGTCATTGGGTTGAGCCTTCTTTAAAAATATATCCAAAATACTCTTCCATACATGGTAGGTTGATAATTAATTTATCTCACTAGAAAAGTATGAAAATTTTAACATGGCTTCCTTATTGCGCGTTGGTGTTGGCCTCCTCAGAAGCTGGTTGCAACCAGCAACTTCTCAAAATTTTAAGCTCTCCAAACAAACCCTAAATATCTCCTTTTCTATTTGTGTAAAGAGTAAATGGATGTCATTGAATAAGCTTCATGCGTGCAACAGTATATATGCATCTAGCGATGATTAGATTTTGTTGGTGCAACTCAATGCAATATTTTTCGCTTGATGTAATTCACGGGAGACGAAACGAGAGGGAGCACCTTGATTGATTGATGAGAGTTAATTTTATAACCATGAAGGTTTTTTTCTTTGTCCCATCGCCTTTTGGTTAGTTCAAGATCAAATTGGGATGGTAAGAGTATTTTCTAGTCGAGTGAACTTCTAGGAGCACTCAATCTTGAACTTCAATTACTACATCTGTTTTAAAATAGTTTGTCTTAAGTCAAACATTTCAATCTTTATCTATTAAATTTTATAAACTCATATTGTTTAATATCATAAGAATTATAATTTTTAGACTCACCATGAGAAATATTTTCTTATTATATAACTTAGATGTTGTTAAATTACAAGGATTTATAAAAAAATATTGATATTTAACTTAGCACAGACTAAAACAGAAACTAAAGGTAAGTAATTTAAAATAGAGAAAGTACTAAATAACTTGGAATATAATATTCTATATGTATATTTGTGAACGGAGGTAGTACATAACAATATTAAAAAGTTGCCCGAAGTGTACTTCCTCCGTCAAAAAAAAACTCAACCTAGAAGGTCCCCTCGTCCGACAAGTAGATCGACATGCTCGTTTGTCCTGATTAATTTGTTCATCGGTCCCGGTTTGTCCCGCAGCTATCAAATCAACATCTTTTCCATTCTCACTAATCTAAACCTTCCAACCAGAGTTCGCCCTGATCATTGTGAATAATTTATTCAAGGAAAAAATCTCTGTAAATATTGAAAGTACTAATGTACAAAGTTTCCATCATCAATTCTGTCGTTTATTTTTGTGACCTGTGCTCTTATGCAAGGGCACAGGTAATACCTAGGGAAAAAAAACATTTGTTGGAAGGTACTAATGTAAAGTGATTTTCATTCCATTGAAAATGAAATGCGAAAGGACTTTCATCGTCGTTGTCACCCTCGTTTATGTCTGGTGTATCCTTACTTGAATCCTAGCGCATGACCTAACAAGATGAAATGTGATGGCTGATGAATAAGTGGCATTTCACTCTGCAAGTTGACAATTCCAGGTGCGATTGACTGCACGGCCCAATTTCAATTCTTTTCTGACCGCTTTTTGGAATATGTACGCGGATCCTCACATTGACGGCCCAACTAGCTTTAAATTCTAATTTCTTTTTGTCACGGTTTACATAGGTTTGAAACACTAAAAGTGATTTAAATATCGAGGTTTAAAATTTTAAGCAAATAATCACGAAAAATTTTGAAAATATTTTTGAAACTTCAATATTGGTGCCATCTATGCCTTAAAATATTTTGGATCCAACTACAGATCGACCACCCGATTTTTCTCTACAAAACCAGGCATCCCCTCCCCCAGCATGCATATCACATTCGAATGTGCATGCAACCTCCCCCATCATTTTCTCTCTCCTACTTTATACTTAATTAGCAAGTTTTAAACTATTTTTCTCACAAATTATAGGGTAAATTGGATCCGTGCCATTATAAATATAGTAAATTAGAAAAATGCCACTACTATTTGCGATATCCGTTTGATGCCACCTAAATTTTGTAAAATTGTAACCATGCCATCACTGTCCACTTTTCTGTCCTTCCTGTTAGATCCACGTCCGCCTTCGTTGCCGCCATGGCCACTCTCCTCCTCTCCTACCACCTCGCCTTCGCATCCTCATCCTCTTTTTCGTCTGCTCCTCTCCTCCTCTTCGTATGCTCCTTTGCATCCTCATCCTCCTCTGCTTGACCGGCCGAGGCCACCCCGTGGCCGCCGTCACGCGCTCAAAGAGCGGCTTGCGCGGCTGCAACGGCCTTGACGAGGTGGTCGTGGACCTCGCCCCTTCCTGCGTCGTTTTCTCTGAATCAAAGCCATTGAATGGGTTCGCCCTCGCCCCGACTAGTGTCTCACCTCCGGCCGCCGATGTTCATCCCCTCACGAATCGAAGCCATTGAATGGGTTCTCCTTGACCTCCTCCACATAGCTCTCGACCGGTGTCACGCCCTGAAGTTCCCCTCCTTGCTTTAAAATTTGTTAAATAAATCGCCCGAAGAAATTGTTTAAATTAATCTGGAGTTGAATCCTAATTAATAAATGCAAATAATAATCGGAATCGGCATGTGGAATTTTTCTTGGATTCTACATGTCAAAATATGCTAACAGGATTTTTAGTGAATTTTTAGAGCTCAAAAAATAATTTTAACCAATTAAAAACATTAAACCGCAATAAATAATCCCAGGAAAAATCTTTTTTCCTTTTTCCTCTTTTCTTTTTCCCTTTTTCCTTTATTGGGCCATCGGCCCAACCTCTCTCCCGCGCCACCCTCCTTGTTGGGCCGACCCACTCCCTCCCTCCTCTGTCCGGGTCACCGACAGGTGGGGCCCACCTGTCGGCCCCGTCTTCCTCCTCCAGCCGGTGGCAACCGCCGCCCACACCGCCGATTTCCCCGTTTCTCCGTGCCCCCACGCCGCCCGTCTTTCCCGCGCCCACGTCGCCGCGTCGCTGCCCGTTTCCCCCTCCTCTCCCGCGCGCGTGCACCCCTGCAAGGGGCGGGATTCAAATTTGAATTCCCCCCACTCTCCCTCTCTACCTCCCACGTCGCAGGCGAAATCGGGAGCCCCCCCGGCCACGTCCGCCCCTCCCGAGCCCCTATAAAGCTCCCCCGCACTCCCCTCCACCTTTTTCCTCTTTCTGCCGCTCCCTCCCGTGCCCTCTATCGCTCCCGCGCCGCTACACCCGCCGCCGCCGCCTTTTCCACTCCTCTGGCCACCGCTCGCCACCGCTAGCACCACCGTTGAGCCGCGCCATCGCCGCCGTCGGGTTCGCGTGGTCGAGGTCCACCTCGTCCGCCGCTCTCCCGTTCAATTCCGTCACCGGAGCCCGCATCTCCTCGCACTCCGGTGAGCTTCTACCATTGCCGCCGCCTTCGGCCATGGTTTTTGCCCGCCGTGGACCACCCTTCACCTTCTAATCCCTCCCATTTTGTTCCCTAGGTGGTCTCGGAGCTCGTCCGCCCATCGCCGTCGTTCCCTAGTCGTTTGCCATCGCTGTTCGCCGTCGTCTTCCCCCACGCCGGCCAACTCACGGTGAGCCGCCCCTCCTCCTCTTTTCCCCTTTCTCTCCCTCCTAGCGACGAGCCGGGCTGAGCCGCCGCTTCGGCCGTGCGCCGCCGCCTTCGCGCCGTCGCCATCCGCCACCGCCTCCCGCACCGCCGGTTGCCGTCGCTGGCGACCGCGCGTGCCGCCGCCGCCCGCCATAATCAGCCGGCCGGCTTGAAGTCGAGCCGAGCCAGGCCGTCTTCCTCCTCCCCTTTGAGCCACCGCCTGGTGGGGCCCACTCGCCAGGCCACCTCCCCTCCTTTTGAGTCGCTGATCTGTGGGTCCCGCCTGTTGGCGTCGCCCCCATCCTTGATGACGTCAGCCCTAGGGATTATTGCGCAATAAATAAATAAGGACTTTTCTTTTTATAGTAAAAACACAGAGAATCTTCTAAGAATCATATCTAATTCATCCGAGCTCCGATTAAGTCCATTCAAGTCTCAGTAAATTCATAAAAATGCATAGAATCCATTAAAAATGGTTTTGTTTCCTGTTTCAATAGACTTATAGCATGTTTTGCTTGTGTGCTTTGTTTGTCGCGTAGATTTCGGCCGTTTCGTCGATCCGCGGTTTCTCGAAGACGTTGTTGTGGTCTCATCAGTGCGAGAGCAAGGCAAGTCATGCATTACAATTGATCATATTGTACCCAATTTACAAATGTCCCGCATTTTTCTATTAAATGTTGCATTGTTTAACAATATCATGGGGGATGGGTCCTACTACTCAGCCATATATTGTTTACCTTGTGCCATTGATAACTTGGGTATTAAAATACTTAGATGTTGGTTTAGGGAATGCTTAGCCATGCTTAGTTCAACTAGTACACAAAAGAGGATCACATTAATGCATAGACTTTGATTATTGGCAATAGCTTTGGATTAGTGCCACCGCAATGGTGTTAGTTAATTAAAATACACTACATGGTGGGCTGTGGGTGCATGGTTTTGCTAGTCGTGCCCATGGCGATTAAGGACCGGTTCGCGGGAAACCCTGGAAGAATTTATCGTGCTTACCACAAGCCAGCGTGGGCAACGGCTGGGCTTGTAGTGTAGCTTTTCTCTAGCCGACGTACCCAGGCGAGGGTGGGAGTGATGGAGTTGGGTCGGCCGGGGTGTCCGGTTGATCGGCTTCCGGATTCACCGTGGCACGAGAGGGGGCTGCCCATTGCCTGCTGGGGACGGGGGCGAACCCTGAGGTGTGGTGTGATCGGTTAGAGGGGGTTATGCGAAGGGTCCTGTCACGGCCTCTTTCCGATATGTCGTGGTGGTATGTCGGCGCACGGGAACGTGTCGTGGGGCTGTGTCTTGTGGGTACAGTTGTACACCTCTGATCAGAGTAAAACTATTCGAATAGCCGTGCCCGCGGTTATGGGCGGTCGACCAGATTCACCGTGGTTAGTCTCACCCCTAGTTAGCTAATGGAACTGGTTAGTTCAGGTGGTGGTTTGGGCCTGACTCAACGTGGTGTAGCGTTGAGCAGTGATTGGTTAATATTGATTAATCACTACAACTGTTTTACTGCTTTCAACTACTGTTTTTAAATGCTAGCTTTATGCAAAAGGACCTTTAGCCTCCTTTGGATATATTCTGCATCATACCTCCTCTTCCGGTATGACTTGCTGAGTACAGTGGGTAGTACTCAGTCTTGCTCTCTTTTCCCCTATACCAGAGTTGAAGTTCTTCTCAGTTGGAGATGTCTCGAAGAGGTTGGTTTCGTCGCTGCCGTCAAGGATGCCTGTGGAATGGAGTCGCCCGCTGCAGGAGTCAAGTCTTCAGACTTAGCTCGCTTTTATCTTTTCCGCTGCATTTGTAATCTTTTATACTTTTGTAAGACGTGGATCTGTATGTCAACAATTGTCGTTTGTTTACCCTGGCTGGTCCTGGACAGGGGCTTAATGCACATTCAGCTTAGAAATTCTGGTTCGTGAATTTCTAGGTGTAACAACCGGCCTCTCCTTAGCTTGCAACCACCATTCCCGCTACCACTCCCCAAACGCGTCACCGTCACCGTCGCCGCCCATCATCGCCACCCTCATTGTCGCCGGGAAGTGAGAATGAGAGGAGGAGAGGAAGTAAGGAGAAGATAAGGGAGATAGAGAGAGAGAGATCGGATATGGGATTTTTCAATTTTTTTTGAATAGGATGAGCGGGAAAGATGAGGATGATTAGACTTGCAGGCGGGTCTTTAAGAGGCCCACATACGAAATTCTATTTTTGCATGCAGGCCTCTTAAGAGGCCCGTCTATAAAAATAGATTATTTTCTCATGCAGGCCTATTAAGAGGTCTGCCTGTGAAAATTATTTTTTGCATACGGGTCTCTTAAGGAGCTTCATGCGGAAATGATGATCGATTTTTGCAGATGAGGTCAGTTATGGTCCGTATGCATCCTAACGAGAGTCTTGTCTAGAAAAATCATTTCTATGGTAGTGAGGGGTAGACCTGGACCACAGGCAAGGCCCAAGCTAGACCATCATGTGTTTACATTATCCTGGCCTATCCATGATGAAATTTCACAGTGGCCCATGGGCTTTCAACCCTAGGCCCTGGGCCATGGCCTATGGTGCCTGGGTCCTAGGTCCGCCCCTGTTAGCACCACCCCTGTGCGGCTATGCTGGAATCAATAAGCTCTGTCTTTCTTGGGCCTCAATGTTGATTCACCTAGCTGTAGTCTTTGTCACACCCGGTGTCAATTTGTAGTGCCGTTGTTGTCCATCTGGAGTGCCGCATCAGGTAGGCCTCAACGTGCACTTGCAGTCTGCAGTTGGTGACTGGAGGACATCAGTAACTCACCCAAACATATCAATACAGGGAGTTATCTTTTCTCTGGCAATTCTAGGTAACAAAAATTTATAGGTGTTATATGAAAGGGCCTATAGCCTAGTAGTTACAAGTGCCTCAGTAGCATCTTACGTCCTGAGTTCGACTCCCCATGAGAGCGAATTTTTCAGGATTTAACGGCGTTGTACTTTCAGTGGTAGGCGATGTACCATACCATTGTTTGATAAAATTGACAAATATGTGGCTGCATTTAGTTTGTTACCAAATATTGATAATGCATGGCACAACATATTTATTCCATTTTATCAAAATTTAATAATTCTGCCAACCTACTAGAAATAATATCAAATTTTGGTAAGGTTGATTTTGTCGGTAATCTGAACATGCCCTAGAGCTTCCACCCCCACGCCTATTTGATTTCTCCCTTCCTCCTTTCCCATATGCTTCTGCCAACCTATCCACTTTTTCTGCCTTTTACAGACCGAGCCGTGGTAACATTTGATTAACGATGCTAGCAACAATATAGACAGTGATGGTGGCAAAAATTGGGACAATTTGGTTGTATGCAACGTTCTTTTCAGTATAATTCTTTTCTTTGAGAGAAGCTTTTCAGCACTAGTGGTACAAAAGAGCACGAGAATCTAAATCTCATCTTTTGGACTAAAGTTTCACAAATTAAAGTGAAGACTCTAACTGATCCTCTGCCTTGAGGGTTACGCTGGTAGGGCCATGATAACTACTCCTATTTAGCACACGGGGAGTGGGAAAAGGTGTGTTTTTGTTCAGAAAAGTGCCCCCTAAACACTTGCCGTGCTCTTGAAGACATAATATCCACTTAACCAGTGCTGCTTATTCATGAGGATTAATTGCTCCTAGCATGGAAGAACTGGCACAAATTAATTTCATGCAATTGCAACTTTAACTTCACTACCTATAACATTGCTTATGTTACGATATATATACGAAAGTTGTAGATATAACTGACGATGTAACACACTCTAACTTTACCACCTATAACATTGGGATTTGCTAATTTTCAGGTGATCTGCTCCCCCTCGAAAGGATGAGCCGCAGGAGAGGGAGAAGATTCACCAACGGTTGTGACGGAGTTGGAATGCCGACAGAGAACTTAAGGTTCACGATATTAGGGTTGAGAGGTGATGGAAGGAGTAAAGGGTGGTCGGGGCGACTTTAGAGGGATGGACATGGGTATTGATCAGTGGCGGGCAAATCAACATCCTTCCTTTCATATGGATCTGAACTAGCCAAGTAGAGTTGGCCCTGATCATTGGGAATAATTTATTCACGTAAAAAGTCTCTAAAGATTGAAAGGTAGCACTAAGGGCAGTCTCAACCCTCCACCTAGGATGGTGTCTATGGAATTAATTATATTGCCATGTAGGACTTTTAACTTATGTGGCACTATATTAATTAAGAGAGAGAGTGAAGAGAGGAAGAAACTGGGTCTCATGCAAGACACAGCTTCAACACGAGAACCTATGCACTAGATACTATCAAGTTTTGCATTAGGAGAGAATAGTGTCTTCATAATAGATGAAGAATAAATATGATTGGTAGAGAAGAGAGATGATGTATTTATTAATGGTCACTTTAAGAAACCATGGGTTGTAGAGTGTAGTTTCTATTGTGATGTTTTATTAACATGGCACCATAGACACTGCTTATGAACACTATGGGTTGGGACTGCCCTAATGTACAAACATTTTCATCATCAATTCTGTTGCTTATTCTTGTCACTGGTGTCCGTATGCATTGGAACAAGGAAAAAAAACCATTTATTGGAAGGTAATAATGTAAGATAATTATTGTTGTTCCTTGGAAAATGAAATGCGAAAGGACTTTCAGGCTATTCCCAACCCAAGACACTAACATAGTTTCCATAAACTCCACATCATCAAAAACTAGTACTAGACACTACTATTCCATACTTAAATTTAATGTTACTTATCTCACATGATGTCTTGGATATTGTGTAGAAACCATGTCCCATGCAAGACATGGTTTCCTTCTCTTTCCTCATTTATTCACTTGCCACATTATTTTTCATCCTAGGTGGTAACTTATTTAATGCTATGGATATCATTCTAGTCATTGTGTTGGGAATGGCCTTATCGTGATGTCGCTGTCGTTTATGTCTCGCTCTGGTGGCGGCAACAGCATCCGAGAAGAAGATGGTGGATCAAGTTACTTGAATCGTACTTAATGACCTAAGAAGGCCCGGCATCATTAAAAACACACGCGAGAAAAAATGTGACGGCTGCTGAATAAGTGAGATTTCACTCTACTAATTGACAAAGATAAGACACTAGTACACAAAAAACCTCGTAAAGACCAGCACATGTAGGCCTTTCCCATCTCCACACGGTTAAAATAAAACCGGCACCTTTAAGAACTATAGGTGCCAGTCAGGTGTCAGTTTTTTTAAAAAAACGACACAAATAATATAGGTATTGGTTAAATATAAAAGACACATATAATATATTATAGGTGCCAGTTCTTTTAAAAAAATCGGCACCTATACCCAACCGAGCCAACATGGGCATGCCGAGTCGACCGGCCGTGTGCCTATATCCACGCACATGTCTCTCCTTATCCACTCGCATGCGCACATCTCTCGATGCTCTTCTCCACTTCTCCACCACGCCGTCCCCTCCCTCCCCTCTGCCCCCTCCCCCATCGCCTCCTCTATCACCGTCCCTTCCCCCTCCCCCTCCGCACCCCTCTCCCAGCCGGCGAATTTATCCCCCCTCCTCCTCCCTTTCCTCCTCCTCCTCCGTCCGTCCTCCTCCTCTCCGATTGTGGCCGGGAGCGGCGGGCGGCCGCATAGCCCTCCCCTCCACCAGATCCGGGGAGGGAAGGCTGCAGGTAGCGAATAATGAGGACCCAACTAGCTCGGATATGACCATGATTACCTTATGTATTCATCAACCAAATGTGCATATGTTCTATATTAGATTTACTTATTATATATTTGAACAAATGTTGCTATGCAATGAGTCTCGTGTGTTTTCGTTTTTGGAGCTAGTACTTGCTTGGGTGAAAGAAAAGAGACCGAACATAAGGAATATATGGATGATCAAGTAAGTTGATTAGAGACCAAACCAATAGCTTCTACAAGTCCACTCCTACCTCAACATGTCACGTTTGGTCCATAGAAGACAAGAGATAAAGTTCTATACGTTTTAGATTCGGATTAGGGCTCCTAACAGCATCAACTTCAAACGGACCTAGACACTGATATAGAATGAATCTTAGGGCCCATAAGTACGTGTTGGAAAGCTTATGGAGTCTATTTTTAGATGGTTTTGGTCCCACGTCAAAATTCAAGTTGATCGGGACCAAACCAAGACCTTCTACAAGTCCACTCCTACCTCACCACATCACTTTTAGTCAATGGAAGACAAGAGATAAAGTTCTGCATGTTTTTGACTCGAGTTCAGGCCTCTTGACAGCATCAACTTCGAACGGACCTAGCCACTAATCTAGAAGGAATCTTAGGGCCCATAAGCCCTTGTTGGAAAGCTTATGGCATCTACTTTCAGCTGGTTTTGGTCCCACGTTAGAATTCCCACCAAGCTGTCGGGAATCTGCAAAACAAGCCACGTACCTCATCCAGTCCGAATCTGATTTGGGTCTTGGGCCCTGTAATTGTGTCATGGGCTAAGCCCAAGGGAGTGTGCTCCCCTAGGGCAACCCTAGGACGCTCCAAATCATATTTATTCAATAGTCGTCATAGTTTAGAGTTGGGTTTTGCTTAGATTATTTCTACCATTGCAGTTTCGCTGCTAGATCGGTTTATGGAACCCCAAATTTGAGTGCTTAATCATTCATATGCAATTATGTTGCAATCTATCTTGTTCTTGATTGTGTTCTTCAATACGCATGCAGGGATTAGCCTTCTTGGCGAGGCCAACCGGATTTCGGCACGGTTGATAACTAGAGGAGGCGTGGTTCTGCGATTGCAGGGTTCAGATCGTGTTGATCGGAAGCTGGATCGTGTGTGTCAAGTTTCTACCAAATCGAGGGTTATCAATACCTATCGGAAGATCGGGACCTAGTATCCTCATCAGCGAATTTATCCATCCCTCCTCCTCCCTTTCCTCCTCCTCCTCCTCTGTCTGTCCTCCTTCTCTCTAATCGTGGTCAGGAGCGACGGGCGGCGGCAGACCCCTCCCCTCTGCTGGATCCGGTTGGAGCGGAGGCGGCAGGCGGCGATGGCGGTGCCCAAGGGATTTTTTAGATGTTTTTGTGAATTTATGGATGATTTTGTTGTTGAGTATGTTCATTCGATCTGTGATCTGTGATTTGTGGGGATTTGGGGATTTTAATTTGATTTGGGAATGTCAGGAGCAACTCTATACGGGGCATGGCGCGGTGAAGGCAATTGTGAGGTCGGCTCGATTCGAGCTGACTCTTTTTTATTGGGTTGTGCAAACTTATAGGCGCTGGTTCTATTTTTCGCATAGGTGTTGGTTGCTTGTATTCAACCAATAGGTGTTGGTTCGTCGGTTCCCAACCGACATCTATAGTCGGTTCCCAACCGGCACCTATGATCATTTTTGTACTAGTGAGAGTGATTTTTTGCAGCGCCCCATTGCAATCATTTTCTTACCTCTTTATGGAATGCATTCAGATCCTTACATCTACAGCCCAACTAGCTTTACTTGCTAATTAATGATCAAAATATAAGTACATCTCGATTTAATTAATTCCAAAAATAAATCACGACATTAAACATGTAAACTTGCATAATCACATCATACGATCTTCGCACGTAAACTAGATAGTAAAACATGAACAGATCAAATATTTGAAATAATGTGAATACGTATCGAGGGTTCAGGATGTTCAGCTGCACATCAGGAACAATACATGGTACTGGGCATTGTCGACATCATGTAGCACTCGAACTATGAGTGACGAGCCGTGGTGGATGAACATCAAGCGGTCGTGTGAATCGTTTTCTGAAAACCTTATTGCCAATCATCGATGCCACGCCGGCGAGCGGAACAGAGTAGACTACAAGCGACGGTGCAGTCCAAAGGAGGAGGCAACATCCTAGATTGCTTTTTGCGTGTGTTGCGAGGAGGCGGCAACTCGGTTTATATAGACATATGTTGATATTTGATATGATCAAAATCCAACAGAAGAATGTCGACAAATTAACCTGACACTCCTCTAGAACTTCCTTGAGAGAACTCCGATATTTAGGTCACTTCTTCCGGAGCTTCCTCTCACTCACCATCTAATTCCATGTACTGAAGTCATGCTTAGAACTTAAAATGGGGTTGTACTTCCCTTTGTTATGCATTTTGGAATGGGGTTGTACTTCCCTTTGTTATGCATTTTGGAAGTGAGTGAGCTCCTCATTTTATAGCCTCCAATAATGGCTGTGGAGTTCGGTTCACCCACAACTGCCATCACCAACCAATGGGCAGTTGCCACGTGCAAGGAGGCAGCCGGGGGTGCCAAGGCTGGTTTAGCTGTAACAGGGGTTCGAGCGAACCACCTCCACCGCCTTCGGCCACCAAATTATATATATTTTTGACCTAATAATATACGAGGGCTTGGTAGGACAGTGAAAGGATACATAGGCCTTTACCAACTCTACTAAGTTAGTTATTGTCTAATTTTGAGTTTCGATGAGATACGAAGCATTATGTAGGTAAACATATAATGATTTTTGGCTCTAAAACTATAGAACACCGTTAATTTACAAAACAGGACAACTAACGTGCTAAACAATTTTTTTCCCTGGAGCATATGCTTATTATGCATGTTTTGGCTAATGTGGATACTGAATTTAAACTCCATAACTACAAAATTTGCCTAAGGCCAGATTCATGTTAGCTGATAAACCATTATAGCATGTTGATCAAAACCACCATGAACTGTGGTTGGAATGTTGACCAAGGTTTCAATGCCAAAAAAAGGACTTTGCCTATCGAAAATTATTCTCTAACATGCCGGTCTGGATTTAAAAAAATATTCTCCATGGTTAGTTGCTTCTATATAGGTTGGGAAAACTTTTCGGTTATTTGTTTTGAAAAATTTCAAACAGATATAACGTTATAGGACTTTAACATTCCTCCAACATTTTCTCCAACTTAACACCTAAGCCTTAGGCCTGTTCAATAGCTAAATTGAGCTTGGCTGCTCCTCATTTTCTATTAGCATGCCTTTCAAACTATTAAACGATGTATCTCATAAAAAAGTACTTTCTAGATAGAAAATGCTTTAAAAAATTAAATAAATCCAATTTTCAAGTTCTTAAAAATTAATACTCAATGAATCATATGCTAATAATGTTTTTTATTTTGTGTGCCGCTAATCAGCCAAAACCATAAGGCACCATTAGGCTGAATTCGTGAGCATGCTTCCCAAACTGCTAATCGTGTGTTTTTTTTCTAAACTTTCTATATTAATTTTCTTAAAAATTAAATAAATTTATTTTTCAAGTTTGTAATAGTTAATATATAATTAATCATATGTTAATAACTCATTTCGATTTACATGCACGTGAAAAAGTTATTTGGCCAAAGCTTGGCTAGGCCCTCCTCCCTCTATCTCCTCCCCTGAACTTGTAGCAAACCCTATGTTGGAGGCGTGCCATGAGGCCCTTCGGCCGAGACCGTGCAAACCATGTGGTATGGTATGAGGCGCCCCCTTTCGGCCGATGTTCCCGCCGAAACCTACATTGTTCTTGCAAACAGAGTTTGTTAGTTTCTGGGTTTAGATAAAATTTCTTTGAGGAAAAAATTTCTTTTCGCATTCGTTGCAGGACGTCGAAAGGAGTTTTTTTTTATAAGGCTCTTTTATTACTATGAATAGTAATGGGCTCCATGGGCTTTTTCTTTTCCGTACTCGGGCTTTTACTGTTCGGCATTGTTCCGATGGGAATTTACCGTTTCGTCTACCCTTTGCCGCGTGCCAGAGCCTGATTGGTTGGCAGGCGAACGGTCTCGCTACGGGGTTATTTATACCCCTGAACCAGCCTGCCATTTTTCACTTTCCCCGCGCTCTCTCCTTTTTACCGCTTGACGCACTCTGTGTTCTCTTCGCTCTTCCATTTCTTTAGCACCTTCGCCATCGTCGTGCTCTCAGCCTTTCGGCTTTTTGTCCCTCCTTCCTATACCACGAGCCCACTGGCCCCCCGCAAGCCTACCAAGGCCGGACCGACCGGCGAAGATCCTGGAAGTCTTGGCGAAGGGTGGTCGTGCTTCCTTGGCAAATCACTTGTCAAAGAGGCCGACTTGGGCGAACTGGTATCATCTGGTTTTCTTACAAAGGACCAAGGATCGTGCGGGGGCGAGGCAGTTGTTCCGTCGCCTGGGGATGGTCGAACGGTTGTCTTCACCGCATACTTCACTGCTGGCCATCGCCTTCCGTGCGATGACTTCTTACCTTCGGTGCTTTCGATGTATGAGGTCAAGCTTCCCCAGCTTAGCCCGTCGGTGTTCCCAAAGCTGGCGGTTTTTGCTAGGATGTGTCGGACTTGTGGGTTTGTCCCTACCGCCGAGCTTTTCGCCACTTTGTTCACTCATGCGCTTCGACCAAAGATGTGCAGACACCGGCGGGTCCAAGGAAAACCATTTTTGGCTGCGTGAACTTCATGCTTCGACTGGAGCGTTCAGATGCTTGGCCAGTGCCCGCATCGATGGCGAAATGGGACAGGAATTGGATGCAGAAATGGTTCTACGTCAACAACCCCTATTCCTCCGAAGATGCTCAGGCGAACTGGCTACCTTTTGAGCGTTCTGCCATCACCATCAACGCGAAGCCAACCGTGGAGATCGACGGGACTCTCGAGTCTCGGCTCATTCTCCTTCGCAAAGTTGCCCGACGGCTCAGCACCAGGGATCTTTGCGAGGAGTTTTGTCTCCTTCGAATTTCGCCTCTCGCCCGCGCGTGGGATGTTTCCGTGAACGAGGGCGAAGAAGTTCTTGGGCTTCCCCGCCTCGTTCTCCCTGCCGGGGCCGAGAGTAAGGTCTTTTTTTTGTTTTTGACTTAGGCCGCACACTTCTTTTACGAAGGCGCTTTGTAGGCTAAACGGTTGTGTTTCTCTCTTTTCACAGTGCGGACTTTGGAAGACGCTGAATTTGAGGCGTCGAAGATGATCGGTACTCTGACTAGAGCCGAGTTCGCCCGCTTGCTTCAGCGCCAAGCCGACGGCCGAGTGAATCGTGTCTTTGCTGGCGAATTACCGAGCCGATCGAACCCCTCTCGGGTCGGCGATGATGAGGCTGGCACTTCGAGAAAACGAAGCGTGCGATCGCGAAAGGCGGCCAAATCCGAACTCGCCGTAGCACGAAGGCCGTCGTCGAAAGTGATGGGGAGGAGGAGGAAGAGGAGGATGCCGATGTCGGTTCTGAAGAGGATGCCTCTCATGGCTATACCCCCAGCCCTACCCCTGCAAAATCTGGTGCAGGCTCGCACGTTTCGCCTACGCGGCCACAGGATATCGTCGTGGCGAACACCCTTTTGGTGATTTCCAGCACAGCCACGAAACCGATGATGGCCGTTAGAAGGAAAAAGAAGAAGGGGAAGGTTGTGCAGGTTGGGCATGGCTTTTCGGACAGCGAAGGGTCCGACGGGACCCCTACTTCGCCAGTGCTACAACGCGCGGCATCCCGTGGCAGACGCATGTCTCCGCCACCCGCTAGCGATGCCGAAGCGGCAACGGGCGGGATTGCTTCAGCTCCGGCCGCTGGGACGAACCTAGCTGAAGGCGAACGGATTGTTGTGGTCCCGTCACCTATTCGTCAATGAGAGGGGAAGGCCCCAGCGGTTGAAGGTAGCGTTTCGGACGTGACGCTTACCACCCCACACTTCGTCCCCGTCGACTTCGCCACGCGGCCTGAAATCACTCCGTTCGTAGACGGGATGTGCCAGGTCATAGCGCTAACCGAAGGCCTTGGGCTCTTCACCGAACTGAACGAGTTCGGCGAAAGTTGCGCAGCTGTGGAGAGTCTATTCGTACGGGTATGACTTATTTTTTTGTGCCGAATTCTGCTCTTTCGCAAGCTTTCTGACGTAACATATATTTCTTGTCAGGGCCTTGCTGCGCATCTAAGCGCCAAGAAGTCTGCCCTAGAGCGGCTTGATGGGTATCGCCTTCACCTTCGGAAGTCCGAAGAAGATCTTCAGCACAAGGAAGAGGAGAGGCGCGTTGTGGCAGAGACTTTGAAAAAGGCGAATGCTGAAAACAGGTCTCTCCGCTTTGATCTTGAAGCGGCATGCGAACGGAATGCTGAACGAGACCGTCAGCTTGCTTCGGCCGAGGAGAAGATTAAATCCCTCGAAGCCCGCGTTGCGTCGGCCGAAGCTACTGCCGCAACTTTGGCACCGGCCACTGAGTCCGCCAAGGAGGCCTGCTATACTCTCCGCCTGGCCCTTAATGATCTTGGGGCGCGGGCGGAAGATGCTCCAGGCGAAGGTGGGACTGCACTCGATTTTTCCGAATGGACGCAGGAGGCGGCCGGTTCGGTTGTCGAAGTGGCAGGTGCTTACGGGGACTGTTGCGCTCGCGTTTCAGCGGGATTCGTTCTCAGCCTCTTGCACGCGCACAGCTGCGATCACATCAAGAATTTCCCGATTTTGTGAAGGAGGAATGGCCTAGCAACACGCAGTACTCCGGGGCTGCATTAAGGGCCTTTCGGAAGGGGTTTTGGGAGGATGGCGGCTGGGATTGCGCGAAGGTTCGACTCTGCGAGAACCTTGAGAGGATCGTGAGGAATGAGGAGGGCGCTGCCGCCAACTCCGAAAAGGATGTCCGGCCGTCGGGACGGTCCCCCGGGCACGAGGGCGAAGGCAACGGAGGCCAAGACCACCCTGAGGTGTGAGGTCCTTCACCCTCGTGTCTTATTATTTTTTCTTTGGTCCTTTCGGACCTTCTTATAGTCTAAGTTTTTGTATATAGAGTTTTTGCCTGTTCGGCTTCAAGCTGTTCTTTTAATATAATCCCTTATTCTACTTGGCGAAGTATAACCCTTTCACCTTTTTTATTGTGTAAATTGTGTTTTGCCATTTCTGCACTGTCTACTAGGGTGTTTGCCGAAAGTCGTGCATTCGGCCCCCTTTTGGGAGCTGGCGAAGTCAAAACGAGAAATTTGTGGCATTGAAGGGTCTGCCGAAGGTGTGATGTCCATTCCGGCCTGTTTATCGCGAAATGGAGATAAACGGTCGCAGCTATAAGGTTTTTAAGGTTGCCGGCTGGTTGCGGGCGCACCCCGGGCGAACCTTAGAAGATTACGATTTTGTTCGTACAAGACGTTTGGAGGATATGGTTCGCTTTTGGCGAAACCATCAGAAAACTGATCGGCAGGAGGTGATCTCCCAACGTCGTTACAGTTTAGTTTGTGTTTCGCCCCCTTCTCCTCTTAGGGTCGTGTATAATATTAGTAGTGATGAGGAACCTAGTTCGCTCGATCATCCCTTAGATAGAGAGAATGATTGTGGGGGCGAAGATGTAATCTATTTGTAAGTTGGGCTGTGAAGCCTTTCCTTTATATGCTTGTAGCGTGTTGTATGGCTGTAACCTTCGATTATATTTTCGAGGTTAATAAAGGCGTGTTTTATTTCTTTTTCGCTATTTTTTGCATTGTCACCTTCTGTGCTTTCGTTGCGTCGAAACATGTCGGCCCCGTTGCATATATTAGCGAAATAGGTATGCTGACTTTTCAGCTTTCGACTTCCGTTTTTCATCTATGATGTTCCGCGCTGAAAGGAGCGCTTATGTTTTTACATGGATAGAGTATAATGGTGTTCGGTTAGTTATTTCCGAAATAAGCTATCGCGGTTTCAACGTTCGGCGAGCGATGCTTCGGCCGATTCGTTTCGCCCCCTGGCATTTTCGCTGATTAGGCGTTTGCCTTGGGGTTTTTCCACGAATTATCATTTACACAGGTAAAGAGGCGAGAAACACAAAGATTTTATACTGGTTTGGGCCTCCAAGGTGGATAATGACCCTACATCCAGTTTTTTTTTCTCTTTTTTTTCTCTCTTTTTTTTGTATTTTTGTGCCGAAGGGCTTACATAGTGCCGAAAGGCTTACATACCAAATATGTACATTTTTATAAGTTGGATGATTTGGGTGCCACCCGTTCTAGACATAGAAACGCTTGAGGGAAGCAGCGTTCCAGGAGTGGTCGAACTCTTCGCCTTCCAGCGTTGCTAGGCGAAAGGAGCCCGTTCTGGATCTGTGCTTGATGAGGAACGTCCCTTCCCACTTTGATTCAAGCTTCCCGACCGCCACCGGGTTCGCCTTTTTCCTTAGAACGAGATGGCCAGGCAACAGCTCTGTCGGTCGAACTTTTTTGTTATAAGTTGCCAAGGTGCTTGCGGCGTATTTGCGCATGTGTTCCAGCACTTCGATTCTTTTCCCTTCAAGGAGTTCGAGTGACACCTCGCGCCCATCTTCGCCTCCCGGGAACACTACCCTAGGCGAGTTAGCCCCTAGTTCAGTCGGGGTCATTGCTTCGTCGCCTTAGAGGAGCATGAACGGGCTGAACCTGGTTGGCCTTGTGGGGGTCGTTCGAAAGGCCCAAAGAACGGATAGCATTTCGTCTGGCCATTTACCCTTCGCCGCCCCCTCAAGCCTTTTTTTGAGCGCCTCAAGAATTTTGTCATTTGTGCGCTCGGCCGCCCCATTTCACTGTGGGTGCGCGACTGAGGCGAACCTGATTTCCAGGTTTAGCCCCTTGCACATTTCTTTGAATTTGTTGGAGTCGAATTGCTTGCCGTTATCAGTGATGAACTCTTTCGGCACTCCGAAATGGCAAATAATGTTTTTCCACACGAACTTTTGTATCGCTGCCGAAGTGATCGCACCGAGTGGTTCGGCTTCGATCTAGCAGGAGAAGTATTCGATGCTTACAATTATGAACTTATACCCATTTCTTACTACAGGGAATGGGCCAATGATGTCGAGACCCCATCTGGCGAAAGGCCATACTAGTGCGATAGGCTGCAGCTCGTACTGTGGTGCAGTTTGGTTTCGGCCATGCCGCTGGCAGCTTTCACACTTCCTGGCTTGGTCGACACAAACTTTCAGCACGGTGGGCCAATAGACTCCCTAGCGAAACACTTTGGAGGCGACTGTCCTTGCAGCTTGATGTGCACCGCACAGCCCCTGGTGTATTTCTTTCGCCATTTCTTCTCCTTCGGCGAAGGAGATGCAGCGAAGTAAGGGTTGGAGCACCCCGGAGCGGTACAGCTAGCCGGAGACAAGCTTGTATTTTATGGCTCTGAGCTGTAAGCGCTTCGCTTCTGCTTCCTCCTCTGGGAGCCAGCCGTTCTTGAGGTACTTGACGAACGGTGTTCGCCAGTCATCTGGGTCTTCGCCCAGTTCTGCCTGGTTGATTGCCATAATGTCCAGGCTTTCTGTGTGCACACTTGGTACGTACAAGACTTCAAAAAAGATGCCTGGCGAATGCGGGCCTCCACAGGTGGCAGATTTCGCCAGGGTGTCTGCTTCCACATTATGGCCTCTAGGTAAGTGTTCGACCATTATACCGGCGAAGCACTTTTCCATAGACCGAACAGCCTCCAGATATCTCTTCATGCCTTCTTCTTTTGCCTCAAAGGATTTGTCAACATGACTTGCCACCAGTTTGGAGTCTGTTCGGATGAGCAAGCGCCGAACCCCCAAAGCTTTCGCCTTTCTTAGGCCCAAAAGTACAGCTTCGTATTTGGCCGTATTGTTGGTCGTGTCGAACTGCAGCCTTGCGGCATATCGAATGGGCACGCCTCTTGGCGAAGTGAGTACTGCCGCGGCGCCCGCCCCCTTGTGCGACCACGAGCCGTCGGAGTGCATTATCCAAGGCTGTTCGACGGGCTCGGGTTCGGGGGCGAACGCCGGCTAAAATTTTTATATTTTGGTCCTTTTTGAAAACTTATTTTACAAATAGACCCCTGGGAAAACTTAAACCGGAAATGGTCCTTTTTGGGGCGCCAGAGTGGCTGGCGCCGTACCCCAACATGGCGGCGCCAGCCACACTAGCGCCGTGCCCGTGCCACCGTGGCACTAGGGCTGTCGTGGAGGTGCTGACTAGGCAGAATGGGGGCGCCAGCCACACTGGCGCCGCCCCTCATACCACGGCGCCAGTATGGCTGGCGCGCCCCTCCTCTGTGGGCCGACCCCTTAAACCCCGTGGGCCCCACCACCTATCTCCTCCCCACTCCCATTTTCGCCCAAGCACCAGCCCGAGCTGAGCAGCAGCAGCTCTCCCCCTCTCTCTCCCCCTCACCTCCCCACCTTAAATCCACTCCATTTGAACTCGTTTTTCGCGGGATTTTTTGTGGAAATCGAAGAGAAAGGTAGACTCCTTCATTCACCCCTCTTTTTTTTCGTTTTTATTGGTTGAATTTGTAGATCGGTGGGTAACCCTAGAACCCCTTTTTTACCCAAATTTGTGATTTTTAGCATTTGTTCTTAGGATTGGCTTGTTGTAGTGCTACATGTTTGCAATGTACTCATTGGTGTCACGATTTTTTTAACCATATATGTGGTAATGTTAATTTTTGGATGGTTTGGTTGGATGGATGGATGAAAAATTATGGTTGAGGCATGAAAGTAATTTTAATTTGATGGACTTGATGCTATAGTCTATAGGTTAAACTTTTAACCATTAATTATATGAAGGTGAGAAAATTTTGGTTGCATTATATAAATTGATTATAGTTAATTAGAACTAGGTTGGGTTGTATGATGGAGTATTTGTAATATTTTGATGTGTAATGCACTAGTAAACTTGTTGATAGTTGTAGGTGGATTAAATATTTTTTTGGAGTAGTTGCTTTGCGACAATTTAAGTTATGCATTGGTTATAATATGTCGGTTTGGACTACGTTTAGGAATGAAGATTTAATTTTTGTTGCAAAGTTACATTTGATTTTTTGGTGTAGATGGATAGACTTGTTCGTGTTTACTACGGTGGTAGAATGGTGGAACCTTATGTTGGTGCACATGTTGAGTTTGAGGATATGTCATTGAAGACCATTTTGTTTCCCACCCACCCAACTCTAGATGAACTAAGGTCACGAGTGAAAGAAGTTCTTGGATGGACCGAGGATAATGTGGAGATTCGTTTTTATGGGAGATACGATGTTGGTCAAGGGCATAAGTATATATTAAATGTGATAAGTCTGTTGGAATGGGAAGTTTACTTTGATTTGGTAAAAGAGTCTCAGTTTAGATCTCTAGAGGTGTTTGCATCAAAGTTAGTTCGTTCCGTAGAAAATTTGGATCTAAACAAATCTCCTTCTTATCATTACGTTGAGAAGAATTTTGTGACATATTATTCTCGTCGTGGAGGGGGTGCAAGTAAGACTGAGTTGGTACGAGAAGACTTGGAGAGGGAAGGAGAGAAGAAGAGACCTTTGCTTGGAAATGATTTATGGGAGGCAGGACCATCAAAGAGACATTGCGGTACTGATGATGTGGATGCAGCGAGGGAGATGAAAAGGGAGTTAGTACAAGAGGGGCCTGATCTAAGTGAACATTTTTCGGCCAGTGTTCATTGGTCGTCGTACGGAATCAACCCTGAATACCCGACAGAAGTAGCAGGCCAATATGTGAATCCAGATGATTACTTTGATGTCGAATTGAGTGGTGGTCACGATTCTGTCTCAGTAGAAGTCAATAGAGATGATGTTGACGAGGAGGCAAGTGTTGAGCAATATGATGTTGAATTTGCTGAAGACTCTGATGACCGTCCATTCCCTCCACTTACTAATAATGACAAGTTAGCATTAGAGGAATGTCGTGCGTTTTAGAAGGTGTTTGGGAGGAAGCCGGATATTCCTGAGTTTAGGGACCTAACACATGCCCATGGTGCACTACTAGCTGGCGGCATCAACCTAGATCAGTTGCCAGAACCATTCAGGTGGATGGTCTCAGAAAGGGTTTAGAGTTCCCATCCATGGTCGCATTGAAGCTATGGCTCCAGGAGTACGCCATCGTGCACCATCGTCCATACCGTGTTGTCAATTCTGCTGCAAATAGGAGGTACACTATTAAATGTGAAAACCCACGGTGCAAATGGAAGGTCCATGCAACTAAGAGGTCTAGTGGCACGTGGAGGATATCACGGGTAGGTAAGGAACATAGTTGTGCTACTGCCGAAGGTTCAGGGAGCCACCGGCAGCTGACATCAAAGTTCATAGCAAATAGGTTATGCAATGCTATAAAACTGTAACCTACACTCTCTGCTTCTGCATTAGCTTTGTATATATTAGAGGTTTTCCAGTATAGGGTGAAGTATGGCAAGGCTTCGAGGGCACGAGAGGAGGCTATGAAGCTCATTTACGGTGAATGGGGTGAAGCGAATGTCCGTTTGCCCACTTTGCTGCAAGCCATTAAGCAGAGGAATCCTAGTATGGTCTACCACATCGATACTCATCCTGATAGGGTTGTCAACGTTGATGGAGTGACCAAGAAAATTTTTATGCGTGCATTCTGGTGCTTTGGTCCTTCCATTGAGGCATTTAAGCATTGTAAGCCAGTACTAGCTATAGATGCAACCTTCCTAACTAGGAAATACGGTGGTGCCTTGATGACTACATTATCAGCTGATGCGGAGGACCAACTTGTACCTTTAGCTTTTGCCTTGGTGGAGAAAGAGAATTCACGAGACTGGTGCTGGTTTATCGATCTTGTCCGACGGGTTGTGGTTGGGCCGCATAGGGAGGTTTGTATTATCTCAGATCGACATGCTGGTATAATGAATGCCATGACGACTCCTGTTCTAGGATTGCCACCAGTTCACCACCGATGGTGCATGAGGCACTTTAGTGCTAATTTCCACAAGGCCGGTGCGGACAAGCATCAGACAAAAGAGCTCCTAAGGATATGTCAAATTGACGAGAAGTGGATATTTGAGAGGGATATTGAGGCACTAAGGCAGCGTATTCCCGAAGGTCCTCGTAAATGGCTTGAAGATGAGTTGCTGGATAAAGATAAGTGGTCTCGTGCATACGATAGAAATGGCCGCCGGTGGGGTTACATGACAACCAACATGGCCGGACAGTTCAATAGCGTGCTAGTTGGTGTTCGTAAGCTTCCAGTGACGGCCATAGTATCATTTACGTTCATGAAGTGCAATGACTACTTTGTGAACAGACATGATGAAGCTTTGAAGCGAGTTCAGTTAGGGCAGCGTTGGTCCAACAAGGTTGATAGTAAGATGAATGTGCAAAAAACTAAGGCGAACAAACACATTGCAAGGTGTTTTGATAAGCAGAAAAAGACATACGAGGTCACAGAGAGGGGTGGTATAACGCGTGGTGGTGTTAGATTCGGCGCAAGAGCCTTCAAAGTTGAAGGTGAGGGGAACTCATGTTCTTGCCAAAGGCCATTGCTCTACCATATGCCTTGCTCACATCTTATACATGTTTATCTGATTCATGCAATTGATGAGGAATCTCCCAACCGAATGCCGTATCAGTTCTCTTCAAGAGCCGTTGTGAACACATGGGCAAGTCGCTTTGAGCCATACCTCGACCCCACACAGTGACCACCGTACGATGGTGAAGAATTTGTTGCTGACCCAAATTTGAAGATTAAAACAAGAGGGAAGAGGAGATCGAAACGATTCAAGAACGAAATGGACTCGGGTCTGGGTGGTTCCAGAAGGAAACCACCTTCATGCGTTCAACTTGATGCTGCGCCGGTGCAAAATAGATGCTCGTTGTGTCACCAGGAGGGTCACAAGAAAACTAAGTGTCCTAAGCGTCCAAAAAAGAAGAAGTCCAAAAAAAATATAAGTGTTAGGGAGGTAAATATTTTATTTTCCTACTCATGTTCTCGCATTCATTTTCTTTTAATATATGTCACATTGGTAACTAACGGTGAATTTATTACTTTTTCATGTAGGATGGCCGAGGAGGGACAACCGCCGACTTACCCAGCCTTGGAGGCGTACTACGAGGCCCGTCATCGCGGGGCTGCGATCGAGGCGGGGAGGGTATGAATCGGCATTGATTCACTTGTGCATAAGTATCGGTAGCGTATATTTGACATTATATTAACTAATTGATTTACAATTGCTAATGCAGGTACTTCAACCGCTCCGAGTTAGAGCTCATGCCCCCCCCAGTGTTCGACGATAGGTACATCCCGTACCTAAGGGCGGCCGGGTTGCTCGGGGTGGCCTTGGTCGTGAGCAGAGGAATGCCAGTGTTCAACGCTCCTGCGTTGACAGCACTTGTGGACAGATGGAGGCCTGAGACACACAGCTTCCACCTTCCCAGTGGTGAGATGACCATCACTCTACAGGATGTGGCTATAATCTTGGCCCTCCCATTACGGGGGCATGCCGTGACGGGCAGGACAGACTCTTGGATGGCGTGCACAAGTCGAGCAGCTGTTTGGCATTCAACTGAACATTGAGCAGGGGCAAGAGGGGAAGAAGATGCAGAATGGAATACCCCTGTCTTGGCTAAGTCAGAACTTCTCACATCTTGACGACGACGCTGAGCCATGGCGTGTTGAGTGTTATGCCCATGCATACATCTTGCACTTGTTGGGAGGGGTTCTGTTTCCTGATGCTGGGGGTGACATTGCTTCGGCGATATGGATTCCTTTGGTCGCCAACCTTGGTGATCTGGGCCGTTTCAGTTGGGGCTCAGCAGTGTTGGCGTGGACATATAGACAGCTCTGTGAGGCCTGCTGTCGTCAGGCACCATCATCCAACATGAGTGGTTGTGTGCTATTGATTCAGCTGTGGATGTGGTTAAGACTACCGGTTGGAAGGCCTAAGTAGAGGCAAAGCTTCACTCCTTGGCCCTACAATGAGCCAGACATTGAGAAGACAGTGGCCTACCTTTTTGAGAGTACTGCCACTGCACATGCTCACCGAGATGTGGCATATCAGCATTACGTCAATGAGATGGACTGCTTACAGCCTCAACATGTAAGTACTTCCAATATCACTTCTAGTTAGACATTTACTTCTTTAATTGAGATACTAACCAACGACATCTCTTCAACTTTTGCAGATTGAGTGGTTACCATACCACACAAATGAGGCTTCAAGCCTGCCCCTGAACTCGATGTGCAATCGAGACTCTGACTATTTCATGTACCAGTGCCCATTGATTTGTTTCTGGGCAGTTGAGTACCACCTTCCGCACCGTGTCATGCAACAGTTCGGGAAGAAACAAGACTGGCCGGTTGAGGACATCTCAACTGAAGTTGAATTACACAAGTAAATATTTCTTATCTTTGTTTGCTTTCATTGTCAATGTTCAATTTTGTACCATTTAACCCTTGTCGATGCTCACTATTGTTTCATCACCTTCTACTTGTCTAGGTATGACAGGGTGAGAACAAAGAAGGTGAAAGATTGGGGGCTAGAGCATAATAGATACATTGATGAATGGAGGACAGCCGGAAGGAACGGCAGGTACATCGAGACTATACACCAAAATCATCTTTTCTCAGAGTACCTTCGTTGGCTGCATAGGACATATAGACTGTTCCTCCGCCCTACTTGGACGGAAGCAGACATAGAGGATGACCGCGACTCCGATGAGGGGCGGAATCCCTATGATGTCCGGACTAGAGTTGGATATCCAATGGAGCACGCCCCACTTAGAGACAGAGTCGTAAGTTTTCTTGCATTTTTCAAAGTTATTTCCATTTGCACAGTAGACCCTAACATATATCTTCTCACGCTTTCAGTCGAGAGAGCTCCTCAGGAGTGTGAATGAAATGGGGCATGCCCTCCAAGCTCCGAGGGGTGGTGAGGACACGGAGAACACACTCCGCAATGTTTTAGAGGTAAAATTTATTTAGCACTTTGCAATACTTGAGTTATGCCTAACAAACTTCTTTTTTTTTAAATGCAGAAAGTTCGTCAAAGGTGCCGGAAACTTGCAGCAAGATTAGGTTGCAGGTCGGTTGGATTGGACGACGTGTACCAACCACGGAGACTACCACCACCACTACCTCAATCCGCGCGTCCATGTACCGCTCGACACTCCATCAGGATAGAAGAGCGTGAAGGAGTTGGTGGCTCGTCTTCGTCACGCATTAAGCAAGGGAGGGGAAAGGGGAAGGCGCCGGCTCCACCTAGTGACGACGATGACGACGAGGACGAGGAGGATGAGGACTACGTCGCACTAGGCGCCGAGGAGATAGACATGTCGCAGCTTCCCGACGCGCCTCAGGGGACGCAACCCACGCAATACAACTTGCGATCCACTTGGGCAGCGAAAAAGAGGTAAAATGAGCTTACCATTCTCAAATGTTTTTTGATTTCCCTTATTTTGTTTTTAAAATGTTTTAAACATTGGATTTTCAAATGTAGGTACACTCCGGGCTCGCAAGCAATTCGGCGCCAACGGAAGAAGTGATTTGTATGAAGTTAATCTATTGGTTGGTAGTATGACATATGTGGTGCACTATGTGATATAAAATGTGATGGACTATGTGATGGACTTTTGACATTGTTTCATGTGTGGAATATAGGATGGACTTTTGGCATTGTTTGATGTGTGGGATATGTGATGGACTTTTGGCATTGTTTGATGTGTGGAATATGTGATGGACTTTTGGCATTGTTTGATGTGTGGAATATGTGATGGACTATGTGAGGACTATGTGATGGACTTTTGGCATTGTGATTTGTGCAATTGGAACTTGTTTTAGTCTGTACGAATCTGTGAATTGTGATTTGAATTGCGAACTGTGAATTGGTACATTTGTGCAATATGGATCTTCAATTTGTAGGGAGGCAGAGGGCGGCGCCAACCACCCTGGCGCCGCGGTTGGGGAGGGCGGCGCCAGCCAGTGCCGCGAGGCAGAAGGGTTTCGGGCTGGGGGGAGGGCGGCGCCAGCTACCCTGGTGCCGTGGTCCATGAGGGCGGCGCCAGCCAAGGCCCGGAGGCAGAAGGGCTTCGATGGGGGGAGGAGGGGGGCGCCAGCCACCCTGGCGCCGCGGTCTGGGGGGGGGCGCCAGCCGTTGCCCGGAGGCAGAACAGACTTGGCGAAAATTTTGAGGGGGGGGGAGAAAGTTGGTGGGGCCCGCAGAGGAGGGGCGGCGCCCCCTTCGGCCTAGTCAGCAGCTCCACGACAGCCCTACTGCCATGGTGGCACGGGCACGGCGCCAGTGTGGCTGTCGCCGCCATGTTGGGGTATGGCGCCAGCCACTCTGGCGTCCCAAAAAGGACTATTTCCGGTTTAAGTTTTTTCAGGGGTCTATTTGTAAAATAAGTTTTCAAAAAGGACCAAAATGTAAAAATTTCAGTGAATGCCGGTGTCCATTCGGCCACGAAGTCGGCTAGGACTTGGGACTTGATGGCCATGCGGGGGACAAAATGCAGGTCGAAAGGTGATAACTCTGCTGCCCACTTGCTGAGTTGGCCAGTGATCTTCTTGCCTCGTAGCACTTCGCCCAAAGGATACTGCGACGGCACAGTGACTTTGTGGGCCTGAAAGTAGTGCTTAAGCTTGCGCGAAGCCATCACTAGGGCGTAAGCGAGCTTTTCCATTTCGGCCGAAGCTCCCTACTCACCCTTACCCGTGAGGGGCTTGTTGGAGGCATGCCATGAGGCCCTTCGGCCGAACCCGCCAAAACCATAGTACCAGCAAGGATCCAAGCCAAAGACGTCGAGACCATTCGGGCGAAGCCCTATGGCGAAAGCCATAAGCGAAGGTGGCGAAGGCTGGAAACCTGCACCGGTGCTTCGCAAGTAGAGGCATCTTGGGCGAAGGGCATACGGCAAACTACAAAGGCTTCGCTTTGACGAGTTCGGCATCAAGGAGGCCCGGCAGGCCACTCCCAACCTTTAGGGCTCCTTCGCCCTAGACCAGGCCCAGCCTATCAGCCCATTAAAGGCTCATGTATGCAAATGACGCTACGTACCCATATAAATGTCCCTCTCATGAGGGCAACCATGTAAAATCCCCTGTAATCCTAAACCCTAGCAGCTGATATCCTGTAATGGGGCTATAAATAAACACCTAGGGCCATGTAATGGGAGGATCCCGAAAAATTTGATCAATCAATACATTTATTGCTTTTCTAACACAGTTGAGTAACCACGTCCTTCGACGTATGCGGTTGTCGTTTCGACAACTCCCTACTTTCTGTGCCTAAAGCTTCCACGGCCATCCCTCTTTGATCTTTCCCTTCCTCCCAAGCAGTGGTGGTCTCTCTACTCTCCCATGCTTCTGCTGTCATTATATCTTTATACCTTTTACCTAACCCAGTTCTGGCAGTTTCATAGACAGTGATGCTGGTAATAATTGGTTTTTGATAGCATGCATGCAGTACAATTTGGTTGTTATGTGTCTTGCTTTTCAGTATAATTCTTTTCTTTGAGAGAAGCTTTTCAGTACTAGTTGTAAAAAAGACCATGAGATCAGTCTAAGTCTCGTCTTTTGGGTTAATGTGTCACAAAATAAAGTGAATATCTGATCATATGCCTTGAGGCGACACTGTTAGGGCCATATATAGTATTCCTAAGACATGCTGATTTTGTATAAGTCATTTTTGTAAAGTTTTATCGAATTTATAGGAAAAGATAGCAACATTTGAACACAAAACACGCATGTATACCATCAAAACAAATTCAATTTTAAATAAGTTTAACTAGAAAAAAATTAAAATGTTTTATATAATATGAAATAGAGGGAGTATGTTTTAGATTATGGAAAGAAATATAGCCTTTATGTTTACAATTATTGGATATACAAAGACATAGGACTACTAGTTAGCCTGTGGGAAGGGGAAATGTGTCGAAACTAGAATTCGGCAATATGAAAAGGGGTAGCGCACAAGAAGAAAAGTGGATGGGTTATGAGACAAGGATTTAGATAGATTCAGGTCTTTTCGATGATAAGTAATACCATACTCCTGTTCGGAAATTTGATCCACTGATTGTGATATTGATCTGACGATCTCAAGTGTGGTTATGCCCCTCAAAAGGCACCATGCCCGTTATATAGTCGGAGGAGACAGGTTTACAAGATAGAGATTTTACTCCTTCCGGTTTAAATCTCTATAACTATTTCACAATTATAACGAATCAGGACTACGGGATGTTTCCTTGATATAAAAACAACCATAATACCCGAGTTCTTATCTTATACATATGCTACTTATATGGACTATCCTACTAGGATAGTCTTGCCATGTGGGTATATGGTACCTATAAAAGGTGTGCATGTTCATAAAAGGGCAGTAAAAGGTTTGTTGTGTTCTTCAAGACGTAATAACCTGTGCTGCTTGACATTCATGGTAATTAATTGATCCTAACATGAATGAACTGGCACAAAAGTAATTTAAAGCATGGATCCCTGAAAGAAAAAGGTTAAATTAAAGCAACTGCAACTCCAACTTTCCTGCAATGTTAACATTGGTTAGGTTATGATACATATACAAAAGTCGTACAATCTGGTGACTTTAACTTCCCCCACTACCACTCTACCCAATGCCTCTACTGAATGTCTACAATTCGGCAGACTTTAGCAATGTAGTTTATCAATATAAGCTCACGGTTAATCTGTATTTTTTTTTCCAAACAACTGAAACACAAATAAAGGATTTGGGTGTATTTATAAATTTTCAAAATTAGTGAATGTCTTTAGGGTACATTTACGATATTTCTTTATTGGTTGGTAGATTAATAAGCATACAAAAATATAGGAGCTCAAACATAAAATATAGTTTTTATAACGCGTGAGAGAGTAAAATTAGTTGTAAATCTAGTTAGAACATACATATATTTTTTTATATATAATAAACAATAGTATTAGGACAACAAATTATTTACCATAATTTATTGCAAAACTAATATTTATATGTAAAATGAACTTTACATTTATTTTGAGTAAAATTTTACCATGCATAATTGTGAATATAATATAACTTTTTTGAGATGTTATTTTATTTAAATTGGTTTGAAGTATTGCTAGCTGATTTATAGTCTTTATTTCTATAGTAGTATTTTCTTCAATTCTCCTGTCTTTTAGATTTAGTATTTGTTTCGTCTTTATGATCAAATAGTGACTTCCTCAATCTTTAGAATGTTGTCGGAGTTGAAGCCACCCTGCCAGTCCAGCGCTGCGCTGACCCGAACCATGCCACGCCTCCACCTTGCGTGCCGCTATGCAAAAACAACAAACCTGAGACCATGTCTCCGCCCACAGCAACCCGTGCCTTCTGCCGCATCTCCCACTACCTTCCCTTCCACCCGAGCCTTCTAATGCTGCCCTGCTCGCGCCTTCCGTTCCTGCTCCCACTGCATCTCCCCCGTCTGCCCGGGCTTTCTGCCACAGTTGCTGCTTCATGCTCCAAGCTAGGGGCAGCATGGTGGTCGCTGACGATCGGCAGAGACCAGTAAATGATGGCACTCTGATTTAGAGGGCAACGGGAACCCCGGGGCTAGCGATGTCTCTCATCTCCCACGGTTGGCGACTTCCGCCGGGGATGAAGAGGCATAATAGAAGAGAGGAGGCACAGTAGCAGAGGAGGACACTATGGTGCTTGAGAGGAATGGCCGATGGAGAGGGCGGTAGCAGGCGGCAAGTCGCTAGTGAAGCCAATCGAGGCAGGAAGGTAGTGTATTTATTTTTAATCTTTCTTTGCTCCCTATATCTCATTCCCCACCAGCCCCTCCCCGTCGTTCGCTGCCATCATAGTAGCCAGATCTGGTGCCCTAAGCTCATGGGCATCGGATCAATGGCCCAGAAGCTGAAGTCGGGAAGGGAGAGTAGCAGCCATGCAGCGGATGAGGATGCCGTGGTGGCAGCGACGAAGCTCTTTGTGCGGGTGCTCCACACCATGCCACCCTTGCCTCCCCCCTCACTGTGATGCCCACGGGCCGTCCCGTCCTGCGCCGGCCCACCTAGGTCCCCAAGCGTCACCATCGCAGCTGCTGGACATGATTTGAATTGTCTATTTTGATACCCTGTAAACTCAAATTGTTTTACTTTTATTTGTAAAAAAATATGTTGCAACACATTGGTTTTTTGCTAGTAGAAAAGAGATACACAATGCCTGTAAAAAAAGAACAAAGTGGAGTGTAACCATGACAGTGATTAATTTCGGTGCACCCAAATAGTATACGAATTAGTCATTTGTAATAATTCTACCTAGCCTTTTATTGTCGATTTAATTCTTAACAGTAATTTCGTGTATTCTAGCGGCCTGTTTGTTTGGAGGGAGTTGGTGATGGGGAATAGGAGTTTATGATATCTAGGAGATTAAGTCTGTAGTTTGGTTGGAAGACTTGGGAATTCGAGGGGGTTTGGGATAGGGAATTAAGAGGTCCAATTCTCACCAATCTCTTACTTGGGGGAGGCCTGTTAATTCGTGAGACTTGGAGGGAATAAGATGTGAAACCAAACAGGGATGGAAATTAAAAATGTAACTCCCATGACCAATCCCACGATCAACTCCCTCCTTGAAACTTCCATTCCTCTTCCCTTCTCTTGCCAAACAAGCCGTAGGGTTACTTTTGTCAAGACTGGGATTTGTAGGCTCTCATCATATGCACACTTAGAAAAAAAATTAAGAGACAAATCCTATCTTCCTATATAGTTTTGTTACCCATCAAGAAGCATTTACTCCTATAAAGCAAGGCATGCAAGAAGCCACATAGCTAATAATTCTAAGACATCCGTCACATTAGTACATAGTTATCAGCCGTTGGATCAAGAAACAACTCACCCATTTAATTTAATCATTAATTACTTATCCAGTCACCTCCCTTTAGATCATAATCAAGTGTGGCATTGTTATCAATTCTGCACATAATACTATGTTTTCTCCTCCCAAGTCTTCCAAGATAATACAAAACTTATCTCCTTTATTTAATAGAACTCAAATTATTGTATAAGATCTAAGTTTTGTTTTATTATAAACAATTGGATAAGATAGAGTAATTATGCATCGTTAACCCAAACCTATTTCTGAAACAAGCTTAAGATAAAGCAAAGATGTGCAAACTATCCTAATTATGACAATATCCAGATTGTTCATGATAATAACTTTCGTATATTATAACAATACACACTGACGTTTTTAAAAAAAATAAAACATGAATTGTATTATAATAACAAAGGCTGTATATGAAGCCATATTATCATTTATTTTGTATATATACATAGTTACATCTAATTTCCTAGCAAAAAAAAAGTTACATCTAATTATTTAAAACATATACATAGTTTTATTTGATGATAAAACTAGCAAATCCCGCGGCAAGGCGCGGGGTGCCAACTAGTATTTTATATATGTTCGGTCCACCTCAAATAAAAAAAACCTGCTTAGCTGTGTATATATACGTACAAATTACAAGACTTGGGTAAAAAGTTGTGTTGTGAGTGACTGGCGACTTGGCTTCTCAGCTCCAGTTGTCCTGTGTTGGGTTGATCTTAATAGGCTTACCCTTTCCTCCAGGAAGGGGCTGAATTTATACCCCTAGGGTTGCTTATTGTCTAGGATGGACTTAGAGACTCATTTAATTTGGAGACTGTCACGAGCAGTCTTTGGCTGTGATTTTCCCCTTTCTTTCCCAACTCACCTCCTTTTCCATGCACAAGATGCTAAACAGTACGTTTTTTCAAATGTTTTCTATAGGATAGTTACTTTAAAAATCAAATTGGTCCATTTTTCAAGTTTTTTCGGCTAATACTTAGTTAATCACGCGTGTCGACGGGGGATACCCGTAGACCGGATATAGATGGTATTGGGTACACTGGTACGAGGATCTACGTAATACGATATCAAGCAGACAGAAAACAAAGATTATACTGGTTCAGGCCCCTTGATAGGTAATAGCCCTAATCCGGTTGATATGGGATTATATGATGGAGATCGCAGATTACAAAGGGAATAGTGGAACTCGGGAATATCGGCGAGATCGTAATCGAGTTAATTCGACTAGATCTCCCGACGACTTGGCTCCTGTAGGCTCCGACTTCGTAGGCTGCGGTGGATGTATTGGCTATGAGAGTCGGTCCTTTAGGTCCTCCCAGGGGGTCCCTTTTATATCGCAGGTCAGGCGGTTTTCAAGTAGAACCCGGAGACATCGGACCCTACACGATACATTGACGACCCTGTCCTGTCCGAGTAGGACTCTTTCCATCTGTGAACTCCGTGATGGATTTCCTTAATATATGCAGAGAGCGTCCGTATACGCGCAGGTATACCATACCGATACGCGACATGTATCGAAGGGTAAAGGGTATACCTTACCCGTAACCCTGACAACGCGTTAATGGGTACAACAGTTTTTCGTGCAGGGAGGTGACTCCACCTCGCTCGAACTTAGCCTTTATCGGTCCCGGATGAAATTGTATCTTTGTTTCCCTTATGCATAAGATACTATGTTTGTTGGGGATTGGTTTTTACATAGAAGTTGTTATGCGGTAATTTTGCTGAGGTATATTTGCGTCTATGGGGTATTAGATGTTTAGTATACTGACACTTAGTTAATATTAATATTGTATTATAGTGAATATTTACTTTTTTCATTCCTGCGGTGTTCAAAATAAATTAATAAATTGTACCATTATGTTGGCTTCATCTGTTGAATCAACCATGCAGAAAAAGGCGAAGCTAGCTAAAGCCGTAGTTTTCATTAGGCTACCTATACCATCACATCAATTCGAGATAATATATATTGGGCATGGGAAACAAGTAAACATTTGGCATGGCGCTTCTTAAAGAATTCTTTAAAGTAAAGGCATCCATACGCATCAAGAGGATTATTGGTGTTTTTTATGTTACCCCATGAACATTGGAGCTAGTACTGATCTCATTTTGGTAGGCATATTCCTCCTCAATTTGTTTAACGAAATAAACTCACAAACCTTCACGTCAACATCGTAGCTAGGAATACATTCTTTGGACTTCAATTTTGCCTTTTCTAGTGACTAGTTTATTCCACGTACTGACAACTACATACTCCCTCCGTCCCAAAATAACTCAATTCCTGCGTTTCCGTGTCCAACGTTTCACCGTCCGTCTCATATGAAACTTTTTTATGATTACTATTTTCATTGTTGTTAGATAATAAAACATTAATAATACTTTATGCGTGACTTATCATTTTAAATTTTTTCATAATTTTTTCAAATAAGACGGACAGTCAAACATTAGATACAGAAACTTAGGAATTGAGTTATTTTAGGACGGAGGGAGTATAACATATACGTGCCTCTCTTAAGTTCATATATTTATATAGCTTGCTGCCTAGCTCAAAAGTGTATCACGAAGTTTCCATGCGAACATGCATCTTGCAACTATCCGTTTTGTGATGTTTTGGTCCTGTCATAAGTCAGATGTCTTCAAAATTTATAAGAAGAAAGTGGGAATATTTCCAACGAACTATATTATAAAAATATGTTCAACTATGGATTTAATAAAATTAATTTGGTGCTACAAACATCATTATATTTTTTCTATATGATTGCTTGAGGATGTTTATTTGGTTTATGACAAAACTAAAAACATACTATTACATTTCAAAATAGGTTAAATTTCGGAATGTAATAGTATGGGTTATGATTAACGGTATAGCGTTTATATGTAGCTTTATGCTATAATCACTCATGAATCTTAACCCATTGTTCTAGATTCTAAGGTATCGTTTAACTACTTAGCTCGCAGTCATATTAACAACTTGAGTATGATAAAGCTCTCATAATTTGTTTTTTTGGGGCTTATGATTAAGCTACAACCAAAATTTAAATTTTCAAACTTAATTTAAAGTTATGGTAGGCATATGGTCATCGTTTTCTATTTTTAGCGTTAGCTTTGACACCACCTAAGAGTAAAAATATAAAAGTCCATTACTTTAGGACGTCTCAATCGTACCATCTATTATTACCGGTTAGGGAAAAAAAACTCACTGATAGGATCTCTTCATCCTCAATTTCGCGTACACTCGGGAAGGAAAAAACGACCCGAACAATAAGCATCATTTCTGGTTTGAGAATAACAAACTGGCACTAAAGTGATGGGTTTTATCAGTGTCGATTCATTGGAAAAACTAGCACTGATGAGACCTTATCAGTGTCAGTTTCATCTACGAACAGACACTAATGACCCTAATCATATTAGCGTCAGTTTCAAATATAAACACAACCCCTGCATCTGTGAACTCAGATACGAGACAATTAATCAGATCTACTATTTTGACAATACTATTATTTGATATAATTTAAACTAGCATAGCGGCCCGCGCAGATTGCACGGCTAGCATCATTATATTTTCTCTCATATAATAGCATATATGTTTTCTCAATGTATTATTGAAATATATTAAAATGACAACATAATTTTAAATTTTGTACTAACTTTACGAAACAACTAATGTGTAATATTCATATTGTATTTTATATACGTGTTTGTTATTAATTATTTTTAATATCAAATTTTAGTTATTTGTAAATTATATTCCTATATGGACTCTAGACTCGTCTTTCAATGTTTTTTTTAATTCCAAATTTTCGTTATCTGTAAATTGTATTTCTATATAGACTCTAGGCTCTTCTTCTAATATTATTTATTTTTAATTCTGAATTTTAATTATTTCTAATTGTATGCGGACTCTAAACTCATCTTTCAATATTCTTTAATTTTTAATTTCGAATATCAGTTACTTCTAAATTATATTCCTATATTGACTTTAGACTCTTCTTCCCATGTTTTTTTTAATTTCGAATTTTAGTTATTTGTAAATTGTATTTTTATACAGACTCTAAACTCTACTTTTAATTTTATTATGTTTATTCTGAATTTTAGTTAGTTTTAAATTCCTAGATGGATTCTATACTCTACTTCTAATATTCCTTATTTTTAATTCTGAATTTCTATTATTTCTTAATTATATTTCTATATGGATTCTATACTCTACTTCTAATATTCCTTATTTTTAATTCCGAATTTCTATTATTTCCTAATTGTATTTCTATATGGACTCTATGCTCTACTTGTAATATTCCTTATTTTTAATTCCGAATTTCTATTATTTTCTAATTGTATTTCTATATGAACTCTATACTCTTCTTCTAATATTCTTTATTTTTTAATTCTGAATTTCTGTTATTTATAAATTATATTATATATGGACTCTAGTCTCCACTTCCAATATTTCTTATTTTTTTAATTCCGAATTTTAACTATTTCTAAATTGTATTTCTATATGGACTCTGTTTTCTTTTTCTCCGATTAATATGAGAATTTCTAGGCCGTGAGAGTAAACATGGAGGCTCTTTTTTCTATTCCTTTAATAAGTTAATAGATGTCCAAATCTTTGCTCAAATATTCATCCGTAACAAATACTTTTTTATTAGGTCATGCCATACTTACAGTTTCGGTTATAGATGAATTTAGTTAAGAAGTTCTCATATGAATGAAGTGTACAACTGGTTGTACTATTATTAATTGATAAAAAGTAGAAATATTGATTTATTGTTTCAAAAAAATAATGAGCTATATCTACTCGTTAGAACTTTTCACATTCCTATAAATATTCATTACCGTATTCGCTCCGATTTGTATTCGCTCTGTATCTATATTTGATTCCTGTTTCATATCCAGGATTTCATAAAAAAAATGGAAATGGTAGAGTTGGTCTCTATCCATTTCGGAGCCGTTTCCATCCCTGCATCTAGCCAGTCGTATCTGGCAACTTTCACCATGGCCACCGAAGAGGAACCGCCTCCTATTTGTTTTCCAGACATGTGTAGTGATGTAGTCAAGGCAGGGAGAGAGAGGAGAGCCCAAGAGGAGTAGCAGAGCATGATCAAGGGATCAACAGCCGGCGGCAGCGGATAGGATGGTGCGCAGTGCTCTAGGGTGAAGCTTCCAAAATGGCGCATAGCAACCTAGGAGGTGCAAACTTAGCGGCAGCACGGAGGAGCAAAGATGGAGTTGAAGGCATGAAGGCGAAGTTAGCTGACAGGACGACACGACACGAGGGCCTCCTGTAGCAGCGTGTAGTACTCCGTTGGCATTGACCGGGGAGAGGGCATCACCGATGGTCTCTAGTCATGCAGGAGCTGGGTCCATTGCTAGAGGCAACACCTTGGACACCGCCATGGAGGGCGACGACAGTGGGTGGCTAGATGAAGATATCAGGCGACAGTGGTCCGACAGAGCTCAGGATGAGGTATTCTAGTGAATGTCGGGCAACAGAGGTCGAAATATGAATGCTACTTTGAAATGACATACAACCAAACAGCTCTATACTTTTTAAAAGAAAATAGTGACATATAATACTTTTATGCTATATTCATAGTTACATATCTTGAAAAGTAATGTTTCTCGACAGATAGCTTGTGCTCCGATCCCTGGTACACACATACCACATACTATGCCGTGACAAAATGATTCTCTATCACCACCTTCAACTCCATATAGAATTAAAACATAGCATTAATATTTGGCCAAAGGTGGAGAAATGAAAATACTCCTCCACTAAAATGAAACAGAAAACATATACACCATTTGTCTAAAAATAAATCAATTCTAAATATAAACCTGAACACGAGCGTATCCAAATTTATAGTTAAAATTGGGATTTTTATGAGACAGACGGGATATACACCAGCAGGAGGAGGGCTCTTCCACAAGGAGAGCACCAAACGAGACCCCATCACTCGTTGCGAACAACGGGGACGTCACACTCGGGCGAGATCGATCCAGATCTGCAGCCACCTGCAAGAATGCAATGCGAGGCCAAGGAAAGGGCCACGCTGATCTGGACTCGGACGACAGGGAGCTAATTACAACACAGCGCTTACACAAGATCCATGGATATATAGGCTGGGAGACTAGCTAGGCAGCAGGTGAAAAACGATGTTTATTTGTATGCACGATTATTCGATGC
Source organism: Oryza meridionalis (assembly GCA_000338895.3). Taxonomy (NCBI): domain Eukaryota; kingdom Viridiplantae; phylum Streptophyta; class Magnoliopsida; order Poales; family Poaceae; genus Oryza; species Oryza meridionalis. The sequence goes on along the minus strand of CM002527.2, from coordinate 12,840,295 downwards.
CTCGACCTAACCTTGAAATTGTACTAGCACACCTTCTCTTTTAAGCTGGTTCGATTAATCCCCAAGGTTCGGAGACTGGAGCGTATTAAAGAAGATTAATTTACTACTAGAAAAGGCATTTTTTCCGATGTGGGGGTCTTTTTTCGCAGGCGGACATGACCCTTAAGATAAATGACCGCCAACAAAAATATAAATCGGTGTAAAGTTCGCAGGCGGACCACTTAAGCGGCGCCTGCAAAAATAATTTTCGCAGGCGGACCACCTAAACGATGCGTGTGAAAATCTATTTTCGCAAGCGAAACTTATGTAGTCCGCCTGCAAAAATCGTACCTACAAAATATAAATCTTAACTCTACCCTTATCTTCTCCTCCCACCCCTCCCCACCACTCATTTCCTCTCAACTCTCTCTCTCTCTCTCCCTCAACACTCAGCCTCAGCCCGCGTCCCTCCCCTCCCCTCCCCTCCCCTCCCTCCCTCCCTCCCTCCCCGCCGGAGGGGGAGCGATGGCGGCTCCCAGCTCCCTGCGTGGCAGGAACGGCGACTGCGGACAGCGGCGGCTCCCCTCCCTCCCTCCCTTCCAGTTCTTGCCGGAGGAGGGAGGGGACAGGCCGGTGGGGCGGCGGCGACGACGACGCGTTGGGCCGCGGCGGCGGCTCCCCTCCCCCCTCCCTCCTAGATCTAGCCGAAGGAGGGAAGGAAGAGGCCGGTGGGGGCGGCGGCGGCGACTACGGCGCGGGGAGGCGGCAACGATGACGCCAGGCGCGGCTCCTCTCCCCTCCCAGATCCGTCCGCGGTTTTTTTTTTGTTCGTTCAATGGATTTTCGCAGGCGTTGCCCTGACTGCGAAAATCGATGATTTTTGCAGTTGTTGGGCTTCAGGCGGTCCAACCCCCCGCCTGGAAAAATCACTTTTGGCCGCCTAGAAAAATACTTTTTCTAGTAGTGATTCACACCTTAATATACTCTCTCCGTCCCATAAAAACTAGTCTAGTATTATATATGACATATCTTAGTATTACGAATCTGCACATACCTCTGTCCTAGATTCTTTTTTTGGACGGAGGGAGTATGGAATTATTTTTCTCCAAATTATCTTAAATTCCTCTGTGGGAGGGATTACATGAACAAGACTAATGTGTCAAAGACCCCCCCCCATAGGCTGCAGTTATGGATTGGTTGGCTCTTTTTTAAAATATAAACGTACTTAAACCAAATGATCATCTTGCAAATTCCAGTTGAGTTCATAGATCACATCCATTTCAGGTAAACAAAATAACATGTTCAATGCACTACATTTTATTTGCAAACGCATGAATAAATTAACATGTGGATGAATCGTGTTGTGTTTATACATTTAAATATATATTGCACTATACGTAGTCGTCCTGAGACTCAGAGACAACACAATCATATATAGTAATGCGGCTTGAAAACATAAAAGTTAATTATTTTCATGGGTGTACTACCTTCATTATCCAAGTCATGATCCCTACCCCCAACCGGAGACCACAAAGCTACTGTGTGCCAAAAATACATGGTAATACCTCGAATATTGCATTCTACCTACATCCCTTAATGTTTGGCGTTGGTTAATTAGTACAAATTTACACTAACCAACATATAAAAGTATTAGGTTAAGGTTTTCTTTGCCATTGGTTACATCGCGGTTACCGGGGTAATCAGGCTCAGTGTTGACATACGCTAATAAATTAAACAAATTTAAATAAAATAAAATAATAATATTCTGATAACATTCATCCAATTATCCTTGGTTTTGGTTACTGCTAAACCCTAGTAGAGTGTCATGGTAATAGGTTATCTCATTACAACTTGAGTGACATTCATTGCACTGAACTCATGGGATTTGCCGAGGCTAGAACGGTATTATTATACTTCTTTATCCGGAGTGGTTAAATAGATGAATGGTTATTTGATGTACGAATGAATGAATTAACTATTATATAGTTGAAAAATAAACTCATTTATTTTAAAACTTTAGAAAACAACATAGTTTAAGTGTTCAGAAAATCGCTTTCACGGGCAACTTTGTTCCTGCATATATAGATAACCTATTTCTAGGTGTGTTCTTGTTAGAGGAGGATATGCCGCCCACTTCTCAAAATGTGTTTAACCGTCTATGAAAATGGTTTTGGCATTAGTGTCATTTATCTATAAAGCCAATTGAGATGTTCTCCATCTTCCTATCCCTCCCAAGTGGGCCCTACCTCCCCAGTCCATGCATTCCCTGATTCCCTCTTCTTATCCCTCCTTTCTTTCCCTCTGTTGCTAAGGCAATGAGGCTGTAAGCAGAGCACCACATGATGAGTAAAGATGCTCACCATATGATTGTTCATAGATCACATCCATTTCAGGTAAAAAAAGAAAATAAAATGTACAATACTTTAATTTGGTTTGCAAACACACATGAATTAATTTGTGTGTACGAAATTGTGATGTGTTTATACATGTGAATGATATATATTGCACTATGAGTAGTCCATCCGAGACGTTGCACGCGCAATCATAGTATTGCGACTCAAAAACATAAAAGCTAATAAGTCCGATGGTAGGTACTGCCCACAATATCGAAGTTGTACATGTTCCCCTTCACATGTAACATCCATCTTAGTATATATTGATTCCAACATTAATTAGATTCTTGGTGTGTAAGATATACTGAGCTAAGGTTTTCTTTCTTGTTGATTAACTCGCAGTTAGCATGGTAATCGGAGTTGCTGTAGCCGTGTGGTAACGGTAACCACCTAGTATGTTGACCAAATTTAAAATAATAATAAAAAACCAATGCCATTGATCCACAAAGCCAGCTGGGAGTCGTACGCTGGTCCTTGCAAATACTACAGCCTTGTTGTAGCAAAGCCTCTCCCAATTAAGTGGACCCTGCAATTCCATATGCTTTCCCTCTTCTTATCCCTCGTCTTTCCCCTCTTTGTCTCCAAGGAGAGCACCACAAGATGCTCACCATGATTGAGCCTCTAGCTTTGTGCGGTAACGACTTTAACACCAACCACACAAACCCCAACAAACAAACAACATCAACCACACTCCTCACTATTCCATGCTTGCCTACCTTCCATGTAATATAAAAAGCATGAGAGCTATAGCTGGCGACACTCACTAGTCACTAGTAGTCACTTCAGCTAGCATAGCAACCACTGGTGCTTAGCTAGTGAAGCATAAGACTTTGGAGGATAAAGCCAAAATTATACTTCACTCTCCCTGTGCAAGAAAAAACCACCACACACATGACATATTAGACCCAAGAAAAAGGAGGAAAATATTGCTAATAGTTAATTGCTATAGGCTATACGACTATACCCTACCTGATTAACTTCCCCCCTACTCCAATGGAGGCAGCTGCGGACATGGGCGTCCTCCTCGACCTCTACTGGCACACGCCTCACATCTTCGACCTCGCCGTCGCCGACAGGTTCGTCTCCCTCCTCCGCCGCTGCCCGCCGGCGACGACGACCCGACTCCAATTCTGTACTGACGGATTTTGTTTGGTTGATTAGCTTGCTGATGGACGGCTTCGGCGGCGGCATGTACGGCCCGGTGGCGGCGTCGCCGGCGATGGTGGAGAACGAGTACGACGAGTCGCTGCCCGAGCTGTACGCGTATACCTCTCAGTCTCGCTACGCCGACTCGAGCTCGCCGGACGTCGTCAACTCGTGCTCGACGGCGGTGGCGTCGGCGGCGGCGAGCAGCAAGAACATAGCCATGGAGCGGGACCGCCGCAAGCGGCTCAACGAGAAGCTCTTCGCGCTTCGCGCCGTCGTCCCCAAAATCACAAAGGTTTAATTTAGCTGATTAATCGATTGATTTAGTGAATCAATTAGTCAGTCGATCTCAAGTGAATTAATTGCACTTCTGATGAGATGAGATCATGAGAGTGCGCTTATGTTTGGGTGTGGTAGATGGACAAGGCGTCGATCGTGAGGGACGCCATCGCGCACATCGAGAAGCTGCAGGAGGAGGAGCGGCAACTGCTCGACGAGATATCCGTCCTCCAGTCCGCCGCCGCCGTCGCCGCCACCGCTGTCGAGGACGTCGACGACAGTGGCGTCACCATGCCGAGTATGAAGAAGCTGCGGAGCACGCCGCCGCTCGACGGTGGCGGCGGCGCCCTCCGCGTGGCATCCTCACCCCCTCTCCAAATCCTTGAGGTAGAAACAAAAGAAACAGAGGACTTTTACGGTCCATCCTAATTGTCAACTCTTCTGATTAGTGCGTTTCCAACTTAGCTGGTTATCTGACCGAGGTCTCTTTCGGTACGGAGTATTCGTCAATTAAAAATGTATTACTTCTTTAAAAAATTGAAGGTTTAATCCTTCAAACCTCACAATCATGGCCCTCCGATCCACAGCTCCAGGTCTCCAAGGTGGGCGAGAAGACGGTAGCGGTGAGCATACGTTGCGCGAAGACGAGGGGCGCCATGGCGAAGGTGTGCCACGCGGTGGAGTCGCTCCACCTCAAGGTCGTCTCCGCCAGCGTCGCCGCCGTCGACGGCACCATCGTCCACACCATGTTCGTGGAGGTACCAAACAAAATAACATGTCACATTTTTCACTACCCTGATCCCCTCTCTATCATTATGTCCTCCACATTCATGCTGTTACCAATCTCTGAGTGGTCCACTTTGGCACTTATCCTTTCACACGGTTGCAATTGTTGCACGTGTTACTGTGCTGACGTCACCGGGATGACGTCACGAGAGTGACACATGTGAGTGACCCAAGGATGCTGACTCCAATTAACCTGGGATGTGAGGGTTTACTTGTATGATTTTATTACCAAACAATATTTGTTTGTCCTAGGTGACTAACTAGTTGAACTGGTCAGCAACTGATTTTTTTTTTGTTTTTTTTTTTTTTTTTGGGGGGGGGGGGGGGGGGGGAAGGTAGTCGTCGATGAATGTCAAATGGTCGTCGCGTCCTGTTTGATTTGCGGCTGCTTTCATTAATTTGCTTTTGTTGCTGGACCTTGCTGACCAAGATAGTGGCGTATTTGATGCTTTAGGAGACTTCGCTAATTCAAACTTTTGAAGTCAGAAGATATTCACAAAAGACGTATTTTCCTATGGAGCATTATAGATAGTAGTACTTTTTTCACATGACTTTTTTATTCTGAAGATCCAGAAGATAACATTTTTTTTTGCCCATACATAATAAAACGTTTACATGGAGGAATAAAATATCAAATCATGAACCCTGGGTTGAACTTATTGCTATGAATGAATAGGTCGCAAGCTATAGTGTTACATATACACATGCATTTCTTTCACACGAAAATTAATTAAGATAATATAAGTTAATTAACATGTGCCGAAATTTTTAGGCCAATATAAAATTTAATTTTCCGCTGGCCTACAAATAGAGGGAATTTGTTGGGGACAATTTTTAGGCAAAATCAAGGTTCTGGTCTAATATTCCTGCTTAAACACAGTGTCTCTAGCTAGCTAACTTCTTCCACTATACTAATCTTCTTTATGTTGATGCGTACCATGTACCAACAGCTATTAATCACGACTATTGACTATCGTATCAGCATTTTCTAACTACAGTAAGAAATTAAAGGACATAGGACAGGCTGTCTCGTCTTTCTAAATTGACATTTATTTGTTTTTTTTCCCTGATAATATGGAAGAGAATTCCTGATCGACCTCTGCACCATGCTCTGCCTACCATTAAATTTGCTGGAAAGAAACTTTAAATTGGCTAGAATATAACTAGTTCAAAATATTTTGATGAGAATTTCTTCAAATGGACAAAGTGTAAGATGGAACAATAATGTTTTTACTGATTAGGACTGGGTGAAGAAATTACTGGTTTGATCGTAAAAGAGACATTAATAAACAATTAGAAGACGAAAGCTTCCTGTGATATACTTGCCTGTTTATGGGCAGTAATGCAGCATGGCATAGGTCGTCGATTGTTCATGCACAAGCACAGCCCTGAGATCTTCGAGCAACATATTCCAAGCCCAAAATATACGAACAGAGAAATAATTGAGACCAGTAAAAGTATTTTCCCCTCAAGAAAATAATTAAACTATTTATATATTTAATTTTATTTTTATACTTTTGATGGAAGTATAAAATACCAGTGGCGGAGCTATTTATATTACAAGCTGTGGGGGCGGCTGATCCGATAGCTTTTTCACTAACACCCTTGTGAATACTCTTTTTTTCATTTAAATCCATTAAATTTTGTGTAAATGATCCCACTAAAATATTAAACAACGATAATTGACCCCACAAATAAAATTACTAGCTCCGTCACTGCAACATTCTATTTATTTCAGAGAAACCAATACCAGTTTAATATCTACCTCTTTTTTTTTTTTTGCTCGAGGCAGGCTCTAGACGTGTATAGGCTTTAGATTAACTATATCGAAGGATAAGATTACCACGTAATACAAGGACCAGACAATGCCAGCAAGGCCAGGTTTTATACTCATGTTACTTTCATTTGTCGCGGTCTACTTTCTGTATTGGGAAAATAACTTATATACACACACACATGCATTAAAAGTAATTTGTTTTTTCGCATATACAGAAACGAGACAAACGACATAGATCCTACATATTTCACAAATGGCCAATATATTCACTTTGTCAGTTTGCACCCCTCCTCCTCTGTAAGAATTAATGAGGTGGAGAACTTGTCGGATTCAAGCCTTCAATATCTTCCTTAAAAATGTGCTTTTTTCCCCAAAATATAAATGAGGATATACCATTTGAGGAAAAAAAGGAATAGGATGTCTATATATCTGTCTCTCTGTCTCTGTGTGTATGGCGCCTAGACTTATTGATCAAGTATATATGCTCCCTCCATTTTAGAATGTGTTTTGCTTTTGTACTACTAAATTAAATATCTTTAAGTTGATCAAGCATTTAGAAACAAAACTTAACAACATTTATAGCACACAAATTAATTTTATTAAATCCACCATTAAACTCCTCTTTTGTAGTATTAACTTGCAACAAAACCAAAACACCTTACCTTCTGAAACGGATGGAGTAGTTATATCTGAGTATTCTTACTAATACTAATTAACACACTAAAACTCTAGAAAATACAGCAGTAGTACTTCTTAAGACAACAAAAGAGCTAATGTCCATAGCAAATAATTAAGGGGGCCACAAATCTACTTTGCAACGCATTGACGTATTGAGCTTTGTTGGTTTTCTTAACCTAGCTAGAGATGAATATAATATTGATAAATTCTGTAACTTAGTGCCTATATGTAAACGAATCTAATCATGCATGTGGATATGTTTATTTTGTTACATTGTTTCTCTCTGACCTAATTTATTCTCTCATACAGACAGAACAAATGAGTGGTGCTCAAGAGATGAAGCAGAGGATCCAGTCATCTCTCTTGTCAGCACCTTGATGTGATGAAAAAACTTGTAGCTCACAAAAGACCATGATCTACTAGCAAAGATCGATGGTTGCAATCTTGCATTGGCATCTGAATATAATTTCTTTTATCATCATTTTCGCTCGTTATGGGAGTTCAGCCGCAGGCGGCCCACTTCAATGTTCCAGTAATATTACAGCAGTTTTAGATTGCTAGCTAGGGCCCAAGAGATAAACTGCTAATCTGAGATATATTGATGTAAATCGAGGAATCATATATCTTTCGGCAATAACAATGGAGGTAATGGCATGTTTGTTGGCTTACTAGATATTTGATGCATTGCACTTGGCTGTGAGTACGTGGATGAATGCATGTTAAGTATTTTAGAAATGATGGTGGATGTATGTTAAAATATTATGAAATTAATGTGAGGATGATGATTTGACATGCTTAATTACATGTCGAGTTTTAGAATGTAATAAATTGGAAATGATGTTGTATATTTGTATCAGGTTTAAGTTGTCATAGTTTGCTAGTACATGATAATGTTGGATGTCATTATATGTTCTGTACAATTATCGAAATATTTGTTTTTATGTTCACTGCTTATATACAGTCTTCGTTAATTAATTACGGTGTGAAGGAAGTATTATTACCATGGTCTACAAAATTAATAAGAAACCAACGTTTATACGTACCAAAGAGACGCTTCACTAGAGAAACTAGAATAGAAATACTTCGAATGCGCCTTAATTAATTAGGTAGGATAAAATGGGTATTTTGGATGACCATTAATTTAAGCCCATTTATAGCACAAATATACTACATCCGCCACAAAATATATGCAACCTTGTTGTTAGTTAGAACTATAATACGGTTCATCCTGTAATATGTTAAAATATTTTAGGATGAAGGGGTAGTATATACAATGGAAGTTTGAATTTTATAACTTGATTTTAGAATTATTTATGAGTTTTTGTCCTTTTTTTAACTCTCCTTGGCATTTGGGATGCTAGCAGTGGAACAGTGAAATGAAGTCTTCTCGCAAACTTCTCTGTAATTACACCTATCATGCATGATATCTCTTGAACTTATAAGTCGCAGCCAAAAACATCTTGCAAGCATATCCTACATCCACAAAGAGTTGATGACTAGGATTGGCAATGCAGGACATCACTATATCAGCTTTTGAATCTAAAGAAACACTTGAGAACTCGAGTAAAAACAGATTAAAAGAAATTAAAATCTGGAAGCTCTAAGGAAACGAAACGTCCGCCTGTTTTTGGTGTGTGAAGTCCAGGCCTAAATGGGCTGCATGCAGCTGGATGGGTCCTCTGAAACAACTTATATGGAATCCATGAAATTGTGAAAAATCTTTGGCCCAATAAGAAAATAGATAAGGCCAAATTAGGCTTATCGTGTTTGTTTAAAACTTACCCCTTAACTTTAAAACGTAGTATAACTTGCTACTGCTGGGCTAATAAATTAAATCAAATGGCCGAGTTCGAGTTCAGGGAGAAGAGATAAACACAGCAATCGATTTATTTGCCCCATTTCGGTGTTTTTATAGCACAAAGACGGTTAGGTCTTCAGTTATTAATTTGACTGGCACAATAATTAACAATTAAAGATTCGTTTAATAACTGCGCCCAGGACGGCAAGACCTACAGATATTAACCGGACATTATCTTGGGAGTTGGGACCAATATATATAGATGTGTACCGGCATATGCATCCACAGATCAGAACTACACCACCTACACTTAAAGAGCCAAATTAAGATACCACGAACCAGCTAGGAGAAACATGTGCAGCTCCAGAAAAGAAGTCCCAAGCAAGCATACATTGAATGGTTTTATCTGAACGCCTGCAACTATGAGCTATGGCTTAGGAGGCACGGGGAACTTAGTATACACTGCCTCTTCCTCATCGCTACGTGCCATTATGCCTTCGCGTGCATCCGTATTGCAGATTTCAGCACATCCTAGGTGACAAGCTGACTTAGGGAAGCAAGTCCTCTGCAGTAATGCAGAAGATCTCAACGCCTGACACAGTCATGTAGCTTGAACTAGATGCTAGCATTGTGAGGCAGGCCTTGATCGATCTTTGATGCTTTAATTCCTGAGCTTGGTCAGGCAGGTTCAATCTTTCATGCACTGAAGTTGGTTGTGTCAGATGTTTGTGATATGCTCCAAAGACAATCATAGAGATGATTGCACATACTATGTTTATATATTTATCCGACATTGTTCCTTAAAAGAGATAACTCATTATTAGTTAATGAATATGCGATTTTTTCATGAGACTTTTTATGTTGTATGTTGCTATTTCTAAATGATCCCTGATCAAATATCATATGGGAACTAATAAGTTTCAATGATCAGCACATGTATTAATTGATGATCATGTCTAATGGATCATGGTATATAGATACCAAATTAGTAATGTGGATACATGTTGGGGAACATGTTGTTGCATAGACCAAACATAAGACACTGTAAGAGTCATATGTGTTGTGTCATCAGTGATCTCATTTAATGTTGTTATTGAATCCTTAGACCTGAGATTATCATAGTTCCCAACATGTATAGTAGCTTACTTAGGGACTACTAAATGCTACTCCGTAATTGGGTAGTTATAAAAGTAGTTTCCAGGTATGCTACGAAACATGTAGTGAGATATGAATAATCAAGATGGGATTTGCCCGTCCTATGGAGAAATATATATATATATATATATATATATATATATATATATATATATATATATATATATATATATATATATATATATATATATATATATATATATGGGCTCCTCGTTGTTATAGATTATGGAATTGCATGGCCATGCCAAAGGTCATTGAGGAGTCAATCACAAATTATGTAATCTATCACAAGTTTAAGTGAATGATTGAGCTATTAGAGGATGCCACATATCTAGCCTTGAGCTTAATCGATATCGTGGGGTAAAGGGGTTCATACAAGTATACACTAGAGGTTCAACCGATATGATCTTTATGTATGCCCAGTGGGTCAATACGTTCTGTTAGGGGCCACTGTTGACACGTGGACCGAAAAGGAGTTTTCGGATTACAGCCAAATGTACATGAATCTACAGGGACTAAAGTTTAGTCCCTGGATCCAAACACCCCCTAACTCTGATGGCAACTAACCAAAGATACCTTAACTGCACCCAGGATGGCAAGACCTACAGATATTAACCGTATATTATCTTGGGAGTTGGGAGCAATATATATAGATGTGTACCGGCATATGCATCCCCAGATCAGAACTACACCACCTACACTTAAAAGAGCCAAATTAAGTTACCACGAACCAGCTAGGAGAAACATGTGCAGCACACCATCCTCAGTAATACTTTGAGTGGCTTTGTCTGAACACCTGCAACTATGAGCTATGGCTTAGGAGGCACGGGGAACTTAGTATACACTGCCTAAACGACTTACTCTCCTTCCACATCGCTATGCGCCATTATGCCTTCGCATGCATCCATCTTGCAGATTTCTACACATCCAAGGAGACAAGCTGACTGAAGGAATCAACTCCTCTGCAGTAATGCAGAATATCTCAACGCCTGACACAGTCATGTAGCTTGAACTCTTAGATGCTAGCATTGTGAGGCAGGCCTTGATCGATCTTTGATGCTTTCCTGAGCTTCGTCTGGCAGATTCAATATTTCATGCACTGAAGTTGGTTGTGTCATATGTATCACCCAACAAATTATTGAAAACTAGCCGGCAACCCGCGTGTTATTACATGGATTGTTATTATTGATGTAAAAAATTTCAATGATGTGCTAAGTTGATTCCAAGCAAACCAGTTTAGATTAATAAGAGAACAGTTGATGTAATTTGAAATAAATTCTTATTACTCTAAGGTTTTTATTGACTAAATAAATAATTTTTAAAGTCATTAACAAATATAAATATTTAACTTGGTTTGATAGTATGCGTCGTCATTTATTTTGGCTTAATAACTCTGAAGTTCATAATTAATTATTAATTCTTTAATAATTCTAAAAAAATAACAATTACCAAACTCGTATTTTACTCCTAACAGTTATTATTCAGTCTTTAAATTAAAATTAGTAACCATAAAATTATTCGATTACGAATATCAGTCCCTTGAAGAAAAATGTAACCACTTTTACCACTGCATGTGTTCATTCAATATTTAACAAATCTCTTCTTTCATAATTAGGTTCGAACAATGAATTTTTCCGACTTTGACAAAATAAATTTACAAATGATACTCTGCTGTACATAGAGAGATTCTGATCGTACTACTCCTACCATCAGTGTGCGTATGTTGACATAAGCATGCAGCACAAAACTCGCGGTGGACACATATATAGCACAAGAGTGTGGGCTTTACAACAATACCGACATGCATGCTGGTACTCTATACAAATGCTTATATATGCATGCGTGTACTCGTTAGGGCTTGGGAGGTACTCCATCCATCCCAAAATAGGGTGAATAGCCAAAGTGGTCCTCCAAGTTTCATATAAGGATAAGTATCCCAAAATACGGTGAATAGCCAAAGTGGTCCTCCAAGTTTTATATAAGGATAAGTATCCCAAAATAGGGTGAATAGCCAAAGTGGTCCTCCAAGTTTCATATAAGGATAAGTTTAGTTTTTAATGTTTCAATATGTTCATATTAGTCCTTCAAGTTTTTATTTTAATTCAAACTTATCCTTAAACCCACATAACCAACAACTCTCTTGATAAATGACACTTATACCCCTCATTCACATATATAAAAGAAAGAAAATACATGCTATGAATTCTTTTTATAGATAATGCATAGCAATTTATATAAAACAAAAATAATATTTTTATGTACTTGTAAATGTATACGATAGTTATTAGGCTCAAGTTTTATGTGCACATGTTGAAATAATGGGAAGTACATATGCAATGTTGTTTATTCATTTTTGTTTTTTTAGTGTATAGTTGTATACAAATTAAGGGCAAAAGGGACATTTTCTAATAGAATTGTTGACTAGAAATAGCCATATGGCATATTAAGTGGGCCCAAGGATGATTTTAGGCCAAAACAAATACTTAGAGGATCTATGTGGACAAAATAAAACTTGAAGGACTAAATTGAGACTTTGGTGAAACTTAAAGGACTAAATTAGCTATTCACCCCCATAATATAAGTATTTTTAGTATAGTGACAAGTCAAATACTTGTAACTTTAACTATTAATAACAAAAATATAAAAAAGACCAATCATGTAAAATTGATGTTACTAGATTTATCATTAAACAAACTATCACAATATGTAACTCTTTTTATTTAAAACATATTATTTTTATAAATATCGTTGGTCAAAGTAGTATCTCGAAAACTATGTCGAAGTCCAAAAGTTCTTATATTTTTGGACGGAGGCGGTATTAGGAATTAATTCGATATATATGAATGCAAGCAGTAGGCTGCAGTGCTCCCACTAAATTGTAGCATGCGCCTTCCACTAAATTCCTTTCTTGACTAGAGATGAGGTTCAGTGGAGGGAGCAAAAACTACCGTGGTTCTTGTGACACATCCACATAATGCTAGTTGCCACGGAAGTGCACTAGCTCCACCGCAAGAACGAAAGTTGCCACGGACCAACTAGTTGTAGCAACCAGCTAACAAAACTCTCAACTCGATTGGCTTCATGCAAGTAATTAAGCAAGCATGCCTGCAATATTAGTTAGGGCTTAGAAGGCACCAGGAATTCAGAGTACACGGTGTGAAGGAATCATTCTCCAGAATCTACCTAGTGATGCGCCTTCGCTTCATCAGGGAATTGTTGCAAAAGGTGACATTGCTCAAACCTTAAGGTCTGTGGTTCATCAATTATGTATGCGCCTATATACTCTAAGTACTTCGAGGTATATATATACACTAACTTGGCGCCTCACATGCATGAAAAAATTTCCAACAATCCACCTCACTGCTTCGAAGTCATTAGAGAGGAGATAGCACGTTTCATACTAGACGACATCTTATCAACAAAAGGAAGCTTTAGATTACAGTCGTAGCTAGCTCATCTCTAAATGGCTGAACATTTTTCATTGCTTACCAAAGACATGTGATTATGTAACACTTATGCATATATTATATGTAATATAATCCTGTGTGATGTTTCTGTATATACTAATTACATATAAATTTATTCCAATTTATAACTAGGTTTTGATGCTTAATTCGATCTTGAAGATGCATGTCGCCGATACTTTGATCATTGAATGGATGTGAATGGCATATTTATACGAATGGATGCCTGGATGTGATCACTAAATATATGCTTGATTAGTTAATTGTTGTGAATGGCATATGCGAATAGATATGTGAATGTGGATATCATTGATTTCTATGTTGATCTGAATGGGATTGTTGGGAAGGGAATATATATGTGCTTATGTCATTTTTGCAACGGGCATAGCTAGTAAAGGCCTGAGGCTAGCTAAAAAAATAAAACTTATTTTTGGTTAAAGTACTCATATGTGTCCGGCTTAAACTTAAACTCAATTGAGATGAGCTCATCGGTGACGGGCTTAAGTTTAAACCCGATTGAGATGAGTCATCCGTGATGGGCTTAAGTTAAAGCCCGATTGAGATGATCATTCGTGACGGGCACCATACCATACTCGTGTTCAAGTACGAGCTAATCACGGTTGAGCTCATTGGTGATGGGCCATAGTATGGCCGTAGTTTGACTGATCTATTGGGTCAAACCTATCGGTGACGGGTTTTAGTTTTTTGCCCGATAGAGATAACTATCATCCGTGACAGCAAAATACCTGATACATTAGTGACCTTTGGTTCGTGACGGGACCTCTCCTCGACACAGATGAGGCTTGCCGCCCTATTAAGATGAACTATCCCGTGCTAGTGAAAATACCTAATTAATTTGCCTTTTTCCCATCCAGTCAGGTTTTACGATGTTGGCTTTCAGAAAAGGTAAAAATCAAATGCTGCTGGTATCTTGTAAAACGTATTGAAGTATTGATATATGTATTTAGGTAGAGTAAACACATGATTTGCTAGTAGAGAGAAGAGGGCGTAATTGTCCCTAAATTTAAACTGGTGCTGCATGGGGACAGTTAAGTTGTTTGCCTAGTACTAACGTACATGTTCTTATTTGCATGATTTATATTGTGTGCTTTGAGGTTCTTATTTGCGTGGTTTTCTCTAGATTTATTTTTTGTTTCAAATAACACGTGCTGGCATAAAAGTTCTTCATTTGCGTGATTTTCTCCAGATTTATGTTTTATTCCAAAAGAACACGTTAGAACTCCTTCCTTCAGTTCTTGTGCGTCCGTGTCAATCAGACCTTGCCATAGTTTCTCTTGACCATGTCTCCTTGTAGATGCACCCCTCAAACCTTAGAAGAAAAAAGGAGATCTCATTCCAATCCACTATACGATAGAATTTGTGAGCTAGATAAATAACTAATCAACTGCATAAAAGAGGTCTTACCTGATGCGTTTCACCTAGCCTTGATGGGTTGATCTTGTCTTATGTTGGATCCTCAACCATGCCAGCGCTTCTCTCACTGTTTCTCTCTGGTGAATCAGTTCTAACCCTAACACTAGAACAAGAACGAACCGATGGCGGAGAAAAAAGAAGATGCGATCTAATCTTTTTTCTTTCCTATGAGATGTATTGGATGCCCAAATCAACGTAAGCCTGAGTTACGTTTTTCCAATCAATGCAGCATAGTATTCAGTCCAATCAAAATATCCATATTTACAAAGTTAATTAGTCCACTGCCACTGATTATGATAATTTTTGTTTCGTAATTTGCCCTCACGCCGTCTCCATTCCCGTCTTCATCCCATCCCTCATTCTTCATCTCTATTCCTGTCCTCATCCCCTTTTATGGTGATTGTGCTGGGCGGCCCCGTGGCATCGACAATATGAACTCCTCTAGTGGTGACCAGGCACTGCACGAGGCTATCATCATCACCAATGATGGTGCCACTCCAGCCTGCCGCCTGCATGCTCGCAGACCTCTCCCGCTCTCAGGACGCCACCGCCGAGGATGGCACCACCACGTCTTCGTCCTTACGGGATCCCTGCTCCGCCACACCCATTCCCTCCTCTCCGCCGGATCCCCACTTGCCGTTGACACCGCCCTCGCTGTTGTCGATCTAGCTCACCCGGACCTCCTTGATCTCCGCGGCGGGGGAGGCGAGGCGGATGCAGCACTGGCATCGTCTGATCGGAAAAAGATCCGGGGATTAGATTCCTTTTCTTCCCTTGAAGTCTGCCGCGGCGGCGAGCGTGGCTGCGGCTGCGGCTGCGGCTTGGACATCCTTGGGTGCCGCGGTGGCCGGGCGCGGCAGCTCGTGGGCGAGGTCAGGAAAGTTGAGGTGCGCCGCGCGGCCCTTGATGTCGAGCACGGCGATGTTGTGCGCGCGCGTGGCCATCTGGGCGGTGGCGAGGGAGGGGGATGAGGACGAAAACAGAGACAGCATGAGTGAAGAGGACGGAAAAGGTGACTTAAGTGGCATGGTTTCAATTTGAGAAATTTCTAGTAGCATGTAGCCAATATGACGAATAGCAGTGGTATTTATTTTTAATTTGGCAAAGTTGCAATGGCATGGATCCAATTAATATTTTTTTAAATGGTTTTTCATAAACCAAAATGTCGTGTCTCTTAGAACTACATTTTCTTGAAGTTATAATGGTTTTGTCACAACCACAAGTCATTTTGTATTCATGATTCAACACCGGTTATGGAATGCCGTGTCCTTCAGAAACGATAATCTTCGAAGTTGATGATTAGCTGCCGATATATAATCATTGCCAAGAATAAAACTGCAGCATTTGTTAGAATACAAAATGTGGTATCAAGATGTGGTGTGTAGATCTGAACTACAAATACTTTTACTCGTACCCAAGAACTACGAATACTGCGCATGGCTCGACAAGTTGATCAGAAGAATTTCTTCTGATCATGGCACTCTGCTGCCGGCATAGTCATGTTTGTGCCTTAATAAACACTGGTGGAGGAATCGTTTGTAGTCCCGGTTCGTAACTCCCCTTTAGTCCCGGTTGTCCAACCGGAACTACGAATCCAGGACTAAAGATAGCGATCTTTAGTCCCGGGTAAAATAACCAGGACTAAAGATCTATGTACCATTTTTTTTATTTGTATGGCCCTGTTTGCTGCATGGTTGATTATATATATATATATATATATATATATGTATATATATATATATGTATATATGTATTCTATATATGTATAAATACATATATTACACACATATTTATAATTTAAAGCACTTAACATTTATATGTGATCCTACCTGCCCCGTTGAGGCGCAGCTGCTACGATTGCCTGATAGGCTGAACATTGGAGGAGGTATGTACGGCTGGGGATCGTGTGACCGATGTGCTGCCATGCATTCATCCACCTTCCGGGCCACCTCCTCTTGCATGCTGAGCTCGTAGCTCGATACCCTGTACTCAAGATCTGCAATCTTCGCCTCCGTATCTCTCTTGCTCCTCATCCGACTCCTATACGTGTGGATGTCCTCCTTGAATCCAATCTTCCAGGGAATCACGCCTTTCCCTCGTGTTCGTCCTGGATGCTCGGGAGTCTGTAGGGCGAGTGACAGCTCGTCCTTCTCTCTGTCGGGTCGGAACGTGCCCTGAGAAGAGGCTTCCACTGCGTCCGTTAGTCGATTCACAGCCTCGCGTATCTGATCGGTGAAGACCAAGGAGCCATCAACTGGGTTGAGCGTTCCACCGTGAGCATAGTACCAGAACTTCGATCGATCAGGCCATTTAGCGGTGGCCGGTTCGATACCCCTCTCAAGCAAGCTTGCCTCCATCTCCTCCCACTTCGGCATCGCGACACTATAGCCGCCTGACCCCAAGTGGTGATGGTACTTCTTCTTGGCGGCATTTTCTTTGTTTCTTTCCATCATCGCCTGCCCTTGTTGACCTGTCTTGTAAGCAACGAACTCGTCCCAGTGATCCCTTAGCTTTGGGAATACGTCGAAGTTCGGTGTCTGCCCCTTCAGGATGTATTTCCGGTACAGATCTCCCTTGAAGGTCTGGAACTGTTCTGCCATTTTCTTAAGAGTCCACTGTTTCACTATGTTCTCCGTACCCATAGGGAGCGTGAACGTCTCGAGCATTGTGGTCCACAGCATCTCTTTCTCTGATTCCGGGACAAAGCTGTCATTATCCCCACGTGCCCTTGTTCTGCGCCAGTACACTTTGCTGACAGCCACGTTATCCCTCACAACCCAACCGCTGTGGCGTACAAAATTCTTGGCTGCTTCTGCCGGGGCACTAGGTCGGCCGTCTGCGTCCACCTCAGTTATGATGTGCCAACCCTCTATCTTCTTCGCGGCACCTCGTTGTCCGCGTGCCCTCTTCTATCTAGCGGAGGGATGACTTCCACTAGCCTCCTCCTCGTTCCCCTCCGCATCCCTCTCCATGTTCCCCTCCTCGTTCCCCTCTGCATCCCTCCCCACGTTCTTCTCCTCGTTCAAGTACTGGTTTAGATCCTCGTTCCCCTCTTCTTCGTTCCAGTACTGGCTGTTTCCCTCTGCGATTGTATTGTACAGTATCTGTTCCTCATCGCGATCAGCCATCTGTTCATAGAAGAAATATTTGCTAAGCGTAATATTAAAACTCTACTAATTAATCTTGTATTAAAACTCAAATAATCATATATGCTAAGCCTAAGTGTCGTGTATTAGAACCCTAGATAATCATATATGCTAAGTCTAATTAAGTTTCGAATATTACATCTCTAATAATCTTATATTAAATCTCTAACAATCTCTAACAATCAAATATGCTAAGTCTAATTAAGTTCCATATATTAAACCTCTAATAATCTTATATTAAATCTCTAACAATCTCTGACACTCACATATGCTAAGTCTAATTAAGTTCCGTATATTAAACCTCTAATAATCTTATATTAAATCTCTAATAATCTTATATTAAAATTGTAATTATCATATATGCTAAGTCTAACAATCTTATATTAAATCGCTACTGATCTTATATTAAAATTGTAATAATCATATATGCTAAGTCTAACAATCTTATATTCAAACTCTAATAATCTTATATCAAAATTGTAATAATCATATATGCTAAGTCTAACAATCTTATATTAAATCTCTAATAATATAATAATCTTATATTAAAACTCTAATAATCTAATAATCTTATATTAAAACCCTAATAATCTAATAATCTTATATTAAATCTCTAACAATCACTTCTTTACATCACTTGCCTGCGCGAATTCCTTCGATGGCTAGCTACCACTTCGGCTTGAGGGACGACAACGACGTCTTCTCTGCAACATTACCAGGAAAATATATTAGTCTAAACAGGGCCAAGTTACATATATTGTATTTCACGTTTTAACCTATATATATAATCATATATGTATGCTAAGTTTAATAATCATTTAATTATCTCGTTCGTACACGTTTCGCTCGCGTTCGTTCTCACACTTTTAGTACAAGTGCATTCACTTTCGTAAGCGTTTCGTTCATGTTCGTTCGCATTCCTTAATGTTTCGTACACGTTCGTTAACGTTTCGTTCGCGTTCGTTAACATTTCTTTAACGTTTCGTTCACGTTCGTTCGCATTCGTTCACATTCGTTCGCGTTCGTTAAGCGTTCGTTCGCGTTCGGTCACGTTCGTTAAGCGTTCGTTCGTGTTCGTTAAGCGTTTGTTCGCGTTCGTTCACGTTCGTTAAGCGTTCGTTCACGTTCGCGGCGTCTCGCGGCGGTGGGGGCGCGGCGGCGGCGGGCCGCGGCGGCGACATGGGGGCCTGGCGGCGTGGGGGCGCGGCGGCGGCGTAACGTAGCGGCCCGGCGGCGTACGTGGCGCGGCGGCGGCGTGATCTCGAGACGGGGGCGGCGGCGTGGCAGTGGCGTCGGCGTCGTCAGCGGTGGCGGCCGCGCCGAAGTCGTTCATCGGCGGTGGCGGTTGACCGCGGCGTGGTAGTGGCGTCGGCAACGAGCTATAGCTAGGCACGCGGCGGTGGTTTGGAGAGAGAGAGATATACATCGAGAGAGAGAGAGGGCGGGGGCTCTCACCCAAGAGACGTGGCGGCGGCGTCTGCGGCGGAGGCGGCGAGGACCGCCAGGCGACGGTGAGAGACGACGGCGGCGTCGGCGCGGGGTTGCCCTAGGCAGTGGCGGCAAAGGAGAAGCCGATGCTCGATCTCGATGGAAAAACGTCTAAGTGTTGGTGGAGAAGACGAGGGCGCACCGGGAATATATATACCCCCCAGATCTTTACTCCTGGTTGGTGAGAACAACCGGGAGTAAAGATATCTTTACTCCCGGTTGTTGTGACGAACCGGGAGTAAAGATATCTTTACTCCCGGTTGTTCTCACCAACCGGGAGTAAAGATATTTTCCCACTATTTCCAAATTTTTTTTTAAACCCGGTTAGGGTTAAGAACCGGGACTAAAGATAATAGCACTGAATATGAATTTCGTTGCATATGTGTTTCTAAAATAGTAAATAATGCATTAAAAATTCTAATTAACATATGTAAATCCCACATGCGTGATTTAAAACTTTTAAAAATTATAATAATCATATATCATTAGCATATGCATGATATTAAATTGTTAAAAATTCTAATTAACATATGTAAATCCCACATGCATGATTGAAAACTTTTAAAAATTCTAATAATCATATATCATTAGCATATGCATGATATTAAATTGTTAAAAATTCTAATTAACATATGTAAATCCCACATGCATGATTTAAAATTACTAAAAATCTAATAATCATATATAATTAGCATATGCATGATATTAAATTGTTAAAAATTCTAATTAACATATGTAAATCCCACATGCATGATTTAAAACTTTTAAAAATTCTAATAATCGTATATAATTAACATATGCATGATATTAAATTGTAAAAAATTGTATTTAACATATGTAAATCCCACATGCATGATTTAAAACTTTTAAAAATTCTAATAATCATATATAATTAGCATATGCATGATATTAAATTGTTAAAAATTGTAATTAACATATGTAAATACCACATGCATGATTTAAAACTTTTAAAAATTCTAATAATTATATATACCTAGCATATGCATGATTTAAATTTGTTAATCATCATATATAACTAGCATATTCAATACATCCAAAATAGTTTACAACAATTACGGCAATACATCGGCGGTGACGGTTGTCCGCACGTACTTTCTCCTCACTATTGTTCCTTCCTTGTGATCGCTACATGAGTAAGGGGTGTCTTCATTTGATAGGAGAATGCTAGAGTCAATCGTCACCGTGAAATGGGGTTGCCCATCAAACTGATCGTAATCCTCGTCAGTCTTGTCCTCTACTCCGACGATTTTTCTTTTGCCTGGGAGATCCACGTGGCGCTTCGGCTCGTCAGGCCCTTTGCCCTTCTTTCCTTTGCTAGACATGTCCTTCACGTAAAAAACTTGCGTTACATCATTGGCAAGGACAAAAGGTTCGTCCGAGTATCCAACCTTGTTAAGGTCAATCGTTTGTCATCCCACTGTCATCAATCGTTACGTCTCCACCAGTCAACCTAACCCATTGGCACCGGAACAGTGGGACCTTTTGAGGTCCATAGTCAAGTTCCCATATCTCCTCGATGGCACCGTAATACGTGCCAGTTGTACCATCGTGTCCCATGGCATCGATACGAACAGCACTGTTCTGGTTCGTGCTCTTCATGTCTTGGGCTCTTGTGTAGAATGTGTACCCATTGATCTCATATCCTTGGAATGTCGCGATCGAGCCAGATGGACCCCTCGCCAGGAAGGCCAGTTGCTGGTTAATCGTCTCGTTACCCATGAGATGTTGTCGCAGCCATGCGGGAAAAGTATCAATGTGATGCCGTGTAATCCATGCATCGGACTTACCGATGTTTCTGGCACGAACTAGAGCCAAGTGCTCCTCGATGTAAGGAGCCACCAATAAAGATTGTTGTAAAACCGTGAAATGGGCTTTACGGAATAAATTGTTGTCTACCGTCATTATTGCTTTCCTTCCAAGAGTCCCCTTTCCCCGTAGTCTCCCTTCATGGCATGATTCAGGTACCCCGATTGGGCGAAGGTCTTCAATAAATTCTACGCAGAATTCAATGAACTTCTCTGTTCCATACCCCTTGGCGATGTTTGCCTCTGGACGAGCACGGTTACGAACATACTTCTTCAGAACGCCCATATACCTCTCGAAAGGAAACATGTTGTGTAGGAACATAGGCCCGAGAATACCGATCTCTTTCACTAGGTGACAAAGCAGATGCGTCATTATATTGAAAAATGAAGGTGGAAATATCAACTCAAAACAAAATAAACAAAATTTAGCAAATAAACAAAATTTCTATATATTCTTTTTTTTCCCACACAAATTTTCTCTCTCATCAACGTACAACAAAATTTTGGAGACAAAAAAGTATGCAAAACATAGCTCCAAATGTAATATGACCAAAAAACCATTGGAGAATGAAGTTGCTAACCTTTTAGGCACCTCCGATTTGTATATAATCACCAAAGTAAATTCACTATAAATTTTGGCATGACCTCCCCTCTTTTTTGAAGAAATTTTGAAGCTTGCTCGGGCTGGAGGAGGAAAAAGACATATATAAAGGGGTGGGACTTTAGTCCAGGTTGGTAAGATCACCGGGATCTTTAGTCCCGGTTCTTTAATCCCGGTTGGTAACACCAACCAGGACTAAAGATCCCGGGGGTGCCTGACAAGCCTTGACAGCATTTGAACCGGGACTAAAGAAAACCTTTAGTCCCGGTTATCAAATATGCCCGTTACCCTTTTTAACCGGGACTAAAGATCATCTTTAGTCCCGGTTTTTATTGCAACCGGGACTATTGTGGAATTCGGGCGACCGACAAAAGATGGTTTCTCCACCAGTGAAAGTCTCTCCATTATCTAAAAATATATGTAAGAACTCCTCTAAATCCAGTTCTCAATTGTGTCCTTTGCACCAGAAGTATCAGAGAGACAAAAGAGATCATTTGTTCTTTGAATGTCCTTTCAGCATTGCCTGCTGGAATAGCTGTGATATCCTTTGCTGCCAGTGGAATTTAGCGCTGAATATACACTAGCATCTGGCTGTTTAGAGGCAGAGTTTTGTGCACAGATTAATTGATTTCTTCATGGAGATCTTTCGGATAGCAGTGGAATGGTCTTTTCTTTTTTGGAGTGCAGCCCACGTTAGAAATCTCAAATCATCTCTGAAAGATTAACTAAGTCTATACTTAATAAGGCTTAGAGATGTTCATCAAGACTAGTGTCAATTATGGATAGACCCTTGCTGTCGTAAATCCCTTGTATTTTTAGTTCTCATGTAAATATTCCCTCTATTTAGGAAATTTATTGTAGGGGCTTCCCCCCACAGTTTCAAGGTAAAAAAAAAGTATGATGACTGGTCCTTACGGCAACCACAATGTTTATTTGTCAACATGGTAGGAAGATGGATTCCACCATTATACAATACTCACGGTAAATGATGTATGAGGCTTATTTTATTGGTACATATGTAATTTCATCTATGAATTGGTACTTGGCTTTTAAACAGTGATAATAAGTTGATGGGAGGCTTTGTTCGTTTCACCAGGAGAGTAGAATATTTGCAGTGCACGTGAAACGAGAAAGCTCGTTACCACCTGATTAATTAGGTATTAATTATTGTAAATTTGATATTTTGATTTTCTTTAAACAATTCAATATAAAATATTTTTGCGAAAATATACCGTTTAGCAATTTAGGAAGCGTGCTAATGGAAAACAAGAAAGCTAAAGTTTGGAGTTGGAGTATAGATCGTGGCCTAAGAATATTTGTGTCAGGGTTACGGATAAGGTATACCCTCTACCCTTGGATGTATGCTATACGGTAATACGGTATATCGGTGCATATACGGACGCTCTCTGAACACGCTAAGGAAATCCATCACGAAGTCTGCCAGTGGAAAGGTTCCTAACCGTATAGGACTGGGTCGTTACTATATCGTGCAGGGTCTGATGTCTCCGAGTCATACTTGGAGACCGTCTGACCTGTGATATAAAAGGGAACCCCCGGGGGGACCTAAGGCATCGAATCTCAGAGCCTAGACAACGACCACAGTCTATGAAGTCGGAGACTACAGGAGCCAAGTCGTCGGGTGATCTAGTCGAAACAATTCGACTACGGTCTCGTCGGTATCGCCAAGTTCTACTATTCACTTTATAATATGTGGTTCTTTCCATATAATCCCATAACAATTGGATTAGGGCTATTACCTGCTAAGGGGCCTGAACTAGTATAATCTTTGTCTCTTGTTTCCTTGATGTCGTATTACGTAGATCCTCGTATCAGCGTACCCTAATACCCTCTATATCCGGTCTACGGGTACCCACTGTCGACAGTGGCGCGCCAGGTAGGAGAACTTGGTGCTCAAGGTTCTACTGCTATGACATCGAGCTTCGTCGACAACAGAGTCAACACTGGCCCCATCCAAGGAATCCCTGCTTCAACAATGCTGGTGTGGACTCAAGTCGGCAAAATCGTCTTCCCGGTTTACAGCACGGTGCCAATTTTGGCTGGTCCATCAATAACCGGAAACGAGAACGCCGTGGTTATAAACCCAGACGGTCCCATATCGAAGGATCCCCCCGCCGAGGCGGAGAACGAAACATCGATGTCATACGAGCCCGAGAAGATTCCTAGCGCGGCCGAGCCTTGTCCTTCCGATAAGGACTGCGAGCCGACGAGGACAACTTCCGAGGTCACCAAGTCCTGGTGTCCTATCCACAAGTCCAGGAAGCACAACTTACAAGCTTGCTGGGTTTTTCTCAACGTACAAGCTGAAATCCGTGCTTGCAAAGAGCGTGGAATCCAGCGTACTTCTCCAACTCGTGATGTCTATTGTCCTATTCACAAGACGAAGAATCATGACTTCTCAAGCTGCAAGGTCTTTCTCCGCGCCATGAAGACGCCCACTCCTAAGGTCCAGTAGTCAGGAACCTCTCTCGAGGATACAGACAAGGAACAAGGAGTGAAGTTGACCTCGGATCGATTCATTAGAGTAATCGACGTCGATCCCCACGAGCCATTGGTCCTTCACTTACTTGAAGACTATGGCTCGTCATCTTCATGTACACCACGTGACGTGTTTGCCATCGGTGAGACTAGCACATCCGCACAGGCTAACGCAGAGGCGGAGAACCAGACGGGCACGCCGGCCCAACATCTTGGCACCGTCAATGCAATACTGAGAAGCTCCCTACGACCCCGTGCTTAACGATGATCTCGCACGTTGGATAGAACGACTACGGGAATCGGTAGCCAATCTCAGTAACGCGTTCGAGGAAGCTGCTACCAGAGCACAACCAGAATGACCCACGGCTGACGGTGCGACGATGAACCACCGGAGCAGCGGACGTCGCCGAGACGAGCTACTCCTCCACCTCGCAGCACCGGCGATCTCCGCGACCATCTAAATGGCCGCCGAGAAGCACGACGCGCGCAAGACAACGAGAATCATTCCCGACATCGTGTTTCTTCACGACGTCGCGAGGGCGAAGATCGAGGAGGCCCCTCGAACGGAGACCAACACCACCGTAATCGGCACAACCGCCGCGACCGCGACGATCGCGAACAGCGGACACCAGACGACGTTGGTCGAGCGCATCAGTAGGACAGTGGTGATAACGGAGATCGGCACCAGGACAACAATGGTGGACGACGACAGAACTCTTGAGAACCTGAACGTCGCCCTCGGAATCGCACACCGGAGCCTAGTGAGCCATCGTCGTCATCGTCATCATCATCTTCATCTTCATCATCCGATAGACGTCCACGGAGGACACACGATCACCGACAACCCACTGCCCCCAGCACTGGGTGTAGAGCCTTCAACCGTTCTCTACGTGATGTCCGATGGCCCGAGAGATTCCGACCAGGAGCAATAGAGAAATATGATGGAAGTACTGACCCTGAAGAATTCCTCCAGGTCTACTCCACGGTACTATACGCCGCTGGGGCAGACGACAACGCGTTAGCAAATTATTTGCCAACGGCGTTGAAAGGTTCTGCGTGTTCGTGGCTGATGCACCTCCCACCTTACTCGATCTCTTCATGGGCGGATTTGTGGCAACAATTTGTCGCGAACTTCCAGGGAACTTACAAGCGCCACGCGATCGAAGACGATAAACACGCGCTAACACAGAATCAGGGTGAATCTTTCAGGGACTATGTTCGGCGCTTTAATGAGTGCAGAAATACGATCCCCGATATCACCGATGCTTCTGTGATCCGCGCTTTCAAAACCGATGTTAGAGATTGCTATACTACCTAGGAGTTGGCAACAAGGTGAATCACTACTACTCGAAGGTTATTCGAGGTTGTCGATCGATGTGCCCATGCAGACAACGCATTGAGACGCAAAAACGACAAACCAAAGGCGGGAGGGGAGAAGAAGCCAGCAAAGGACGCGCCCGAATCAAGCAAGAAGAAAAGCGGCAAGAGTGGGAAGAGGAAAGCTCAACCAGAAGTCCTTACATCTGAATACGAGCGCCCGCCCAAACACCCAAACCCACAAGGTAGTGATACAAAAAGAATATGGTGCCCCATACACAGGTCGGACAGACATTCTCTGGAGGAGTGCCTCATCTTCAAAAAGTCGTTGGAAAGGCAACTGGCTTTGGAAAAGGGCAAGCGAGTACGTGTAGTCGAGAAGGCAACTGAGGCAACTACTCAGGACTCGGACTTCACGTACCCAGATTCCGATCTTCATGTTGCACACATCTTCTGAGATTCCACAGCGTACTCTTCAAAGCGAGAATACAAAAAAGTGGAGCTTGAGGTTTGTTCGACATGGCAGGGGGCTGCACCCAAGATTAAGTGGTCTGAACAGAAGATCGAGTTCTCTGATGAAGACCACACCAAGGCTGTTGTTATACTAGGACGATATCCGATCGTGGTCGAACCCACTATTCGGAATATCAAGGTAGCGCAAGTTCTCGTCGATGGCGGCAGCTCCATCAATCTTCTCTTCGCCAGCACTTTGGACGCAATGGGAATTCCACGAGGCGAGTTGACACCTACCAATCAGCCCTTCCATGGAATTACCCCTCAATCTTCGTCCAAGCCATTGGGCAACATAACGCTTCCGGTGACTTTCGGCCAAGCGAGCAACTTCCGAACGGAGCAGATAACATTTCATGTTGCTGAGTTCGACACAGCATACAACGCAATCATCGCAAGAACGGCACTCGCGAAGTTCATGGCCGCATCTCACTACGCGTATCAGGTACTCAAGATGCCCGGGCCGAAGGGAACAATCACTATCCAAGGGAACACAAAGTTGGCGGTCCAATGCGACAAGCGGAGCCTCGACATGGTCGAGCACACTCCCAGCCCACCCGCCACAGCCGAGCCACCCAAGAAAGTGGTCAAAATGACTAAGACGCCGAAACTAGATGGCGCAATCAAAATCGTTCCATTCTCCAGTGCCAACCCCGACAAGACGGTCAAGATTGGGGCATCACTGAACGAGAAATAGGAACTCGCGCTCATCACCTTCCTCCACGACAATGCGGATGTATTTGCTTGGCAGCCGTCCGACATGCCGGGGGTCCCCAGGGAGGTGATTGAGCACAGAATCATGGTGGGACCTGTTGCCAAGCCAGTAAAGCAAAAACTGCGGAGATTTGCATCAGATCGGAAATAGGCCATACGAGAAGAGCTCGATAAACTTCTTAAAGCTGGTTTCATCAGAGAGGTACTCCATCTAGAGTGGCTAGCCAACGGGAAGTGGAGAGCGTGCGACGACTTCACCGACCTCAACAAGTCGTGCCCCAAGGATCACTTCCCTCTCTCCCGAATAGACCAACTAGTGGACTCAACGGTTTGTTGCGAGCTGTTAAGCTTCCTTGACGCTTACTCCGGCTACCACCAAATCAGCATGGCAAAAGAGGACGAGGAGAAGACAGCATTCATCACACCGTTCGGTGTATTCTGTTACGTTAAAATGCCTTTTGGACTCATAACCGCAGGGAATACTTTCCAGCTTACGATCCAAGGGGCACTTAGCGATCAGCTGGGTAACAATGTTGAAGCCTACGTCGACGACATCGTTGTCAAAACCAAGACAGGCGACTCGTTGATTGACGATCTACGGAAAACTTTCGACAACCTCAGACGATATCGCCTCATGCTCAACCCTGAGAAGTGCACGTTCGGGGTACGGTTGGGCAAACTACTCGGATTCCTCGTTTCTGGCAGAGGAATAGAAGCAAATCCCGAGAAGATCAAGGCAATCGTGAACATGAAGTCGCCCACAAGACTCAAGGAAGTACAGAAGTTAACCGGATGCATGGCGGCGTTAAGTAGGTTCCTCGCTAGGATGGGAGAACGAGGACAGCCCTTCTTGCACTGCTAAAAAAGCTAGACAAATTTGTATGGACACAGGAAGCCGAAGAGGCGTTCATCGCACTCAAACGCTACATGTCAAATCCCCCTGTACTTGTTGCTTCCCAACCTAATGAAGAGTTGTTCCTCTATATTGCCGCCACGCCCTACTCTGTGAGTACTGTCATTGTTGTCGAAAGAGAAAAGGTACAGAGACCAGTCTATTACGTCAGCGAAGCTCTACACGACGCAAAGACAAGGTACCCACAGATCCAAAAACTGCTGTACGCAGTAATCATGACGTCAAGAAAGCTACGCCACTACTTCCAAGCCCACAGGGTCACAGTTGTCTCCGCTTTCCCTCTTGGCGAAGTCGTGAGAAACAAAGACATTGTCGGCCGCATTATGAAATGGGTAGTCGAGCTAAGTCAGTTTGACATCCACTTTGTACCACGAACAGCCATCATGTCCCAGGTTCTCGCTGATTTCGTAGCCGATTGGACCATGCCTGAAAAACAGGATAGACAGCCCGACCGACAACGAAACATGGACAATGGCGTTCGATGGCGCACTTAACAGCCAAGGAGCATGTGCAGGGTTCATCTTGACATCACCTTCGGGAGATCAGTTCAAGCATGCAATTCACCTTAACTTCAGGGCGACCAACAATACAGCCGAATACGAAGGACTACTCGCTGGGATAAGAGCTGCAGCTGCACTTGGAGTCAAGCGGCTGATCATGAAAGGGGATTCTGAACTAGTCGCAAACCAGGTGCACAAAGATTACAAATGCTCTAGCCCTGAGCTGTCCAAGTATCTCGCAGAGGTCAGGAAGCTAGAAAGAAGATTTGATGGAATCGAGGTCCGACACGTATATCGCAAGGACAACATCGAGCCGGACGATCTAGCATGGCGTGAGTCCAGACGAGAACCACTCGAACCTGGCACCTTTCTGGACATCCT
Organism: Oryza meridionalis; assembly: GCA_000338895.3. Classification (NCBI taxonomy): domain Eukaryota; kingdom Viridiplantae; phylum Streptophyta; class Magnoliopsida; order Poales; family Poaceae; genus Oryza; species Oryza meridionalis. The sequence goes on along the minus strand of CM002527.2, from coordinate 12,811,514 downwards.
GACAAAACCATCAGTGAAAGAGGCAAACGACGAAGATAGCCTAGTAACCCCCGACATCAACCCGGGGGCTACAGAGGCAGAACGCGCCGTTGCCGACATCGAGACCACGAACGACTGGCGGACCCCACTCATTAAATTCATAAACAGCGACGAGTTGCCCGAGGACAATGCAGAAATCTACTGTATGAACGGCAACGATCTATACAAGAAGGCGCCAAACGGGGTACTTCTAAAATGCGTCTCGTCCGACAACGGCAAGCACCTCCTCCTCGACATACACGAAGGGGTTTGTGGGACACATGCCGCTGGTCGTACATTGGTCGGAAAAGCCTTTCGACAAGGATTTTTCTAGCCAACCGCCCTCAAAGATGCTTGCGACATGGTACAACGGTGTGAAGCTTGTCAATTTCACAGCAAACACACAAGGCTACCAGCGCAAGCACTACAAACCATCCCTCTCACTTGGCCGTTCTCGTGCTGGGGGTTTGACATACTCGGTCCGTTCCCACGAGGACAGGGCGGCTACAAATTCCTGCTCGTGGCGATCGACAAATTCACCAAATGGATCGAGGCAACAACCATAGGGGAAATCAAGACCGACAACGCCGTCAAGTTCATTAAGGGGATATTTTGCCGATATGGATTGCCTCACCGCATTATAACGGATAACGGCTCCCAGTTCATCAGCTGATTTCCAAGACTACTGCATCGGACTGAGAGTCAAGATATGCTTCGTTTTGGTTTCTCACCCTCAGAGTAACGGGCAGCTCGAGAGAGCAAACGGTATCGTACTACAAGGGATCAAGACCCATGTCTACGACAGGCTCATGTCACATGACAAGAAGTGGGTCGAAGAGCTCCCCTCGGTACTATGGGCCGTGCGCACCACACCGACAACGTCCAACAAAGAGATACCCTTCTTCCTCGTGTACGGCTCGGAGGCCATGCTCCCTACCGAGTTACGTCATCAGAGTACACGAGTTCAGAAGTACTCCGACGAGGATCAGGAGGAACAGCGAAACGACGACGTGAACCTACTAGAAGAACATCGAGAACGGGTCGCCGTCAGAGCAGCTAGCTACCAACAGGCCCTACGCCGATATCACGAGAAGTGTATCCGAACATGCATATTTTCGATCGGCGATTACGTCCTCCGACGAGTTCAAAGCCAGGCAGGGCGAAACAAACTCTCGCCCAAATGGGAAGGACCGTACATGATCACACAAGTCTTGTGGCCAGGCGCATTCAAGATTGCAGACGGCGATGGTCGTGAGCTAGCAAATTCATGGAACATTGACCAATTGCGTAAATTCTATGTATAAGTAAATAGTGTCCACATTTGTAAGACATCTTACAACTTCAATGAAGTCTGTTTTAAGGCACAGATTTCAATCGCAGTGCCCCTTCCCGATGATCCCTTACCCAGACGACATCTAGCGTTGAAACCTATCCTCATGTCCCTTTACGCCGTCTTGACAAGGCCTCCGAAGAACCTAAGGGAACTTCGGCTGGGGACGCCCAGAGCTGATAAGGCCTTGTCGGATCCTTCAGAGACGAAAGACCATGTAAGATCTGGTCGTGTAAGAATTCTCGCCGTGCGTATTAACCAAGCCGTGTAATCGGAAATAGATTTTTCCAACTTCACGGCTGGGGGCTAGGATCAGTGCTTATTCAACTAAGGCAAGTCGAGAGTCCAAGAGCCTTATCTTCCGAGAAGAGTTCTCCAACGACAAGGCTAGGGGCTAGGGAGAGTGCTTAACTCAAGTGACTGATCAAAGTCGCGAAGTGAGAAGACACTCGTGCACATCGCATCCAGAGTAAGAAAGCTTAGTTAGATAGATTTCCCTTCTATTTCGCAAGCATTTCTTACAGGTCGCAAAGAATTCCAAAATATATTACGTTTTACCTAAGATGTTTGTCACAGATATACAAGCACTACCAGGAAGGCCAATGCCAGTCCATTGACCGGAAGATTTTCTTCGCCAGCGGAGCCATCGACTTCGCTAGGTTGTCTATCTCCGCAGGATTCCTCCGAGAACGGGAAAACCCTTCGTGAAGGAACTCGAGGTGCAATTGCGGACGATGATCTCGTATACACGCCAGCACATGCCCTCCGGCGTATCGGCTCGATCGACGACACTCCTGCTTCAGGGCCTCGTCGATACGCCCGCCGATGCCTTCAAGCTGAGCACAAGCCCCGTTCAGCCACGAGATGTAGCTAGCCGCTGACTCCTCAGGATCCCCGCGAGGTACTCGGAGCTCTCTGCAGACAACGGCCATGGTCGCGTAGCAACTCCTGAGGTACGAGTTGAACCATACCTCGCTACCTCGGAGCGCCTCCACGGCCCGATCCCTTTTCACTTCCAATATAGTCTTGTCAAGCTCGGTGACCTCGAACTTCGTCCTCCGATACTGGATACGACGGTCGCGATCAGCAACCGCACTTTCCAGGTCTGCTCGACATGCAAATACCTAAGTCAAACTAATCAAGACAGAAGAGGCAAAGGAAATGGAAACGACAAGAACCAACCTAAAGGAGCCGTCGCCACGTCCATCTCCTCGGGCATATCTTGGTCTACGCCGTCCTGCGGCACATACGGCTCGAGCTCAAGTGCCGGAACGACTACATGCAATTCAGGCTACCCGCGCTGTTCCTCGACATCGGCATCTCTACAAACAACAGACAAAGTACCCGGAATCAAAACACCAAAGAAAACTAAGGTAACGGTTGCACACACAAAAGCAGTTGGAACCAACGAAAAGTTTACAAAGCGCGATTGGTTAAGGGGTACAGACAAGCGGCAGCCATACTCTTCAAAAAGCGGGAGGACGGACTCCCCCAAATTGCTGACTTCTTCCATGACATCCTTGCGCGCGTCGCTAGCCGCCCCCTAATCCAAGATCTTCTAGAGATCGAGTTCAGGGTGCGCTAGCCTCACACACGCAAGGACGTGGCACGCCCCGGTATAGATCCCGTTGTCTCCGATCCTGGCTGCGTGCTTGGAGGGGATCGCCTCCATCGCCGTCGCTAGTTCCGCAATCGAAGTCGTCAGCGAGAACTCGTCGAGATTCGCCGGGATGGTGGTCTTGACACCGCACTCCCTGGCGAGGTGGTGCAGACCAGTGTAGGTGACCCGCAGCGAGCCACGGATTTCAGACAAGTTGTTCTCGAGCTCCGACATACGGTGCTCGAGCCCCTGCCGTTGTCGCTCGTTGCCGGCCACCAGTTCCCTCATCTTTTGGAGGTCCTCGCGAACCTCCGCCAGATCACGCGTCAGCCGGTCGGCGCGCTCATTTGCCGACGATGCCGCTGCCACCCTCGCCTCCGCGATCTCGTGGCTAATGCCGCGAGCACCAGCCTCGAGGATGCGCCCCATCTCGACCTGGAGCTCCTCCCAGGTGAGGACGGCAGCTGGCGGACCCCGACCAGCCGCGAGATCGCTAGCTGGGCCGCTGGGCGTCACCTCGTGGCTCCTAGGCATGACCACGACCTCGGTCGAGGCCACTGCAGGAGACGCGTTGGAGTTTGCTCCAGACCCATCTTGCGTCGCCTTCACCCGCGCCCTACGAAAGACGGCCATGTCGGTCATCGCAACAAGACGATAAAATCCAATCAAGTCAAGAGCCTCAAATTTTGTCCCTTACTTCTCGCCAAGTGTCACCAGCCTCTGCCATAGCGGAGGCGGGGGAGACGCATCCGAGGCCTAAGTAAACCGAGTACGACATGAGGCCGACATTCTCTGACTACGTAAATCATTGACCTAGGAAGCTTACCGATGGAGTGGGCGTCTTCCGACGGTTGCCGAGCACGGAGGAAAACTTCCTCCCCGTCATTGGAACCTTGCCACCGCTGGTCCTTGCAGTGGCAGCAGCAATAGCCGCATCGGACGCCTCCCGGGCAACGTCCTCCTTCAATGAAGCCGCCGCCTGATGGTCCACGAGCGGCCCGATGACGTCAGTCAGGGGGAGAGCCTGCGCGACATGAAGTCACGATGCAATCTAAGAATTGAAAGGGAAAGGACCATTGACTACACTCACGTTAATCGCGGCTTCACGCTCAGCCACCTCCCTCTCACAAAGAGGGGTGGGGACGTCGCTCGCCGTTGTGGGACCGCTAATCATCACCTGGGCAACGCGGTGCTCCACGGTTGCGCTGCTCAGACCTGCAGATCGAGAATCAAGTTTCGACAAGTCAGGAGGAATGCGCATAAAAGGAGAGGAGCCCGAAATACAAGAAAAATACCCCGAGTAGTCAAAGGCTAGATGGGCTCGAGCCTGGAGCGGCTGGATCCATCTACCAACAAAGTCGGCAGCGACTTCATACCCCGACAACCCCCGTACTTGGGGGTCATCAATGATATCGATGAAATATTGGAGAGATGGGGTCAAGGTGGGTTTGGCGGTCCAAGATGGAATCTTGTCTGGTTGCTCCTCAGGAACAATGAAGACTGGATCCGAATCTTCTATCTGAAGATAGAACCACCTCCCCTGCCATTTGCTGCGAGATGTGGGGCACTGGAAGGGGATGTATCGCGACTTCAGGCTATCCCGAAGTCGGAAACCGACACATCCAGACACCTTTTTAGGTTCCATCCAGCGCAACTTATAGTAAAAGCGGAAGAGGTCGAGAAACGGCTCTACCCCAATGTAGGCCTCACAGAGATGAGAGAAAATGCTAAGGAAGGCTATGGAGTTGGGGTTCAGATGAAGCAGAGAAAGACCGTAGAAGTTCAAGATGAGAAGAAAAACCTCGGAAGGCGGGGGAAGAAAACCACAGAGAATGTAGTCCTCAACCACAACCATGCGGCCCAGGACGGGTTCAGGTTCAGTACCTCCTGTTTCCCTCTCCATGGTCCCGCGACCAGGGAGAGCGCCCTCCTCTTGCAATTTCTTCAAGGACGCGTGGCTGGAGGTGGACTTGTCGAGATCCATTGCCGTGGGAGATCGCCGAAGAAGAAGCCGAAGCATGCGGACTTAGGGTTTGTGTGGGAGCGGAGAAGACGAAGAACGTTTGATAGCAAGAAATTTCTCACAACCACCGGACTCCAAAATGTATTCCCAAAACTCCCTTAAATAGGCGCACTACCGACGATGTTGTAACATTCTGAAAATTTACTATTTTCTAATCTTGCATCATGCCGGGTCTTATCTTTTTAATAACCTCTTTAAACCTAGGACATTATAATTAGCGAGACCTCCTAAAACTAACATGCATAAAATCCCTGTCTAGTATTTAAAATCTTTCGTGGTTTTATTCTAAAAATTGATCTTGTTAAATCGAGGTATTATCTTTGATTTGATTTTGCATCTTAAACCTTCTTTCGACCAAAATTTCTTTTATTTAAATTTAGTTTAAAAATCCTTTTTACTTTTATGAATCATTGTCTAAGAAATCCTCCAACAATACCTTTGAACCTAAACCGAAGCAATTCCAATTTCATTGGAATTAATTGTCGACCCATCGTTGATTTTAAACCTATTCTTATTTATCGCCAAATATCCAAGTTCCCCATTAGCCTCAAATACTTCTCCAAATTCTTGCTAAATAATTTGAGGCTAACATTCTATTTATTTCCCTTCCCTCTCAATCGAGTGCATCAAATAAATTCCGTTATATTCTATCTCTCAAAAGATTGCACTCAAATAAATTAGAACATCCTTATTTTAAAACCCCTCTCCATGTATCAATATCTCCGAATTCAAATCCTTTTGAAAATCTAGCCATCCAAATTCCTCTAAATCAATTATTTGAATCTCTAGGAAAATTAGACTTTCTTTCTTTCTAGACTGGGCCGAAACCCTTTCCCTCCTCCAGCCCAAGCCGGCCCAGCCACCACAGCCGAGCCGCCCATCCTCCTCCTGCAGACGCGCACACGCACACGCCGCCGCCGCCCACAGTTTTGTGCGCCGTCGCCGCCAAGTCGCGCCGCCACCGTCGCCGTGCCGTGTTCGTCAACAGCCGCCGCCCAACCATACAGCAGCCGCCACGTGTGAGCGCCGCCGTCGCCGACCAATCACGACCGGAAGCCGGCGCCGTACCCTTTTCCTTCACGAAGTCATCGCCGTGCCTTCCTCATCCTCCTCCGGCGAACCGACCTTCGTGAACCGACATCCGCCGCCTATAAATAGCCGGTGCAGCCCTCGCTTTTCCCACATAACTGAGCTTCGAGCTCTTCTTCTCTCTCTCCTCCCTATGCCGGCCGTCGGCCGATCTCCCTCATTGGAGCATTGCCGGCCAAATCCTCGCACCAATACCGTCGCCTCGACGAGGCAAACCCATTCTCATAGTTTTCCCTTCCTTTCCCCCTTCGATTGAAGCCATCACCGTCAACCCCATAACCGGCCGGAGCAAAGTTACTCCATCACCCGTTCCGGCCATCTCTCTACCTTTCTCCACCGGAAACCACCCTCCCAGGACGCGCGATGCTCGGGAACACACTTTTCCGTCGGCGTCGCCGCCTCCCAGCCACCAGAGCCCTGGCGCCCCTCCTCCCCCTCCTCTCGTTTGCTCAGCTGGAAGAGAAGAGGAAGACGACGGGAGGAAGAAGAAGAAGGAAAAGAAAAAGAAAAGGAAAGGCTGACAGGTGGGCCCATGAACAGTACATTTTCGTATTTTCTAGATTTAATTCAAAACCCAATCTTTAGAAGTCCATATCTCCTAAACAGTAGATCCGATTCCAGTGAAACTTGGACCTAAATTCATCTAAATTCAAACCCTACATTTTGATACCAAATTTGCTATTTTAATATTTTATTTGAATGTCCTTAATTTATTCAAATACCATTTGAATAAATATTTGATTTAATCTTATAATTGAATTTACAATTTAAACTTATATTTGCTTTTCGAATATTTCCATTTATTTCCAAAATACCCTTTAGCCACTAAAAAGCCGCCGGTTGGAACTTTACGCCTTCCATGGGGACGTTCGCGGTTTACTATCCCCGACGTCGGACCGTTAGTTGTAAAGCCCGGCAAAACCCAAACCAAGGTCGAAGTGCTGATCGTGGCACCCCACGCCTCAATGTGTATAGTGGTCGGAGCTTCACTATTCCCTTGACCTCCACAGCACGCCGCACAGTTAGCTCTTGGGCTCTGTGTGATCCTAGCCGCTCCGCCGCCACTCACGGTTGTCGGAGTAACACTTCCGCCCCACTAAACCCACACAAACCTCCTATCCCTCTACCTGTAATGCTGTCTATTGACACCGGCTAGAGAAGTTACCAATTCTAGTCATTATACTGTCCAACTCTAGCAACGACTAGCAAACACCCAAATCCCAGCCGATATTCATCCTACCTCGATATCGGCTTAATCAAATGAAACCCCAGCCAGCCTGCTATCCAAATTCCATAACAACCATTTACCCTTCTACTACCCATAGCCTATGCATGAAATACGAGCCGATATGCTATCCTATTTCAGCATCGACTCGAGAACAACTAAATCCTAGCCATTCTTCTACCAAAGCCCAACCTCGACCAATGCTAGCCACATAACCACTTAACAAGTTAGACTATTCGTTATATCCCTTACTCTCCAAGAAGCTAAAACCCACACATGAAATATAAGTGACAAATGTTGCTTAATCTCCTCTAGCCTCCAACCCTTTAGAACCTACACATGAAATGTTAGCCCAATAATTCCTATACCCTATAAAGTAGATAGCTTATACCCTAAACCCTAGCTCTCTTAGCCGCTTATCGATCTTTTGTTATTTTATGGCTTTTATTGAATTTGACTCTTCCTCTTCTTCAGTAGAGTTTATTTTATTTTGGATGGCAACCTGTGGTATTTCAAGGATCGGATAATCAAGTTGCCTACCTTGGATTTATTCGCGTTGGAGCAAGGCAAGTTATTATTCCTCCCCTTTGAGCATAATTATCCTATATTCTTATATCTCTATTCTATGCATTAGTCATACATGATTTTGAATGCATAACCTGAACATAGCAAACCAGATATGCTAACTTTGCTTAGCCCTGCCTAGTTAGTCTGCATAAAAATATAATGAACTTAGATTGGGACAGTACGTAGGAATTGGTTGATTTCCGGGTGGCTAGTACTGTCTCAGTCGATATAGTTATTACCAAGTACTTATGTTAAACGAACGAGTACGACGGCAATTCTAGAATAGGGACATACCTTGCAAAGTAGGTTATCTAGCAAAGGTGGTACCTCTGTACAGTGGTTCTATTTTAAGTCCTCGCGCAGGAGGCAATTATATGCCGCGAAGGGCAAATGTGACATTTACTGAGGCGCGGGTAAATGATTTATTGAGCTCAAGTATATATATAATTGTGAAAACCTAGTTGAGATGACGGGGGTCTCTCAACCAGTTCTCTCTCTAAAAACCTCGGGAACGCCAGAACTCCTCTCACTGCTGATAACGTTACGTTCAGAGCGCATGAGGATGAGAGTTCATGCAACAGGTGCCATTGATGTTAATAACCGAAAAGCTTTGCCATGACTAAGCTAATGAATATTGGCATGTCATGGATTGCGGGTAAAGCGTACATTTAGTGCAGTAAAATAAACATGAATCTATTCGAATAGCCGTGCTCACAGAATTGAGTATCGGGACTCATATGGTACTTTGGTTAGAAACTTAATTCAAGATTTTAATAAATGTTACTGCATTTATAACATCAGGCTTTCTACTTCTATATTCTCTGCCTTCTGCAAGTAATTGTAATCCTACTCAAATATTACTATTTCATTCATTCATTTTTGAATATAATAGCTTGCTGAGTATGTTGTACTCACCCTTGCTTCAACCCCCTTTTTCCAGAGTTAAATTGAAGTTCTTGCCGAAGCCAAGAGTTCAATCATATAAGTTAGTCTTATTTCAACCTAGTTCTCAGATCTAGATTAGTTAGATGGTTTAAGTCTATAGCAAAACCTTAGAGTTGAGTCACTATATAGCTTCTGCTGTAATAGTTAGCCACAATCTTGTAAATTCGCCTATTATTTTATGTAATAATAACTCCTTTGGAACCTTGTTCAAATGTACGCAACGAAGATCCAGATTGTTGAAGCTGTATCAATCTACTGATACAAGGCTTGATACAGTTAAACATGTCGGTTTCTGAATCATTAGTTTTGGGACCCAACAGATGCGAATTCCAAGGAAAGGAGAGAGATGGCCGCCGGAAATTTCTAGGTCCGTTGCGCGAGGTGGCTTCTTGGACTTCAATTTAAATTCACTCATAACTGTTGGACTACGCATGGTGTTGTCCAACACTCTCTGTCTCTACGGTCCTCACACCGAGATCGACCAATTGAGAACGACAACAATTCCGACATCAGAAGTCGCGATTGGTTACATGAGTTCATTTAAGTAGAAGTCGGGGGCTACTGTCAGGGTTATAGATAAGGTATACCCTCTACCCTTGGATGTATGCTATACGGCAATATGGTATATCGGTGCATATACGGATGCTCTCTGAACACGCTAAGGAAATCCATCACGAAGTCTGCCAGTGGAAAGGTTCCTACCCGTATAGGACTGGGTCGTTACTATATCATGCAGGGTCCGATGTCTCCGAGTCCTACTTGGAGACCGCCTGACCTGCGATATAAAAGGGACCCCCCGTGGGGACCTAAGGCATCGAATCTCAGAGCCTAGACAACAACCACAGCCTACGAAGTCGAAGACTACAGGAGCCAAGTCACCGGGTGATCTAGTCGAATCAATTCGACTACGGTCTCGCCGGTATCGTGGAGTTCTACTATTCCCTTTGTAATCTGTGGTTCTTTCCATAGAATCCCATAACAACTGGATTAGGGCTATTACCTGCTAAGGGGCCTGAACCAGTATAATCTTTGTCTCTTGTTTCCTTGATGTCATATTACGTAGATCCTCGTACCAGCGTACCCCAATACCCTCTATATCCGGTCCATGGGTACCCACCGTCGACAATTTGTATGTAATCAGGGCAAAATGATTATATTTAATCTCTGAGAGATCCTTATCATTTAAATATATTAAAGTCTACAATCTATTTCACGCGTAGAAATGGTGATATATGACTTCTTTTAGCATTATTTTCATAAAAGAATAAATAAGATTCCCGCGCATCTGCGTAGGTTTTCTTCCTAGTTTTTAGTAATAGGTGAAGTTTCACGGGGTCAAATAAGAAGGGCAAGAGATACTATTTGCCCCTTGGTTAACACCGTTAACTCATCTTAATGGAATATAGTCAGCTTTCATCTTCGATTTTAAAAAGCAGGTTCAAATAAACAAAGTAAAAAAAAGGTCAGATTGGCAGTTAGCCTTCGTAACAGGGTCAAATGCACAATTACCCTTAATACTAAACATGTGGTTTTTTCCATCCAGCACCTACATATAAGGCACAACCATATACACGATTACACACAAGTTACTACATGTACCTGCTTGTATGATGTTCGTGGATATTAATGGAGTCATGCATTGACAACTCCAGCAGCACTTTACAGGTGCTTCCCTAAAACATTGTATTTTAATGTTATTAACCAAAATTTCCCCTTAATAAATGGTTTTGTTACACTTAGAAGCCCCTTTTGGTGCTTGAACATTAGTTACAAAATGTTCTGCTCTTTCAGAAATCAGAACGTTCAGAACAATCTAGATGATGAGTGAATTTCATTAAACTTGCCAGCTGCAGATATCACAAAGGATCATTTTAACACAGACAGAATCAGTTCCATCGATGGCTCATACGTACTGTTCACGTGGCTTTCAATCTTGTTTTGCTAATTGAAACTTAGTGAAGGTGTGTTGTGTCTATCAGTTTGTGTATATCATGAAAATATTGTCGCTGAATTTGAGCAAATTATTACTAAATTCAAATGAATTGGAATCTTTAGCCATTAGCACTTCATATCAGAATCCACCGGCAAATTTATAAACCAGAATTAACAAGAGTTCGACAAGAGCGGCAAATGCTAAATAGTATAATCTAGAAGAGGAATATATACTGGGATCCATCTATCACGCAATCGCACTACAACCTATATATCGCTGTGGTTAGTTCCACCGGCAGAAAAAAAAAATTACCGGGTCACATCAGACATACGAAGACGCATTTGAAGTATTAAACATAGACTAACAACAAAATAAATTACATAATCCACATATAAACTGCAAGACGAATTTATTAAGTCTAATTAATTCATCATTAGCAAATATTTACTGTAGCACCACATTGTTAAATCATGACGCAATTAGGCTTAAAAGATTCATAAATTACACGTAGACTATATAATTAATTTTTTTTTCAATATTTAATACTCCGTATATGTGTTGAAACGTTCGATGTGATGGGAAAAAAAATTGCCAATAGATCTAAACACCGCCTATATATACATACCGCGTTTCCATCCATCAGGGCTAGCATATGCAAAAAAAAAAAAAAAAAAAAAAAAAAAAAACTCTAGTCAGTCTGTTCATGGACACAAAATAATGCTCTCAGTGATACTGCCTTTCTGTTAGTGCCTACGCCTATGCTTGGGCTCAGGAGGCATGGGGAATTTGGTGTACACTACTTCAACTGTGCAAGCTTCCACCACATCATAGCGACCTACATTTGGTTCGTTGCACATGGCTTACAGAGCAAATTATTGTTAATTAGTGGCCTACCGACGATGTAATGTAGCATGATCGAAAGTTGAGGTGTGGCTCAGACCTGTCTAGGCTAATCGTGGCGGCCGGGTGTGGCTCCCAATAAGCCTCCGGCGAAGTTGAGCTCTTAATTAGTCTATATGTATTTTTGTTACTTGGGTTTTTAGAATTGGTACGAAAGAGTTTTTAGTTCTGGTTCTTAATAAATCTGGTGTATTTGTGGTTTGGGGTATTGGATAAAAGATGAGTTCTTTTAGTAGTGATAGGTAGATCGTTGATTTACACTAGCTCTAGCTAGTTGGCTAAGTTGGACATTTTCTGTAGAAAATGAAGGGGCAACGTTTCTACACATAGCTCTTCTTCTTTCATGGAGAAAGGAAATAAAAATGAAAACCTGGTGGATATAAAATACCAAAAGTACTTTTTTTTTCTCGGTGATATTAATGTGCATGTTCGATTTTTGGTGGAATGAAATACATGTGGTTTTCCCTTCTGGCTACATGACACAAACGCGTATAAACCACTACATATGCATGCATCTGCATGTGTAATATTTATGGGTACCTAGATTTAAATCCTGATGGACAGAGAGTCTTGCACTGAAGACTCCACAATACTAGGAAAAGGATTTTCCCAGAGGGTGAAAACGGATTTTCGCGTGCGGATGGGCGGCCTGCACACAGATTTTCCCTGACGGTGAAAACGGATTCTCGCGTGCAGATGGGTCTAGGAAAATCGTGATTTTTGTGTACGGGTGGCGCACCTGCATGCGGGGTGGTTATGTCGCCCGCACGCGAAAATAAAAATCCGAAAAAAATAAAAATTGCTAAAAAATCGAAACCCTAGCCGCCGCCGCAGCTCGTCATCATCGTAGCTGTCGCCGTCGCCATAGCTCGTTGTCATCGTTGCCGGTCATCGCAGTCGCGCCGCAGGGAGAGGCGGAGAGGCGTCGCGCCGCTGGATCCCGGCCGGCCACCTCGTCGCCGTCGTCGTCGCTGTCGCGTAGGAGACGGCGGAAGAGGGGCAGCGCCGCCGGATTCGAGCGGCGGAGAAGCGCTGCGCCGCGCCGCCGGATCCCTGTCCACCTCGTCATCGTCGCCGTCGCCGTCGCCGTCGCGCGGGGTAGGGCGGAAGAGGGGTGGCTCCGCCGGATCCGGCCACCTTGTCATTGGCGGCGGTGGTGGCAGGGGTGGAGCCGTTGCCCGCGCGCTGCCGAGCCCACTGTCGCCCGTGCACGGCCGGCCACCTCGTCATCGTCGTCATCGCCATCGCGCGGGGGAGGGTGGAAGAGGGGCAGCACCGCCGGATCCGGCCATCTTATCGTCGACGGCGGCGTTGGTGGCGGACGTCGCCCACACGCTGCCGAGGCCGCCGTCGCCTGCGCGTTGCCGAAGAGAGGAGAGGAGAGAGAGAGGTGGAGGTGAGGCGAGGATAAGGATGTGTTTCAAAATTTTTTGAAGTAGTGAGACGGAAAAAGGAGGGTATTTTCCCGTGCGTTGGTCTTAAGATGTCCGTATGCGAAAATCGATTTTCGCGTGTGGGCCTCTGAAGAGTCCACACGTAAAAATGGGAGAACAATTTCATAGCAATTTAGCACAAGTACTTAGATACAAAGTAGCAGAATGGAATTATGAGATTGGGGATAAGCAATATAGGTTGGGAATTAGAGAAAATAGATGGGATCAGGAGGAGCAGGAGAAGGAGATAGAGGCAGCAGCCATCAGTTTTCTTCAAAATGATCAATCCCTTCTCGGACTGAACAGGTTGGCATTTGTACTGCTTGGTTGCTTGCTCCTTTGGCACGTGAGCTGGACCAAGCCCATTCCTCCTGCAGCCCATGCCGCCCACCACATACATGATGCAATAGCAATATATATATGCTGGGATACATGCATCACGTGGTCGGTCGTACTATAATAATCTACATATATATCCATCTATCACGGAATTGCACAACAAATCTGAAAGTTACCGTGACTTGGTAGCAAGAACAGCATGCACAAATGGCCAGCATTTGCAAAACAACCTCCAGTCAATTTGTTGCCCCGCAAAAAAAAAAAAAATTTGTTCAAGCACGCAATGCTCAGTGACAGTATACTGTGCCTCCCCTTTCTGTTGGTCGGGCCTATGCTTGGGGCTTGGGAGGCATGGTGAATTCTCAATGCAGCAGGCGAACAGTACAAACTTCAAGGACCTCTTGACGAACTACGTAATTTGGTAGCAGGCAGCCCATAGATCATCATTGGGTTGTATAACTGACAGGGCCATCTACCTGTGTCGAAATGGGAGGTGCAAATGACCGATCTTTCTAGGCTCTAAGCGTTAAATATCACCGCTGCCAGCGTGGCTTTGCAAAGCCTCTGGAGAAGTCGATCTCTTTAGTTTATGGGATGATTACGCTTTTACTTTGTAGTTTGTTGGTCAGTTTATGTTTTTTAATAAAGAGGTTCATAAAAAAAAAGACACCGACCGTGAAGAAAAAGCAACTATAGACTATCGACCCAAGACAAGATAAGGATTACACAAGCAAACTAAAGACTACCAACCCAAAATAAAATTACATAATTTTGGTCAGTTTATGTTTTTGACTTCGTCTCGTGATTATCCAGCCAAATGCTTCTCGTTTGTTCCAAAGAAATAGTTGAGCTCCCCTTTTCTTTGGTTGATTATCGTGGGCAGATCGATCACCCACCTGGTACCAAGAACATTATTATCACCTGATTGTAAAATCAAAGGTGTTTTCATTATTATTCTGTGATGAATAATTGGCATCGAAGATTATTGATTTTGATATTTAGAATTTATTCACAAAGTGGATTTGGAGATGATTGGATTTTCAGGTGATCGCAGGATTCGTCATTTTATGTGACCGGTCAGACCGGGCTCTGGTAGCCGGTCAGACCGGCGTGTAATGCACGGTCAGACCGGCGCAGCCGGCGGTCTGACCGGCCGACACTGTGTCGGTTTCGGTTTCGGGTTGTTTATTTGGATATCCGAGTTTATTCCATGATTATGGCTTCTAGATGGATACTATACGTATGTAATACTATTGTTTGCTGATAATGAGTCAAGTTGGAGATAGCTTGGTCTCAGAATATGGTTTCTTTGTTTATTCCATGTCTAGGTGACTCGATGTCTCGGGAGAGTATTTGCCGTGATGGACCGGGAGTTGGCTTGGGGATAAGACGACGTCCGTGGTGGTCAGAGATCATGCGGGATACTTAGGCTAGAGTTGATGCACGTGGTTGATGGAGATTCCATATGGTATATGATGGAGGTATTGTGTGCATATGGGATGTGGAGTCGAATTTAGAAGGAGTCCAAATTTGGTACGATTGGTTATGTAAAGTTTCTTTCTTGTACTAGAGGGTTTCCTAAGGTGTTTAGGACTCTTAGTATGAGTTTGGTTCATGGCTTTAGACTGCCTACCTCATGTATAAATAGAGGGGGAGCGTGAGGCTTCCCGGTATTGCTTTAGAGAGCAATTGAGTTGAGTTTTGAGTTAGGGTTTCGAGTTTAGTCAAAATTTTTGTAAGGAATGCTGTTGGTGCACTTTGTAAACACAGTGAGAATCAATAAAGTCGTCATCTACTTTAAAAGTTCTTCGATTTGTGTTTACCGGGTTTCGGCGGTCTAACCGGCGATATACCGACGGTCAGACCAGCGGCAAGCGGCGGTCAGACCGGCGGTGGCGAGGCGGTCAGTCCGGCGCCGACGACAGCGAGCAGCAGCTGATCTCGGCGATCAGACCGGAGATATAATCTCGGTCAGACCGACGGCAACCAGGCGGTCAGACCGGCACGGCAACTTCGGTCAGACCGCGATCCGTCGATTTCGAGGGTAACTTTTATTTCCGCTAAAAGTTTTCAGTTTTTAGGTATACCAACCATTCACCCCCCTCTGGTTGGCTTAGTTTTTGTGATTCGATCCTACACTGATCACCGCCGCTCCGCCCAATGTGAAGAGAAAGGCCGGGGAGGTAGAGATAAGGGAGAGAGAGAGGGAGGAGAAAGAAGGGAAGAGGAGGGAGGATGACATGTGGATCGCACATGTCAGTGGGTCCCACAATACATTTTCTATGTGAATGACATATGGGTGCCATATATTTTTTTAGTTTTGTTTTTATTTTAGTGCCACATAAGCGCCACATAGGACAAAGATCCGGTGACCACCGCCATGTAGGCGCCACGTCAGCCAAAACCACTTCCAAAACCACCGAAGGACATTGTTTGCACCGGTTTTGATATTTGGAGGAGTCCATATACCCGGTTTTATGGTTGGAGGACATGACTCATACTCGGGCGATAGTTGAGGGAGTCAAGCATACTTTTTCCCCATGAAAATTTTAAAAATTTTAGGCCCAATATGAACAAAACAGAAGGCCATATTACGCTCCTCAACTATCATGTTTGTTTAAAACTCACCCCTTAACTTTAAATCCTAGTATAACCAGCTACTCTGGGCTTACAAATTAAATCAAGAGAGTATCTATTTATCTTTTGAAAGATTTTTATGATCATATCATACAGATTTTTAATCTTTGGATTAAAATCCAATAGACACAGTAAAAGACAAAAAAAACTAAGAAACACCATAATGGACACTAATTACCATATCTTCAAGAAAAAGACCAAATCCAATATAAATTTCAAAACTTACAAGCGAAGATTCAAAAATTACACTGTAACTTACAAGAAAATACAGTGTAAATTTGAGTGAGAAAATTGAGTGAGAGATAAGAAAGAAATCTTTCGAGTGAGATATAGCAAAATCGTTAAATCAAATGGCCGAGTTCGAGTACAGGGAGAAGAGAGAAACACAGCAATCGATTTATTTGCCATTTCTGCGTTCTTATAGCAGAAAGACGGTTCGGTCTTCAGTTATTAATTTGTTGACTGGCACAATAATTAAGAATTTAAGATGAACTCTGACGACAACTAAAGATACGTTTAACTGCGCCCAGGACGGCAAGACCTAACAGATATTACGTACATTATATATCTTGGGACCAATATATATAGATGTGTATACCGGCATATGCATCCACAGATCAGAACTGCACCACCTACACTGAAAGAGCCAAATTAAGTTACCACGAACCATCTAGGAGAAACATGCACAGCACCAGCAAAGAAGAAGTCCCAAGCAAGCATCAGTACTAATCAATACTTTGAGTGGTTTTATGTTAACACCTGCAATAATTATGAGCTATGGCTTAGGAGGCACGGGGAACTTAGCATCGCTATGCGCGTGCATATATCTGTCATGCAGAGTTCTACAAATCCTAGGTGACAAGCTGACTGAATCACTGAAGGAAAGTAAGCCCTCTGCAGTAATGCAAAAGATCTCATCGCCGGACACAATCATGTAGCTTGAACTGTTACTCTTAGATGCAGGAAAGAATTCTTTGATGCCTTCCTGAGCTTGGTCGATCGTCCGGCAAGTTCAATCTTTCATGCACTGAAGTTGGTTGTGTCGTGTATCACCCAATAAGTAATTTTACATAGTTATTGAACAACAGAAGTAAAAATAACAAACCAGCTGGTAGTGAATGGTGCCGCTGTACAATTCAGATGTGATTCTTTGCTAATCTCCATCGCCTTTGATATTAAACCTAATTTTTTCCCCCTGAAAGGTAAGTATTATATACTAGCATATCAATTCGCGCGCGACTCTTAACCATGCTTGTATGTGCTATGTAAAGATATATGAAATAAACAGGTGCATGCATGAAGAATATGTTAACATAGCTGTGCATACTGATTTTCGAAAAAAAACAATTAACCTAGACACCACGTCTAAGTTATTAACTGGTGTTGAATCATGAAAATCAGCAGTTGCAACAGCAAATCAGAATGCCATGTCTCTCAGAATTACATTTTCTTGAAGTTATAATCGTTTTGTCACAACCACAAGTCATTTTTTTCAGAAACCATAATCTTCGAAGTTGATGATTAGCTGGCGATATATAAGCGTTGCAATCGACTCAAACTTGCCAAGAATAAAACTGCAGTATTTGTTAGAATACAAAATGCCAGCACCTCAAAGATTAGAACGCACGGTCATATCAAGATGTGGTGTGTACATCTGAACTACAAATACTTTTACTTGGACCCAAGAACTACAAATACTTTTCTGTTCATGCCTACAGAAACTTGATTAGGGATTAGGAGACAAAGGGAAATTCAGTGAGCAGGAGGGTAAGAATGGGATCAGTTAGGGCGAGCACTGCACATGGCTGGACAAGTTGATCAGAAGAATTTCTTCTGATCAGGGCACTCTGCTGCGGCCATAGTCATGTTTGTGCCTTAATAAAGTCTCTCCATTATCTAAAAATATATTTAAGAACTCCTCTAAATCTAGATCTCAATTTTGTCCTTTGCACCAGAAATATCGGAGAGAGACTAGAGATCATTTGTTCTTTGAATGTCCTTTCAGCATTGCCTGCTGGAATAGCTGTGATATCCTTTGCTGCCAGTGGAATTTAGCGTTGAATATACACCACCATCTGGCTGTTTAGAGGCAGAGTTTTGTGCACAGATTAATTGATTTCTTCATGGAGATCTTTCGGATAGCAGTGGAATGGCCTTTTCTTTTTTGGAGTGCAGCCCGCTTTGGCACGTTAGAAATCATCTCTGAAAGATTAAGTAAGTCTATACTTAATAAGGCTTAGAGATGTTCATCAAGACTAGTGTCAATTATGCATAGACCCTTGCTGTTGTAAACCACTTGTTCTTTTAGTTCTCATGTAAATATTCCCTCTATTTATGAAATTTACTATAGGGGCTTCCCCTACAGTTTCAAGATAAAAAAGTATGATGACTGGTCCTTAGGACAACCACAATGTTTATTGTCTACTTGGTAGGATGATGGACTCCGGCATTAGACAATACTCCTACTTATTACTAGCAACTTCATAATATTTAATATCTTAAGTGGTAAGCAAGATGGGGTCCACATTAAATGCCATGTGAGGAGATTGTGATGCATACACAAGCAAATAGTATATTTTAATGGCTTAATTGTAGTAGTACATCCGTTCCACAATAAGTGCAAAACTGCAGTACTACTAATCATATTTTTTTAAAAAATAAGATAAATAATTAAACATTAGATATGAATCGTGCAAAACTGCGCTTATTTTGGAACGAAGAGAATAGTAAGCATACAACCGGTTACAACTACTATCACCTACCATAATGTATATTACCAAGTAAGAAGCTAGCATTGATTATTTATTACTGGCTTTCCCCCATATTGTGGTTACTCTTAGTAGAATTTACCAGAGTAGTTCATTGAACTGGGCCAGCCGTCAATATACCAAAGGATCTTTTAACACTCGGCGGGATCAGTTTATCGATATGTTCATGTAGATTTCGATCTTATTTTGCTCAAATTAATGGAGGTGTGAAGTGTCTATCAGTTAAAATTGTAAAAAAAAAAAGCTGGTGTCGACCAAATTATTTCTAAATGCAAACAAATTTGCATATACAGCCATAAGCACTTATTTTCACGACCCACCGGCAAATAATTTTTTTTTTACAAATTTTGAACGAGAATTTGTAAGAGTTTGACAAGAACTACTAATGCTAAACTATATATACATCAATTTTGTTTTGAAGAAAATGTACATATAATTCGGGAGTGGATTATATACTGATCTGGGATCCATATCTAGCTATATATACATACTGGATATCCATCTATCACAAAATTGCCTTGCAACTAAAAATTTACCACGAATTTAACCAGATATAGCAGGAGCATGCAGCATGAACAAGGGCAGTACACAAAAACCTCTATTCAATTTTTTCATGTTGCATGCATGCTTAGCGACAGTACCATTGCCTTTGTGTTTGCGCCTATGCTTTGGGCTTAGGAGGCATCGGGAATTTGGTGTGCACTGATTCAACTGCCGGAGCTTCCTCACCCAGATCAGAGCGACCTACATTTGGCTGCATAAGACTTACAGAGCAATGCTACTATTGTTGGTGGGCATGGTGGCGTAGTAACGAGCTACGTCGTGTAGCTTGATCTCACTAGGCATGGTGATCGATCGGCTGTATGACCTACTCGCTCCGTAAAAAAAAAAAACCAATCTTAGCATTTCAAGATAAAATTAGTAAAGAGTAAAAATAACTAAAATATCCATTATTATTGAAAAAAGTGTAAAGGTGATATGCAGGAAAAGGGTAGTATAAAACTTCTCGTTTTATGTGCTGATGGTAGGTAGGATGCTAGAAGTTACTTTATTTAAGGATAAAACTCAAAGTCCAGAAGTTGAGTTTTTTTCGATTTTTTTTTTTAAACTTCACATCTTACCAAGGCGTTTCTATATTGGCGGTGCTCGTCCTCGCTCTTTAACTTTGTTGTGTACATTGCTCTTCTCCTTCAATATAAAATCCAGTGAAATTGTTTGTTTTTTGGGGAGAAATTATTAGCTCATGCCCTTGTCTGCTGTCGATTTAATTTACTGGCAAATCGACCAGTGAAATTGTGAGGTTTTTGCTTGTCTGCCATTAAGAAAGATAGTGCCTACCTCTGTACCACTAAAAAGTTTGAGCCTCCCTCTCTGCCTTCGTCGAACTTTATTGCACCCTTCACACCATTCCGTCCGTTTTTGGTCCTAACGGTGGGTAATGGCGCAGCCAAATTACTTCGTTGCCCTTAGGCTATCAACAGCAATGTTCACCACATCAGCTACGCGCGCGACGGGGGCTAGCCGCCGGCCGCCGCCGCCGTTTGTTCCTTGCTACAGGATGTTCTCCAGCGGGGTGGGTGGGACGAGCCGTTGCTGCAGTCCGGCAGCTCGGCAAGCGCTCCGTCGGCGTGCACCGGCGCCGCTGCCTTGTGTTGGAATTAATAAATAGGCTAAGGCCCATTCGAAGATTAATTCTTTGGAAAATCACAAAAACCCACCTCATGGGATGGCATGCATGTAGAGTTTAGTACCACCTTACTTATTCTAGAAGAGGGAGACCTCCTTAAAAGGGAGGATGCTCTCCTAGCCACTTGAATTATGTGTGGTGGAGAGAAGAGGAGAAACACACGCGCGCGCTCGCTCGCCTCGCCTGGCAGGGCAGGCGGCACGCGTGCCCGACGTACGCGTCGAATGGTCCGCAAAATTGGCTCCGCAAAATTGGCTCCTCACCCTTGCACAGATGCAGCCTCCTTCTGCAGTTTTGTTTTGCTGCGGGAAATTCGGATTTGTTTGTTTTGGAAACATTCTGAAAAATCCGGTGCGTGAAAACGGCGTGGAGTCCGGATAAGTTACGCGCGACTTATGGAATATATTAAATCATTATATGCCTATAATCTTAACAATCCAAAAACCTTATTATAGGCGCTGTGATTTTACTATGGCTGGTTTTGCCGATGCACTGAGGCCGGATAAATTCACCGGTGTGCACTTTAAGAGATGGCAGATCAGGGTCACTCTGTGGCTGACAGCTATGAAATGCTTCTGGGTGAGTACTGGCAAACCTGAAGGAATTCTTACTGCTCAACAGCAGAAGCAATTTGAGAAAGCCACTACTCTCTTTGTGGGATGCATTCTTAGCGTTCTTGGCGATCGTCTGGTCGAGGTGTATATGCACATGACCGACGCTAAGGAGTTGTGGGATGCACTGAATACTAAATTTGGTGCTACTGATGCTAGCAATGATCTGTACATCATGGTGCAGTTTCATGACTACAGGATGGCTGACAACCGTTCTGTAGTCGAACAGGCTCATGAGATACAAACCATGGCTAAGGAACTCGAACTCCTTAAGTGTATCTTACCCGACAAATTTGTGGCGGGGTGCATTATTATGAAACTATCTCCATCTTGGAGAAGTTTCGGTACTGCACTCAAACACAAGAGACAAGAATACTCCGTTGAGGGGTTGATAGCGTCTCTTGATGTTGAGGAGAAAGCTTAGGAAAAGGACGCCGCGTCTAAGGGTGATGGTGGGCAGTCGAGTGCCAATGTTGTGCACTCAAACACAAGGCCCAGAACAAGAGCAAGGGGAAATACAAAGCTCAACAGACCACCAACTTCAAGAAGCAGAAGAAGAACAACAATAATCCTAATCAGGATGAGAGGACTTGCTTTGTGTGTGGCCAACCTGGTCATCTGGCTAGGAAGTGTCCACAGCGCAAGGGGATGAATACATCTGCAGGGCAGACTTCTAAGTCTGCTAATGTGACCATTGGCAACACTGGAGATGGAAGCGGGTATGGTAATTTACCTACTGTTTTTTCAGTTAATCAGTCTACTAATTGGTGGGTTGATACTAGGGCCAATGTACATGTTTGTGCTGACATCTCATTGTTTTCTTCTTATCAGGTCGCACGGCGTTCCACCGTCCTAATGGGGAATGGGTCACATGCTTCTGTTCATGGTGTTGGCACGGTAGATATGAAGTTTACTTCGGGAAAGATCGTGCAGCTGAAGAACGTGCAGCATGTCCCTTCTATCGACAGGAATCTTGTTAGTGGCTCCCGTCTGACTAGAGACGGATTTAAGTTGGTTTTTGAGTCTAATAAAGTAGTCGTGTCTAAACATGGATATTTTATTGGTAAAGGTTATGAGTGCGGAGGCTTGTTCCGCTTTTCCCTTTCTGATTTCTACAATAAGTCTGTGAACCATATTTGTGGCAGTGTGGATGATGAGGCTAATGTTTGGCACTCACGTTTATGTCATATTAATTTTGGCTTGATGTCTCGGCTTTCCAGCATGTGTTTAATTCTTAAGTTTTCCATTGTCAAAGGTTCTAAGTGCCATAGTTGTGTGCAATCGAAGCAACCTCGCAAGCCTCACAAGGCTGCCGACGAGAGAAACTTGGCACCACTAGAACTCCTACATTCAGATCTTTGTGAAATGAATGGGGTGTTGGCGAAGGGTGGAAAATGATATTTCATGACGTTGATTGATGATGCTACTAGATTTTGCTATGTGTACTTGTTGAAAACGAAAGACGATGCTCTAGACTATTTTAAAATTTATAAGGCAGAAGTTGAAAATCAACTTGACAGAAAGATAAAAAGACTCAGGTATGATCGTGGTGGAGAGTTTTTCTCAAACGAGTTTGACTTATTCTGTGAGGACGCCTCCCTATTCTCCCGAGTCTAATGGGATTGCTGAAAGGAAGAACCGCACAATGACTGACTTGGTGAATGCCATGTTGGACACCGCGGGACTACCTAAGGCATGGTGGTGGTAGGCATTGTTGACCTCGAATCATATGTTAAACAGAGTTCCTAACAGAAATAAGGACAAAACACCATATGAGATATGGATTGGGAGAAAACCATCACTTTCATATTTGCGCACATGGGGGTGCTTGGCGAAAGTCAATGTACCAATAACGAAGAAGCGCAAATTTGGACCTAAGACTGTGGACTGTGTCTTTCTGGGATATGTTCATCACAACATTGCCTATAGATTTTTAATAGTTAAATCTGAGGTACCTGACATGTATGTTGGTACAATTATGGAGTCTCGTGATGCTACCTTCTTTGAGAGCTTTTTCCCAATGAAGAATACACATAGTAGTTCTAGCCAAACTTCTGAAATAATTCCCAGTTCAATCACACCACCAGAACAAACTGAACATACACATGAACATGTCACTGAGAAGGATGACAGTGAAGCTCCTCGAAGGAGTAAGAGACAAAGGACGGCTAAGTCTTTTGGTGATGATTTCATTGTGTACCTTGTGGATGACACTCCTAAGTCAATTTCAGAAGCATATGCATCTCCTGATGCAGACTACTGGAAGGAGGCTGTCCGTAGTGAAATGGATTCCATTATCGCTAACGGGACTTGGGAGGTGACAGAGCGGCCCTATGGGTGTAAACCTGTGGGGTGCAAGTGGGTGTTCAAAAAGAAGCTTAGGCCTGATGGTACTATTGAAAAGTACAAGGCTCAGCTTGTTGCTAAGGGCTATACTCAGAAAGAAGACGAAGATTTCTTTGACACTTACTCACCTGTTGCTAGATTGACCACAATTCGTGTGCTACTTTCCCTAGCAGCCTCACATGGTCTTCTCGTTCATCAAATCGATGTTAAGACAGCTTTTCTTAATGGAGAGCTAGATGAGGAGATCTATATGGATCAACCTGATGGGTTTGTAGTTAAAGGTCAAGAAGGCAAAGTGTGCAAATTGTTGAAGTCTTTGTATGGTCTGAAACAAGCTCCTAAGCAATGGCATGAGAAATTTGACAAAACATTGACATCTGCAGGCTTTGCAGTCAATGAGGCAGATAAATGTGTGTACTATCGCCATGGTGGGGGTGAGGGAGTTATCATGTGCTTGTATGTTGATGACATACTGATATTTGGGACAAATCTTGAGGTGATAAATGAGGTTAAATCATTCTTGTCTCAAAATTTTGATATGAAGGATTTGGGAGTAGCTGATGTTATCTTAAACATTAAGCTAATTAGAGGTGAGAATGGGATTACACGCTTGCAATCCTATTATGTGGAGAAGATCTTGAATCGCTTTGGCTACATTGATAGTAAGCCTTCTGATAGTAACACCTTATGATCCTAGCTTATTGCTTCGCAAGAACGAGAGAATTGCTAGGAATCAACTGGAATATTCCCAAATCATTGGCTCGCTGATGTACCTGGCTAGTGCAACTAGGCCTGGTATCTCCTTTGTTGTGAGCAAGTTGAGACGGTTTACCTCTGTCACGCCCGGAATTTCTATCCAAAATTCCAAACGCTTACATGTGTGTTAAATCCCCGTCCAGGAATCAGCCGAGGCACACAATAACAAATTGATAATAGAGTACTAATAAGCAACTAATTAATATTCGCGATAAAATAAATTATTACAGAGGTAGATAGTTCCTCTCAGAGAATAAAATTCTACGCAGCGGAAAAAGAAAATAAAACAAACTACGGAACAGCTAAGGCGACTCCACTCCACAGGCAACTTAACCCGGACCAAGCCTAGTCCTCCAGATCATCACCTTCACTGAAGCACTCTTCCTCTGATGAATGAATATTGCAAGAATGAGCATATGACATACTCAACAAGCCACACAGCAAATATGCAAGTGCACAGGATAACAAAGGATGGCATAGTATACCTCATTTGCATAAACAGCATTTAATAAATATTTAAGAGAATAGTAAAACAGTTGATTAATTGATCAGTATTAAATAAACACCATACAACACACCCGTGTTGCACAGGCCCAACCTCATCTGAACAACCAACCCCGGTTGTACAAATCAAACCTCCAAACCAGGAATATTCCATTCCAAACCAGGAGTCAATTTAATTAGCATATTTTATCACCAGTAATGAGTAGTGTGAGACTAATCACGAAAAACATTGTTAGACTCACCCATAACCGCGGGTACGGCTATTCGAATAGTTTTACTCTGATCAGAGATGTACCACTGTACCCACAAGACACAATCCCACAACATGTCACCACGCGCCTCAGCACCACCACGGTACCTCGGAAAGGAACTGTGACAATACCCTTCACACAACACAACTCACCACAGTGCACCGTTCCTGGATCATAATCTCCCCCTCAAAATCAGAGGCAATAGACTCCCCAACGACCCCCACGGACTTCTCGCCGCTTCTCAGTCTGGCACACTATAATGAATCATGCTATACAAAAGATAAATCCGTTGCCCACGCTGGCTTGTGGTTGGCATGGTAAATGTTTCACAACAGTAGCTCGTGAACCGGTCCTTAATTGCCATGAGCACGACCTTCAAAACCACATGCTCACAACCACCTTAACCGGGTTTTAATTATCAATTAATTATCATAACACGATTAACCATCGTGAGCTACCATTGAATACATAAATAATAATGTAGTATATATGATTCATCCCATTAATGAGCTTATCTTTCTAAGCATGGCTAAGCAATTATACATATAGCATTTAGCTGAACCAATCCAATATATAAGGTTCAAGCTAATCAAATTATAACCCATAGGAAAATAAAGTCATTTTCAGCCATAATTAATTGGGAAAGGCTCACCACCCGATGACATTCGAAAATAATGCATAAGTTGAAATAAAACATTAGCTTTAAACGGGTTCAACATGCTCAAAGGGTTGATTGGGATCTGTGTGACTTGCCTTGAGCTTCCGCAAACGCTTCCGAACCTTCCTCAACAAAAACGCTCTCCTCCGGAACGTCGGAAACTAAAGCAAATAAACAAAATCAACAAAACAGTACAAAAACAAGCATAAACAGTACATGTGGATATTTTTAACAAGTAGATCTCAATTTTAGAAAAATTTAGCAACTTGAACCACCTGAAACGGATCTACGGTTATTTAGTTATGATTTTCCGAAGATTTAATCGATTTCCTTTATAAAAAAAACTAGAAAAAGAGGGGATGATGACGTCAGCATGACGTCATCAACGACGGCATGGCTCGGACGGCAACCTCGCCGGAGCTAGGAGGGTCGGCCGGGGATTCGGAGGACACCTACACGAAGAGGACGACGAGACGAACCCAACGGTACTCACCACAACGACAAACGGCGAACAACGACGGCCGGCGACGAAGGAGCGGCGGCGGCGGCTCGGGCGGCACGGCGGCGCGGCGCTACGGCGGTCGGCGGCAAAGGGGAACGGTCGGCCGGGCTTCCCCACCTCTTGACGCACCCAAAGGCGGCGGCGGCAAGTGGCGGCGACGGCGGAGGCGGCGGCACGGCGCTGCCGGAGGACGGCCGGCGGCGGCGGCGACTAGGGCGGCACGGCGACGAGGCTACGGGGCACGGGAGACCACGGGAGAGGGGGCAAACGAAAGAGGACGACTAGGGGATGCTATATAAAGGCTTGGATTGAAGAGATCGGACTCCAAATGAGAGGAATCGAACCCGGAAAAATCAAAACTCGGTTTTGGAGATAAACTCGAAAACGAGTTTGATTCGGACAAAATACCCAACGATTTGCTCCGATTCTTGGGGGAAAAGATAGAGGACAACAAGGGGATAAAAACCCCTCAACCAATCGGGAGAAACGGGGTCGGATTGAGGCAGAAACGGAGGAAGAAGGCGACGGCTCGGGCTGCTCGGCCGGCCGGCTGGAGGTTAGGGATGACCCCGACATGTGGGCCCCACATGTCGGCGGCTAGAGGAGGAGGGGCAGCCGGCTCGGGCTGGGCCGGCTTGGGCCGCCAAGCGCCCGCGCGGAGAGAGGAAATGTTGGGCCGAATTCGGCCCAACAGCCTAGGAGAGGATTTTAAAAACTTTTTCAATTAAAATAATTCGTGAAATGATGTTTCATTTATTAAAAATACTTCCCTTGCTCAAATAATTCCCAGAAAAATCTAGAAAATAGAGGAACAAGCAAAGTATTTAATAAAATTTTATCTAGCTCAATTTTATGTTGAAATTTTTCCTAGATTATTAGAGTTTAACTTGTAGGCTTTTAAAATAATTTCTAAAAATGATTTAAAATATGGATTATTAATTTAGGCGATTTTTAGGGCGTGACAACCTCTAATCCGGGAGATGATCACTGGTGTGCGCTTGAGCGAGTAATGCGCTATCTGAAAGGTACTATGGAATTGGGGCTTCACTATACTGGTATCCTGCGGTACTGGAGGGTTATAGTGATTCTAACTGGATCTCTGATGTGGATGAGATCAAAGCCACTAGTGGATATGTCTTCACACTGGGTGGTGGTGCTGTTTCGTGGAGGTCTTGCAAACAGACCATTTTGACTAGGTCAACCATGGAAGCAGAGTTGACAGCACTAGATACTGCTACTGTTGAGGCAGAATGGCTGCATGATCTATTAATGGATCTACCTATTGTTGAAAAACTGGTGCCGGCTATCCTTACGAACTGTGACAATCAAACGGTAATTGTCAAAGTGAATAGTTCTAAGGATAATATAAAATCGTCTAGACATGTGAAAAGACGATTGAAGTCTGTCAGGAAATTGAGAAACTCCGGAGTTATAACGTTGGATTACATCCAAACAGCTAGAAACCTGGCAGATCCCTTCACGAAGGGACTATCACGAAATGTGATAGACAGTGCATCGAAGGAGATGGGTTTGAGACCCATGTGAGTTATACTATGGTGGTAACCCATTCTATGTGATCGGAGATCCTGTGAATTAAAACCTAGGAAGAACAATCCATCAATAAACTAGAGGAGAGTACCAATATATACCCTCTCTAAGTGAAGATGCATGTACTCTCGTGAGCTGCAAGGCAGGTTGGCTATGCCTTAATGAGTTCTGTTAGCTTTAATTAGCAAAGATGCTGTCCTATAGAGCATTCGTGAAAGAACTCACCTTTGTGAGCTTGATTGTTGGTCGCAGTCTATGAAGATTTTGGGTGAATCTTCTAGGAAGCTTACTAAAGACCTAGGAGTATGACTTATACGGTCCACCCGAGGGGTAGTCTATAGACGGTCTAGTACCAGATAAGACTCTGAGTGAAACTTGCTTGCACAAGACTTGCAATTCAAGGCGTAGTCCATTGTTGAAGTTGTGAGTAAGTGTAGCTTGAAGTTCTAGATGGATGTTCAACCTTAATCGGTCTCCATCGAACCGCTGGTATATAAACAGTACATTGGAAAAGGCAAATCTCAATGGGATTTTGAGATTTGGTGGAGGATTGTTGGAATTAATAGATGGGCTAAGGCCCATTCGAAGATTAATTCTTTGGAAAATCACAAAAGCCCACCTCATGGGATGGCATGCATGTGGAGTTTAGTACCACCTTGCTTATTCTAGGAGAGGGGGACCTCCTTAAAAGGGAGGATGCTCTCCTAGCCACTTGAAGCATATGTGGTGGAGAGAAGAGGGAAAACACGCGCGCGCTCGCTCGCCTCGCCTAGCAGGGCAGGGCAGGGCGCCGCACGCGTCGAATGGTCCGCAAAATTGACTCCTCACCCTTGCGCAGATGCAGCCTCCTTTTGCAGTTTTGTTTTGCTGCGGGAAATTCGGATTTGTTTGTTTTGGAAACATTCTAAAAAATCCGGTGCGTGAAAACGGCGTGGAGTCCGAATAAGTTACACGTGACTTATTCGGTTTGGTTACGCGGAGTGGAGATCGTGCGGGCGCTCTGATCAAGTGACCTATCTCTATATAAACTGAGCCGCTGCCTTCACGCAACACATGTGAAATCAATCTAGGGTTTGCCTCCTATTCTGTGCTGCGCCGTCGCTCGTAGACTACTCCATCCCGCTTGTCGGCGTGCACCGGTGATCGGGAGAGCAGGTCTCCGGAACCTCAGCCTTCGACGTCCTGCACTGGGAGAAGGCGGCAATAAGGTTTTTGGGAAGCGCTTCGCGCGACAGCTCCCTGTTCCTCCGCGACGGCTCGCCTTCCTCTCCGCTCGCGTGCTGCGTGCCTTCGTCAACGCGTGCAACCGCGAATAGTTCCTGCCAAGTGACTGGTCTTTCCGCCACCTTGGTACGTGTTTGACATGTTGCGCATATTTGATTTGTTCATGTTTTCCTGCTTAGTTTACATGTGTAGATCTAATGATGCGTTCATGCTAGTTTACATCTGCAATGTCATGATTTATTTATGGAATATATTAAATCATTATATGCCTATAATCTCAACACTTTGTTGAGCGGCTTTGATCCCTCCGCGTGTGCCGCCCACGGCCGGTGGTCGGCGTGTTGCCGCCGCAGCTCAGGGCTCTCCAGTGCGGCGCGGCGCCAGCGCCGCCCACCGCTTCCCTCAGCGCGCCAGCCGCGTCGCAGCACGCGGCGCACACACGCCAGATCCTGTCGTTGTCCCACTCAGCGGCCCTGTGCGCGCCGATGTAGAGGCAGTGGTCGCCGATGCTGATGTTGAGGGCCTGGATCCAGGTGAAGTCAAGCTTCATGGCCGGGTTGTGGTTGCCGATGAAGTGGGTATTGATGTGCAGGTCAGTGTTGGTGACGATGCAGAAGTCCTGCTCCTTCTTGCCGTGGAAGTAGAAGGTGTTGCCATCAGTGACGATGCAGAGGGAGGCTCGAACTTTTTAGTGGCACAGAGGCAGACACCATCTTTCTTAATGACACATAGGTAAAAACCACTGAAATTGTTGGTTTGTTTGCGACCAGCTCGATATATCAGTCTCCTCCCTCTCAGCAAGATATTTTATTATATTTAACCTTATCTCATTTATAACATCTATAAGTACTCATCATAAAAATTCTTCAAATTACTTCTAAAATTTTTTTATCTAAAACCTGATAATATGGATACTCGTGTGGCTCTCCTGGGCAACACGGGAGGTGAACAGCCTCGAGCGGAGGCTCGCCGGCCATGTCCCGCTGGAGTCGCTGTTGCCGGCAAGGCTGCCGGCGATGGCGCCTCTCACCCCTTCCTCCCTCCTTCTCCTCTCCTCCTTCCCTCTTCCTTTGCGTTGCTTATTTTCTCTTGTTCCATTCCGTCTTGCCTATATCGGAGTGGCCGCCGGCGACAGCGGTGCCTGCGGCGGCGGCACCTCCCTCTTCCTTCCCCCTGCTTTCCTTCTCCGTTTCCCCTCTCTCTTTCTCTACAGGTCCAGATCCAAATCCATAACCATGTGGGAGCTACCCAAGTTGTGGCCTCCGGTACCGGCGGTTCAACTCCATGACTAGGTGGAGCTCCGCCTGTCTGGCTAGGTGAAGCCGTGAAGGAGTAGGTCGTCAACTGCACTGTCTGCCTGTGGTGTAGGTCGTTGTGGCGTGTAGGATATGTTGTACATAGTGCAGGTAGCTTTGATGTGCAGGTGGTGTTTGGTGGCTTCCACTGTGGTTGCTATCATTCAATGAGATTGCTCAACTTGCCAATGGTAACAATTGCAATGTCCTCAGATGCCGTTCACCTTCTTAAAGGAGTTGCTATGGAGCTCTAGTTCAACTCCACATCAAGGGATTTGTCTGGATGAAAACGTTGGATTCATTTGGATCGGGTGATATCGCTGTTCTGTCCGTGTGTCCTTCTTGAAGGCTTCGTTTTAGGAGTTTTTCCCTTGTTGGAATGTTGTTCTTTAGTTCAGTGTGTCAATGCCAAGATTTTCGCCGGATTTTCTTTAATTTACCGTACTTGTCGTTGTGAAGTTTTTGGTCCAGTTTTCCTTATAAACTGGATCAACTCTGATCTTCAATAGTGAAATTGTGAGAGCTCCCTGCCCTTTCCCTCGAAAAGATAATATAGATACTATATACTAGTAACAATTTCATCTAGTTTCTATAGTTTGGGGATATATAATGTTAGGCATTAGGAGTTGAAGAGGCCCGTAGTCGGACTAGTTGTGTCAAAGTTTGTCCTTTTTTTAGATGAGAATGAAGGAGCGACTTTGTCCAATTTAAAAAGCGTGCCACTTTTATCTAAAAGTTTATCTAGTTTTTGTTAGAGAAAAAAACCGGGCCTATAGTCACATATCTCTTGTTTAAGGAGAAAGACAATAAAAATCAAAACCTGATGGATATGATGGATATGAGTATTAAAGTACGTGCATGGAAAATTCTGTGTGGGATAAAACTAAACACGTGGTTTCCCATCCAGCAACTATATATAAGGCACGAGCACTTACACCACTACACACAAATACATGCTTGTGTAATGTTCGTGGATATTAAGATTTAATGCTTGGTGTTGGAGTCATGCAGTGACAACTCCAGCAGCACTGATGCTTCCCTAAAACATGGTATTTTAATGTTATTAATCAAAATTTTCCCTTAATAAATGGTTTTGTTACACCTAGAAGCCCCTTTTGGTGCTTCAACATTAGTTACAAAATGTTCTGCTCTTTCAGAAATCAGAACGTTCAGAACAATCTAGATGATGAGTGAATTTCATTAAACCTGGCCAGCTGCAGATATCCCAAAGGATCATTTTAACACTGACAGAATCAGTTCCATCGATGCCTCATACGTACTGTTCACGTGGCTTTCAATCTTATTTTGCCAATTGAAACTTAGTGAAGGTGTCTTGTGTCTATCAGTTTGTATATATCATGAAAACATTGTCGCTGAATTTGAGCAAATTATTACTAAATTGAAATGAATTGGAATCTTTAGCCATTAGCAGTTCATATCAGAATCCACCGGCAAATTTATAAACTAGAATTAACAAGAGTTAGACAAGAGCGGCAAATGATAAATAGTAAACTAGAAGAGGAATATATATTGGGATCCATCTATCACGCAATCGCACTACAACCTATATATACATACCGCGTTTCCATCCATCAGGGCTAGCGTTTACAAAAGAAAAAAAAACTCTAGTCAGTCTGTACAAGCACAAAAAATAATGCTCTCAGTGACACTGCCTTTCTGTTAGTTCCTGCGCCTATGCTTGGGCTCAGGAGGCATGGGGAATTTGGTGTACACTACTTCAACTGTGAAAGCTTCCACCACATCATAGCGACCTACATTTGGGATGTGTTTAGTTCACGTTAAAATTGGAACGATATGACGAAAAAATTAAAAGTTTATGTGTGTAGTAAATTTTTGATACGATGAAAAAGATAGAATTTAAAGAAAAAGTTATGAACTAAACGAGGCCTTGGTCGCACAAGGCTTACAGAGCAAACTGTTGTTGGTGGCGTACCGACGATTTAATGTAGCATGATCGAAATTTGAGGGGCAGCTCAGACCTGTTAAGGCTAACCATGGCGGCCGGGTGTGGCTCCCAAAGCCTGCGGCAAAGTTGAGCTTATTTTCGGGTACTTGGGGCTTTTAAACCGGTAAAAAAAGAGTTTTTACTTTTAGTATTTGTTTTTAACAAATCCGATATATTGTGATTTACAGTATTGGATAAAAGATGAGTTCTTTAGTAGTGACAGTAGATCGTTCATTTACACTAGCGCTAGCTAGTTGACTAAGTTAGACAATTTCTGTAGAAAATGACGGGGCAACGTTTCTACACATAGCTCTTCTTTCATGGAGAAAGGAAATAAAAATGAAAACCTGATGGATATAAAATACCAAAAGTTCTTTTTTTTCTCGGTGATATTAATGTGCATGCACGATTTTGGGTGGAATGTGGTTTTCCCTTTGGGCTACATGATACACACACATGTACCACTGCATATGTACACATCTGCATGTGTAATATTTATGGGTACCAAGCCTGGTGGATAGGACTCCAGCATCATTTTACCGGTGCTTCCGTAAACATGATATGCTAAGCTTATAGATCAAAATTTTCCCTTAATTAATGGTAGTTCAAAAATGATTTGCTCTTTCAGATATCAAAACGTTCAAAACCATCTAAATGTGTGATGACGACATACTGAGTGAATTTCATTGAACTTGGCCCGCTGCAGATATCCCAAAGGATCTTTTAACACTGGCAGAAACAATTCCATCGATGCTTCATACTGTTTCAATATTATTTTGCTAATTGAAAATTAGTGAAGATTTGTAGTTTCTATCAGTTTGTACCATGAATAAATTAGTGGGGAACTTGAACAAGTTATTGCTAAATTCAAAGGAAATGGAATCTTTAGGGCATTAGCTACATTATATCATAATCCACCGGCAAAAAGATAGAACCAGAACTAAGAAGAGTTTGATAAGAGCTACAAATGATAATTTGTACATTAATCTACAATAGCAATATATATATATATATATATGTGTGTGTGTGTGTGCTGGGATCCATCGACCACGGGGTCGGTCGTACTATAACCTACATATATATCCATCTATCACGGAATTGCACAACAAAACTGAAAGTTACCATGACTTGGTAGCAAGAACAGCATGCACAAAGGGCCAGCATTTGCAAATTAAAACAACCTCCAGTCAAGTTGTTCTAGCACGCAATGCTCAGTGACAGTACTGTGCCTCCCCTTTCTGTTGGACCCTGCGCTTACGCTTGGGGTTTGGGAGGTATGGTGAATTCTCAATGCACCAGGCGAATAGTAAAAATTTCAAGAACCTCTTGACGAACTACTTAATTTGCTAGCAGGCAAACTGCAAATCATTGCTTTGCTTTGCATAGCTGACAGGACCATCTACCTGTGTCGAAATGGGAGGTGCAAATGACCGATCGCTCTAAGGCTGTAAGCCTTATCGCCGCTGGCGGCGTGGCTTAATTTGCAAAGCCTCTGAAGAAGTCGATCTCTTTAGTTTATCGGAAGATCACGCTTTTACCTTGTAGTTTGTTGGTCAGTTTATGAGTTTGACTTCGTCTCGTGATTATCCAGCCAAATGCTTCGTTTGTTTGTTCCAAAGAAATAGTTGAGCTCTTTACGTGCCCTTTTCTTTGGTTGATTTGTCCTGGGCAGATCGATTATATCACCCAACTGGTACCAAGACCATTATTATCTCTGTGTGAGAGAGATAGAAGCTCCAACTATCACTTGCATTTAAATGGGAGAGCTACATATATGTAATAAACTTATTTTAAAGGATTACAAATTAAGTATCAGGAATTCAGTGTTCACCATGGGCTTCCATAGGTCATGAAGGAGCCATAGCACATCTATGCCTTTGCTGATGCCCCTGCTCCGTCGCCATGGAACGTCCTGCGTTGGTTTGATGTTTACGCGTGCTGCGTCAAAGTGGGCCACAACACTATATTAATAATATCATTTCTGAAACTTTGTTCTATGGGAGCGTCCTCTTGTAGTAGTATGAATTCATTTTTTTCATGGAGTTTGAACGAATTTTCGCTAAATTCAAACAAATTCAGAAATTTTAACCATAATTAAGAGACAAAATTTGATTGATAGAACATGTATTGTCCCAGTACCTAAAAAATAGCACAAGAAACATGCTCCTCCGCCTAGAAAGCACACATTCATTACAGACTTCCAAATTTTGGCACTTTAGTGCACTTTTTTTTTTCAAACGATGACATTTTTTTTAAGGCAGGTAGGCCTTTCGGTGCTAAATAGTTGCCTGCGTAAATGATAACTGTGGGGCGAGATCGTTGTCTGCCTAAAATCTATTTTTGTAGGTAAACCACTTAAGATGTCTGCCTGCAAAAAGGTTAAACGTATTAAAAGCCACACCTACCCACCAAAATCGCTAAGTCATCACACCTCTCAGCCCTCATCTCTCCCTCCCGTCCTCTCCCGGTGCGGATCCGGCCAGAGCTACCGCCAGAGGTTGGTGATGTCGGCAGCTACCGGCAGTGACGGTCGCGGCTCATGGCGGTGGCGGCGTAGAGGGTGGAGGTAGTGGCAGCGCCGGCTCCCCTCCCTCCTAGATCTGGCCGGAGGGGGGAGGGGGACGGCGGCAGCGGGGGCCGGCGGTGGCAGCACAGAAGGTGAAGGAGGCGGCGGCTCCCCTCCCTCTCTTCCTCCCAGATTTGGCAGCGGGGGGAGGGGGGAGGGCGGCAGCAGCTATCGGCGGTGGTGGTGGCGCGGAGGGTGGAGGAGGCGGCGGCTCCCCTCCCTCCTCCCAGATGTGGTGGAGGCAGCGGCGGCAGCGCGGAGGGTAGAGGCGGTAGCAGGTCTAGGTGGCGGCGGCTTCCCTCCTCTCCCTCCCTCCCTTAGCTCCAGGTGATAGCCTCCCTCCCTCCCAGATCTAGCCAGAGGGGGAAGGGGCGGCGGCTGCGACGTGGCCAAACGTGGGTAGGGCGGGTAAAACCTCTACTTTTAGATTTAATCATAAGTAAAAGTTTTACTAAGAGAAAGTTCTACTCTTGCTGATGTAAACAAATCTTATATATCCATTTTTTATATAACGGTACTTTACAATTTTTCAATGCGTTTGTGGTTTGCACTATTTTTTTCCTGAATCGATGAACTTGGGTGAGTATTAGATGTCTCCTTGTCAGGAAGGTATTTTTATTATGAGAGAATATATTCTATGCCATTCAGCTTGTTTAAGTTCAACGATTTGCAATAGATATTGTATCTTTCTATAATATTCCGGCAACTTTATCAATTGCTCTACAATACACTATAGGGCTAGATCTTTTTTCAAAAATACCCAAAATACCCTTAGAAGCATATAATATTAACAATTGATTTATATCATCAGAAGTTTCGAAAAAATATGAAAATTTTTATGTGGCCTCCTTATACACAATATGGAAATTTGTATATAAGTTTCAAGTTTTTATTTAACAGATAATAATTAATGTATATTGATAGTACAAAATATATCTAAGATGCTACATCTGGCAAACATACTTGGCCTTATATATATATATAATATATATATATCCTGGAATTCAAGAAGAGATTACTATTGCTGGTGATAGAGACAGGAGGGGCAAATGCTGGAAGGTTTCAAGAATTAACTTAACTCCAGGCTACTTCCAGCTATAGCCAGTAAATACAAATTAACTTGCTCCATATGTATAAACTTGCTGTATGGGCTTGGAAGGTTTCAAGAATTCAGTGTGCACCAGAAGGCATGAATGGGCCTGCAAAATTGCCCCTGACCCGTCGCCATGGAACGTCGTGCAGTTGGTTGGGTGCGAGCGTCGTGTGTGAAATTTGGTGTCTTTGTGGTACGCCTCATTGGCACTAAATTAAAATAAATACAGTTTTTTTTTCACTCTCGATCCCCTTCTGACGGACTAAGAATACGAGAAAGTTACCAGCCGAGACACCAAAGGCGCATTTCAAAGGATTCATTTGAAACTTATACTGCGAACGCTTTCCTCAGATTCAGGAGATGTTGTTCCTCGGGTTGAGGGATAATAACAATATCATCAATGTACACCATTGCCGCGATATTGTTCTATGGAAGCGGGTGGGCTGCTTTTTAGTTTTAGAAGTTCTGCTGGAACTCACCTTTATCTTTAGAGATGATGATGAATATTCTTTAGAGACTCCTCTAAAATAAAAGAAATACTTTACAAGAAAATAAAAATTATGTTTATACGGACGGAATTCGGTCTCCTATAAGCAAAGCCCATCTTGATATAGTCAATTGAGTGAGACTATCTTATTTAGTTCTGTTTATGCGTCTAGTGAGCATTGAACTCCTTTGACAAGCGCAATGCTTCTTTATCGATCAGTTAGACGCTTTATACCTGGTTAAAGCTGAAGTGACGATAGCTCCAGTGAATAACTAAAAAAAAATAGAAGGACGGTAGATAGTAAAGAAAAGGACTAATCATAATATCTATCTTTCAAAGGTTCACTAAAAAGTTGGCGGGTCTCTTTGTATGTCTTGTCCGGAAAGAGGAGGACTTAATGATGATTCGTTCGCCGGAACCAGAAGTAAAAATTGGGTAAAGCCGAATTGATCTGACCAACCAAACATGGGATCTTTTGTTTGATACTCAACACATGAGAATCTAGGAGGATACTGATTGGTGCTCAACAAAATTATAATTCTCTTTCGCGATGCTATCCCCTTGAACAAAGCTAATCCTTCCCTTTCATACCTAAAATGAACCCCCTTTGTGTTCCCTCCGGTATGACAATCGTTCGGTCGTCGCTGCTCTGTCTCCTGCAACTTGATCAGGGGCAGTACTTGCAGTTAAGATTCATTGAAGCTACTCCCAGATTCTTTAAGTTCTTTAGGTCAAAGTCTCTGCCCAGAGCTCGGCAGTAAAGGTGAAGTAGATCATACGTCTGTAGTTATGGATAATTTCGCGTGAACTGAGAGAGCTTCATTTTCCAATAGTGCCAGGACCTGTGTTCCATATCCATTATCTTTTCCTTGTCCTTCTTGTCAAATATAAAGCAAATAGATGTTCTGCGATAAAGCGTATGTCCTATATTTCTGCCTTTCATTCATCTTACCATTATTGAAAAGATCGTGCTCGCGGTATCTTTTTCACTCAGGACTGGGTATCCATGCCAGGTGTTATACCGGTGGCTTCAGGGGGTATTCATGTTTGGCATATGCCAGCTCTGACCGAAATCTTTGGGGATGATTCTGTATTGCAATTTGGTGGAGGAACTTTAGGACATCCTTGGGGTAATGCACCTGGTCGTTAATGATTACAATGTATCAAATCAAATGACAATTTATTCCAGCAATAATACAATACCTTTATTTAATAGAAATTCTCTATACCAAATTACTATGGTATGTAAAATACACATAGATCCGCTTCGTTCGCTGATCTCTTGCTATTGCTGCAGTCCACCCTTTCTTTGAATCATTTACATTCGGAATTTCAAGAGAAAAGAGTCTTATGTGTATTGGATCCACTCTTCTGTTAGCATGAACACATGAATGAGACGATTTCAGAATACGGCCGCTAGTGACTTTCTTATTGCTAGGTATGGTATTGGCTCGAGTCAACTGCACAGCATAAATCTCTCTTTGATGACGAACGATACAACACAAGTTGCTAGCATTGCCCCTTGCCGTGCACGCACACATGCACGCGCGTGTGATGTGCGCATGCGTATGCGCACGTGATCTATTGGTGCGCGCATGCGCACGTGTTCTATTACGCGCGAGCGCACACGCGGATGTGTGTGCGCGTGTATTCCCTCCTGCAACTATATTCAATAATGCCTGAAATGCTAGTAAACCAAACCGCTCCAGATGGGCTTCCTACCGGCAGATGTTATACCTTCCCGCTATCTAATGTGTACGGCCCCATAGATAGATGATGCCAGATTAGGCATAAATCCATTGTCTTTTATTATGCCATTAAATGGCAGGCTTTATCTTATGGAATTTTATTACCGGAGGATAGGGGACCCATTTTTCCGACATTTAGACGATAAAGTAACTGCTTTTCTCACTATTCTCAGAATGAGGGGCTTCCACCAACCAAAGGGCGATCCTTACCAATGGGCGGCCGGAGGTAGGTTTTAAAATCAGTAAGTAAATTAGGGTCACGGCTGGAAAAACCAAGCGCCCTCCCGAGATCGGACTCGAGGGAGGGTAAGACCGGAACGAGGTCTAGCCCGAGTGGAGGCCACCCTCGAAGGGAAAGCCGTACGCGTTGCGTCTTAGACATCCGAGCTCCTGGCTCATCAGAAGGTAGGCTAGCTAAACTATATCCTTAACACATGCATGTCCAAAGAGATGGCGATGGCAGTCTCTCTCTTTAAAATCGAGATTGAGTGGGTGTTCAGTATCACACAGTGGTTGGTGTGGTGAGGGAGTGGAAAAGCTAAAGAGGCGGGGCTGTTCCCCTTGCGGCACCTCTTCCCCAGGGGAATCCGGTGCGGGTATCTGGCCCGAAAGCCCATTGAAAAAAGAGGACGACGGAGTAGAGGCTTCAGCTGACTTGCCTGCAGCGGATCCGGCTGAAACTCAAGCATAAAGGCAAGCAAGTGATCTTACAAGTGCAAGATGTCACAGCTGAACTGTGCGGTGTGCCAGGGAACAGTTGACTTGCACAAGGAAAAGAAGAAAGGGCTTTGGCAAAAAGACCTTTGTGTGCTTTTGTATTGAACTCTTTTCTACAACGTTGAAGGATTGCCTTACGGGATTAGCAATGGCTTAATAAAAGGATTAAAAAAGGGCTTCTCTTAGGTCCCATACTAGATGACCACCCGGAACTGGATGTACTCGTACTAGAACATTTGGTGATTACCCACCGGGACTTCCTACTAAGTATTTGACACTTCCATCAAGAAGAAAACTATAAAGTAGGGAATTCGTTTATGCTTATATTTAAAAGCTCTCATCTCACTTTTTCATAGGTAGGCGAAAACTCTATAGTTATAGTGTATATTGGCTTTGATTCTTTCTATTGTTATGGGAAAGGCATATCCCCACCCAGTTCTTCTTCGTCTTAATTAATAACTCCTTCCTGAACTTCAAAGTACGATAGAAACTGACTTATATCTCGTAGGAAAACTAGAGAATGAGCCATCTCCATCTCGTAGAGAAACTAGAGAGGTGTTGGGCGCAGCTGAAAGGTGTAATTCCATTTCATTTTATCTATTTTCTTCAAGAAATTCCATTGATGTGCTTTTCTATTGCTCTCATTCATTCCTATTCAATCTATTCAAAACTACGGGTACTGGTCTTGGTGGTCCCTGTAGCTCCAAGGGCTCCATCGGAGCTTTTCTCTTGCCTTTAGAAAGCTCCTCTTTCGGGGACTCCACACTCCCCCCACTTGGTGCTCTTCTCCAAACGGCATGGCTTCCTCTGAGTAAAGAATGAAAAAAAAGAGTAAAGGTGGTTATGAGCATTCCAAGAATAAATCCAATAAGTTGGGGTAACTTCGCATACCATTCCCAATCAGAGCCCTCGAGCCAGAAAGAGCTTGGGCATGACCCCCTCGGAGAAGGCGTCAACTCCCTTCCGTCCATCAGTGATTTATTCAAAACCTGAAATCGAGTTGAGTTGAATGGGGTTCAAGTCAACTAGATGAAGGGTTTCTTTGTAGTGAGGGAACGACTCCGGCATCGGAAGCAGAACTACCTGACCGAAGGAGATAGACAGGAAGGGAAGACGGTCATACAAAGGCCGAATAAAGCTCTCTTGAAGCTGCATCTGAATAGACCTAGAGTCACTCAGTACATACGAACCCTTGAATAAATAAGAATTGAGAAGTATAGAGTAGTATGTAACTACTCAGAGTCAGGTTATTTTACATAGCGGGCAGAGAGCCTCATAAAAAGCTTGATTCTAGTGATCAATATCAGGAATCCGAATTCCGGAGATTCGTGCGGGAACGTCCACTTTGCATTTTAAAGAAAGGGATTTACAAATTTTATTAACCACAGAATTTAGTGAGCGGCGCCAAATCCTTCTACGGATTGCTTTTTTCGCCTCTTTTGCCGTCAAAGTGCCTATGGTACCAGTTCATATTTGGTTACCCGAAGCCCATGTAGAGGCACCTACGGCTGGATCCGTCATCTTGGAAAACCTGTGACTCTACAGCCAGGGCTCGATGGCGATGTAAGATAGAAAGAATGGGGAGTTAGGGCTTAGGTTTCCTCTGTAGCCAGTTCCAATTCCAAATCATTTGCCGACATGCGGACTCACTTCTCTTTTATGGGACTCATCTTCCTTCTCACCTGGCAGAGGACGGGGATGAACTCCAAGGCCACTGGTCTGGAAAAAGAGCTAACTTTCTGATTACTGCTAAAAAGAAAGCATTTCTTTTTGACACCTCTCTCGATTTGAAGAGATTACACATCACTGCGAACTTATTCACTCTTCGAAGCCCCCACCACCTTCTTTCTTTGAGCTGAGCACTTTACTTCGGCTGTGCCGGATGGAATTAGTCTCCACTAGCGCAATTCGAAGAACGAACAAGAAAAGGCGTCACTGTTTAGGTAGGAGGATGGATGGATGTGGTCCAATGGCTAAAGCTCTGCCGGGAGTTTGAAAATATTTTACTAAACTCAAACAAATTAAAATCATTTAACCATAAGCACTTCCTACCATGTCTACCGCCTTCTAAAATTCCAGAAATTTAATTTCACAATTAAGAATAGATTAATATAATCCACAAATGCTAATTAGTTTGGAATAACTTTTACTTTACAATATGCGATATTGAAAAAACCAATTCAATTGGTTAATTATGTTCACGTAGATTGTGTATCCAATTGAACCGATCTTGGCCCTTATAAAAGGGTTGATTTTGCCTCTTACAGGACCTACTCTACATCAAACTTGGGATAGAGATCAATTAGAACTCGAAAAATACCTCCCCAAGCAAGGAAACCTGAGACACCATAAAATTCGATTCGAACTTAGATCTAGCCGATTTCACAGGCCCTACACCGCCGGCCAGACCTTCCTATAGGCAGCCGTCAAACCGGTCAGATGATGAAAATCCGATGCTTCCAAACTTTGATAATGTTTTTCTATTTCGAGTATAGGTATCAAGTTTGGGTGCTAACAAATGTTATAAGTAAATGTCCAGGGTGCATATTCATCCAAATGACAAAATAGCTGAAAAGTTTGGGTACATTAATTCCAATTGAATGCTAGCATGCATATATCCATGCTAGGCTTTACACAACTACACCGATATATATGTTGCAAATTATGCGTGTGCTTATTAGGGCTTACGAGGCATTGGGACTTCGATATGCATGCGTACATATGGTAGGCAGGGCTTGTACAAGATTGCTCATATGCTCCTCCGATTGCACACTGTATCAGTTGATCGTTATCCCAAGTATGATATGACGCTCTTTCTTCGTTCATCTCTCAGAGGCACTGCTTTGCCAAAACTTCATCCTATCCCTTGTTCCATTCTGAAGACATAGTGGCATGAGGTTGCTATAGCTGAGATACGCTTATCGTCGTCACGAATGTACACCCGATTAACATTGCGTTGACAGTAAATTTCGGTGTCACCGAAATTTTTCTAGAACTTCCAAACTTTATTCAGCATGAAATAATTTAAAAATATAACAAATTTTCACTGAATTTGAAGATTTTTAACCAAATTAAAAAAAAATCTGGAAACTTCGGACTACATATTTGCTTGCCGGTAGGGATGAAATTACCAAAATTTCTGAAATAATTTCGAATCGAAATTGCAATCACTGTTTTAAATGGATAGGGTATGATGCTGAAAATGATGATTGATTAATAACTCAAACTCAAGCTGTTTTTAGAAAGGAGAAACAGATAAAATGGTGAACAGCTAGCTAGAGAAGGGTGAATAATATAATGCGAGTTCATATGACGACATATATACTTAATTAATTACATATATATATATATATGCATGCTCTTCGAGCTATCTCATCGATCGATCCGCATGTATATTGATCGATCGATGCACAGATCTTCATGAACGCCCGTATACAGCGGGATGTAGATCAGTCATGCATCACCAGGCTCCAGGCGATACACCGACAGGCATCCGCAGCGAGCAGTACTCTAGCTGCCGACCCGAGTAGCTCCAGGACACACAAGACATGGTTGATAGCGGCTGCAGCTGGTGCTCCATGGGCCTTTTTCACATTTGCTTCTCCCTAACCGATGCTGTATCGATCGCCTCGTGTATTGTTCGTCCTTCATCGTGCCAGTTAATTATATTGTGGGATGATAATGGATGTATGCATGAGAAAAATAGTAGAGAATAGGATGATTATCTCACTGGAGGAGAAACGCTTTGTAGTCTCGGTTGGTAACCCTTTGTAGTAAAAATCGGGACTACGAATCCGGGACTAAAGATCGCAATCTTTAGTCCCGGTTTAAATAACCGGGACTAAAAAGTTTTGGTTTTCTTTTTTTTTTCTTTTTCTTTCATCCGGTTGGCCTTTTTCCTTTTTGATTGTTCTTTAGCTTTCGCTGTGGATCGAATGAATAAAATTAACAACAAAGCCTAAATCATAGATCGAATGAATAAAATCAAACAACAAAGCATCCATATTCTTTACACTTATTCACATCTACAACATCTTCAGAACAATGAGCATTCATCATAGAGAACAGAGAAAGGAAAAAAAAGTTCACATCTACAACAACATCTAACAACATCTTCAGCATTATAGCACAGAGAAGAGAAGAAAAAAAGAAGTTCCCGCCTGCCGCCACCTCCCGACCGGCGCCGGCTGCCACCCTCCCGACCGGCGCCTCCCGTCCGACGCAGCCGGCGGCCGCCGCCCCCGACGCAGCCCGCCGCCACCTCCATCTCGTGCCCTGGTTTTGTTTTACCGGTTGTTTAACAACTGGGACTAAAAATCCAATCTTTAGTCCCGGTCGGTGTTACCAACCGGGACTAAAGACCCGGTTGATGTTACCAACCGGGACTAAAGATCAAATATGCCCACTGTAGCCACCAACCGGGACTAAAGATCATCTGTAGTCCCAGTTTTTAGTGGAACCGAGGCTATTGTGGATTTCAGCCGACGGATTAAAGATGGTTTCTCCACCAGTGTCTGATTAAATTAATTTTGTGTTATTTGTATATTTTTTCTTTTCTTATCTGAGCTTAAGTACTTCACACGTACTTTTCTAATTATCTGCGTAGCTTAAACTTGCTCTTACTGGCATCATTGAATAATGATAACTACTGAATTTATAAATGTAAATATATTTACGTTGGTTGTTTAGCGGAAGTTTAATAAGAAACATACTATTACTAGTTTTTATATTAAATAATGCGTGTCGGAAGTGTAATTATGTCTGGGCTAGGGAGATACTCCCTCTAGTTCTATAATAATTAGCGTTTTGGACAAGGTTGAGGTCAAACTTTTATAACTTTGTCTATCAATAACTTTAAAAATATTTAGTTTAAAGAAACTAGAACAACATATATAGATTTATCTTTCAAAGCACTATAGTAAAAGTAAACATGCATTTATTTATTGCGTATATTATAATAAAAAAATAAAAGTCAAAGATATATTTTATAAACCGTGTCATTGTCCAAAACGTTAATTAAAATGAAACCGGAGAGAGTACTTGAATACAAGGTAATTGATTGCCCTAGTAGTACTTAGAGTGACAAATTATATAGTATAAATTTTCAATGCTAAAGTATCATTTATTTTAGGACGAAGGTAGCACGTATTTATGATGCACCTTTCCTTGATAATCATATCATATAAGTATGATCATAATCATATCAAATATTCATGATATAAGTGCATGCATGTATTTTATATATAGGCCGAGGGATAGGGGTATAAATATGGTAACTTCAAAGTGAACAGTGGAGACCACGTATATCAGGTGGATATATATCTTCGTAGTAAAGTTGAGCATATGTAGGAGATTATATATAGGGAATAGTAGTGTAGATA
This sequence comes from Oryza meridionalis, assembly GCA_000338895.3. NCBI lineage: Eukaryota > Viridiplantae > Streptophyta > Magnoliopsida > Poales > Poaceae > Oryza > Oryza meridionalis. The sequence continues at coordinate 12,767,367 of CM002527.2, read as the reverse complement.
GGGTTAGAAGGCATCGGGATAATCGGACGTGCAACCCTCTCAAAACCTTCATGCGCGAGAGAACACCGATGCTCTTGCTTATGACAGAACACCCGTGATTGCACACCACTATCTGGAGAACTTCACACACCTGAGCCGCTGTGCGAACTGCATGCACGCATGCGTTCCAACCGGCCGTCTTGCTGCTTACGTGACATGCGGCATCGCCATGGTTTGAAATTCGGTAATCTTGGCCCCCATCGGCAAGCATGAATCTCACCAAAATTTTAGGTGTTTTTATCAAATATTTGTAAATTTGGTCAAAATTTGTTCAAATTCAATCAAAATACGTTAAAAATTCAAATAATTTCGGCAAAAAAAAAACAAAAAATCACGAAATTTTTGGCAACCACCGAAATTTCTGAGCAACCGAAATTGCAAACCCTGGCCATTGATAATCAGCCCAAACTGCGAAAGCTAGGATAGTAGGCAGCAGCACTCATCAATATCATGCACAAGCTGATCATGCAGTACTCAGACCAAATCAAATATTAATGCAAATCGGTGCAGTGTTCTTTGTTATCTCTCCGTCCTCTTGAGGAGAAAGCTAGCTTAGCTGCAAAGTAATTGTACATTTGTACCGTCGATTAATTTGATTACTACTGGAGAATCCCATATCTCTCTCAGTTCGCAACCCTTTTACTTCTGAGTAGCGAACCAGGAGAAAGAATCCGGGACTAAAGATGCAAGTCTTTAGTGTTTAAATACCTGGGAGTAAAGATGGCAGAGCCACAACCCAGTTGGTGCTCTTTTTTTTTTGTTTATTTGCTATTTGACAGGGTTAATCCCGGTATTTCCTCCCAAATCAAGTGGGATGCATATCCCAAATCAAACACATAATCCCCAAATCAACATCCCAAATCATTCACACCACAAAATCTAAGTTACTTATACAAACAAATCAACTACATTACAAATCCTTAAAAAAATTACATACAAATCAAATACACCACAGATTATATATCTCAGATCATACAATGAATGACAAATTCTAAAAAAAGAAACTATACTTCACAAAATATAAAAAAAGAGGAAAAAAAAAAAGATGCCGCTGCCGCCTGCCCGCCGCGGCTGCCACCTGCACCGCTGTCCATCGGATGGGAGAGGAGGAGGGGGAGGAGAGCGGATAGTAGGAGGAGGAGGAGGAGGGGAGAGGAGGAGAGGGGAGTGGAGTGGAGGAAGAGATAAGATCGGATCTGAGGGGAGGAGAAGAGGAGATGATCTGATCTTATCTGAATATCTCGTCTGGGATATAACCGATCAGAGATGGGAGAAAATATTTACTCCCGATTGAAGTTAACGGGACTAAAGATAGATATTTAGTCCGGGACTAAAGATCTAAATGATCTTTACTCCAAATGGTAATTAATCTTTAGTCCCGGTTGGTAGTATCAACCGGGAATAAAGATCCTCAGCCCCCTGACATGCCACTGACGTGGGATGAACCGGGACTAAAAATGATCTTTAGTGCCGGTTGAAAACAACAACCGGGACTAAAAATGAAAAAAAAAATTAACCGGGATTAAAAACAATCTTTAGTCCCGGTTCTTTTTGGAACCGGGACTATTGTGGAAACCGCCCGATCCTCTATCGATCACTTCTGCAGTAGTCATACAGTGTTTTACTAAGAGGTCACTTGGGGATGGGGGAGAGCTTCCTCACATGAATAGTTTAAATTACTTCTAAGGAGTTTACACAGAGCAAACATCAACACGAAATTGTAGGTGCCCTAGAGTATAAAAAGAGGGGTCACAAAGAGGATAAAAAACATGGAATAAAGAATAGGAGGGAGAGGGCACATGACGTTCTCCACGAGAATAACACACAACTAATTCCCAAAATAATCCAGAGTTGGCAATCTAGCTCTCCGATGAGCTAAAAACTTGTTACTCCCTCCGGTTCTTTATTTGTTGACGTTTTGGACATGATTTCAGATACCAGGGAGTGATTAATTAGGGTGTTTATTTCCTGTTTTGCCCATATTAATTACAATGCATCAACATCTATTAATGCGGTTTGCATGCATACACAGGGGTACACTAGTCTAAAATGAGTGTGTGGAAGCTAAAGCGTCAAGCTTTTGAAGTCAAACAGCCCAGCTCCAAAACGTCAACAAATTTAAGACCAGAGGGAGTAGACACAAAGACATCCACCTCGCGATTCACCGTGGAATAGTCGGGTACGAGTAAAACTATAGGGCCTTCTGCCACGCACACTAGTATGATCCCCAACGTCCAAAAGTCGTCGTAGTAGCAAGCAGTTTGCTCTATCCAAAAGTCTGACCTTTCCCATAGCACATCTCCCAAATTCCTTGCTTCGTCTTCACAATCGTGGCTTGGTTGTTTTCTCCCAATGTTTGATGCCCCTCCCTTTATTGGCGCTTCCTTTCCCAAAGGTATCATTGGAGATTGATTTGACTTATACATTATTGTAGCAAGCGCATCCAACACTCACGCAAGAGGTCCCAAATAGATATGTGTCGAACAATGGCGGGAGCATGGTTCACTTGTGTACATATGTACCCAATAAGAAACAACATTGTTCAATGAATGAAATAGTCATTTATATTATTAAATTTGAACTTTGGTAAATTATTTATACCATTTGAGCTAGTTTGTTAATTTCTTGCTTAATATCACCATTTTTTTAAACCTTTTCACTTAAAGATAAAAATTTTCTAGTTAAATTTTACATTATCTCGCAGCTGGATATGATATTATTGCTACATGAGATATGATAATTCGGTTTTTCAACACCTGAGATCGAACAAGTGACCGAATTTCTCGATCTCGGTCTTGGTATTTTCAGTCTTTTATCTTTTTCTCCCCAGCTCTTGCTATACGGTGGGTACTCGCACCCCAAATCAGGATGCGAACAGTAGACAGATGCTTCACAGTTGTCCCATTCTTGGCCATGCGCATGCTAGCCGTCCTTGGCACAATTTTTTCTGCATGACGAGGTACACTGGTGCCGGTTTCATCTCGTACCCTAATTTGTTGATAAATTCCGGTGACCAGTATGTAAGTGAAAAATCAACACTCCAGTTTATGTCATTTAGAACTTGCGGGTACTCTGTTCGAGTAATGACGTTCGGAAAAGAGCAGAATTCAATCGAATTAATGGACATGGAGGAATCATTAATGTACTCACAGCCATGCTATATATAGCTCTGTTCAACAATTAAATGTCATGTATTTCCAACAAAACTTTTATTTCCAAGGGGATCAAGCTAGTTTCCAAGTTTTATTCCCAAGCGGATCATTGTTCTAAGTACTCTCTACATCCCAAAATATAAGGCATAACTATCAGTGACCATTTTATCATTTAGATCACCCCTAATTAATACGATAATGTAGTAGGATTAAAGATCTTGACGATTGAAGATTTATAAAAAAAGATATTTAGGGGAGGGGATGTGCTAATTAATTGCATTTATGCATGCACTCCTTATATTATGAGATATAAAAAATAGTGGTTGTGTCCTATATTTTGGGATAGAGGGAGGGATCTAAAGTAGTGAAAAAACTAAAGTTTTTCACCACCAGAACGTGCCACGTCATCCAAATAAATATGACCATCGGATGCACCAGTACATTCATCACGGGCCATTGGATTTCAACATAACATAAGTAGACGGAAAGGCTGGAAGGCTCGCGAATACGTCAAGCCCACGTGTCCAAAATCCACCGCAGTACTCCCAATCACGGTCTCACGGATTTAGTGGAGAAAACACACACAAAACCCGCACTCCCAATCGTGTGCACCGCTGCCTCTTTCGTCTTCGCTCTCCACCCCCATTGCCGTCGCCTCCACCGGCCACCGCCGCCGCCTCGCTATCTGTCTTCCCACGCTGTGGCCTACTACTGTAGATCGACTCAGATAGAAGAGACGACACCAGCAAATGGAGTGATGGAGAGCAAGGCACAAATTTCTATATGGCTAGAATCATGATAAATATTACATTGATATCCACAATGATAGATGTGCCAGCACAATATAATGAACTGGTGTAGGATCACCCTCGCAAAAAAAAAAAGGTCTAGGATCACCATAGATCGTGAGTAATGGTGTGGAGGAAGCAAAGATAAATAGAATGCATTCGTTCTACTATTTATGCAAAACACTACATCTCATTCTTTCACATATAGGATTTTGAGGCTTTGAGTCTCATATCAAGGTTTTGTGGGATTTAAAGATGGGCCGAATTCTTCATTGTTTTTATTTTCTACAATAAGCATCGCATCTAGGTAATTATTTGTTGTGTAATGGTCAAGGCAAAATGCAAATGTTGTTATATCTAGAATCACTTCTTTAAGTTAAGTAGCAATGCATAACTACATAAATACATAATTATATACTTTAAGTAGTAATTCCATCTTCAAGGCCATCTAGCAATAAAATTCAATTCTATACTTTCCGGTGCTATTACACGAAGCAAGACTACTAACTGCAAGTGACATGCTATTATAGTCTCCTTTAGCCAATTTGTATAGCAAAAGTAACAAGACGCTAAGCTTTCATTTAGAGATCGCCAAGCAATTATGTTTGCTCCTTACACATGATAATAGGTATTAAAAACTTAGAGTCAATAAAATTTGAAAGGGCACCTGAGGTACTACATTTTTTTACGAGACAATAATTTTGCTGAAAAACTGAAGCATTTTCACTTGCATTGAATTAGAAATAGATGACAACATTATATGGAATCTAAAAAAGATATTTTCTTATTGAGTTTACCCTTAAAATATTTTTTTCTTCTAAGCTGTAACTCTTTTTTATAATCTACTTTTGCTGTCTCCAGCTTAACATCTCATAAGAGAATCAGTATATTCATATCTTAGTTTTGTTTTTGTTCCAAAACTATAACTTCAACTAGACCTAAATATTTTTTCATTTCAGGGGGAAGAATCATGTTCATTGAATTGCTTCTACCATCAACCGCCAAGCTAGGGAGCTCAGAATGTTCTGACGAAGTTACTCGCAGAAGTAGAGCTTACCAACTTCAAAGGAAAGAAACATGAACTATATTTTCTGAAATTATTATTCAGGGCAGCACCATCACTTACAAGGATGAGAATAACCTGTAATCATTCGTTTGCTGGCTAGGAGAAACTATCTGAAGATTTACAAAGTTTTGCTTTGCTTTTGCAAGCCAGGAAATTTTGTTGAAGTGAATTTCCTGCAATGAGTTGTCTCATACATATCTACTTTCTCAGGCCTAGAGAGAAGAGTTGAGAAAATCTCCTTGGCTTTGGGTTGAAGTGTTTTTGGTTGGCAACATTGCACAAACAGAGAAACTACACTAATTGTGATGACTCTGGATTTTTTACTACACTTCATAACAAAATTGTGCATTTTTATTTTGGGATGTTTATTATGTTATCTTCTTGAGATACTCATAGGTCAAATGATCTTTGAGCAATTTGTGTTGGTTTCAAATCATGGACTAGATTGCCGTTTAGTTTGCTACTGTGTATTGCGTTAGGTTTGACTATTGTGTGCCTTTGCATCATATCGCTGATCAAACGTTCTCATCTTTTGACGGTATATGGTAAGAGATTGATCCTGGACATAATATTTGAACCTTCAGTTCAAATATAGCTTGACCTGAATCTATAGTTCTAACTAACAGTTTATCAAGTTGTATAATTTTGTAAAAGAAAAAAAAATCAAAATTAAGTATGATTGAGCATTATGGGCACCCAAAGTCGTGCAACGCACGATTAAGTGGCTAGTTATAATTGAATGATGATCACATATGTATATATCCAAATATATATCAAGTAAATACACATGCACCACAAATTAATTAATTTTACCGATAATCTTATCATATAGGAGTATATGCATGTACATACATGTACATAAGACGATAAATTGGGCATGGTACTTCAAAGTGAACATGGAAAAACCACCATTATTGGTACTTGATAGGAAGATGGAAATTAATCATTTGGGATCTAGTCTTATGCATTTTGGCCCAGGTAGCTCTATCAAGTTGTGATTGTCAATATGTAGATGCAAATATATAATCTGTATATATATATATATATATATATATATATATATATATATATATATATATTAGGACTACGAAAAGTTCTTGAGATAAAGTACACATTGGACGTGCTAAAGGAATGATTGTGCATGTGCACAGAGACCCTCGAGAGCCATGGCAAGGTTGATCAGCCCCATATGATTTTTGGATGAAATCCATGTTTGGACGAAAAGCATTAATTGATGGGTTCCATTTGCTAAACAACGGGCACCGATGTTCTTTCTATCAAAAGAAAATGCTTTTGATTTTTTTTTTGGTTTTTAGATTATTGTGGAATGTGTGCTCTAGTAATCTCTTTTGCAAGCGGATCATGACAATGCTCAATGTTTGCAGAGGTCTGTGGTGTGCGGATATCATGACAATGTTCAGTGTCCACTCACAATGTCCAACGTTCATCGTGCGGAAATTTTCAACCGAAATTGCTAATACCCTGATTGTTTCGAAATTACAAATTCTGATTCAAGGCGTGCACGTGGAAATTAATGTGGAATCGGAGGGTTCCAGCCCCAATTTATGCTGAGCAACGCAGTCGTGCCATTGTTTTAGTTGGGCCGTAATGAGTAGGAAGCTATTGGTCGAATTGGTTGACGACCATATATATCTTTGGGAGTAACCAAATAAATGAAGAGCAAGGTCAGTCATGCATGAGCACTTGCTTGCTGCTGATCGGCCTCTGCAAAATACTCGTACGTTATATAGTCCCATTTTCGTAGTGTGATCTGTAACAACCATCGATCTATCTAGGTTTGGGAGACACTGGGAATCGTTGATGCACGCAAGCATGTCAGTCAGGGCAGTGACTGCCTGCAGATATTGCTAGAGTGTACCGTCCGGCGTGTGGTGCCGCCACAGGCATTCCAAAGCTGGTGAAAGTGAGAAGCTGAAATGGGAGTTTTAGAGACGACACGAGTTCAGATGCCGTGCCATGCGTGTAGATCAATGCTCTGTCCAATAGGCGGCCATTAGAAGAACAATTAGCCAAGAAATCCACGCAAGCAACTTGTGAGTAATCACGTACACTGGTGGAAAAACCATCTTTGCTCGGTCAACTAAAATCCACAATAGTCCCGGTTCGAATGGGAACCGGGACTAAAGATTATTTTTAGTCCCGGTTAAAAAAATTTTGATCTTTAGTCCCGGTTGGTAACACCAACCGGGACTAAAGATCATTTTTAGTCCCGTTCAAAAAGTTATTGGACCGAGTTAGACCCTAATTCTTTTTTAGTCCCGGTTGGTATAAACAACCGGGACTAAAAATGGATCTTTAGTCCCGGTTGTTTATACCAACCGGGACAAAAAAGAAAAGATGCCTGGCCGCCTCGGTCTCTCCCCCTTTCCATCCTTATCCATCCCTCCTCCATCCCTTCTCCTCTCCCATTCCTCTCCCTTCTTCTCTCTTCCTCCCCTCCTCCCCTTCTTCTTCTCCTTCCCTCTCCTTCCTCCTCCTCTCCTCTACTCCGTCTTCCATCAGCCGGCCGGCGGCGGGCGGCGTGGCCGCGAAGGGGGAGGCGGCGGCGGGCAGGAGGCCGGCGGCGGCGGCGCTGCCGCGCGGTGGCGCGGCGCGGCCGCGCGCGTGGAGGCGGGCGGCGGGCGGCGGCGGCGGCGCTGCCGCGCGCGGGGAGGCGTGCCGCGCGCGTGGAGGCGGGCGCTTCGGCGGCGGCGACGCGTCCCTCTCTCTTTTAGGCTTCCCGCTCGCGTGGAGCGGCCGCGCGTGGAGTGGGCGGCGGGGCGGCGGCGGCGGCGATGAAGCGAGCCGGCGCACGGCGGCCGTGTGGCAAGAGACGGAGCGAGGCAGCCGCGCGGTCGGGCGGCGGCGGCGGAGCGAGGCCGCCGTGCGGCGGACGGGTGGCGGTGGCGGCCGGTGGGGGCCGCGCCCGGCGGCGGCGGAGCGAGGCGGGCGCGCGGCCGTGCGGCGGTGGCCGGTGGGGCTGTGCCCGGCGGTGGCTGGCAGGTGGCCGGCGGCCGGCGGCAGCAGCAACCCATTTGCACATTTGTGTGGATAGTTTTGTGATTCATTGCACGTTTGTATGGATCTGTGATGTATGTGATATGTTTGTAATTTTTTAGGATTTGTGATGTATTTGATTTGTGTGTATAAGTAACTTTAAGATTTGGAATGTTACTTTGATTTGGGGTTTGGGTTTGATTTGGGATATATATCCCACTCGATTCGGGAGAAAAAAAAAAGAAAAGGGGACCATCTCACTGCCGCTTCCCTCTTTTTAGTCCCGGTTGGTGTTATCAACCGGGACTAAAGATCCCCTCTCTTTAGTCCCGGTTTATAACACCAACCGGGACTAAAGATCGATCTTTAGTCCCGGGTATTTGAACCGGGACTAAAGATAGCGATCTTTAGTCCCGGATTCGTAGTCCCGGTTGCAAACCGGGAGTAAAAAACGTTTCTCCACCAGTGGTACTTCCTCCGTACTCGTAAAAAAAATTATTTAGGACAATATTTAAGTTAAACCTTGGTAATATAAATCATAAATAACTTTTAAGTTGTTGTGTTTGAAAATGTAAAAATTATATGAAAAGATCTGTCTTGAAAAATACTTTCATAAAAGTATACATATATCACTTCAATAAATAATTTTATAGAAATAAGAAATTAAAATTGTGTTTTGTACGGAGGGAGTACTGTAACATCCGGTTCCAATTTAGTTGGCATCCGGGGCTTGGACTCTTAATTTGGATGGAAAATCATGAAGTTTTAGCCTCCATGTGATCAATTTAGACTGATTTGCCCCTGCTTGGCTGCATGCATGCAAATCATATTTAACTTGGTGCATCGAGTCCAGCACAGCACCATTAAAATCGTGTGAATAAAATCAATTTTCCGCATCATCTCCTACGGAATAGTAAAAATCATGTGAATAAGTTGTGTTCCAAGATTCATACTTAGAACATGAAGCGTTTGGGACTAGCAGACATAACCACCGGGTTAAGAGGATTTACTTGTTAGATGTGCCATTCTAATGTATTTAATATGGGTAAAACAAAAATATGTATGAGAAAATTGCATTGGTGCTATACAAACTTGTTTGGTGGATGCAATTTAGGACATAAACTTGTAAAATACTGGTTTCAGTACACGAACTTGTCTAGTCCGTGTGAACGAGAACCAAAATAAGTTGGCAATATTAATTTTATGAAGTTGATATTGATTAGGATGTGACGTGTATACCTGTAGTGAGTCTGTATAAGACATGCAAAAATTATAAATTTAGTCTCTACTTTATCCTTCATCATTGAAATGATAAATTTCATATGTTTCTAACCCTTATATCAGTGCTCGATATTTTTATTCTTTTTTACTATCACTAAATGCTATTCTATATATTTTATTGAATATATGTATGTCTAATGGCAACCTTCCCATATATATATTTACATAGTATCCTAATCATCCCCTAAATCAATAAATTAGTCATATAGTGTCATTTTTGACTTCCCCCGCACGCACCACACAAGTTCGTGCACCAAAACGAGCATTTTACAAGTTTGTGCACTAGATTGCACCCAACTAATAAGTTCATCTATCAACGATGCAATTTACTCAATATGTATCCTTAATTATTAACAATTTCTTCGTAAGTGAGATCCCATTCAGAACATCAATAAATTTGAAACCGGAGTGAGTAAAGCCAAGCTGTTGGAATTAACAGATGGTCTAAGGCCCATTCTATCGACGGGTGATACCCGTAGACCGGATATAGAAGGTATTGGGGTACGTTGATGCAAAGGTCTATGTAGTACGACATCAAGCAAACAGAAGACGGAAATTATACTGGTTCAGGCCCCTTGACAGGTAATAGTCCTACTCTAGTTGGTATGGGATTATATGATGGAAATCACAGGTTACAAAGGGAATAATGGAACTCGATGAATCCGACGAGATCGTAATCGAGTCAATCCGACTAGATCTCCTGGCGATCTGGCTTCCGCGGGCTTCGACTTCATAGGCTGTGGTGGTGGTGTTGGCTGTCAGATTCGATCCCCTCAGGTTCTCCCTGGGGGTCCTTTTTATACCGCAGGCCAAGTAGTCTCCAAGCAGGACTTGGAGACGTCGAAACGCACACGATATGTCGGCAACCCAGTCTTGTCCGAGTAGGTCTCATTTCTTCTGCCAATTTCATAAAGGATTTCCCTAACTCATACAGAGAATGTCCATGTATGCGCGGGCATGCCATATCGATATGTGACATATATCAAAGGGTAAAGGGTATCCCTAACCCGTAACCCTGATAGTAGCCCCCGACTTCTGCTTAAATGAACTCGTGTGACCGATCGCGACTTCTGATGTCGAAGCTGATGTCGTTCTCGGTGTGGGAACCGTAGAGACATGACATAGTCGAGAACACCATGTTGAAGCCCAACGGTCATGAGTGAATTTAAACTGAAGTCCGAAAAACCGCCGCGCGTAACGGACCCAGAGAATTCCGGCGGGCATCTCTCTCTCCTTTCCTTGAAATTTGCGCCGTGCAGAGCGTGTCTATTTAAGGGAGTTTTAGGGATTCATTTTGAAGTCCGCCTGTTGTGAGAAAACTTTCTAGCCTCCAAGCGTCCCTCGTCTTCCCCGCCCCCGTAAAAACCCTAGCTTGTTAATTTCCGTCCTTTCTCCGGCGATCTCTAGTCGGCGATGGATCTCGGCAAGTCTACTTCCACCAACGCGTCGCTGAAGAAGCTCCAGGAAGATGGCGCCCTTCCCGTTCGTGGAGTCACAGAGAGAGAAGTAGGAGGTACTGAACCCCAGCCTGTCCTGGGTCGCATGGTTGCGATCGAGGACTACATTCTTTGTGGTTTTCTACCTCCACTTTCTGAATTTCTTCTATTGGTTCTGAAATTCTACGGCCTTTCTTTGCTCCACTTGAACCCCAATTCCATTGCCTTCCTTAGTATTTTTGCACACCTTTGCGAGGCCTACATTGGGGTAGAGCCCTTCCTCGATCTCTTCCGCTTTTACTATGAGTTGCGTTGGATGGAATCCAACAGGGTGTCTGGATGCGTCGGGTTCCGACTTCGGGATGGTTTGAAGTCGCGCTACATCCCGTTCCAGTGCCCCTCTTCTCGCAGCAAATGGCGGGTGAGGTGGTTCTATCTTCAGATAGAGGATTCGGATCCTGCCTTTGTTGTCCCCGAGGAACAACTAGACAAGATTTCGTCTTGGACCGCAAAGCCTGCCTTGACCCCTTCCCTCCAGTCCTTCATCGATGCCATCGACGACCTCCGAGTACGAGGTTTGTCGGGGTATGAAGTCGCTTCCGACTTCGTTAGTAGGCGGATCCAGCCGCTCCAGGCCCGAGCCCACCGAGCCTTTGACTATTCTGGGCCAGAGGACACGGCCCGGGTTTCTCCTCGGGGTATTTTCCTTTTTAGTTAAATTGATTCCCTTCTGTGCATGTTCTTCCTAGCTTATCGAATTCTGTTCTCGATCTGCAGGCTTGAGTAGCACCACCGTGGAGCGCCGTGTTGGCCAACTGATGATTAGTGGCCCGACAACGGCAAGCGACATCCCCATGCCTCTTTGTGATAAGGAGGCGACCGAGCGCGAAGCCGCAATCAATGTGAGTGTACTCGGTAACCTCGCTATTTTTGCCTCCCGGGTCGGAAAATGATTTCATGCGGTGTAGGCTCTCCCTCTGACTGGCGTTATTGGACCGCTCGCGGACCACCAGGTGGCGGCCTCACTGAAGGAGAGCGTCACTCGGGAGACGCCCGACGTGGCCGTCGCCGCTGTTGCCACGACTAGTGGCAGCCTTGTCCCGAAAACGGGAAGGACATTCACCTTCGTTCTCGGCAGCCGCCGGAGAGCATCCTCCCCACCGGTAAGTCCCTTGGTTCGTTAATCTCGTGTTCAAGAGATGTCGCCCTCAACTCGCGCTTGATTTACCCAGGCCGTGGATGCGTCTTCGCCACCTCCGCGGCGGAGGAAGCTGGTGACTCTAGGCGAGAAGTAAGTAAGCGGAAGTTGAGATCCTCTCCTCGTTTATCTTCTGGCGGCTTGATTTGAGGATCTTCTGCAGGTCGGCGCAGGCAAGGGTGGCGCAGGCGAGAGCGGCGCAGGAGAAGTCTGAAGGAGACTCCGGAGCGTCTCCTGCGGCAACTTCAACCGATGTTGTTGTCGTGCCAAAGAGCCGTGAAGCGACGCCAAGCGGTCCGTCCAGTGCCCTCGGACCTACTCGCGGGCCGTCTGCCAATGTCCTCACCTGGGGGGAGCTCCAAACTGAGATGCAACGCATCCTCGAGGCTGGCGCTCGCGGCATAAGTCGCGAGATCGAGGAGGCAAAGACAGCGGCAGCGTCATCGGCGAACGAGCGCGCCGACAAGCTAGAACGTGACCTGGCGGAGGTTCGCGAGGACCTCCAGAAGATGAGGGAGCTGGTGGCCGGTAACGAGCGGCAACGGCGGGGACTCGAGGACCGGATGTCGGAACTCGGGAACAACCTGTTGGAGATTCGTGGGTCGCTGCGGGTCACCTACACCGGTCTTCATGAGCTCGCCGGAACTATCCCAGCGAACCCCGACGAGTTCTCGCTGACATCCTCACTTGCGGAACTGGCTACGTCGATGGAGGCGATACCCTCCAAACATACGGCCAGGATCGTGGAGAAGGCATCAAATGGGATTTACACCGGGGTCTGTCACGTCCTAGCGTGTGTCCGACTGGCGCACCCCGAACTCGATCTTCGGCAGATCTTGGACCGGGGGGCGGCCAATGAAGCTCGTAAGGGCGTGATGGAGGAGGTTGGAGAATTGGGAGAGTCTGTTCTCCCACTTTTTGAAGAGTAGGGCCTCAGATCATTTGTAATCAATTGTGCTTTGTAAAACATTTACCGGCTTCAGCTGCCTTTCTTCGTGCAGTCATCACCTTGGTCTCTGTTAGCACTTTAGTCCTGAGTATTTTTGGTTGTCGTATGTAGGGATGTCGATGTCGAGGATGTCCAGCAGCGTGGGCAGCCCGAGTTACCGGTGGTCGCCCTGGCGATTAGCCTCCAAACGCCTGTGTCGCAGGACGATATGGGACGAAACTCACCCGTGGAAACGGGCGTGGCGATGTCCTCCTTAGGTTGGTGATCTTTGTTTTTCATCTCCTTTATTCTTCTTCCCGGAGTAACTTGGTTTTTGTGTTCTCGGAATGGAAGAGCAGACCTCGAGAGTAGACTTCCCGACTAAGACCGTCGCATCCAATATTGGAAGACGAAGTGTGAAGTCGCGGAACTCGAGAGGGCGATGGTGGAGGTGAAAAAAGACCAGGCCGTGGAGGCACTTAGGGGTCGCGAGGTGTGGTTCGACTCTTATCTGAAGAGTTGCTGCACGTCCATGGCCCATGTTTGTAGGGAGCTCCGGGTGCCCCGTGGAGATCCCGAGGAATCGGCGGCCGGCTACATCTCGTGGCTGAATGGGGCATGTACCTAGCTCGAAGGCATTGGCAAGCGCATTGCCGAAGCCCTGAAGCAGGAATGCCGTCGGTCGAGCCGATATGCCAGAGGGCATGTGTTGGCTTGCATACGAGATCATCGTCCGCAGCTGCACCTCGAGTTTCTTCGTGAAGGGTTCGCTCGTTCTCGGAGGACTCCAGCAGAGATAGACCACCTGGCGATGTCGATGGCGCCGCTTGCGGAGGAAGTTTTCCAGTCGATGGACTGGTGTTGGCCTTCCTGGTAGCCGTTGTACCCTGCGATAGACATCTTAGGGAAAAATGTAATATAATTTTGGACTTGTGCGGAATTGTAAGAAGTATCTTATGAAATAGAAAAGAAATCTATCGTAACGAGTCCTTCTTACTCTGGATGTAGTGTCTAAGAGTGCCTCCTCAGTTCTCGACTTTGGGCAGTCGTTTGAGTTGTACACTCTCCCTAGCCCCCAGCCTTGTCATTGGAGAATGGTTCTCGGAGGACAAGGCTCTTGGACCTTTGACCTGCCTCGGTTGAACAAGCACTGATCCTAGCCCCCAGCCGTGAAGTTGGAAAGTGCATTTCCGATTACGCGGCTTGGTTAATACGCACGGGGAGAACTCTTACACGACCAGGTCTGACATGGTCTTTTGTCTCTATAGAATCCGACAAGGCCTTATCGGCTCTGGGCGTCCCCAGCCGAAGATCCCTTTGGTTCCTCGGAGGCCTTGTCAGCATGGCGTAAAGGGACATGAGGATAGGTTTCATCGCTAAGTGTCATCTGGGTGAGGGATCGTCAGGCAGGAACACTGTGATTGTAATATGCGCCTGAAAATAGGCCTTATTGATGATGTGAGTTGCCTTACAGGTATGGATGGTATTGACTCATCCATAGAATTTATGTAGTTGGTCAACGTTCCATGAGTTTGCCAACTCGCGGCCATCGCCGTCTGCAATTTTGAATGCGCCTGGTCGCAAGACTTGTGTGATCGTGTATGGTCCTTCCCATTTGGGTGAGAGCTTGTTTCGCCCTGCTTGGCTTTGAACCCTTCGGAGGACGTAGTCGCCGATCGAAAGTATGCGTGCTCGAATGCGCTTCTCGTGGTAGCGGCGAAGGGCTTGTTGGTAGGCGGCTGCTCGAACGGCAACTCGTTCGCGATGTTCCTCGAGTAGATTCACATTGTCGTTTCGCTGCTCCTCTTGTTCCTCGTTGGAATACTTCTGTGTTCGTGTACTCTGATGTCGTAGCTCGCTGGGGAGCATGTCCTCGGAGCCGTACACGAGGAAGAAGGGTGTTTCCTTGTTGGACGTTGTCGGTGTGGTGCGTATGGCCCAAAGTACTGATGGGAGTTCTTCGACCCATTTGTTGTCATGTGACATGAGCCTATCGTAGACACGGGTCTTGATCCCTTGTAGTACTATGCCGTTTGCCCTCTCGACTTGTCCGTTGCTTTGAGGATGGGAAACCGAAGCGAAGCATATTTTGACTCCCAGCCCAATGCAGTAATCCTGGAAGTCGGCACTGATGAACTGGGAGCCATTGTCGGTAATGATGCGATGCGGTAGTCCGTATCTGCAAAATATCCCCTTGATGAACTTGATGGCGTTGGCGGCCTTGATTTCCCCCGTGGGTACCGCTTCGGTCCATTTAGTGAATTTGTCGATCGCCACGAATAGGAACTTGTAGCCGCTCTGTCCTCGTGGGAATGGCCCGAGTATATCTAGCCCCTAGCACGAGAACGGCCAAGTAAGAGGGATGGTCTGGAGCGCTTGTGCAGGTAGCTTTATGTGCTTGCTGTGGAATTGACAGGCGTCACACCGCTGGACCATGTCACATGCGTCTTTGAGGACGGCTGGCCAGAAAAACCCTTGTCGAAAGGCTTTCCCGACCAATGTGCGACCGGCGGCATGTGACCCACAGATGCCTTCATGTATATCGAGGAGGAGGTGTCTGCCGTCGTCGGACGAGACGCATTTGAGAAGTACTCCGTTTGGCAGTTTCTTGTATAGATCGTTGCCGATCGTGCAGTTGATTTTTGCTTTAGGGGTTATCTTCTCTGCCTCTGCGTCGTCCTCGGGCAACTCTTCACTGTTGATGAATTTGATCAGTGGGGTGCGCTAGTCGTCTATGGTCTCGATATCGGCGATGGCACGTTCCGCCTCTGTGGCCTCCGAGCTGATGTCGGGGGCGGCTGTGTTGATCTCGCCGATTTCCTTTTTCACTGATGGCTTCGTCAGGATGTCCAGAAAAGTGCCGGGCTCGAGTGGTTCTCGTCTGGACGCACGTCGCGCTAGGTCATCTGCCTCGATGTTGTCCTTGCGGTATACGTGTCGGACCTCGATCCCATCGAACCTTTTCTCCAGCTTCCTGACTTCTGCGAGGTATTTAGATAACTCGGGGTTAGAGCATTTATAATCTTTGTGTACCTGGTTCGCGACTAGCTTGGAGTCCCCTTTCACGATCAGTCGTTTGACCCCAAGTGCGGCTGCTGCTCTTATCCCGGTGAGTAGTCCTTCGTACTCGGCTGTGTTATTGGTCGCCCTGAAGTTGAGGTGGATTGCGTGCTTGAATTGATCTCCGGAAGGAGATGTCAAGATGAATCCTGCCACTGCTCCTTGGCTGTTGGGTGCACCGTCGAATGCCATTGTCCATGTTTCGTTGTCGATCTGGTTGTCTGATTGGTTATCAGGCATGGTCCAGTCAGCTACAAAATCGGCGAGTACTTGGGACTTGATGGCTGTTCGTGGTACAAAGTGGACATCAAACTGACTTAGCTCGACTACCCATTTCACAATGCGGCCGACAACGTCTTTGTTTCTCACGACTTCACCGTTGGGGAAGGAGGAGACAACTGTGACTCTGTGGGCTTGGAAGTAGTGTCGTAGCTTTCTTGATGTCATGATTACTGTGTAGAGCAGTTTTTGGATCTGTGGATATCTGGTCTTTGCGTCGTGGAGAGCTTCGCTGACATAGTATACTGGTCATTGGACTTTCTCTCTCTCGACAACAATTACAGTGCTGACGGAGTATGGCGTGGCGGCAATATAAAGGAATAATTCTTCATTAGGTTGGGGAGCAACGAGTACAGGGGGATGTGATAGGTAGCGCTTGAGTGCAATAAATGCCTCTTCGGCTTCCTGTGTCCATATAAATTTATCTTGCTTCTTCAGCAGAGCGAAGAAGGGTTGTCCTTGTTCTCCCATCCTAGCGACGAACCTGCTTAGTGCTGCCATGCATCCGGTTAGCTTCTGTATTTCCTTGAGTCTTGTGGGCGACTTCATATTCTCGATTGCCTTGATCTTCTCGGGATTCGCTTCTATTCCTCTGCCAGAGACGAGGAAGCCAAGCAGCTTGCCTGACGGTACTCTGAAGGTGCACTTCTCTGGATTGAGCATGAGGCGATATCGTCGGAGGTTGTCAAACGTTTCCCGTAGGTCGTCAATCAATGAGTCGCTTTTCTTGGTCTTGACAACAATGTCGTCGACGTATGCCTCAATGTTGTTGCCGAGCTGGTCGCTAAGTGCGCCCTGGATCGTGCGCTGGAAAGTGTTCCCAGCAGTTATGAGTCCGAATGGCATCTTAACGTAGCAAAATACCCCGAACAGCGTAATGAATGCTGTCTTCTCTTCGTTCTCTCTCGCCATGCTGATTTGGTGGTAGCCGGAGTAAGCATCGAGGAAGCTCAGCAGCTTGCAGCCGGCTGTTGAGTTCAGTAGTTGGTCTATTCGAGGAAGAGGTAAGTGATCCTTGGGGCATGCCTTGTTGAGGTCGGTGAAGTCGACACACATTCTCCATTTCCCGTTAGCCTTCCGCACCATGACTGGGTTGGCTAGCCAATCTGGATGAAGTACTTCTCTGATAAAGCCAGATTTGAGAAGTTTGTCGAGCTCTTCTCATATGGCTTGTCTTCGGTCTGGTGCAAATCACCGCAGTCTTTGCTTTACTGGCTTGGCATCGGGTCGCACCATGAGTTTATGCTCGATCACCTCCCTGGGGACCCCCGGCATGTCAGACGGCTACCAAGCGAACACGTCAGCATTGTCGCGGAGGAAGGTGATGAGCGCGAGTTCCTATTTCTCGTTTAGTGATGCCCCGATCTGGACGGTCTTATCAGGGTTGGCACTAGAGAGAGGAACAGTCTTGATTGCGCCATTCGGTTTCAGCATCTTGTTTGTCTTGCTCATTTTCTTGGGTGGCTCGGTTGTGGCGGGTGGACTTGGCGTTTGCTCGACCATGTCGAGGCTCCGCTTGTCACATTGTACCACCAGCTTTGTGTTCCCTTGGATGGTGATTCTTCCCTTCGGCCCTGGCATCTTGAGCACTTGATACGCATAGTGAGATGCGGCCATGAACTTCGCAAGTGCAGTTCTCCCGATGATGGCGTTATACGCTTTATCGAATTCAGCGACATCAAAGGTGATCTGCTCTGTCCGGAAGTTGTTTGCTTGGCCGAAAGTCATAGGCAGCATGATTTTGCCCATTGGTTTGGATGAAGATTGGGGAGTAATTCCATGGAAGGGTTGATCGGTGGGTGTCAACTCGCTTCGTGGTGTTCCCATGGCGTCCAATGTGCTGGCGAAGAGGAGGTTGATTGAGCTGCCACCGTCGATGAGAACCCACGCGACCTTGATGTTCCGAATAGTGGGTTCGACCATGATCGGATAGCGTCCTAGGATAATGGCGGTCTTGGGATGGTCATCTTGCAAAAATTGTATCTTCTGTTCAGACCACTTCATCTTGGGTGCAGCCCCCTGCCACGTCGAGCAGACTTCTCGCTCCACTTTCTTATACTCTCGCTTGGAGGAGTACGCTGTAGAGCCTCCGAAGATGTGTGAGACGTGGAGGTCAGATTCTGGATACGCTGGGTCCGACCCGTGAGCGGTCACCTCCGTATCCTTCTCGACCACGCGTACTCGTTTGCCTTGTTCCGATGTCATGTGCTTCTCGAGCGATTTTTTGAAAACGAGGCAGTCTTCCAAAGAATGTCTGTTCGACTTGTGTATGGGACACCATGCTTTCCTTGCGTCACTACATTGTGGGTCTAGGCGCTTGGGAGGGTGGGCATATTCTGCTGCGAGTACTTCTGCTTGAGCTTTCCTTTTCACGTTCTTGCGATTTTTCTTTTTGCTTGACTCAGGTGTGTCCGCGGCTGATTTCTTCTCGCCCCCGGTCTTCGGCTTGTCGTTCTTGCGTCTAAGTGCATCGTCAACGTGGGTGCATCGCTCAACAATCTCGAACAGTCTCCGAGTAGTTGTGATGCGTCTCGTTGCTAACTCCTGGGTAGTGTAGCGATCACTGACACCGGACTTGAAGGCGCGAATTACAGAAGCATCGATGATTTCCGGGATTGTATTTCTGCACTCATTAAAGTGTCGAACATATTCCCTCAAGGATTCACCCGAGCTCTGTGTCAATGCATGTAAGTCGTCTTCAATCGCGTGGCGTTTGTAGGTTCCCTGGAAGTTGGCGATGAACTGCTGCCATAGGTCTGCCCACGAAGAAATCGAGTAGGGTGGAAGGTGCATCAACCATGAACGCGTAGAGCCTTTTAACGCAGTTGGCAAATAATTCGCCTACGCGTTGTCGTCCGTTCCAGCAGCATAGAGTACTGTGGAGTAAACTTGAAGAAATTCTTCTGGGTCAGTGTTCCCATCGTACTTCTCTATTACTCCCGGTCAGAACCTCTCAGGCCATCGGACATCGTGCAACGAACGACCGAAAGCCCTACACCCAGCACTGGGGACAGTGGGTTGTCGGCGATCGTATGTCCTTCGTGGATGTCTGTCTGACGATGAGGAGGAGGAAGAAGATGAGGATGACGATGGGTCGCTTGGTTCCGGTGTAGGATTACGAGAACGCCGGCTGGGTTCTCGAGAATCCTGTCATCGCCCTCCGTTGTTGTCCCGGCGCCGTTCTCTATCGTCTTTGTCATAATAGAGGCGTCCTCGACTGGTATCGCCCGGCGTCCGTCGCTCACGATCGTCGCGAATGTGATGGTTGTGGCGGTGATCACGGTCTCGGTCTTCGTTCGAGCGGCCTTCTCGTTCTTCATTGTCGTGATGTCGTGAAGAAACGTGACGCTGGGAACGGTTCTTGTTTTCCCGTGTGCGACGAGCTTCTCGGCGACCGTTCAGGTGATCGCGGAGATCGCTGGTGCCGCGAGGTGGAGGCTGGCTCGATGGGGTGATTCCTGCTGTTCGGGGTTTTCGCCGTTGACATCAGCAGTTGGTTGCTGTTCCGGGTGGGTTGCAGTGGCCGCCTCTTCGAACGCATTGCTGAGGTTGGTCACCGACTCCCGTAACCATTCCATCCATTGTGTGAGTTCATCGTGTAGAACGGGGTCATAAGGGGTCTCCCTCAGTATTGCGTTGAGGGTCCTGATATGCTGAGCCGGTGTAGACGTCTGATTTTCCGCCCCAGTGTTAG
The DNA here is from genome assembly GCA_000338895.3 of Oryza meridionalis. Lineage (NCBI taxonomy): Eukaryota > Viridiplantae > Streptophyta > Magnoliopsida > Poales > Poaceae > Oryza > Oryza meridionalis. Next base: position 12,747,449 of record CM002527.2, on the reverse strand, counting down.
CGCGTGCCGATGTGCCTGTCCCGTCGATAGCCAATACCTCACGTGGCGTACTTGTTGACGAGGAGTCGTAGTCCTCGAGTAGATGCAGTACTGACGGTTCGGAAGAACCGATGTCGATAACACCAACGAAATGATCTGGGGTCAGCATCGTTCCCCGTTCTTTGTCTTCGTCTCTAAGGGTCTTGCCTGGCTGCTGGTCCTTGAGAGATGACATCTTTGTGATGCTGAGAAAAACTTTACAGCTCGAGAGGTCGTGGTTCTTTGTCTTGTGAATAGGACAATAGACACCACGAGTTGGAGAAACACGCTGAATTCCATGGTCCTTGCAGGCACGAATCTCGGCATGGGCATTGAGAAAAACCCAGCAGGCTTACAAAGTATGTTTCCAGGTTTTGTGGATAGGGCACCAGGACCCTGTCGCTTTGGAAGTTATTCTTCTCGGCTCCTGTGCCTTGTCGGAACGACAAGGTTTGGCCGCATTAGAATCCTTCTCGAGCTCGGATGTCATCGATGTTCCGTTCTCCGCTTCGGCGGGAGGACCTTTTGACGTGGAATCGTCTTGGGTTGCGGCCACTGTGTTCTCGTTTCTGGTCATCGATGGCCCAGCTGAGATCGGTATCGTGGTGTAAACCGGAAAGACAATTTCGCCGACTTGAGTCCACGCTAGCATCGTTGAGGCAGGAAGCCCGTAGTTGAGGTTGGTGTTGACGCTGTTGTCGACAAGGCCGGATGACGTAGTAGTAGAACCTTGAGCACCAAATCCCCCTACCTGGCGCGCCACTGTCGACGGGTGATACCCGTAGACCGGATATAGAGGGTATTGGGGTAAGTTGATGCAAGGGTCTACGTAGTATGACATCAAGCAAACAGAAGACGAAGATTATACTGGTTCAGGCCCCTTGACAGGTAATAGCCCTACTCCAGTTGGTATGAGATTATATGATGGAAATCACAGGTTACAAAGGGAACAATGGAACTCGATGAATCCGATGAGATCGTAATCGAGTCAATCCGACTAGACCTCCCGGCGATCTGGCTTCCGCGGGCTCCGACTTCGTAGGCTGTGGAGGTGGTGTTGGCTGTCAGATTCGATCCCCTCAGGTTCTCCCAGGGGGTCCTTTTTATACCGCAGGCTAAGCAGTCTCCAAGCAGGACTTGGAGACGTCGAAACGCACACGATATGTCGGCAACCCAGTCTTGTCCGAGTAGGTCTCTTTTCTTCTGCCAATTTCGTAAAGGATTTCCCTAACTCATACAGAGAATGTCCATGTATGCGCGGGCATGCCATATCGATATGTGACATATATCGAAGGGTAAAGGGTATCCCTAACCCGTAACCCTAACACATTCGAAGATTAATTCTTTGGAAAATCATAAAAGCCCACCTCATGGGATGGCATGCATGTGGAGTTTAGTACCACCTTGCTTATTCTAGGAGAGGGGGACCTTCTTAAAAGGGAGGATGCCCTCCTAGCCACTTGAAGCATGTGTGGTGGAGAGAAGAGGGGAAACACACGCGCGTGCTCGCTCGTCTCGCCAGGTCGGGTAGGGCCGGCGGGGCGCGTGCACGACGTACGCGTCAAATGGTCCGCAAAATTGGCTCCTCACCCTTGCGCAGATGCTGCCTCCTTTTGCAGTTTTGTTTTGTGGCGGGAAATTCGGATTTGTTTTGTTTTGGAAACATTCCGAAAAATCCGGTGCGTGAAAATGGCGTGGAGTGCGGATAAGTTACGCGAGACTTATCCGGTTCGGTTACGCGGAGTGGAGATCGTGCGGGCGCCCTGATCAAGCGACCTATCTCTATATAAACCGAGCCGCCGCCTTCACGCAACACACGTGAAATCAATCTAGGGTTTGCCTCCTCCTCTGTGCTACACCGTCGCTCGTAGACTACTCCATCCCGCTCGCCAGCGTGCACCGGCGATCGGGAGAGTAGGTCTCCGGAACCTCTGCCTTCGACGTCCTGCACCGGGAGAAGGCGGCAATAAGGTTTTTGGGAAGCGCTTCGCGCGACTGCTCCCTGTTCCTCCGCAACGGCTCGCCTTCCTCTCCGCTCGCGTGCTGCGCGCCTTCGTCGACGCACGCAACCGCGAATAGTTCCTGCCGAGCAACCGGTCTTTCCGCCACCTCGGTACGTGTTCGACATATTACGCATATTTGATCTGTTCATGTTTTACTTTACTGCTTAGTTTACATGTGTAGATCTAATGATGCATTCATGCTAGTTTGCATCTGTAATGTCGTGATTTATTTATGAAATATATTAAATCGTTATATGCCTATAATCTCAACACAAGCTTGCCCGCAAAATTGCAGTGTGTGTTATGTAGAGAAGTATAAGCACTGGTTTTTCCAAAATAGGTAATTAAATAACGCTATGAAGATTATAATCATAAATACATGGAGAGATAGGTGATGAACATAAGACGTAATTTATTACTACTGTATAAGAATACCTATTTATTAGGCTGCATGTGAAAATACATTTTGGAATGGCACAAATAACTCTAATAGGTTTTAATCTCTCTAGATAGAATAATATATGTAATTCCACTACAATAGAAACGTAGATTGCTGCCGATCTATAAGTGTATATAGCTGCCGATTTTTACAGCTGACACCACACAAGTGGCACCGATAAGCCACGCTTTGGTGCCAGTTTCAGAACTGAAACCGGCACCTATGAGTCCTACGGCAAGAAACAAAAGGGACACCGCTCCTGGCTCAAGCACCACATCCCTCAAGATACACATCCAAGGAAAATCAAGAACACCCACTACATTTCATGGAATCCATTACATTTCACAGAAGAACAAATCAAAAACATTCATTACAAATAAGGCCCTGCATAAGCTACATTGCACATAACAGTTTGTGTTTAAATCAAACACGAACTCCTGCATATTTCTCTTCCCAAAGATTGAGAATTCCCAGCCTAAAAATGCAAAAGGGAGCACCAGGAGATGAAGTAGTTGCTGGATGAGGGTAAGCAATCGGGGTCCTTGACATCATCGCCGGTGAATCCCCACAGCCGGGGAAGCCCCAGTTGAAGTAACCATAGTGCCAAAAGCACTATGAATCGCGCACAAGAAGCTCAAAAGCACTTAACCATAGAGCCATCACTGTCGTCGCAGCCATCGGGGTCAAGTGCGATTCACAGCTGCCTAGGCCTCCACAACTGTGGATCCACCGACCTAACCCCGGGGCAAAGGGGTTGCGGCGACCCCATTCAGTGTGGCGCAGGAGATGGAACAGGGACCAGATCAGGCAGTCACCGAGCTTGGGCTTGCCGGATATGGCATCCATGAAACTGTTGTTGCCATCGCCGACGAATCTAGTAGGAGGCTGAGGCCATTGCGAGAGGAGGAGGAGGACCTGATGGTGTCGTAGTGTTGCTGACGATAGGCGACCAAGGCAGTGGAGTCAGAGCCAAGGAGAGGAAAGCCACCTCTGTCGCATCGCCCGTCAGCTCAAAGAGGTGAGGAGAGAGTGGATAGAGAGAGAGAGGTGTGGAAAGGACACGCGAGAGAGATAGGAGGAGTAGGTAAGGACAAGGAGATGACTTACCAAATGGAGCAAGAGATTGTGTTCAGCTCGGTTTCCATCCTAAAGTAATGTTTCTTAAAAAACATTATTTTTATCCCATACAAAAGTGCTATTTTTTCAACTTATGAGATGTTGTAGGTGTCTTTTTTTTTTAAGATAGATCCACATGAGAGGGGAATATCTCATATGCGCCAGTTTTACTTAGAAGGTGTCCCTATTAGGGTTTTTTTAGTAGCGTTCGTACGCTTAAAAGGGGCACTGGTAACACCGTTCATGCCCCACCGTTCATGCCCCTACCTAGCTGCTTTTAGTGCCATCATTGCCGGTTCCAAAATCAGCATTGATGACGCATTCGTGCTACTCCATCCGTTGCATAATATAAGGGATTTTAACTTTTTACTTACACTGTTTGACCACTCGTCTTATTCAAAAAATTTGTGCAAATATAAAAAACGAAAAGTTGTTCTTAAAGTATTTTGGATAATAAATAAAGTAAGTCACAAATAAAATAAATAATAATTCTAAAAATTTTTGAATAAGACGAATGGTCAAACAGAACAAGTAAAAAGTCAAAATCCCTTATACTATGGGACAGAGAGAGTATTTTTTTTGCTTAATACGAGAAAAAAGGTTAAGGCCCTGTTTAAATCTCACCCAAAAATTTTCACTATGTCACATCGAACGTTTGAACACCTACATGAAGTATATAGGCTTAAAAAATAACTAATTATATAGATTGCGACTAATTTACGAGACGAATTTTTTAAATCTAATTGCTTCATAATTTGACAATGTGGTTCTAAGTAAACATTTACTAATGACAGATTAATTAGGCTTAATAAATTAATCTTGTCGTTAACATGCGGATTCTGTAATTTGTTTTGTTATTAGACTATGTTTAATACTTTAAATATGTATTCGTATATCCGATGTGATACGCCGAAAACATTACACCGTAGAGGCCTAGATCTAAACACCCCCTAGAGAGTACAGCAGGCTCAACAATCTATCTATACTTCTCATGCCGGCGGTTTTGGTGGCATATGATTGGTCCAAATGGTGGCCTTTTGGCTTTTTGACACGTGGTAGAAAAATAACAGGGTATGGTATATCGGGATAGATCGAGAGAAAGTTTACGTGCGAAACTTGTATTATCACAATTCAGTGAAACTTGTATTATCACAATTTTACTTAATTAATTGCAGTTTCCACTTTTAAGATAACAGATTCAGTGAAACTTGTATTATCACAATTTTACTTGATTGAAGCACTGTGTACAAAATATATTACTGATAGAAACCCCATACATGGTACATGTAAAAAAATAATTTATTTAAATGATTTCAAATAAATAAATTATAGGTGTGCACCCTACATGTAAAACATGACACATCAACCAGTAAAAAAATTAATATTCAATCGAACCTTTTGAATTTTGAGTGTCAACTACTCCCTCGATCAGTTCTCTACTTTTTCGACCTACTTTCACTTTTCTCGCATACTTTCACTTATCAACCAATTACAACTTCTTCTCATTTAATTCTACCAATTTTAATTTCTTAATAATCGTATTCAACTCTAAAACTTTTTATATTTTAAGACGGAGATAGTACTTGTTTTATATGACCGAAACTTCAAAAATCCACTACATATTTAATATAAAATCAAGAGAAAATACCTAAAACTTCAGTAAAATGAAAACAATAAATGGCGAAACTGGAAGCGCAGAAGTATTATCAAGCATTTTTCAAGAATATTGAAAATATCTTAGGTATATACAATCGATATGAGTATTTTCACAATGTTGATATCTTACATTTACAGAAAATAAGTCCAATAAATTAAAATTAGTAATATAAGAGTAATACTAACAAGACTACACTGGTGGAGAAATCGTTTGTAGTCCCAGTTCATAACCCCCTTTAGTCCCGGTTGTCCAACCGAGACTACGAATCCGGGACTAAAGATAGCGATCTTTAGTCCCGGGTGAAATAACCGGGACTAAAGATCTATGTACCTTTTTTTTATTTGCATGGCCCTGTTTGCTGCATGGTTGATTATATATATATATATATATATATATATATATATATATATATATATATATATATATTACAATACATATATATGCATTGTAATATATATATTATGCATGTATATATATATATATATATATGCGTATGTATATATGTATAAATACATATATTACACACATATTTATAATTTAAAGCACTTAACATTTTATGTACATATATGTTACCAAAATATATATTAACACTAAAGTAAATGTACGTACATATATAAATATATATATATACATGTATGTATAGTACAATTCATTTGCTCGCTAGCTATAGCTACGACTTCGACGCCTGCGTTACATCAGAAGAGGAAGGACCGACATTACGAATTGTCGATCCGTCGTAGTAGAATTCACTATCGGGATTAAGGACTTCTTCGTTGATGAACCCCATTAGTTGTTCTTGAACAGCCGTGATAAAATCCTTGTGTGGGAGTTTTTCCCTCACGTGAATATGCTATCATTCGAAAAATAATGACATATCAATATATGAAATTAATAAACAACTTAACAAATCGATACGCAATGAAATTTTGAATGGTTTATGTATACGTACATCGAGCTCTCGTGTGGTGTATATTTGGTTTGATAGGCTGTGGGCATACTCGCATACGTAGTAGCCGCATAAGTTAGTTCCCTTGTCCTGCTTTGCACACTACATGAGAAACGATGAGAGATTTAATATACTCTTTATATTAACTGTAACTAGAGATTCAATTCAATATAATTTTGGATCATGCATGTACTCACTGGAAAATGAAACCTCCGTCCAAGTTTTTCTTTCCATGTCCCGCGGACCAATTGACGGAACCGATCCCAAGCCCTACATGTGCAGTTGCAAGCTATGATTAATTAAATATTACCCGAGATCAACATAATAGCAACAGAGTCCTGCTACTTTGGAATAGATGGCATTATATTACATGTCTATCAGTTGGAAGACCTTGTCAAAAACCTGTGACTCTGCATGCGTCCAAGTTGAAAAAGAACAGGACCCAGTGGAATCTGGAATATGCGTGAGATGAGATAAATATCGGAATGTACATGTTATATGTATGGGAATGAAATTTGTTTGAACGACAATAAAAACTCACTCTGTGTTGTACGGCAATAGTATGAACGTCTTGAAATGCTGTTGTGTTAGGAGATGGACGAGATTGTCCTCTGTGTCTTTCTCGTACTTGTCGAGCATTTCGGTGTTGATTTTCCGAGGGTTGATGAACCCAGTATCGTAAACCCCCCGCCGTCGGGCCCTTTGAATCTCCATTCTACAACAATGAAAGGAAATTATTATTGCTTACATATATGCTAGGAGCTAATTATTGAACGAAACAAATCGAACTCAAAGATACTTACAAAATCCATGCGCTCAGAAGAGAGATGTCGAGGGCGTCCGGATGGTACAGATCGAAGACATCCTTGAAATGGATCCATAGAACATCTTCTCCTTGCAAGAAGTCAGGGTTTCTGATCCTCGCTCCGAACATCTCTCTACCATTGGCGCTCATTTCCATGTACCGTTCATGGAATTTGTACATTTGTGTCGGTAGGGACTGTAGCTGCTCAGGCCTGACAAGCGGTTTACCGAGTTCAAACTTGTATGCCATTTCCGCCTTCGGTATTGGTGCGCCTTCAACCAACTGAGCCACGGTTAGACCGGTGTCCGAAATGAAATCCGTTATGCCAAAGTCTTCGCCGGTCACCAACGGCTCGACCACTTGGTGTGGTTGTTCTCCAAGCTGAGGAACTGGTTTGGACTTCTTGTAATAGGCTTTCCTAAGTGTTCGGTCATAATCCGATAGCTTTAAGGCCTCCTTGTTTGCGGTGGACATTCCCTTGAAGAAATTCTTCACGCTCAGGTCAATAGGTATCTTCTTTTCAGGACTCCGAGGCTTGAGTTGCCTCTTCACTTCTCCTGCCACATAAGCGTCAAGCTCCTCTTGACTGCAACCGTACGGCGGCTCCTTGTTTTTGGTGGTGTTAACTTTGGCCTTCTTCGTTGCCCTTGTTTTGGCAGGAGGTAGAGCTTGGCGAGACCTTGTCTTGGGAGGTGCAGGCGGACACGGTGGAGGAGGAGGCGGAGGAGGCGGAGGAGCCGGAGGAGATGGTCCAGGAGGAGGTGGCGGAGGAGCCGGAGGAGATGGTGCAGGAGGAGGCGGAGGAGCCGGAGGAGATGGTGCAGGAGGAGGTGGCGGAGGAGCCGGAGGAGATGGTGCAGGAGAAGACGGCGGAGCCGGAGGAGATGGTGCACGAGACGCCGCTTGTCGCCCAGGGAGGATGATGTACCGCTTGCGCTATAGTATAATGCCGTGGCTTGTGTCTCGTAGATGCGTCTCACCGTCTCCTCCTAGGTAGTCCAACTCGAGGTCCTCGTACACGGCTTCCACCAGCTCAACTTCGACCCTCGAGTATCCTGCTGGAGTCGGCCTGCAATGGTAAGTCCCTGAAATGTCCGTTGGGATGGCCATTCCCGACGCCACCTTCACGTGATGAGAGGTTATCTATTAGTAATCAACCTAAGCAGTAACTTGCGGAACGTACGAGTCAAAAATCATATATTACATCGAGCATACCTTGATTGATAAGTTCTTGAAGGGAATATGCAGCTCACATGGTGTCCGATGCGTGATCTCATCAACGGGGCAGGTGGTTTCGTCCTGGGTTTGCATGGCGTCCATGCTATGTGATATTACCTGCCCCATTGAGGCACAGCTGCTACGATTGCCTGATGGGCTAACCATTGGAGGAGGTATGTACGGCTGGGGATCGTGTGACCGATGTCCTGCCATGCGTTCATCCACCTTCCGGGGCACCTCCTCTTGCATGCTGAGCTCGTAGCTCGATACCCTGTACTCAAGATCTGCAATCTTCACCTCGGTATCTCTCTTGCTCCTCATCCGACTCCTGTACGTGTGGATGTCCTCCTTGAATCCCATCTTCCAGGGAATCACGTCTTTCCCTCGTGTTCGTCCTGGATGCTCGGCAGTCTGTAGGGCGAGTGACAGCTCGTCCTTCTCTCTGTCGGGTCGGAACGTGCCCTGAGAAGAGGCTTCCACTGCGTCCGTTAGTCGATTCGCAGCCTCGCGTATCTGATTGCTAACGACCAAGGAGCCATGAATTGGGTTGAGCGTTCCACCGTGAGCATAGTACCAGAACTTCGATCGATCAGGCCATTTAGCGGTGGCCGGTTCGATACCCCTCTCAAGCAAGCTTGCCTCCATCTCCTCCCACTTCGGCATCACGACGCTATAGCCGCCTGACCCCAAGTGGTGATGGTACTTCTTCTTGGCGGCATTTTCTTTATTTGTTTCCATCATCGCCTGCCCTTGTTGACCTGTCTTGTAAGCAACGAACTCGTCCCAGTGATCCCTTAGCTTCGGGAATACGTCGAAGTTCGGTGTCTGCCCCTTCAGGATGTATTTCCGGTACAGATCTCCCTTGAAGGTCTGGAACTGTTCTGCCATTTTCTTAAGAGTCCACTGTTTCACTATGTTCTTTGTACCCGCAGGGAGCGTGAACGTCTCGAGCATTGTGCTCCACAGCATCTCTTTCTCTGATTCCGGGACAAAGCTGTCATCACCCCCGCGTGCCCTTGTTCTGCGCTAGTACACCTTGCTGACAGGCACGTTATCCCTCACAACCCAACCGCTGTGGCGTACAAAATTCTTGGCTGCTTGTGCCGGGGCACTAGGTCGGCTGTCTGCGTCCACCTCAGTTATGATGTGCCGACCCTCTATCTTCTTCGCGGCACCTCGTTGTCCGCGTGCCCTCTTCTGTCCAGTGGAGGGATGACTTCCACTAGCCTCCTCCTCGTTCCCCTCCGCGTCCCTCTCCACGTTCCCCTCCTCGTTCCCCTCTGCATCCCAATACGCGTTCCCCTCCTCGTTCAAGTACTGGTTTGGATCCTCGTTCCCCTCTTCTTCGTTCCAGTACTGGCTGCTTCCCGATGCGATTGTATCGTACAGTATCTGTTCCTCATCGCGATCAGCCATCTGTTCATAGAAGAAATATTTGCTAAGCGTAATATTAACACTCTACTAATCTTGTATTAAAACTCAAATAATCATATATGCTAAGTCTAATTAAGTTTCGAATATTACATATCTAATAATCTTATATTAAATCTCTAACAATCAAATATGTTTCGAATATTACATCTCTAATAATCTTATATTAAATCTCTAACACTCACAGATGCTAAGTCTAATTAAGTTTCATATATTAAACCTCTAATAATCTTATATTAAATCTCTAACTATCTCTAACACTCAAATATGCTAAGTCTAAGTGTCGTGTATATATATGCTAAGTCTAATTAAGTTTCGAATATTACATCTCTAATAATCTTATATTAAATCTCTAACAATCAAATATGTTTCGAATATTACATCTCTAATAATCTTATATTAAATCTCTAACACTCACATATGCTAAGTCTAATTAAGTTTCGTATATTAAACCTCTAATAATCTTATATTAAATCTCTAACTATCTCTAACACTCAAATATGCTAAGTCTAATAATCTAATAATCTCTAACACTCACATATGCTAACTCTAATAATCTAATAATCTTATATTAGAAATCTAACAATCTTATATTATATCTCTAACAATTACATCTTTACATCACTTGCCTGTGCGAATTCCTTCGAGGGCTAGCTACCACTTCGGCTTGAGGGACGATGACGACGACGTCTTCTCTGCAACATGCAAAAAAATGTATTAGTCTAAATGCAAAGGAACATATAATGTATTTCACGTTTTCAAGTATATATAATCATATATATATGCTAAGTTCAACAATAGTTTAATTATCTCGTTCGTACACATTTCGCTCGCGTTCGTTCTCACACTTTTAGTTCAAGTGCATTCACGTTCGTTAACATTTCAATCACGTTCGTTCGCGTTTCATTCACGTTCGTTCGCGTTCGTTCACTAACACTCACGTTCGTTCACGTTTCAGTCACGTTCGTTCGCGTTCGTTCACGTTCGTTCACGTTTCGTTCGCGTTCGTTCACGTTTCTTTAACGTTTCGTTCGCATTCGTTCATGTTCGTTCGCGTTCGTTAAGCGTTCGTTCGCATTTGTTCACCTTCATTCACGTTCGTTCCCGTTTCAGTCACGTTCGTTCGCGTCCGTTCACGTTCGTTCACGTTTCGTTCGCGTTCGTTACGTTTCTTTAACGTTTCGTTCGCGCTCGTTGCATATATGTTTCTAAAATAGTAAATAATGCACTAAAAATTCTAATTAACATATGTAAATCCCACATGCATGATTTAAAACTTTTAAAAATTCTAATAATCATATATAATTAGCATATGCATGATATTAAATTGTTGAAAATTGTAACTAACATATGTAAATTCCACATGCATGTTTTAAAACTTTTAAAAATTCTAATAATCGTATATAATTAGCATATGCATGATATTAAATTGTTAAAAATTGTAACTAACATATGTAAATCCCACATGCATGATTTAAAACTTTTAAAAATTCTAATAATCGTATATAATTAGGATATGCATGATATTAAATTGTTAAAAATTGTAATTAATCATATATAACTAGCATATTCAATACATCCAAAATAGTTTACAACAATTACGGCAATAGATCGGCGGTGACGGTTGTCCGCACATACTTTCTCCTCACTATTGTTCCTTTCTTGTGATCGCTACGTGAGTAAGGTGTGTCTTCGTTTGATAGGAGGATGCTAAGGTCAACCGTCACCGTGAAAAGGGGTTGCCTATCAAACTGATCGTTATCCTCGTCAGTCTTGTCCTCTACTCCGACGATTTTTCTTTTGCCTGGGAGAACCACGTGGCGCTTCGGCTCGTCAGGCCCTTTGCCCTTCTTTCCTTTGCTAGACATGTCCTTCATGTAAAAAACTTGCGTTACATCATTGGCAAGGACAAAAGGTTCGTCCGAGTATCCAACCTTGTTAAGGTCAACCGTTGTCATCCCACTGCAATCAATCGTTACGCCTCCACCAGTCAACCTAACCCATTGGCACCGGAACAGAGGGACCTTGAGAGGTCCATAGTCAAGTTCCCATATCTCCTCGATGGAACCGTAATACGTGCCAGTTGTACCATCGTGTCCCATGGCATCGATACGAACAGCACTGTTCTGGTTCATGCTCTTTATGTCTTGGGCTCTTGTGTAGAATATGTACCCAATGATCTCATATCCCTGGAATGTCGCGATCGAGCCAGATGGACCCCTCGCCAGGAAGGCCAGTTGCTGGTTAATCGTCTCGTTACCCATGAGATGTTGTCGCAACCATGCGGGGAAAGTATCAATGTGATGCCGTGTAATCCATGCATCGGACTTACCGATGTTTCTGGCGCGAACTAGAGCCAAGTGCTCCTCGATGTAAGGAGCCACCAATGAAGATTGTTGTAAAACCGTGAAATAGGCTTTACGGAATAAATTGTTGTCTACCGTCATTATTGCTTTCCTTCCGAGAGTCCCCTTTCCCCGTAGTCTCCCTTCATGGCGTGATTCAGGTACCCCGATTGGGCGAAGGTCTTCAATAAATTCTACGCAGAATTCAATGACCTCCTCTGTTCCATACCCCTTGACGATCCTTGCCTCTGGACGAGCACGGTTACGAACATACTTCTTCAGAACGCCCATGTACCTCTCGAAAGGAAACATGTTGTGTAGGAACACAGGCCCGAGAATACCGATCTCTTTCACTAGGTGACAAAGCAGATGCGTCATTATATTGAAAAATGAAGGTGGAAATATCAACTCAAAGCTGACAAGACATTGCACCACATCATTCTGAAGGGCTTCTAACCTATCCGGATCGATGACCTTCTGCGAAATTGCATTCATGAAAGAACATAGCTTTGTTATTGTTGCCCGGATAGTGTCTGGGAGGATACCCCTTATTATAACTGGTAGCAGCTGTGTCATCAACACGTGACAGTCATGAGACTTTAGGTTTGTGAACTTCTTCTCCTTCGTGCTTATTATTCGCTTTATATTCGTGGAGTATCCAGACGGTATCTTGATGCTCTCCAAGCATTGAAACATACTTTCCTTCTCTGCCTTGCTAAGAGTGTAGCTGGCTGGACTCAAGTAATGGCTGCCTTTATCCTGTGGTTCCGGGTGAAGGTCACCGCGTTGTTCCATATGCTTCAGATCATTACGTGCTTCCAGTGTATCTTTCGACTTTCCATATACACCTAGGAAACCAAGAAGGTTTACGCAAAGGTTCTTAGTGAGGTGCATCACGTCGATTGCGTGGCAGATGTCCAAGAATTCCCAATAGGGTAACTCCCAAAATATGGAGTTTTTTTTCCACATCGCCGCGTGACCATCTTCGCTCTCTATAGGCTGGCTGCCAGGCCCCTTTCCAAACACTACTTTAAGATCTTTAACCATAGCAAACACTGTTTTCCCGCTGCGATGTTTAGGCTTCGTACGGTGGTCCGCCGTATGTTCAAAGTGCTTGCCTTTCTTCCGTACTGGGTGGTTTGCTGCAAGGAATCGACGATGACCCATGTACACAACCTTCCTACAGTGCTTAAGATACGTACTTTCTGTTTCATCCATACAGTGAGTGCAAGCCTTGTACCCCTTGTTGGACTGCCCTGATAGGTTGCTAAGTGCAGGCCAATCGTTGATGGTTACGAACAGCAGCGCTCGTAGGTTAAACTCCTCCTGTTTGTCCTCGTCCCACACGGGGACACCTTCCTTCTTCTACAACAGTTTAAGATCTTCGACCAGTGGTCTTAGGAACACATCGATGTCGTTACCAGGGTGCTTGGGGCCTTGCATAATAATTGGCATCATTATGTACTTCATCTTCATGCATAGCCAAGGGGGGAGGTTGTAGATACACATCGTAACGGGCCAAGTGCTATGGCCGCTGCTCCTCTCTCCAAAAGGATTCATGCCATCCGTACTTAAACCAAACCGTGTGTTTCGTGCGTCCTTTCTAAAGTCTTTAAATTTTCTGTCGATGTTTCGCCACTGCGAACCATCTGCGGGGTGTCTCAGCATCCCGTCCTGTTGACGTTCTTCAGCGTGCCAACGCATCATTCTAGCATTCCCCTTGTTCCTGAACAAACGCGTTAGCCGTGGTATTATAGGGAAATATCACATCACCTTAGCAGGAATTCTCTTCTTCGTTAGCTGCCCGTCAACTCACCTGGATCTTCTCGTCTAATCTTGTATCGTAGTGCTTTACAAACAGGGCATGCTTCTAGGTTCTCGTACTCCTCACCGTGATATAGGATACAATCATTTGGACATGCGTGAATCTTCTGAACTTCCAGTCCTAGAGGGCAGACTATCTTCTTAGCCACGTACATTGTCTCGGGCAATTTGTTTCCCTCCGGAAGAATGTTCTTGACGAATTTCAATAAATTGCCAAATGCCTTGTCACTAACACCATTTTTTGCCTTCCATTGCAAGAACTCTAGAGTGGTATCCAACTTTTTGTGCCCCTGCTCGCAACCTGGGTACAACGACGTTCTGTGGTCATCTAACATCTTGTCCAATTTATGGGCCCCCTTTTCACTCTCACAGTCCTCCTTGGCATCCTGCAACATCTGACCAAGATCATCCGCAACGTCGTTACCATCAGCATCCCTTTCCTCCTCGCCCGTTTGATTTCCTTCAAATCCAGCGTACTGAGCAAAGTCCGGAATATTGTCGTCTTCCACTTCATCTTCTTCCATTTCAACCCCTTGCTCTCCGTGGGATGTCCAACAGTTATAGCTTGGCATGAACCCTGACTTAAAAAAGTAGAAATGAATAGTCCTGAATGCAGAATACTCCTTCTGATTCTTACACTTATTGCATGGACAACAAATAAAACCCTTATGCCTGTTACCTTCGGCCACTCTCAGAAAATAATGCACGCCGTCAATAAACTCTTTGGACCGCCGATCAGCGTACATCTATTGCCGATCCATCTACATGAAATGAAAAAAAAATCGTACACAAATAATCATTCGTAAAATAATCACAAACTCTTTCAACAGTCATACAATAATGATAAAATAATCACAAACTCTTTTAACAGTCATACAATAATGACATATCATTATTCATACAAAAATTATAAAATATTCCACCAAATAATTCTTATTTATTATTTTTTAAGTTTTAAATTCTTTTAATTTTCAATTTAGTTTGTTTTCTTTTATTTAAGATTAACTTTCACTATATTTTCCTACTCAACTATTTTATAAAACCTTATTTAGCAAATAAACAAAATTTCTATATATTCTTTCTTTTCCCACACAAATTTTCTCTCTCATCAAGTTACAACAAAATTTTGGAGACAAAAAAGTGTGCAAAACATAGCTCCAAATGTAATATGACCAAAAAAACATTGGAGGATGAGTTGCTAACCTTTTAGGCACCTCCGATTTGTATATAATCACCAAACTAAATTCACTATAAATTTTGGCATGACCTCCCCTCTTTTTTGAAGAAATTTTGAAGATTGCTTGGGCTGGAGGAGGAAGAAGACATATATAAAGGGGTGAGACTTTAGTCCCGGTTGGTGTTACCAACCGGTACTAAAGATCACCGGGATCTTTAGTCCCGGTTGTTAACATCAACCAGGACTAAAGTTACGATCTTTAGTCCCGGTTGGTAACACCAACCGGGACTAAAGATCCCGAGGGGGCCTGACAAGCCCTGACAGCATTTGAACCGGGACTAAAGATCATCTTTAGTCCCGGTTGGTGTTACCAACCGGCACTAAAGATTAAATATACCCATTACCCTTTTTAACCGGGACTAAAGATTATCTTTAGTCCCGGTTTTGTTGCAACCGGGACTATCGTGGAATTTGGCCGACTGACGAAAGTTGGTTTCTCCACCAGTGCTATAAACTGGTTAGCGTGCCATTTGGCACGCTGATTTTCTAGTGTTCATATATGGACGGTTGTGTCAAGCTATCTGCCTGCTCTCAGCTATCCCAACTACCTGTTGGTAGCTCGTAAACATATTGCATGTATAAAGGCACATAGGGAAAGATATGTGGTTGCTGAAGATGGGTATTAGATTACCGGGAATGCAAAATGAACCGTAAGGCCAAGCCACACTACGCATATGCTTGCATCAGTTGACACTTGCCATTAACATGCAAGCCAAAGTCATTGTTCATCTACCTAGCTAGTTAGGCTTGGGAGGAATCATGAATCAGTGAGGCTTGTAAATACACCGTCGACGACAGTTCCTATGCTCGGCCACCATCGGTTGATTCTGCGAATGATCTATCATGAAGGGACCTGGAGCCAACACCATGGTGGCGCGTAAAAGGTTGTGGATGACTATGCATTCTCACTTCCCCATGAGCGCAGACGCTTCACGTGCCCACGTGCATGATCAAACACTTAGGGCTTATTCGGATCACGGGATTGTAAAATTGTAGAAATAGCACTACTAGAAAAAGTATTTTTCCCAACGTGGGAGTCTTATTTTCGTAGGCGGACATGACACTTAGAGCCAAATGACCGCCTACAAAAATATAAATCGAGGTGAAATTTGATGTCCGCCTGCGAAAATCTATTTTCGCAGGCACCGCTTAAGTGGTCCGCCTGCGAAAATAGACTTGAATATAAATAGACTTGGGATAGGAGGAGATTTTTCTAAGTCTCCACACCTCATCACTCACGGCCGGCAAGCTAGCCCATTCAACCCCTCAGTCCCTCACCTCTCGCATCCCTTTCCCTTCACCTCTCCTCCTCTCCCCAACTTACCTCTCCCCTCCCCTCCCCTCACCTCTCCTCCTCTCCCGGTGGCGGTGGCGGCGGAGGGCGGCGGCGGCGTGCTCCCGGCCCCTCCCTCCCAGATCTGGCCGGAGGGGGCGGGGGGAGAGAGGTGGCCGGCGGATCTAGCCGGAGGGGGGCGGGGGGAGCATGACGGCGGGCGGAGGCGACGAGGAGGGTCGAGGCGGCGGCATGGCCACGACGGCGAGGGCGGTTGAGGCGGCGGCGGCGGCTCCCGGTCATCCCTCCCTCCTAGATCTGGAGTGACGGCGGCGGGCCGTGGCCGTGCGGCGGCGGCGGCGGCTCCTGGCCGCCCCTCCCTCCCAGATCTAGAGTGACGACGGCGGGCCACGGCCGTGCGACGGCAGCGGCAGCTTCCGGCCGCCCTTCCCTCCCAGATCTGGAGTAACCACGGTGGGCCGTGGCCGTGTGGTGGCGGAGCGGACGCCGGCGGGCCGTGGCCGTGCGGCGGCGGCGGCGGCGGCGGCTCTCGGCCGTCCCTCCCTCCCAGATTTGGAGTGACCACGGCAGGCCGTGGCCGTGCGGCGGTGGCACGGACGACAGCGGGCCGCAGCCATGTTGCGGCGGCGGCGGCTCCCGGCTCCTGGCCGCCCCTCCCTCCCAGATCCGTGTTGACAACGGCGGGCCGGGGCCGTGCGGCGGCGGCGCGGACGACGGCAGGCCGCGGCCGTGCGGCGGTGATGGACGACGGCGCGGCGCGGACGTGCAGCGGCGGCGGACGAAGGCTTGGCGGCGGCCGTGATTTCTTGAATGTTTTTATTTGCTTTCTTTTAGAATTGATTCAGTGATTTTGGATGCACCGTGGATGAATTGATTCGGTATTTTTTTGATGAACTGGATGAATTGAATGGATTGGATGGGAAAAGGGTGGGAACTAGATTGGGAACGGGAAGCTACCGCTGGAAACGGCGTTGGCTGCCCAATTTTTTTTAGCGCTCGAAGCTATTTTCGCAGGCAGACCTGCCGCACGCCTGCGAAAATAAAATATTTTTTCTAGTAGTCTAGGAAAATCATAGAAATATGATAGGAATGCATGTGTAAAACAGAGCATTGAAAAACACAGGAATTCTGTAGATAGGATTGGTAAACATGTGTTCGGATAGACAGAGGAAAAATGTAGGAAATGGAAAAAATAAGGTGGGAGTGGATGTAACTTTTCCTTTGTTTCTCTATTGTTTGGACAGGAAAGGAATGCTTCCTCTGATTTTCCTTTGGATTGATTCATGTGAACCGAATAACAAGGAAATGAAATATTTCCTATCTATAGTATTCCGCTAAAAATCCTCTAAAAATCCCTCAATCCGAAGAGGCCCTTAGGCTGTGTTCTTCCTCCTACTCGGAGGGTATCAAAATAGTTGACGTTAATTCCTTCAAACCAGGGATCTATCTATCTATTATATAATAAATAAAAGTCCATTAAATTTCCTACAAACGCTCTCATGTTACCACGTGGCGCCCTAAAAACACTCTCAAGCTGACATGTGACGTTAATAAAATCCAACCCTTAATTTTCATTTAACTCGGTGGGTCCTATATTCCAAGCCGTTGATTTGGTTGAGATTAAAACAACCCAGCTAGCTGTGCGTGAACCAAGCGCCTCTGGAACCGGTATGACCCGGGTTCCCGTGCAGGCCAGGCAGGGTGATCGATCAACATGTTGATCTCTGATCGATCGATCGATTAACCTGTACAGTGGACACCCTTCTCCCCTGCTCGTCCTAGCCTCCTTGCAAGATATGTGGAAGCCTGATGATTAATTCACTATTCGCTTTTGATATTCACATTCCTATGCATACGTACATGTGATCTCTGCGTGTATACTATACGCTGATTAATTTGCTTGCCGAATAGTAATAAATCCAATCCATCTCTAACCTCTGCTTCACTCCCCTTTTCTCCCTTCTTTGTATAGTAGTTTGAGATAAAATTTTATGATAATAAATTTCAAACAGCCATAACTTCTAAATTATATGTTTGATTTTTATCTATTCATCATCTATCTATCTATCTATTATATACTAAAAGTCCATTAAACATCCTATAAACACTCCTAAACCACCATGTGGCTCCTACAAACGCTCCTATACTACCATTTGGCGCTCTAATAAATTATAGGAATTCTGAGAAAAAAAAAAAAAAATCTAACTATCAATTTTCACTTAATACGGTGGACCCATTATTTCACACTGTTAGATCCATCTTATAACAAGAAAAAGAAAATCTCAAAACCCATCTGTATCCCCTCCATCATGTACGCACCCAACCTACGTACGTACCCAACCTACGTACGTACGTACGTCCGATCCCCTACCTTCTCTCTCTTTTCATTTATTCGTAGGTAGCAAAAATTTTATATTAAAATATTAATATTAAATAATTAGAATTGCTTATAATATATTTGATTTTAATTATACCATGTGTTGGTGTGTATATATATAAGAAATATATTATTTGGATATAAACTCATATCCTTTATATATATATATATGATAACTAAAGATTAATACATATCGTGCCATCGTAAATGATCCATCCTCTCTCCTTGCTTACTTTATTATCCTTATTTTCTAGCTAGCAGCTTAGTATATAAATAATTATTATATAATAGTTATTATATAATAAAGATTTATTAAGCAGATCCACTAAAATATCATGTAGATCTATCCATTATCCATTATGTAATAACGGTCCATTATAAATCATTTATAGTGTTCATAGCTTGTAACATGGCACATCTAATAATAAATTATGAAGAATAAAACAAATCCCGTGAAAGAAACAGTTAATCAATGATTTCCATTTAAATCGATAAACCTATTATTTATAACCATTAAATATATCTATATAAAACTTTTAAATAAAAAACATCTCCTCTCCTTCCTCTTATCTACATTATTCTAGAAACATGCATATGTAAATTAAAACTACAATGTCAAACAAAAACTAGAAATTCAACATTAAATAGTATTTTGTCAAGAGACAACATCCCAACCTTTTTTTTACATGTCATTCGAATTGACATAAAAAATAAAATAGGGACTTTCTATATATCTGTTGACAGAAAATCTCACCTTCAATCTTTCAAATTTTAGATCATTGGATATGCTTTGAGATTCGAGCACAGCCTTAACCCTAACTTTTTCCTCCCGTTCCCCTCCCCCTCGCGCATTCCGCCACCACCGCTCGCCTCACGCGATCCGTCTCGCCACTGCCCGATCCCCCGTCGCCACCGCCCCAACGCACCGCCGCCCACCTCGCCGGCTGGCCGAAGGGAGTCAACGGCGCCGGCAAGGCCCCCCCCGGCCAGCCCCCTCCCTGCCCCCTCCCCTTCCCGTTCCCCTCCCTGTCCTTTTCTTTCCTCAACTAATGGCAGCCGTCTTCCCCGTCTCCGGCGGCGGGGCGCCACCACCGGTCGCCTCCTCCTAACACATCTTCCGCTTTGCCCCCACCTCTTAGACCAGCCCACCGCCAGCTTTTGACCCCTTGGCATCAGTGGCATTGCCGTCGTTGGGCTACTGCCTCCCCCGACCATCCCTCTAAAGCCGGCGAACTCCCCCTCTTCCCCCTACACTCCCACCCCTTCCACCGCCACCCCAAGCCAAGACCCTAACCCATAGGGTCCTCTACCGAAGTCTAGGTCGTCGCCGATGCCAGAGAAGAAGAGGAGGTCGCGGGAGTTGGAGGAAAAGGTCTGGAGCACGAATCACGAAGCTCATCCAGTGGTCCAAAATCTGCAAGATTTGGAGATGGGTTTTTTGTCGGGAGAAGGTTAGCAATTCCGTAAAATATATGAAATAATTGAAGAAAATCACACGCACTCATAATTTATATGAAATATGCTTTTTACCGTGGACTCATTAATAGATAGACAATAAGAGAAAAGGCCCAATACCACTCCTCCTGTCCTATTACTACATAATGTCTGTGCGTATCCATGTTTGCGCCCTCCCCCCTCATGCACGAGCACAACCTCTCCTCCTCTTTTGCTTCTCCCCCATTGTCCTATTTTCATTCATGCTTATTTGTTAGATAGAAAACATATTTTGTGATATCAATATTTAAACAACAATACCATCTAAACTATTCTTTTATCTGTGCACCTCATTAGATTATCAGTAATTTTTCACGAGTCGAAATCCAAATTAACTATATTTAGCAAGTAAAAGAAATAAATTACTTTAGATTATATTTTGGGGACTAGCTATTGGTCAATCCTAAATTTTTAGGAAAAGCCACAAAGATTTTTAAACCATATGATTAACAACATGTTGCTTACATTACAACAATGTCAAACACATTTAAGTAGTTAGATTACACATTTGTGGAAAATAACAAATACCGATGAAGAATATTTGTGGAGAAAACATACTTTGAAGTGTGACGCTATGCAGTTAATATTAAGTTCTTAAAAGTTTTTGAAACATGCAGTCCACAATGCATGCTCGCGCAGATGCGTGGGCTACCTTGGACTTGGCAAGTAACCTTGTACTAGTTTGCCAGCATGCATACCATTAAAAATCACTACTATAGAAATCTCGTTGATGTCAGTTAGGAACCCCATAAAGGTGCAGAACTTCTCAACCGGCACTGATGTGGAGGGGAAATAGGTGCATGCCGGTTTAGAAGTGACAGCTTTGAGGTTCCTTGAATAAAAAAAATCCGGCTTGATGCATCGGCACAATTCGAGCCGATGCATTGAGCAACTCCCGTTCACCCCGACCAATTAAAAACATCCATGAACACAAAGAACATTCAAGAACACAAGAACACTAGGACAACTTAAAAACACTAAGAATGGACCGGCCGACGTTAGGGGGCGCCACCACTGCTTCCGTGGGGTCGGTAGCCCTCCGCCGCATCCCATGCCGTCGGATCTGGCGGATGGGAGGGCGTCGTCCCTAATATCTGAACAAATTATATTTTTCCAATCAAAAGATTTTCCATTTATTTTTTTATTAATAATACAAGCCATCAACTCGCACGTTGGATGGGATATTATTTTTGAAAATTAACTTTTTATTATATGCTGAAATTTCGATTTGTGCTGAAACTCAATTTAGTTTTTTTCAAAATTTATTTTGGAATTTACTACTACCAATTTAATTTGTTGTTGTGTAACCCAACAAACACAGACTATATGCATGTTTTCATATTATTGGACAACAGTAGGGTAAAGTCGATTATATTGAGAAAACTGAAACAACTTCTGGAATTAAACCTATATAACTTACGCAAAACAGGCACTTGGGATCCAAACGTGCTTGGTGGAATTGAAACCACTCTAGGTTTACCTTGATATTGAAATGTGGTGGTTTATTATGATGATTATGAAGAAAAAAAAGGATGAAAACAAATTATGCAGTCAATGATTAATTTTAAAGAGGTGAATTAAAAACCATAAGAAAATAATAAGAGCAATTTCCTCAAATAATAAGAGCATATAAACAGTGATAGACAAGGTTGTATGATGGTTCAATTTCCACAAATTTTAATTTGTAGTTAGTAGGAATGGCACATTAGGGCCTTGCCAGCCTATAATGAGATGCTATCTTCATACTCTCTCTGTCCCAAGACATAAGTATTTTTAGATTTCGACACAGTTTTCAAGATGCTACTTTGACTAACGATATCTATAAAAGTAAGAAGTTTTAAATAAATAAAAGTTGCATATTGTGATAGTTTGTTTAATGATAAATCTAGTAACATTAATTTTATACTATTGCTCTTTTTTATTTTTTTCGCTATTAATAGCCAAATGATTATATTTTGGGACGGAGGGAGTATTAAAAGTGTACTTTTAGCTATAAACCTAAGATAGACTCTTTTAGGGCATAGTAATACTAGCACTCCCTTCCTCCCATAATAGAAGGGATTTTGAGTTTTTATTTGTATTGTTAGACCACTCGTCTTATTCAAATAATTTATGTAAATATAAAAAATGAAAAGTTGTGCTTAAAGTACTTTGGATAATAAAGTAAGTCAAAAAAATAAATAATAATTCCAAATTTTTTTAAATAAGACGAGTGATCAAACAGTACAAGCAAAAACTCAAAATCCCTTATATTATGGGACGGAGGGAGTAGATAGCTAGCTACCAGTTGTCCGGCCCCTATGTGCCTGCATACATTCCATACTTATTACAGCAAAGTCAAGGACATAGCAGATTATTCAGAACAAAAGAACTGTTAATCTTGCCTGTGTCCATGCAAGTTTTCAGTGTTTAAGAAATTAAATAAGACCAAAGTGTCCTTAATTACCTTACTTTTGTAGCTACTCACGGTCACCGCAACTAACTTGTTGTTATAGCATATTTCCATAAATATTAGACGTCATGTTCATAGCAGAGAGGCAGTAAGGCCAACGGGTTTTCTGGTGGACTGTTTGCTGCTACGCATGGTTTGACACTTACCGACTTACATGTAAGCTAATATCTATATATGGCCTCTATCTACATAGGTTTAGAAGGCACCGGGATTCAATAATGCGCCCAATTAAGTCAGTGAGTGTAGCACCCGCAAACAACCGCCGAAGCAAGTGTCTGTTGCACTAGCGGCCAATTGCAGCCATAGTGCCATACACCGTTTGTTTCATCTATACGCACTGTGCTGACGGCTGGGCACCAATGGCAGGAGATGTATGATAGATAGATGATAACTGCCATACTTGGCTGCTCCCCAATTGGCTTCTTTATACCTTTCTAGAGATTAGAAGCCCCTACCTCTCGTGTCGCCCCTCCCCCACGGGCGACCAGGAGGGGAGGACCTCACCGGCGCTCGTCTCCCCTTCCCTCCTCCTCTGCCTCGCTGTTGCCCGAGCGGCTGCCGGCAAAGCCGTGCGGCCACAAGGACGGCGGCGGCGGGGCTTCGTCCTCGCGCTCAGGCATGGGAGGGGGACCTGCTCGGGGGCGACGGAACCGGCCAGATCCGTGCCGCCGGCTGGATCTGACGGTGGAGTAGCCGGCAGCGGGGCTGAGCGGTGTGGCAGCGGTGTCTGGTGGTGGTGGCAGCGGCGTGGAGGCGTTGGCGGGACGGAGGAAACCACTAGATCCACGCCTGGATCTGGCGGGACGGCGGCCGGTGGCGGCGTCTGGTGGCGGGGATGGCAACGTCGGCGAGGGGATGGCGTCGGTGAGGTGAACCTAGCCGCACCGGTGGCAAGCTAATTGGGTTCCTGACTCAAATTTATTAATTGATACTAAGGGTCATCGCCAGTCAGGTGTTGGCGACATCGACGATCATCCCACTATGGGATTCTTGTGGACACACCGTGAGGTAATTTTTGTTTAATTCTTGTGGACACACCTTGACGATTCATTATGAACGAATCACTACTAGTTGAATACTTTCCTTATATAACTAATGAAAACTACTAACTTCTTTATGCAACCGAAGTGGGTTAGCGGGACGACGCGTCGTGTCTACACACAGTTTATAGCTAACTTTGATCAGCTTACGCCTGACCGTGTTCGGTGGATGTCGCGACCGAGAAAAATACTTTTTCCCGAATGCTAGTGTATTAATCCCCGTCCCAGGAAAAGCCGGGGTACACCACACAAACATGATACAAAAGACACATCTTTATTATATCGATAATATTTACATTATTACAAAGACACTTAAGGCCTGACAATCAAAAATAAACAGCAGCGGACTAGCGGGCCTACGGCTCCATCTTCACAGGCGCTCAACTGGGGTATAAGCCAGGACTCTACCAAAGACTTCTTCTCCAAAGCTTCTCTTACTAAAGGGGGGAAAGATTGAGCAAGAATGAGTACAACCAGAGTACCCAGCAAGCCACACCGGCAGATGCATGATTAATGCAAGGGGGGTACAAGGGGTAATAATATAGAGGTTAAGTTTTGCAGAAAACAGCATTTAAAAGTCACTTAGTTGCCCAAAGCCATTTTATAAAGACTATCCTAGAGCTACACAGTGTTATTAATCAAGGCCGTGAACCCTCACGAACCTGCCGTAACCCAAGGCCTACGATGATTCAGACCGAACTGGCAACCCGACCCTGGGTCCCAGCTCGTCCCAAGCCAACCCAGGCCAACCATTCCACATTTTAGTTGTTAAGCAGGTTTTAAGAATTAAAACACTAACTTGGGTACATTGCTAGGCTAGCCCATAACCGAGGGCGCGGCTATTCGAATAGATTATACTCTGATCAGAGGTGTACATCTTTACCCACAAGACATGTCTTCCTCACGTGTAACCACGTGCCACATACCACCACGGCATACGGACGGAAGACATGACATAGTTTCCAACCCATCCTAGCCATAGACAAGAGTACCGACCCAACCCCACCTACGGCCGGAACCCCCGGGACAGGTAGGCAGGACTGAGCCCCTAGCAGCAGGACACCGGCCCTGTGCCATGACATCTCGACTACCGGGCCGCAGCTCGTGTAGCCTTCATTTGCCCTAGAGATGTCCATCGACCCCCGACTTCGTCCATCTCCATCCGTGTACTTTTGTTTATAACCAGACTGAGCCACAAACTAAGCCTTACCCACTAGACATGTGGAAGTACGGTAGTGCTTTGCAACAGAGGCCCGAGCTTAATCCTTATAGTACCCGAGGTACGACTAACGAAACCCGACCACGCACCTCGAGCCCAGCCTAAAACCATTTTGGGGGTTTTGAATAGAGGGGGAGGTGTGTGTCCAATTCCAACATAAGCCAACCATTCCATAGTATCCAAGTGATATGAGAATATTCCTAAAGTCTAGAGTTGTAAAACCACCTAATGTTGCCTAATTAATCAGCGAAGCATCTACCTAAATTCATACTAGTGGTACCATGAGTAGAGTGTCCACTAGTTGGGGTTTTGTTTAATCTAGGGTGAACAAGGTAATAATATCAATAACAATAATAACAAGGTCATAACAAATGTAAATAGGCATGGCTAAATAAAACAGTGATAACGCGGGAATTTAAATAAAGCGATAATGCAATAATTTAAATCAAAATAATTTTATAAACTGGGATTCAATATGTTCAAGGATGATGTGACTTGCCTTGCTCACTTTCCCAAACGTCGGCTTCAACCTCCACGAAGAGCGGATCTTCCGAGCTGCGGCGTCTACACGACCAACGGAAAGGAAAAGGCTTTTACTCTAATAAACTCTATAAAACAAGCAGGAACAAAGCACAAAAATGGGTTCTTGACTTCTTAAGGAAATATTAGAGACTTGAACGGTCCAATTCCGAGTTCAAATGGCCAAGTTATGGCCATTTGAAGTTTATATGCTCTTTAAATGAATATTTGCGAATTTCTTCATTTAAATTATAATTTAAAAAGGGTTTATTGCGTCAACCGAGGGGAGGGGGCGCGCGGACCGGGTCCATGGGAGTGGGGCCCATGCGGCAGCCTGACGGTCCACGGTGGACCGGGCGCACTCGGGCTCGCACCGGCCGGCGCCGTGGGCCCCACGCGTTAGCCGCACCCGAGGGCGCGGGTGGTGTCACACCCTAAAAATCTCAATTATATAAATTATTGTGTAAATGGAATTTTAGAAATGATTTTTAAAAGCCTTGAAGAAAAGATTTAATTGTAAATAATAAATTCTAATATAAAATTGGGCCAGATAAAATTTCATTAAATACTTTGCTTAATTCTATAATTTCTAGATTTTTCTGGGAATTATTTGAGCTAAGGAAGTATTTTTAATAAATGGAATTGCTTTTTATGAATTATTTAAATAGAAAAAAGGTTTTAAAAAGTCTTCTTTTGGCTTTGGGCCGAAAGTCGGCCCAAAACCCCTCTCTTCTCTCTCTTCGGCCCAGTCCGGCCCAGCCCAGCCGAGCCGCCGCGCGCGCGCGTCGCGCAGCCTCTCCCTCTCTCTTGCTCGCTGACAGGTGGGGCCCGCCTGTCGGAGTCGTCGTCTTCGTCGCGCCGGCCGCGCCCGAAACCCTAGCCGCCGCCGCCCTTTCCAATTCGGCCGCCCCTTTCCCGATCCGGTGCAATTGTTTGGGGGGAAACCTTCGCCATGGTCTCCTCTACCTTTTTCTCTTTGGAAGCATCGGCCGATTCGCTTTGGAAACGTGGGGATTCGAGCTCGATTCGGAGTCGGCGAACCCTAACCTTCCATCGCCGTCGTCGGGCCGTTGTGGGCTTCGCCGCCGCCTCCCGACCCCTATAAAAGGTTCCCCGCACTCTCCTCTACCCTCCGCCGCCCTCGCCTTCGCCTCTCGTCGCGCGAACCGCCCTAGCGCCGTGCACCCGTGCGCCGCCGTTGCCGCCGCCGCTCCAGCCGTGCGCCGCCGTCGCTCCGGTCATCGCCGTCGCTCGGGGAGCTCGCCAACGTGGTCGCCGTCGCGTCGCCGTCCTCGTCCGACCCTTCGCCGCCGCTGTTCTTCGCCGGAGAACCGTCGCCGTCGACAAGCCGAAGACCGCCGCCGCTTCAACCTCGCCGCCGTCACCGTCCGGTCGTTCTCCGCCGCTTCTTTGGTCGCCGGTGAGTTCGCCGCGATGCCCGCGTCCTTTTGGTGTCCTCCGTTCGCGCCGCCGCGCCGTCGTTCGCCGGCGAGCACGTGTGTCCGAGCCGCCGTCGCCGCCGTCGGTCGGGGATGACGTCATTGCTGACGTCATCAGTGCCGTCGCCCGTGAGCCGCTGTGGACCGATGGATCTCGACCGTCCGTTCGGATCGGATCGATCTCACCCGTCCGTTCCCGTAGACCGCAGCCGTGGACACGGTCCACCGTAGACCCGAGCCCGCTGACGCAATAAAGCCTTTTTTTTCTTTTCAAAAATAATTCATTATTGCGTCATAATTCAATTAAAATTTATATAAATGATTTAAACCGATTAAATCTTTAAAAATTCATAACTAATTCATCTTAGCTCGGATTTAGTTGGTTCAAGTCTCTAAATTTTTCTAAAATTGAGATCTACATGTTAAAAATATCCACATGTACTGTTCATGCTTTCTTATGTGCTGTTTTGGTGTTTTTGTTCTTTTCCGTTTAGAATCCGACGTTTCCGGAGAGTCCGCTTTTGCAGGAGAAGATTTAGAAGAATTCCAAGGCCAACAAGGCAAGTCACACAGATCCTAATCGATCCTTTGAGCATATTGATCCCGTTTAAAGCTATTGTTTCTATTCAACTATTGCATTTATTTTTAAATGTCATTGGGTGGAATTAGCCTATTGTTTGTTATAGCCCTTTTGTTCTTGATTATCTTATTCCTTGATACCTTGGGTTATTATAACTTGACTAGTTGAGCTTTACATACTGGCTCAATTAGATATTAGATATAATTGCTTAGCCATGCTTAAAAACTTTAGCACACTAATGGGATAACTTATGATTCACTATTATTTAATGATGGCTTAATGATAGTTCACGATGGTTAATCGTGATTGGTTAATTAATTAATGTGACAACTAAAACCTGATAATGGTGGGTTGTGAGTACATGGTTTTGATGGTCGTGCTCATGACAATTAAGGACCGGTTCACGAACTTCGGTTGTGAAACATTAACCGTGCCAACCATAAGCCAGCGTGGGCAACGGCTTTACCTTTTACATAGCATAGTTCATTATGGAGCACCAGACTGAGAAGTGGCGGAGATAAGCCCACGGGGGTCGCTGGGGAGTCCATGCCTTGTTTATAAGGGGGTGACTATGATCCGGGAATGGTGCACTGTGGTGGATTGTGTTGTGTGAGGGGTAATGTCACAGCTCCTTTCCGAGGTACCGTGGTGGTACTGAGGCACATGGTGACATGATGTGGGGCTGTGTCTTGTGGGTACAGTGGTACACCTCTGATCAGAGTAAAACTATTCGAATAGCCGTGCCCGCGGTTATGGGCTGGTCTAACAATGTCTTTCGTGATTAGTCTCACCATTCACACCATAATGAGAGATGCTATAACTGGTTGTAATTGATTAGCTCCTGGTTTGGAATGGTATATTCCTGGTTTGGAGATTAGAACTGTGCAGCCGGGATTGGTTGTACTAAATGGTTGGGCCTATACAACAGGGTATGTTGTATAGTGTTGGATTAATACTGTTTAATTAATACTCTACTGTTTTATTAAATTCTGAAATATTCTTTAAATGCTGTTTATGCAAAGAAGCCTATATTATGCCATCCTTGGTTATCCTGTGCACTTGCATATTTGCTGCGTGGCTTGCTGAGTATGTCATATACTCACCTTGCAATCATTCATCAGAGGAAGAGTTCTACAGTGAGGCTGATGGTGGTGAAGGTTTGGCGTAGTCCTTGTCAAGCTGCCTGTGGAGTGGAGTCGTCTGCGCTGTTTATTTCTTTATTTTCCGCTGCTTAGATCTTTATCGTTTGAGAGGAACTATCCACCTCTGTAATGACATTTTATTCGCATATTAATTAGAGTAATAATTGTACTCTATTATCAATTTGTTATTGTGTGCCTCGGCTGATTCCTAGACGAGGGTTTACGCACATGTAAGCGTTTGGAATTTTGGATAGAAATTCCGGGCGTGACAGGTGGCTGACGGCCGGGCCCCACGCGGCGGCCACTCGGCGCGCCCGAAGGCGGCCACTCGGCGCGCCCGAAGGCGGCCACTCGGCGCGGCCGGCGGGAGGCGGCGCCCGCGCCCCTATGGTCGCCGGCAGTGGCCATAGGCACGGCGGAGCGGCCGCCGAGAGAGGGGAAGGGAAGGGGGAAAAGAGGCGGCGGTCCACGGCTCACCCTAGGTCGACGGCGACGACGAAAAAGGTGGCCGGAGCGGAGGAAGGCGGCGGCGAGGCTCGGGTCGACGGGGTCGACGGCGTTCCGGCGGTCGGCGGACTCGGCGAGGGGGCGGACGGGGTCGACGACGGTGCGGCGAAGCCGGAGGAGGCGACGCCGGGGTGGGAGACGGTCCCGGCGAGCGGAGAAGGCCGGCCGGAGGTCGTCGGCGACGGAGGAGAGAGAGGGCAACGGCGCGAGCTCGATTCCAACAGGGAGACGGTGCAGCAAGGGGCGGAAACGGGCGAGAGAGGCGCGGGGAGGGTTTAAATCGGGTTGGTAGGGGGAGAGAGCGGCCGGAGGGGAAGGAAACCGGCGCGGGAGGTCCGGCCGCCATCAATGGCGCCGGCGAGATTTGCGGGGGCAAATCCGCCTGTTTGAACGCGAGAGAGAGAGGGAAAATGGGGGGAAAGGGAGAGGGGATCACGGGGAGTGATTCCCCCCACTTTATTGCACGCGGGGACGACGGGAGGCGGCGGGATTCGCGGCGGCGGAGGCGCTAGGGCGCGGGGGAGGCGGCGGGAGCGGCGGGAGGAAGGGGATGACAGGTGGGCCCCACCCGTCAGCGAGGGTGGCGGGCGGGCCCGCCCGTCAGAGGTGCGCGCGGGGAGGGAGGCCGAATGGGCCGCGGGGAGAGGAGGGAGAGAGAGGGGGGAGGAGAGATGGGCCGGGCCGGCCCAAGGGATGGGAGGGGGACTTTTAGGGTTATTCTTTTTAATAAACTTTGTTAATTGTTGTTGTTGTTTAATAAATATTTCCGGTACTTTGAAAATTCAAGTAAAATTTGAGGGCTCCTTTTAGACCAAGGAGAATTTAACAAAAATTCTCCGGACCACATTCGAATTTTTCTGGCACGTATTTTAGTGTTTGCCAATTTCTTTTCGAATTTTAATTAATTCTATTATTCCTTTTAGAAAATGATTTTTAATTCGGGATGAATTTATCAGGACGTGACAAATCCACCCCCCTTACAAGAATCTCGTCCCCGAGATTCGAGGAGGCTAGCAAGAAGATAGGTTGGGCGGTCTTCTCTTCTTGTCTGACTTCTTCCGTCGCGTCTTTTATAACAAACTTGCCTAGCAAAACTTCTCCACTCTAGACTGCCTGGCTCGATCTCCTGTTGCAGATGGAATCTTCTCTTCACCCGACTTATCCCTGGTTGCATCTTTAACTGACTCAGTCTAGGCTGTGGTAGTTGAGGATGGGGCTTCAGTTCCAGAACTTCTTATAATTCATATCTTTGGCATCAACCTCATACGAGTTACCCACTTCACGTTATGCGTCGATATCAGCTTGTCATTACTAGGATACCATGCTTGGCGCTTCCTTCCAGCTTACCACCAAATGCTTCAGACTAAGATATCCCACTTACCAAGGATACCATGTTTGACGACTGGCCACTAACTGCATCATATTAGCTTTCCTGGTCTTCGGGTGCTAGTTACTTCTGCTATTCGATGCAAGGGTCGGTAACTTTGCCTTTGAATTATGTTTCTCAACAGAACGAACTTATCCCACTTGACATGCTTTGACGTCTCCCCAAATGGCTTTACTGCTGGACTTCTTAATGTCTGATCGTTATCCTGCCAAATCTGAAGCTTCGTTGTTAGATGTGATTTTAATCTGACCTCTGTAGACTATCTTCGATCATATCACTTGGTTCATAACTGGGAATAGCTCCCACGAACAAGCAGCTCGGATTCACTTTCTTTACATTCAGTTTACTTCCCACTATTATCTTCAGGTGGTCATTATTTAGCATTCAACGTATTCCTTTACACCTTCAGCTTTGATGTGTTCTTTCCTGATGGATTGATCGCTAGGAAAGTGCGTTGAACGATACTAGTGCAATTGCTTTTACTCTGGTAGCATCTGATATAGAGGCCAAGGTTGAACTGAGTCCATGGATTCCAACTATTCAGGTTTTACTTGTTGACTTCTTGGTCATGTCACGAAAGTTTCCATCCTTGTCCTCATAGAATCACTTCTACCTGTGGTCATCTCGCTTACTCGCGAATTCATCTGCTTTGATGACAGGGTGGCTATTGTAGGGTCAATTGCTATCGGGAGTCTTCCTCGAGTGACACAAATCATGGTTCTCGTTATCCTTTATCAATCACCTTTCGACCTACTTCCTTTCCCAGCAACCAAACATCTTTTCCAATCTCTTCCATTAATCACCTTTCGACCTTTCTCAACCAAGTACTCTTCACTCCAGGTGTTGAGGATGCTTCTGGGGCAATGAGGTCCTTGGGCGTGCTGTCTTTCAGAGAAACCTTGAAGTAGTTCGTCAAAAGCTAGACTGACGATTGTTGCCTTTGATCCGAAGAAGACACATCTGAAACTCTTAGTCCAAACAAATGTCTCTTTGGTTGATCACTTGATTTTCTTCGCCATCAATCGCTAGGTTATTTGATTCATAACAGATTATGAGCTTACGGAAATGAGACCCTAGGTCTCCTTAATCAACAACAAAATGTACACAACTCATAGCACTTGCAATCTTAACATGGATCCTTCATAAACTTGTCAAACTCATTCATTATCTCATGTTTCTCTGTTATTATATGATTGACGGGGAACAACTATAAAACAAAAGTATTTGAACACTGATATAAGAGTATTATGGTTGCTTCTGACTAGCACTAGGCTTAACAGGTACTGCATTTGCTCCACTGACCACTTGGTGATTGGCATGGTTGCTTCCTGTAAATTGGCGAAAATGTGGGGGCTCATTTTGCCTTGGTTGAGGACAGTCCCTTGAGTAATGCCCTTCTTCACTACAGTTGTAACAAACAATAACTTTCTTACACTCGGGTTCTTCATCTTGTACTTGATTTATCAGTTGCTATATTGGAACATCCAAAGGTACAACGCAGATACTGGCCTCTGTCTTGTTAACTGGCGACTGGGGCTGAAATTGAGCATTGACACCTTGTGGTAACGCACTCACTGGAGTTGGAGCTGTTGCAACGCGGGCTATAGGACTGCTTCGGGATGCATGGATGACAATTTGCTGAGGAGCAAGCTTCTGATTGCAGGGAGTTGCGTGGACTGACGTGCTGGCAGCTATGTTTCTCGGTTTTGGGCACTTGTCAGCGAAATGACCCACTTCTTGACAATTGAAGCAACAAATATCTTTCCGGACTCGGCATTTTATTTTCCCATTTTGATTCCTCTGTCCTGGCACTGGAGTTAGGCTGAAACTGTAATCTTGGCGAGGATTTGTGTTGCCTTGATGCTTCTCTCCGTTGGAACTGGCGGGTTGGTTATTAACTCGAGGTTAGAACATAGTTCCTCTGAAATGAGACCCTAGGTCTCCTTTGGCAGTAAACAATTATACACATAATCCCATATCAGCATCTTCCGAAAGAGTCCTCATAGAACTTGTCTGTATTACACATTTCTCCCTTATTACATGAATATAAGGCACTGCCTCAAAAAGGGAATGTGCTTAACATCGGTACATTGCATCCTCAACATGAATCATCCATAAACATAACAAACTCATTGTTTATAATCATGAATATATTTATTTATTACATGATTGCTGCAAACTCCCGATTACAGTGATAAGTAGCGAACTGAAAACCACAAACGTGGCTGCTCATTTTGATTCTGGAGAGATATAGCTGGCATTGTTCTAGTGACTGCATCATCCTTGATTGGTTCTATGATGATGTGATAGGACTGCATATTGCTATCATTCACAGGAGAAGCTTCCTTCTGATTGCTGTTTGAAGCGGATAACGGTCTTCTGCTTGGTATCGCCCTCCTGAGGTTGATTGCCCTTTGCTCGGCCTGGAGTAGGTCGGGGAGAGACACAACTTCTTCCATCAACGACAATTCTTTGCTGAGGCTGTCGGTGCAGAGAATGGTTGGTGCTAAAGGTATTATTGCTATGATTTATTGCAGAGTCAGGTGCAGCAGGAGGAGCATTGGTGCTGTGGATGATATCGTTGATGTTGCTGTTAGAGCTGACTAGCTGATGAGACAATCGTAGGGTTGTTCGTTGGATTTCTGCGGTCTTGGTCAACAACACACTGAGTTGGCAATCCTTGGGCACATGGTTTGTACCTTCGCACAGAAAACATGTGACCTTGCGGGTGGGACACTCCTCTGGTGGATGGTCTTCTTCACAATGAGGGCAGAGTGTGAGACACATGCTAGCAATGTGTCCAATTTCTCCACAACGGGTGCATGCCTTTAGTTCCATCTCTTTCTCGCCGAGATATCGGGGAGACTCATCTTCATCATCCGAGGAGACTTGATCTGACCCTTCACTATCAGATACTCTGCCACCATGGCTTAGGAGGTGCTGGGTCAACTGTCGTGCACCTCGAAAGGTATTTCTTCTTTGACGTCTAGGAATAGTTATCCCTGCTGGAGGCTATTCGGTGCTGGTAATAGTCATCTTACGTACTTCTTCTTCAGTTCGCATCGGCGCTTTTCTCTTCTGATTCTTACTCTTCTTGCCTTTGGCTTGCTTAGTACGTGACCCCACGTGGTACGAAGGGCTAGGAGGAAAGCAATTCCAGGGATTCAATGGATTCTCTCCATTAGGCTCTCTACTTTGCACACTAGGCAGCAAGCTTGACTTGGTGGGAGGAGGCTGGTTTAGCGATGTCTGCCCTGCTAAACCAAAGGAAGGGGCTTCTTTGGCATATACCCATGGACAATTCAGGGCATAGTGTCCTTGCTCTCTACAATCATGACAAAAGGGGACATGCTCTTCTGGCATTGGAAGCTCATTGACCTGGGTGGCAAATGCTTGATCAAACACATATTGATTTTGGTCTTGACTTCGAACCAATGGTAGCTGTGAACTAAGCAGCATGCTTGGAATGGACCAAGGGGATGACCTTTTTAACTCTCTTGAGGCCAGTGGTGGATTGAGTTGAAAACTTGAGTTACTAGAGGCATACCTACTGACATTCTTTCCTTTTTCTCTGTTAAACATCCGTGATAGGGATTGAGGTGAGAGAGGAAACAAGCCAGGAAAGAATAGACCAGAACTAGGGACAAGACCTTAAAGGAACTAACTCTTTTTGTTGATGTGTTGTTTGTTTTGCTTATTCTGCAAGTTGATTAAGCAAACAACCTAGCATGGTTACATCACAACCCACCGATGCAAACCACGCGCTACACACACAAGCAAAGGAACACATGACTAACGACTCTACCCTAGAGGGTGGCTTAGGTTCTGCGACGGGTTCTCCAAGATCTTCACTCCTTCACAGCTGGCTTCACTGCTTCCTCCACTTCGCTAGCGGATCCTGCAGTCTTCCGGAGCTTCGGCAAACAACTGACGACACCTTCTTCTTCGCAAAGCTGACCATCTAGTACTAGTTGAAATTTGAAGAAGGAAGAAAAGAGTAAACCTTTTGCAAATAGCATTAGGGGAAGGAGAAAAAGAGGAACTTTCGCAAATAGTTTTATTTATAAAATATGTCCTTAGCTTTTATCCACTTGGCTTATCCTACAGTCGAGATGGCTCTGATACCAGCTTGTCGCGTGTCACACCCTAAAAATCCTAAAGTTATAAATAGTTATTTAAATGGAATTATCAGAAAAAGATTTTAAAAGCCTAGAAGAAAAGATCTAATTTTAAATAATAAATTCCAAAATAAAATTGGGCCAGATAAAATTTTATTAAATACTTTGCTTAATTCTATAATTCCTCGATTTTTCTGAGATTTATTTGAGCTAAGGAAGTATTTTTAATAAATGCAATTGCATTTTATGAATTATTTAAATTGAAAAAGGTTTTTAATTCTCTCTTTTGGCTTTGGGCCGAAAGTCGGCCCAAAACTCTTCTCTCTCCTTCCTCGGCCCAAGTCGGCCCAGTCCGCCGCAGCCGCCGCGCGCGCGCCCTCGGACGCTGACAGGTGGGGCCCGCCTGTCGGTGTCGTCGTCTTCCTCCGTCCGCCCGCGCCCGAAACCCTAGCGCCGCGCCGCCGCCGTCTCCTTCCAAATCCGGCCGCCCCTTTCCGTTTCCAGTGCAATCGATTGAGGGGAAATGATCCCCGAGAGCTTCTCTACCTTTTCTCTTAACGAATCATCGGCTATTTCGGTTTGGAAGTTCGCGGATTCGATCTCGAATCGGAGTCGGCTAGCCCTAGCTTTCCTTCGCCGTCGCCAGGCTGCCGTGGGCTTCGCCGCCGCCTTCCGACCCCTATAAAAGGACCCCCGGTGTCTCCGCTACCCGTCGCCGCCTTCGCCTTCGCCTCTCGTCGTCCGAAGCGCCCTAGCGCCGTGCAACCCTAGCACCGCCGTCGCCGCCGCCGCTCCAGCCGTGCGCCGCCGTCCTCGTCCGCCTCTTCGCCGTCGCTGTAGGCCGCCGGAGGACCGTCGCCGTCGTCAAGCCGAAGACCGCCGCCGTTTCAACCTCGCCACCATCGCCGTCCGGTCATCCTCCGCCGTCGTTTTGGTCACCGGTGAGTTCACCGTGCCGTCCGCTACCCGTTGGTGCCCTCCGTTCGCGCCGCCGTGCCGTCGGTCGCCGGCGAGCATGCGCGCCCGAGCCGCCGCCGGGGGTGACGTCATCGCCGATGTCATCGTCGTCGTCTCCCGTGAGCCGGCCGTGGGCCAAGCGATCTCGGCCGTTCGTTCGGTCGGATTGATCTCGGCCAACCGTTCCCGTAGACCGCCGCTGTGGACCCGGTCCACCATAAACCCTAGCTGCTGACGCAATAATTCCCTTTTTCCTTTTCAAAAATAATTCATTATTGCGTCATAATTCAATTAAAATTTATATAAATGATTTAATCCGATTTAATCTTTAAAAATTCATAACTAATTCATCTTAG
Organism: Oryza meridionalis; assembly: GCA_000338895.3. NCBI lineage: Eukaryota > Viridiplantae > Streptophyta > Magnoliopsida > Poales > Poaceae > Oryza > Oryza meridionalis. Next base: position 12,711,529 of record CM002527.2, on the reverse strand, counting down.
CTCGGATTTAGTTGGTTCAAGTCTCTAAATTTTTCTAAAATTGAGATCTACATGTTAAAAATATCCACATGTACTGTTCATGCTTGCTTATGTGCTGTTTTGGTGTTTTTGCTCTTTTCTGTTTAGATTCCGACGTTTCCGGAGAGTCTGTTTTCGCAGGAGAAGATTTAGAAGAGTTCCAAGGCCAGCAAGGCAAGTCACACAGATCCTAATCAAACCTTTGAGCATGTTGATCCCGTTTAAAGCTATTGTTTCTATTCAACTACTGCATTTATTTTTGAATGTCATTGGGTGGAATTAGCCTATTGTTTGTTATGGCCCTTTTGTTCTTGATTATCTTATTCCTTGATACCTTGGGTTATTATAACTTGACTAGTTGAGCTTTATATTGGTTCGACTAGATGTTAGATGTAATTGCTTAGCCATGCTTAGAAACTTTAGCACACTAATGGGATAACTTATGATTCACTATTACTTAATGATGGCTTAATGATAGTTCACAATGGTCAATCGTGATTGGTTAATTAATTAATTTTGCCAACTAAAACCTGATAATGGTGGGTTGTGAGTACGTGGTTTTGATGGTCGTGCTCATGACAATTAAGGACCGGTTCACGAGTTTCGGTTGTGAAACATTAACCGTGCCAACCACAAGCCAGCGTGGGCAACGGCTTTATCTTTTGTATAGCATAGTTCATTGCGGAGCACCAGACTGAGAAGTGGCGGAGATAAGCCCACGGGGGTTGCTGGGGAGTCCATGCCTTGTTTATAAGGGGGTGATTATGATCCAGGAATGGTGTACTGTGGTGGATTGTGTTGTGTGAGGGGTAATGTCACAGCTCCTTTCCGAGGTACCGTGGTGGTATCAAGGCACATGGTGACATGTTGTGGGGCTGTGTCTTGTGGGTACAGTGGTACACCTCTGATCAGAGTAAAACTATTCGAATAGCCGCGCCCGCGGTTATGGGCGGGTCTAATAATGTCTTTCGTGATTAGTCTCACCCTTCACACCATAATGAAAGATGCTGTAACTGGTAATAATTGGTTATCTCCTGGTTTGGAATGGTATATTCCTGGTTTGGAGATTAGAACTGTGCAACCGGGGTTGGTTGTTCAGAATGGTTGGGCCTATACAACAGGGTATGTTGTATAGTGTTGGATTAATACTGTTTAATTAATACTCTACTGTTTTATTAAATTCTAAAATATTCATTAAATGCTATTTATGCAAAGAAGCCTATATTATGCCATCCTTGGTTATCCTATGCACTTGCATATTTGCTGCGTGGCTTGCTGAGTATGTCATATACTCACCTTGCAATCATTCATCAGAGGAGGAGTTCTACAGTGATGCTGATGGTGTTGAGGATTTGGCGTAGTCCTTGTCATCGCGACTGAGGAAAATACATTTTCCCGAACGCTAGTGTATTAATCCCCGTCCTAGGAAAAGCCGGGGTACACCACATAAACATGATACAAAAGACACATCTTTATTATATCGATAATATTTATATTATTACAACGGCACTTAAGGCCTAACAATCAAAAATAAACAGCAGCGGACTAGCGGGCCTACGGCTCCATCTTCACAGGCGCTCAACTGGGGTATAAGCCAGGACTCCACCTTCTCCAAAGCTTCTCTTATTGAACGGGGGAAAGATTGAGCAAGAATGAGTACAACCACAGTACCCAGCAAGCCACACCGGCAGATGCATGATTAATGCAAGGGGGGTATAAGGGGTAATAATATAGGGGTTAAGTTTTGCAGAAACCAGCATTTAAAAGTCACTTAGTTGCCCAAAGCCATTTTATAAAGACGATCCTAGAGCTACACAGTGTTATTAATCAAGGCCGTGAACCCTCACGAACCTGCCTTAACCCAAGGCCTACGATGATTCAGACCGAACTAGCAACCCGACCCTGGGTCCCAGCTCGTCCCAAGCCAACCCAGGCCAACCATTCCACATTTTAGTTGTTAAGCAGGTTTTAAGAATTAAAACACTAACTTGGGTAAGGCTTGCCCATAACCGAGGGCGCGGCTATTCGAATAGATTATACTCTGATCAGAGGTGTACATCTTTACCCACAAGACATGTCTTCCTCACGTGTAAGCACGTGCCACATACCACCACGGCATACGGACGGAAGACATGACATAGTTTCCAACCCATCCTAGCCATAGACAAGAGTACCGACCCAACCCCACCTACGGCCGGAACCCCCGGGACAGGTAGGCAGGACTGAGCCCCTAGCAGCAGGACACCGGCCCTGTGCCATGACATCTCGACTACCGGGCCGCAGCTCGTGTAGCCTTCATTTGCCCTAGAGATGTCCATCGACCCCCGACTTCGTCCATCTCCATCCGTGTACTTTTGTTTATAACCAGACTGAGCCACAAACTAAGCCTTACCCACTAGACATGTGGAAGTACGGTAGTGCTTTGCAACAGAGGCCCGAGCTTAATCCTTATAGTACCCGAGGTACGACTAACGAAACCCGACCACGCACCTCGAGCCCAGCCTAAAACCATTTTGGGGGTTTTGAATAGAGGGGCAGGTGTGTGTCCAATTCCAACATAAGCCAACCATTCCATAGTATCCAAGTGATATGAGAATATTCCTAAAGTCTAGAGTTGTAAAACCACCTAATGTTGCCTAATTAATCAGCGAAGCATCTACCTAAATTCATACTAGTGGTACCATGAGTAGAGTGTCCACTAGTTGGGGTTTTGTTTAATCTAGGGTGAACAAGGTAATAATATCAATAACAATAATAATAAGGTCATAACAAATGTAAATAGGCATGGCTAAATAAAACAGTGATAACGCGGGAATTTAAATAAAGCGATAATGCAATAATTTAAATCAAAATAATTTTATAAACTGGGATTCAATATGTTCAAGGATGATGTGACTTGCCTTGCTCACTTTCCCAAACGTCGGCTTCAACCTCCACGAAGAGCGGATCTTCCGAGCTGCAGCGTCTACACGACCAATGGGAAAGAAAAGGCTTTTACTCTAATAAACTCCATAAAACAAGCAGGAACAAAGCCAAGTTATGGCCATTTGAACGGTTCTTGACTTCTTAAGGAAAAATTAGAGACTTGAACGGTCCAATTCCGAGTTCAAATGGCCAAGTTATGGCCATTTGAAGTTTATATGCTCTTTAAATGAATATTTGCGAATTTCTTTATTTAAATTTTAATTTAAAAAGGGTTTATTGCGTCAACCGAGGGGAGGGGGCGCGTGGACCGGGTCCACGGGAGTGGGGCCCACGCGGCAGCCTCACGGTCCACGGTGGACCGGGCACACTCGGGCTCGCACCGGCCGGCGCCGTGGGCCCCACGCGTCAACCGCACCCGAGGGCACGGGCGGCTGACGGCCGGGCCCCACGCGGCGGCCACTCGGCGCGGCCGGCGGGAGGCGGCGCCCGCGCCCCTATGGTCGCCGGCGGCGGCCATAGGCACGGCGGAGCGGCGGCCGAGAGAGGGGAAGGGAAGGGGGAAATGAGGCAGTGGTCCACGGCTCACCCTAGGTCGACGGCGACGACGAAAAAGGTGGCCGGAGCGGAGGAAGGCGGCGGCACGGCTCAGGTCGATGGGGTCGACGGTGTTCCGGCGGTCGGCGGACTCGGCGAGAGGGTGGACGGGGTCGACGACGGTGCGGTGAAGCCGGAGGAGGCGACGCCGGGGCGGGAGACGGTCCCGGCGAGCGGAGAAGGCCGGCCGGAGGTCGTCGGCGACGGAGGAGAGAGAGGGCGACGACACGAGCTCGATTCCGACGGGGAGACGGTGCGGCAAGGGGCGGAAACGGGCGAGGGAAGCGCGGGGAGGGTTTAAATAGGGTTGGAAGGGGGAGAGAGTGGCCGGAGGGGAAGGAAACCGGCGCGGGAGGTCCGGCCGCCATCAATGGCACCGGCGAGATTTGCGGGGGCAAATCCGCCCGTTTAAACGCGAGAGAGAGTGGGAAAAATGGGGGGAATAGGAGAGGGGATCACGGGGAGTGATTCCCCCCACTTTATTGCACGCGGGGACGGCGGGAGGCGGCGGGATTCGCGGCGGCGGCGGCGCTAGGGCGCGGGGGAGGCGGCGGGAGCGGCGGGAGGAAGGGGATGACGGGTGGGCCCCACCCGTCAGCGAGGGTGGCGGGCGGGCCCGCCCGTCAGCGGCGCGCGCGGGGAAGGAGGCCGAATGGGCCGCGGGGAGAGGAGGGAGAGAGAGGGGGGGAAGAGTGATTGGCCGGGCCGGCCCAAGGAAGGGGAGGGGGACTTTTAGGGTTTTTCTTTTTAATAAACTTTGTTAATTGTTGTTGTTGTTTAATAAATATTTTCGGTGCTCTGAAAATTCAAGTAAAATTTGAGGGCTCCTTTTAGACCAAGGAGAATTTAACAAAAATTCTCTGGACCACATTTGAATTTTTCTGGCACGTATTTTAGTGTTTGCCAATTTCTTTTTGAATTTTAATTAATTCTATTATTCCTTTTAGAAATTGATTTTTAATTCGGGATGAATTTATCAGGACGTGACAGTGGACTCCCTACACTCAGCACGATTTCAATGATCGTGCACCGCACAGTCTCGCGGATCTTTGCACGCGACATATGCAACTCTGGAGGACGACTTGTCACCTCGTGCTAGACGTGCACATCGAGCCACACAATGTCCACAGGGTTCTCAAACAGTTGGGCATGTATCAAGACTTCCCTCCGAGAGTAGGTCGTCCTTTGGCTGATAGTCTTCATAGGTTAGTACACATCACAGTTGGTTAATCCATTTTTTTTAAAGAAATCACTGCATAACATTTTTGCTGATGTGTCAATTTCTTGTTGTACTGCAGAAAGGGGCTCGGGCATTCCTACGAGCTTTTTATTGTGACCGCGGTTCAGCCGACGGTACAAGAGTGGGAGCACAGAGCTGATAACTTGGCGCTTCAGACACCTCCAGACGATGGGAGTTACTATGGGGCTTACCTTCATTGGTACCGCAGTGTTACATGATGGAGGTGTTTTCCTCCACAAGGAGATAGCACCGTCCCCCACCAGGCGGCGATTACTGACACGTTTGCCCCTCAGCCTCGATCAGCTTACAACTCAATGGTACGTGTTTGTTTGTGGAATTTGAGCAACTAGTTCAATGTTTTTAGAAAATGTACAACTAGTTCAGTAATTCTAATAAATGTGCAATTGGTTCAACTAGTTCTTTTTTAGATAAATGTGGAACTAGTTCAGTAGTTGTAATAAATGTGCAACTGGTTCAATATTTCTAACAAATGTGCATCTTGTTCAAAACTCTTAATAAATGTGCAACTGGTTCAATAATTTTAATTGCCTTCCTTATTTGTGGAACAGGCGGAATTTGTTGAGCACGATCAGGTGGAGTCAGACACCCTGCTGCAAAGACCAGAGATGAGACCTCCAGTCGTCAGGCCAGACGATGTGGCGAGCGTCCTTCGCAACTTCTGTGCCCGTGCTGCCGCACTACTACGTCGTGTCTCCTGTCGGAACGTGGCAGATGTGGTGTAGCCGTTAGCCCGACGGCCATCACCACCACTACCCTGATGTTCCAGCGTGGATCCCAGTGGTCTATCCACGTCACGTTGCGGGTACGAAGCAGCCCACACATCTCACAGTCATCCTTCCTTTCAGCACACCCCAGCACCGGAGTAGACCAGGGGGTCAGCTGGATCAGGGGTACCCACGTCGAGCACGGCACCACCACGTCCATAGGTATTCCAAACTCCGCCTTATGTTCACCCCACCCGGGAGCATCTAGGTCGGCACGCTTCCCTTACATGCCAGCGGGGGACAACGTGTTGAACACACCAGCATGGGGACTTCATATCACTCCGCGTGCGCCAGAGCAAGGCCACACACCGTACACATGTAAGTCATTTTAAACAATAACACACTTTAGTTTCTAATTAAACGTATCGTTACTAACTATGACATTTTTTTGTTTCTCCCTCTTGTGCAAACAGACGATGAGTACGGTTCGGCGTCGACGCATCACGGAATGCATGCTTACTCCCCTCGCACAGCATTCATTGAGGACTTCTTTTCCACTGAGCCTCCTCAAGGGGAAGTAGGGATGGATTACTAGCACGCAGCACCTCAGGTCACATAGCCGACGCAGGAGACGGAGGCCGTTCAGGCACCCGACGTGACACCACAGCAGGCAGCAAAACATAGGCACTCCCCTGATAGTTTGACATATCCCACTGAGCATATTAGGCGTAGGAAGAAGGGGGGACCTAGCAAGCATGCGAAGGGCACTGTTGATGTAAAAACACGAGGCCAGGGAGATCTGCTTAACTCCAGTGCAGGTCCAAAACTCGCCTTCGGATATGCTAGCGTGCCAGTTGATTTGATCCTGCAATCAAAAAGAAACAAAGACAAAGAAACCACGGTTAAATCCATAAACGATAGCCGATCGGCTAATTGCTGATGACATATCATTTATCTCTAAGCCGATGTCATATGTGAATCGATCGGCAGTTATAAATAGGTAGCAAAGAACTAAATCTACTCGATCGGCTGTAGATATTAACAATATATAATCCTAATGTCGATATATACTTAAATCAAGTGATTGGGATAGATCGGTCGCCATGCCGAGACAGTATAAATCACTTAGATCAAAATATATATTAACAACAAGATTATATATGTTCATAGCATAGCTGATCAGATAGATCTAGCATGTATCGGCTAAGATATTAAAACAAGTAGAATATACCAAACAGAAGCCTAACATACTTAAATACAACAAGATCTTAACATAAAGGGCAGATTTAACATGTCAATCAAGTATATAGAATAACTATAGTTAAATCAGGTAAGATCGGCTGAAACCCCGATACTACCCTAATCGGAAACCAGAAGGCAGGCTAGAGATTGAAATTCTAAGCACGACTTAATAGATCAAACTCAACTGATGCAGCATTAAGTATGAAAAGAAGAACAATATCTAGACAATCAAGCCGCTGGGTGTGTCATTAAGTGGTAGACATCCTATATAATTTAAGCCAACATCGTTATTTAACCTAATCGGCTGCCCTCTATTAGCAGATGTTAGCCGATTGTAGGTTAGATAACGATATTGTCAAAGATTATGTAAGATATATGATAACTCGACGAATTACATAAACAAGATTAGAGTATCATAAAGATGGAAGCACTAATCCCGAGAACGCAAGCCGCCATAACTAGTTTTACCTCTTGTTGAAGAACGAAACCAATGCAGCTCAACCCGAAAGCAAGAACTCGTCAAAACAAAATGAAAGTAAGAAGGGTAGCGATGCACCGAGATTGTATTGAACGTGTGTTAATTTTATTACATAGCGCTCGGGGCCTATTTATACCCGAGAATTACAAGATATATCCATATCGGACACGACTCTTATCTCTAACAAATTCTAAGATACCATAAGTCTATGCGGCAGACTTTTGCCCAAATATATCTCTAAGGAAATTACATAAGATATCCTAATTAATAGATACAATCGCCTTCACGGGACTCTATCCATGCATGGCAATCATTTTGAAGCATATCGATTCGACCCGCTAACGTATACCGAGTCGTATTGTCGGAATCAGCCGTATCGGTTCACCTAGTCTGACTCGGACTCAGCCGATCCTGATCGTAGCCGATTTAGACTCAGCTGATTCTCACTCTATTTCCGAAACGATCATCGTCTTTGATTCCGCTTCGATCTAATCTTCTCCTCCGATACCGATATTACCAAATTTGGTCGTTAACACATGCCCCCCAAGTGCGGAATATTTGGTAATGTTTCGGATTTGCCATATCTCAACTCTGAGGGAATATTGCACTTGCCGTTTCTCCGACCGTTATCGCTCCGCTTTAAATACTAACCGTTGTCCCCGAGAAACTTCACACCGTCGCTTCTGTTTTCACCACCTAAGCCAACCCCGCTTTCTCTCTCTCCGGCGATCCCCTCTGTGCGCAAGGCGATTTCAAGGCGATCTCTTCCCCGGCCAAATTTCCGCCCGCGGCGATGTCGACCTCCGCCAGTCCATCTGTCGCACCATCGGCCGAGTACGCAGAGGTAAGTATCCATCGGCTAGATCTCTTTCTTTTGCAACAGATTGGTTTTCTGCTGCCTCATATTGTTTTCTTCTTCTGTATTCCTGTTTGCATCCATAGCATCTGTCCAATCTGATTGCAATTCCAAGTCTGTCGCACGAGAACCACTATTTCCTTGGTCCAAGAGGTGATTCCGACCCTACTGAGTTCATCATTGCTGAAACCAACAGAATCCCCTATAGATTAGCGAACCCTAATATGAGCCATTGGAAGAACACCTTCAAACCTTGGCTATCCCTCGAGAAAACCTCCCCTGAGAAAAGCTGGACCACATGGTACAAGCGTGTATCGGCTAGCAAGCAGGTTCATTGGGACGAAATTGGAATCGGCCAGGCACTCGCCCTCACCATAGCTAGTTCAGCTAAGGATGAGCCCTTAATGGCTGCCGCCACCTACTTTTGGTCCAATACCATTAATGCCTTTTTGTTCAACCAAGGGCCGATGACTCCAACTCTGATCGATATCACCATGATCACTGGATTAGATGTGACTTCATCAGCTAACCCTATGAGTTTGAATACCAAGAACCAATTTGACTTCAAAACCAAAAGCGTAGGTGGTTAGTCCGGTTATGTAGCAGCATATATGGGTCAAGGCTCTGTCACCCCTCGAGAGCATGTAGCCTTTCTGCTGATGTGGCTAGAGAAATTCCTCTTTTGTGGATAAAGTTGTGGCCCTACAACCAATTGGCAATTTGTAGCCGAAGCCTTGGAAACAAAGAGACAATTTCCTTTAGGCAAAATCCTTATCGGCTACTTGTATCAAATGCTAAACAACGCATCGGCTAAGATAGCTGTCGGCTCAGTAGTCGGAGCAGGTGGACCATGGTGGTTGCTGCAAACTTGGTTAAATCTGATAGTCATGAAAGTTGTCAATCGGCCATCTGTGATAGAAGCCGAATTTCCGAGACTAGAGCCGATCATAAAAGACGATGGAGAAGAACGCACCCATCGCAGATGTATGTCTTATGGGGAATATGCATCTACACTAGCCGATGCTAGGGCAAAACTATCGGCTGAGCTGCTCAAGGATTGGTTCTGCAGTTTTATGAAGGCTTTCAAAAAGATGCCCGGGTCTAGTTTGCTTATGAAGATTCAGCGAACCTTGAGCTCCCATCGGACTTTAGGTTTGAGGACATTAATCATGAAAGATACCAAAAGTCCAGAGAAGTTTTTACGGCCGCAATCAGCCCATGCATCCTTCCTGTCGGCATCCATCAGGGAAGAATCCAAGCCTCTTATGAATTCAATCATCCAATGAGCTCAGCTAGACAACTTGGAATGGGCCAACTCCCAATCGGCTTATTCTTTGCTGATAAGATATAGTGCCGAGGGGAAATTTCGTCAACTTTGAGATGGATCGGTTGCTCAATCTCCAAGGACCTCCTCTGGGCAGCATTGAAAATATAGAGCTGGCAATATTCAGGAGAAAAAACTTTGACAGATGGTGGGGTGAATGGAAGTTGCATCTGTTCCACCAATCAGCCTCAATGTATATGACAGATCTCTTTCCTGATGTCATACCTCAGGTAAATTATAATTTTATTAATCATATTTGAACAATTGTCAGCCGATTCATTACTTGACTAATCTTATCTTCTATTTTGTAGACAACAAAATCTTCTCCTCCACACCAGAGCAATAGTGGCAGGGATATCGAATATGCCCCTAGAATAATTCCAAATGGAGGTGGACCATCTCCTCCTGTCATCGGCTATAATGCCCCCAAGACTTCAGCTCTTTTTCAAGGGCTTACCAGAGAACCAGCCGATGCCGGAAAAAAGAGAAAAACCATGTCATCAGCTATAAACCCATCGGCTCAGGCTCCAAAGAAGAAAACCAAGTCAAAGAAAACTAAGCCAACTGACGACCTGCCTGCCCTAGATCCATTCATTGAACAAGCTCTGGATGAAGAAGAGATCGAAGAGGACGTTGATGAAGCTGCAGCCGAAGTGAGTGATACAGAAAGAACACCATCGGCTTCACCCAAACGAACTCCTCCAACTCCTTCTGCTCTAGTTCATTTTTCAAGAGTAAGCAGTTCTCCTCAATTCCTTTTGTAATCACTTCACTTATGGCCGATTACTCACATGTTTTATAGTTGCAGAAGAAAAAAATTGCTGTGAAGAAGAAATCAGCGGCAACAACTCTCAATCCGGCTCCACCAGTAAGATATTCTCAATTCTTTCACTAGTTGATCTCAGCCGATTCTATCTAACATTTGTCTCTTTTTACAGCCTCCTCCTCCATCTTCTCCTGTACAATAATCATCGAGTGGCCAAACTCCATCGGCTGTAGGGAGTCACCATGTTGAAGAAATTCAACCAACTGCTCCTGCTGTCCCAGTAAGTTTTCCTTCGACACAAATACTAAGATCGGCTATGTCTATTTGGCCTCTAACTCTCTTTAAATCATTATTGCAGGTCTGAGCTGATCTCTTCTCTTTTGACATTAGAGACTATCTTGATGAAGCAGAAGAGGATACCACAAGCAAAGCTTTAGCCCCCTTATCCGATGATGTGAAGAAGATCCTTGAAGATATCTCTCATCGGCTAGAGGCATCATAGCTAGATAGCTTGGTGGTTGATTGTGGATCAATTAGGACTCGACTTCATGAGGTCCAAGCTCTGATCCCAGATGAGCTAGCCGATGTCCTTACTCCAGCCGTCTATCTTGAGCAGCATCAATTCAAGCTGGACAAAGCCAACCTGAGACTAGCTTAGCGTCGGGAGCGCAAATACATCAAGGCCACAATCCAAGCCAATCGGCAACTTGTTCATGAAGAGAAGGCCAAGCTTGATTAGCTGTCTGAGGGTCCGATCAAATCTAATATTGGTCGGCTCGAAGCTCGCAAGATTGAGCTCTTGGCACAACTTCAAGAATGCAACGCCGAGCTGGATATGGAGCATAAAAAGCTAGCCGATCTCCCAAAATCTGTCGAAGAGCAGAAGGCAAGACTAAAATTGGCCATCAAGAATGCTGCTGATCTAACCAAATCTTTAAAAGTCATCCCTGGAACCGATGCTCAAGACGCCCAAGCCATAGAAGTAGAACAAATTAGGCAAAGAGCTATATCGGCTATCCAGCGCTATTTGTCTCAGTGATTTTTGTGTAATAGACTCTAGGAATTTTTGTAATCGGCTAAGAAACTTTGGCCCTTTATCTAACTCATCATGATAATCTTTATGCCGATTCAATATAACTCCATACTTTTTGCTTAAGAATTTGCTAAAAAATTTGCAATTGTTCATATATGTGCCCCCCTAATTTTACAATGTCATAAACATTGATAAAATTATAATTTGAACTAAGGGCGATATAACAAATATCGGCCATTGTACATCGGCAAACCATAACCGATTACAATATGAAAAACAACTAAGGGCGATATAACAATATCGGCCATCGTACATCAGCAAAGCATAACCGATTACAATATGAAAAACAACTAAGGGCGATATAACAATATCGGCCATCTCATGGCGATGTGAATACATCAGCTATCATGTATCGGCAATACTAACCGATCATGCATTAACCCAAACACATGGGTAATATTTCTTCAAATATTTGCCATTAAGTGCTCGTCCATAAACTTCTTCATCGAGTCCTTGCAACATATAAGCTCCCTTAGACACGACCATATAGATTTTGAACGGTCCTTCCCAATTCGGCGACCATTTGCTGAATTTGTTATCCCGAGTCCCAATCGGCAAAATCAATTTCCATACAAGCTCCCCTTCCAAAAAAGTCTTGGGCACCACCTTCTTGTTATAATGCCGAGCAACTCGTTCCTTATCCTTGGTAACCTTTGCAAGGGCTCCCAATCGAGATTGAACCAAGTCTTCCCTTTCATCAGCCATAAGGTTATAATGTCGCATCCCAAAACGACCCTAAAATGCATCCTTTAAATTATGCCTAGAATAAATAAAATCCGTGTGAAAGCCTCCAACAATTAAAATGTGCAAAGTAAAAGTCAAATAAGGCTTGGAGGATTTTTGTATATTTCCTAAAAGACTAAAATGTGTAAATGAATTTTAGTGGAATTTTCAGAGCACAAATAATAATTATTACGAAATAAACAAAGTTAAAAAGATTTTATAAAAAAAAAAGAAAACCCTAAAAGTCCCCCTTCCCTCCCTCGGGCCAGCCCGGCCCATCTCTCCTCCCCCCCTCTCTCTCTCTCCTCTCCCCCGCGGCCCATTCGGCCTCCCTCCCCGCGCGCGCGCCGCTGACGGGCGGGCCTGCCCGCCACCCTCGCTGACGGGTGGGGCCCACCCGTCATCCCCTTCGTCCCGCCGCTCCCGCCGCCTCTCCTCGCCCTAGCGCCGCTGCCGCCACGAATCCCGCCGCCTCCCGTCGTCCCCGCGTGAAATCAATAGGGGGAATTACTCCCCGTGATCCCCTCTCCCTTTCCCCCCATTTTTCCCTCCCTCTCTCCCTTGGATTCGTTTGGAAACCCCTCCCCTAATCTCGCCGGCGCCATTGATGGAGCCCGAGAACGCCGCACCGGTTTCCTTCCCCTCCGGCCGCCCTCCTTCGCCCCGGCCCTATTTAAACCCTCCCCGCGCCTCCTCCGTCCGTTTCCGCCACTCCCCGCCCTTCCTCCCCGCCGGAATCGAGCTCGCGCCGTCGCTCTCTCTCTCTGCCATCGCCGCCGAGCTCCGGTCCGCCGCCGTCGTCGCCCCGGACCGTCTCCCGCCCCGGCGTCGCCTCCTCCGGCTTCGCTGCACCGCCGTCGACCTTGTCCACCTCTCCGTTTCGGTCGCCGACCGCCGGAGCGCCGCCGTCCCCGTCATCCCGAGCCGCGCCGCCGCCTTCCTCCGCTCCGGCCGCCTTTTTCGTCGTCGCCGTCGACCTAGGGTGAGCCGTGGACCGCCGCCTCTTTTCCCCCTTCCCTTCCCCTCTCTCGGCCGCCGCTCCGCCGCGCCTATGGCCGCCGCCGGCGACCATAGGGGCGTGGGCGCCGCCTCCCGCCAGCCGCGCCGACGTGGCCGCCCTCGGGGGCGCCGAGTGGCCGCCGCGTGGGGCCCGGCCGTCAGCCACCCGCACCCTCGGGTACGGCTGACGCGTGGGGCCCACGGCGCTGGCCGGTGTGAGCCCGGGTGCACCCGGTCCACCGTGGACCGTGAGGCTGCCGCGTGGGCCCCACTCCCGTGGACCCGTTCCGCGCGCCCCTCCCCTCGGCTGACGCAATAAATCATTTTTAAATTAAAATTTAAATGAAGAAATTCGCAAATATTCACTTAAAGAGCATATAAACTTCAAATGGCCATATCTTGGCCATTTGAACTCGGAATTGGATCGTTCAAGTCTCTGATTTTTCCTTAAGAAGTCAAGAACCCATTTTTGTGCTTTGTTCTTGCTGGTTATATCGTTCAAGCCTTTTCTTTTTCGTTGGTCGTGTAGACGCTGCAGCTTCGGAAGATCCGCTCTTCGTGGAGGTTGAAGCCGACGTTTGGGAAAGCGAGCAAGGCAAGTCACATCATCCTTGAACATATTGAATCCCAGTTTATAAAATTATTTTGATTTAAATTATTACATTATCGCTTTATTTAAATTCCCGCGTTATCACTGTTTTATTTAGCCATGCCTATTTACCTTTGTTATGACCTTATTATTATTGTTATTGATATTATTACCTTGTTCACCCTAGATTAAACAAAACCCCAACTAGTGGACACTCTACTCATGGTACCACTAGTATGAATTTAGGTAGATGCTTCGCTGATTAATTAGGCAACATTAGGTGGTATCAGCTCAAGGGTGCCACTGTTTTCTCCAAGATCGATCTTCGATCAGGGTATCACCAGTTGAGGATTAAAGAGGAAGACATACCTAAGACGGCTTTCACTACTCGGTATGGGTTATTTGAATGTACTGTTATGTCTTTCGGACTTACCAATGCCCCTGCTTTCTTCATGAACTTGATGAATAAGGTGTTTATGGAATACCTAGACAAGTTCGTAGTCGTCTTTGTTGATGACATTCTTATCTACTCTCGAACCAAGGAAGAGCATGAAGAACATCTTCGCCTTGCATTGGAGAAGCTACGAGAACATCACTTGTATGCCAAGTTTAGCAGGTGTGAATTCTGGTAGTCTGAAGTGAAGTTCCTTGGTCACGTCATCTCAGCCGGAGGAGTTGCCGTTGATCCTAGTAATGTAGAATCGGTAACCAGCTGGAAACAACCAAAGACAGTTTCAGAGATTCGCAGTTTCCTGGGTCTTGCAGGATATTACCGGAGGTTTATAGAGAATTTCTCCAAAATTGCTAAGCCCATGACACGATTGCTTCAGAAAGATGTGAAGTACAAGTGGTCAGAAGAATGTGAACAGAGTTTTCAAGAGTTGAAAAGTCGCTTAATATCAGCGCCTATTTTGATTTTGCCTGATCCAAAGAAGGGTTTCCAAGTGTATTGCGATGCATCTAAGCTTGGGTTAGGATGTGTTCTGATGCAAGATGGGAGGGTGGTTGCCTATGCATCTCGTCAGTTACGTCCGCATGAGAAGAACTACCCTACTCATGATCTCGAGTTAGCTTCAGTGGTTCATGCGTTGAAGATTTGGCGTCATTATCTTTTCGGTATCCGTACAGAGGTGTACACCGATCACAAGAGTTTAAAGTACATCTTTACTCAACCAGATCTGAACATGAGACAACGGAGATGGTTGGAGTTAATCAAGGATTATGACATGGGAATTCATTATCACCTGGGAAAGGCTAATGTTGTAGCAGATGCTCTTAGCAGGAAAGGCTATTGCAATGCTACGGAAGGACGACAGTTGCCATTGGAGTTATGCAAGGAATTTGGAAGATTAAATTTGGGAATTGTCACTGGAGGTTTTGTTGCAATCTTAGAAGCAAAGCCTACTCTCATTGATCAGGTTAGAGAAGCCCAAATAAATGACCCTGATATTCATGAGATCAAGAAGAATATGAGAAGAGGAAAAGCTATCGGTTTCTTGGAAGATGAGCAAGGGACCGTATGGTTGGGCGAAAGAATTTGTGTTCCAGAGAACAAAGAGTTGAAAGATACAATTCTGAAAGAAGCTCATGACACTTTGTACTCCATTCTCCCTGGTAGTACCAAGATGTATCAAGATCTCAAAGAAAGATTTTGGTGGACAAGTATGAAGCGTGAGATAGCAGAGTTTGTAGCTATGTGTGATGTTTGTCAGCGAGTTAAGGCAGAACATCAGAAACCCGCAGGTTTGTTGCAACCTTTGAAGATACCAGAATGGAAGTGGGAAGAGATCGATATGGATTTTATCACGGGTTTACCCAGAATGTCATCGGGCCATGACTCTATTTGGGTGATAGTCGACAGACTTACCAAAGTGGCTCATTTCATTCCAGTAAAGACAACATATTCCGGAAGTCGTTTGGTGGAATTGTATATGGCAAGGATTGTGTGTTTGCATGGCGTCCCTAAGAAAATAGTATCTGATCGAGGTAGTCAGTTTACTTCAAAGTTTTGGAAGAAGCTTCAAGAAGAGATGGGTTCTAAGCTGAACTTCGGTACTGCTTATCATCCGCAGACAGACGGACAAACCAAAAGAGTGAATCAGATTTTGGAAGACATGTTGAGAGCTTGTGCTTTAGACTTTGGTGGAAGTTGGGATAAGAATTTGCCTTACGTAGAATTTTCATACAACAACAGTTATCAAGCTAGTCTTCAGATGGCTCCTTACGAAGCACTGTATGGTCGTAAGTGTCGTACTCCGCTTCTGTGGGATCAAACGGGAGAACGTCAGGTTTTCGGAACTAATATCCTAAGGGAAGCAGAAGAAAAGGTAAAGGTCATTCAAGAAAGATTGCGTGTGGCTCAGTCTCGCCATAAGAGTTATGCCGACAATCGTCGCAGAGATTTGAGTTTTGAAGAAGGAGATCATGTGTACCTTCGTGTCACGCCTCTCCGAGGGGTTCATCGTTTTCATACCAAAGGAAAGTTGGCTCCGCGTTTTGTGGGACCTTATAAGATTGTCAGTCGAAGAGGTGAGGTTGCTTATCAGTTGGAGTTACCTCAATCGTTGGTAGGAGTCCATGATGTGTTCCATGTGTCACAGTTGAAAAAATGTTTAAGGGTACCTACTGAGGAAGCTAATCTTGAACAGATAGAAATCCAAGAGGATCTGACATATGTCGAGAAACCAATTCGTATTTTGGAGACAAATGAGAGAAGAACCAGGAATCGAGTTATCCGTTTCTGTAAGGTTCAATGGAGTAATCACTCAGAAGAAGAAGCCACTTGGGAACGAGAAGATGAATTAAAGTCCGCTCATCCGTATCTTTTCGCCAGTTCTTCCAAATCTCGAGGACGAGATTCTGTTTAAGGGGCGTAGGTTTATCACACCCTAAAAATCCTAAAGTTATAAATAGTTGTTTAAATGGAATTATCAGAAAATGATTTTAAAAGCCTAGAAGAAAAGATCTAATTGTAAATAATAAATTCCAATATAAAATTGGGCCAGATAAAATTTTATTAAATACTTTGCTTAATTCTATAATTGCTAGATTTTTCTGGGATTTATTTGAACTAAGGAAGTATTTTTAATAAATAAAATTGCATTTCATGAATTATTTAAATTGAAAAAGATTTCTTAAAATCCTCTTTTGGCTTTGGGCCGAAAGTCGGCCCAAACCTTCTCTCTCTCCCCGGCCCAAGCCGGCCCAGTCCGCCCGCAGCCGCCGCGCGTGCGCGCGCCCTCGGACGCTGACAGGTGGGGCCCGCCTGTCAGGTCGTCGTCTACCTCCGGCCGCTCGCCGCCTGAACCCTAGCGCTGCGCCGCCGCCGTCTCCTTCCAAATCCGGCCGCCCCTTTCCGTTTCCGGTGAAATTAATAGAGGGGAAATGATCCCCGGGATCCCCTCTATCTTTTCTGTTATGGAATCGTCGGTTAATTTCGTTTGGAAATCCGTGGATTAGAGTTCGATTCGGATCGATCTCTCTCCTCCGAACCCTAAACCTTCCATCGCGTCGCCGGGCCGCCGTGGGCCTTCGCCGCTGCCTTTAGCCCCTTTATAAGGACCCCCGAGCTTCCCTCTACCCGTCGCCGCCTTCGCCTTTGTCTCTCGTCGCCCGTAGCGCCCTAGCCTCATGCAACCTAGCGCCGCCGTCGCCGCCGTCGCTCCAGCCGTGCGCCGCCGTCGCTCCAGTCATCGCCGTCACTCGGGGAGGTCACCGTCGTGGTCGCCGTCGCATCGCCATCCTCGTCCGACCCTTCACCGTCGCTATCAGCTGCCGGAGCACCGTCGCCGCCGTTGACCCGATCGTCTCCGCCGCCTTTTCCTCGTCGCCGTCGCCGCCCGTTCGTCGTCCGCGCTGTTTTGGTCACCGGTGAGTTCGCCGTGCCGGCCGCTACCCGTTGGTGCCCTCCATTTGCGCCGCCGCGCCGTCGTTCGCCGGCGAGCGTGTGCGCCCGAGCCGCCGCCGGAGGTGACGTCACCGCCTTGCACCCGGTCCACCGTGAACCCGAGCCCCGCTGACGCAATAATTCCCTTTTTCTTTTCAAAAATAATTCATTATTGCGTCATAATTCAATTAAAATTTATATAAATGATTTAATCCGATTTAATCTTTGAAAATTCATAACTAATTCATCTTAGCTCGGATTTAGTTGGTTCAAGTCTCTAAATTTTTCTAAAATTGAGATCTACATGTTAAAAATATCCACATGTACTGTTCATGCTTGTTTATGTGCTGTTTTGGTGATTTTGCTCTTTTCTGTTTAGATTCCGACGTTTCCGGAGAGTCTGGTTTCGCAGGAGAAGATTTAGAAGAGTTCCAAGGCCAGCAAGGCAAGTCACACAGATCCTAATTAATCCTTTGAGCATGTTGATCCCGTTTAAAGCTATTGTTTCTATTCAACTATTGCATTTATTTTTGAATGTCATTGGGTGGAACTAGCCTATTATTTGTTATAGCCCTTTTGTTCTTGATTATCTTATTCCTTGATACCTTGGGTTATTGTAACTTGACTAGTTGAGCTTTATATATTGGTTCAACTAGATATTAGATGTAATTGCTTAGCCATGCTTAGAAACTTTAGCACACTAATGGGATAACTTATGATTTACTATTATTTAATGATGGATTAATGATAGTTCACGATGATCAATCGTGATTGGTTAACTAATTAATTTGCAAACTAAAACCTGATAATGGTGGGTTGTGAGTACATGGTTTTGATGGTCGTGCTCATGACAATTAAGGACCGGTTCACGAGTTTCGGTTGTGAAACATTAACCGTGCCAACCACAAGCCAGCGTGGGCAACGGCTTTACCTTTTGTATAGCATGGATCATTGCGGAGCACCAGACTGAGAAGTGGCGGAGATAAGCCCACGGCGGTCGCTGGGGAGTCCATGCCTTATTTATAAGGGGGTGATTATGATCCAAGAATGGTGCACTGTAGTGAATTGTGTTGTGCAAGGGGTATTGTCACAGCTCCTTTCCGAGGTACCGTGGTGGTATTAAGGCACATGGTGACATGTTGTGGGGCTGCGTCTTGTGGGTACAGTGGTACACCTCTGGCCAGAGTAAAACTATTCGAATAGCCGTGCCCGCGGTTATGGGCGGGTCTAACAATGTCTTTCGTGATTAGTCTCACACTTCACACCATAATGAAAAATGCTATAACTGGTAATAATCTGATTAACTCCTGGTTTGGAATGGTATATTCCTGGTTTGGAGTTAGAACTGTGCAGCCGGGGTTGGTTGTTCAGAATGGTTGGGCCTATACAACAGGGTATGTTGTATAGTGTTGGATTAATACTGTTTAATTGATATTCTACTGTTTTATTAAATTCTGAAATATTCATTAAATGCTATTTATGCAAAGAAGCCTATATTATGCCATCCTTGGTTATCCTGTGCACTTGCATATTTGCTGTGTGGCTTGCTGAGTATGTCATATACTCACCTTGCAATCATTCATCAGCGGAGGAGTTCTACAGTGATGCTGATGGTGTTGAGGATTTGGCGTAGTCCTGGTCAAGCTGCCTGTGGAGTGGAGTTGTCTGCGCTGTTTATCTTTATTTTCCGCTGCTTAGATCTTTATTGATTGAGAGGAACTATCTACCTCTGTAATGACATTTTATTCGCCTATTAATTAGAGTAATAATTGTACTCAATTATCAATTTGTTATTGTGTGCCTCGGCTGATTCCTGGACGAGGGTTTACACACATGTAAGCGTTTGGAATTTTGGATAGAAATTCCGGGCGTGACAGTTTGATAGCTACCCTATCGAACTACACCTATTCGACATGAACCTACATTCGCGATTTTCCCATGGTTGGACACTACTTTGGCGATTTTCCATAAAAACAATATTAATTCTCAAATAAATTCGTTATCCGGATATGTGAGGGAGGGTGAAGTGAAGGGTGTTTTCCTTTTCTGTCTTTTTAAATGATAGAAGTGAAACCGATTATCCTTTTTTTTCTCAGAATTTCTAATATCCTTCTTTTCCAATTTTTAAGACGTAACACATGCCAGGTTAGGACTAATTTGTTCTAAAAGTATATCAATTGTTTTAAAATAATGGATCCACACATTTAAATGCAAACTGATGGTCAGATGTTTTTTTCCAATAATTTCTAATTTTTATTTTTATTTAAGATATAACACATGATGTCTTAAGTGCATTACAGAGGATATACAACGATTTATAGTGATATAATACTTATTATTATATTTTATAATGTTCTGTTATTTTTTTTATATTTAGTTACTTGTAAAGGATTGGTGTATATGTTCAAATGACAAATTTTTATTTTAATAACATAAAAATGGGTAATATAGATCTTGAATTATATATTTAATTATAAATAGAAGTATACTAAAAGTCAGTCGGATGTAACTGAAAAAATGTAATTATTTAGCTTTCTAATTATTAATCATTTTGATTAATAAGTCAAAATTTAAAAGACAAAAGTATTGAATAAGGGAGAGAGAGGAAGAGAGAGTCGAAGGGGAGAGTGCGTATGCATATAATTATAATATTTTTTTATTGGTTTAGTGCTTTAGCTGCTATTACTTTATTAACTAAAAATAAAACAAAAGCTTTAATGGTTGATTAAAATCTATCTTTTTTTACTCATCCGTACATACAATATATTCGTAGTTAATATTAAAAGTATGAACAACTACAAATCATTTTTTTTGTAAGGAGCACACTACAAATCTAATAATCTAATAATGTTATTTTGACTTTTTATTGTGTTAGAATGGGGGTATAATTTGTTCTAATACTACTCAAAGTTATGTTCATTTTACTTTTATTATATCTATTTTTTACCAAGTTATGTACGTTGATAAAATATATATATATATATATATCATTATTTTTTATAATTCTATAATTTTTTAAGTGGCACGCAAAAGTCGGAAGATGTAGCCCTAATGAATGTGACATATTTCTTATCAAAGTTGAATTAGAGTGGATATGGGTTTTTAAATGTAAAATAATCAAAAGACATAAGCAGATCAAATATTAGTTTTATGATTTAGATGTTATAGTTACTTAATTGTTCTTTTCTAAAAGCGTGAAAATAGGAAAAGAAATAGGTAAAAAAGAGGGAAAGAATTGAGAGGGGGTTCATGTCAAAGTTGAATTAAAGTGGATATGAGATTTTAAATATAAAATACTCAAAAGACATAAATGGATCAAATATTAGTTTTATGATTTAGATGTTATAGTTACTTAATTATATTGTTCTTTTCTAAAAGTGTGAAAATAGGAAAAGAAATAGGTAATAAAAGTGGGGGAAAGAATTGAGAGGGGGCAATAGACGTACGAACATGCATGCCCACAGGCCCTGATGGGTCCAGATATAGAAGATGAATAAATAAATCCAATGGTTACAAATAATGGATCCACTAAATTTAATAAAAATTAACGGTTCGATGTTTTGTTCTTTTAATGTTTTTCTTTAATTTAATTTATTAGAGTGTCATGTGACGGTTTATGAGCGTTTATATGATGGCATGTGGCGGTTTAGGAGCGTTTGTAGGATGTATAATGGACTATTAAGTATATAATAGATAGATATACAAAGAACTTTTGTAATGAATAGATTCATGTGCACTTGAAAATTAATGTGGAATTGACAAGTTCCGATCCAATTATTAACACTGGGCAAAACAGTCTTGCCATAGTTTCAGCAGGGCCATAATGAGGTAGTAATAGCTATTGATGAATTGGTTGAGGGTAGCGATCGGATACGGACGTAAACTAGCTCTACCATATTTGTTTTCATATTTTTTTCGGAATCGGAATCGGAATCGGAAACCCCGGATACGAAAACGGAATCGAATATTGTCGAATATAGATACGGAGCGAATACGAAACGGAACGAATACGGTAACAAATAATTATCAAAGTACAGAAACCCTCAAACCGAGATTCTCAAATCAAGGAAGAGATATAGCTCATTATTTTTTCTAATAGAACAGATCAACATTTCTAAATTCTAGTGTTAGTAATTTTGTTATATCCGATTTTGTGGTTGAGGGAGATGATTCAATCGAGAGTAAGACATTAGCGAGGCGAAATAGACTTATTCCTCTTCTTGCAATAGTTAGCTAATTTTGATTAAGAAATTGATTTTTTCATACGGGCCTCTTAAAAAGTCCACATGCAAAAATAAACTTATTTTTACATACATACATCTTAAGGAGCCGTATGTTAAAATAAAATTTAAAATAAGTTTACCGCACTTATATAAACTCTAAATTAGATTATTTTTTTTCTAAATGTTTCTAAAATCATGTTCTATCGAGTTATTGTGTTCTTAATGCTTTTATTTTGGCCATATATTTTCTTGTGACTTTGTTTTACCAATTAAAAAATTGAATATCAAAAAGTGGCAAGTTTAAATAATATTTTGAAGCAGTAAATAATTTCAGCTGAAAAAGTCATAAATATAAAAGTTGTAGAACTCATCAAGAGCTACAACTTTTATTTTGGTCATTTCTTCATCCGATAAAGGGATAGTAACATTGTTTACAAAATTTGCGTATCTCTCGTATAACTTATGAAACCATATACAAGATATGCTAATTTTGTAAACAATGTTACTATCGCTTTATCATATGAAGAAATGGCTAAAATAAAAGTTATAGATCTTGATAAGTTATATAACTTTGTTGTTGATGACTTTTTCAGTTGAAATTATTTAGTATTTGAAAATATTGTTTGAAGGTGTCATATTTTGAAATTCAAATTCAAACTATTTAAACAAAGTCATATAGAAAAATGACCAAAACAAAAGTTGTAGATGTTGATGCGTTATACAACTTTGTTGTTGACAATTTTTTCATTTGAAATCATTTACTATCCGGAAAATAATTTGAATTTCTTATATTTTTAAATTTAAATTTTATATAGTTTAATCAAACTCGGATGGATAAATGACCAAAATAAAAATGATAGATATCAATAAATTATATAACTTTGTTTTAATAACTTTTTCACATGGGTTGATTTAGTGCCTTAAAATTCGTTTTAAAGAGCCCCATGTAATAAAAAAAATCGATTTTTACTTTGAAAAAAATCACCACTTTTTTCACCCCAACCTTATCTTCTCTTCACTCTTCCTCTCCTATCTCTCTCTCACACACATTTACCACTCTCTCTCTCTCCCTTCCTCTCATCCATAGACCACAGCGGGGAGGGCGGCACGCCTCGCGGCGGGTGGCGACGGGCGGCGGCGGTGGGTGGGCTCGCGTGGCAGGCGGCAGCGGCGGTCAGGAGCGGCGCGCCGTGCGGTGGGCGGCGACGGGCTGGCTCACGCAATGGGCGGCGACAGGCGGCGGCTGTGGGCTCGACGGCTGCGACCTAGGGAGCGGCTGCGGCGACGGGCGGCAGCGGTGGCCGGGAGCGGCAGCGGGCTCGAGTGGCGCGCCGCGCGGCGAGCCGCGACGGGTGGGCTCGCGCGGCGGGCGGCAACAGGCGGCGGCAGCGGGCTCGCGCGGCGGGCGGCGAGTGGCCACGGTTGCGGCGTTCGGCCCACGACGGCCGGCGATGGGCGGCCGCAGCGGCATGGATCTGGCGCCGGCCTCGCGGTGGCCGGCGGTGGGCGGTGCGGTCGGGTAGGGTTTCTGTTTTTTTTTTCTGCTGAAAAATATCCCCGGATATCCGATGAAAAATTACGGATAGTTTCCGACCATTTTCCGATTCCGCCGGACATCACCCTTACTGTAGTTCCGACCGAATTTTTCCGAATCCGAAAATTGGTCCGGACGGACGGAATATATCCGAACCAGTTTCATCCCTAGTTGAGGGCCATATATATGTTTGGGCGAGTCAAACATATAGAGAGCAAGACCGGTCATGCATCTGCATTATTTCTTTCTGCTGATCGCCCCCTCGTATTCTCATTCTCATAGTGTGCTCTGTAACAACCAACCATCCATCCATCTAGGCTTGGGAGGCACTGAGAATCGCCGCGATCCGTGAAAGCATGTCTGCGAGAGAAGCGCCTGCCTGCAGCCGTCGCTAGAGTGGCGACGGATGTTCGGATCCGTTGCTGGCATTCCAATGCCGGCCGACGTGAGAGGGTAGATTTGGAGTTTAAGAGACATGAAAAGTTTATACTCTGTGCCGATAAAAAATCGATTAGCCAAGAAACTGTGTTCTTTGCAAGTTTATGTATTTTTTGTGGCTGTACACTTGTAATTACTATCGATGCGAACACGCAAAGGAGGATATTTTCCTTCCTTTTTTTCTTTTGCTATGCCATCCGATTAGTTGAAAACATAGATGCATAGATTAATATGTGATATTTCAATGCACCAAACATAACTCAGGTGCGTGTTTGAAATTGATGGCCCGATAAATTATAGACAATTCTTTGTACGTATAAACAAATATTATATACTACTCTCTCATCCTTTGATGTCTGACGTTGGTTAGTTAATTTTAAACTAATAAAAAGTAGTTAAAAATTAACAAGTTACATAAGCAATTTAAATTTACATTGTTTTTGGACAAATCGTAATTTAAGAAACATTCTGCAACAATTCACAGATAATGTGCCTTCTATAATCTAAAACGAGTGAGCCTTGGTATGCGTGCTGACCTGACGATTATTAAATTATTGTCAACTTTTGTACTTCAGTTTTTGTTGTAACCTATCGACCGATCAAGTATAGACCGACCAATACCTCCCATATCGCGTATGGGCTATCATTTGCTCTGCTCATTAGCTAGTCCACTGTCAGTATAGCAGCAGAGAAGCAAGGATGGCCTTGGACACCAATGACCAAAGGATGTACGGGTACTGCTTCATGCATCTAATTTGTGGATAATCACATCATGTCAAGCTTGGCCATACAATAATGTAGAGGAGTGTAAGCACCTGCTAGCAAAGTACGTAAATAAAACTGTGATGATTGTAATTGGAAATGCTTAGAGAGAGACGGGCAATGCGCATAAGGCCTTCACCAGTACTGTGTATATTTAGTTATTAGTACGCATGTCAAAGAACATTTTGGAATGGCGGCAACAAATTGTTTGGCATTGCGTTCAGAGACAATATATGTACGGCTGTGTTTAGTTTCTGAAATTGGGGAGAAGTTTAGGGAAAGTTGGTAGTTTGAAAAAAAAGTTAAGAGTTTATGTGTGTAGGAAAGTTTTGAATGTGATGTGATGTGATGAAAAGTTAGGGGTTGGAGGGAAGTTTGGTGTGAACTAAACACACCCGTAATTGATATGCTCAAAACCGGCACCGGTGATAGAATTCACGGCCCTTCCTAGCTTCTCCTGACAGCCATCATTTCTGGTTCCAAAATCAACATTGAGGACCCTAGCTGTGTGCTGTCGCAGTGATTGGTTAGTGAACCAATCTACTTTCCCCATAATAAAAGAAAAAAAAAAACTGTACAGTAGGCTTAGTAATGCACATGAGGACAGTTCTCTCATATGTACAGGCATGAATGAAAATGTATTAGATTGTTGGGAATGCAAATAAACAGTAAGACCAGTCACACACCGCATATACAAGTCACTGTCCACTTAACTAGTTAGGCTTGGAAGTTATCATGAATCAATGAGGCTTTGAAAATTGAAATAGTGCCTAGCTATGCTCGGCCACCGTCAGTTGATCGTGTGAATAATCGATCAAAAATGGACATGGAAGCAACACCAAACTGGTCCAAAAAAGATTGTCCAAACTCACTTCCCCATGAGCAGTACAAACGGTGGTTTATGTACCCCACGAGCATGATCAAACATGTGTATGAAGGCATGTTTCGATGCTTCACCTACACTAGTCATGTTCAAAGTATACTGATCTTTGAATACGAGAGTTCAGAACCATCAACCGACGCTTATATAGTTCATTACATCGTAGATATACTTCAATTTTATTTTGAGTCGTTATCGACAAAGAGGACCAAAATTAGTGTGTCCTCTGTGTTTCTGTCTGCTGCAGTGGAGCCATGAGAATGCTGGATTATGCGTTGGCTACAGGGAAATGTATGTCCAGAACGACATAAATTCATCTTTGATTAATCACGTACTGCTGAGCATGGGCGCAAACTATGTGTTCTATTAACTATGCTCAGCTGTGTACAATCGCTGCACCATCAAATTACAAAATTAAAACTGTATGGCTGTAAATGCATGAAGAGAAAGGTATATATGTTGAAATGGAATTGGCACTGGTAGAGAAACCATCTTTCGTCGGTCGGTCGAATTCCACAATAGTTCTGGTTGCAATAAAAACCAGGACTAAAGATCATCTTTAGTCCCGGTTAAAAAGGGTAACGGGCATATTTGATCTTTAGTCCCGGTTCAAATGCTGTCAGGCTTGTCAGGCCCCCAGGGATCTTTAGTCCCGGTTTGTAACACCAACCGGGACTAAAGATCGTAACTTTAGTCCTGGTTGGTGTAACCAACCGGGACTAAAGATCCCTGCGGTCTTTAGCCCCGGTTCATAACACCAACCGGGACTAAAGTCCCACCCCTATATATATATGACTTCTTCCTCCTCCAGCCCGAGTAAGCTTCAAAATTTCTTCAAAAAAGAGGGGAGGTCATGCCAAAATTTCTAGAGAATTTATTTTGGTGATTATATACAAATCGGAGGTGCCTAAAAGGTTAGCAACTTCATCCTCCAATGTTTTCTTTGTCATATTACATTTGGAGCTATGTTTTGCACACTTTTTTGTCTCCAAAATTTTGTTGTAAGTTGATGAGAGAGAAAATTTGTGTGGGGAAGAAAGAATATATAGAAATTTAGTTTATTTGCTAAAGAAGGTTTTATAAAATAGTTGCGAAGGAAAATATAGTGAAAGTTAATCTTAAATAATAGAAAACAAACTAAAAGGAAAATTAAAAGAAGTACAACATATTAATATTAGTTTAAAACTTTAGAAATAGTAAATAAGAATTATTTGGTGTAATATTTTATAATTTTTGTACGAATAATGATATGTTATTATTGTATGACTGTTGAAAGAGTTTGTAATTATTTTATCATTATTGTATGACTGTCATTATTGTAAGAATAATTATTTGTGTACAATTTTTTTATTTCATGTAGATGGATCGGCAATGGATATACGCTGACCGGCGGTCCAAAGAGTTTATTGATGGCGTGCATTATTTTTTGAGAGTGGCCGAAGGTAACAGGCATAAGGGTTTTATTTGTTGTCTATGCAATAAGTGTAAGAATCAGAAGGAGTATTCTGCATTCAGGACTATTCATTTCCACTTGTTTAAGTCGGGGTTCATGCCAAGCTATAACTGTTGGACATCCCACGGAGAGTAAGGGGTTGAAATGGAAGAAGATGAAGTGGAAGACAACAATATTCCGGACTTTGCTCAGTACGCTGGATTTGAAGGAAATCAAACGGGCGAGGAGGAAAGGGATGCTGATGGTAACGACGTTGCGGATGATCTTGGTCAAATGTTGCAGGACGCCAAGGAGGACTGCGAAAGTGAAAAGGGGGTCCATAAATTGGACAAGATGTTAGAGGACCACAGAACGTCGTTGTACCCAGGTTGCGAGTAGGGGCACAAAAAGTTGGATACCACTCGGGAGTTCTTGCAATGGAAGGCAAAAAATGGTATTAGTGATAAGGCATTTGGCGATTTATTGAAACTCGTCAAGAACATTCTTCCGGAGGGAAATAAGTTGCCCGAGACAACGTACGAGGCTAAGAAGATTGTCTGCCCTCTAGGACTGGAAGTTCAGAAGATTCACGCATGTCCGAATGATTGTATCCTATATCACGGTTAGGAGTATGAGAACCTAGAAGCATTCCCTGTTTGTAAAGCACTACGATACAAGATTAGACGAGATGATCCAGGAGAAGTTGACGGGTAGCTAACGAAGAAGAGAATTCCTGCTAAGGTGATGTGGTATTTTCCTATAATACCACGGCTAAGGCGTTTGTTCAGGAACAAGGGGAATGCTAGAATGATGCGTTGGCACGCTGAAGAACGTCAATAGGACGGGATGCTGAGACACCCCGCCGATGGTTCGCAGTGGCGAAACATCGACAAAAAATTTAAAAACTTTGGAAAGGATGAACGAAACATACGGTTTGGTTTAAGTACGGATGGCATGAATCCTTTTGGAGAGATGAGCAGCGGCCATAGCACTTGGCCCGTTACAATGTGTATCTACAACCTCCCCCCGGCTATGCATGAAGAGGAAGTACATAATGATGCCGATTATTATTCAAGGCCCCAAGCAACCTGGTAACGACATCAATGTGTACCTAAGACCACTGGTCGAAGATCTTAAACTGTTGTGGAAGAAGGAAGGTGTCCCCGTATGGGACGAGGACAAACAGGAGGAGTTTAACGTATGAGCGCTGTTGTTCGTAACCATCAACGATTGGCCTGCACTTAGCAGCCTATCCGGGCAGTCCAAGAAGGGGTACAAGGCTTACACTCACTGTATGGATGAAACAGAAAGTACGTATCTTAAGCACTGTCGGAAGGTTGTGTACATGGGCCATCGTCGATTCCTTGCAGCAAACCACCCAGTACGGAAGAAAGGCAAGCACTTTGAACATACGGCGGACTACCGTATGAAGCCAAAACAGCGGTAAAATAGTGTTTGCTATGGTGAAAAATCTTAAAGTAGTATTTGGAAAGGGGCCTGGCAGCCAGCCTATAGAGAGCGAAGATGGTCACGCGGCGATGTGGAAAAAAACACCATATTTTGGGAGTTACCCTATTGGGAATTCTTGGACGTCCGCCACGCAATCGACGTGATGCACCTCACTAAGAACCTTTGCGTAAACCGTCTTGGCTTCCTAGGTGTATATGGAAAGTCAAAAGATACGCTGGAAGCACGTAATGATCTGAAGCATATGGAACAACGCGACAACCTTCATCCGGAACCAAAGGAGAAAGGAAGCCATTACTTGAGTCCAGCCAGCTACACTCTTAGCAGGCAGAGAAGGAAAGTATGTTTGAATGCTTGGAGAGCATCAAGGTACCGTCAGGATACTCCACGAATATAAAGCGAATAATAAGCACGAAGGAGAAGAAGTTCACAAACCTAAAGTCTCATGACTGTCACGTGTTGATGACACAGCTGCTACCAATTGTAATAAGGGTGTCCTCCCAGACAATGTCCGGGCAAAAATAGCAAAGCTATATGCTTTCATGAACGCAATTTCGCAGAAGGTCATCGATCCGGATAGATTAGAAGCCCTTCAGAATGATGTGGTGCAATGTCTTGTCAGCTTTGAGTTGATATTTTGACCTTCATTTTTCAATATAATGACGCATCTGCTTTGTCACCTTGTCAAAGAGATCGGTATTCTCGGCCCTGTGTACCTACACAATATGTTTCCTTTCGAGAGGTACATGGGCATTCTGAAGAAATATGTTCATAATCTTGCTCGTCCAAAGGCAAGCATCGCCAAGGGGTATGGAACAGAGGAGGTCATTGAATTTTGCGTAGAATTTATTGAAGACCTTTGCCCAATCGGGGTACCTGAATCACGCCATGAAGGGAGACTACAGGGAAAGGGGACTCTCGGAAGGAAAGCAATAATGACGGTAGACAATAATTTATTTCGTAAAGCCCATTTCACGGTTCTGCAACAATCTTCATTGGTGGCTCCTTACATCGAGGAGCACTTGGCTCTAGTTCGTGCCAGAAACATCGGTAAGTCCGATGCATGGATTACACGGCATCACATTGATACTTTCTCCGCGTGGCTGTGACAATTAACCAACAACTGGCCTTCCTGGCGAGGGGACCATCTGTCTCTATCGCGACATTCCAGGGATATGAAATCAATGGGTACACATTCAACACGAGAGCCCAAGACATAAAGAGCACGAACCAGAACAGTGCTGTTCGTATCGATGCCATGGGACACGATGGTACAACTGGCACGTATTACGGTGCCATCGAGGACATATGGGAACTTGACTATGGACCTCTCAAGGTCCCTCTGTTCCGGTGCCAATGGGTTAGGTTGACTGGTGGAGGCGTAACGATTAATGACAGTGGGATGACAACGATTGACCTTAACAAGGTTGGATACTTGGACGAACCTTTTGTCCTTGCCAATGATGTAACGCAAGTTTTTTACGTCAAGGACATGTCTAGCAAAGGAAAAAAGGGCAAAGGGCCTAACGAGCCGAAGCGCCACGTGGTTCTCCCAGGATAAAAGAAAAATCGTCGGAGTAGAGGACAAGACTGATGAGGATTACGATCAGTTTGATCGGCAACCCCCTTTCATGGTGACGATTGACCCTAGCATCCTCCTATCAAATGAAGACACCCAATACTCACGTAGCGATCACAACGAAGGAACAATAGTGAGGAGAAAGTACGTGCGGTCAACCGTCACCGCCGATGTATTGCCGTTATTGTTGTGTACACGATGTAAACTATTTTGGATGTATTGAATATCCATACAAATCAATTGTTGTATGGCATATGTTAATTATGTATGATTATTAGAATTTTTATCAAATTGAGATCATCCATATGCTAGTTATATATGATTATTAGAATTTTTAAAAGTTTTAAATCATGCACGTGGTATTTACATTTGTTAATTAGAATTATCAACAATTTATTATCATGATGTGCTAATTATATATGATTATTAGAATTTTTATTAATCTTAAATCATGCATGTGGTATTTACATATGTTAATTAGAATTTTCAACAATTTAATATCGTCATATGCTAATTATATATGATTATTAGAATTTTTATTATTTTAAATCATGCATGTGGTATCTACATATGTTAATTAGAATTCTTAACAATTTAATATCATGCATATGCTAATTATATATGATCATTAGAATTTTTCACAATTTTAAATCATTCATGTGCTAATTATAAATTATCCACTTAGTTTACTACAAACAACAATAATTTTTCGAAGGTTTTGTCATTAATTTTTCGACTTTAAATAATTGTAATGAATTATTTACTATTTTAGAAATACATATGCAATGAAATTCAAAATTCAGTGCTATTATCTTTAGTCCCGGTTCTTAACCCTAACCGTGTTTAAAAAGAATTTGGAAATAGCGGAAAAAGATCTTTAGTCTCGGTTCTGGGGGTATATATATTCCCGGTGCACCCTCGTCTTCTCCACCAACACTTAGACGTTTTTCCATCGAGATCGATCTCGACTTCTCTTTCGCCGCCATTGCTTAGGGCAACCCCGCGCCGACGCCGCCGTTGTCTCTCACCATCGCTTGGCGGTCCTCGCCGCCACCGCTGCAGACGCCGCCGCCACATCTCTTGGGTGAGAGCCGCCGCTACCTCTCTCTCTCGATCTCTCTCTCTCTCCAAACTGCCGCCGCCTAGCTACCACGCCACTACCACGCCGCAGTCAACCGCCACCGCCGATGACCCACTTCGATGCGGCCGCCACCGCCGACGACGCCGACGCCACTGCCACGCCGCCGCCCCCGCCTCGAGTTCGCCACGCCGCCGGGCTGCTACGCCACGCCGCCGCCACGCCCCCACGCCGCCGGGCCGGCCCACGGCGCCGGAGCGCGCCCCGACGCCGCCGCGAGACGCCGCCGCGGCGCCGCCACGCCACCGCTCTGCCGACGCCACTGCCGCGTGCCCCGACATTGCCGAACGTGAACGAATGTGATTGAAACGTGACCGAACGCGAACGAATGTGAACGAAGGCTTAACAAACGTGAACGAACGCGAACGAACGTGAACAAAACGTTAACGAACACGAACGAACGTGAACGAAACGCGAACGAACGTGAACGAAATGCTTACGAACGTGAAAGCACTTGTACTAAATGTGTGAGAACGAACGCGAGCGAAACGTGTACGAACGAGATAATTAAACGATTATTAAACTTAGCATATATATGATTATATATATAGGTTAAAACGTGAAATACAATATATGTAACTTGGCCCGTTTAGACTAATACATTTTCCTGGTAATGCTGCAGAGAAGATGTCGTCGTCGTCCCTCAAGCTGAAGTGGTAGCTAGCTATCGAAAGAATTCGCGCAGGCAAGTGATGTAAAGAAGTGATTGTTAGAGATTTAATATAAGATTATTAGAGTTTTAATATAAGATTATTAGATTATTAGAGATTTAATATAAGATTATTAGAGTTTTAATATAAGATTATTAGATTATTAGAGTTTTAATATAAGATTATTTTATAATTAGAGATTTAATATAAGATTGTTAGACTTATCATATATGATTATTATAATTTTAATATAAAATTAGTAGAGATTTAATATAAGATTGTTAGACTTAGCATATATATATATGATTATTACAATTTTACTATAATATTAGTAGCGATTTAATATAAGATTGTTAGACTTAGCATATATGATTATTACAATTTTAATATAAGATTAGAAGAGATTTAATATAAGATTAGTAGAGATTTAATATAGGATTGTTAGACTTAGCATATATGATTATTACAATTTTAACATCAGATTAGTAGCGATTTAATATAAGATTGTTAGACTTAGCATATATATATGATTATTACAATTTTAATATAAGATTAGTAGCGATTAATATAAGATTGTTAGACTTAGCATATATGATTATTACAATTTTAATATAAGATTATTAGAGTTTTAATATAAGATTGTTAGACTTAGCATATATGATTACTACAATTTTAATATAAGATTATTAGAGATTTAATATAAGATTTGTAGAGTTTTAATATTACGCTTAGCAAATATGACCTATAGACCTAACAAACATTTTTTGTATGCACAGATGGCTGATCGCGATGAGGAACAGATACTGTACGATACAATCACAGAGGGAAGCAGCCAGTAATGGAACGAAGAAGAGAGGAACGAGGATCCAAACCAGTACTTGAATAAGGAGGGGAACATGGAGAGGGATGCGGAGGGGAACAAGGAGGAGGAGGCTAGTGAAAGTCATCCCTCCGCTGGACAGAAGAGGGCACGCGGACAACGAGGTGCCGCGAAGAAGATAGAGGGTCGGCACATCATAACTGAGGTGGACGAAGACGGCCGACCTAGTGCCCCAGCAGAAGCAGCCAAGAATTTTGT
Organism: Oryza meridionalis; assembly: GCA_000338895.3. Classification (NCBI taxonomy): domain Eukaryota; kingdom Viridiplantae; phylum Streptophyta; class Magnoliopsida; order Poales; family Poaceae; genus Oryza; species Oryza meridionalis. Next base: position 12,678,890 of record CM002527.2, on the reverse strand, counting down.
ACGCCACAGCGGCTGGGTTGTGAGGGACAACGTGCCTGTCAGCACGGTGTACTGGCACAGAACAAGGGCACGTGGGGATAATGACAGCTTTGTCCCGGAATCAGAGAAAGAGATGCTGTGGACCACAATGCTCGAGACGTTCACGCTACCCGCGGGTACGGAGAACATAGTGAAATGGTGGACACTGAAAGAAAATGGCAGAATAGTTCCAAAGCTTCAAGGGAGATCTCTACAAGAAATACATCCTGAAGGGATCATTTGGACGAGTTCGTTGCTTACAAGATAGGGCAACAAGGGCAAGCGATGATGGCCAGCAACAAAGAAAATGCCGCCAAGAAGAAGTACCATCACCACTTGGGGCAGGTGGATATAGCGTCGCAATGCCGAAGTGGGAGGAGATGGAGGCAAGATTGATTTAGAGGCGTATCGAACCAGCCACCGCTAAATGACCGGATCGATCGAAGTTCTGGTACTATGCTCACGGTGGAACGCTTAACCCAGTTGATGGCTCCCCTGTCTTCAGCGATCAGATATACGAGTCTGCCAGTCGACTAACGGACGCAGTGGAAGCCTCTTCTCAGGGCACATTCCGACCCGACAGAGAGAAGGACGAGCTGTCACTCGCCCTACAGACTCCCGAGCATCTAGGACGAACACGAGGGAAAGGCGTGATTCCCTGGAAGATTGGATTCAAGGAGGACATCCACATGTACAGGAGTCGGATGAGGAGCAAGAGAGATACCGAGGCGAAGATTGCAGATCTTGAGTACATGGTATTGAGCTACGAGCTCAGCATGCAAGAGGAGATAGCAAGGAAGGTGGATGAACGCATGGCCGCACATCGATCCCAGGATCCCCAGCCGTATATTCCTCCTGCAATGGTCAGCCCATCAGGCAATCGTAGCAGCTGCGCCTAAACGGGGCAGGTAGGATCACAGAGCATGGACGCCATGCAAACCCAGGACGAAACCACCTGCCCCATTGATGAGATCACACAACGGACACCCCCTACTCACGTAGCGATCACTTGGAAGGAACAATAGTGAGGAGAAAGTATGTGCGGTCAACCGTCACCACCGATGTATTGTCGTAATTGTTGTGTACACGATGTAAACTATTTTCGATGTATTGAATATCCATACAAATCAATTGTTGTATGGCATATGTTAATTATGTATGATTATTAGAATTTTTATCAAATTGAAATCATCCATATGCTAGTTATATATGATTATTAGAATTTTTAAAAGTTTTAAATCATGCATGTGGTATTTACATATGTTAATTAGAATTTTCAACAATTTATTATCATGATATGCTAATTATATATGATTATTAGAATTTTTATTAATTTTAAATCATGCATGTGGTATTTACATATGTTAATTAGAATTTTCAACAATTTAATATCACCATATGCTAATTATATATGATTATTAGAATTTTTATTAATTTTAAATCATGCATGTGGTATTTACATATGTTAATTAGATTTTTTGACAATTTAATATCCTGCATATGCTAATTATATATGATTATTACAATTTTTAACAATTTTAAATCATTCGTGTGCTAATTATATATTATCCACTTAGTTTACTACAGACAACAATAATTTTTCGAAGGTTTTGTCATTAATTTTTTGACTTTAAGTAATTGTAATGCATTATTTACTATTTTAGAAACACGTATGTAATGAAATTCAAAATTCAGTGCTATTATCTTTAGTCCCGGTTCTTAACCCTAACCGGGTTTAAAAAGAATTTGGAAATAGCGGGAAAAGATCTTTAGTCCCGGTTGGTGAGAACATCCGGGAGTAAAGATATCCTTATTCCCGGTTCGTAACAACAACCAAGACTAAAGAACTTTTCTTTAGTTCTCACCAACCGGGACTAAAGATCTAGGGGTATATATATTCCCGGTGCGCCCTCGTCTTCTCCACCAACACTTAGACGTTTTTCCATCGAGATCAATCTCAGCTTCTCCTTCGCCGCCACTGCTTAGGGCAACCCCTCGCCGACGCAGCCGTCGTCTCTCACCGTCGCTTGGCGGTCCTCGCCGCCACCGCCGCAGACGCCGCCGCCGCATCTCTTGGGTGAGAGCCGCTGCTGCCTCTCTCTCTCTCTCTCGATCTCGATCTCTCTCTCTCCCCAAACCGCCGCCGCCTAGCTCGTTGCCGACGCCACTACCACACCGCGGTCAACCGCCACCGCCGACTGTTAACGACCAAATTTGGTAATATCAGCACCGGGAAAGAAGATTAGATCGAAGCAGAATTGAAGACGAAGATCGTTGCAGAAACAGAGCAAGAATCGGCTGTAATCCGAATCGGCTACGGTCAGGATCGGCACAGTTCGAGTCAGACAGGGCTAGTCGATACAGCCGATTCCAAGAATATGACTCGGTGTACATCATCGGGTTGAGTTGATATGCTTCAAGATGATTGCCACGTATGGATAGAGTCCTGAGAAGGCAATTGTATCTATTAATTAGGATATTTTATATAATTTCCTTAGAGATATGTTTGGGCAAAAGTCTGCCGCAAAGACTTATGGTATCTTAGAGTTTGTTAGAAATAATAGTCGTGTCTGGTATGGACATATCATGTAATTCTCGGGTATAAATAGACCCCGAGCCCTTTGTAATTTTTAACACACACGTTCAATACAATTTCGGCGCATCGCCACCCTTTTGCTTTAGTTTTATTTCGACGAGTTCTTGCTTTCGGGTTGAGCTGCATCGGTTTCGATCTTCAACAAGAGGTAAAACTTGTTCTCGGGATTAGGGCTTCCATCTTAATGATACTCTAATCTTGTTTATGTAATTCATCAAGTTATCATATATCTTATATAATATTCGGTAATATCATCATCTAACCTATAATCGGCTAACATATGTTAATAGAAGGCAGCCGATTAGGTTAAATAGCGACGTTAGCTCGGATTGTATAAGATATCTACCACTCTACGAAACATCTAGCAGATTGATTGTCTAGATATTGTTCTTCTTTTCATACTTAATGTTGCATGAGTTGAGTTTGATCTATTAATTCGTGCTTAGAATATCAATCTCTAGCCTGCTTCCTGGTTGCTGATTAGGGTAGCATCGGGGTTTCAGCCGATCTTACCTGATTTAATTATAGTTATCTCATATGCTTAATTGACATGTTAAATCCGCCCTTTATATTAAGATCTTGTCGCATTCAAGTATATTACGCTTTTGTTTGATATATTTTATTTGCTTTAATATCTTAATATAGAGTGGTATCAGAGTATTAGCCGATACATGCTAGATCTATTTGATCGGCTATGCTATGAACGTATATAGTTTTATTGTTAATTTATATTTCGATCTAAGTGATTTATACTGTCTCGGCATGGCGACCGATCTATCCCAATCACTTGATTTAAGTATATATTGACATAAGGGTTATATATTGTTAATATCTATAGCCGTTGGAGTAGATTTAGTTCTTCTTTAATTATTCATGACTGCCGATCGATGTACACATGACATCAGCTTAAAATAAATGATACGTCATCGGCACCTAGCCGATCGGCTATCATTTATAGGATTAATTGCGGTTTCTTTGGTTTAATTTCTTGTTGATTGCAGGATCAAATCAACTGGCACACTCATACATCCAAAGGCGAGTTTTGGACCTGCACTGGAGTTAAGCAGATCTCCCAGGCCTCGTGTTTTCTATCAACATGCTTTTGGCACGCCCGGTGGGACCGATTAGAAGTCAGAAAGCAGTTTTCCTCATGGCCGAGAAACCGCCACTATCACCGTCTTCGGCTAGCCCAGGTTCTGTTAAAGAGAAGATCCAGCAATTAGACAAATCTGAAGTTAATGAGGGCAACGTCATGACCATTACCCCGGACAAGTTGACACCTGATCAGAAGAAGGAGTTTGAAGCAATGATGCAGCAAGCACGGAACCAGTTCTTGAACTCATTCATGCAAGGATGGGGGACTGAAACAAGCCCTAGATAGCTCGGCTCAACCGAGCAACAAAGGCACTGCAGATGGATCGGCTCAGGAGAATCAGGGTAACCACTCTCAAGGAGTACATGGAGTTCAAGGTGATGGCACTCAGGGACCATAGGGAGGAAATCTTAATCAAGATGGCAGTGCGTCACAGGAACTTTTTAGTAATTTTCAAGACCGGGTTGACTATGCTGTGCACAATGCTTTAATCAATCAATCTGGGGTATTAGTCAATACCTTGTCAAACATGATGAAGTCGATAGCCGATGGTTCAATAGCTGAACATCAGGCTGCAGGCCCAGTTTATTTGCTAGGAGGTACTTTTCCAAACTATCGGCCTCTGGTCACCGATATTCATCCATCTATTCAAGCGGTTCCTCACATCGCATCATCAGCCCAGCCGACGGCGCCGGTATCAACTCCCCCACCTACTCCATCAACGCCGGGACCGGGCCAACTGGTTAATCCTCGGCTGTTGATGAGAGAGCAGCCACAACATAATGAGCAAGTTGTGAATCGGCTAACGCAAGATCAGGTCGCTGCCATGTTTCTACCACCTCAGTCTACTGATGATCCACTCCAGCAGTAGCCAGTTCAACAGGTTGTGCAGCCAGTTCAACAAACGCCACCAAGGCAGCAGATTGCGCAACCAATTCAGCAAACTATCGGGACAGCAGACTATCTAGCCGATTCACCAGCAAGGCTTAATGAATCCATCAGCTGGGCGAAATAATCTGAATCAGGTTGTCCCAGAGCATTTGGTCCGTCACGTGCAGCCAGACCACACGGTAGTACCTCAGATTGTCCCTGAGGACTTGGTGCGAAATATTCAGCCAAACTACCAAAATTACCAGGAGGGCAATTTAAATTATCAATATCAACCTCCTTTCCCGCAAGCCCAATATCAGCAAGGGGGGTTAATTCAGCCTCAATTTGCTCCTCAGTACAGCCAATTCGAGCCCATGCAGCAACAATCGCAAGGAGCAGCTCAACAACGACTGTGGGCCGACGTGATTGCTGACGTGATGAGGGAACAGTTCGGGCTTAAACCGAAAGATACTGGAAACTTGTATCGGCAATCTTATCCTGAGTGGTTTGAGAGAGTTCCTCTTCCTAACCGGTTCGAAGTCCCAGATTTTTCTAAGTTCTCAGGGCAAGATAGTACATCAACTTATGAGCATATTAGCTGATTTTTAGCTCAGTGTGGTGAAGCATCGGCTATAGATGCCTTGAGGGTTAGATTGTTTCGGTTGTCTTTGGTTGGATCAGCTTTTACTTGGTTTTCCGCTTTACCATGTGGATCGATTAACAGCTGGGCCGATTTGGAGAAGCAATTTCACAGCTATTTCTACAGTGGGGTTCATGAGATGAAATTGTCCGACTTAACAGCAATCAGGTAGAAGCATGACGAGCCGGTGCATGAATATATTCAGAAGTTCAGATAGATGAGGAATAAGTGCTTTAGCTTGAGTTTAACTGATGCCCAGTTAGCCGATTTGGCTTTTCAGGGTATGATTGCTCCGATCAGGGAGAAATTCTCATCTGAGGACTTTGAGAGCTTATCGCATCTTACACAAAAGGTAACTTTGCACGAGCAGAGGTTTGCTGGAGCTAGGAGGAATTCTAGGAAGGTTAATCATGTTTGTTCTTATATGTGTGGATCGGATGATGAGGATGACGATTCTGAAATAGCTGCAGCCGAATGGGTAAGGAGCAAAAAGGTTATACGATGCCAATGGGTGAAGAATTCAGGAAAAGAGGAGAGGTATGATTTTGATATTACCAAGGCTGACAAGATTTTTTGATATGTTACTCCGAGAAAAGCAATTTCAACTCCCTGCTAGTCATACCATTCCATCGGCTGAGGAATTAGGCAAGAAAAGGTATTGCAAATGGCACAATTCTGGATCTTACACTACCAATGATTGCAAGGTCTTTAGGCAGCAGATCCAAGCGGCTATCGAAGGAGGCAAAATCAAATTTGATGATTCCAAGAAGCCGATGAAGGTTGATGGTAATTCTTTTCCTGTCAATATGGTGCATACAGCTGGCCGAACAGCCGATGGGAGTCGTGCAAGAGGTTTTCATGTGAATTCGGCTAAGATCATCAATAAGTACCAAAGGAGGTATGATAAGCAACAGGAGAGGCATTATGAGGAAGATGATGATGGCTTCGATCCTCATTGGAGCTGTGAGTTTTTTCGGTTTTGTTGGAATGAAGGTATGAGGCTACCATCTATTGAAGACTGTCCTGAATGCGGCAACATTGCAGAGGGTTCAAGCCGGTCGTATATTAAAGGCAATCGGCTGAAGCATGCAAGGGTTCCTGTTGATCAAAGATTGGGCCCGGTAAATTAAGATCATAAACCGACGGATGACGAAAATAGGAAGACTCAAAGGTGTCCTCCTGGTATATTTACGAAGAATCAGAAGAGAAGGGTTCAAAGATTGAGAAGCTGGGAACGCTTTCAGGAAGTAGAGTAGGAAGTCAATCATCGGCTAAAGAAAACAAAGCCAAAGCAGGAATGGCGCGTTAAGAAACAAGCTCCTGTAGCCGATGAAGCTGTGGCTAATGAAGCGAAGAGATTGGCCAAAGGGAAAAGCATCGTGATTGCGTCGGTTAACATGGTTTTACCTTGCCAGCCGAATTTGGGGTCGACCAAGCCAATGTTGATGAGATAGAAGAAGAATCGGCTAAGTTGGTTCTAACGCCAGAACAAGCGGTCTTTGAAAAGCCTGAGGGTATAGAGAATTGGCATCTTAAACCATTGTATATAAATGGCTATGTTAATGGGAAGCCAATGTCTAAGATGATGGTCGATGGTGGAGCAGCAGTAAATTTGATGCCTTATGCTACGTTCAGGAAGTTAGGCAGAAATGCTGAAGATCTCATCAAAACAAACATGGTGCTCAAAGACTTTGGTGGCAATCCATCAGAAACCAAGGGTGTTCTAAATGTGGAGCTGACAGTCGGCAGTAAGACTATTCCTACTACATTTTTTGTCATCGATGGGAATGGTTCTTACAGTTTGTTGCTTAGAAGGGATTGGATTCATGCCAATTGTTGTATTCCTTCAACTATGCATCAATGCTTGATTCAATGGCAAGGCGACAAGATAGAAATCGTGCCAGCCGACAGGTCAGTCAATGTTGCTAGTGCCGATTTAGCTCTTTGGGAGATGGACGGCCTTGATTGTTTATCCGGAAAAGTTTGGGGTGGAGATTTTCTAAAAGTGTCCGATTCTGATATACAACCAATTAAAGATGGAGAACCCAAGCTATTACTTTGAGGGCGTCGTGGAGGGTTCAAACGTCTACACCAAGGACATAGTAGATGATCTTGATGACAAACAAGGACAGGGTTTTATGTCGGCCGATGATTTGGAAGAAATAGATATAGGTCCGGGCGATCGGCCAAGGCTGACATTTATTAGTAAGAATTTACCCGCAGAATTTAGAACCAAGTTGATAGAGCTGTTGAAAGAATTCAGAGATTGCTTCGCTTAGGAGTATTATGAGATGCCTAGACTCAGCCGATCGATTGTTGAACATCGGCTACCTACCAAACCAGGGGTTAGGCCATATCAACAACCACCAAGGAGGTGCAAAGCCGACATGCTCGAACCTGTCAAGGCTGAGATTGAGCGTTTATATGATGCTGGTTTTATTCGTCCTTGCCGATATGCCGAATGGGTTTCTAGCATAGTTCCTGTTATCAAGAAGAACGGCAAGGTGAGGGTGTGCATTGATTTTAGAGATTTGAATAAAGCTACCCTAATGGACGAATATCCAATGCCAGTAGCCGATCAACTAGTTGATGCTGCTTCGGGACCTAAGATTTTGAGTTTTATGGATGGAAATGCAGGATATAATCAAATCTTCATGGCTGAGGAAGATATTCATAAAATAGCTTTTATGTGTCCTGGTGCAATCGGCTTATTTGAATGGGTTGTGATGATTTTCGGCTTAAAGAGTGCTGGAGCTACTTATCAACGAGCCATGAATTACATTTACCATGATATAATCGGCTGGTTGGTTGAAGTCTATATTGATGATGTGGTTGTTAAGTCTAAAGAAGTAGAGGACCACATAGCCGATTTGAGAAAGGTTTTCGAGAGGACCAGGAAGTATGGCATGAAAATGAGTCCGACAAAGTATGCTTTTGGTGTATCGGCTCGCCAGTTCTCGGGATTTCTTGTTCATGAGAGGGCGATTGAAATAACTCAGAGAAGTATCAATGCAATCAAGAAGATTAAACCTCTAGAGGATAAGACAGAATTGCAGGAGATGATCGGTAAAATTAATTTTGTTCAAAGGTTTATGTCACACCCTAAAAATCTTAAAGTTATAAATTATTGTTTAAAAGGAATTATCAGAAATGATTTTTTAAAAGCCTAGAAGAAAAGATCTAATTTTAAATAATAAATTCCAATATAAAATTGGGCCAGATAAAATTTTATTAAATACTTTGCTTAATTCTATAATTCCTAAATTTTTCTGGGATTTATTTGAGCTAAGGAAGTATTTTTAATAAATGGAATTGCATTTAATGAATAATTTAAATTGAAAAAGGTTTTTAAAATCCTCTTTTGGCTTTGGGCCGAAAGTCGGCCCAAAACCCTTTCTCTCTCCTCCCCGGCCCAGTCGGCCCAAGCCGAGCCGCCGCGCGCGCAGCCGCTCCCCTCTCTCTCTCCCGCTCGCTGACAGGTGGGGCCCGCCTGTTGGAGTCGTCGTCTTCCTCCGTCCGCCCGCGCCCGAAACCCTAGCGCCGCACCGCCGCCGTCTCCTTCCAAATCCGGCCGCGTCTTTCCGTTTCCGGTGAAATCAATAAGGGGGAAATGGTCTCCGTGATCCGCTCTACCTTTTCTCTTATGGAATCATCGGCTAAAATCGTTTGGAAATTCGCGGATTTGATCTCGAATCGGATTCGTCTCTGTCCTCCGAACCCTAGGTTTCCATCGCCGTCGCCGGGCCGCCGTGGGCTTCGCCGCCGCCTTCCAACCCCTATAAAAGGATCCCCGAGCTCTCCTCTACCCGTCGCCGCCTTCGCCTTCGCCTCTCGCCGTCCGTAGAGCCCTAGCCCCGTGTAGCCGTGCGCCGCCGTCGCCGCTGCCGCTCCAGCCGTGTGCCGCCGTCGCTCCAGCCGTCGCCGTCGCTCAGGAAGGCCGTCGTCGTGGTCACCGTCGCGTCGCCGTCCTCGTCCGCCCCTTCGCCGTCGCTGTAGTCCGCCGGAGCGCCGTCGCCGTCGTCAAGCCGAAGGTCGCCGCCGCCTTTTCCTCGACGCCGTCGCCGTCCGGTCATCCTCCGCCGTTCCTTTGGTCACCGGTGAGTTCGCCGTGCCGCCCGCATCGTTTTAGTGCCCTCCATTCGCGCCGCCGTGCCGTCGTTCGCCGGCGAGCATGCCCGCCGTCGCCGCCGCCGGGGGTGACGTCACCGCTGACGTCATCGTCGTCGTCTTGCGTGGTTCGGCCGTGGGCCGATCGATCTCGGCCGTTCGTTTTGGTCCGATCGATCTCGGCCGTTCATTTCCGTAGACCGCCGCCGTGGACCCGGTCCACCGTGAACCCGAGCCCCGCTGACGCAATAAACCCTTTTTCCTTTTCAAAAATAATTCATTATTGCGTCATAATTCAATTAAAATTTATATAAATGATTTAATCCGATTTAATCTTTAAAAATTCATAACTAATTCATCTTAGCTCGGATTTAGTTGGTTCAAGTCTCTAAATTTTTCTAAAATTGAGATCTACATGTTAAAAATATCCACATGTACTGTTCATGCTTGCTTATGTGCTGTTTTGGTGTTTTTGCTCTTTTCTGTTTAGATTCCGACGTTTCCGGAGAGTCCGTTTTCGCAGGAGAAGATTTAGAAGAGTTCCAAGGCCAGCAAGGCAAGTCACACAGATCCTAATCAATCCTTTGAGCATGTTGATCCCGTTTAAAGCTACTGTTTCTATTCAACTATTGCATTTATTTTCGAATGTCATTGGGTGGAATTAGCCTATTGTTTGTTATAGCCCTTTTGTTCTTGATTACCTTATTCCTTGATACCTTGGGTTATTATAACTTGATTAGTTGAGCTTTATATATTGGTTCAACTAGATATTAGATGTAACTGCTTAGCCATGCTTAGAAACTTTAGCACACTAATGTGATAACTTATGATTCTCTATTACTTAATGATGGCTTAATGATAGTTCACGATGGTCAATCGTGATTGGTTAATTAATTAATTTAACAACTAAAACCTGATAATGGTGGGTTGTGAGTACATGGTTTTGATGGTTGTGCTCATGACAATTAAGGACCGGTTCACGAGTTTCGGTTGTGAAACATTAACCGTGCCAACCACAAGCCAGCGTGGGCAACGGCTTTATCTTTTGTATAGCATAGTTCATTGCGGAGCACCAGACTGAGAAGTGGCGGAGATAAGCCCACGGGGGTCGCTGGGGAGTCCATGCCTTGTTTATAAGGGGGTGATTATGATCCAGGAATGGTGCACTGTGGTGGATTGTGTTGTGCGAGGGGTACTGTCACAGCTCCTTTCCGAGGTACCGTGGTGGTATCAAGGCACATGGTGACATGTTGTGGGGCTGTGTCTTGTGGGTACAGTGGTACACCTCTAATCAGAGTAAAACTATTCGAATAGCCGTGCCCGCGGTTATGGGCGGGTCTAACAATGTCTTTCGTGATTAGTCTCACCCTTCACACCATAATGAGAGATGCTTTGACTGGTAATAACTGATTATCTCCTGGTTTGGAATGGCATATTCCTGATTTGGAGTTAGAACTGTGCAACCGGGATTGGTTGTTCAGAATGGTTGGGCATATACAACAGGGTATGTTGTATAGCGTTGGATTAATACTGTTTAATTAATACTCTACTGTTTTATTAAATTCTCAAATATTCATTAAATGCCATTTATGCAAAGAAGCCTATATTATGCCATCCTTGGTTATCCTGTGCACTTGCATATTTGCTGCGTGGCTCGCTGAGTATGTCATATACTCACCTTACAATCATTCATCAGAGGAGGAGTTCTACAGTGATGCTGATGGTGTTGAGGATTTGGCGTAGTCCTTGTCAAGCTGCCTGTGGAGTGGAGTCGTCTGCGCTGTTTATCTTTATTTTCCGCTGCTTAGATCTTTATTGTTTGAGAGGAACTATCTACCTCTGTAATGACATTTTATTCGCTTATTAATTAGAGTAATAATTATACTCTATTATCAATTTGCTATTGTGTGCCTCGGCTGATTCCTGGACGAGGGTTTACACACATGTAAGCATTTGGAATTTTGGATAGAAATTCCGGGCGTGACAAGTTGGTATCAGAGCGACCTTGACCATAGGGTATGCCAAATAGTTACCTGTAAGAGCCCTCTAAAAATATTGGAAAATTAGAACTATTCTTCTCCCGTTCTCTTTTAATTAAACCAAGCTAATGGCACATACAGTTTATAATCTCTTAAATTGTTCCTTTTAAAATTTACTTTTTGTTTTTCAATGTTGTTAGTACTGTACATCTATTACTGTACTAATGGCCCAGTTACTAGCAAAAGTTTTACAACAGTGTTTTATTTAATCTTGCTGCAATGTAATAAACTTAGCATGCTAATTTTATAACCCTCTTTTAATTCTTTTCTTTTGAAGCCTGTTATTCAAAAGTGCAAAACCAGTAATCTTGCTTCTAACCGTTTCAACTTATCTTGCAAGATTGGCTTATTCATTTACCTTTCATCTTGAATTTCTAATTTTATTCAAAGTAACCCGAAAACTTGTGCTACTAATTGGATAAATGTCTTAACTCCCTCCTTTCACTTGTCTTTAGATGACGCGCTACAAGCCTGAGTACTGTACTGAAGGATTTGTCCAGGAGTTGCGTACGATGTCCTTTGCCATTGGATTTGGGACTGCCCCGTTGTATGCCCAGATTTCTCATGATCGCGATGAAGAGAAGTGCCGTGTCAAAGTCACCTTGAACAGTAATCGTGAAGATATCACATCAGTGATGTTCGAAGCTGGAGGGGGAAACTATATGCATGCATGTCAGGAGGGGGCAAGAATCGCCATCGGAGAGCTCCGCGACCGCTACAGTAATCAGTTGGCCAATACGGAGTATCGCTACCATCCTCGGCAACCCCAGGGAAGTGACCGTGGCAGCTACCTTGAACCTGCAGGAATCGAGAATGATGCTACTACAAGACATTTGGTCGAGATGCTATGGGCTATGGATGAGACCCGTGCTGAGATTGTGATAGCAGCTCATGATCGTGAAGACTGGAATCGTGTTAAGATTTGCAAGTTGGAGGACAAGGTGGGGTCGTTTGGAGAAGGAGCTAGGCACACTGAAGGGAGAAGCACCACCACAAAAAGCCAGGGTTCGTCTTACTGCAAGAAAGAGAGCTCTTTTTGTCCCTCGCTACCAGTTGGCACCAAAGGTTCGTGTGGTGGAAAAAGAAGTTACCCCAGCGAATCCCCAGGTCATCAACATAAGTGATGATGAAGAGGAAGAATCGAAGCGCATCCATTCAAAGGTCGAGTGGGGAGCAACTCAAGATGATGATGAAGACGAGCCGAACGAGCCTTCAATCAACTCCGATGCTCGGAAGACCTAGAACGCCTTGTGAAGCCGTTGCCTTAGATCGTTGTGTTAGCTTGCTTGTTTAAGTTTGGTTGTGTGTGTGGGTCTCGCATGTGGTTTACATCAGTGGTGAGATGTAAGTGCATGCGTTTGTTTGCTTTCGAGTGTTAGGTAGTGGTGGGTTTAGTGTTGTGAGAGTCTTCAAATCTATGTAATAATGAAACTCAGTTAAGATCAATAAAAGTTAAGTTAGTAGAAAAAATTAATTCTCTGTCCTAAGTAGTTTTCCCCGGTTTCTCTTCTTGTGCTCCTGTCCATGCCAGATGGTGCTCACTCGCAACATTGGAAATGGTCCCAACAACAACAACAACAACAACAGCAACAACAACAATGGAGAGAATCCCACGCTTGCCCAAGTTTTGGCTCAACAGACACAGCTTATGCATATGATGATGCAGCAACTCCAGAACCAGCAAAACCAAGGAAATAACCATGCACCTCCCTAGAACAAGTTAGCAGAATTTCTTCGCGTGAGGCCACCTACATTTTCTAGCACTACTAATCCGGTAGAGGCTGGTGATTGGCTGCACGCAATAGAAAAGAAGTTGGACTTGCTTTAGTGCACTGATCAGGAGAAGGTTTCTTTTGCTTCACATCAGCTGCATGGCCCTGCTTCTGAGTGGTGGGATCACTTCCGTCTCAACAGGACCACGGCGGAACCTATCACTTGGCTTGAATTCACTGCTGCTTTTCGCAAGACGCACATACCATCGGGAGTGGTTTCTCTCAAGAAGAGGGAGTTCAGAGCACTCACTCAGGGATCTCGCTCTGTTACTGAATATTTGCATGAGTTTAATCGCTTAGCTCGTTATGCTCCGGAAGAAGTGCGCACTGATGAAGAGCGTCAAGAGAAGTTCCTGGAAGGACTAAATGATGAGCTTTCTTACCCATTAATGACTGGGGATTATCATGATTTCCAGAAATTGGTGGATAAGGCTATTCGCCAAGAGGATAAGTACAACCGCATGGAGCAGAAGAAACGCAGGATTGCTCACTTCAACGCTCAGCAAGGGAATAATCAGAGGTCACGTCTTGTTTTGGGATCTCAGTCAATGCCACAGGGAGGTTCTTCGTCTGTTGTTCGTCCGCAGCGTCAGTTCTTCAACAACAATGCGGGCAACAACAATCGCAACCAAGCTCCACGTCCAGTGACAGCTCCGACACCGCATCAGCTTGTCAAGAGGGAACAAGGAAACAAGCCCGGTGAACCAGGCCATTACTCCGACAAGTGTCCGAAGCCTCGACGCGTGAAGGTTGTCCCTGCACAGAACAACTCCACCGCACCAGCGACAAAGGCTCGTGTCAACCACGTTGCTGCTGCAGAAGCTCAAGATGCTCCAGATGTGATTTTGGGTACGTTCCCTGTTAACTCAGTTCCTGCAACAGTACTTTTCGACTCTGGTGCTACGCATTCATTTTTATCTATGAGTTTTGCGGGAAATCATGGGATGGAAGTAGAAGATCTTAGACGTCCTTTGATGGTTAGTACCCCGAGTAATCAAGCACTCTCAGTGCAACGTAGCCCCTCTGTCAGAATAGAGATTCAAGGAGTGCCATTTTTGGCCAATCTTATTCTGCTAGAATCCAAAGACCTTGATGTCATCCTAGGGATGGACTGGTTAGCCAGATATAAAGGTGTGATAGACTGTGCCAGTAGAAAAGTAACTCTCACCAGTATTGATGGCCAAGTTGTAACTGTTCATGCATTGCCTTCTGAGCCTTTAAGGTCAAGTCTGAACCAAATAGCTTTGGAAGAGATTCCTATAGTACGAGAATACCCAGATGTGTTCCCGGATAATTTACCTGGTATGCCGCCTAAAAGAGATATAGAGTTCAGAATAGATCTGATACCTGGTACAGCTCCAATCCATAAGAGACCTTATAGAATGGCAGCCAATGAGTTAGCAGAAGTCAAGAGGCAAGTAGATGATTTGCTTCAGAAAGGATACATTAGACCAAGTTCGTCTCCATGGGGTGCTCCAGTTATTTTTGTTGAAAAGAAAAATCATACCCAGAGGATGTGTGTGGACTATCGTGCCCTTAATGATGTGACTATCAAGAATAAGTATCCGCTGCCCAGAATTGATGATTTGTTTGATCAGCTTAAGGGTGCCACAGTTTTCTCCAAGATCGATCTCCGATCAGGGTATCACCAATTAAGGATTAAAGAGGAAGACATACCTAAGACGGCTTTTACTACTCGGTATGGGTTGTTTGAGTGTACTGTTATGTCTTTCGGACTTACCAATGCCCCCGCTTTCTTCATGAACTTGATGAATAAGGTGTTTATGGAATACTTAGACAAGTTCGTGGTCGTCTTTATTGATGACATTCTTATCTACTCTCGAACCAAGGAAGAGCATGAAGAACATCTTCGCCTTGCATTGGAGAAGTTACGAGAACATCAGTTGTATGCCAAGTTTAGCAAGTGTGAATTCTGGTTGTCTGAAGTGAAGTTCCTTGGTCACGTCATCTCAGCCGGAGGAGTTGCCGTTGATCCTAGTAATGTGGAATCGGTAACCAGCTGGAAACAACCAAAGATAGTTTCAGAGATTCGCAGTTTCCTGGGTCTTGCAGGATATTACCGGAGGTTTATAGAGAATTTCTCCAAGATTGCTAAGCCCATGACACGACTGCTTCAGAAAGATGTGAAGTACAAGTGGTCAGAAGAATGTGAGTAGAGTTTTCAAGAGTTGAAGAGTCGCCTAATATCAGCGCCCATTTTGATTTTGCCTGATCCAAAGAAGGGTTTCCAAGTGTATTGCGATGCATCCAAGCTTGGGTTAGGATGTGTTTTGATGCAAGATGGGAAGGTGGTTGCCTATGCATCTCGTCAGTTACGTCCGCATGAGAAGAACTACCCTACTCATGATCTCGAGTTAGCTTCAGTAGTTCATGCATTGAAGATTTTGCGTCATTATCTTTTCGGTACCCGTACAGAGGTGTACACCGATCACAAGAGTTTAAAGTACATCTTTACTCAACCGGATCTGAACATGAGACAACGGAGATGGTTGGAATTAATCAAGGATTATGACCTGGGAATTCATTATCACCTGGGAAAGGCTAATGTTGTAGCAGATGCTCTTAGCAGGAAAGGCTATTGCAATGATACGGAAGGACGACAGTTGCCATTGGAGTTATGCAAGGAATTTGAAAGATTAAATTTGGGAATTGTCACTAGAGGTTTTGTTGCAACCTTAGAAGCAAAGCCTACTCTCATTGATCAGGTTAGAGAAGCCCAGATTAATGACCCTGATATTCATGAGATCAAGAAGAATATGAGAAGAGGAAAAGCTATCGGTTTCTTGGAAGATGAGCAAGGGACCGTATGGTTGGGCGAAAGAATTTGTGTTCCGGAGAACAAAGAGTTGAAAGATACAATTCTGAAAGAAGCTCATGACACTTTGTACTCCATTCACCCTGGTAGTACCAAGATGTATCAAGATCTCAAAGAGAGATTTTGGTGGACAAGTATGAAGCGTGAGATAGCGGAGTTTGTAGCTATGTGTGATGTTTGTCAGCGAGTTAAGGCAGAACATCAGAAACCCGCAGGTTTGTTGCAACCTTTGAAGATACCAGAATGGAAGTGGGAGGAAATCGGTATGGATTTTATCACGGGTTTACCCAGAACGTCATCGGGTCATGACTCTATTTGGGTGATAGTCGATAGACTTACCAAAGTGGCTCATTTCATTCCAGTAAAGACAACATATTCCGGAAGTCGTTTGGCAGAATTGTATATGGCAAGGATTGTGTGTTTGCATGGCGTCTCTAAGAAAATAGTATCTGATCGAGGTAGTCAGTTTACTTCAAAGTTTTGGAAGAAGCTTCAGGAAGAGATGGGTTCTAAGCTGAATTTCAGTACTGCTTATCATCCGCAGACAGACGAACAAACCGAAAGGGTGAATCAGATTTTGGAAGACATGTTGAGAGCTTGTGCTTTAGACTTCGGTGGAAGTTGGGATAAGAATTTGCCTTACGCAGAATTTTCGTACAACAACAGTTATCAATCTAGTCTTCAAATGGCTCCTTACGAAGCACTGTATGGTCGTAAGTGTCGTACTCCGCTTTTGTGGGATCAAACGGGAGAACGTCAGGTGTTCGGAACTGATATCCTAAGGGAAGCAGAAGAAAATGTGAAGGTCATTCAAGAAAGATTGCGTGTAGCTCAGTCTCGTCATAAGAGTTATGCCAACAATCGCCGCAGAGATTTGAGTTTTGAAGAAGGAGATCATGTGTACCTTCATGTCACGCCTCTCCGAGGGGTTCATCGTTTTCATACCAAAGGGAAATTGGCACCGCGTTTTGTGGGACCTTATAAGATTGTCAGTCGAAGAGGTGAGGTTGCTTATCAGTTGGAATTACCTCAATCGTTGGCAGGAGTCCATGATGTGTTCCATGTATCACAGTTGAAGAAGTGTTTAAGGGTACCTACTGAGGAAGCTAACCTTGAGCAGATAGAAATCCAAGAGGATCTGACATATGTCGAGAGACCAATTCGTATTTTGGAGACAAACGAGAGAAGGACCAGGAATCGAGTTATCCGTTTCTGTAAGGTGCAATGGAGTAATCACTCAGAAGAAGAAGCTACTTGGGAACGAGAAGATGAATTACAGTCCGCTCATCCGCATCTTTTCACCAGTTCTTCCGAATCTCGAGGACGAGATTCTGTTTAAGGGGGGTAGGTTATGTCACGCCCGGAATTTCTATCCAAAATTCCAAACGCTTACATGTGTATAAACCCTCGTCCAGGAATCAGCCGAGGCACACAATAACAAATTGATAATAGAGTACAATTATTACTCTAATTAATAAGCGAATAAAATGTCATTACAGAGGTAGATAGTTCCTCTCAAACAATAAAGATCTAAGCAGCGGAAAATAAAGATAAACAGCGCAGACGACTCCACTCCACAGGCTGCTTGGCAAGGACTACGCCAAATCCTCAACACCATCAGCATCACTGTAGAACTCCTCCTCTGATGAATGATTGCAAGGTGAGTATATGACATACTCAGCAAGCCACGCAGCAAATATGCAAGTGCACAGGATAACCAAGGATGGCATAATATAGGCTTCTTTGCATAAATGGCATTTAATGAATATTTCAGAATTTAATAAAACAGTAGAGTATTAATTAAACAGTATTAATCCAACGCTATACAACATACCCTGTTGTATATGCCCAACCATTCTGAACAACCAATCTCGGCTGCACAGTTCTAACTCCAAATCAGGAATATGCCATTCCAAACCAGGAGATAATCAGTTATTACCAGTCAAAGCATCTCTCATTATGGTGTGAAGGGTGAGACTAATCATGAAAGACATTGTTAGACCCGCCCATAACCGCGGGCACGGCTATTCGAATAGTTTTACTCTGATCAGAGGTGTACCACTGTACCCACAAGACACAGCCCCACAACATGTCACCATGTGCCTTGATACCACCACGGTACCTCGGAAAGGAGCTGTGACAGTAGCCCTCGCACAACACAATCCACCACAGTGCACCATTCCTGGATCATAGTCACCCCCTTATAAACAAGGCATGGACTCCCCAGCGACCCCCGTGGGCTTATCTCTGCCACTTCTCAGTCTGGTGCTCCGCAATGAACTATGCTATACAAAAGATAAAGCCGTTGCCCACGCTGGCTTGTGGTTGGCACGGTTAATGTTTCACAACCGAAACTCGTGAACCGGTCCTTAATTGTCATGAGCACGACCATCAAAACCATGTACTCACAACCAACCATTATCAGGTTTTAGTTGTTAAATTAATTAATTAACCAATCACGATTGACCATCGTGAACTATCATTAAGCCATCATTAAGTAATAGAGAATCATAAGTTATCCCATTAGTGTGCTAAAGTTTCTAAGCATGGCTAAGCAGTTACATCTAATATCTAGTTGAACCAATATATAAAGCTCAACTAATCAAGTTATAATAACCCAAGGTATCAAGGAATAAGATAATCAAGAACAAAAGGGCTATAACAAACAATAGGCTAATTCCACCCAATGACATTCGAAAATAATTGCAATAGTTGAATAGAAACAATAGCTTTAAACGGGATCAACATGCTCAAAGGATTGATTAGGATCTGTGTGACTTGCCTTGCTGGCCTTGGAACTCTTCTAAATCTTCTCCTGCGAAAACGGACTCTCCAGAAACGTCGGAATCTAAACAGAAAAGAGCAAAAACACCAAAACAGCACATAAGCAAGCATGAACAGTACATGTGGATATTTTTAACATGTAGATCTCAATTTTAGAAAAATTTAGAGACTTGAACCAACTAAATCCGAGCTAAGATGAATTAGTTATGAATTTTTAAAGATTAAATCGGATTAAATCATTTATATAAATTTTAATTGAATTATGACGCAATAATGAATTATTTTTGAAAAGGAAAAAGGGTTTATTGCGTCAGTGGGGCTCGGGTTCACGGTGGACCGGGTCCACGGCGGCGGTCTACGGAAATGAACGGCCGAGATCGATCGGACCAAAACGAACGGCCGAGATCGATCGGCCCACGGCCGGACCACGGAAGACGACGACGATGACGTCAGCGGTGACGTCACCCCCGGCGGCGGCGACGGCGGGCATGCTCGCCGGCGAACGACGGCACGGCGGCGCAAACGGAGGGCACTAAAACGATGCGGGCGGCACGGCAAACTCACCGGTGACCAAAGGAACGGCGGAGGATGACCGGACGGCGACGGCATCGAGGAAAAGGCGGCGGCGACCTTCGGCTTGACGACGGCGACGGCGCTCCGGCGGTCTACAGCGACGGCGAAGGGGCGGACGAGGACGGCGACGCGACGGCGACCACGACGACGGCCTTCCCGAGCGACGGCGACGGCTGGAGCGACGGCGGCGCACGGCTAGAGCGGCGGCGGCGACGGCGGCGCACGGCTACACGGGGCTAGGGCTATACGGACGGCGAGAGGCGAAGGCGAAGGCGGCGACGGGTAGAGGAGAGCTCGGGGATCCTTTTATAGGGGTTGGAAGGCGGCGGCGAAGCCCACGGCAGCCCGGCGACGGCGATGGAAACCTAGGGTTCGGAGGAGAGAGACGAATCCGATTCGAGATCGAATCCGCGAATTTCCAAACGATTTTAGCCGATGATTCCATAAGAGAAAAGGTGGGCCCCACCTGTCAGTGAGCGGGAGAGAGAGAGGGGAGCGGCTGCGCGCGCGGCGGCTCGGCTTGGGCCGACTGGGCCGGGGAGGAGAGAGAAAGGGTTTTGGGCCGACTTTCGGCCCAAAGCCAAAAGAGGATTTTAAAAACCTTTTTCAATTTAAATTATTCATTAAATGCAATTCCATTTATTAAAAATACTTCCTTAGCTCAAATAAATCCCAGAAAAATCTAGGAATTATAGAATTAAGCAAAGTATTTAATAAAATTTTATCTGGCCCAATTTTATATTGGAATTTTTATTTAAAATTAGATCTTTTCTTCTAGGCTTTTAAAAAATCATTTCTGATAACTTTAAGATTTTTAGGGTGTGACAGTTTATTTCTAATTTGTCTGGAAGGTTAGAACCTTTTACACCATTATTGAAATTGATGGCCGATCAGCAATTTACTTGGGGGGCAGAGCAACAGAGGGCGTTGGATAATATTAAGGAATATTTGAGTTCTCCTCCAGTTTTGATTCCTCCAAAAAAGGAATACCTTTTCGGTTATATTTATCAGCCGGTGATAAGTCAATCGGCTCGGTCTTGATTCAGGAGCTCGAGGGAAAAGAGAAGGTTGTATTCTATTTGAGCCGTCGGCTCTTGGATGCAGAGACTAGATATTCCCCTGTGGAGATGTTATGCTTGTGTTTATATTTTTCATGTACGAGATTGAGGCATTATCTACTGTCCAACGAGTGTACCGTCATTTGCAAGGCCGATGTCGTCAAATACATGTTATCGGCTCCAATTTTGAAAGGAAGGGTTGGAAAGTGGATATTCTCTTTAATTGAGTTTGATCTTCGGTATGAGTTGCCGAAGGCAATTAAGGGTCAAGCTATAGCCGATTTTATCGTGGAACATCATGATGATTCAATCGGCTCGGTTGAGGTTGTGCCATGGACTTTATTCTTCGATGGGTCAGTCTGTACTCATGGTTGTGGCATCGGCTCGGTTATAATCTCCCCTTGGGGGGCTTGCTTTGAGTTTGCCTATACTATTACACCTTATGCAACTAATAATCAAGTAGAGTATGAGGCAGTTCTCAAGGGGTTGCAGCTACTTCAGGAAGTTGAAGCCGATACTATTGAAATCATGGGGGATTCTTTGTTGGTGATCAGTCAATTGGCAGGGGAATATGAGTGCAAGAATGATATGTTGCTAGTTTATAATGAGAAATGCCAAGAACTGATGAAGAAATTTCGGCTAGTAACTTTGAAGCATGTGTCTCGAGAGCAGAATATTGAAGCTAATGATTTAGCCCAAGGGGCATCGGGATATAAGCCAATGATCAAAGATGTTCAGATCGAAGTTGCTGCCATAATAGCCGATGATTGGAGATATGATATCTATCGGTATTTACGGGATCCATCTCAGTCGGCTTCTCAGAAGTTAAGATATAAAGCATTGAAGTATACATTGTTGGATGATGAGCTTTATTATCGAACGATTGATGGGGTGTTGCTTAAATGTTTGAGTATCGATCAGGCAAAAGTTGCAATCGGTAAAGTTCATGAAGGGATATGTGGCACTCATCAATCGGCTCATAAAATGAAGTGGCTGCTTCGACGTGCTGGATATTTTTGGCCGACAATGCTGGAGGATTGTTTCAGATATTATAAGGGTTGTCAAGATTGTCAGAAATTTGGACCAATCCAGAGAGCGCCAGCATCGGCTATGAATCATATTATTAAACCATGGTCGTTTAGAGGTTGGGGAATTGATATGATCGGTATGATTAATCCACCATCAAGTAAGGGACATAAGTTTATATTGGTGGCAACCGATTATTTTACCAAGTGGGTAGAGGCGATTCCTTTGAAGAAAGTTGATTCTGGAGATGCTATACAGTTTGTTCAAGAGCATATAATTTACCAATTTGGTATTCCTCAAACCATTACAACTGATCAAGGTTCAACCTTTGTGTCCGATGAGTTTGTTCAGTTTTCCGATATCATGGGAATCAAATTGTTGAATTCTTCACCGTATTATGCACAAGCTAATGGGCAGGCTGAGGCATCTAACAAGAGCTTGATCAAGTTGATTAAAAGGAAGATTTCTGATTATCCTCGGCAATGGCATACTCGTTTAGCCGAAGCATTGTGGTCTTATCGGATGGCTTGTCATGGGTCGATACAGGTTCCTCCTTATAAACTTGTTTATGGACATGAAGCTGTTTTGCCATGGGAGGTTAGAATCGGCTCTAGGAGAACATAATTGCAAAATGATTTAACAGCCGATGAGTATTACAACCTTATGGCCGATGAGAGGTAGGATCTGGTTCAATCACGGTTACGAGCCCTTGCAAAGGTTACCAAGGATAAGGAGCGACTTGCTCGGCATTATAATAAGAAAGTAGTACCCAAAGATTTTTCAGAAGGTGAGCTTGTGTGGAAGTTGATTTTGCCGATTGGGACTCGGGATAGCAAATTTGGCAAGTGGTCGCCGAATTGGGAAGGACCGTTCTAGATTCATAAAGTGGTATCTAACGGAGCTTACATGTTGCAAGGACTCGATGGCGAAGTTTATGGCAGAGCGCTAAATGGCAAATACTTGAAGAAATATTACCCAAGTGTTTGGGTTAATGCATGATTGGCTAATGTTGCCGATACATGATAGCCGATGTGTTTACGTCGCTTTGAGATGGCCGATATGGTTATATCGCCCTTAGTTCTTTTTATATTATAATCGGTTGTGGTTTGCCGATGTACGATGGCCGATATTGTTATATCGCCCTTAGTTCTTTTTATATTATAATCGGTTGTGGTTTGCCGATGTACAATGGCCGATATAAATATATCGCCCTTAGTTGTTTTTATAATTTTATCAATACTTTTGACATTGTAAAATTAGGGGGGCATATATATACAAATAATGTAAATTTTTTGAGCAAATTTCGAAGTTATATTAATCAGCAAAAGGCTATCAAGACAGCAAAGTAACTAGAGTATCTTAGCCGATTACAAAAAATTTCTAAAGTCTATTACACAGAAAGTCATTGAGACAAGTAGCATTGGATAGCCGAAATAGCCCTTTGCCTAATTTGTTCTACTTCCTCAATAGCTTGGGCATCTTGTTCATCGGTTCCAGGGATAACTTTCAGAGACTTGGTCAAATCCGCAACATTTTTGATAGCCGATTTGAGTTTGGCTTTTTGATCTTCGATAGACTTCGGGAGATCGGCTAACTTTTTGTGCTCCATATCCAGCTCAGTGTTGCATTTTTAAAGTTGTGCCATGAGGTCAATCTTATGAGCTTCAAGACGATCTATATTTGACTTAATCGGGCCCTCAGACAGCTGATCAAGCATGGATTTCTCTACATGCACAAGCTGTCGATTGTGCTGGATTGTAGCTTCAATGTCTTTGCGCTCCCGGCGATCGGCTAATCTCTGCCTGGCCTTCTCCAGCTTGAATTGGTGTTGCTCAAGGTAGACGGCTGGAGTAAGGGCATCGGTTAGTTCATCCGGGAGTAGAGCTTGGATATCTGTGAACCTTGCCCGGATCGAGCCACAGTTGGTCACCAAGTTGTCTAGTGATGCTTCTAGCCGATGAGAGATATCCTCAAGCGTTTTCTTCACATCATCAGATAAAGGGGCTATGGCTTTACTGGTGGTGTCTTCCTCTGTTTCATCGAGATAATCCTTGATGTCGAAAGAAAACAGATCGGCCAAGACCTGTAAGACATAGTGTTATGGATGGTTAAGGATCAAAATATTATTGGCCGATCTTAAATTTGCGACAACAAAACTTACTGGAATGGTAGGAGCAGCTGGTTGTTCTTCCTCCTCGACATTATGACTGTCTGCAGCCGATGGAGTACAGTTGTCTGATTCTAGATGCACAGGAGGTGAAGGAGGAGGAGGAGGCTGTAAAAAGGACAAATGTTAGACATAATCGGCCGAGATTAGTTAATAAGATAACTGAGAATATCTTACTGGTGGAGCCGGTTTGAGAGTTGGTGCTGCCGATTTCTTCCTCACAACAGTTTTCTTCTTCTGAGAATTATACATCTCTGAGTAATCGGCTGAAAGGTGAAGTAATTACAGAGGAAATTGAAGAAGGATGCTTACTCTCGAAAAATGAGCTGGGGCAGAAGGAGTTGGAGGAGTCCGCTTGGGTGAAGCCGATGGTGTTTTTTCTGTATCGCTTATTTCGGCTACAGCTTGATCAATGTCTTCTTCAATCTCTTCCTCATCTAGCGCTTGTTCGATAGATGGATCTAGGGCAGGCAGATCGTCAACTAGCTTGGTTTTCTTTGACTTGGTTTTCTTCTTGAGGGCTGGGGCTGATGTGTCCACAGCCGATGATCTGATTTTCCTTTTCTTGCCTGCATCGGCTGGTTCCCTAATTAGGCCTTGGAGAAGAGCCGAAGTCCTACGGGCATCATAGCCGATGAATGGAGGGGATGGTCCACCTCCATTTGGAATTAGTCCTGGGGCATATTTGATATCTTTGCCACTATTACTCTGGTGTGAGGGGGAAGATTCTGTTGTCTATAAAACAGAGGATTAGATTAATCAGGTGATGGGTCGGCTGATAATTGTTCAAATACGATTAATAAATAAAGACATACCTGAGGTACAACATCTGGAAATAGGTCTGTCATGTACATTGAAGCCGGTTGATGGAATAGATGCAGCTTCCATTCACCCCACCATCTGTCAAAGTTTCTACTCCTGAATCTTGCCAACTCTATGTTTTCAATGCTGCCCAATGGAGGTCCTTGAAGATTAAGCAGCCGATTCATCATTAAGGTAGATGAGATTTCCCCTCGGCATTGGATCTTATCGGCAAAGAATAAGCCGATTGGAAGTTGGCCCATTCCAAACTGCCTAGTGGAGCTCATTGGATGATAAAATTCATAGGAGACTTGGCCGTTTCTTCCTTGATGAATGCTGACAGGTAGGACACATGGGCTAATTGCAATTGAGTAGATTTCTCTGGGTTTCTGATATCTGTCATCGTTGATGTCTTCGAATCTAAAGTCCAAAGGATTTTCTAGAAGTGTTGAATCTTCATAGAGGAACCAGACTCGAGCTTCTTTTTGGAATCCTTCATAAAAGCTGCAAAACCAATCTTTGAGCAATTCAGCTGATAGCTTTGCTCCTGCATCAGTTGGTGTGGAGGCATATTCTCCGAAGGATGTGCATCTCCGATGAGTGCGTTCTTCTCCGTCACTGTTTTCAATCGGCTCCAGTCTTGGGAATTCGGCTTCTGTCACAGATGGCCGATTGACGACTATCATGACTACCAAGTTTAGCTAGGTTTGCAGCAACCACCATGGTCCACCCGCTCCGACTATTGAGCCGACGGCTAACTTAGCCGATGCGTTGTTTAGCATTTGGTACAAGTAGCCGAGGAGGATCTTGCCTAAAGGGAATTGTCTCTTTGTTTCCAAGGCTTCGGCAACAAACTGCCAGTTGGTTGTGGGGCCACAGCTTGGTCCACGGAAGAGGAATTTTTCTAGCCACATTAGCAAGAAAGCCCCATGTACTCGAGGGGTGACCGGACCCTGGCCCATGTATGCTGCTACATAGCCTGACCAGCCTCCTATGCTCTTAGTCTTGAAATCATATTGGTTTTTTGTGTTCAGGCTCATAGGGTTAGCCGATGAAGTGATATCTAGACCCGTGATCATGATAATATCTATGAGGGTTGGAGTCATCGGCCCTGGGTTGAATAAGAAGGTGTTGATGGTGTTGGACCAGAAATAAGGGACAGGTGCCATTAGGGGTTTGTCCTTAGCTGAGTTGGCTATGGTAAAGTCGAGTGCTTGGCCGATTCCAATCTCATCCCAGTGAACTCTTTTGCTAGCCGATATGCGTTTGAACCATGTGATCCAACTCTTCTCGGATGAGGTTTTTTCTAGAGATGGCCAAGATTTAAAGGTATTTTTCCAGTGACCAAGATCTGGGTTGGCCAATCTGAAAGGAATCCTATTGGTTTCGCCGTTGACAAATTCAATAAGATCAAGACTGCCAACTGGACCAAGAAAATAGTGGTTCTCATGTGACAAACTTGGAATCGCAACCAGATTGGACAGATGCTACAGATACAAGTAGGAATAGAGAAGAAGAAAACAAGATAAGGCGAGAGAAAATCAATCTGCTGCGAAGGAAAGAGATCTAGCCGATGGGTGCTTACCTCTGCGTATTCGGCCGATGGCGCGGCGGATGGATTGGCGGAAGTCGGCATTGTCGCGGGCGGAGATCTGGCCGGGGACGGAATCGTCTTGAAATCGCTTGTGCGCCGAGAGGATCACTGGAGAGAGAAAGAAGACGTGATTTGCTTTAGCGGTAAAAACGGAGGAAACGGTGTGAAGTTTCTCGGGGGTGACGGTTAGTATTTAAAGAGCTAGAGTAACGGTCGGAAAACGGCAAGTGCGATATTTACTCGGAGTTGGTGTGTGGCAAATCCGAAACAATACCAAATATTCCGGACTTGGGGGGCATATGTTAACGACCAAATTTAGTAATATCAGCATCGGGAAAGAAGAATAGATCAAAGCAAAATCGAAGATGAAGATTGTTGCAGAAACAGAGCAAGAATCGGCTGTAATCCGAATCGGCTACGGTCAAGATCGTAGAGTTCGAGTCAGACAGGGCTAGCCGATACAGCCGATTCCAAGAATATGACTCGGTGTACATCATCGGGTTGAGTTGATATGCTTCAAGATGATTGCCATGTATGGTTAGAGTCCTGAGAAGGCAATTGTGTCTATTAATTAGGATATTTTATGTAATTTTCTTAGAGATATGTTTGGGCAAAAGTCTGCCGCAAAGACTTATGGTATCTTAGAGTTTGTTAGAGATAATAGTCGTGTCTGGTATGGACATATCTTGTAATCCTCGAGTATAAATAGACCCCGAGCCCTATGTAATTTTTAACACACACGTTCAATACAATTTCGGCGCATCGCCACCCTTTTGCTTTAGTTTTATTTCGACGAGTTCTTACTTTCGGGTTGAGCTGCATCGGTTTCGATCTTCAACAAGAGGTAAAACTTGTTCTCGGGATTAGGGCTTCCATCTTAATGATACTCTAATCTTGTTTATGTAATTCATCAAGTTATCATATATCTTATATAATATTCGGTAATATCGTCATCTAACCTACAATCGGCTAACATCTGTTAATAGAAGGTAACCGATTAGGTTAAATAGCGACGTTAGCTCGAATTGTATAAGATATCTACCACTCTACGAAACATCCAGCGGCTGGATTGTCTAGATATTGTTCTTCTTTTCATACTTAATGCTGCATCAGTTGAGTTTGATATATTAAGTCGTGCTTAGAATATCAATCTCTAGCCTGCTTCCTGGTTGCCGATTAGGGTAGCATCGAGGTTTCAGCCGATCTTACCTGATTTAATTATAGTTATCTCATATGCTTAATTGACATGTTAAATCTGCCCCTTATATTAAGATCTTGTCGCATTCAAGTATATTACGCTTTTGTTTGATATATTTTATTTGCTTTAATATCTTAATATAGAGTGGTATCGGAGTATTAGCCGATACATGCTAGATCTATCTGATCGGCTATGCTATGAACGTATATAGTTCTGTTGTTAATTTATATTTTGATCTAAGTGATTTATACTGTCTCGGCATGGCGACCGATCTATCCCAATCACTTGATTTAAGTATATATTGACATAAGGGTTATATATTGTTAATATCTATAGCCGTTGGAGTAGATTTAGTTCTTCTTTAATTATTCATGACTGCCGATCGATGTACACAAGACATCGGCTTAAAATAAATAATATGTCATCGGCACCTAGCCGATCGGCTATCATTTATAGAATTAATTGCGGTTTCTTTGGTTTTATTTCTTGTTGATTGCAGGATCAAATCAACTGGCACGGTCATACATCCGAAGGCAAGTTTTGGACCTGCACTAGAGTTAAGCAGATCTCCCAGGCCTCGTGTTTTCTATCAACACCGACGACGGACTTCGACGCGGCCGCAACCACCGACGATGCCGACGCCACTGCCACGCCGCCGCCCCCGCCACGAGCTCGCCACGCCGTCGCGCCACGCCGCCAGGCCACTATGCCACGCCACCGCGACGCCACGCCGCCGCCGCGCCCCCACGCCGCCGGGCCTGCCCACGGCGCCGGACCGCGCCCGACGCCGCCGCGAGACGCCGCCGCCGCGCCGCCACGCCACCGCTCCGCCGACGCCACTGCCACGCGCCCCGACATTGCCGAACGTGAACGAACGTGATTGAAACGTGACCGAACACGGCCGGACGTGAACGAAGGCTTAACGAACGTGAACGAACCCGAACGAACGTGAACGAAGCGTTAACGAACACGAACGAACATGAACGAAACGCGAACGAACATGAACGAAACGTTAACGAGCGCGAACGAACGTGAACGAAACGCTTACGAACGTGAATGCACTTGTACTAAAAGTGTGAGAACGAACGCGAGCGAACCGTGTACGAACGAGATAATTAAACGATTATTAAACTTAGCATACATATATGATTATATATATAGGTTAAAACGTGAAATACAATATATGTAACTTGGCCCGTTTAGACTAATACATTTTCTAGGTAATGTTGCAGAGAAGACGTCGTCGTCGTCCCTCAAGCCGAAGTGGTAGCTAGCCATCGAAGGAATTCGCGCAGGCAAGTGATGTAAAGAAGTGATTGTTAGAGATTTAATATAAGATTATTAGAGTTTTAATATAAGACTATTAGATTATTAGAGTTTTAATATAAGATTATTATATTATTAGAGATTTAATATAAGATTGTTAGACTTAGCATATATGATTAGTAGAGATTTAATATATGATTGTTAGACTTAGTATATATATGATTATTACAATTTTAATATAAGATTAGTAGCGATTTAATATAAGATTGTTAGACATAGCATATATATATGATTATTACAATTTTGATATAAGATTAGTAGGGATTTAATATAAGATTGTTGGACTTAGCATATGTGATTATTACAATTTTAATATAAGATCATTAGAGTTTTAATATAAGATTGTTAGACTTAGCATATATGATTACTACAATTTTAACATAAGATTATTAGAGATTTAATATAAGATTAGTAGAGTTTTAATATTACGCTTAGCAAATATGACCGGTAGATCTAACAAATATTTTTTGAATGCACAGATGGCAGATATTGTATGATACAATCGCAGAGGGAAGCAGCCAGTACTGGAACAAAGAAGAGGGGAACGAGGATCCAAACCAGTACTTGAACGAGGAGGGAAATGTGGAGAGGGATGCGGAGGGGAACGAGGAGGAGGAGGCTAGTGGAAGTCATCCCTCTGCTGGACAGAAGAGGGCACACGGACAACAAGGTGCCGCGAAGAAGATTGAGGGTCGGCACATCATAACTGAGGTGGACGAAGACGGCCGACCTAGTGCCCCGGCAGAAGCAGCCAAGAATTTTGTACGCCACAGCGGTTGGGTTGTGAGGGACAACGTGCCTGTCAGCACGGTGTACTGGCGCAGAACAAGGGCACGCGGGGATAATGACAGCTTTGTCCCGGAATCAGAGAGAGATGCTGTGGACCACAATGCTCAAGACATTCACGCTACCGGCGGGTACGGAGAACATAGTGAAACAGTGGACTCTGAAGAAAATGGCAGAACAGTTCTAGAGCTTCAAGGGAGATCTCCACAAGAAATACATCCTGAAGGGACTAACACCGAACTTCGACGTATTCCCAAAGCTAAGGGATCATTGGGACAAGTTCGTTGCTTACAAGACAGGGCAACAAGGGCAAGCGATAATGGCCAGAAACAAAGAAAATGCCGCCAAGAAGAAGTACCATCACCACTTGGAGTCAGACGGATATAGCGTCGCAATGCTGAAGTGGGAGGAGATGGAGGCAAGATTGATTGAGAGGGGTATCGAACCGGCCACCACTAAATGGCCGGATCGATCGAAGTTCTAGTACTATGCTCACGGTGGAACGCTTAACCCAGTTGATGGCTCACTTGTCTTCAGCGATTAGATATGCGAGGCTGCCAGTCGACTAACGGACGTAGTGGAAGCCTCTTCTCAGGGCACATTCCGACCCGACAGAGAGAAGGACGAGCTGTCACTCGCCCAACAGACTCCCGAGCATCCAGGATGAACACGAGGGAAAGTCGTGATTCCCTGGAAGATTGGATTCAAGGAGGACATCCACACATACAGAAGTCGGATGAGGAGCAAGAGAGATACCGAGGCGAAGATTGCAGATCTTAAGTACAGGGTATCGAGCTACGAGCTCAGCATGCAAGAGAAGGTGGCAAGGAAGGTGGATGAACACATGGCTGCACATCAGTCCCAGGATCCCCAGCCCTACATTCCTCCTGCAATGGTCAGCCCATCAGGCAATCGTAGCAGCTGCGCCTCAACGGGGCAGGTAGGATCACAGAGCATGGACGCTATGCAAACCCAGGACAAAACCACCTGCCCCGTTGATGAGATCACGCAACGGACACCATGTGAGCTGCATATTCCCTTCAAGAACTTATCGATCAAGGTATGCTCGTAGTTTTATGATTTTTTGACTTGTACATTCCGCAAGTTGTTGTTTAGGTTGATTACTGATAGATAACCTCTCATCACGTGAAGGTGGCGTTGGGAATGACCATCCCAACGGACATTTCAGGGACATACCACTGCAGGCCGATTCCAGCAGGATACTCGAGGGTCGAAGTTGAGCTGGTGGAAGCCATGTACGAGGACCGCGAGTTGGACTACACAGGAGGAGACGGTGAGATGCATCTACGAGACACAAGCCACGCCATTATACTATGGCGCAAGCGGTACATCATCCTCCCTGGGCGACAAGCGGCGTCTCGTTCACCATCTCCTCCGGCTCCGCCATCTCCTCCTGCACCAAATCCTCCGGTTCCTCCGCCACGTCCACCTGCACCATCTTCTCCGGCTCCTCCGCCACCTCCTCCTGCACCATCTCCTCTGGTACCTCCGCCACCTCCTCCTGCACCATCTCCTCCGGCTCCTCCACCTCCTCCACCTCCACCGTGTCTGCCTGCACCTCCCAAGACATGGTCTCGCCAAGCTCCACCGCCTGCCCGCACAAGGGCAATGAAGAAGGCGAAAGTTGACGCCACCAAAAACAAGGAGCCGCCATATGATTGCAGTCAAGAGGAGCTTGATGCTTATGTGGCAGGAGAAGTGAAGAGGCAACTCAAGCCTCGGAGTTCTAAAAAGAAGATACCTATTGACCCGAGCGTGAAGAACTTCTTCAAGGGAATGTCCACAACAAACAAGGAGGCCTTAAAGATATCGGACTATGACCGAACACTTCAGAAAGCCTATCACAAGAAGTCCAAACCAGTCCCTCAGCTTGGAGAACAACCAAACCAAGAGGTCGAGCTGTTGGTGACCGGCGAAGATTTTGGCATAACGGATTTCATTTCAGACACCGGTCTAACTGTGGATCAGCTGATTGGAACCGCACCAATCCCGAAGGCGGAAGTGGCATACAAGTTTGAACTTGGTAAACGGTTTGTCACGCCTGAGCAGCTGCAGTCCCTACCGACACAGATGTACAAATTCCATGAACGATACATGGAAATGAGCGCCAAGGGGAGAGAGATGTTCGGAGCGAGGATCAGAAACCCCGACTTCTTGCAAGGAGAAGATGTTCTCTGGCTCCAATTCAAGGATGTCTTCGATCTGTACCATGTGGAC
Source organism: Oryza meridionalis (assembly GCA_000338895.3). NCBI lineage: Eukaryota > Viridiplantae > Streptophyta > Magnoliopsida > Poales > Poaceae > Oryza > Oryza meridionalis. The sequence continues at coordinate 12,647,368 of CM002527.2, read as the reverse complement.
GCCCTCGACGTCTCTCTTTTGAGCGCATGGATTTTGTAAGTATCTTTGAGTTCGATTTGTTTCGTTCAATAACTAGCTCCTGTCATATATGTAAACAATAATAATTTCATTTTATCGTTGTAGAATGGAGATTCAAAGGGCCCGACGGCGGGGGGTTTACGATACTGGGTTCATCGACCCTCGGAAAATCAACACTGAAATGATCGACAAGTACGAGAAAGACACAGAGGACAATCTCATCCATCTCCTAACGCAGCAGCATTTCAAAACGTTCATACTACTGCCGTACAACACAGAGTGAGTTTTTATTGTCGTTCGAACAAATTTCATTCCCATACATATAGCATGTACATTTTCATATATATCTCATCTCACGCATATTCCAGATTCCACTGGGTCCTATTATTCTTCGACTTGGACGCATGCAGAGTCACTGTGTACGACTCAATGAATAAAGAGGAGAAGATTTTTAACAAGGTCTTCCAACTGATAGACAGGTAATATAATGCCATCTATTCCAAAGTCGCGGGGATTCTATTGCTATTATGTTGATCTCGGGTAATAATTAATTAATCATAGCTTGCAACTGCACATGTAGGGCTTGGGATCGGTTCCGTCAATTGGTCTGCGGGACTTGGAAAGAAAAACTTGGACGGAGGTTTCATTTTCCGGTGAGTATATGCATGATCCAAAATTGTATTGAATTAAATCTCTAATTACAATTAAATATAAAGATTATATTAAATCTCTCATCGTTTCTCATGTAGTGTGCAAAGCAGGACCAGGGAACTAACTTATGCGGCTACTACGTATGCGAGTATGCCCACTGTCTATCAAACCAAATATACACCATACAAGAGTTCGATGTACGTATACATAAACCATTCAAAATTTCGTTGCGTATCGATTTGTTAAGTTGTTTATTAATTTCATATATTGATATGTCATTATTTTTTGAATGATAGCGTATTCACATGAGGGATAATCTTCCACACAAGGATTTTTTATCATGGCTATTCAAGAACAACTGATGGGATTCATCAACGAAGAAGTCCTTAATCCCGATGGTGAATTCTACCACGATGGATCGATAATTCATAACGTCGGTCTTTTCTCTTCTGACATAACGCCATTATTTTTTGAATGATAGCGTATTCACATGAGGGATAATCTCCCACACAAGGATTTTTTATCACGGATCTTCAAGAACAACTGATGGGATTCATCAACGAAAAAGTCCTTAATCCCGATGGTGAATTCTACCACGATGGATCGATAATTCATAACGTCGGTCCTTTCTCTTCTGACATAACGCCGGCGTCAAAGTCGTAGCTGTAGCTAACGAGCAAATGAATTGTACTATATATGCATGTATATATATATATATATATATATATATTTATATATGTACACATTTAGTTTAGTGTTAATATATATTTTGGTAATATATATGCATATAAAATGTTAAGTGCTTTAAATTATACATATGTGTGTAATATATGTACTTATACATATACACATATGCACATATATATATATGTATGCATAATATTTATATATATATATATATATATATATATATATATATATATATATATATAATCAACCTTGCAGCAAACAGGGCCGTGTAAAATAAAAAAAATGGTACGCCGATCTTTAGTCCCGGTTGGTAACACAAACCGGGACTAAAGATTGTTCGGCCGGCCACGTGGCTGACCGATTTTTAGTCCCGGTTGGTAACACGAACCGGGACTAAAGATCGATGTTTAGTCCCAGTTATTTCACCCGGGACTTTAGTCCCGGATTCGTAGTCCCGGTTGGACAACTGAGACTAAAAGGGGTTACGAACTGGGACTATAAACGGTTTCTCCACCAGTGTGGTAATGAATCAGGTTGTAAAATAAGAGATCAAACAGTACACAAGGTAGCTGCGCTGTGTGCAATAATCAAACGGACCGATTGAAAAATTTATTGTTCCCAGTTCTCTTTGATTTCTGTCCAAAAGAGCAGGATCGAACAAGCCTCATGCAAACGTATAGTTTTGTTTTCTGTACGCGTTGCTCACCTTCAGAAAATTCAAGACCGAAAGTGACCCGTACTTGAGTATAATACTATTTATCTTTTTATTATTGGGATTGTCTATTATTCAATCACGTGCGAATATCAACAAATTTCACTAACATTTGAATGGCACACAAATCGTTCCAAGAATAGTGAGAAATACTAACTGAACCTCATCCTCTGCTTGCAACGTGCCTGCAGATTGGTTACTGAAATTTCTCCCAATTTCAATTGCCTGATGCCTAGGTGTTATTATATACGATCTCCATCCTAAAATATGGCAACTTCTAGCTATGTATGTGGACGAATGATTGTCCAGATATATAGCTATAAGTTGATATATTTTGGAATGGAGGGAGTAGATGGCCGGGACGTGCATATGTCAATCTAAATTGCACTACAGATTTACAATTAGTAGTAAACTTCGTTATGATATACTGTATATTGATGTGTTATCATATATGCAAATGCCTACTAGGGCTTAGGAGGCACAGGGAATTAGATGTGCACAGAAATGGTACGTACGTGTATCTCTTTTTGTAAGTAAGTCATTAGGATTAGGATAAAAAGATGACAACTTTGTAATACTACAAATTCTCTTCCTAGGAACTGAAAGTGAAGATGCATTAGACAAGAGATTGCTTGCAGGGAAATAGATATAGAAGCAATTTAGAGGAACTCATCCCACAAAACCAAGTCATTTCAAAGGAGTAAGATAGGCTTTCACGATTTAACTGCAAGACAACAACCAATTAGACAGATCACTAGATAACAGGGGCTTGAAGAAATTTTAACGACAGAACAGCTCATAATCTTGCTTGTGCGACCGTATTTGATGTACAATGCTTAATTTCCTAGCCGAAGAAACATGCAGCCACCAAACAATTCTGCAGCGAATTGTTTTTCAGACAACACTGACTAGCTATCAACCTCCACGCTATATTGTATACAGAGCAAGTCATATTTTGGTTCAATCTGCAAAGTACAGCACAAAACTAGCCAACTCCTGCATTCTGAACAAATAAACTCGAAAATAACATGTACAGTACAGAAACCCTATAATCACATGATCACATCATAAGAACCGATCAAGTTTTCTCTGTACAGGAAAGAAAAAAAACTACAGCAGTGCACAGTTAGTACTGATTATGCCAACTAGCCAAGCACCATTTGTATCATCTCTGTACACTAAGAGCTGGATAAAGATTAAGATTTTCGTGGCACGCTTTTCAAACTGCTAAACGGTGCGTTTCGTGCGAAAACTTTCTATATGAAAATTGCTCTAAAACACCATATTAATCTATTTTTTAAGCTTGTAATAATTAAAACTAACTCAATCATACGTTAATATCACCTCGTTTTGCGTAAAAAACATAATTTTCGTCTTCATCTTTATCTTCAGAAGAAAAGAACACCACCGAAAAAGGTGAGACAATATTCTCACAGTTCGACGAATTAATAAAATCATCAAGGGTGGTGAAGATTGTCGATGAGTTGACGATGACGCTGTCCTAGGAGAAAATTTCTATCCCAGAGCCCCCTCAGATGGCCTATTAAGCCAAAGCAAAAACCAAAATTTGAATTTTTGAACTTGATTTCGTAGTTGATTTTAAGATGTTTTCAACATATCTTTTTTAGCATTGCCTTTTAAGTTACTGAGAACAAATATATAAAAGGTTTACCTATACATTAATTTTTATTCCCTAATAAGCTATTTCGTCTTATTAGAGAATATGGGCAACTGATGAGGGTCCCACTTTGCCTCAGGTCTCCTCACGTGTTCCCCGGAGATACAACACGATGATCGAATCAACAAACGGGTGACTGAAGGTTAGGACGCTGCAGATGTCATCAAGAAAGACTCCAGATGTCATGAAGAAAGACTCCAATCAAGAGAAACAAGCCCCACATCCACGCCAGCAGATGAGACTTGCGGTCTCCTGGGTGGCGCATCTCCGTCCAAAGTCCAAACAAGCGCAAACTGACCAATCATGTGATTTCATCAAAATTCAGTTTTAATCACCATCCAATACGTGATAGGTGAGGGCTGCACGGGAGTTAGGCGATAGGTGAGGTCTCCGGTCAATTTGATGATTGATTGAGAAAGTATATATGAGTTAGGTTCGATTTCTCTAATGAGATGTATAGGAGAAGCTCCAGGATTACATGTCCATGGTGAGCTCGCATGCGGTGGAATGGTGGCCGGACTGATACGGCTACGGGTGCTAATCGCCAAAATTGGAGGAGGCGCCGGCTTCTAAGGGTCTAGAGGATTCTATGGGCCCGAGGGTTTACCGTGGGACGGCAAGATGGCAAAACGCGGTATCACAGTGGGGCGGCGGCAATGATGCAGAGGATATGAAGGATGACACGCTCGCAGGTGTTCGACGAAATGCGCCCGGCGTCCCGCGGCTCCTGATCCACCTCTCTAATATCCTCGGACTCCATGGACTCCGTAAACACGATATGCTATGAACGGCTATGGCAGCTGTGGCTTCTATCGGTGGCACGAGCATGCACAGAAGGCGCTCAATTAAGTGTTTCGGCTTTGGTTCGAGGGAGATACAGAGAGCGGGATGATGAGCACACAACTAGCTCAGATATAACCATGACTACCTTATGTACTAATCAACCAAAGATGCATATGTTCTATATTAGATTTACTTATTATATATTTGAACAAACGTTGCTACACAATGAGTTTCATGTGTTGTCGTTTATAGAGGTACTTGCTTGGACGAAAGAAAAAGAGACCGAGCGTAAGGAATGCGTGGATTATTAAAGAAGTTAATTGAGGACCAAACCAAGACCTTCTCCAAGTCCACTTCTATCTCACCACGTCACTTTTGGTCCATAGAAGACAAGAGATAAAGTTCTACATGTTTCGGATTTGGGCGGATCGAGTGTAGATCTGCATTAGATCTACACGTTTTGGTCTACACGGTGAGAGAAATTCGGATTCGGATTCAGATAAAGTTCTACATGTTTTGGTCCATAGAAGACAAGAGATAAAGCCAAAATCGCCTCTTGTTAATTTTTGATCCATTAGAAGTTCATTAGATCATTGGCGATCATTCCGCCCATTAGAACTTAGACCGTTCCGATCTTTCGATAGGTATTGATAAACGGTCGATTTGGGCGGAGTCGCGACACAACTTGATCTGGCTTCTGAACGAATACGTCGTTGAGCGCCGGAATCGCAGCACCACGTCTCCTCTAGTTATTAACCGTACCGAAACCCGGTTGACCTTACCGAGAAGGCTAATCCCTGCATACGAATCGAAGAACACAAGTAAGAACAAGATAGATTGCAACACAATTGCATATGAATGATTAAGCACTCGAATTTGGGGTTCCACAAACCGATCTAGCGGCGAAACTGTTCTTCACAGAATAATCTAAGCAAAACCCAACTCTAAACAATGACGACTACTGAATAAATATGATTAGGAATGTCCTAGGGTTGCCCTAGGGCGCACACCCCCTTGAGCCCACGGCACAATTACAAGGCCCAAAACTCAATTCAATTTCGGACTAGATGAGGTACGCGGCTTGTTTTGCAGATTCCCGGCAGCTCGATAGGAATTTTGACATGGGACCAAAACCATCTGACATTAGACTCCACAAGCTTTCCAACAAGTACTCATAGGCCCTGAAATTCCTTTTAAATCAGTGGCTAGGTCTGTTTGAAATTAATGCTGTCAGGAGGCCCGAATCAAATCTAAAACGTATAGAACTTTATGTCTTGTCTTCTATGAAACAAAAGTGACGTGTTGAGATGGAAGTAGACTTGGAGAAGTTGTTGGTTTGGTCCCCAATCAACTTCTTTAATGATCCATGCGTTCCTTACGCTCGGTCTCTTTTCTTTCACCAAAGCATGTACCTTTGCAAACGACGACACACAAAACTCATTGTGTAGCAACATTTGTTCAGTAAATCTAATATAGAACATATGTACCTTTGGTTGATTAATATATAAGGTAGTTATAGTTATATCCGAGCTAGTTGTGTCCTCATCACGGGAGGGCTTTAATGGGTGGGCATGGCTTGTGATGGAAGCCAATGATGGCAATGGAGGATAAGCTCTGTTGTGCGGTGCGCGGTGCGGCGTTGGCCATGGATGTGGCGCACGGTGGCACAGGAACAGCGCATGTGTGAGCGCGGTGCGGTGTGGGCAGCACCGGAATATGGTCGTGAGGCGCGTGTGTGCACGGGGCGGCTCAATCGTGCCGGGCCAAGATCAAGCAGTTGGTGGGTAATGAAGAAAAGAAAAAGAAGGAATACGAGAAAGTGATTTTTAAAAAAATTAATTTGTGTGTGGAAGGTGATGCATATTTAGAATTTGGTGTTGTCAATTCAAATAGTTTATTTGAATTTTGGACTATTGATTTATTCCACAAATGAATTGTTTTAATTTAATTTAGATTTTCGACCCAAGATGAACACATGTATTTTGGATAATTGAGAAAAATATTGGGTTAAATATTCTAGCGTGACCATATTAATACCATGGCACATTGGTTTGATTTATTTGTATGGCAATTTATTTTACCTTGATTGGTTTGATTTATTTAATTCCAATACATGAATGCAAATTGAAAACTTGGTGCAATATTGATCTAAATATTGGATTAAATACTTCCATCATTCTATTTTATTTATAGAGCTCAATTTATTTACATGGCTATTACTTCTTCATGTATACTTCTATTTCATGGCACACTAATCAACATGGTTCAAGTATTTAATATTTGATTTATAATTTAAATTAGTAATTAACCATCACTTTGTTTGCTTTGTTTCCTTGTATGAAAATCCTTATTATAGGGTCAATAATAAATAACATATTCTTATAAATTATATTTAAGTTAAATGTAGGTCTTTACTTAATTTCCATTGTGACAATTTACGGTCTAGCAAGCAATAGTATAGCAACCATAATATCCAGCACTATGCAAAAATTTTAAAAAGATCAAATTTTTACTGATATTTATTTTTAGGATTTTTTAGCCTGTTACACAACACTTCTCCATCTGTTTTTTCTGGTGAACCAATTCAAAACCTAGAACAACAACGAAGCTATATGGGGAAAAGAAAGAAGACGTGATCCAATTTTTATTGCAGTGATCTAATCGGTCCATAAATCAATGCCACGGAAGATTTACATTTTTCTACAGAATGATACCGATCAGGTATTTAATTCATTCAAAATACCCATATTTTACTAGTTAATTAATTACTGCACCGCCATCGGTTATGATAACTTTTATTCCGTACCTTGTCCCTCTCTTGATCAACGTTCTTCACCTCTTAATACTTCGCAAACTGCGTAAAAGCTCAGGCATGGTACATGCATGCTTGAAAAGATCTACCATTGATGAAGAGGGGTATTAGATTGTTGGGAATGCAAATAACATAAAGGCCAGCCACACTGTATATGTATTAGTTAACACCTGGCACTAACATGCAAGCCAAAGTTATTGTTCATTTAGCTAGTTAGGCTTTGGAGGCATTAGGAATCAATGAGGCTTCAAAATACATAGTCGAGGATAATGCTTATGCTTGGCTACCATAAGTTGCTTGTGCGGTTGAACAAGTGGTAGCGGGCGCGGAAGCAACAACCAACTGCGCCGTATAAGGACGTCGAGGACTGCGCATTCTAATCTCCCCGTGAGCACAGACAGTACGTGTGCCTGCAAGCAATGCGTATGAGGGTTTGTTTCCATGCATCGCCTACACTACAAGCCACTGTCAAGCAGTCCAATGACCAATCCGAGATACCGGCTTGTAGCTCTAGCCAAAGCATTGGCAATACCATTTAGACGATCTGATCTCTTGTCAAAGCATAGGCAATCCTATTTAGACGATCTAAGATGTATACCGATCTTTGAATACAGAGAGTACACAAGGCCATCAAACGACACTTGGAAAGCTCAGCACGTCGACGCCGTCGTACATCTCCTTCAATTTTATTTTGAATCGTCATTGAGAATGAGCACCAAAATTTAGTGTGGCGTCCATGTGCCACAGTGGTACCATGAGGATGCACGCATACTTGCATTGCATCATATAAATTGAGAATATTGGTTGAGCACCGTGAACTGATCCTAAGTACTGTCTACGTCAAAATTTAGAAGAAAACATCCCATCTCCATGGGGCTGCCAGTTGCGTATAAATTAACATTTCAAATTTGAGTCGTCCACGTGGTAAATTATTGTGAAATTGATGAGTTCCAGCCTAGAAACTGCGGAAGCAATAGTGCCATATCATCGTTTTAGTTACGTTGGTTTATAAAGATGTAGATATTGATTTATTGGTTGATTGAGTCCACATGTGTATGATTGGAATGAATCAAACACTACTCTATAAAGCAAGGTAGGCCAATGATGCAAGTGAATTGCTCGTTCTTGACATTGGCATGTTGCCGTAGTCTGAGAGTGTTGTAACAACCATCCATCCATCTAGGCTTGGGAGACACTGAGAATCGTTAATGCGGTGCAAGCATATCATTCAGAAAAGCACCTGCCTACTGTCATTGCCAGAAAGGCCAACGACGTGCGAATCTGTTGCAGCCTCGCAGGCATTCAATTCAATTGCCAGCTAGCCAACTTGAGCAGCTAGATTTGGAGTTTTAGAGCGGATAGAAGTTCAAGTGCTAGTCTCAAAACTGGCACTGATGATGATGCTGTGATTAGTTAATGAACCAAACTATTTCTTTCTTAATAAAAGAAAGAACAAACAATACAACAGGCTCGATAATCCTCCTGAAGATAGTTGTGTCAAGCTATATCTGCTATCTAGACTAGCCACTGTAAACACATTGCACATGTAAGAGCAAAGTACTATAAGTAACTAAAAAATAACCCCAAGCTACCACCTCAGCTCATATGGTGAGGTAGTGGATAGAAGGGAGGAGAGATATAAGGAGCCACCTAGCTATCATGTAAGAGGTAACTTCGATACCAAAATTCACGATAAAAGCAAAAGGAGAGGGCGAGTATAGATTGGGAAAATAAATATTGGAGCTATTATATTACAATTACTAGTATATTGGTAACGTACTATGTAGCTGCTCATATGAAGAAAATTAAAGGTAGCAAAACCCCTTTTACAAAACCTGCTCTAATAGCGCACACGGAAAGATATGGATATTAGCTAGATTATTGAGAACGCAAATAAACAGTAACATCAGGCCATACACACTGTGTATGTATTGGTAGAAAAGTAGCACTCACATGCAATCTAAATTCAATGTCCATAGAGGGTAGAGGTATGCTCAGTTGTGTCAATTCACCATGCTGATTGATTACAGTAATAGACATGGAATCAGCATCCTCCTACTGAAGGTCATGTAGCTTTATATTCTCACTTTACTGGAAGCCCAAACGGTTCATATGCCTGCGAGCTATGAGGAAGACATGTGTACGACAGTTTTTTTCCTATGCATCACCTACATTGGCTAATGTCACTACTACGAAAATATTTTTTTCTACACGAGAACCCTAATAGGTTGCAGATGGATCGTAATTGGTCACGTATGTAAAAATCGATCTCCATTTTTGCATACGGCTCATTAAAAGGCCCGTATATAAAAATCTATTTTCATGGGCAGGTGTCTTAAGAGGCCGCATGCAAAAATGAGTTCATTTTTCTACGTGGTCCTCTTAAGGGGTCACAAGCGAAAATGGCCTCTTAAGTGGTCCGCATGCAAAAATATCTTCCTCTTCTTCAAAGTTTGTTTCCATCTTCTCTTTTTCCCTCCTCACCACATCAAATTTTTTTTCACCTGGCAGATGCGGCGCCGGTGACAACTACGGGTGGTGGGTGCGGCGGATCCGGCGCTCCTACGGCGGGCGGCGCGGATCTGGCCAACGACGGCAGCAGGATAGGGTTTGAGTTGTTTTGTTATTTTTTTTCGCCGAATTTATTCTCGCATGCAGCCGGTATAAGTGACCGCATGCGAAAATCCTATTTTTTGGCATGCGGTTGTGCTACCCGCATGTGAAAAATCTGACTTTCGCATACTGTATAATGCATGCGGTTGTGTTGGCCGCATTCAAAAATCACTTCTACCCGTGTGCAAAAGCGATTTCTGTAGTAGCGTGAAGCAGTTGACTAGTCGAGGTATCTATTTATAGCTCTCGTCAAAGCATAGATGACCCTGTTTAACTCGATCATATATATTTTGATGAAAAGGATTAATTGACTATAATAAAAGTACTGAAAGAATGAGAGTCAACATGACAGTGTTCAGTGTCTAGCTAGTGACCGGTGAGTCCGAGATGTGATCACTTCCACACTCTTCGCGCATCCTCTCTCGCACATTTATGCCTTACTATTTGATATGGACAACCGCTATGTGATTAAAAGATGATCTTAAGTAAAAAATTATTATTGTGTAAGTTAGCTATACTGAAAAATTTATTGTGGTGCACCTCAAGCTTACAACTAACCAAAGCAAGTAAACAAGTAATTCTTCCCTGCTTTACTTATATGAGTTGGCAAACACCTTATATTTTATTTTATTTTGTAATAGGCCCATATTGCAACATATTAATACTATACATTGTGTACCATACCAAATACCACAACAAAGGTTATGTATTCATAGGTTGCATGATGCATCTTAAGGTGTGCAGGAGATTTAAACATTGGCCTTACGCTAAGGGGGTAGTCCAGCGAGAATGCTAATGGACGGGTGATCGCTCCCCCATCCGCCCAGCGATCACCCGCCCGCCCCCTCCCCTATACGATATACTCCTCCCTCCTCTCCCTCCTTCCTCTTCCCATTCTTCTCTTCCTATTACAGTACACCACACAAAATTTTTTAAAAAAACAAAAAGTTAGAAAAATTTATGCATAGAAATACTATATATAAAAAATTTGAATTCAAATTCAAATTTGAATCGGGTATGTAAACTTTTGACTTATAAACTTTGGGTCTATAAACTTTAGGTGTATAAACTTTTAGATGTATAGAAATACTATATATAGAAAATATTTGAATTCAAATTCAAATTTGAATCAGGTATGTAAACTTTTGACTTGTAAACTTTGGGTTTATAAATTTTAGGTGTATAAACTTTAGATGTATAGAAATACTATATATAGAAAATATTTGAATTTAAATTCAAATTTGAATCGGATATAATTCAAATTCAAATTTGAAACGGGTATGTAAACTTTTGACTTATAAACTTTAGGTCTATAAACTTTAGATCGATGTATAGAAATACTATATATAAAAAAATATTTGAATTCAAATTCAAATTTGAATCGGATATATAAACTTTTGACTTATAAACTTTTGGTTTCTAAACTTTAGATGTGTAAACTTGAGGTATATAAACTTTAGATGTATAAATTTACTAAAATAGGAAAGTAATGCGGTGCCAAAAAAAACCAGGTGGAGGGGTGGAGGGAGGTAGGGGGGAGGGGATCGATCGCTACCCCCGTCTCCGGGTGATCGATTCCCCATTAGGATCCCCCGATATTAAAGCTCATGGGTGGTCCAGATTAAAAGTTATTTATCATAATAATCGCGATTAGGGAGGGGCAATCCCGTCCTATAGACTTGAGCCCCCATGTCATCTCCAACCGCATGCCTAGTACTCGACCACGGGCTCCACTGAGTCGCGGCCACTCGTGCTCTAAACTGATTGCTAGTTTGCCACAAACTTGTTTTTTTTTTCCTCAGTGGATTGATGTCGAAGTTGAACTCATTTACAGAGAGGTCGTGAAAAGGACCTATGAATACAGAAATGCCTCTATGTGTTCATCCTTAGGAAACCAAGATCATCAACTTCAGTCCGTACTGAATCTTCTGTGATTTTTTTAGAGGGAGAAGACTAATGAAAAAACATAACAAGGTCTCACAGCTTGTTGGACACATGAGCTACCGATAAACTCCACCATTTAAAATTTATTTCCTTCAAAAGTCGTACATCTGATAGCGCCTTAAAAGAAAACGAAAACAGTTCGATTCATACATAATGACGTGTTAGCAAATTTGTTCTTTAAACGAATTGCTTCTTGCACAATTCTGTTGATTCGTTCTTCTATGAGGTAGTATGAAGACGGCAGCCATGCCGCGAGATGGACAAAGGGGACCCGCGTGCGTGGAAAGGCATAGGAATATGGCCTTTACTTTTTGGACGACATTGCCCCTCCCTGATGATGATTAATCTCATAACTAACTTTTAATCTAGACCACTCATGTGCTTTAATATCCGTGCATGGTTTTTTCACGAGGAGCATAGAAGCACAATAAGAGTTTGCATCTTTTGCAATTAGATTGAATTACATGAAGAAACCAAAAAAAAAAACAAGTGTTTTGGGAACTGCCCGAGCATTGTTTTCAGGTACTTGTAGTACTGTGATAATGCATCTTTCATATCTACAATATATAATGATCAATATTAGCATCTTTCATATCTACAGTATATAATGATCAATATTAGCTGAATTATCATGTTCCCCTATCAGTAATTGCAATCTACAGGAATACATTCGCTTACAAATCGTTCTGGAATGTGAAAATTCGTCTGGAAATTAATCACTTCCTCAATCAGAGAATTTCCGGGCACGTTTTTGGCTGGACGATAGATCAGTGGCTACCGTTTCTTTTTCCAAAATACACCTGCTCAAAGTTGTCTGATAGGCTCATAAATATAGCTATTGCGTTATTTGAGCTATCTGCCTACACGTATAAGTGCATCGATTCAAACAAAACAAGTACTAGCTGAATGGATTAAACGGCAAACATGACTTTAATGGTGGTATTAGAGGGAAGAGAACACACGAATGTTGTTTGCATTACAGTTTCATGCTTAGTCCAATAACTAATTGCTAAAGATAAAGAAACAAATCAAATTTGGAGAAAAAAAAGAATTAAAGTCATTTTGCACAGTACTAAACATCGAATAGATATATAAAGTAACCTTCTCTGAGCATTAGAAGAAACCGACAGCAAGTTATACAATGAAGCAGATTAAATATTTGAATGTGGCCGGCTATCTACTATATTAGGTGAAGGTGCAATAATAGTAGTAAATATGCTACTCCCTCTGTCCCAAAATGTTTGACGTTGTTGACTTTTTAATCATGTTTAACCGTTTGTCTTATTCAAAAAATTTAAGTAATTATTAATTCTTTTCCTATCATTTGATTCATTGTTAAATATGCTTTTATGTATACATATAGTTTTACATATTTCATAAAAGTTTTTGAATAAGACGAATGATCAAACATATTTAAAAAAGTCAACGGCGTCAAACATTTTGGGACGGAGGGAGTACTAAATTAGGTACAGACCACACGCATGCATGTAGCATTTCCAAACATGATACCAAACCATCAAGGTCAAAACTGGCCAACAGAATACACTATTTCAATTTTGGAATTGAACTAGCAAACTTTCCATCCTTACTTCAGAGTAACCATGAAAGATAAAATCAAGGAAAGTTCGTAGGGAAGACAAAGTGTTAACAGGAGCCTACAATTAAATTTTTAGTCAGTTCCTGTTGATGTAAAAACACGAGGCCTGGGAGATCTGCTTAACTCCAGTGTAGGTCCAAAACTCGCCTTCGGACTTCAGCCGATCCTCACTCTATTTCCGGGACGATTTCCATCTCGATTTCTTCTCGATTTCTTCTTCATCTCCGATCCTTAGATTACCAAATTTGGTCGTTAACACATGCCCCCCAAGTCCGGAATATTAGATAATGTTTCGGATTTGCCATATGTCGATTCCGAGAGAAATCCGCTCTTGCTGTTTCCCGACTGTTATTCCAGCGCCTTAAATACTAACTATTATCCCCGAGAAATCTCACACCGTTTTCTTCCGTTTTCACCGCCGAAGCAAGCCCTGTCTTCTCTCTCCCCGGTGATTTCTCCGGCGCACAAGGCGACCCTCAGGCGATTCCATCTCCGGCCAGATCTCCGCCCGCGGCAATGTCGTCCTCCGCCAGCCCGTCTGCCGCACCATCAGCCGAGTATGCTGAGGTAAGTTCTCATCGGCTAGATCCCCTTCTCTCGTAGTAGATTGGTTTTCTTATCCCTCATCTCGTTTTCCCCTTCCTGGTTCCTTTGAATTTGTAGCACCTCTCCAATCTAGTTGCAATCCCAAGTCTGTCGCACGAGAATTATTACTTACTCGGTCCAGTTGGCAACCCTGATCCTACCGAGTTCATCATCGGCGAAACTAATAGGATTCCTTTCAGATTAGCCAACCCAGATTTAGGTCACTGGAAGAGCACCTTTAAATCTTGGCCATCTCTTGAGAAAACCCCACCCAAGAAGAGCTGGATTACATGGTTTAAGCGTATGTCGGCTAGCAAGAGGGTTCATTGGGACGAAATCAGAATCGGCCAAGCTCTTGACCTTACCATAGCTAATTCAGCCAAAGATGAACCTTTAATGGCCACCGCTTCCTATTTCTGGTCCAACACCATCCATGCTTTCTTATTCAACCAAGGGCCGATGACCCCGACTCTAATAGATATCACCATGAAAATTGGTCTGGATGTCACCTCATCAGCTAACCCTATGAGTTTAAACACGAAGAATCAATATGACTTCAGGACCAAGAGCATAGGCGGCTGGTCAGGTTATGTAGCAGCATATATGGGCCAAGGTTCTATCACTCCTCGAGAGCATGTAGCCTTTCTGCTGATGTGGCTAGAGAAATTCCTCTTCTGTGGATCAAGTTGTGGCCCTACAACAAATTGGCAGTTTGTAGCCGAGGCCTTGGAATCAAAGAGACAATTCCCCTTAGGCAAAATCCTCCTCGGCTATCTATACCAAATGTTGAATAATACATCAGCCAAGATAGCTGTCGGCTCAGTAGTTGGAGCAGGTGGACCATGGTGGCTGCTGCAGACTTGGCTAAATCTGATAGTCATGAAAGTTGTCAATCGGCCATCTGTGACAGAAGCCGAATTCCCAAGACTGGAGTCGATCACAGAAGTTGATGGAGAAGAACGCACCCATCGCAGATGTATGTCTTATGGAGAATATGCATCCACACCAACCGATGTTGGAGCAAAACTATCAGCTGAACTGCTCAAAGATTAGTTCTGCAGCTTTTATGAGGGCTTTCAGAAAGATGCCCGGGTCTGGTTTCCTTATGAAGACTCAGCGAACCATGAGCTCCCATCGGACATTAGGTTTGAGGATATCAACCATGAAAGATACCAAAAATCCAGGAAAGTTTTCTCAGTTGCAATCAACCCATGCATCCTTCCTGTCGGCATCCATCAAGGAAGAAATATCCAAGTCTCTTATGAATTCTATCACCCGATGAGCTCAGCTAGACAACTTGGAATGGGCCAACTCCCAATCGGCTTATTCTTTGCCGATAAAATCCAGTGCCGAGGGGAAATTTCATCAACTTTGATGATGGATCGGCTGCTCAATCTCCAAGGACCTTGTCTGGGCAGAATTGAAAATATAGAGTTGGCAAGGTTTAGGAGCAAAAACTTTGACTGATGGTGGGGTGAATGGAAGCTGCATCTGTTCCACCAACCAGCCTCAATGTATATGACAGACCTCTTTCCTGATGTCATAACTCAGGTAAGTCTTAATCTTATTAATTGTATTTGAACAATTGCCAGCCGATTCATAACTTGACTAATCTTTATCTTCTGTTTTGCAGACAACAGAATCTTCCCCTCCACACCAAAGCAATAGTGGTAGAGATATCGAATATGCCCCAAGTCTAATTCCCAATAGAGGTGGGCCATCCCCCCTATCATCGGCTATAATGCCCCTAAGACTTCAACTCTTCTCCAAGGGCTCATCAGAGAACCAGCAGATGCCAGTAAAAAGAGAAAGACTAGAGCATCGGCTATAGACCCATCGGCTCCGACTCCAAAGAAGAAAACCAAGTCAAAGAAAACTAAGCCAACCGATGACCTGCCTGCCCTAGATCCATCCATTGAACAAGATCTGGATGAAGAAGAGATCGAAGAGGAAGTTGATCAAGATGCAGCCAAGTAAGCGATACAGAGAGAACACCATCGGCTTCGCCAAAGCAGACCCCTCCAACTCCTTCTGCCCCAGTTCATTTTTCAAGAGTAAGCAGTTCTCCTCGATTCCTTTTGTAATCACTTCACTTATAGCCGATTACTCACATATTTTATAGTTGCAGAAGAAGAAAATTGCTGTGAAGAAGAAATCGGCAGCAACAACTCTCAAACCGGTTCCACCAGTAGCATATTCTCAATTCTTTCATTAATTGATCTCAGCCGATTTTGTCTAACATTTGTCTCTTTTATAGCCTCCTCCTCCTCCTTCTTCTCCTGTACAACAATCATCGAGTGACCAAACTCCATTGGCTGCAAGGAGTCACCATGTTGAAGAAGAAGTTCAACCAACTGCTCCTGCTATCCTAGTAAGTTTTTCTTTGACAGAAATACTCAGATCGGCTATGTCTATTTGGCCTCTAACTCTCTTTAAATCATTATTGCAGGTATTAGCCGATCTTTTCTCTTTTGACATTGGAGACTATCTTGATGAGGCAAAAGAGGATACTACAAGCAAAGCTTTAGCCCCCTTATCCAATGATGTGAAGAAGATTCTTGAAGATATCTCTCATCGGTTAGAGGCATCATCGCTAGACAGCTTGGTGGTTGACTGTGGATCAATTAGGACTCGACTTCATACGGTCCAAGCTCTGATCCCAGATGAGCTAGCCGATGTCCTTACTCCAGCCGTCTATCTTGAACAGCATCAATTCAAGCTGGAGAAGGCCAAGCTGAGACTAGCTGAGCGTCGGGAGCGAAAAGATATTGAGGCCACAATGCAAGCCAATCGGCAAATTGTCCATGAAGAGAGGGCCAAGCTTGATCAGCTATCTGAGGGCCCGATCAAATCTAATATTGATCGGCTCGAAGCTCGTAAGATTGAGCTCTTGGCACAACTTCAAGAATGCAATGTCGAGCTGGATACGGAACATAAAAAGCTAGCCGATCTCCCACAAGCTATCAAAGAGCAGAAGGCAAGACTAAAATCGGCTATCAAGAATATCGCTGACCTGACCAAGTCTCTAAAAGTCATCCCTGGAACCGATGCTCAAGATGCTCAAGCCATTGAAGAAGTAGAACAAATTAGGCAGAGAGCTATTTCGGCTATCTAGCAATATTTGTCCCAGTGATATCTTGTGTAATAGGTCTTAGGAATTTTTGTAATCGGCTAACAAAACTTTGGAACTCCATATTTTTGCTCAAAAATTTGCATGCTCAAGAATTTGCTCAAAAATTTGCAATCGTTCATATATGTGCCCTCCTAATTTTACAATGTCAAAAGCATTGATAAAATTATAACTTGAACTAAGGGCGATATAACAATATCGGCCATTGTACATCGGCAAACCATAACCGATTACAATATGAAAAACAACTAAGGGCGATATAACAATATAGGCCATCTCAAGGCGATGTGAATACATCGGCTATCATGTATCGGCAACACTAGCCGATCATGCATTAACCCAAACACTTGGGTAATATTTTCTTCAAATATTTTCCATTTAGCGCTCGTCCATATACTTCCCCATCGAGTCCTCGCAGCATGTATGCTCCCTTAGACACAACCTTATAGATTTGGAACGGTCCTTCCCAATTCGGTGACCACTTGTCGAATTTGTTATCCCGAGTCCCAATCGGCAAAATCAACTTCCATACAAGCTCACCCTACGAAAAAGTTTTAGGCACCACTTTCTTGTGGTAACCTTTGCAAGGGCTCGCAATCTTGACGTGTCATTTTTGCATTCATACTCTCCTGCCAACTGACTGATCACTAGCAAAGAATCTCCCATAATTTCAATAGCATCGGCTTCAACTTCCTTGAGTAACTGCAACCCTTTGAGAACTGCCTTATACTCTGCTTGATTGTTGGTTGCATAAGGTTTAATAGTATAAGCAAACTCAAAACATGCCCCTTGAGGGGAAATTATCACTAAGCCGATACCACAACCATGAGTACATACTGATCCGTCAAAGAATAAAGTCCATGGCACAATCTCAACCGAGCCAATTGAATCACTACGATGATCAACGATAAAATTGGCTATAGCTTGCCCCTTGACTGCCTTCGGTGACTCATACCGAAGATCAAACTCTGTTAAAGAGAATATCCACTTTCCAACCCTTCCTTTCAAAATTGGAGCCGATAACATTTATTTAACAACATCAGCTTTGCATATGACAGTGCATTCGTTGGACAATAGATAATGCCTTAACCTTGTACTGGAAAAATATAAGCACAAGCACAATTTCTCTACAAGGGAATATCTCGTTTCCGCGACCAAGAGCCGACGACTTAAGTAAAATACAACCCTTTCCTTTCCTTCCAACTCCTGAATCAGAACCGAGCTGATTGACTTCTCACCGGCCGATAGATATAACCTAAAAGGTAACCCTTTTTGCGGAGGAATCAAAACTGGAGGAGAGCTAAGATATTCCTTAATATTATCCAAAGCTTTCTGTTGCTCTGCCCACCAAGTAAACTTCTGATCGGCTTTCAATCTTAATAATGGTGTAAAAGGCTCTAACCTTCCGGACAAATTAGTAATAAACCTTCTAACAAAATTTATCTTGCCGATCATCTCCTGTAGCTCTGTCTTGTTCCCTAGAGGCTGAATCTTCTTGATTGCATTAACACTTCTTTGAGTTATCTCAATTCCTGTCTCATGAACTAGAAATCTCAAAAACTGGCCAGCCGATACACCGAAAGCACACTTTGTTGGATTCATTTTCAAGCCATATTTCCTGGTTCTCTCGAAAACCTTCCTTAAATCGGCTATGTGGTCCTCTATCTCTTTAGATTTAACAACCACATCATCAATATAAACTTCGACCAACCAGCCGATCAGATCATTATATATATAGTTCATGACTCTTTGATACGTGGCTCCAGCACTTTTCAAGCCAAAAGTCATTACAACCCATTCAAACAAACCGATTGCACCAGGACACCTAAAAGCTGTTTTATGTATATCTTCTTCGGCCATAAAGAACTGATTGTAATCTGCATTACCATCCATAAAACTCAAAATCTTATGTCCTGAAGCAGCATCAACCAGTTGATCGGCTACTGACATCGGATATTCGTCTTTTGGGGTAGCTTTGTTCAAATCTCGGAAATCAATGCACACCCTGACCTTGCCATTCTTCTTGATAACAGGAACTATACTAGATACCCACTCAGTATATCGGCAAGGACGAATAAAACCAGCATCATATAAACGTTTAATCTCAGCCTTGACAGGTTCGAGCATATGGGTTTTGCATCTTCTAGGAGGCTGTTAGTGCGGTCTAACCCCTGGTTTGATAGGTAGCCGATGTTCAACAATCGATCGGCTGAGTCCTGGCATCTCATAATACTCCCAAGCAAAGCAATCTCTGAATTATGGAGATAAGTTCTTACTAACAAATGTCGGCCTTGGCCGATCGCCTGGACCTATATCAATTTCTTCCAAATCATCGGCCGACATGAAACCCTGTCCTTGTTTGACATCGAGATCATCTACAATGTCCTTGGTGTAGACGTTTGAACTCTCCACGACGCCTTCAAAATAATAGCGTGGGTTCTCCATCTTCAATTGGCTGTATATCAGAATCGGACACTTTTAGAAAATCTCCATCCCAAACTTTTCCAGGCAAGCAATCGAGACCATCCATCTCCCAAAGAGCTAAATCGGCACTAGCAATGTTGACTGACCTGTCGGCTGGCACGATTTCAATCTTGTCGCTTTGCCACTGAATCAAGCATTGGTTCATGGTTGAAGGAATACAACAATTGGCATGAATCCAATCCCTTCCAAGCAACAAGCTGTAGGAACCCTTCCTATCAATGACAAAGAATGTTGTAGGGATAGTTTTGCTGCCGACTGTCAGCTCCACATATAAAACTCCTTTGGTTTCCGATGGATTGCCACCAAAATCTTTGAGCACTATGTTTGTCTTGATGAGATCTTCAGCGTTTCTGCCCAACTTCCTAAATGTAGCATAAGGCATCAAATTTACTACAGCCCCACCATCGACCATCATCTTAGACATCGGCTTCCCATTGACATAGCCATTTACATACAATGGTTTAAGATGCCGATTCTCTGTTCCTTAAGGCTTCTCGAAAACTGCTTATTCCGGCGACAAAATCAACTTAGCCGATTCTTCTTCGACTTCATCAACATCGGCTTGCTTGACCCCAAACTCAGCAGGTAACGTGAAAACCATATTAACCGATGCAGACACAACACTTTTTCCTTTAGCTAATCGCTTTGCTTCATCGGCTGCGGCTTCATCGACTGCAGGAACTTGATTCTTAACACGCCACTCCTGCTTCGGCTTCGTCTTCTTCAGCCCATGGTTGATCTCTTGCTCAACCTCCTGAAAGCGTTCTCTATTCCTCAACCTCTGAACCCTTCTCTTTTGATTCTTTGTAAAAATACCAGAACGACACCATTGAGTCTTCCTGTCCTCATCATCTCCTTGGTCATGATCCTGCTTTACTGGGCCCAACCTTTGATGAACAAGAACCCTTGTCTGCCTTAGCCGATTGCTTCTATTATACGATCGGCTTGAACTTTGTGCAATATTGCCGCACCCAGGACAGTCTTCAATAGATGGCAGCCTCATACCCTCATTCCAACAAAATCTAAAGAACTCACAACCCCAGTGAGGATCAAAACCACCATCATCTTCCTCATAACGCCTCTCCTGTTGCTTGTCATATTTCTTCTGGTACTTATTGATAATCTCAGCCGAATTCACTTGAAAGCCTCTAGCTCTTCCTCCATCGACTTTTCGGCCAGATGTGTGCACCATATTGACAGGAAAAGGATTGCCATCAACCTTCATCGACCTCTTGGAATCATCAAATTTGATTTTGCCTCCCTCAATAGCCGCCTGGATCTGCTGTCTGAAAACTTTGCAATCATTGGTAGAATGAGACCCAGAATTATGCCACTTGCAATGCCTCCTCTTGCCCAATTCTTCAGCCCATGAGATTGTATGACCAGTAGGAAGCTGAATCTGCTTCTCCCGAAGTAGCAAATCGAAAATCTTATCAACCTTGGTGATATCAAAGTCATACCTTTCTTCTTTTCCAGAATTCTTCACCCATTGACATGGTATAACCTTCTTGCTTCTAACCCACTCTGCTGCAGCTATTTCGGAGTCATCGTCATCATCGTCTGATAACCTTTTTAAAATTCCTCCTAGCTTCTGCAAACCTCTGTTCATGCAAGGTCACCTTCTGTACAAGATATGACAAACTATCAAAGTCTTGAGACGAGAACTTCTCCCTGATCGGAGCTATCATACCCTAAAAAGCCAAATCGGCCAACTGGGCATCAGTTAAGGCCAAGCTGTAGCATTTATTCCTCATCTCTCTGAATCTCTGAATGTATTCATGTACAGGCTCATCATACCTTCGCTTAATCGCTGTTAAATCGGACAGTTTCATCTCATGAATCCCACTGTAGAAATAGCTGTGAAAATGTTTCTCCAAATCGGCCCAACTGTTGATTGATCCACATGGCAAAGAAGAAAACCAAGTGAAAGCCGATCCAGACAAAGAAAACGGAAACAACCTAACCCTCAAGGCATCTACAGCCGATGCTTCACCATACTGAGCTAAAAATCGGCTAACGTGTTCATAGGTTGAAACACTATCCTGCCCTAAGAATTTTGAAAAGTCTGAAACTTTGAATCGGTTCGGTAAAGGAACTCTCTCAAACCACTCGGGGTAAGGATGCCGATACAAATTTCCAGCATCTTTCGGCTTAAGCCCAAACTGCTCCCTCATCACATCTACAATCATATCGGCCCATGGTCGTTGCTGAGGTACTCCTTGAGCTTGTTGTGGCATGGGCTCGAATTGATTGTATTGAGGAACAAACTGGGGTTGAGCCGGTCCTCCCTGCTGATATTGAACTTGCGGTGAAGGAGGCTGATACTGATAATTCAAATTGCACCCCTGGTAATTTTGAAAGTTTGGCTGGATATTGCGCATCAAATGCTCGGGAACAACTTGAGGTATCGCCATTTGATCTGGTTGTACATGATGAACCAAATGCTCTGGGACAACTTGATTCACAGCGTGCTGCCTTGGCTGATTGTCAAGTGTTGCAAACCCAGCCGATGCATTCATCACACCTTGCTGCTGAATCGGCTGAACAACCTGCTGCCTTAATGGCATTTGCTGAATCGGCTGCACAACCAGCTGCCTTGGTGGCGACTGTTGAGTTGACTGTGAAGCCTGCTGCCTTGGTGGTGTCTGTTGAATCGGTTGTTGCTGGATTGGGTCAAAAGTAGGCTGAGGTGGTAAGAACATAATTGCAACTTGGTCTTGAGTTAGCGGATTCACATTCTATCCACTATGCTATGGCTGTTCTCTCACCAACAACCGAGGATTAACTAATTGACCTGGTGCCGATGATGGTGCAGTAGGTGCAGGAGCCGATACTGGTGCCGTCGACTGAGCCGATGGTGCATTGAGAGGAACTGACTGAACAGCTGGCTGATTATCGGTGATTAAGGGCCGACAATTCGGGAAAACACCTCCTGGCAAATAAACCGGTCCTATAGCGTGATATTCAGCTATTGAGCCATCAACCATCGACTTCACCATGTTTGACAAAGTGTTGACTAACACCCCAGATTGATTAATCAAAGCATGTTGCATGGCATAATCAATCCGATCTTGGAAGTTGTTAAACTGTAGCAATGCCGTGTTGCCATCCTGGTTAAAATTTCCGCCTTGAAATCCCTGAGAACCATCACCTTGAACCCCCTGAGAGCCAACACCTTGAACCCCTTGAGAACCATCACCTTGAACCCCTTGAGAGCCATCTGCAGCACCTTTATCACTTGGTTGAGCTGCACCATCTGGAGCTTGCTTTATTTCTCCATCCTTGGAAGAACCTGTCCCAGGAACATCAGCAATTACCTTTACTTTATACTTCTGAACAAGTGTTCCCTTGCGGGTCTCCATGAATGAGTTCAAGAATTGGTTCCATGCTTGCTGCATCATTGCCTCAAGATCCTTTTGCTGCTCAGGTGTCAATTTATCCAGAGTGACGGGCATGATATTGTCATCATTAATTTCAGATAGACCAAGCTTCGGGAACTTCGACTTAGCAGAACCATCTTTACCAGCCGAAGACGGCGATGCTGGCAGTTTTTCGGACATGAGGAAAACTGCTGTTATGATTCTGACTTATGATCCATCCCACTGGCATGCCAAAAGCGTGTTAATGTAAAAACACAAGGCCTGGGAGATCTGCTTAACTCCAGTGCAGATCCAAAACTCGCCTTCGGGTATGCTAGCGTGCCAGTTGATTTGATCCTGCAATCAACAAGAAACGAAGACAAAGAAACCGTGGTTAAATCTATAAACGATAGCCCATCGGCTGGGTGCCAATGACATATCATTTATTTTTGAGCCGATGTCATATATGCATCGATCGGCAGTCATTAATAAGTGATAAAGAACTAAATCTACTCGATCGGCTGTAGACATTAACAATATATAGTCTTTATGTCAATGTATACTTAAATCAAGTGATTGGGATAGATCGGTCGCCATGCCGAGACAGTATAAATCACTTAGGTCGAAGTATATATTAACAACGAGACTATATATGTTCATAGCATAGCCGATCAGATAGATCTAGCATATATCAGCTAATACTCCGATACCACTCTATATTAAGATATCAAAGCAAATAAAATATACTAAACCAAAGCCTAATATACTTAAAAGCAACAACATCTTAATATAAAGGGCAGATTTAACATGTCAATCAAGTATATAGAATAGATGTAGTTAAACTAGGTAAGATCGGCTGAAACCCCGATGCTACCCTAATCGGCAACCAGAAGGCAGGCTATAGATTGAGATTCTAAACACGATTTAATATGTCAAACTCAACTAATGCAGCACTAAGTATGAAAAGAAGAACAATATCTAGACAATCAAGCCGTTGGATGTTTTATAGAGTGGTAGATATCTTATATAATCTAAGCCAACGTCGTTATTTAACCTAATCAGCTGCCTTCTACTAGCAGATGTTAGCCGATTGTAGATTAGATAACGATATTATCGAAGATTATGTAAGATATATGATAACTCGACGAATTAGATAAACAGGATTATAGTATCATAAAGATGGAAGCACTAATCCCGATAACGCAAGCCGCCATAACAAGTTTTACCTCTTGTTGAAGATCGAAACCGATGCAGCTCAACCCGAATGCAAGAACTCGTCGAAACAAAACGAAAGTACAAAGGGTGGCGATGCGTCGAGATTGTATTGAACGTGTGTTTTTGATTACATGGGGCTCGGGTCTATTTATACTTGAGAATCACAAGATATGTCCATATCGGACACGACTCTTATCTCTAACAAACTCTTAGATACCATAAGTCTTTACGGCAGACTTTTGCCTAAACATATCTCTAAGGAAATTACATAAAATATCCTAATTAATAGATACAATTGCCTTCTCAGGACTCTATCCATGCGTGGCAATCATCATGAAGCACACCAATCCTAAACTGACAACGTATGCTGCGTCATATTGTCAGATTCGGCTCAATCGGCTAACCCCGTCCGACTCGAACCCTGCGTATCTTAGCCGTAGCCGGTTCCGACTTCAACCGATCCTCACTCTGTTTCCGGGACGATTTCCATCTCGATTTCTTCTCGATTTCTTCTTCATCTCCGATCCTTAAATTACCAAATTTGGTCGTTAACAGTTCCCCACAAAAAAATGTTAATTGGTTCCATGCCACTACAAATATGTCATTTTAGAAAAATATCACTACTATTCACGATGCCGGCTACGTGCCACCGGAATTTGCCATTTTAGAATCGTGCCACTCCGTCGTATTTTCTGTTAGACCCCTGTACGTGGGACCCACATGTCAGTTCCATCTTCCTCCATCCTCCCTCTTATTTCTTCCCCACATGCAATTGAGGCTAACGGAGAATTTCAACGGAAAAAGCGACATAGTGGCACGGTTCCAATTTCCCTAAATTCTGGTGGCACGTTACCGATATTGTGAATAGTGGTGGCATTTATCTAAAATATTATATTTGTAGTGGCATGATTCCAATTAACCCTTTTAAATATGGGTTTTATGTCAGTTAGATCAAGTTAGCCTATCTTTAAAACCAGCTATGCAACACATACGAAATCTGCTTCCAATCCACTCTCTCATACCTAACTTGAAGCAATGAACATAGTCTTAACAATGCATGTGTGGGTTTCAACCTATTCAATTTCATTTGGCTGTTTCTGAATTTTCGTTGCATTTTATAAATGCATTTGCATGTGTATATATAATAAATGTGGGAATATTGACAACACACATGGCTCCACATTTATATCCTGTATACAGTCCGTGCGCGCCACAACCAACCACCACAATGGGATGACTTTAGTCACCAAAACACACGAATTTACTAAAATATTGGTTTTAAATTTTATGAACAGTTAATTTCTAAGTCATACTCATTGTACTAGCAGTATATATTACCAGTATAATATAGCTAAAATGAATCCAGTCAACAAGGGTATATATGGTAACCTCTGGAAACCATCTATATATACCGGATTGGTAACTAGCTAGTTGATCGAGTGTCCCAAGGTAGAAGCTAGCAATCAGTACATCTGCCCATGCATGGCAGTAGTAGTGGTGGATTGAGTACGTGTACGTTGAATGGGGCATGGAAGGCATTGTGATCACTGGACGTGCCACATTCCTATTCTTACCCTTAATGCATGAGGCAACTGTTGGTCGTGTGTAGCCTGCCTCGACACGGTCGTCATGGCGATCTTGGCCAAAACATATTTTTCTTGGTGATCTGTGCTCCTGGAGCAGAGTGCTGATGAAGTGATGAGCTGATCGTGTGATCCATGTTGCAGTACAGATAGCAAGGCCGGACTTGGGGCGTGCATATGCATTATGAAATTGATGGATTCAATCAGTCCATTTTGAGCAGTCAAGTGGACTGATCTATAAACCAGTTGGCTCTTTGATTCTTTTTCTCAAAGAATCTTTTTTCTCTGTTCCAAAAAATTGAGATGGACTGTTATTACTCATTCCCATAATATTCGGTTACTTTATCACTAATGGGCTAAATTATGATGGGAGGTAAATGAGGGGTGTATATATGTCGGTGGGAGGGTTGTTGGATGTTAGATGAGAAGAAAATTTGAATAAAAAGTAATTAATGAAACAAACAATACTTTAAAATCGTCACTTATATATTTTGATACAAGTTTTAAATCCAAAGTGATTACCAATTTTTAAAGGGAAGAAAATAATGAATACTCATGAAGCGGCTTGTCGTTGAAACACTCCCAACTGTTGCATGCGTTCAACAACTAGATGGTTATATTTTTTTTTCACCGCGAATGCCCATAAATACCCTTACACATGCGGAGCAGAGAGATGATCTATGCATCAATAAATTATTTCTTCTCTATAAGTTGGTGTGTGCTCCTCCCCACATAATACATGCATGTATGTAGACTCAAACTATCTAGGCTTGGAAGGTATCAGGAGCCGTTGATGCGACCAAATACGTCATTGTGTGTGTCGTCACCGTGTCCACCTACAATTGGTCTTGCACGCCGACGTGTGATCAGCCGTAGATACTGCAACGTTGGCCATGCCTCCATGCGATGCGCCAATTCATGTGTAGCTGAGGTGATTAATGCCACAGTGGAGCATAGCATGGCACCCGTTAGAAAGATTCAATACTGGAGAAACCATCTTTGGTCGGTTGTCAAAAATCCACAATTGGCCCGGTTTAAATAAGAACCGGGACTAAACAATATTTTTAGTCTGGTTTAAAGAACTAACGTCATCTTTTGACCTTTAGTCCCGGTTGGTCTTACCAACCAGGACCAAATGGTTTAAAAGAAAGCAGACTATGTCAGACCCCTCCTCTATCTTACCAACCGGGACTAAAGATCTATTTTTAATCCTGTTTGTTAAACAACTGGGAAAATAAATCGGCGAAAAAAATCTACCGAGCACGCCTGGTCCTCCGTCCCAACCTTATCTCTTTTCTCTTCTCCTCCTTCTCTCCCCTCATCCACAAATCCTCTCACTCCTCCTCCTCTCCGCACGGATCTCACCCCTCTCCTCCGAATCCCCCTCATTCTCTCCCCCTCTTCGCCTCCCCTCCGGTGGGCCGTGGCTCGCATCCGGGAGGGGAGGCGGCCGTGGCGGCGGCAGCGGAGTGAGCTGGCGCGCAGCAGGTGGCGAAGGGCGGCGGCCAGCGCGCGTGGAGGGAGGGCTAGCGGCGCCCAGCGGCGGCGGCAGCGAGCGCGAAGGGAGGGCCATCCCCAGCGGCGGCGGGCGCAGGGCCGCGCACGGCCGGGCAGCGGCAGCCCACGCGGCAGCGGGGCGCAAGGCGGTGCATGGCCGGTCGGCAGCTAGTGATTTTTTTATTTGTATCTCTTGTAGTGAATGATTTTTATATTTTGTTGGAAATTTTTCTTGTTGAGTTGGGGATGATTTTATGATTGATTTATGTATTGTGGATGTGTATGATTTGTGGATGATGTGTATGATCTGCGGATTGATTGTGGATGTGTATGAATTGTGGATGATTTTATTGTGCATAATTTGTGAATGGTTTGGATGGATTTGGGTGGGGAATAGATACAAGCAGAAAAAACAATATAAAGAAAAAACAATCGTGATGTGGCCCTATCCATCTTTAGTCCATTTTATTCCCGGTTATTTCATCCGGGACTAAAGATACCCATCTTTAGTCCCGGATCTATATTCCCAGTTACAAAACCGTAAGTACAGGGGATTACGAACCAGGAGCACAAATGCTTTCTCCACCAGTGAGCTCCACTTCCCTACGTGCTAGGTGACATAGCTGCCAGAAGATACTCTGAGAGGTGCATCCTCCAAACGAAAGAGCATGCAAGTGCAATGCTAGCTGTCATCTCGTTAAGGTTGCAGCAGATTATTGTGTAATCTTAAGTCTGCATTGGGTTGGTCCGTCCCTGTGTCAGCTTGTATCACCTCTTCTTTTTTTTTTAGATAACGGTATCACCTCTTCTTTGTCAAGTGTAGCCTTTTCTATGGGATAATTTTTGGAATGCATGAAGCATCCATGACATCCAGTCACGTCATTTGCTTCCAGTGTAAGAACGAATGATCAGTCTCTACACACAACAGCATTGGACAAACAATCAAGCATTGGACAAACAAACAACAAGAGTTTTCTCTTCATTCAGTGTATTTTTTTTTAGTAAAGACACTAAAATATTAAATTGATCTTAGAAACTGTGAGGGTATCTTTGAAAGAAGCAGTAATCACTTGGCAACAGAAGTAACTATGATTCTTCATACTATTTTTGTAGGGGGTGAGCCTTTTTTCCCATTCTTTTTCATAATTTTGCAGATTAGAGAATGCATGTTTGTGTGTGCGCTCGCGAGTGTATGTCATTTAGTATTGCACTATTGTTACTAGCTGAATATTGAATATAGTTAATAAAACTTACTACTGATTATTCATTTATTAATGCCATAACACTATCAATATTGTAGGTTACAAATGTATATAAGAAGGTCAAGTTGGTTCATCACAAAGCCCCTCCATCTAATGAGCAGATTAGAATATACAAGATATAATGGATGCACTATACCAGCAGATGAAGAGCATAGTGCAATTGAAATGTAAAGTTCCCCTCGTTAATTTTTAGAAAACAAAATTAGAAGAGATATATATATATATATACTGGTGTGTGTATATATATATATATACACACATATATCCATCCTAACAGCACTAGAAGGCGAGAGCTACCACCAAGGCAATGTCTGAGAGTACCACAATGTTACTCTTCATCTTCATGATCATTGCAATTAGGTATTTCCATGTTGCATATACTATTACGGGCTTATGAGGCATCGAGAAGTGGATGTGTAGAAACACGATGGTTGCTCATTCTAGCAAGGTCTTAGGTAGCGCATTCGTTTCAGTCCTGCTACTTGTGAATGTCTTTCTCATGTTGATGCAGTGGCTTGACTGGTGGTTGAAATGTCTTGGTAGTAGTATGACTATTGACCAACGCGGTGGCATGCCATGCATGACTACGATGGTGAATTGAAACATCATGTACAAAAATGGGCCTTTGGAGTGAGATACCGACGATGTGCACGGTCACTTCAGGCAGTACTCCTGCATAACTCTCAGATGGGAGGAATAAAATTCCTGAAAATTCACTAATTTCAGTGTACCATGTTTCCACCTTTCCTTTCTCTATCCTGTGGGCCTACCTTAATTGACTTGGCTTCGCAGTCACAGAATTAATTACGCATATGTATTCAGTCACACCATAAGTATTTGGTCGTCTTCACCTCCAGGCTTCGACCTCTCTCCGAAAACACTCGCCTCGTAATAGTAATGACACCGATGACACACATCAATATCTGACCACCTCCGCGTACCTTCCCGCCTTGCACCTCCTGCGAAAGCAGCTGATGCTTGCCTTTCTGCCCACCGCTGTCAACTCGATGAGTTCATTCTCGCTGTTATTGTTTTCTCTCATAGTATAGGAGCATCCAGGTGTGGTGTTAGTTGATAGTTAGATATCTATAATTTATGTTCAAAATAAAAGGATGGGAGATGCTTCTCGATCGTATATATGCAGTTTCCCCCTTTTTTATAGTAAACTAAGATTGAATTAGCCCACAATTGATTTGTACTCTCTCAGCCATCGCAACTAGTCCCTAACTAGTCACAATTATTTCTTCTCTATAAGTTGGTGTGTGCTCCTCCCCGCATAACGCATGTACGTAGACAAAGTCGACTATCTAGGCTTGGAAGGTATCAGGAGCCGTTGCTGCGACCAAAGACGTCACTGTGCGTCGTTACCGCCTCAACCAACGTTTGGTCTCGCACGCCAACGTGTGATCAGCCGCAGATACTACGCATCCACGCGAGGCGCCAATTCATATGTAGCTCAGGTGATTAGTGGGGCACTAGTGCAGCAGAGCATGGCACCCGTGAAAAAGATTTCCACTCCCGCTGTGTGGCATTCCTGCGTGAGCGCATGGCAGCCACAAGGTACTCCGAGTCCGAGAGGTGCATATGCCTCCTCCAAACGACAGAGCAACTGCAATGCCAGGTTAAGGTTGCCGAAGATTAATTATTGCGTAATCTTCATAGAAACCTGTCCGCATTGGGTTGGTCTATCTTTGTGCCTGTTTATATCACCTCTCCTTTGTCAACGTGTAGCATTTTCTACAGGATAATTTTTGGAATGCATGAAGAAGCATCCATGATATATCCACTTGTATGATTTGCTTTCAGTGTAAGAAGGAATTAATGATCAATCTCTGCACAGCAGCATTCGGCAAATTAAACAATCAGCAAGAATTTACTCTTCATTCAGTGTAATTTTCTGGAGTAACGACATTCAAATATTAAATTGATTCTCAGAAAACCGTGAGGGTACGGTATCTTTCAAACAAGCAATATACGCACTTCGCAACATAAGTAACTATGATGCTTCATACTCCCTCCGTTTCATATTATAAAACTTTCTAGCATTGCACACATTCATATATATAGATGTTAATGAATCTAAACACATATATATTAAGAGATTTTTTACCATCCTTGAGGAAGTACCACGAGGTACCAGTACTACGAGGCACCAACCAAATCCAACCGTTGATTTCATAGGGGTATGATAGGAACTGAAAAAGAAGCCCGTATCAGGTCTGGCCTAGAGCCCTAGCGCCATCCTGTTCCTGATGCCTTCCATCCATTCCTCTGAAATCTCTCGTCGCTCCTCCTCTCGACTTGGCAGCGATGGTGATGAAGTTTTGCTCTGGTGGTCTTCCGTGCTGTCTCATCTTCCCTAGCAAGCACCAAAGATGCTTTACCTCTATGGTCCTCTTGTTATGGAGTATTTGAAAACGATTTTGCTTCGGATGAGGGGAAAACTCAGACCGGGAATCTCATCCATTGCCATGGACGGACCTCCAAGACTTCTCCTCGTGAGGGTGAGGAAGGAAAAAAATTGAAAAAAAAAATCAGAGAGAGGAGTCGAACAAAAGACCAGCAACCATAACGAAGATACATTATCAGATTTATATCTCATCCGCATTTTTCATTTACCAAAATTTTGTGAATATGATATATACAACTAGTCAACTACAATCCACATCTCTTCAAGTTCTATGAGTATGTGACATGCAACTACTATTCATAACTAAGAAGGTAGCCCGCGCAGATGTACGGGCACCTTATTTAGTGGTGTTTGAAATTTTGTGATGAATATTTATGTAGAGGATTCTTTTAAAAAATATATATTTTTTACTCTTCTAAATCTATGTTTATCAATATTTTTTTTGGGATTGTTTTGAAAGTTGGTTTCAATCACTGGACGTACGGATGTGCGTTAAGAGGAGATATGTTCCTAGATATTTATCTATATGCATATGTGACTATGCTGGCAAGTTGGACCAACTGGGACGTCTGATCTTTGAGCAAGTGTCTATGACATCCTAGTGCAATTAGGATGTGGTCTATGTTTTTTTATTCAAAGGATGTGACATGTGTTGTCCGTGTAGCCATGTTGCTAGTTATAGCAAAGAGTGTATGCAGCTTGTAAGATATTGCCCCTCCAACCGTATCATTTTTAGGTTGACTATTTTACCCGAAGCAAGACTAAAAAGTGTAAGTGAGATGATATTTATAAGTGAGCGTGTCAGTTGAATGGACATTGGGCTGCCTTGTTCTGAAAGACGGGTTGTGACAAATTGCAAAGAAAAATTACTTGCATCATATTGTCTTAAATTTATGAGAAAAATATGTCACAACAATGGAGTTTGTTTATAAGAAACTATCATTTTTATACTACATGTTTTAGTTTTAAAATATTTAGCATCTTAATTTAAACTTTTAGGTAATATTTTTTCTTTGTAGATTTTAGGATATATTAATTTAAGAAATTTTCTATTAGAAAATATGATAATATGGCTTCTTTATCTAAGTGAAGAAAAACTCACGTACTTCTATTTACTTCTATAAATTGAAGGATTCAAATTTTATCCTAAAGTATTAGGGATTTTTAATACTACTTTTTCCATCCAACCATTCTTCATTTAAATTTTATCCAACGTTACTCTAACCATCTTCTAACTCTCTACATATCCCTTATTCAATGAGCCTTCTTTAATGATGGTTATCTTAGTTTTTTTTCCATTCTCCATAACTCCTATAAAATTTTAGGATACATTCTAGGACGGAGATATATAGTAATAAAAAAGAGCTTCAATCATAGACGGATTTATTTGTACCTTTGTAGATTGATTTAGCATTATATATTTGTATAGGTAAATAGACCTCGTATACAAGTTGAGAAATATAATTAAGTGGGTAGAAAGTCGTTAGATGTCTAATGGTATGAAGTAATTAGTCCACTAATTTTATTAAAAAATTAAGGTGGATATTTTTTCGGGGTAATTTTTAGGATATTCTTCTTTTTAGTGGTTAACTTAATTATTGTAGGGAAAATAAAGAGTCGAGAGACAGTGGGTTCGTCTCGTCCGTGAGGTCGCTGGATCAGGGAAAGTTGTTGATGCGAAATTACAATCTTACCCTCCCACCTGATAATGGAATTGGTACGTGCTCTTCGCGTGAACGCGGTACCGGCCGGTACCAATCCTTCGCAGCCGTTCGATCGCGTGAAATGGACGGTCAGGATATAGTACCGTGTTCCCTCAAGGACTGAAAAGAAACTCAAATATTAAACACGTATATGTAAGTCTACATTCATTAGCATATATATGAAGTGGGCAAATGCTAAAAAGTTTTATAATATAAAACGGAGGAAGTACTATTTTTGTCCTTCTGTGAGTGAGGGTGAACCTTTTCCCATTCTTTTTTGTTTATTGCAGATTAGTGAATGCATGCTTGTGTGATCGTCTAGGATTGCACTATTGTTACTAACTGAATACTACTGAATATAGTTAACAAAACTTACTGTTGATTTTTCCTTTATAGTAGGTTTCAAATGTATATATACAAGAAGGGTCAAGTTGGTTCATCACAAAGCCACACCATCTAACGAGCATATTAGCACGTACGTACAAGACATAATGGATGCACTATATATACCAGCAGATCAAGAGCATTCCCTGGTTAATTTTTAGAAAAAAAAATTATAAGAGATATACCAGCATATATATATCCATCCTAACCGCACTAGAAGGCGAGAGCTACCACCGAAACAATGTCTGAGAGTACCACAATATTACTCTTCATCTTCATGATCAAACAATTCGGTATTTCCATGCCGCATATACTATTTAGGGGCTTATGAGGCATCAGGAAATGGATGTTCAGCAACGCAGTGGTTGTTTATTCCAATGATATCTGATCGGCGTCCGACTAACTCCGATCAGGGGCATTCATTCGATCAACACGATCAGATTTCTGATCGTCCGATTAACCGTCGATGACGATCTGTCCTACTAGCGATCAATTTCAGAGCAAGTAGTCCTGGGCTGCATATCTGAAGTTGGGCCCTCAGCAGTATTGGGTCAGCCCATTGTACTTAGAGTTTAAGACACCAGGAAACAGCTCGCGTCCAACCTCTCCCAGTCCCCACACGTGCTGCTTGCTCTCTCCCCAGCTACCACCAGCTACCACCTTTTTTAATAAATAACGTTATTGACTTTTAAACATATGTTTAATAATTCATCTTATTAAAAAAAATTATGCAAATATATAAGATTAAATCATGCTTAAAGTATTTTAAGTGATAAAATAACTCATAACAAAATAAATTATAATTATGTAACTTTTTTAAATCAGACGAACGATCAAACGTGTGACAAAAAGTACCTTAAGATAGCGTTACCTCACGGTACCAAATTGTTTCTGATCATTGGATTTAACGATGTCTATGATGCCTAGCTAGATCCAATGATCGAAAACGATTTATTACCGTGAGGTATCGGTACCTCGAGATACTTTTTGCTGGACCGGAGCAAATCTCTTGAATATATTATTAGATTGACCCACAATTAATTGAACTAGTGATCCATTGGTCAAACTGGTGAACCGATAAATCATATAGCATCACCGGTTCGATTGTCGATCCGAATTTTTTACTATCCTTGCAAGCCTATCAGCTCAATTGATTTCTTAATTAATAAAACAAAGGACCGAACAGTACAACGAGCTTACTAAATTGTCAGTTATGAGGATGGCTATACAGTTGACAAGCTAGCCAGGCCATCTCTCCACAAGCTCCTATTATATTGACGTGGAACTATTTTGGGTGTTGGCGAAAAAGCCATCACTCCACAAGCTAGCTATATATGTTTCCCACCTCTAACCAATCCAACTAATCGTTAATACTAGCTTGTAAACATATTGCTACATGTAGGCACGCACAGTGAGAGAACAACGATTGTTAGGATGCAAATAATGGAGTAAATTAAACAGTAAAGCCGGACACGCACTGCATATGCATGGAATGGCAGTTAATTAATTGGCACTAACATGCATGATAAAGTCAATATATATCTATCTAGGTATATATTTAATTAGGCTTTAGAGACATCAGGAATCAGTCAGGGTCACTAGTACACATCCTTCCATCTGTGACGGTACTTAACAAGAATGAAATTTACGGACCGTCACAAGGAAGTAATCTCAATCGGACCGAAGTTTCACCCGATTGAGATATGGTCGCACAACCATGGTATATCGGCATAAAACTAAAACCCGTCACGGATAACACTTATCTATGACGGGCCATAGTTGAGGTCCGATTGAGATGAGAGTTCCATATCTCAATCGAGCCCTAAAGGAAGCCCGTCACAGATGACAGTCATCTGTGACGGGCACCAACTAGAGACCCGATTGAGATAAGTTTAATGCCCATCACAGATGACACTTTTATTTGACAGGCTTTTATTAAGCCCTGATAGAGATTACTTGTATGCCCGTCACGGTTGATTGTTTTAGGACCGTTACTGATATTCGTTGCACAGTATAAATACCCCCCACTACCTAGTGTAACTGTATCCCACTGTTCACTATTTTGGTGGGAGGCTGTAGGGGCGATTTTTTTTGTCTTTTTTCCAAGGAAAACAGAAAATTCCAAAAAGTGATCAAAATGGATCAATCAAGTGAGTAATATTAATCATTAATTGAGCAATTTCATCACGTCTTACTTTTGCAATACTGATCTTATAAGATGTGCCTCTAATTTGTTTTTTTTATTTTGTAGCAATTGATCGAAGTTGGATGTATGCGAAAAATTTGAAACGTCATTCTACGGAGTACAGAAATGGCGTAATAAATTTTATGAACGCCGCGGAGGAGGATCGGAAAAGAAGAAAGAGTGATTACATGTGTTGTCCATGTGCAGATTGCAAGAATGAGAATATGTTTGATAGCAGATAGGACGTCATCTGATACAACGAGGATTCATGAAGGGCTATACATGTTGGGTGAAGCATGGAGAGCAAGAATCAGGAAGTGGAGTGTAACATACCCGAAATTTTAGGACTCAAAAATTTCTTGTCAAAATAATTAGAGGTTAACTTCTCCAATTTTGAGAGCCAAAAATTTCCGTTTTAAACTTAGCTGATGACCAACTTAAACCATTGCATGATTAAAATTTGAGAGCAAAATAAAATCTTTTCATTCCCAACATTAGACTAGAAATGTCACCAAGCATATGAGCATACATGTACATAATGCATGCCTAGGCTCGAGCTCTTTGTGCATTTGGAGTTTTGGTTTTGCATTCCATAATAGGTCCCATGAGCATAATCTAAAAGAATTATTTCACTAAACAAACCTATAGTTAATCTTGGGTGATAACTTATGGACTTAATATTAAACTCAAATATCATCTTCTCAGTCTAAAAGAAGTTTAATGTAATCCCTATAATAATATTAGATGCAATTATGAAGTGGGAACACATATAAAAACAAAGGTCATCCTAATTCTCTAAAATATTTTGTGCAAGATAAAATCATGGAAAAATTTATGTAGACAGTGATTAGCACAAACTTATCCTCTGTAATTTGGGTCAAATGTTAACACTCAAGTTGATACCTCAAATTAATCAGTCAAAGCAGACAACTAAAAGAAATCAAATTAAATTTTAATCGGCTAAAACCATATTTCATCCAAAAGTACATTTAACTGCACATAAGTGAACATGAGAAATAATTTATTCAAATACTAGATTATTTATCATGAATAAATATAATGTTTTTAGAATTTTCCTCCTCTGTTTAAGCCCAACTTTGTTTAATTTTTGTGAGCAGTCTACCCATTATTTTTAAGTGCAACCAAAGAAAATGGAATCTAGATATAAACATCTACCACCAGTAAAATCTACACTATTTCTTCTGGTCCACATATTAAGATATTGAGTTGCAAACTTAGGGGGAAGAAATAATTCCAAAAATTATCAAAAAACTAAGTCTACCCAAACTCCTACCCATACCTCTCTTCCTAGCATAGTTTCCATCGACTTGGCCCCACCTGGCAGCCTCTCCAGCTCGCCCTTCCTCTGTCCCTCATCCTCAGCCGACCAAGAAACACAGAGAGGGAGAGATCGAGAGCCGACCGAGTCCTGGACGCGTCGACGCGTGGTGACAACGTGTCGACGCCTTCAAGTCACTGAGTCATGCCTCCATCTCCACCAGACTGAGTCGCCCAACTCCACACCTCACTCTGGA
Source organism: Oryza meridionalis (assembly GCA_000338895.3). Classification (NCBI taxonomy): domain Eukaryota; kingdom Viridiplantae; phylum Streptophyta; class Magnoliopsida; order Poales; family Poaceae; genus Oryza; species Oryza meridionalis. The sequence continues at coordinate 12,610,538 of CM002527.2, read as the reverse complement.
GCTGAAGAAGCCGAGGGAGAGGTCCTCAGCCTCTCCGTCATCCTCAACCTCGCCGCCGGTCGTAGTGACGACGACCTTCGCCAACGCCGATTGGGTCGAGGTCATCTCTATGTTTTTCGCGTTCCCTTCTCTCCACACAATGCCGAACCATTTCTCTTTTGACCACCTCCCGTTTTGTGCATCACAGCCACCGGAACGCGACCACGCCGACGACCTCCCTAGAGCACGCACCGGAGCGCCGCCGCTTCAATCATCATCGTCGTCTAGCCATCCTCGACCATCTCGGAGCAAGCCGCTGCGCCAAGAATCTCACCTCTACCTACTCTTCAACACACCTCAAGAACCCCAACCGAAGACATCAAGAACAGGGAGAACGCATCTTTTCTTCCCCGACGCTGATTTGAATCCGCCGCCGTCGCCATGGTCGATTCCGCCTTCTCCGGTGAGCCATTGTCTGATTCTTTGCACATGAAGCATCCCTGAGACCTCGCTAACAATGTATGACCTCATGCATGCCAGTTGGATTGGTAGATCAAGCCGTCGATGTCATCCCGGAGTGAAGCGCCGTCGCCAAGCCATTTTCGTGTGCTGTCGCCGTCGTCCGGACCTCATCAACTCCGGCCACCACCATGGTATATACCCATGAACCTCAAATACTCACATGCATGCACCCCATTAACCAATTCATGACTGTAGATGCACATGCACCATCACCTGAAAACACCTTCCGCTCACACTCGCCATCGGCGCTACTCCGATGTCCCCTAACCAAGAAAACTAGAGGAATGGAATCGCAAGAGCTTTCTCTTCATTTTATCTTTTGACCTCAACCTCAAACGAGCCACCGTTTGGCGCCGGCGAGCTCGAGATCGAGCTCAGCCATGGCTAGCTCTGCTCTGTCTAGAGCAGAGGGATGTCTCGCGTGAATTAGATTAAGTGCAGGGATCCGTTAACAATTGTAGAAACACACTGACATATGGGCCTAGGACTGCGGGTTGATGCCTAGAAACCTCAAGGGCCTTTTTGCATATTAGTCCCTCGTAGCCATGTGGACCCCATCCTTTAGAATCTGGAAAATAATTAAGAAAATGCCCAAACAAATATATGTTTAACAGAAAAATGCACAAAATTGTAAAATCCATAAGAAATCAAATATAGCTTATTTTGAAGTGATTCCAGTTTATGTAGATTTATGAAGTTATGAAATCTATTTTATAAGTATAAAACTTTACACTCACTGTACAAACTTTGCCTCTAAAATTTATCTAATATAAGTCATACAAAAAGCATATACAAATTTATAAAATGCATAGAAAATTCATCTCAACTCATTTTGAAACAAACTCAAATTCTACAAATTCATCATCATGCACTCTCTGATTAGGTGAAATAAAAGTAAGAACTTACTTCGCATCAAAAGCCTCTAAAACTATTATCTTTAAAATGACTAGTTTTAGATAAGCTAAACTTTAGAAAATCATATAAAATTCAACTTAGCTTCAATTTTAGTAAGCTTAAGTTCTGTAGAATCGTCAAAATGTTTATTTCCAGGTTATGAAGTAAAATTATATACTTACTGTGTTGTAAAAGTCTCTAAATATTCATGTAAGGATAAACCAACATAGAGCAGCCTTTAATTTGTAAGATTTGTAGAAAATTCATTTTTAGTCCAAATGAAATGAACCAAGTTTCTATAGAACCAGCAAATAGTGAGCTTCAACATAGTAAAATAAAATATGACACCTTTTGTACAAATGATAGCTCTAATCTTTAAATAGATAACCTAGGAGTTAATTACTAGTAATGGTTAAGCAAAATATATGTGTAGAAGTATTTATAATGCACTCTAGCTATGAAAAACCTAAATAAAACTTGTTACAACAGTGGAGCCATAGTTCCTTTCCCATCCACTAAAACTTAGAAGAACTTAGCTCATAAAATAATTTCTAGGTTAATATAATGTATTGTTAGTCTAGATCAGAGCACCCCTAGTTTATAAAGTATGAACCATAGTAGTAAAAACCATAAACATGTGAACTAAAAATGTTTTAGTTAACCAAATTACTTCTTTTATTCAACTTAAACAGGAGGCAGCATGTTCTGAACCTACAACTCTAGAGTCATGCACAAATAAAACACTATACACCTATAACAAGTTATAACTTGTAAAATACATAAAGAATTCATTATAAATCTAAAAATTGTGAAACCAAATGTGTTAGTCTTAGAAAACACATCTCCACACCCCTGTGAAGTCTAATCTAATAAAAATCACTTTACAAAAGTATTTTGTAACACTATCTAAGACTATACTACTATAAACCGATAAAACTTCTAAGATTCGTAACTCCCAAATGGAATAATATAAAATAAAAATTCTTTCACCTAAATTCATTTTAAGACCAGTACCTAATCACTATGCATAAATCATGCATTTTAGAGCATTTTGGATTTTCAGCTCTTTCGATGTTTAATCGTATAACGTGTCCTTTATCTAGATAATTGCACAATCGGTGAAGGAGTGGATTAGGTGCTAACAATTCTCTGATCAAGGCAAGTTTTCTCCTCCCATCCTTTGAACACATTGAATCCCATGATTTGAGGAATGAAAATGTTTGATTGCTAAGTTACATGTGAACTTAGACTATATCGGTATTTAAAATTGGGTTAAGGTAGTTATGACCTATTTGCTGCATTCCCTACCTTGAATAATTGATTCTCTTGCTGTTTGAATCCCTAGAAATGGTTAGAGTACAGTCTTTGTGCTCAATTGGATTTATATATGCTCTATGTGCAACTACTTGCTTAGCCATGCTTGCAAATGCTTATTCCATCTATAACTAAAATGTGATTTTCATATGTGAACCTTTTCTGGAATAAAATGAATATGATGGGTATTTGAGAACTAAAATGTCTAAAATGTGATTTTAGACTTGGTCGGTAAGTGTGCATATGGTGTTAGTTGCATGCCGATAGGGGGAGTGTTTGCCTAAGTCCGTAAGGACCGAACTTGTGTCACCAACTTAAAGTTATTCGTACATCCACATGTGCTAGTATGGGATGGCCTAAGCTGATTAATCTATTTAGAACTAGCCTTGCATTCTGGTAGGCCGGTGTGTATGAGTTAGTCCATAATTCTGAGGAATCAGTCGATGATTCAGAGGAACTTCCTATTTGCTCTGACGTGATAGTTTAGGTGAGTTCAATACAACGGTATTGTGCCACGTGGGTGGGTGCCCGTTGTGTCTGCCACCGCGGTGTTAAGTTTAAGGCGTGGGCCCGCCACTTAACGGTTCTAGACATATTTCCAAGTATGCCTAGGATGGAGGAACACGTATCGTGCTGGTTGTGGACCCCTGTTTTTATAACAGGAATCAATCGTGTAAACAGTACCATTTCCCTGGATCAAGTAGTCTGGTACACACGAATCCATAGCTGAAGTAACCAGTGCACATACACGAATGTCTAGTACGAATTATTACATCAATAGCCCGCAGGCTTAGTCTTAAATCATCGGACCGGGCGGTCCGGAATACATTCCAAAAACAGAAATAGGTAAGGCAGCAGAATCAAGGCAGCGGCACGCCATTGCCACAGGCAACGACCGTAACTAAGACCTATTGAGCGCCTTCGTCTTCATCACCCTCCTGGTAATAGGCATAGGGATCCTCCGAAGCTTCATCTTCGGCCTCTGATTAAGTTTATATTTGCAAGGGTGAGTACCAACCGTACTCAACAAGCCACCACAGCAACAATGCATATGATAAGGGTATTCAAGGAATGGCTATGGTTCTTTTGCACAAAGCAAGTTTTGCAATTCTTTTCACAAGCCTAAGACCTAGCATAGACTGATCAATTTTAGTACCAGTGTTCATATTAAACAATGACGGTTCTGTCCACCATCCATTGTGATCCCAAGGATAGCTTCCCGCCATCGAGTCGTCATGGTTTTCTGAGGACGTCCACCTTCCCTCCTCTCAGGAAGTGGCTCCATCAGCATAGAAATCATCATGCAACATCCCATCCCACACAAGTTAAGAATTTAGAGTCTAGCCAAGTGTAATACACGTCCCAATGCTCAATAACCGCGAGCACGGCTATTCGAATAGATTTAGTTTACTCACACTGCAGTGGATGTACACTTTACCCGCACTCCGTGACTGCCCAACACATGAGCCTCGTCCCAACACATGAGACGCGTCACGGCAAAGCTTTTCGATAACCTCGCATTGGCAGTACCCGCTCCATGAACTTTACATCCTCATGCACTCTAGGCGTACACGGTTTCTAGCAGTGAGAGGAGTTCTGGTGCACCCGGGAAGGAAAGACTCACACAGGCATTAAGTTATAATTATGTTTAAATTCTCACATTGCAGTCCTACCGATGGCGACACCACTGTAGACACCCGCCTCGCCGTTCTACCAATGGCTGCCCCACCGTAGAGCCCCTGCCTCACACATCAAGAAACCACTATGCATGAATACTGCCTCTGCTCAGCTATCTATTCCGCTAGGTCTATACCCATACGAGAAGTGCGGTTGTACGGGGGTCGTTTCATGCTTAACTTTATGGCTCGGTCCTTAATTGACCGGAGACGGTACTTGGCTTTTCCCGGATACCACCCAAATCCTCCGTCCGCCCCAGTCGAAAACAGTTGTTTAATTTCATTTCTCTTTTCACAAATCATGTCATCAACATCATGGCAATGTGGCGCTCATGTCTCCACATGCCGCATCTCAATTACCTTCCCAAAGGCAATTGCCCAAGCATAGAGCATTTTGATAATTATGAGTATGCATGATTCTAGAATAGCGTTGCTAAGCAATTGTCATAGTTGACTAGGGACCCATACGTAAACATGGTTACGAAGGAATATGGGGTAAACAATAATCAAGGCATGGCATAATCACAAGTAGGATGTTTATCATTGCATGCAATTTTATTTGTAAACAAACAATTTCGCAATTGGGATCAACGTGTTCAAAGAATAGTGATGACTTGCCTTGCTCAAAGTCTTGCGGGTCTGGACCTTCGCTTGGGTCAGCAGCTTCCTCGGGCTCTATAGTTACGTGCGAAAATGGATTTGAATTCGGTTAGAATTCAAATAAAAATCCAAGTAAATCCAAATGAAAGTCGAGTGCGGAAGTCGATTCCTTTATATCAACTTTACTATTCACGAACTACAGCAAACCCATTTCCGATGTAAATTATTAGTGAGTATAATTATTTTGTTGTCTTAAGTTTTTAATTTAATATTCCCGAGTATTATATCCATGTAATAGGTTAGAAATTTCTACCACGAGCTAAATATCGGACAAAATCCTAGAGATATTATACAATTTAATTTAGTTTATGATTAACCGATTAAGTATTCTATATGTCTAAAATTACTAGTGATTAAATCCGAACTTCTACCGTGAATCAATTACTTATAGAGATTATCCAAAGTAATCTTTAATAATCTATAAGATTTCGTTTATTAGTTGTTGATTACATTTAAATTACTACCGCGAATTGATTATTTATAGTGACTACCAAAAATAACCCATAATTTATATTAAATTTTTGCAATCCTCCGATGGGAAATTAATCTATAATTTAAATTCTAATTTTTAAATCTTCTAAACTCTCCTAATTTCCCTCTATTTATACTATTACTATCATTTATATTTATTTATTTATTATTATTATTATATTTATTATATATTTTTTTCTTTTATTTATTCCCCTTTTTTTCTCTTTTCTCTCTTTTTCTTTTTCTCTCTTTTCCTCTCTCTTTCTTTCTTTTTTTCTCTCTCTCTCTTGGCTGACTCTCTCTTTTCCTCTCCCTCTCTCCCTCTCGGCTCTCTCTCTCCCTTACCCGAGCGGCGGCGGCGGCGGACGCGATGGGAAGGGAGGGCGGCTCACCGGCGGCGGCGTGGCGACGACGGCGGCGGCGGCGACGACGACGGCGACGGCGGCGCAAGGGCGGCGCGGTGCGGCGGCACCGAGGGCGGCGGCGCGGCGGCTCACAGCAGCGGCGCGGCGGCGTGGAGGTGGCGGCGCGGTGGCGTGGAGTTGAGGAGAGGGGGGGGTGAGGATGGGGGAAAGGATGGAGAGAGGGGGGGAATATATTGGGGAGGGGGGGAGAAGAAGAGGGGAAGGGGGCGGCGGCTATGGCGTCGGCGGGGTGGCGCAGCGCGGGGCTCGAGGAGCGGCAGCGGCCGCGGCAGCAGCGGCGGCACGGGGCTCGGGGGCGCGGCGCGGCAGGTGATGCGTCGAGCGATGGCGATGGCGCGGCAGCGGCGACGCGACGGCCGAACGGCGACGGCGCGCGGCGATGGAACAGCGCGCGGCGCGGCGCGGGGCGCGAGGCGGTGATGGGACGGCGACGCGACGGCGACGGCGATGGCGCGGGGCGCGAGGCGCGAGGGCGACGGCCGAGCGGCGATGGGACGGTGGCGCGGCGGCGAGCGGCGTGGCGGGAGAGGGGACGACGCGCGGCGCGGCACGGCGTAGGGTTAAGGCTAGGGGAACCGCGTCGAGCACCTTAGGTGCAATGAACAGTGCCGATTTCCAATTTTACCCAATATTTGTGTTATTCCAACTAATGAATCCATCCTAAATTAATATTGCTCACATTTTTATATAATTTATTTAAATCTTTATTTAGTGTTAATTCTATTCCATCGCATTTAAATTTAATTGATACGAGTATGTTTGCGATGATATCGATGTAAATTAAATGATTTAGTTCTTTATTCGAAATCTCCAAACTCCGAAAACGAAATTCAATGGAACGGCGAATAAAATCGGCATGATGCAATTTATTTTAGAAAGTTTTTGAAAATCCATATATATATATATATATATATATATATATATATATATATATATATATATATATATATATATATATATATATATATATATATATATATATATATATATATATATATATATATATATATATTGAGTCTTAATTTTGTCGGTCGAATTTTCAGGGTGTTACAAACCTACCCCCCTTAAATAAATTTCGTCCCGAGATTTCTTACCAGGTTTCGAATAGATGCGGGTATTCCGTCCTCAAGAATTCCTCGCTTTCCCAACTGGCTTCATCCTCAGTGTGATTACTCCATTGTACCTTGTACATACGCCACTCTTTGCTCCTAGTCCTCTTTTTGGCTTCATCCAATATCCGGACCGGATGTTCTGGATACGTAAGGTCATGGCTAATGTGAATCTCTTCCAGCGGAGCTTGTTCTTCCGGCACTCGTAAGCACTTCTTTAATTGAGACACATGGAAGACTGGGTGCACATCGGCAATATTCTCTGGTAGCTGTAACTGATATGCGACTTCTCCCTGTCTAGCCGTGATTTGAAAGGGTCCCACATATCTTGGCGCTAGTTTTCCTTTGACCTTAAACCTTTTCGTCCCCCTCATCGGAGAAACCTTCAGATAAACATAATCTCCTTACTTAAATTCTAGGTTTCTTCTTCGAGTGTCGGCGTAACTCTTTTGTCGTGATTGTGCTACTTTTAGAAGGTCTCGAATCAGGCGAACCTTTTCCTCGGCTTCTTGGATAATGTCAGGTCCAAATACTGCCCGTTCTCCAGTCTCGGACCACATTAGTGGAGTTCGACATCGTCGACCAAACAATGCCTCATTGGGTGACATCTTTAGGCTTGCTTGAAAGCTGTTGTTGTAGGAGAATTCGGCGTAGGGCAAACATCTCTCCCAATCTTTGCTAAAATCCAGAGCACAAGCTCTCAACATGTCTTCCAAGACCTGGTTTGTTCTCTCTGTCTGGCCATCCGTTTGTGGGTGATAAGCTGTGCTAAACGCAAGGTAACTTCCTAGGGCTTCATGCACTTTCTCCCAGAAATGCGAGGTAAACTGTGTGCCTCGATCAGATATAATTTTCTTAGGTACACCATGAAGACGTACTATCCTGGTCATGTATAACTCGGCTAGCTTGGCACTGCTATAATTTGTCTTAACGGGGATGAATCTTGCCGTCTTGGTGAGTCGATCCACAATCACCCAGATGGAATCGTACCCTGTTGCGGTCTTGGGCAATCCTACAATAAAATCCATACCTATCTCATCCCACTTCCATTCGGGAATCCTAAGGGGTTGCAACAAACCTGCCGGTCTCTGGTGCTCAGCCTTCACCTTTTGGCACACGTCACAAAGTGCTACGTACTCTGCCACATCTCTTTTTAGATTGGGCCACCAGTATCCTTCCTTCAGGTCCTGGTACATCTTCGTACTTCCGGGGTGCAATGAATATGCCGACTCGTGAGCTTCCTTTAGGATTAATCCTCTCAGTCCACCCTGTTCGGGTACATAAATCCTCTTTTTATACCATAGGACATCTTTTTCGTCGGTTGAAAATTCCTTTGCAAATCCTGCCGCTAGACGTTCCTTCACCTCTCGGATTTCTTCGTTGTCCTTCTGGGCTTCTTCTATTTGAGTTCTCAGAAGAGGTTGAATGTCCAAGGTGTTTATCTGCCCATGAGGTATTATATGTAGGTTTAGTTGGGTTATTTCCTCCCTAAGCTCAGGAGCCATTCCTTCCGTCCTCAGATGATTGCAGTGGCTCTTCCGACTCAAAGCGTCAGCCACAACGTTTGCTTTGCCGGGGTGATAGTGAACCTCTAAGTCATAATCCTTGATTAGTTCTAACCATCGCCTCTGCCTTAAGTTGAGGTCTGACTGGGTGAAAATATACTTCAGACTCTTGTGGTCAGTGTAGATATCACAATGGTTTCCAATCAAATAATGTCTCCAAATCTTTAGCGCATGAACTACAGCTGCAAGTTCTAGGTCATGGGTAGGATAGTTTTCCTCATGTGGTCGCAATTGTCGCGACACGTAGGCTACAACCTTTCCGTCCTGCATCAGTACTCCTCCTAGTCCTTGCCTTGATGCATCACAATATATAACGAAGTCTTTCCTGATGTCGGGAAGAACTAAAATAGGTGCCGAGGTCAGCTTTTCTTTGAGCTGTTCAAAGCTTTCCTGACACTGTTCTGACCACACAAACTTCTTTTCCTTCTTGATTAGTTGTGTCATTGGTCGGGCTACCTTAGAGAATCCCTCAATGAACCTTCGGTAGTATCCGGCCAAGCCTAGAAAACTCCAAATTTCAGTCACAGACTTGGGTGCTTTCCATTCCGTAACAGCCTCCACTTTAGCAGGATCTACTGCTACTCCACCGGCTGAGATTACGTGGCCTAGAAAGGCGACTTCTTTTAGCCAGAACTCACATTTACTAAACTTTGCATACAATTTATGCCTCCGTAATTTCTCGAGTACCAATCGCAAGTGTTGCGCATGTTCTTCCTCATCTTTGGAGTAGATCAGAATATCATCGATAAATACTACCACAAATTTGTCCAAGTAATCCATGAACACTTTGTTCCTAAGATTCATAAAGTATGCCGGGGCGTTGGTTAACCCAAACGACATTACTGTGAACTCATACAATCCATAGCGTGTTGAAAACGCGGTCTTGGGTATATCCCTGGTCCTAATTTTCAGTTGGTGGTATCCTGATCTAAGGTCAATCTTAGAGAACACCTCAGCTCCTTTGAGTTGATCAACAAGATCATCAATCCGTGGTAGGGGATATTTGTTTTTGATGGTTACTTCGTTCAATGAACGGTAGTCTACACACATCCTCATGCTACCATCTTTCTTCTTGACGAATAATACTGGGGCTCCCCAGGGTGACGAACTGGGTCGTACAAATCCCTTTTCTTGCAATTCTCTAATTTGCTTTTTAAGTTCCTCCAACTCATTAACTGGCATCCGGTAAGGCCTCTTGGATATGGGAGCAGTTCCGGGTATCAGATCAATAATGAACTCTATGTCACGATCTGGTGGCATCCCAGGTAAATCTTCTGGAAATACATCGGAAAATTGTTGCACTACAGGCATTCCTTTCAGGGGTAGCATGGTAAATATGCCTCCGGCACGTTCGGTCAGTCTAGGATCTTGATCCATGGTTGCTCTCATATCCGATCCCCAGGGTGTGGTCAGGGTAATTTCTCTACGTCTACAGTTGATTACCCCCCCTGTTCTTTGCTAACCAATCCATTCCCAATATGACATCCAGGGTCTGGGGTATCAATACCATAAGATTGGAGGGAAACACCACATCCCTAAGACGAATAGGTACGTCTATGCAAGCATGACTCACAGTTATCTCGCCCCCAGGTGAGTGTACTATCATAGGCTTTCTAAGCCCCACTAGGGTTAAGTTGTGTTTTTGACTAGCCTTCAGTGATATGAATGAATGCGATGCTCCTGAATCGAAGAGAATTTTAACTGGAGTGGTGTTGATAGAAAACGTACCCATCAGTACGCCCTGATCCTCCTGGGCCTCTTCAGCTCGCACATGGTTTACTTGTCCGCGGCCAAATCCGGTAGCAGCCTTGTTAGTCTGCGGAGTCCTGAATAGTCCGCGTCCGGCAGCAGGGGTAGCAGTCCCACGAACAGCCATTGTATTAGCGCCAGTACGGACAGGAGTTTTGCGTGGATGGGGGCAGTTGTTGGCGTAGTGCCCATACTCTCCACAGTTGAAGCAGTCCACATTCCTCTTGGCTCCAGGGGCAGCCAGAGTTGGTGTAGGGGTGCGGTTCTGAATCACAACCGGCCTATTAAAATTGCTAGGCGCGGTGGGACGGTTAGTTGCCACAATAGGGGGCTTCCACCCAGACGAAGTGGCTCCCTTGAGTCGCTGAGGCACCCCCTGAGGTGGGCGATTCATAGCAAGCCTCCTCTTGCGATTGTGCTCTACAGTCTTTTGATCGTTCTCCAGCCTAACGACTTTGTTGATCAGGCTCTGGAAGCTCTCATGGTCTTGCCCAATCATAGGTCCACGTAATTCATCATTCAGCCCTTCTATGAACTTGTCGATCTTTTCTTCTTCATCTGCGAGGTCTCTAATTGCATAGCGGGCCAACTGAGTGAACCGGTTCAGATATTCCTACACTGTTGTGTTCCCTTGTCGCAGCCTTCTGAACTCGTTCTTCTTCATACGCATTACCGCAGCAGGCACGAAGTTCTCGCGAAATGCTGCAGTGAACTCTTCCCAAGTGGGTTCTCCAGCATCCTCTTCTCGAGCTTCCTTGTAGGTGTCCCACCAATCACCAGCGGGTCCCTCCAGTTGATTTACTGCGAAGATCACTTTGTCAGTTTCGCGTATCCGGACAAGGGTCAGTTTCTTCTCTATGATGCGTAGCCAATCTTCTGCCTCCATAGGCTCGTCTGCCGTAGCGAACGTGGGTGGCTTGGTTCTCATAAACTCTCCAAAGCTCGATCCTCCGCGGTTGCCTTGGTTGTTTGCAATGGCTTGCAAGAGTTGGGTTTGAGTGGCCATAACTCCGGCCAGGGTGGTTAGGTCAGGTGTCTGAGTTTCTTCATTGCTGGTTGATGCCCGACGTCGGCTTGTCATTTGTGTAGGATGATGGAATAAGTATCTTAATTTTCTAACTAACTTCTATGGTTTCATCCCATTATGGGAGTTGTTTTGATGTGAACTTTGTTTTGCAAGCATGGTGGAATAAACTCATTTATAACACAACAGCAACAACATCATAACATCACAGAGTTCCACAAATAGTACATAAATCATGATGCAATCGACTGCGCACATATGCAGTCCAAATAAGGTCCATCCAAAAGATACATCGAACTAACCATCAAGCTACTCGTCAAACTAGGTAAAGGGGGGGTGTGTCTCGCATACTATCCAAAAACCATCTGAAGCGAGATCAAAGCTGCCACAATCCTCCAGTCTAGTCGTCCAACCATCCGCAGGATCCTGGGGCAGGTAGAGGGTGGTCGCTAGCACGGGCAAATCTGAGTCCCCATGGCTCGGAAGTAGCGGCCTCAGAATCTGGCTTGGGCTTCTTGCCCGGAGGTCGGGTGCTCTTGCGGGCAATGCTGAGGGTGCGGGGGCCTCCGAGGAAGGTGATGCGGGGAACAGGGGTCTCATCCTCTGATGGGTCGGTGAGGTCTGGCTCGCTCTCTGGCTCAGTGTCAGTCCCCTCTGTCTCGGAGTCGACCTGGATCGGAGTCTCTAAACTGGAACCCAGCTGCGGAGAAGGTGTAGAGATCAGTGGAGTGTGCACAATCTCCGGGGCAGGTGGCTGTGTCACTGTCGGGTCCACCAAGTAAGGTGCTGACTCAGTAGCCAGCATACCAACCTCTCCCAAAAGAGCGTGGAACGTTGGTGGGTACGGCGGGGTGAGGAAAAAGTAGCGGTCACGCCCTACTGCTGTGGAAGTAGAAGCCCCTATGGTGCTGACCGTGGCTGCTCGAAGCTGCTCCTCCAGCTGGCTGACATGCTCCTGACTCTCTCTCAGCTGCTCCTCAAGTGTATCCATCATCCCGCGGCGGTCGTTGTACTGGTCAGATAACTGCTGGAACTGGTCGCCGTGGACCTGAAGCTGTGTCTTCAGTGAGTCTATCTCACTGCCCCAAGCCTGGTGCTCCTCCTCCAGCTGAAGCTGCTGCGCTGTGAGGTCAGTCACCTCGGTCTCTAGCTCTCCCACACGTCTCTGCTGGTCGTCGATCTCTAACAGAGCCTCCTCATAAAAGTCGTCCGCTGCCTCAGCCCATCGTGACAGTCAGGTCACTATCGGGTTATAGCAGCAAGGTGTGTCCTGAACAGTGCAGTCGGAGTTGCTCTCCTCTCGAAACGGGTGGTGAGCAAACTCAGTACTCGCCAACTCAGCTCGGTGGATAGAGCTAAGTCGAAGGAAGGCCTCCCGTGCTGCATCCTGCATCGCGGTCTCTGGCAAGTCGCGACGGTGGCGTGTCGGGAAGCTGTAATCTAACTCTGATGGAACTCGCGTGTGAACCTCGACTCGAGCCTCCCAAACAGACCCGCACTGTCTCACTCGGTAGATCGGAGATCTGGGGTATCGCAGATGCCTCATTAGTCGGTGTAGCTCGATGACGTATCCCTCTGAGCGGGGTAGTCCCATCTCCCAGGCAGCGGGTGAATCCTGATCTGCCATCTAATTTTAAGAAAAACCCAAAGTCAGCTAAGAGTACAACTTATTTTGTGAAGAAATAGTTAAGAGTAAGATAAAAATCATACAGGTTTTGTAAACATAGCATTTTTATTTTTGAAATTATTACTAAGTGGGAATTTTCTCCCTTGGCCAACTTAGAAAAGGGTGGGGCGCCTTTTGGTCTTTTCCTACAGTCGTATGGCTCTGATACCAGCTCTGTGGACCCCTGTTTTTATAACAGGAATCAATCGTGTAAACAGTACCATTTCCCTGGATCAAGTAGTCTGGTACACACGAATCCATAGCTGAAGTAACCAGTGCACATACACGAATGTCTAGTACGAATTATTACATCAATAGCCCGCAGGCTTAGTCTTAAATCATCGGACCGGGCGGTCCGGAATACATTCCAAAAACAGAAATAGGTAAGGCAGCAGAATCAAGGCAGCGGCACGCCATTGCCACAGGCAACGACCGTAACTAAGACCTATTGAGCACCTTCGTCTTCATCACCCTCCTGGTAATAGGCATAGGGATCCTCCGAAGCTTCATCTTTGGCCTCTGATTAAGTTTATATTTGCAAGGGTGAGTACCAACCATACTCAACAAGCCACCACAGCAACAATGCATATGATAAGGGTATTCAAGGAATGGCTATGGTTCTTTTGCACAAAGCAAGTTTTGCAATTCTTTTCACAAGCCTAAGACCTAGCATAGACTGATCAATTTTAGTACCAGTGTTCATATCAAACAATGACGGTTCTGTCCACCATCCATTGTGATCCCAAGGATAGCTTCCCGCCATCGAGTCGTCATGGTTTTCTGAGGACGTCCACCTTCCCTCCTCTCAGGAAGTGGCTCCATCAGCATAGAAATCATCATGCAACATCCCGTCCCACACAAGTTAAGAATTTAGAGTCTAGCCAAGTGTAATACACGTCCCGATGCTCAATAACCGCGAGCACGGCTATTCGAATAGATTTAGTTTACTCACACTGCAGTGGATGTACACTTTACCCGCACTCCGCGACTGCCCAACACATGAGCCTCGTCCCAACACATGAGACGCGTCACGGCAAAGCTTTTCGATAACCTCGCATTGGCAGTACCCGCTCCATGAACTTTACATCCTCATGCACTCTAGGCGTACACGGTTTCTAGCAGTGAGAGGAGTTCTGGCGCACCCGGGAAGGAAAGACTCACACAGGCATTAAGTTATAATTATGGTTAAATTCTCACATGGCAGTCCTACCGATGGCGACACCACTGTAGACACCCGCCTCGCGGTTCTACCAATGGCTGCCCCACCGTAGAGCCCCTGCCTCACACATCAAGAAACCACTATGCATGGATACTGCCTCTGCTCAGCTATCTATTCCGCTAGATCTATACCCATACGAGAAGTGCGGTTGTACGGGGGTCGTTTCATGCTTAACTTCATGGCTCGGTCTTTAATTGACCGGGGACGGTACTTGCCTTTTCCCGGATACCACCCAAATCCTCCGTCTGCCCCAGTCGAAAACAGTTATTTAATTTTATTTCTCTTTTCACAAATCATGTCATCAACATCATGGCAATGTGGCGCTCATGTCTCCACATGCCGCATCTCAATTACCTTCCCAAAGGCAATTGCCCAAGCATAGAGCATTTTGATAATTATGAGTATGCATGATTCTAGAATAGCGTTGCTAGGCAATTGTCATAGTTGACTAGGGACCCATACGTAAACATGGTTACGAAGGAATATGGGGTAAACAATAATCAAGGCATGGCATAATCACAAGTAGGATGTTTATCATTGCATGCAATTTTATTTGTAAACAAACAATTTCGCAATTGGGATCAACGTGTTCAAAGAATAGTGATGACTTGCCTTGCTCAAAGTCTTGCGGGTCTGGACCTTCGCTTGGGTCAGCAGCTTCCTCGGGCTCTATAGTTACGTGCGAAAATGGATTTGAATTCGGTTAGAATTCAAATAAAAATCCAAGTAAATCCAAATGAAAGTCGAGTGCGGAAGTCGATTCCTTTATATCAACTTTACTATTCGCGAACTACGGCAAACCCATTTCCGATGTAAATTATTAGTGAGTATAATTATTTTGTTGTCTTAAGTTTTTAATTTAATATTCCCGAGTATTATATCCATGTAATAGGATAGAAATTTCTACCACGAGCTAAATATCGGACAAAATCCTAGAGATATTATACGATTTAATTTAGCTAATGATTAACCGATTAAGTATTCTATACGTCTAAAATTACTAGTGATTAAATCCGAACTTCTACCGTGAATCAATTACTTATAGAGATTATCCAAAGTAATCTTTAATAATCTATAAGATTTCGTTTATTAGTTGTTGATTACATTTAAATTACTACCGCGAATTGATTATTTATAGTGACTACCAAAAATAACTCATAATTTATATTAAATTTTTGCAATCCTACGACGGGTAATTAATCTATAATTTAAATTCTAATTTTTAAATCTTCTAAACTCTCCTAATTTCCCTCTATTTATACTATTACTATCATTTATATTTATTTATTTATTATTATTATTATATTTATTATATTTTTTTTCTTTTATTTATTCCCTTTTTTTTCTCTTTTCTCTCGTTTTCTTTTTCTCTCTTTTCCTCTCTCTTTCTTTCTTTTTTTCTCTCTCTCTCGGCCGACTCTCTCTTTTCCTCTCCCTCTCTCCCTCTCGGCTCTCTCTCTCCCTTACCCGAGCGGCGGCGGCGGCGGACACGATGGGAAGGGAGGGCGGCTCACCGGCGGCGGCGTGGCGACGACGGCGGCGGCGGCGACGACGACGGTGACGGCGGCGCAAGGGCGGCGCGGTGCGGCGGCACCGAGGGCGGCGGCGCGGCGGCTCACAGCGGCGGCGCGGCGGCGTGGAGGCGGCGGCGCGGCGGCGTGGAGTTGAGGAGAGGGGGGGGTAAGGATGAGGGAAAGGATGGAGAGAGTGGGGGGGAATTTATAGGGGATGGGGGGAGAAGAAGAGGGGAAGGGGGCGGCGGCTATGGCGTCGGCGGGGTGGCGCGGCGCGGGGCTCGAGGAGCGGCAGCGGCGCGGCAGCAGCGGCGGCACGGGGCTCGGGGGCGCGGCGCGGCAGGTGATGCGTCGCGCGATGGCGATGGCGCGGCAGCGGCGACGCGACGGCCGAACGGCGACGGCGCGCGGCGATGGAACAGCGCGCGGCGCGGCGCGGGCACGAGGCGGTGATGGGACGGCGACGCGACGGCGACGGCCATGGCACGGGGCGCGAGGCGCGAGGGCGACGGCCGAGCGGCGATGGGACGGTGGCGCGGCGGCGAGCGGCGCGGCGGGAGAGGGGACGGCGCGCGGCGCGGCGCGGGGTAGGGTTAGGGCTAGGGGAACCGCGTCGAGCACCTTAGGTGTAATGAATAGTGCCGATTTCCTATTTTCTTTTCTTAAACTTTTTTTTTATTTTTATTTTTTTAAAAATTTTCTTTTATTTATTATTTATTTGTTATATAAATTTGATTCTATAATTTCTAATATTTGCATATATAAATTTTTACCCAATATTTGTGTTATTCCAACTAATGAATCCATCCTAAATTAATATTGCTCACATTTTTATATAATTTATTTAAATCTTTATTTAGTATTAATTCTATTCCATCGCATTTAAATTTAATTGATACGAGTATGTTTGCGATGATATCGATGTAAATTAATTGATTTAGTTCTTTATTCGAAATCTCCAAACTCCGAAAACGAAATTCAATGGAACGGCGAATAAAATCGGCATGATGCAATTTATTTTAGAAAGTTTTTGAAAATCCATATATATATATATATATATTTTTTAGTCTTAATTTTGTCGGTCGAATTTTCAGGGTGTTACACTAGTGCAAGGCTAGATTCTAAGTAGTGTAAAGGCTTCGTTGTGACCTCTAGTCCGCACTCATAGTGTAGAGTGTGGAGTGCTTGGCCGGCACTGAACCAACTAGAGTGTAGCCTCTGGGCTTCTATCACATCATGTGGGTAAAGGTGTACAAACTCTGAAGAGTTCTTTAAACTAATCGATTAGCCGTGCTCACAGTCAAGAGCGCTTTGGTGAAGTGTAATGAGTATACACTATGCTTTAAAATGTGAACATGTGACTTGGCTTAAAATTGATAAAATGTGTTGAGTTGTGTGAGTGTGATGATATATTATGACTTCTTGTCAAGGATGACAACAAGAGTTTGATTATGATGGAATTATGATGAAATTAATATTGAAACTTAAAATTTGTTTTCTTAATTGAAGCATCAACTCTTTTACAAAAGAATTACGAAACAAAACTTGCTTTATGCTGAAATTGAACTACATAATACCTTCCTTTGAATATATGCCTTACATGTAGTATACTAGGATTGACTTGTGCTTGCCAGTACATTAACTTGTTTAATGTAATATAATGTACTGACTCTTGCTGTTGATATAACCTTTTGTTTGCAGGTTTAGACTTAGTCTTTGAGTGATGCGGGTTCCGATTGCTTCTTCTAGGATGAGAACTTAATGGGGTAAACCTTTAGTCAGTGTGCTTGTGATTGGTAGTCAAGCTTCCGCTGTTCTCTAATAAGTCTATTTGGCCGGTCGGCCAATGTAATTATTAAGTTGTTGTAAGTCTTAAGTTTCTTTCATCTTAGTTGTGTTTGCTATGTATAATCATGCTTAAGATGAAAGTGTGAATCTAGTGCACATTATGGGAACTAGATTCACATGAGTATGAGTTAGGAATATTTGAGAGGTTGTAGATCTTTAGCCATTTTTGTCAAGTCTCCTGAATGTGTAACATCTGGTCGCCGCCTTCGAGTGGTTTGACGGGCACATCTCAGGCTGAAGTTGACTGGCAGGCTAAGGGTTTAGCAATGTCTCCAATATTCCTCTCTCGAGGCGTCGGATGTTTCATTATGCTTGTTTGATGACTTGAATTATTCACTCCATCTCTCAAATATAATGGAAGGTCCGAAGAGCCTACGACATGGAGCAGCAGCAGATAGAAGTGGTGCGCATAATCAGGAAGATGAAGATGAGCATGACATGTTTATACCTTCTCTATTGGGCGGTGAAATGGTTGATGTGGATCACGATCTACTGCAAGACATGTTACGTGACATTGAGGATCCAGCCCAGAATGAGAGAGATGGAATGAAGTTCAGCAGGTTGGTCAGTGATTCTGAGACGCCTATGTACGCTGGATGCAAAGCAAAACACACTAAGTTGTCAGTTACCTTGGACCTAATGAAGCTGAAGGCAAGTAGGCAAGTAGTGGATTGACAGACAAGAGTTTCACAAATCTTTTAGTAATTTTGAAGGCTATGCTTCCTGCTGAGAACACATTGCCCAAGACGACATACGAAGCAAAGCAGGTTCTGTGTCCATTAGGGTTAGAGGTCCGTAGAATACATGCTTGTCCAAACGACTGCATATTGTACCACAAGCAATATGCGGACTTGGATGCTTGTTCTGTCTGCAAGGCTTCTCGATACAAGCGAAAGAAAAGTGCTGACGAAGAAAATAAGTCAAAGAGGGGTGGTCTGGCAAAAGTTGTGTGGTATCTACCTATCATTGATCGTTTCAAGAGAATCTTTGCCAACCCGAACGAAGCGAAGTTAGTACGTTGGCACACCACAGAGAGAAGGAATGACGGTATGCTTAGACACCCAGCGGATTCGATTGAATAGAGGAATATCGATCGAAAACACAAAGACTTTGCTGCCGACCCTGGAAACATGAGGATATGTCTGTGTACGGATGGCATGAATCCTTTCGGTGACATGAGTAGTACTCACAGCACTTGGCCAGTTCTTATTGTGAACTATAACCTCCCGCCATGGTTATGCTTTAAACGGAAATATATTATGTTGTGCTTGTTAATCCAAGGTCCGAGGCAACCCGGCAATGATATCGATGTATTCCTAGAGCCTGTTATCGACGATCTTGAGATTCTTTGGAAAGAAGGTGTGGAAACTTGGGATGCATATGGTCAGGAGAACTTCTATTGTTCTGCACCATTAATGACTACCTTGCACTCGGTAATCTTTCAGGACAAACTATAAAAGTAAAGAAGGCCTGCTCCGATTGCAAGGAACATACACAAAGCCGGTGGTTGAAGAAATCACGAAAGATGGTATACATGGGTCATTGGAGGTGGCTCCCGCTACGTCATGCATTTAGAAGAAAGAAGAAAATTTTTAACAGTAAGAGAGAACTTCAGCCTGCTCCCAAAGATTTGTCCGGAGATGAGGGCCACAATATGGTCAAGGACATAAGCAATGAGTTTGGGAAGAAAAGAAAACATAGCAAGACAAAGGAGAAGGGTATGTGGAAGAAAAAATCCATATTTTGGCGGCTACCTTACTGGAAAGATCTTGATGTCTGTCATTGCATTGATCTCATGCATGTAGAAAAGAATGTGTGTGAGAGTTTGGTTGGCCTGATGTTGAATATTCCCGGGAAGACAAAGGACGGGTTGAACGCGCACCTTGATCTACAAGACATGAATATTCGCAGTGAACTCCAACCCATACGAGATGCAGAGACAGGTAGAGTTTACCTCCCTCCAGCCTGCCACACATTGTCGAAGGATGAGAAAATCGCAATGTTATCATGCTTGAAGGATATTAAAGTTCTATCGGGCTATTCAGCGAGGATAAGTAAGTACGTTAAATTGGACAATCTAAAACTTGTTGGAATGAAGTCTCACGATTGCCACGTGCTAATCACAAAAAACTTGCCAGTTGCTATCAGAGGCATTCTACCACCGAAAGTGCGTCACACGATCCAATGTCTGTGCGCCTTCTTCAATGCAATTGGACATAAGGTTATAGATCCAGAAGATCTAGATGGGTTGCAGACCGATATTGTGAATACCCTCTGTCACCTGGAGATGTTTTTCCCACTGTCTTTCTTTGATATAATGGTTCATCTCCCTATTCATCTGGTGAAGCAAACAAAACTATGTGGCCCGGCTTTTCCAAGGGAAATGTGGCCGTTTGAAAGGTACATGGGAGTTCTGAAGTCGTACGTTCGTAACAGAGCTAAACCCGAGGGGAGCATCATTGAAGGTTACACGACCGAGGAGGCTATTGAGTTCTGTGTCAATTACATGTCCGATGCCGATCCTATCGGAGTTCCTGCGTCTCGTCACGAGGGAAGGTTGTCAGGTGTTGGCACAATCGGAAGGAAAAGAATTAGGCCCGATTCAGCGTCCTACGCGCAGGCTCATTACGCTGTGCTCCAACATATGGCAAAAGTTGGCCCATACTTTGAGGAGTACTTAGCGAAAATCCGAGATGAGAACTTGGGGCGATCTGATGCATGGATTAACAGAGAACATAATTCTCGGTTCAACGAATGGTTCAAGAATCGTGTGACAATGTCCACGGATGTCCCAAATGAGACAGTACAGTTGTTGGGGATGGGACCGTCTTGGACCGTAGACACATGGCAAGGATACGATATAAATGGATACACATTTTACACCGTCAAACAAGATAACAAAAGCACAGTGCAAAACAGCGGCGTCCGTATAGATGCATTCCAGGATCAAGTTGGGTCAAACACATACTACGGCCGCATTGAGGAGATCTGGGAGCTAAACTACGTCAAGTTCAAGGTTCCTTTGTTCTGCTGCCGTTGGGTGATTCTACGCACTGGTGTCAAAACCGACAAGGAAGGTTTCACTTTAGTAGATCTATCAAAGGTGGGATACGTCGATGAACCATTTGTACTTGCAAAACAGGTCGAGCAGATATTCTACATAAAAGACCCTTTAAACAAGAAGATGCACATCGTGAGGGATGGAAAGCGCCGAATTGTAGGAGTTGACAACATCGTCGATGAAGAAGAATACAACCATAATCTTCATGTAAGACCTCACATTGACCTTGACGATGATCCCCAAGAATCTGTGGCATATGCTCATTCGGATCATACGGAAGGCATAACCATAATCTTCATGTAAGACCTTACATTGACCTTGACGATGATCCCCAAGAGTCTGCGGCATATGCTCGTTCAGATCATACGGAAGGCATAACCTTGTGACCGATGCATTTGTACTCATCTATTGTAATGAATGAAGTATTTTGTTTTATTACAAAGACTTGATATGTGCAGTCATTAATATGGCTAATTTTGTTTTATTACGAATGACCAAAATCAAAGTTGTAGATCTTGATGAGAGGATCAACTTTGTTGTTGACCATATTTCCATTTGAAATTACAAATGCTGTTTAAATTTGTCATATATTCAAATTCAATTTCAAACTATTGGGAAAAATGTTATATAGAAAATGACCAAAATAAAACTTGTAGATCTTGAAAGGCTCTACAACTTTGTTGTTGACCATATTTCCATTTGAAATCATTTACTATCCGAAAATGTATTATAGCTAATAAAATGAATTATTACACAACAGCTATATATTGTCCACTCACAAATACAAATATTTCAAATGAAAGATGGAAAATGAGTCATCGGTGACGGGCCTTAGTTTAAGGCCGATAGAGATTAATCTATGTCAATCGGGCATTGCCGTAGGGCCCATCACAGATGACTCATCGGTGACGGGCTCCATACTAATGCCCGATTGAGATGACATTTAGGCCCGTCACAGATGACTCATCTATGACGGGCCCTAAGACAATGCCCGATAGAGATAGATTAATATCTATCGGGCTTTAACTAAGGCCCGTCACCGATGACTATTTTTTTATTTTTTCAAACAAGTCTTTATATTTGTGAGTACAAAATATATAGCTGCTGTATAATAATTTATTTTATTAGTCATAATACATTTTCGTATAGTAAATTATTTCAAATCGTTTTTCATTTTTCCAAACAAGTCTTTATATTTGTGAGTACAAAATATATAGCTACTGTATAATAATTTATTTTATTAGTCATAATATATTTTCGTATAGTAAATTATTTCAAATCGAAATATGGTTAACAACAAAATTGTAGAGGTTATC
Source organism: Oryza meridionalis (assembly GCA_000338895.3). Lineage (NCBI taxonomy): Eukaryota > Viridiplantae > Streptophyta > Magnoliopsida > Poales > Poaceae > Oryza > Oryza meridionalis. The sequence goes on along the minus strand of CM002527.2, from coordinate 12,588,526 downwards.
AAGATCTACAACTTTTATTTTGGTCGTTTGTCTATATAACTTTGTTCCCAACAGCTTGAAATTGATTTTGACAATATGACAAATCTAAAGAGCATTTGTAAATACTAAATGATTTCAAATGAAAATATGGTCAACAACAAAGTTGATCCTCTCATAAAGATCTACAACTTTGATTTTGGTCATTTGTCTATATAACTTTGTTCCCAACAGCTTAAAATTGATTTTGACAATATGACAAATTTAAACAGCATTTGTAAATAGTAAATGATTTCAAATGGAAATATGGTCAACAAAAAAGTTGATCCTCTCATCAATAACTTTTATTTTGGTCACTTCTTCATCCGACAAAGTGATAGTTATATTATTCACAAAAATCACATTTCTCTTATCTGGTTTATAAACATTAACACAGATATGTCAATTTTGTAAACATTGGTACTATCATTTTGTCGGATGAAGAAGTGACCAAAATAAAAGTTGTAGATCTTGATAAGTTGTACAACTTTGCTGTTTATGGCTTTTCCATTTGAAATCATTTAGTTTTTACAAATGTTTAAATTTGTTAGTGATTCAAATTCAATTTCAGGCTGTTAGGAACAAAGTTATATAGAAGAGTGACCAAAATAAAAGTTGTAGATCTTGATGAAAGGATCAACTTTGTTGTTGACTATATTTCCATTTGAAATCATTAACTATTTACAAATGCTGTTTAAATTTATCATATTGTCAAAATCAATTTAAAGTTGTTGGGAACAAAGTTATATAAACAAATGACCAAAATAAAAGTTGTAGATCTTGATAACCTCTACAATTTTATTGTTGACCATATTTCGATTTGAAATCATTTACTATTAGAAAATGTATTATGACTAATAAAATGAATTATTATATAGCAGCTATATATTTTGTATTCACAAATATAAAGACTTGATTGGAAAAATGGAAAAATAGTCATCAGTGACGGGCCTTAGTTATAGCCCGATAGAGATTAATCTATCTCTATCGGGCATTATCTTAGGGCCCGTCACAGATGAGTCATCTGTGACGGGCCTGAATGTCATCTCAATCCGTCATTACTATGGAGCCCGTCACCGATGAGTCATCTGTGACGGGCACTATGGCAATGCCCGATTGAGATGACTCATCACTCTACTATAACTAGGGTTTCTCAGATTGGATCGAAAATTTTTCTAAGTCCCGCTACAATTTCCCGCCTCCTTATAACCCTAGCGCCGCCGTCGTCCTCCATCGCCGAACCCGCCGCCGTCGCCACCGACCCCGCGGCCGCCGCTACCGAGGCTCCTCCGCCCTCCATTCGGACCGTCGCCGCCTCCTCACCGATGACTCCCACCGAGCCCGGCGACATCCTTCCTCGTCGTCGTCGCCTCCTCCTCTCCGACGCCCGACGCCGCCTCCACCGAGCACGCCGCCGCCTCCACCGAGCCCGGCGCAGCCACCACTGACTCCGGCGACACCCTCCACTGAGCCCGACACCACCGCCATCGAGGCCGCCGCCGCCGCCAACTCCTCCTCCACCGAGCCTCCGACGCCCGACGCCGTCTCCACCGAGCACGCCGCCGCCTCCACTGAGCCTCCGACGCCCGACGCCACCTCCAGCGAGCCCGGCGCAGCCACCACCGACCCTGGCGATGCCCTCCACCGAGCCCGGTGCCGCCGCCACCGAGCCTGCCGCCTCCACCGAGCCCAAGGTGAGTCCTCCATCGCACATGAATGATGAATAGATGAATGTGATTCGATAGATGAATGTGATGAATAAATGATTAGATGAATGTGTTTGAATAGTTGAATGTGTATGGATAGATGAATGTGGATGAATAGACGATTATAGATGAATGTGGATGAATAGATGAATAGATGAAATATTTAATTTATTTATATGTGATATTCAATTCATTCTACATGTCAATGAATAGATTTATAGATGAATGTGTGATGAATAGATGATTAGAGATGAATGTGGATGAATAGATGAATAGATGAAATGTTTAATTTATTTATATGTGATATTCAATTTAGTTTATTTATGTGAATAAGTGATTTTAGAACTTTGGATTCTAAGCCATTGAAGCACTGAATTGTGTATTTTCGTTATTTTGAAAAAAAGTAGACGATGTCTCAGTAAGACAAACCAATGTCGACGACAACTAGTGGGTCCTCAAGGGCACGTACTCCTAGGACAGGGAACAAAATCCCAAAGGAACGGTTCCGCATAACAGCGGTGGACCAAGTTGGGTTGCCGACATCTCCAAGGAAAATATTGAGCCGATTTAGGTCTATCTGCGAGGTCATAGGGAGGCAGAAATTCAGTATTCTGCAAGATGACATCAAGCACGTGCCGGCCGTAGAGAAGGACATTGCTTGGCTAACGTTCAAGGAGAGCTTCGATTATCCTGCGGAGCATGAGGACCGTATCAGGCAGGCTGCTTTCAAGGTTATGGGTAATGCTTGGAAGAACGTCAAGACTAAGCTTGTCGGCGCGTACGTCTACAACCCGGCGAATCCAGATCCAAGAGAGAAATTTCCCTGGATCACGGAACAGGTCTGGGAGGAATTCCATGCGAAGAAGTCGACCCCCGAGTCCAGAGCTAGTAGCGAGGCATATCGCTTGCTCCAGACCAAGAACCGGCATCCGCACCGGCTTGGCACCGCCGGATATGCCGGTAAGGAACAGGAATGGCAGCATGAGGATGAAGAAGCGGAGGAATCGAACACGCCGCTCGTGTTTGGCGATATCCCACACCCTCGGGCTAGGAACTGGGCCAGGGCCAGGTACGAGAAGAATGCTGATGGCACAATCTTCATGCCAAATCCAGAAGATCAACGAGTGTACGAAGCTATAGTAAGAGTCTAGTCAAACTAGATGTTCGCATTGTTTCCCATCGTGCAGTTTATTTCACCCCACTAAATTGTAATGCAGAAGGAGTTGGTTGCCGAGCAACAAGCCTCACAAGAGGCCTGCTCTCAAAGACGCGAGGACGACCTCCTCACAAAAGCGTTGGGCAACAAGGAACACCGTGGACGGACACGGGGCGTTGGGTCTTCCGTTCCCTGAAAGTATGGATTTTCAGACTACGCATGGTGGTACAAGAAGCGGACTTCCAATAAGGCGGAGAAAGATGCACGCCTTGAAGCCAAGATCCGGGTGTCGATAAGAGCTGAGCTGACATCTGAATTCGACGAAAAGCTCGAGTCGATGAGGGCCAAGATTAGGCAAGAGATCCGAGAAGAGCAACAGAACCCCCAGGCCACCGCTGCTGCTGCACACGAAGAGTTAGGAAGTCCCACCCAAAAATGCAGTAGTTGCGCATCAACTGAGTTGGCGGAAAAACCAACATCGGTCGACAGCACCGTCGACCACATAACGGTAAAAGTTTCGTCCACAATGCATGAAAGACTTAACAAATCCATATGATATATAATATTCTAAAAAAATTGATGAATCTATCGCAGGAACCAACAAGCTGCACCCTCACAGTTAGGGTGATGCCGACCTTCACAGTTCTAGCAGCCGAGGGACTTGCGTACAAGCCGACCCTAGAGATAAGAGTGCATGGAGCGCAACTTAGGGGTGACTGTGCAAAAGTTCAAGTCGACTCGGTGAAGCCTGAATACGAGCTGTTCCCATTGAAGTATCCATCGAACGACGAGGTCCTCTCACTAGGAAATGCCCGTGGTACCTTCATCCAATGGCCCAAGGACCTCATTGAGATCAGGGTTACAGTGAGGCCAACGACTGCACTAGGCGGGCATCCGCCAAAGAGACCCGCCTCTGCTCCTTCAGCCCCTCCTGCTCAAGATCGTCATGCACAATCTTACGATGTGCAGTTGCAGTACGACACGGATTTTGGGGAGGACCGAACGGAGGCCGACAGCAAGGCGATTCATGAACCCCCACCGATGAAGAAGAGCAGGAAGGCACACTCTTCCCCTTAGAGAATTACTCTCGATAAACCCGAAGCAAAGGGGAGAGGAAGGGGAGGAAAGGTGCATGGCTCGCTTCTAGCTCCAAGGAAGCTAGATCTGGGCAAGGGCCAGGAAGAGACTAAGGGCAAAGAGGTCATGAAGAAATACGTCACTCCACAGGAGTTCCAACTAGGCATGCCATTGGTTGGAGATGACGTGCTTGCCGCAATGGGCACCGCTTGCAAGGACCTTCACGTATACCACATGGAGAAATCTAACGCCAGGAGGCCGAATAAAGCTACCGATATCCTTGGAGAGCACGATAGAAAGCCATTCCTTGGTCCAACAAATTATATCGTGGTCGACTTCAAGGATCTATTCGACCTCTACAGGCTCCGAGCGGTAGACACAAGCCTCCTTAAGTGCTACTCCTTGTAAGTATTGTCGCCCAACTCAATCTGGTAATAACAATCGGATTAACTCGCTTACAAGATCGTTTATCCTGTGTGTAGGTTAAGTTGGCAATGGTGTCAGAAGAATGCACCGGAAGTTGCCTTCCTTGATCCACAAGTGGTCACTGTCACAAATCTCCAGAATGACCGTCATGGAATGGTCAACTATATCTACGACACCTTGTGGTCCCACCGAGACAAGGAGTACATTATGTGCGCCTATAATCAATAGTAAGTGTGTTATCTAAATATACACATTCCTTCAGTACTTAATTAACTTTCGCTATATTAATGCCGCAGTGCCCATTGGATCCTTCTGGTCATAATACCTAAGTGGAGTATATGTCACTACCTGAACTCCAGAATTAATAAGAACGCATATGATTGGACCCCAATTCAACTAGCGATAGATAAAGCGTGGGCCCAATACGTGCAAAGAGGAGGCCTCAGGAAGACAGGACATGACACCCTCATCCACAAAAAAGACTTCCCGGTGAAGCAACAAATAGGTGACCAGTGCGGATTCCATGTACATGCACCTTCTGTACAGAGAAAAGGTGAAGACTTTGGGTGAGTTTGAGGTCGGTGGTCTCAATTGTGATAGACTAACTACATTTTAGTACTTATATATGATCGATCAACTAATCTGAAATTATGACAATGTAGGACACAATAACCAAGTCTCTGCCTACCAGTTTTGAGGAGGTTCGCGAGGAGATAGCCAGCTTCATCCTCCGCGAAATAATTAATCCCAAAGGAATGTTTAGGCTTAAACTAAAATGATGAACAATGTTGAACTTTTATGTTTAGGCAATGATGAACACTTATTATGCAACTGTGATGATATAACTGTGATGCTTATATTTATGTATATATTTCATATGTTTATGTTAAGACTTGCTAAATAAATATTTGATCCAATTAACTCGGTTTTGCTGGTGAAATATGATAAATATTTGAATGGATGTGAAATATGAGATGGCTGTGAATGTATGGTTGTGTGAAATATATTGATGTCTATGTATGTGAATGCATATGTATATGAATGGGTGATGCTGGGGAGCTGAGGATATTGGATATCTATGTTTGTTTCTGTCATTTTTGCAGCGGGCATGGCTAGCAAAGGCCTGAGGCTAGCCAAAAAACAAAATTTATTTTTTTTTAGATTATAGTCATCTGTGACGGGCCATAACTAAACCCGATTGAGATGATGGTCATCTGTGACGGGCTCTAGATTAGGCCTGATTGAGGTCAGCGGTCATCTATGACGGGCTCTAGTTTAGGCTCGATTGAAGTCAGCAGTCATCTGTGACGGGCTCTAGTTTATGCCCGATAAAGGTTAGTAGTCATCTGTGATGGGCGCTAGTTGTGGCCCGATTGAGATAGGTCATCTATGACGGGCTATAGTTTGACCGGTCGTCAAGGTCAAAGCTATCGGTGACGGGTTTTACTTAGGGCCTGATTGAGATAGATTCATCCGTGACGGCCGTTTGCCCGATTGAGATAACTCTTATGTGACGGCCGTTCACATCAGTGACTTCTAGCCTGTGACGGACGCTGTGCCCGATTGAGATGGGACTTACTGCCCGATTGAGATGAGGGTATCTGTTCTAGTGGGTAGTGCTTATACTCGACCGTCGCCGGTTGTTCGCGCAGACGCAGGATGAGCAATGGCCGCAGGAAGGATCGCGAGGTTGATCAGTGCTTGACGATGTTGACCCATAATAAGATATATAAATACTTTTGAATTTCTGATATTCGGATGATGGTGTTCAGAGAGACTAGGATTCAGGTTATACAGATCATGATAGTATGTTCAGTGCCTAATGACAGGTGAGCCTGGGTGTGTGAAATTAAAATGTGATCGAGCGCGGCTTGACAAGACTCATGGGTATACATACGAATAATAAATGTGCGCCGCTAGCTATCTCGATATACATCTACTTGTGCGTGCTGATGTTTCCTTTTTCCTATTCAAATAGGTCACTGTTTAATTAACAGTACATGTGTGATCGAAAATCAGTCGGAGTCACTGATTAATTTCTGTCAATAGGAAAAGGAGATGCATATCATTCGTTCATGCATGCATTTGTGCAGTTTTTCGTTCTAATTGTAGCACAGAAAATTATTTTAGTCATTGACAGAACTACGCGTTACTAGATTATCACAGATACGTTCAGATGCAGAGAAGAGAGACGATTGATAGATCAAGTTTAATGTTCTTAAGGCTGACGATCGAACGATGCGGGAAAAACGGCAGCTTCCTGGTCTGCGCATCTCCTCCCTCCAAAGCCCAACCCAGTCCAAAAGCCCCCAAACTGACCAATCGAGTGATCTGATTGATAATCAGTTCACTATCTTTAATTTTTGTCATAAGAAATTGGAGATCATCTACGGTGCTCTCTGCTGGTAGAAGAAATTAATCTGAACCATAGATGGCGATGCTTCACGTACACTTACAGTTTTTCATTTCAAGTTATTGTTTCAACAGTGTGGTAAGCTAGGTTGGGCTCACCACAACGAAAGAGCACAATCTCGAATACATAGAGAGGGAGAAGAGAGGGCTGGCAATGAGCACACGAAAAAATGAGGTGTGAAATGAATGGAGTCTGCAGTCAACTTTGGCATCTTGGAGGCCCATAATAAGCTTTTTATTCACGAAGTAACATGTAAATTAGCTAGCTTACCAACCAAAGGTACTGTTGATTCAGGGCGTCCTTTTTTTTTTCCAAACACGGCCTACCATTGATCCGCATGCTCTCAACTGTTTGCAAGTGTGCAACTACTCGGCATTAGGTGGTCATGAAATTTTCTTATACGTGAATACTCATAAATACTTACACATGTGAAGAAGAGTAATGCATACTTTCTGCACATACCAAGAAACACATAAATTAGCATAAATCGTTACCACTCAACACGTAAAGCAATAAAAAAAAGTAAGAAAAGATTTGCCCAACAGAAGTGCGCACCCACTGATATAGAGGAAGTACTCGATCTTATGAAGTCGACCGTCTCATCCCCGTGCGGTCATCTCCTTCCGCGTGCAATTGTTTATATGTCCCATAGCTCTACTACAGAAATGGTTTTTGCAGATGGCTAGCCAGCATGCACGAAAAGATCTTGAAAAATCGATGTTGTCGCATGAGGCTGACTTAAAGCCTCCGGGGGACTGGCATAGCCACTTATGGCCCACCTACATCCTACTACCCCTCTTGTATCGAAAAACAGTTTCTACAGTAGTGCGCCAATCAGCATCGCAGCTTAGCAACATCTCTACTAATATCCTACGATGCAATGCCATGCATATATGTGCTATCACCCGCATACGACTACAGTAACCATGGTTGTACCATCTAGTGATTTGGTGTGTAGAAATGAGTGTATCTGAACTGAAACGTGCATATATAACGACACACTTTTCCTCCATCAAGGAAAGGGGAAAAGTGCTACATGCCAAACAGTAAATGTTCATCTTATCTCGGCTGAATCTTTTCTACCACGAGTATATCTTTCTGTAAACTTTACACGGTAATAGTACTACTCCCTCCGTTTCAAAATGTTTGATACCGTTGACTTTTTCGTATGTGTGTAACCATTCGTCTTATTCAAAAAATTTAAGTAATTATTTATTCTTTTCGTATCATTTGATTCATCGTTAAATATACTTTCATGTACACATATAGTTTTACATATTTTACAAATTTTTTAATAAGACGAACGGTCAAACCGTGCTAAAAAGTTAATGGTGTCAAATATTTTGAAATAGAGGGAGTATATGCGAGTAGTCCAATCTTTTGCCTGCGCACTGCAACTGAATGTACAACATGTCCGTTTGCCCGTTTATATATTCCTTGCTTTGAACTTTCTGCACACACGCACAGTACATATATGTTGCCTCAGAAAAGCAAATTTAACCGTACGCTATGCCTAGCTTCTGATGAGATGAAATGGGAGGAGTAGCTTTGATATACTCTTTTCTACTCTGTACAGCATGATCTATCTATCTAGGCCGGGTTTAGATCCTAAATTTTTCTTTAAACTTCCGACTTTTCTATCATATCAAAACTTTCCTACACATATAAATTTCTAACTTTTTTCTTTAAATTTTCAATTTTAGCGTGGAACGAAACACACCCCTAGTATCTATATATCCATCATGCATGCAGATCGAGGTTTTCACCTTTCACCACTGTACATTTGCATGCAGCTACAAAAATGCACTGTGTTAAAAAATGATTCCTTTTTTCACTGCATGCTTCTCTGCCCAACAACAACTGATCAGAATTCAGAAGTAAAGCCTAAATCCATGCCCATCAGACTAATGCATGCATGCTACCGGCTACATCTACATGCGATATGTAGCCTTGCAGTGTGTGTCGCCGTTTTTGTCCCCATACATATATATACTACATATAGCTGGTCCAAACGAACCATGAAGTCGGAAGGCTATATATACACCTTCGGTTCAAACCAAATTTTTCTTTAAGCTACATATAGCTGGTCCAAACCAAATTTTTCTTTAAGCTATATATACACCTTCGGTTCAATATGGATTCTTCTGGATTCAAATTTTATATCACAATATAAGCATTGATTGTACTGGTTCCCGTGATTTTTATCATTATTAAACATTGAATCCAAACTAATCAGATGGTTGGAATGAGATTGTAAACAATTCAAAATTAAAAAAATAACAACAAAAGTGACAAAAAGGAATCTTTTGACCTAACCACGGTATTCACTTAAAAAAAAATCTATAAAGTCTTATATTTCAGAATGGACACTATTATAGAAAATCACATCAGTGTCACCATCATTAGTACCGGTTTGATAAAATCCAATGTTAATGATTTGTTTCCTGCCGGATAAAACACTCTCACCTTATGCAGTTTTAGATATGGTTTTATCGGGTTTTCACTTATTCGATGTTTTTCACCGGATATGTCCCCATGTATATATGTCATATATTTTGAAACAAAGCAAATATACAACTGAATGGATGCATATACTCCCTCCGTTTCAAAATGTTTGACACCATTGACTTTTTAACACGTGTTTAACTATTCGTCTTATTCAAAAAATTTAAATAATTATTTATTCTTTTCATATATCATTTGATTCATTGTTAAATATACTTTCATGTACACATATAGTTTTACATATTTCACTTTTAATAAGACGAACGTTCAAACATATGCTTAAAAAATCAACGGTGTCAAACATTTTGAAACGGAGGGAGTATATGCCATCTGGGTACAGGGCACGTACGTACGCATATAGGCAGGGAGTCAGGAATCAGAATGATGCGTGCAACACGATGTGAGCACAAGCTGCAATTTGCCTGCAATTTGTGAAGGATTTGCATGCAGGGAAGAGCTGTGTACGCAGGCCGGCCCCGGGCTTCGTGAGTGACCAATATAGCCAAGAGGCCGGCCGGTTCGTATCTAAAAGTATCTAAAAGTATATTTATTAAAAATAATATGGTGTATAATTAACTCATAAATATAATAGTTCCATCTAACAACTTTTACGCTCCAATAATATACTCTATTAATTTATATGCTTCTCCACAGCAAAGGGTGAAATAGGCTTTTTCATAAGAATTTAACGGTCAACTAGCGAAAATGGCATGGAAATTCATGGGTACGTAAAGGAATGAGCAAAATTCAAGGGCGTAGAAGGGATTAGGTGAAATTTTAGGGGTACACAAGGTATTTTCTCCTAAAACAATCTCCAGTAAGTATATAAAATAGTTTTATATGACTGAGATATCTTTCACTTTATCTTTACGTACTTAAAAAACGAGCTATGCTTCCAAAAAAAATTTGTTCATCCGTATGACCTCCTGGTCCGACTCCTTCTCGTGCTCGAGTCGTCCGTGGCTCCACATGGGCACCTAATGCCGCCACCACATGATCTGTCTTCCCATGTGTTTTTCTCTTATAATAAATTGCAAAAAATCAATTTTGCACTCCTCCCTCATCCTTTCCCCATGATTTCCTCTTTCAATTCAGATTTAATTCGCCAGATTTAATGTTTGTTTAATGCTTGTTAGTGATTGCTAGACAGCTATCTTCCCCGCCTGAATTTTGCGGATTCACTCTGATTTTAGGAAAAAAAACAGAAAGAGAAGATCGAGTGGATCAAAAGTGCTCAATCAATTTTGAGAGATCCCAGATTTGATGGGGATGATCGGCTCCGGCATCATACGGGCACAAAACTGTCTTGCGAAAGTTAAAGGATGTAGGTACGTAGGAGGCAATGCCTTTCCAATTTTAATGTATAGTGATTCTAATGTTTTAATTTATTCATCAGCTCCTAGTAGCTATTGTATCACTGGACACAGTTTTAACCATTGAAACGTACGAGTACTTTTTTTCTAGTATACTATAAAATCGATTCTCATTGGCACCACCACCTAAACTGCACAAGCTGTACAAATTAAAAGGAAAACCACCTGTGCAATACGTGGAAGGTGCCCACTTACCTACCTAGCTAGCTAGGGAAATGCACCATTTTCATGTATGGCTTTAGTTCTACAAGTCGATTTTAGTTGTGAAAACCTTTTTTTAGTAGTGCTGATATCACATCCATAAATTGTGAAACTTCATACCATAAATTAAACCAAGATATATAATATTAATTGATCAGAGAATTATTTTAACCAAGCTCAGTCATATTTTCGAAATTGGCTACAATAATTACTCAGTGGTCCCTCCCTTGGTAAATGCTTCTTACTGGGTTAATTTGCAAATACTTAACAGTATACTATATTATAGAGGTATATTACATGCTAATATATATACAATTATATATTTTTTATTATTTCTTATACTTTGATAATTGAAAAGTAGATGATGGTCAAAGATGATACGCCCATGATCAATATTGTCATGCAAATAGAAACAGAGAAATGTTACATTTTCTTTAAGTTTCAAAGAATCAGGAAAAATTCATTTTTGATAACCTTGAAATTAAAGAAATGCTTTAAAACTAAAAAAAAATCACCCCTAAACACGCAAACCAGACCGTATTCATACTATAACTTAATTTCCAGACCATTCAACTTATATACTCATGCATCAACCACAATTAGACTGTAAGATATCTTATACAGTCAGTAAAAGAATTTTAAAAATTGGTGGGCATTAACTGTCATTCACTTGTCCTCTTCTTTCTTTCTTCCCGTCTCTCGATCGCTCTCAAAGTTTAAGAGTTAAGATTATTTGATCTTAAAGTTTTTTTTTATTGCAGTTTATTTTTCGGTATGATCTTTTAAACCGCTAAGAGCACGGTTTCATGTTTTCACGGATTATCAGCCATAGATCAAACGATGGGAGCTAATGGGCAAATAGTGTTGTCCCATTTTAATGGTTATACTTAATTTTTGTACTTCAACCAAAGTTTAAAGTTATGAAATACTTCTCCATTCTATAAATAATATAGGTAAGAAATGGTACCAATCTCAAGTAACTTATATCAATCAGCCCGTTACAGTAGACAACGAGAGCAAACTTTTACCACTGCAAGTACATGGAAAATTCTCTCTCTCTCATTTTTACCCCCTAGCTTGGTAGCTACTGCACGTTCCTCGCCCCAGTCCAGAGCCAAAGCCTAAACTCAAGCCGATGGTTCCTGCAAATAGGGTTCTCTCTGCCTGCTGCATGCAACATGCTGCTGCTGCTGCTGCTGGTCCTCTCCCAACTCGACCCTGCTGCCTGCTTCCAGCAGCATCCTAGCTTGTACATGTAGCTCTCTCTGCATGGTAATCGAGACCCAGATCGATCGATGGTGACCTGCAGCTTGTGTCAAGAGAGAATTGCAACCCGGCAGCTAGTAGCTAGCAGCAACTAGCAGCAGCACGACATCGCATATGAACACTACCATGCATGCCATGCCATCGCCTTGGGTCTCGCGAGAATTGCTGATCGAAAGCCTGCCATTGCATGGCCGCTATCTCCGTGGCGTTTCCCCCTCGCCTCCGAGATGCCCGCTGCGCCTCTTCCCTCCCATTGCAAAACGCATCTAATTTGCAATCAATCATGTGTAGAAATTAATCTCAAGACTATGGTAAACTCAGTTTCTGACTTCTAGTTTATTTTCTTGATTAATTTAGTAACTACATCTACTTATTATAATCGCGATAAATCCAGAAGCTAGATCGTTATTTGGTAGAGCTAGTTTTAAATTTTGGGAGAAACTATGGCTGTCAGAAGCTCCTCCCAAACATTGAAACATATCATATGTATCTTCTCGGGGATCGATCGATCGATCACTCGTCGCTCTCACGTACCATGCGGCGACGAAAGCGACGACGGCGTCCAGCAGGAGGAGGGCCATGGCGGCCATCTCTCTATCGATCAATATTGTCGATGGATCGATCGATCGATCGCCATGGCCGTTTCTTGGTTGCTCTCATGGAATGTGAGCGCGAACCGTGAAGGGCATGTACTACGTAGTACGTTTAGATGCAGGGTCCAGCCTATCTATGCGTGTATAAGTGCGTATGTAGCTATATAGCTAAGCTAGCTAGTGCATTCAGCTGTGGTCAGGTCAGGTTTTATTGTCCTCCTATCTAGCTGAGATCTCGGGATTCAACATTTCTTTTTTCCTTTTCGTTTCTTTTCTTGGTCTTTTTTTTGGTTTGGCAGGAGATGTAGGGCAGTTGAGAGACAGATTCAGGGATGTAAATTGATTGGTGTACGTGTGTGCTGCAATTTTCTGTGGCTTTATATGAGTTATTGTACTGTGGTTTCTCGAATCATAATAAGAGGTGGTGAGCTGATCATCAATCATTTTTTTTCGTAACTGTTTCTGGATAAAGAAATTATATATGTATGGATGTGTAATGAACATATGTTGATTGTGTTATTGTGCGCTGGTACATATGTTGGGTTTACCCCGTACGATCCACTGCCTGAAGGAAATAAAAGATGTCATGCCAAATTAATTAAACACATAACCTATCTATTTGCTCTTCAAATCTATTTTTCCCTTGTCATTCCTTTATCTATTGAAACGCTTAGATTCAGAAAAGGGGTAGAAACCTGCACCATATACATAATCCAGTTAATTATCATAATTAAAAAAACATTTGGATAATTCTTTAGAAAAAGAAGAAGAAGAAGACGAAGACGACAGCCAGGAGGGACAGAGGCCACTGTCTGGTTTTTAATTCAAAGTTTTAGGGCTCGTTAATTAGGTTGTAGCCATTTTTAACCTCACTAAACATTGGCAAGCCAATCTTTTGGCAATGCCCAAAATTTGGCTGTGGGCAAAATTTTGGTAACAAAACTTCTTATAAATGTATTATATTGTTCTTTCCAAAACATTGGCAATAGCTTTTTTTTTTTTTGGAAACAAACCAAATGCATGATCATTCTATTGGCATTGGTTTTTTTTTTCTATTTGTGGTTTGTTCAAACCATAAACTAAACAAGCCCTTAATTTGCCCACTATTTCGTAGACACGTACATGAGTCCTGAATTAACATGTCAGGAACTATTTTCATGATGGTATTTCATTTTATTCATAATAGTTTTTAGCCATCTGGTGTACTACGATTTCTGGCAGTGATTACACCATTTATTCCTCTCATATTTACATAATATTTTATTTTATTTTATTTCAGAGCATCTTCTCCTATTAGCCTCTTTTTGTCCTTGAGTAAGAGACATCTATCACTTCTCTCTTAACATTTCTTTGAATCTTTTGGTGACATAGAATGGACGCGACCTATATATATGAGGTAACCATATTATAGCTAGATTCATGTTCATGCCATGTATAATGAAGTTTCTTGATGATTTTCAGCCTTAGCATAATTGTCCATTTGAATTATTCTCTCCAAGGTACGCACACCTTGATTATAATTCGAAGTTTTGTCAACCACATGCCGATCTACAAAGAGACTGGAGAAGATGGCACCAAGTACATTGGAAGCACGAGGCAGCAGGAACATGTAAATTCACGGTCAACTTACAACATCCACATCAATCACACGGAAAAGATTCACCCATGCAAAACAAACCAAATGGAAAAGGGCGTTGTTGTACACTGTAGTGCACATGAATCGTGATGATCACCAAAAGTACAAGCAAGTCAAACAGGTTTCAAGTAAGATCTCAGTTCGAGAACAAACATTTATGCCACTACTGTATAACATGTCCCGATCAATCCACACCCAAAGCTACAAGAATTCCGTCCCAAAATAAGCATAGCCATGAATTTCCGTGTCCAACTTTAATCATCCGTTTTATTTAATTTTTTTTGAAAAAACTAAAGAACATAAGTCACACATAAAGTATTATTTGTGTTTTATAATCTAACAACAATAAAAATACTAATCATAAAAAATTTAAAATAAAACGGACGATCAAAGTTAGACACAAAATGGTTGCGCTTATTTTGGTATGGAGGGAGTAATTTTTATGAGGGGTCAACCAGGTTAATACAGACAAAAACATGGAAATTAAATGTCCAAAACTCAAACTTGTGGGCCATATATATATCATGTCGACCGAATAGTAATATAGCTAAATTATGATGTTCCTATGTATTGTTTTAATTTGTAATGCATGTGAGTAGTCTTGGATTAATACATAAGGGAGGTTGCTTCTTTACTTTAATATACATAATTAATAGGCAAATTTTTAGAGTACACTCAAAGTTTGTGTAATTGCTGGTGGACATGGTAAAAACATGTCACGGTTGCAGGATACCCAAAAAACTTATAATTGACTAGAGGACATTTTTAGCCCAATTAAAAAGAGAAATTTTTGCAAAAGACAAGAATGCCCCTAGGTCCAAATGTTTCTAATCTATAGCGCTAGAATGGAGAAGGAATATGATGCATCCTAGCAATGTATTTGGACCGATTATAGATCTAGAGTTGCATATTTCAAAATCTTCACTGCAACATCATGTTAGAAGCTTGTGGCTCTAGGGACATTCTTGTCTATTCGAAGAAGCTCTCCCTTCAATTGGACCAAAAGTTTCCTTTAGCAATTACCGATTTTTGATGGTGTTAACCATGACACATTTTTACGATATCTATCAACAAATTACGTAACATTTAGGTGCCCTGTATCAAAATTTTGCCTAATTAATAGGTGGGACTTTTGCATCACATGTATATCGGGAGCTATAGAGATATGATATATATGTAATACCTTAGTCGACCGATTAGTAAAGGCCTATGTCTCTTGGTGTAATGTCGTAGAATTATCCCAGAGTTTACATAAGTTGGATTTACATATCCTATAGTAGCATATATATAAGTGAAACTTAATGAAGACATTTTTTGCTGAAAAACTTAAACACGCGTTGTACAAATTGATCCATATATTTCATCACGAAATGAAGAGCCACCGAATCACTTTCGTGTTTTATCAAAGCCATGAGAGTACTGTGCATGTGGTTAATAGTTTAACATGTGTGTGTGTGTATTCCATAACCTTTTCATTTAATAGTTATTTTGTTACTAAAATACCAATTTTGGCCAAGAAACATAAAGTATATTCAGACAGAAAAAACAAAAAAGTAAATTGTGGAGTGTAGAAATTTATGTATGAGACTAGTATATTTTTAAGTTTGTTATGCGAGGTATTATTTATGGCAAAATTTATTGTTAGATATGACATAGAATGATATTTATTTTAAAATTGTTCAAAACTATATGTGTATTTTAGGGACGCATAGAGAATTTTTTTTCTTGACTCGATGTTGCTTTGGAAGTGCTAAAAAGATTTCCGAAATCCCACTGCAACAAGTGGGTTATCCACCAGTAAACTCAAGTCTTTCAACCATATAGAGAGCACCTAGCTCCAAGTACATGTATGAGGTGAGTAATAAATTAGGTGTAAACGAGGTGCTAAGCACCTGCTTATTCGACATTTTTATGTCCATCTATGTTTGGCCTTAATTTGTGGCATGCACAACTTTGGTTAGACGATTCATTTCGTTCCAATTACTTATGAGAACCACAAGTACATTCGATCGCATGTTTTCTCCATATACTCTAAGCATTCAGGTACTCTTTGTTCTTCACAAACTCCAACAAATATGTACTACCTTACATTGCGTCACGTGTTGTCATTTATCAGTTATCACACTTCACTAGTACAAAAAAACTCATGGAGATCGACACTATAGGTGCCGGAACAACTAAAACTGGCACCTATAATGTTTTTCCCTCTTCCGTGGGCTGAAAATGCATAAAACCGATACCTTTAAGCAACTATAGGTGCCGGTTCTAAAGAAGAACCAATACCTATAGTATAGGTGCCGGTTTTTTAAAAAAAACCCGACACCTTTAATATAATATAGGTGCAGGTTTTATAAAGAAAAACCGACACCTATACTGTTTTTTAAAATAACCGGCACCTATCCAAGCTGCCGAGCCGAGCCGACCATTGGCCTTATCCTATATGAGAACCTTATCGCCTCGTCTTCTCTCGTCTTCTCTAAATCTCTCTCATTCTCTCTCGCCTCTTTCTCTCTTGCTTCTCGTCTCTCTCGCCTCTATGTGTCGCGCGAGGCGGCGGCGGCGCACCTCGACGACGGGCGGCGCGCGACGGCAGAGGCGGCGCCCTCCCCTGCGTCGGATCTAGCGGGAGGGGAGGCGGCAAAGGCGGCGTGTGACGGTGGCGGCAGCGCCCTCCCCTCCACCAGATCTGGCGGGAGGGGAGGCGGCGGAGGTGGCACGCGACGGCGGAGGCAGCGCCCTCCCCTCCGCCGGATCTAGCGGGAGGGCAGGCGGCGGGCGGTGGCAGAATAGGGGCTCGCCAGCGACGAAGCCGATGGTGGAGCATGAAGCGGGCTTTCCTCCCTCGTTTCTTATAGATTTATTTTAGATGTTTTGGTTGATCTGTGGATGATTTTTTTAGATATTTTGGTGGATTTGTGTATTGGAGTATGTTCATACTGTGATGTCAATTGATTTTGGTGGCGATTTGTGGATGATTTGGGGATTTGGGGATTTTGGGGATTTTAATTTGATTTAGGAGCAACTCGGGCGATGACGCAATGACAGTGCTCGGTGAGCTCAGCTCAATTCGAGCCGAGCCGGTCCTTTTTTTTTCTCGAGCAAAGCTAAAGGTGCCGGTTTTATTTTCTTCATAGGTACCGGTTGCTAGTATTGGTGCCGACTAATAGGTGTCGGTTAGGAAACCGGCACCTATAGCTGGTTAGGAACCGGCACCTATGGCCCTTTCTATAGTAGTGCTTAGACCGCTGCGAGGTCCCTAATGAAGTTTTCTTAGACCGGAAATGTTATGTGCATATACGGTTCTTAAACTTTCGGCATGGTGTCATCTTGCATTGTTATCTGAAATGTTCCACAGACGTACATGCATCATCCAACTGAGGTATGTTACCAATGTGGCTGCTACTTACTCCCTTCTCTATCCTATTTCACGATCTTTTTTTTTATCCTTCTCGTATGTCTCAAAATAAGTCCATTTTTCAACATTCATTACATCGGAGTTTGTAAAAATAAGATATACAAATACATTAGGAGCAGATAAAATGGAAAATAATTACATTAAGATTTGTTAAAGTAAGGGGATTCGAGTCTTTTTGGTTTTATTGATATGTGTGAAATAAGTGAAGATGGATTTATTTTGAGAGTAGACCTCTCACATCTCTCATCTCCTTTAATTTCTCTACTTCCCCTTAAAGCAGGTGCAATAGCAAGCTATAAGCCAGCTACAAACATATTTTAAGGAGATAAATAAGAAGAGAAAAGAGTAGCGGGCTACAGATTTGTAGCCAGCTGTAGTACTGACTCCAACGCAGTGTGTGACAGGTGGGACCAGGTATTAATAGTGTAATATGTAACTATTATATGGATGAGCTATTAGATTAACTATAGATGAATTGGAGCTAGTAGTTGACTATGCTATTAAACTTGCTCTTATCTCTCCCACTCGTGCACTCACAGCTAGTGTTAACCCCACTACACCGCCTAAGCCCGGCGCAGACCTGATGCCCACAATCTCCTCCTCTACTAGTAGACTAGAGTAGCAGCCATGTAAGCAGTTGGAGGGGACCGTAAGACTTTTGAACTTGTGATGGGTATATTAATTGAGTACATTATGAGGCTAGCTAGATCATTTTCAAAGTCTAGGACCAGGATTAATAACGCTACAAGTTCAAACACTGCAAGTGTATAATTTTTGCTCTTTATATAATTACAAAGATAAAGTAGAATTAATGGCCATGTAACATTCTTGTCGTCTTCTTTGTGTATCTCTACTCAGGGTGTGTTTAGTTCACGCCAAAATTAAAAATTTGGTTGAAATTAGAACGATGTGATGATGGAAAAGTTGGAAACTTGTGTGTGTAGAAAAGTTTTGATGTGATGGAAAAGTTAAAAGTTTGAAAAAAAAAGTTTGTAACTAAATTCGGCCAACTGTTCGAGGTGTGCCAACAGCACAGTAGGCTACCACCTGCATCTACCCTCCATCAAGACCATTCTCGGAACCTTCTAAGTGTCATTCCTACTTCAGATCAGAGCAGCTAATTAACAAACCTATATATGAAACAAAGCGGTAATATAATGTAACCTAACTACTTAATTAAGGCAGTGTGCTATTCCATAGCTTACACTAACTAGAAGCATGTACACAAATCAAAAATGCCCTAACCCTATGAAGCTACTACTATGAGAAACAGCAGAGAGAACTACTTGCTTCACCTCTTGTGGGAGTGCCACTATTTGGGCTCAGTGGGAAAGGCTGTTGACTGGATTCAACTAAAACAACTCATGCATGCAGCTACTCTCTACCTATACCATGCAACTGGCTAAGCTCCAATATGAGCCATCTTGCTTAAAAGTGTAAAGGAAAGCAACATATGAGTACACTTTCACTGCTTTTTAAGAAAAGAAACTGGTCAAAAAAGCTAACTAGGATACACAGAGGGTAGAAAAGGGGGGACAAAGAATGAAAAGCATGACAGATGCCATGGTATTTGGAAGATTCATGATTTATAGCCACATTTTATTATTGCATGCTGGCTCATCTGCTGTCCTTTGCTAGCATGGACATGTAGATCTTGCACACACCTATAGCAGCCATTATGCTGAAATGATGCATGTATTATTCGGCCAACAGTGCAAAACATATAGTATATATGTTGCATTAGTTTAATAGCTAGTGTAGCTAGTGCCTGAAGGCACTGAGTAGTCCTGGATCACTTCAGGATTTTACATCATTTTTTCCAGGATAATTCCAAAGTCATAATGTTATTCGCTTGTTCAACTTGTGATTTATTCCACATTTAGCAATGCACCTCTCATTAAATTGATAAACTTGGAGCAAGTTGATCATGTGAGCAAATTATTGTGGAGATAAAAATGAGTACAATTAAGTTGTCGTTTTCCTTGAATAAGTAATTAATATGGATTAATACTACTTTTATTTTTTTCATACTATGTTATTCAAAATGACTTCTGTGGTGACTGCATTAGGTAATGCGTTTTTCTCTCTTTGAACTACAACCACTCCAAATAATTAAACCGAGGGCAGAGTTCCATTGTTAGGTAACATTGGCCAGAATTTTTGCATTCCAAATTAGGAAAAATATAATTATAACAACTAATTAACCACATTCCTACTCTCATTTATTCCATATTTGCCTTTATTATTCTCTCCACTCACGAGAAACTTCTAACATTTTGATGCCAAAACGTCCATCGGTCTCTCGTCAGCACTACGTGGGTTCTTTATTAATATTGGCTATTAATTATGCATGTGGTGTAATTTGGCTGCAGCTGAAGAGTCTGAAGGAAAAATACAATAAATTTCATTAGAATCACCTGTTGGTTGATGTCAACATGTAAACCCTTTGAAGAAATTAATTTAAGTACGTACTAAGCCTAACCTACAACAATGATGTGCCTCCAGGACATTATATAACTGACATTTAGTAAATAAATAGATATTGTTGTAGATACAACAAACTAAAGGTATCTCTTTGCTTTGGCAAAAAGAATGATCAGGAGTCAGGAGTCTTGCACTTTTGCCGTGAAAAAGGGCAAAGTCCAGCTTTGCTTTCCGTGGTTTCGGCTGAGTCGTTGCAAATGCAAGCACACCTATGACCTATCCTCAAATGCTGCTTAGTAGAGCTTCATTACAAGTTTTTTTTTTGTTTCTATCATGTTATTAAAATTTTAAATTCGGAGGTACCAAAATTTTGTACAATTTTATTATTCATTCAGAGGCATCAAATCATTTAATTACAGGAGCTAGCTAGGCATTCTAAATTTCGTGGCAACCTCGTGATATAACTTAATAAGTAGAAAATTTCACAAAACCTCGCGGGTTTCTCGGGTTTTGCATTGGGGCACCCGTAATGTAAAACCACAGATATCCAGATTTGTTCCAAATAAGGGAAATGTTCTTAAAAAATTAACCCATGTTTAAGTTTATATAGTCGTTTTTGGCTAATATTAATTATGTGTAATAATTATAAAAAAATAATATGAGATATTCCTGAGTATACATGTTAGGCTCACTTTAACGAGCTCAGTTATTGGTAGAATGGTTAATTGTTTATATGTATAAGTAAACCGATAATGTGTGTCATCGCTTGTGGAGTTATCTTGCTTTTTTTAGAGAGTAAGGAAGAAGACAAAGTACACAAGGTGGATGATGCGTGGTTTTTGCAGATATAGCCGGTGAAACGAGCTAAGTGATAGAAACTTGTGAAAATTATACCTAAATTTTTTTTACATTTATGAAAAAAATTACTAAAGATAGGTGTACATATGAGATACATCCTCACCAAATCTCAAGTTCAAACTCAATTTCATTTAGGAGTAAAAAAAAGGATAAATTTAAGGTGAATAGTAACATGACACTATTCAACCAAAATTTGTCTTTTTTCTTAAAGAAAGTTGAGTTTGATTTGAGATTTGGTGAAAATATATTTAATATCTACACCTATCTCTAATATTTTATCCATGAATTTACAAAACTTTTCGGTATGATTTTCACGTGTTTCCAACACTTAGCTATTTTCACCAGATATGCCCTCGTGGTTTTTAGCCAACTAATGTAAACATACTAAAAATATCATGTCATAAGGAACTCGGCAAGGGGTGGTCTCTCGAAACACCAGGAGGGCATAGTTAGGGGGTATTGGCTGCATGATTGTATACTAGAGAGTGTAAATTAAATATACTTGTATATTAGAAGTATTAGGATAAATTCTTTTCTTATTCTTTCTCCACATAGCCTATGATTTATTAATGAGCGAACTTAGTTCTTCTTCTTCGTGTCACTCTACCCTTGAATTAGTTAACCCCTGCTTAGACTCTGACTTATACAATAACATATAAATTATTAGCATAGTCTTCTCTTATCAATCTTCCCTTGGGATTAAATAAATACGATACACTGGAATACTTCCGGGTGAAATGCTACAATGTTATATCTATGCGCTTGTAGATCATATCTGTAACCGTAATATACCAAGAATATTTCTGCGCCTTAGCTGAGAATTATATTTCTAGTAATGTCGTTAAGAAATACCAACACCCTCCAAGCACCATAAAACATATTTTTTTTGTAGTTCCTCTTTCTGCCTCTAAAAGGATAAAAAAATAATATATAACCCATCAAATATCGGATGTCTATGCCAAAATAATATCCTATTTCAGTTGATTAAATTTAAGGTTATTGAATTAAATAATGCCCATTGTTTTGATATTTGAGAGCATGCCTACATTTGTATGAATGATCACCCACACACACTACTACCTAGTGCTATTAATGAGCGAAGCTTGAGCGAGATCACCCGCCAAGACTCAAGCCCGACATGAGTCGCTTAACATATTTTTGCACATAATATTACCAAGAAGAACTACATTGTTCACACAAACATATTCTCTCCGATTTCGAATGCATGCTGTGCGGGACATGGTATCCGAGTATCTATGGTTGGGCCTTTGGGTCGCATAGCATGAGGTGGGCCAGGTAGGCCTAAGTCCATGTAGTGCGTGTGTGGCTCGATAAGGCAATTGATGTTATTCCATGTAATTAGGTGGCAGTACTTGGATTATAAGGGATAACCTACTAACCTTAGCCGATCGCCCCCATGTCTATATAGGCGGAGCCGGAAACCCTAATGCGGGGATTTTCTTAGGCGCTACGATATATTCACATGTTGTGTTGTGCATATACTGATACAGATCTAATCTACATACAACTGGAGAAGGGTATTACCTCTGCCGAGGGCATGAACCAGTATAACCATCTATGTCACCATCTCTCCTTAATCTTGTACACCCTATAAATTTTATTGCCGATCTAGAGAATCAACACATGCCATCTTAGCTTTTTAATTATTTCATAATTAGTATAAGTCATATGAAGTTTTCCATCATAATAGTAATAATAATAACTCATCTAAAAATTCGAGGCTTGTTTCTATTTTGTTCATTTTCCTTGTTCTTAACACTACCACTGCCATGAATAAATATCACAACTTTTTGAAATGTGGTACAAGTGATGATAAATGGAGTCATCGTTATCACAACTTTTAATTGATCCACTACTACAGAAAACACCATTGGTGTGCCAGTTGGGAAACCCCGATAGATGCCAGATTTCCAAACTAGCAACACGGAGGAGGCACTAATGAGGAGGAACACCTTTGATGTTCCACGAATGCACGAGCCGATGCATCGAGCCGGTTCCATCACACCCAGACCACCATTGATCCGACAACATCCCTAAAGCACACAACACAAATCACCATCGATCCATCCAACAACACATCAGAAACACCCAAAATTTTAACTGAATATCCAACAATTTCACATAGCACAAATTGCTAATTGGGACACCAAGGTTGCCGCTGCCAGATCCGCAGGAGTCACCACCATCGAGGGGGTGGACACCACGATGCCACAAGCGGTGGAGAGGAGGGACGAGGACTGGTTGCGGTCGCGGTGTGGGAGAGAGGAGGAGAGACATCGCCGCCGTCGCTGGATTCGCTCGTGGGAAACGCCACCACCGCCAGATATGCTCGTGGGAGTTGCCGCCACCACCGTCAGATCTGCCTTTGGCATAAGCCGCCACCACCAGATTTGCCCACAAGAGCTGCTGACACCGTCGGATCTGCCCGCGAGATAATTCCCTGCCACTGAATCTGCTCGTCGTCGCAACCGGCAAAGCCGCCCACAGCTACGAAGAGGGAGGAGGGGAATAGAGGGAGGCACCAGAGTGGGGGTGGGGATAGCGCCGGAGAGGAGGCTGGAGGAAAGGCGAAGGGGGCGGGTGAAGTGGCGAGATGGGCGAGATAGAGAGGGAGGTGAAGGTGGCGAGATGAGTGAAGAGAGGGAGGTGAAGGGGGCGAAGTGGATAAGGACCACTTGGCTCCCTCTTCCTTTGCGCTAAACAGGGAGGCCAAGAATCCTGACTCTGCTCGGTTTCATGGATGTTATTTTTTTATAAAAAAACACATATAATATATTATAGGTGCTGGTTTTTTTAATTACCAGCACTTATAATATATTACTGGTGTTGGTTTTTATTTATAACTGATATCTATAGTTGCTTAAATGACGGTTCTATATTTTTTTTATCCCACGAAGGTGGGAAAAGTCAATAGGTACCGGTTTTAAATGAACCGGTATCTACAAGCCATCCCCTATTAGGGATTCTGTAGTAGTGATCCAATAGTTTAATTTGCAGAAAAGTTTGTAACAGCATATATTTAGGAGCATAAATAAATTAGGTTGGTCTACCAAATATTTGGAGTCTTACTTTTGAAGATAATATTTTTCAACACCTACCACTACCTCCATCTCATATTATAGCTACCTCTAGCGCATTTAACACATCAGCAAAAATATACTCTCCTCACATATCCACATTTAACACATCAGCAAAATATAAAACCAGATAGAGCAGCAATCCTACCTGCATGCACACCTAGTAGAAAGCAGCATATACACAGCATGCCAGGAAAACCTTTCCTGATCATGTTAAGACACAGGGGGGAGATGAGTACACCATGCTTTATTAAACTAAGTGCCTTCTCATCATCATGATTAGTTTGAGTCTTTACATAGCCATTCACACACACACTCTCACAACCAAAGCAAGTAATACTGAGAGAAAAGGAAGGCATGCAATGCAGTGCAGGCACTCACACACAATGACACAATAGCTATAGCTGCACTACTACTGCAGCAAAAGCATCGATCGCTGCAGTGACAAACGAGAGATTCTTTTTCTCTGCTCATATCTTTGGGAAGGGAGCTTGGAGAAAAGGCGAGGAGTGGCTTAAGCACCGGAATAAACTCCACTTTTCTTTTGCTTTTTTCTCGCCCCTTTCGATCTGCTAGAAAGGCATCCGTGCACTTAACCCTAGGTACTTTCCTTCTTTTTCTTTTGCCTTTATTTGATGCCATTTTACGTGCACTATATATAGAGAGAGAGAGAGATCTCCAAGGAGGAGCTGACACGTCGAAAGAATTGTTTTTGGTCGTTGGATCGCCGATGTACGTTTAGGATGGCCATGGAACCATATGGAGGGAAATTTTGGTTTCATGATATTAGGAAAGAGAACATTAGAGCAGGTACAATAGGAGACTATAAGCTAGCTATAAACATATTTTAAAGAGATAAAAAAGAGAGAGAAGAGCAGCGGGCTACAGATCTATAGCCAGCTGCAGCACGGACTCCAAGACGTAACGTGCATATGACAGGTGGGATTAGGTATTAATAGTATAGTAAGCAACTATTGTATGAATTGGCTATTATATTGGTTATAGATAATTTAGAGCTAGTAGTTGGCTATGCTATTAAACTTGCTCTTATGTTCGCTCTTATCATGAGATTGCTTGGTTGGTTACTAATTGGTGTGTTGAATGTGCTATATCATCTGTATGTATGATCCTCTTATTAATCTTATGGACTATATGTCGTTGATATCTATAATAATACATGATATTGTTGAACTTTTAAAAAACTTTAGGCCGGGCCAAAAAAAATTAAATGATGTTTTTGGTTTTTTTTTAGTTTTTTAGAGTAAGCCAATACCTTATAACTGTCTTAAAATGAAACAACATTCACCTAGAGAACAAAATAGTACGTTCACTAGTGAAGAAACGATTTTTAATACCGGTTGGAAACCCCTTTAATATCGGTTGTAGAAACAGTGACAAGTAAATCGGAACTAAAAATTTCGATCTTTAGTACCGGTACTAAAGATAACATACCAAGTCAAAAAGATTTATGGGATGTGGGAATTGAATTCAAGATCTCTCAGCTTACCTCTCACGCACGTTATGATCCCACCTACAGCACACATCTGATTTTGTACCGGTTCTTAATCTAGCCGAGATATTTATGATTTTGAGTACCACAATGAAATATTAGTTCTCCAGTAGTGGTTTCTGAAAGTGGCATCTAAACAGCTTAGGTATTGTTATTGTTGTTGTTGTTATTACTCCCTCCATCCAAAAAGTTTTAATTATATTTTATTTTCTAGTTTTTTTCAAATAAGATAGTTGTATTTATAGTCTCCATGCATCCATGCATTCAAAACATGCTAAGAGAAGAAGTTAAAAAAATACGTCTAAGATATTTGGATGGAGTATTAATTTATTTATTGTTTAAGATCAGGCCATAAGTCATTCATGGATGACTATGAGGTGTGCTGTCCTAAGTTTATCTTGTACAATCTCACCATTGTCCGATGTCTGCCACTTACACACTAAACCATGCCACCAGCTCCTTAATTAGTGAGCTTGTTGTGCTTTCGAGGGGAACAAAAAGAGACATTCCATTACAACGTCAAATTCGGCAACCTTTGGAAATTGAGTGACAGTACAGCTTTAGCTCCCACGCCCAGCCAGCCCAGCTCGATTTCTGAATATCCCTTAGCAAAAGCCTCAAAAAGGCAGAATGTCTGAACCAAATTAAAAGGCTACCTTGATGCTAATGACGGCTTCGATCAGTCTACTGCTAGTACGACATTGGGCATACATTAATCTATTCGTCATCGGCTAGGGCTGTGTCGAAACGTGTTAATTAGCATCAAAATGAGCGACATCTTTCCTAGCTAACGGTTGTGATCAAGGTAATAAAATGCAGCAGAAAAATGGCGGGCTCTCTCCATAAATTAAATAGATTGTGTGATAATAAAAATAGAAAAATAAAATCAAGATGTACTATTGTACAATTCTTAGTAGAAATAAACGAGAAGAAAGGCTGACTAGGAATTTTACGAGAAGCATGTCAAATTATTTTTTAAAGAGAATGGATTTTTCATTATTAATTAAGCATAAAACCAATTTAACTCCTAAAGAGTTAATATGCATGAGAAAAACACCTATATGTATATTGTGCTTCTTTTCCATATATAGGGAGCTTAAATTTAGGGCTGCCTCATGTTATAGGTCACCTATATGTCGACGACCCATTTACGCAGGCGGTCCTTAAAATATCGCTTGCGTAAATAGTTTTTCACGAGAGCTATTTTACGCATGTGGAATAACCGATTTCTACATAAGCTGAATTACATATGCTCGCTAAACGCCTTTGAAAACTAGATATTAGACGCATGTATAAACGTTTCCTGTACCAGGCAATTATAGAAACCACTCCCGAATTTATTTGTTCCCACTTTGCAACTTATAAGTATACATACCTAGTTAACTTATTTGTTAATGTTAAAAAAGGCCCAGAAAATAGATACTGACCAGCATTTTTCCAAGGTCAGGGTCTATTAGCTTTGCCCTACCAAGAAAGTGAGAAAAAACTGCAAACACAAAAGCCGCTACAAAGAAGTTCCTTTTTTCAAAATAAAGAATTGTACAAATATATTAGTGCATGTATTTGAATAAAGAGCACACCCTGAAACACAAAGGCCATCTAATTTCTGGCGCTTAAAGTTCTGATCACCTTATCACGCGCTGCTCTTCTTTTTACTAAAAAGAAGAAAAAGAGAATATGCATTCAAGTACTCCCAACAAAGATTAGGCATGCAACTTTGTAGCTGTATCGAACTACGTATATAACGACAGTCTTGTATACGAGAGCTCGTGCATTTTAATTTTCGTCAAAATTGGCCGCATATATAGACGGATGGTGAAATACCACTGCAATGATAGAAATAATTCGGTATGTGTTTGGTTAATAATGACTAGGAACTCCCCCAAATATGTATTATTTATTAATTTCCAAAAAAAATGTAGAATATATGTCTATTATAGTATATATTAATTTAGTACTTAATTTCTATTCATCCTTTTTACAAAAAAGTATAAAAATGGATAACCAAATTTTGTCATCATTACATATTTTCTATTTTTTCCATTGGTTTTTGTTGATAGTTTGCTTGACGACAAACCGATGGAGCATATAGTTTTCAAAAATAAATAAATAAATAAACTCCTATACGGTCGTATGGACATTGTGATAGATAAGGGAGTCTGGCATTGAGTGGATGCACTCTGAGTGTTCAAAGTTGGGTCAAACGAAGTAGAAAATCCCATCGTTGATAGGTCAAGCTAGCACGAGCTTTGCTTGACCTAAAGGCTGAAAAATTAATGATTGTATTTCCCATGTTTTAAGAATACCTTTTAATTATAACGATCTTCGCATGTATTTCGGATTATTATTCCAGTAGTATTTCCAATGTCAATCATCGTATGTCCAACTTTAGAAACCGATTTTCACCAATAAAACCGGAATAAAACCCTTAACAACCATGTCCGTTAAGTACATACTCCCTCCTTTTCAGATTATATGTCGTTTTGACTTTGGTCAAAGTAAAACAGTTTTAAGCTTAACTAAGTTTATAGATAAATATAATAATATTTACAAAACTAAATTAGTTTTATCAAATCAATAATTGAATATATTTTCATAATAAATTTGTCTTGGGTTAAAAATGTTACTATTTTTTTCTACAAACTTGGTCAAACTTGAAGCAGTTTTACTTTGACCAAAGTCAAAATGACTTATAACCTGAAACGGAGGGAGTATTAATTAAGGTCAATCCAATCTGGTTTTTAATGGCACTTTTCTTTCGATATGTAAGTAATCTAATTCTTACTGACATGGAACTATTTTATACATCTTTTATAATAGAATGTTATACATTACTAACTACTCAAACAGTTACTTTCACAGGCTGCTAAATTATGTTTAATTTCTTATAAGAGGTCCGCTCGTGGTAATCATTCCATAACTTAAAAGAAGCTCACTCGTACTCTATTGCTGCTAGGGCATCACCACTCCCATCATGGATGGGCTCGATTCGCCCGCCACCACCGTGGACAAGCTTGCCATGGTCCGCCACCACCGGGGACAAGTTTGCATTGATCCACTTTGCCACCGTGTGGATGAGCTCATGTGGATCTACCCCCACCGCCGTGGATGAGTTCATGTGGATTCCAGTCGGCCTCCCGATCTATTTAGGAGAAAAGGCTAAGAGATAGGATAATATAGAGAGGAGGAATAAATTAAGACTTAGCTTGAAAGAGAAGACCAGATCCGACAATCGCCACCACTACTGCCAACACAAGGTAGAGGATCGAAGAGTCGAGGTTGTTGCCCTCCTACTCCATCTCCCATCGCAGCGTAGACAAGGAAGAGGGATGGGGTAGATGTTAGCTCATAACCATTGTTCTAGCACTGCCACCCTCACATGCTTCTCATAAGGATTCGATGACCACCCCCCCCCCCCCAACACACACACCCCCACACACACATACATCCCTCTTCCCTCCATCTGATCCGGCAGTGCCGTGTCCCAAGCTGCAGTGAGAGAAAAGCATGGATCTGGTGAGAGAGAGAACACTAATAAAGGGTGAGCCAACAAGGAGCGAGAGAGAATAGTGGAGGTTCCCTGACATTAGAGAGGAAGGCATAGAGAGTGTACAAGGCCAGAGAGATACAGACTCGAGAGGGATTGATAATAGAGAAGCAAGAGAGGGACATTGTAGACGTAGTTACTAATAATGACAGCCTTTGGAAAGCTAATTTGTAGAGGCCGTCACTAATAGCAATCGCCTCTAGAATAAGTTTTCATAGATGATACGTATGACGTGGGCTGCCTTAGCTTACTGCAATGGTAGATTCTCTTTTATACCACCTATAAAGTCAAAAGGATTATTTGCCAAAATGGTTTTGTATAGGGATGTATATAGGTGGGGTTTAAAATGCCTGGTTTTATACTTAACCTAGAGTTGATTTCTCGGTTAAAAGAAGTTAAATGAGTTTATTCCTAAACTCAGCCACGGCAAAGGGATACCCTTTTTTTAAACAATGTTGCTATTATTTTGTACTCCCTACCTTGGTCAAAAATAAATTAACTCTAGAATTTGAACCTTGTCCAAAAAGAATTAAATTCAACATCCATACCTAATTTTGGCGCACGAAATAAAAAAATTATCCCTTAAATACCCCTACCAACTCACCATTCAATATAACTTTTTTATTAACTAGGTAAAACCTCGCGCATTGCTGTAGAAATTTAGTATGATAACAATAGGTAGAAATAATGTGTAGATAGCTAGACGAACTAAGCTTAAATAAGTTGATGTGGTTTATGATCATTTAAATAGTATATAGAATGATGATTCAAATGTAAAAGTAAGGTGATGTGGCTTTATGAGAGAAGAAAAGAAGGGCTAAAAACAATTGGGGTAATATATGTTAATGAGAGAAGAAAGGATGAAGATATTTGAACTATAGATTAGTCATCCAATGGCTAAAAACAAATGATGTAATATGGATTAATGATAGAAGAGAGAAATAATATTAACTAAGTGAGGATAAAATATACAGGTATATAGGATATTATAAAAATGATGGAGAGATATATTGAAATATTATGTGAATTATGTGGGTGATGATTTAACATGCTTGTATTTTAAAGCTCTAAAAGTTAATAAATTATAGAATAGAATTATAGATAATATAGTATGCTTGCAAGATGTTTAAGATGTAATAATTGTTAGTGAACGATGATGTGTCATCTTTGCATGTTGAGTTTTAGGATTTAGTAGGTTCTAACTTTATAATAAGATAGGATAAGGGATACTTTCAGTGGCGGAGCCACCGCCCAGCTAGCCCAGGCAATCGCCAGTGATCGCCGCCGAAAATTCCATTAAATGTTAATATTGATAAGTAAATTGATAATGAAATTTCTATAACAAATACTAGTTATATTTGTTATAACTCTCCGGCGGAAGCAACTCTCTGGCGGTTGGCACACACGGCGCTGCCGGTGCTAACCATTTAGGTCTTGCTTTAAATCATTTCCTTATATTGGCGCGAGAATAGGCTTAAGTTTGTTGGTCCTTCTCCTGTCTTCCCGTCTCCCTCCTTTTTTCTTGTTTGGCTCCATTTGTAAATACTCTTTATTTCTCTTAATACAAAGATGCGCATCTTGCGTATTCCAAGAAGATAATAAATACTATAGTTATATTGAAGTTTGCTAGGTCTCAAAAATCATTCTGGCTCCATCACTAGCTATTTTGGTACTTTCATCTACTTATTACCGTTGCATTGGGATTTTACAGAAATCCATTTTTTTGGGTACATAGGGAGGGTGAGTACGTGCCTTAACCGGAGAAGCAAAATGGATGGAACGGGAGGGGAACACCCCCTGCACTTTGTGCATGCATTAGCATTTGCAGCAGCAGCAGCCAGCAGCAGCTGTTTGTTGAATTGAAAACGAACGATCGACGATGCATGGCCTAATTCGCAAAGGAAACGTGCCGCATGCATGCCAAAGCCATCGCCATGGCAATGCATAGTGGTATGCTATGGCAGAAGAGAACACGAGACAGAAGAAAAGAGAATTGAAGGGAGAGTAGCCGAGGCCGGAGTGAGGGAGCAAAGGCTGACGCGGCTACGAAACGCACATCCTCTCGATAAAGAGACAAACAAACCAACAATCCCCTCTCCTTCTTCCTACTTCTCCAAACTAGAGAGAGAGAGAAAGATTAGAGAGAGAGAATCTTGCCATTGGCCATTGCCATGCAAATGCAGTCTATAAAGATAAAGAAAAAAAGCATTTGCAGAAAGACAAGCTAGCTACTCATGCATGCAGCTGCCTTAGCCTTACTAGTAGTAGATTACTAGTGCATTGCTTGAGTGAAACTGATAAAAGGAGTAGTAGTGAACTAGTGAAGTCAGTGGCAGTGAGCTTCTTGCCTCAGCTTGCAAAGGTGGTGGTGGCGAGAGGAGGAAGACGACGTGGTCGAGGAGGAGAAGAGAAGGCGAGCTGGTTGTTGTTGGATTGGTGTGGGGGGTGGGGGGTGGTGGTGAGCTAGGGATCGATGCGGGCGGGGGCGTACACCATCCACCAGTCGCTCACCGCCGAGGCGGCCGCGGTGCTCAAGCTCGCGCTCGGCATCGCGCGACGCCGCGGCCATGCGCAGGTCACGCCGCTCCACGTCGCGTTCGCGCTGCTGAGCCCGGCGTGCTCGCCGCCGCAGCAGCAGCCGGCGCCGCCGCCGTACGGGCTGCTCAAGCGCGCGTGCCTGCGGTCGCACCCGTCCGCCGCGGCGGCGGTGGCCGCGCACCCGCTCCAGTGCCGCGCGCTCGAGCTCTGCTTCAACGTCGCGCTCAACCGCCTGCCCACCTCCGCGCCGCACTCGCCGCCGCCGTCGTCGTCCGCGCCGTCGGGCGCCGTGGCGCCGCCGTTCGCGTCGTCGCTCATCCAGCCTAACCCGACGCTCTCCAACGCGCTCGTCGCCGCGCTCAAGCGCGCGCAGGCCAACCAGCGCCGCGGCTGCGTCGAGCTCCAGCAGCAGCCTCCTCCTCCGCCACCGCCGCCGCCGCCGCCGGTGGCTGCCACGGCGCAGCAGCAGCAGCCGTTGCTCGCCATCAAGGTCGAGCTGGACCAGCTCATCATCTCCATCCTCGACGATCCCAGCGTGAGCCGGGTGATGCGCGAGGCCGGCTTCTCCAGCTCCACCGTCAAGAGCAACCTCGAGGGGGAGAGCGCGCTCATGATGTCCACCTCATCGTCCCCTCCGCCGCCGGCCATCCCACCCCACTTCTTCCTCGACCCCAGCATTGGCGTCGGCGGCAACGGTGGCGGCGGCGGCGGCGGCGGCGGCTTCATGCTGTGGCCGGCGCCGTTCTTGAGCTCGCCGGGCATGGCGGTGCCGTCGTGCAAGGAGGACGTGAGGGCGGTATTGGAGGTGATGGTGCGGAAGCAGGGGAGGCGGACCAACCCCGTGGTGGTCGGCGACTCGGTGTCAATGGCGGAAGCCGTCGCCGGCGAGCTCCTGCGGCGGCTGGAGGGCGGCGACGTCCCGGACGAGCTCGCCGGCGCGCACCTCCTCAAGCTCCAGCTCTCCTACGTCCACGTCCGCCTCATGAGCCGCGCCGACGTGGACGCCAAGGCCGCCGAGCTCCGCCGCAGCGTCGACGCCGTCAAGCGCGGCGGCCTGGTCGTCTACGTCGGCGACCTCCGCTGGGCGCTCGACGAGGACCACCACCACCACCACCACCCCGGCGCGGACCACCACAACACCGCCTCGTCCTACAGCCCCGTCGAACACATGGTCGCCGAGCTCGGCCGCCTCCTCGGCGACCTCCGAGCCAGCGCGCCGCCGCGCGGGCGCGTCTGGCTCGTCGCCACGGCGAGCTACCAGACATACATGCGATGCCGCCGCCGCCGCCCGTCGCTGGAGTCCGCGTGGGCGCTCCAGGCCGTCGTCGTCCCCACCGGCGCCGGCACCGGCCTGGCCCTCAACAACCTCCACGCCGTCGCCACCACCACGAGGTACGTGAGCACCCCCATGAATCTTACGCCCTTGCCTTGTCCGCCATTTGCACGAACACCTACTGTTCATTCCCTTGTCCCTGCATGTGTCCCAGCAGCCTGATTCTGGCACTGTCACACTCTCGCTGTCCATTCCTCCTGCTTGTGCTTGGTGTTGTTTTGTTGTGTTGGCTCCTCTTCTTGCTAGCTTGTTGTTCCCTTGCTGCTGCTGCTGCTGATCAGAGTCAGTGGTCAGCTCACTGTTGGGCATGCAGGCAGCTATGCTTAGCATTTGCTTTGCTGCTTGTGATGTGTTGCTGTCTGGAATAGGAACAGCTAGCAGGACCACTTTGTCATCAGATGTTGCAAGAACCATCTCTCTGAACATCCATCCATTTACTATTACGGCTTGCTGCTTCTGTCCTAAAATATAAGCATTCATCCGAGTTTTAGTACCAATTAAGATCGAGGTGAGAGTGGGTGCAGAAAAATACGGGGTGGTTGTGATTTGTTGAAATGAGAAAATAGTTACATGAGTTTATATTTTGGGACAAATTTTGAAGGGTAGAGCTTGCTATATTTTTAGGACTTAGGGAACAGTTTCTTTTGTAAGCTATTATGACAGGTTGACAAATATGCCTGAAGCATATTTTTCACATTAATGGGGGGGCTTCTTCATTCTTTCAAGATTCAGATTCTGCATGCTGGAAGATAGTAGTAGTAGTTGTTGTTGTAGTAAAAACTTAGGTTCAGGCTTCAGAGAGGGAGAAGAAAAATGGTTGTTCATGGGGAATGTGGGGAGGTGGTAGTGTTAGTACTGGCTTTTTTTGGCTCTGCTGGGGTTGCAGAGATTCCATCTGAATCCTGGCCAGTTTCTGCTCGGCAAAAAAGGCTTTTCTCTGATGCAGCAAACAGTGGCGCAAACACTCCCCTTTTGGTACAAATGGTACACTAATTTAGTAGTCGAAGGCATCACAGCCTGATTCCAGTGCTGCTGCTGCTGCTGTCTTTTGCCCTTTTCCTTGCAATGATGCGTCTCTCATGCACAAGATCAAGTCACATTTGGTTCAGGGTAAAGGATTCAGATAAAGATTCACACTAGATTTCTTACCTGCTGCTATAGTTATTTTTATATGCACTCCTAGTCTCGAAATGCTATAGGACGGACGGCATCCCGTTCGAAAGAGATGATACCTCATATATCAGGCGATATCTCAGAGGTATTATCCCGTCCGAATAGGGTATCAAGAGGTACCAGGTCGTCCCGTCCGAACGGGATACCGTTCTGTATCATTTTCCAATTTTTGGGGAATTTTGAGACAAATTTCAAACTGAGTTTCACTTTCTTGTACTACTGTTAGACTAACTGATACTGTTCATGTCCAGCAATGGAGCTCCTGTTCAGCAGGCCATGGTGGCGACCAACCAGCAGCAGCAGCTTGCTAGCCCTTTCGTCGCCATGGCCGCCGAGCCGACGGCGTTCGCGGCGGCGAGGGAGGAGCTGGATGACAAGCTGCTGGTACTCTGCACCGAGTGCAGCCACAACTACGAGAGGGAGGCGTCGGCGGTGAAGGCGGAGGCGGCCGCCGACGAGGAGGGCCCGCGCGCCGCCGGTAATCTCCCCGGCTGGCTCGTGCCGGAGCCACCCAAGGTAGGAGAAAGAAACAGAGAGATGTGAAATCGATCAGAAAAATGTTTTGATTTAGAGTTCTTGAAATGTGCATTGTGAAAGTGAGAGGGGAATTCATGTTTGAGATATTTTGGTTGTGATTTTAGGAGAACTATTTGATCGAGCTGAAGAGGAAATGGAGTAGGCTATGCAGAAAGCTTCATCTCTGCGGCGGCGATCCATGCTCGGCTCAGTCGTTTGGAGCTGGAGCTTATGGCTCTGGACCAAGCAGCCTCCTCCCATGGTGGTCAGCTTCTTGCTTGCTGCCGAACGGCGGCGGCAAGCCGAGCATTGCGGGGTTCTTGGGCACGGAGGCGTTGCGGTGGTCGCCGCCGGCGGCGGCGCTGCCGTCCCTGAATTCTCTGAGGGAGCCGGAGTGCCAGGACGTGACGACGGCGCTCGCGCTCGGCAGCCTCCCGCTCTCGGACTCGGCGTCGTCCTCCGGTGGCGGCGGCGGCGGCGACGGCGCGGCGGCGCGTGAGCTGGAGCGGAGGCCGCGCAAGAACGTGCCGTGGCAGCGCGCCGCCGTCGCGGAGATCGCCGACGCGGTGGCCGCCGGCGCCCGGAGCGGGAACGGGAGGAAGGGCGGCGGCGTCTGGCTGCTCTTGAAGGGGAGCGACCACGCCGCCGTGCACCGGGTGGCGGCGGTGATCGCCGAGACGCACTGTGGCTCAGCTGATCGGGTCGTCGTCGTCTCCGCCGATCCCAACAAGTTCGGGTGCGCCGACGATTTCCGCTCCGACGTCGTCGCGAGAGCGTCCATGGCGGCGGCCGGCGGCGGCAACAAGCTCGTGCTCGTCGTTGACGACGTCGAGCGCGCGCCGCAGCACGTCGTGGACTGTCTCGTGGAGGCGTCGAGGAGCGGCGCTCTGAAGGAGGACAAGTTCGGCGGCCGAGAGCTCGATCTCTCTGACTCCGTCGTCGTCATGACGACATCGAAGCTCGCCGATGCGGCGGTCAGCGGCGTCATCAGCCTACGGCTGTACACGTCGGAGCAGTCGCCGTCCGGCGACCTCAAGAGGAAGACGTCCACCAGTTCACCACCAACAAGCGACCGCAAGCGCGCACGGGCACGGCGCAGCTCCGGCAATGGCCACAGCCTCGACCTCAACCTCAACCTCTTCGCCCACGACGACGACGACAACGACGCCGGAGACGTTGACGACGACGACGGCGTCCCGAGCGACATAACCCACGAAGGCGGCGGCGACGACACCGGCGAGCACGGCCACTCGCACCACCACCACCACCTCCTCCTCCTCCTCGAGTCCGTCGCCACGCGCGTGGTCACCCTCGACGGCGACCACCACGGCGCCGCGGCCGCCATCCGCGAGAGGCTGTCGGGGCGGCTCGACGGCGGCGGGCGCGAGCTGCGCGTCGACGGCGAGGCGGCGGCGGCGCTGGCGGCGGCGTCGGGGCACTTCGGCGACGAGGTGATGGAGCGGTGGGTGGCGGAGGTGTTTGAACCGGCGGCGGCAACGGTCAAAAATGGCGGGAAGGCGGTGGTGTTGGGTGTGGGGCCCAGTGGAGGTGGGGCCCACGAGTCAGGAGGGTTCATGGGCTCGGTCCTTCCAAGTAGGGTCCATGTGGACTGAGCCCACCCAATTTTTGCTCCCCTTTTGGTGTACTAGACTAGACTACTAGTGTCCTTAGTTTTAGTTTCTTTGCATGTAAAAAATTGTGAACTAGGAAATGGAGAATTGGGGGGGTTTAATTTATAAAAATTCCTTTTCAATTGAAATTGTTTTGTGGGAGGGTATCTGGGGTTTAACTATATTCATGTCTTAAGTCAGAATCAAAATGCAATCTCTGTGATGCAAGAGTAAATCACTAGATGTGAAATGTTTTTATTTTCTGTCACAACTCACGTGCGAAGATAAATTTTAGCAGTAGGCCTTATCTTATTGGCTTATGCTTATACTTATTAGACAATTTAAATTTTCTATCATAAATTTAGTGTTGATTTTGAGGTCTTTTCATCGTAGTATATTTTTCTGCCTTTTGTTTTTAGATCGTTAAGAACACGTATATAAAAGTTTTATAGATAGATTATTTTTCGTTTGCAAATATACCATTTGGCTTATTCCTCGAATAAGCCAAACGATGGGGCTACTAATGTAGAGTTGAGATTGATAGGTAAAATGGAAGTTTGATTTGAAATTGGTCAGATGATTATCACACCCAATTGATATCACAGAGAAATGATACAACCTTAGATTTTGTCCTCAATTCTTAAAACCGGGTAAGACTTTGCTCTGCCCATTTCGTCTATGGTCTTGACCCATGTAGTGTAAAAATTGGATCTAAACTTTCCTAAAAAAAATTGGATCTAAAGTGACTGGATGTCTGGATCCCACCCTCACGTATCATAGAGGTGGAAATTGCCACTTAGGACCCCTTATTGAAGTTAACAGATAATGTGTGATCACGAGTACTCCTAAAACATAAGATTTAGAAAAAAAACTTTGTTCATCAGCATTCTTAAAAAACATTTTTAAATCAACATTTTATTTGTTTATGTCTTCGAATAATCGTACTAAACTCAATTTCATCTGTCATGCATTAGCTCTTCAATGCAGCGCCTTATATGCTACACTGATAAAAGAACATAAAAATGAATTCTACATAGTTTTAAGAATTGATGGAAAAGCTCTACATGAAGTCGAGAGAAGAAAATTAAACGGGCCAATGGATGGGAAGTACATTTTTACCCTTAAATATATATATACAGCACATGTAATTATCCTTAATAAGATGTAAGGAATATGGTTGCCTACTGTAAGTCAATACAATTGACAAATGTGGCGTATATCTAACCGTAGTGAAATGGATAGCCTATATATCGGTTGCTTGATTTGTCTTTGTGTAAATCTCAATCATTTTTTATAAGAAGCAGCCAGTAGATTCTGCATGTAAATACTACTCCCTCCATACTAAAATATAAATATGAGGCCGCCTATATTTCTAGAAAAAAAAGTCAAAATTCATTTTTTTTACTAATAATTAAACTAATGGTGTACATCTCACACATTATATCATTATATTTAAAATATTTCCGTATAATATTAAATGTCGTAGTTGTTGACAATACATTATGGAAAAAAATCAACAGTCAAAGTACATGGGCTAACCCAACTTAAATTTTGAGACTGTGGATGAAGTACATATATGTTGGATGCCAAGAGGTTGAGAGGGACAATTGGACGAACAAACAAACAAATTCCGTGGCCCCTCCCCTCCAAGCTTTTCTCTTTTCATATTTTTTACCTCACTTTGTCTCTCATTGGATTCACATTACTCACCTCTCCCCTCTCTGTCGCCGGTTGCCGGCCAGACCGACGACGCATCCCTCTTTCCTCTGCTCTGCTCTGCTTTGCTTTTGCCATTCCCCTGCATGTAGCGCTGCTTTGGTCGCATGCTCCTTGCAAAAGCCTTGGGACAGCCGCCGCCGGTGGAAGAGCAAAAGACTAGTTGCTGCTGCCCGTCCGGGGTGCTTCCTTGGCCGTCGGATCAGGCGGCAAGGGCCATCGATCGATATGAGCCGGGAGGGTGGGGATTTATTAGGGCCTCTTTGGATTAATACCAATTATTTGCGAGTGAGACCAAATAATTGATAGTGCTCATATACCTATTTAGTTATATTCTACAAGTTTCTTTATCGTAATATTAAAATTTGGACAGATTTTAGCATGTACCATAGTGTCAAAATTTAGCTAGATTTTAGCACTATTAATAAATTGATAGGTAGGATTGAGTACCAAGCATATATATCCTTAAGATATGAGCTGGGTCGCGTCGTGAGCCGAGCTAACCAACTTTATAATTAATTAAGATTATGTATTCTAAAGTTGAAAATGGATTTTAAAATGTATACTAAGAAATACGGATGAAGAAAGTTTTTTTAAAAAAAATGGCACCATTTTATGAGCTTTAGGAAGCGTGTGTATGATAATTTGGTAGGAATAAGTAATTTTTTTATAGGGGAACCCATAGGAAAAACAGGTACTAAAACAAAAATTTAGCAGGAAATTAAAGGTGGTGAAATTCATGCTGCACTCCATCGTAATAGTTGTCAAGTCATACATCTTTGCTTCTCTCAAATTTTAAAACTACAATTGTAACATTTATATGACTTTAACAAAGAATGCTGGTATCAGGTGAGAATATTTTGGGACATAAGTTTGAATATGGGAGATATGCTCCAAAGAGCAAAAGCTACCTATAATTCATCTCATTTTGTGGAAAAGGTTTTTTATGGTGCCTGCTATGGGTTTATCTTTTAAGCTCAGAGGCCTTCTATTCAATCTTGGATACATCAATGTCCTTTTACTTTTGTTTGGACTTAATCCTATAGAAATAGACATTCTCCAAGTTTGGATTGGTATGTTGTAAATATCTCTCTTTTTTAAAAGATAAATTCAAAATCAACTGTAGGGCCTCCCCCGGAGTAGTTTGGTAAAAGAAAAAAAGGCACAACTTTTTATCTGCGGTAAATAGGCTACATGACCGTGTTATATGATTTGATAGATGCCAACTATGTGATGTCTCAAGCAGCCAAACTGTAGAAAACTAAATACTCTGAGAAAAAAAATTAAAAAAAATAATAAAAACCTCATTGCACAACGCACACAACCTGCTAATCCCTTTCTTTGCTTTTCCTTTT
The DNA here is from genome assembly GCA_000338895.3 of Oryza meridionalis. Lineage (NCBI taxonomy): Eukaryota > Viridiplantae > Streptophyta > Magnoliopsida > Poales > Poaceae > Oryza > Oryza meridionalis. The sequence continues at coordinate 12,549,066 of CM002527.2, read as the reverse complement.
GGGAAAAGGAAGGGCTATCCATTCCTATCTCAACCCCTGCATAGCTTCTGAATTCTGATGGCATTGTGGTGTCTTTGCCCCCCCATCTTTCAGCCCTTTTTGTGGCACTTTTAAGGAAGATCAGATCACTCTCGGTCGGTCGGGCATGCTATATGGTGGTCGTCGTCGTCGTCGTTGCTAAGCACGGGAAAGAGGGAGCTTTTCCTTTTTGCAGCTCCATTTTAACGCGTGCATATATATTTACCGGCAACTCGGTGCAGAAAGAGGCCAATCAGAAAGCTCCCTTTTTCCTGTAATTACCCCCCCAAAGCTTTAACCCCCACTTTTGCCTTTGGAGGGGCAGTAAAAAGAGGTAAAGGGAGATGGATGGACACTTATCAGTAGGGATAGGCAAGGAAGGCAAAAAATAAATGGATGATTGAACCAAACTGTGCCGACAGATGCCAATCTTAAAATACAGCTAAATTTAGCATTTAAATTTTGCCCTGAAATATAGCTTCCTTTTCTTCTAATCCCACATCACAACTATCTCTCGTTTCATTTCTTCACCTATTTATTCGTCTTAACCAATCGCAATCAATTTTCATTTAAATTTCACCTTAACCTTGATAAAAAAAATCTTGGGTGCTCCAAAGTACTTGTTAATTTTGGACAACGTAACCTTGGGTGTTCCAAGTACCGATAGTATAACCTGAATGATTCTGATTCGATCCTCTTTTCCTCTGGTGAAATGAACGTACCTCTACTTGCGAGACATGATCCAAAGAAAAAATCTTGAATAATATCAGAAAAGTTTTTTCTACACGAGTGATCGATGAACTGCAGTATTTATGGATGAACCGGCTGTTCGCCTTCTCCAAAGTCCAAACACTCGGTCTACAGAAGACATCATCTTAACAAGACCCTGCATTGCGAAGGAGACATCCAGTATTGCATCAATCAATTGAACATCAAACTCAATTCCAAGCGTCAGTTCAAAAGGTAGAATTCAACAAGCACAACGGATGCTCATCTGGTTGTCTTGTTTAGCTGAGCATCCTGCTTGTCAAAAAGCTAACAGTTCTTCTCTGAAAAAGCAAACAAAACAAATAGTTCATACATAAGCAGTGGTCTACAAAGAAAAATCATGGGAGGAGCTCAAAATTCATATTTTATTACTATAGTCAGGGCATCCTTTTGACAACAGATATGATTGCCTGCACATTTCTTCAAACAATTAGTGTACACAGCCCAACTCTGCCCTGAAGCTTATGAAAGAATGGAATGTGATTTGTATGACATTACAAAGGACAGGTACAAACTATTGTACAAAGAATCCTATCGAGCTAACTTAACTCAAAAGCAGTCAAAACTCGAAACTCTACAGTGTGTCAACAAGGGGACCTCCCTAAATCTGCCGATGTAATGTACAGAGCGCGACCGACTTGCTCGTCGGAGATGGCAGCGACGGGGTTTTCCTGCCATCATGTTTTCAAAGCTCGAACATTGCACATGATGAAACATCCAGTAAGGCATGAGCGATCATCGATGATGTTCTAGCAAGTCATGACCCATCATCCGAAGTGGTTTCGTGAGAGGAGCAAGCATGCTGTAATCCATCCTCAGGCATGTCAAATTCAAGCAATAGCTTCAACTGTTCTCCAACAGCGCCTTGTTGGAGCTTCATCTCCTCTATAACCATAGTCTCTGCTTCCTTACATGATTGCTCATCTCTAAAAGCAAGGGTCCATCTTCCATCAACAAGGTACTTTCTTGTCTTCCCTTTGTATTTTTCTGTGTCCAAAAAGGGAACTGTAGAAGGACGAATACGTAAATGTAACCATTTTGCATGCTTTTCATCTATTCTTGGCTGAAATAAAGTGAAAATGTTCACATTAGATTACTCACAAATAAAGATACTTTTACAAGCTAGATATTTTCAATGAATATGATTTCATCATGCATGAAAAAAACAAAAGATTTGCCATGTAATGATAATACATACATCAGACCCAGCCAAGGGAGCTGTGACACGAACAATTCCACGTTTTTCCTTGAGAGGTAATTCTTCTAAAAGAAGAATCCACCCAGAAGTTCCATTAGATAGAGCCAAAAAGCAGAAGTGGCGTTCTTTGCCCCTCTCAAATGCTATTCGACAAGGGACCGCATCAACTGCAACAACAATGCGGCAAATCGAAGTATCAGTAAGTGCAGGAAAGAATTAAGACAATTTTGCACTTGTGATGATTTAAGCATGAAAAAGTTTAAATTTCCAGGTAAACTCAGACCTAAGTTAACTTCAAGCCCAGGTTTGGGTACTGAGCCATCGAAACCTGCTAAAGTTGCTCGATTATTTACAGGCAAATCAGTTGGGGAAAAAATAGGAGGCTGGTCAGTGAGAGTTTCTCCAAGGCAGAAGAGGATAACTTGACGCTGTAGCACAAAACCCTGGAAAAAATCATCACATATCTCAGTAACATTAATTCCTAATAAAATATGTAAATTAATAGGCCACCCATTTCACCAATAAATTAAGCAGAGGCATAGTCAACTATGACAGAACAAGTCATATGTTCCAAATTTATTGCTTTCCTTACCTTCGAAGGAAAAAATAAAGCATAGCGCATTGAAAATAAAGCTCAGAAATTTAGTTTCATGTTTCAATTTGTGACTCTAGCAGCAAAACACAGAGGGTACAAAAGATCTAAATTCACTCAAAAGCAGCATGATGTTTCTTCCACCAGCATACAGGTCAGAACATATGTAAGTTAAGAGTAGTAATTGTAATGATGTAAACACTAGGTTTCTCAACTTCAGTGAATATCACATTTGTTAGGAGAGAGCTTTTTATTTCGAGGAAAAAAAAAAAGGGGAGAGCTTTTTATAGCCTGAGCAACAAATGTTGCTTACCTGATCATTGGACTCAACATGAGATAAATTCAGTGACCTCAAAACTGCTGAAAGCGACAAATGCACAATGCAGACTATGCATATTGTTTTTATATATTCTTATCAAAGGCCACTCTGCAAGGTGGACACCAGACAGGGTAACTTATTTTCCTAAATCCCAGAGTGGCCCTGCTTGCTTCTAATAAAAATTACTGTCCTTCCTAACCATGCCACTATCTCGTGGCCCTGCTTGCTTCTAATAAAAATTACTGTCCTTCCTAACCATGCCACTATCTCCACTTATGTCACCATTGAGCTACTGTTGTCGTCATGCCACCAAGGTTGCCATGGCCACTGTGAAATCCTTATTGCTGTACCACTGGGGCCAAGCCATATATGCCTGCTGGCAGCATGAGTAGGCACCATTACTGACAAGCCACACCACATTGCTCCACAGCACTTCACCAAACATAGGCCATTACTGTCACATGCCAACATGAGTATGACATCAACTGCTATGCTCCCGATCTGTCATCTGTGTCGCAACGCCCTCACTGCATCAGTTAACCCATCCACCTCAGCTTACTTGCCATGAGACCATGCCACCATGACTGAGTACCTGTCTTGGTGATTCATATCGCGCACCATTCACAGTCCACCTTGCTAGCCAAGATCTACCAACAGCTCGATAAAATTCATAGGATAAGAACACTGAACTAGCATTCAGCTTTAAAATTTTCATTTCGGAAATGGCGATTAGAAATTTTATCTTAGTGCACCAGCTTTTACCATGTCGGACAAGAGTTCCCAGACAAAAAATAAAACCTAGCAGGACATTCACTCTGCGCATAACTTGGAGGCATTTTTAGTAGGGCTTCTTGTTGGCATTATTACTGTTGAAATATAAGACAATTGCCAACCCTTCTCAATAGGCTATGTTTTTTAGTGAACCGTCAGGTGCATGCAACTCAATATGACATCAGAACTAAATGTTCTATAATTTGAATACAGTGCAATTTATTTTTTTTTTCAAAAAAAAAGAACTGTGCTAGTTTCTATCCTGCATGTGAGGTCTGGATGTGCAAGTGAATTGTCTGACTTTCACCATAAGCTTATAAGCCTTTGGGTGAACTGGCCAGTGCATGCAAGTGCAACTCATAATTACATTGTATTTACAAAAAGATCAGATAGATAGCTAGATAAACCTTGAACACAAACTCTCTAAACGTCAAAAATAACACAAAACATATGTATTTTGGTGGTACTGCCTCCATTGATAATATGAATGGTGTTTTAGACTTGTGATGACAAATTAAGAAAAATACACTATTACAATCATATATCTACTATATTTATGTCTTCTGTTACACCATTAAAATTAGAGTATCCCTTAAAACATTCATTTTCACTCCTAGAAAATTGAACAAGGCATGGTCATATTCCAATAATCGTTCTTATCATTTCACTTTACCCATTTTGCAACATAAGGGATCTTAAAACCATCAAATAAGAATTTGATACAGCCTAAAGGGCAAAGTCTGTTACTTTACTCCTTCCGTCCCATAATATAATGGATTATGCCATCTTTTGCAAAAAGAAAATTAAGTTAGTAGCAAAAGAACAAATCATGGTACAAAAGGTGGTAGTTGGGAAATAAACTAGTACAAAAGTTTGGTACGTGGGGAATAAACTAGTAAAAATTGGTAGGTAGGGAATAAACACTTATTCAACAAAAATACCAAGATGCAGATTTTACAGGGCCATTATTTGGTATGTTAATTCACATCCAAAGAATTACTTAATTCAGATTCTGTTAATAAGGGACTCCACTTAGTAGATTTGGATTTAAATGCAACATAAAACGTTCAACTGAATTCAAAGAACCCAAATAATATTTGTCTTCTAAAAACTCATTCCAGTACAGCCAAGTTCCATAGCTTTGTCATGCAACCCCAGCAGCCATAAAAAACCAAGCATGCAACTCCAAATCGGACAGGTTCCAGCAATCTTGACCTCAACAAGGAGTTTACAGCGCCCCAACCAGTCAACCACAAGCAGTTGTTACGACCAGTGCACCTTTCATAAGTTGTCATCAACTATGATGACAACATCTGGGACTATGTGTGACCACATAAGTCTTCGTCTCTTACGTTAGCTTTCATCTCGGTTCTCTCCCTTGGTTGCTCTCTCATATCCTACCGTGAGAACATCAGGGACTCTGTGATGGCACAAGTTTTATCATGCCTTATGTTAGCATTCATCTCAGTTCTCTCCCTTGGTTGCTTGTGGTCAGTGGATATTTCTATGCTTGGAGATTGATAGAGGATTTCATCAGCATTTGGGTGGGTATTGTGTTTGGGAGTCCTCCGCATCTTTTGTAGATCTACAGCTAGCAAGAGTATAGAACTGCATGTATAAAAGAACTCAGGGCATGCGTGTGTGTTCAAATAACAGTTTTTGCTGATTGTAACAGTGCAAATCAAATTGTGATCTGATTATAAAGCAAATAAGCAACAACTTCTAAATGATCAATTGTAAAGATTAATGTATTCGAGCCATTAATAGGAGAATTTTTCAGTCTTGTTTCTTGTTTATTCTGACCTGTGCAACAAAATTGCTATTTTTCATGGTTTTATATTCATGGCATCTGAAAAGTGGCAGAATCTACTTCATTACCTACACTGCTGGTAATGCTCGAAATATTTCAGAGAACATTCAACATTGAAGTTTGATATTCTGTGCCAAGAGCACACAGTACAGCATGTCTATCGAACCATTACAAGTTATAAAATGTAAAATATAGCCTTATACTACCAGTATGACAAACAAAAGTAGGACGGTAAGGAACTTTGCAAACTCCAAAGTAATTATAAACTTTGTACTAACAAATACAAATTATCATCTTGTAATTAGCTGATTATCATGCATGTACATCCATTTAATTTTTCTAAAAGCTGACCATGAGCACAATGATGACTGAAGTAAATCTTTGTGGCCACATTTCCTACAGATTCCAGCACAGCAACCAGCAAAGAATTGTGGATATGGTTATCAATGGTTTTTCCATTCGGTTCTCTCTCTTACATGTTATTCAGTTGCCAATGGATATTAGGACTTCTAACCAAAATAGGCAATACTTCTGTGTCAAGCACTCAGGCCCTGTCATATTGATGGTAATAAAATCCAGAAATGCATATCAACGGAACAAACCTATGATTTCAGATCGGTCAATTTTTATGGATGAGTCAAAAAAAATAAAAATATTTACATACCTTCACCATCTCATAGATTCTCTCTGCGATGGCAATGGACGAATCACCTGAAATACAGTGCATATGATTCAGTACATCAAGTTTTCATCATGGTTCAACACAGTACAGTTGAGGACAACACAGGTCACATGGCATGTGATCAACGAGCTCTGACCTCCAAATGAACATGAATCCAGGGGTAAAATAGCAGACTTGGATCCTTTAGGTGGTGAAGATGTCTCGATTGCTAACTCCAGTGGAAAAGGTAAAAAAGTATAAGCAAAGATAACCATTTGTAGTACGTGTAGAAAAAAGATCTTCCACCCCAAAATTGAAATCTACCTTTCTTGCAATTCTTCCAGGCTTCTTTAACAATAGGAACAAGCAAGTCCCGCCAGCATCCTCCAGATTCGTCCAAAAGTTTTATACTGTAATCCTTATGCGAATCCTGCGCGATTAAAACATTGTGACAACATTGAGAAATTTAGGCTAATTGTACCAGATACATGGGCAGCATGGATTCATCTCTGACACGAAAGGGTAGTGACAATGTGGAAGAGAGAAAAAGAAGAGGGTGGGGGTGGAGGGATACATAAATGCTTGATTTATCCTTCACATCCATGATCAGTACAGAGTATATGAAATCTGACAACATTGAGCACGAGATATGACAGTTGGTAGCCTGCCTATCCTCTTAGAAAGGCATTGGACAGTATCCCATATACAGATATTCTCTCTATCACTACATCTTTATACCTTTCATTTAGTGATTCAACTAGTTAACTAGCCACAACCAAGCATACTGTGACATATATGGGGAGGTTTCAAACATTAGGATTAGGAGATGACACTTGCTTCAAAGTCAGGACTAGAAACAACAAGAAAGAACTGCCAAGTTCCCAGTGAATAGTGATCTGGTGAGGGATCATGGATTGCTGTATCCCCTTTGAAACATCACAGGACTAAAATGCATCAAAACATACCTTTAGCCATTTTAGATGAAAAGCAGTGAACTCTTCTTCTCCATGGGGTAGCAGTTGCCTGAAAAGCCAGCCACCAACTAAGCGAACATCTGCAGATACATTAGATCTGCAGAAAAGGGCAACTAATGCATCGAGCACCTGCAAAAAATCAAAGTGCAAACGATAGAAACGTCCCTTAATATATGAAGTATGATAATAAAATAAAATGCTTGAATATTGGAAGTAATATCCGAATATGTAGCACATCAACCTCTAAGTGTATACTACAGCGAAAATTAATGAATGAATATTAATACAGAAACAGGCGTTCATGATTCATGTAGGTGTGGATATTTTTAAGTTGCAAATATATTCTTTCAAAATAACCTGATGTAGATGCAAGCAAGATAAAAAGATCATCTTGAATAAGAAAATTCATAGATTTTTGGAGAGACATCAGGACGACTGTATCAGTCACTCAGTTAATAATAAATCATTAAATCTATAATACAGTTTATTGAGGTGTCTACAGGTTGTAGCCCATACTTTTATAACAAAATAAAGTGTGCACCAATGATTAGCCATGTACTGGTGGAACAACAATTTTAGTTAATGACGGTAAGTTTACAATCAAAATAAATTAAAAAAATGATGCCATTTTTGAGGGAAATATAACCTAAACCTATATTACGAACATGAGGATCTACTGGTAATGTCCATATGGTTCAAAATTAAAACAAACCTGATATCTGTGGAATTTAGAGGTCATTTGCCGTGGATGATGACACTTTAAACCGTATTTATCCTGTGGAAAGAAGACAAAATGCATAGATATAGCATAGTGACAACAAATTTACTAGAGAATAATTGACAAACACACGAACAAGAAAGAAACAAGATAGTTTTATCTGTATCTCAATTTAATAAGCATGGACCTGCGGACAATTTGTCCTAGAAATCTGTCTGATTCTAGGATGGCAAGTTCAAAATTATCTTCTACTCCCTCCATCCCAAAACATACCAAGAACATACCAAGTTTTAGCCCTTGGCACAGCTATTAAGGAGAGGGGTAAAAGGACTTGTTTGTCTCCTTGGGGTGGGTGAAGTGTGGGCTGGTGGGCCCAGACTAGTTGGGGTGATAATAAAACCAAGGGGTAGTATGGGAAGTTTAGTAGTAAAAATCACCTTTTACAAGTATTAGTTTGTTTTATTCTAGACAAAACTTGAACTCTAAAAGTTATTATATTTTGGGATGGAGGGAGTACATGACAAATTATGATCATGAAAAGAATCATAAATGATGTTTGTTGATGAAGCGCAGGGCAACGAGTTCAAATAACACCCCTTCGAGCACGAAATTAACACCAAAAAACAAAACAAACATGTAGGTGATCTTGTAATAGTCTATCACCAAATTAAACTTATCGATTTAAAATTCAGGCTCAACTAAAGAGGGGCTTGGGAAAACAAGAGTAAATTCATTTAAGTCATAAATTAAAAAGTTATAAACAAAAGTTAGCACTATAAACTTTCTTTTTGTTTCTCAGTACACACAGGTGGGTGCCAACTTGAAGTTGCAATGTCAGTAGGTAACATACTACAGGGACTACTTGTGTGTTTTGATATTTTTCTTTTACATGTACAAGGCTCTAAGCCCCATTGCATGCCTTCCATATTATACAACGAGATAACAGGAGACAATATTTGCAGTCAGATACCAGGCCACGTGTGGGTTTCTCTTATATATTATAAGATAGTAAAGGACTTAATTGTGGACCCCACTATGTCATAGAAAGTTTTGGAAAGTAGTAGACAGCACCAAGTATAATTGCATCCTGCCAAGTGTGGGTGAAAGAACCAGCAGTATACCTGAAGCTTCCTTACATACATATCAAAATCACTGCAGATGCTGTCATCTGCTAGACCGCTACTGGATGAAAATAATTGCCTTTCAGCTAGATCTTCTCCTACCAAAGCTTGCTGCAGGTTCACAATACAGGTGTCAGAAAATTGTAGTGTGCCTAAGACAGCTCACATGATCTTAACAAAGGTACAACATAACATAAGTTAACATAAATCATGGCTCCAGTTGTTATGTACTTATGTCATTTCAATATTGAATGTTAAGCTATAGCAACAAATGTCACATAGAAAAAAGGAGTTTATGTGCTATATTAATAATAAAAGTTCACAAAATTAGTTCCTTCAAGCATACAAACAGATGCATCATTTTGCACAAGCAAAACAACATAGATACCATTACCACAGCATGATTAATTTACAAGGCCCATCTAACAAACATGTAAATCAGAACTCTGGGTGTGATAATAGCAGAAGTGTACTAATGTTGCAGAAAAAGAAGAAGAAGAATAGCACTTACTAATAGAAGCTTCTTATGCTGCTTTCTTTGAGGCAGAATTCCAAGTGCATCTAGCATTGATTCATCAAGTTCTAGAAAGACAATATGGACTCAAATAATTACTATTTTTGGAAATTCCACAGTGAAAATATTAGTTAAATGAGGACAGTAAAAGTACCTTTTGTCTGCAACAATGTAGAAAATAAGCACAAAGAACCTAAAGCTTGGAAGTCATCCCCACTTATTATATAAGACAGCAAATGTTCCCTGCAAATAAGGAAATCGATTCATATTTTACCATATAGAATGACAAAATATGTAAAATTATGCACGTACTACTTCAACATCCAACCTTAACATACCACAAAGCAACACTAAAAACATCAATTAAAAACAAATATCTGCATAGCTGTGTAAATATAGGCATATGCATAAGAAAGGTCTATGTCACTATCTACCGTATCACCTATGATAAATATAGTGCCTAAGGTTATCCTAGAATCAATTTAATCAAATTATTTTAACTTAACAAAGTATTAGGGAATATTTATATTGGCCATACTAAGGAATGAGTAGATATATCTCATGTAATATTCTGTAATCTGTAATTTCATAAAACTTTATTGAGTTTATCTGCAAAATAAAGTATGTCACAGCAGTGCAAATTGGTCATTACAAATGCATTCTGGAGACCATGTCAGTGTCCCAATAATAATTTTTCATAGCCACGGGGAGCAGAATGCATGAAGAGAAGAGAAATGCACTAAGGTTCTGTAACGTCCTGAATATCCACATAAACATAGGTCTACCAAACCGCATACACAAAAGATATTTGAGTCCAGTTTTTTTAAAAAAGAAAAATCAGCAGGACAATTGCAGCAAGATCTCCCTTATATTTATGGACAACCACGACAGGCAACTTACGATAATAATGATCACACTATCATCCACGCACCTGATATCGTGAACATCTCCAAAGAAACCAGAGAACCCAACAGATCGAAAACATGACAAGTCTAACCATGAAATTCGCTAATCTATTAATATAAAATTAACATTCTAGTTGAAGTGTGCGTGGAAGGATGAAGGTAATGGGTGCTACTACCCGCCCATGCATTTTTTATTGAACTTTGAACTTGGTGGGGTTTTTTTTTTGTGTGTGGTTTGGAAGCTCTCAAAATATGTGGATGCCTGGAGCATTACTAGCCCCCACTTGCTTAGGGCATGCTTGGGATGTTAAAAAAACCTGATGTATCCATGGGGATGGGCAGGGTATATGAACTAAAACCTGGCCATTGGATGCGAATGGGCCAAGAAATTGGGCCTCCCAAACAAGGACTTAGTGCTGTCGTTTGGATTCCTAAACTTAAAAATCATTTTAGTAGGTCCCTAAAAATAATCTTTGTGCCACTTATGCCCCTAAACTTACAAATTTATCAGGATACAAATGGGTTCAAGCCTTCAAGAACACAGTTAGTGTAAATATCGAACAATGGAGTAGTAAAACAAGATCATTCTGCATACATGTTTGTGGTGCGCGCATGAGCAATGGAGTGGTGCTTGGCACATGATAGACATTCTTACTAACAAGTTTTAACTACTAATTCTACAACTAAAGCATAACTATAACAAATTATAAAATATCAATAAATGCATGAATAAGATCCCAATGAACCTTTTAATCAGAATATACCAAATCTACCAGAATTTCTAAGATAAAATGTACCTAGCAAGGAAGATCATGCCAATAAATCCCTAACGATTTTAGCATATAAAATGTACTTAGCAACCATTATATGCCTAACAATACCACGTACCATGTTTAGAAATATATAACATACTACAGACTACTGTCTTATCCCCATTTCCAGTGGAAATAACCATCTATAGTTTACAAATTAGTACTAGTAAGAACTACAATCAAGGAGTTTGCATAATGGAAACTCAAACAAAGCAAGAGCAGCATACCTAAGTGTATTGCCTTGGCAACAATCACTTGATGATGGATCATCAGGCAAGCAATGCGTGTTTGATGAAGACAAGATATCCGATTTGTCTTCATTTGACTGGTCTATATCTGAGGTGCTAGTGCCCTGATTGTCAGATATGCCATTGTCATGCTCAGAGGTATAACCGTTTGGAGTTCCTTGCTTCCTATCATGGCAATCAGGTTGATGGAAAAGGGCAGCAGCAACAGTGCTTGCCATATCCTTGTTCTTAAAAATGTGAAGTATACAGCAAATCAAGTACATGGAAGTAGTGACACTTATACCCAAATCCTAGACAAAAGAACATGAACATAATAAATTTTAACAAATAGGAAGCTTAGGTATCAAAAATAGGATGCAAAAAATATTTCTCTCTAAACTTACAGTGCTCTGCCTTTGCAACGATGGGAGTAAGAACCGAAACACCAAAAGTTGCAAGATATTTTCAGTGATGAATCTTCCAAGATCAGGAATCCCAGAAGACATAACGTCACTGAAATAATAGAGTGTATCTTCAATTTGCACAATTGCATCCTCAACAGAGGCTGTTGGCACAGCAGAATCTGCATTTCTGTAGAATAGAACACAGACGGAAGAAAATAAATTATTTTGCACATTTACTATAACTGTCAATGCAGAAGGAAGCCGTTTTTATGACATCGATGTCTTAACAACACGAGGACACAGGCCAACGTGTTATCATCAAATGAGTGGCATATTCTGGATGCAGATGGACCTTAGTGACATGTTCTGGATTTATCCATGAATGGCAAAATGAGTGGCACACTTACCGAACAGAACGAACAACCAACTTATCCAAGTCAATACATTGTTTCTGAAAATGATTGACCATGTCTGAAAAATAATCTGACAGTGGTGCACGTGAGACAAATCTGTTAACAGATTCATCTCCAACTGAAAGAAAAGAACAATCTGGTAAGAAACAGCACAAATGCAAATTAAGAACTTGCATAACAGACATATAATGGCCATCAAGGCTATCCAACCTACCATGGTACACATTAAGCGTCAAAGTACGTATAGCAACTCTAATCATGCTGTCCTCATGAAAAGCAAACTTTAAGGCCTCAACATACAGCGGAAAGGAAATGACCTCATCCTGCATATAGTATAGAGAAAATCTGTTACAAGACTGTGTTTCATACAACATGTACAGCTCAACTGATCCAAAAATAATAATGTAGCAAATAATGTAAATAGTCCAGCAAAATAGATCCAATAGATCTGTCTTCAGAACTAAGTGGAGCTAAGAGAAACTATGGCACTGGAAGGAAATGCATGCGTATAATATTGCTGGCCTCGATGGGGTGTCAAGAATGACATAACGATAATGGCGAATTATATTGTCTGATTCAATCTGAAGGTCTGTTTGTAATTGGCAGCTAGGAATTTTTCATGAGCTACTCCTATTCTATACACGCACAAATCAGTAAATACAGAATAGAATCCTAGTTTATTTATCCAAACAAAAAAAGCAAGGAAAACAATACCGAAAGTGCATAAAAAGGGATTGGATGAGTACATTTTTTGTCTTCACGAGCAAAGAAATTGTATTCTTGTTCAACTTCCCACTTATTGCCCTTCATGAAACAAAAATCAAGTAAGCCAATATATATATAACAAAAATGAATGATGTCAGTGACGTTTGGACTGGTTTACAAACCGTAGAAAGGAAATATAATATGATAGCATCTCATCGATTTGAAAATCAAATGGATACGTTATCAAGAAGTTGATGTGCTCATTGCTGAAAATATAGTCTGCAGAAAACATAATTGCTTACAGATTAGAACCTTCAAAAACAAAATAGTGTAGACACAGGATAGATACCGCATTATTGAGTGAATATTCATTGTCTGTAGTGACTTACAAATTGAATGTTCATTCCGCAAATTCTGGATCATGATGCTCATTGTCTGTAGTAACTGTAGAGACACTCTTGAGAGCTTAGAAATTCTCAAAATACGAGCAAATTCACCCATGATCTGTTTCTCCATGAAAAATCTGAAAGAGATACCAATTAAACAAATAGATCAACTGATAATACCTCCAAGATACCATCCCATTAAATACTTACTCAAAGTATGATGGATCATGCTGATCTCCATAGATCATCAATTCTGCAATTGATCTCAATGCTTCAACAACAAAATCCTTCAAAAGAAAGATCATCAGGCAATGAATCAACTTAAAATTGTCACAAAAATTCTGGCGATAACCAGGAAGATCAACTATACCTTATTAGCTTCATAAACAATATGAACCTTCTGTAGCTGATCTGTTAGATACCTGCAGCAAAGGACCTGTCTCAGCATAAGATATGCAACAAGTATAGGAATAAAAACCAAGGATGAAACTTACATAGAGCATTAACATATGAGTATGCAACAACTTTTGATTTAGCAAACACTAGAAAAGGAATGAGAAATGTAACTTTGAACAAATATAAAAATTAAATTGAGCATAACAATTGTAACTAAACACAAGAAAACTGTAGAAAAGAAATGAGAATTTCGACCTACAATAAATATCAAAATTAAATTAAACAACAATTTGTTAAACATGCAATCAGATATTGTGGACGCTTTTCGCGGTTACCTGGTGCTGCATTACTTTCTGAAAGAAAAATCATGCCTCGTGGCTTTGCGTTGTTTATGCCCCCCCCCCCCCCCCCCACACACACACACACAAATACCTGGGGTATTTCAACACTTACTACAAACTAAATTAAGGAAAGATGGTTCACGATGGAAATATGTGTCCCAAACAGCTAAGGATTACTTTATCATTCATTAGAATAATAATGAACTTACAAATTGAGGGTTCTTAACAGGCAGGCATTTTCTTTTTTTACTAGCAAATAAACTATAATAAAAAGTTTATATTAGTTAAAATGCCCCTTTTGTGCTGTGTGCTTCTAATTGCAAGGAAGCAGGCACAAACCACAAAGTGATATTTCCACAAGGTTATGGTATAAAAATGCACTTTGTAGCTTGTGCAACCTTCTTAGTGTAATTATGCTGCTTACCATCACAGCTCATGTGATTCTTGATTTTAATATATATCGCACAGACAAACCCCCACAGAAATAAATAATACTTCCAAGGTGAACTACTTTGATCATGACTAATCCTGCATATCCAATCTCAAAAACAGTTGTTCTCCAATTTATCTCCTCCGAATTACAAACTTCCTACTCAACAACAGCAAATGCAAACATTATTAAGCAGTTGAGGACATTGCATCATGCCGTCAGGGGACAGGAGAGGAAGAAGTATCCCCTCTTTTGCACTGTAGATGACATGTGCCTCGGTTCTGGTTGGTTTACCACTTCCATGACTCCTCATTCTAAACCAAGCTTAATAGTTGTACAGTTCATAGAAGAAGTCGACAACAAGAGATAACACAGACATGAAGGCCTACATAGCAAAAATTTAAGAAGCGATTGGATTGGAATCGGGCCGAGACGAGGTTTTAGTTCGACGCAACCGAAACGAAATTGCGCGCTGATTCCGGCTACGGCCTACAGCGCGGCGCAGATCTGCGCGCGGCGGCTCCCCACGAAGACCTAACGGGACGGGAAGAGAGGGCAGGTAGGTGGGGGGGGGGGGGGGGGGGGGGGCACGCACCGGAGCTCTTCGAGGGAGAAGCGGTTCCTGCTGCGCCAGAACAGCCACATGTCGGCGGCGACACGCCCGCCGCGGCCACCCGGCGGCGGCGGCGGAGGCGCGAGACGGCGGTCGTCGGCGCGCGGCGGTGGCGGAGCGGGGCGGGACGGATCTCCTCAGCAGCAGAAGCGGCGGCGGGGCAGCCCTGCGCGTCGTCGGCGGCGGCGGCCCACCACGGTGGCGCAGTGGTGGTGGGGCGCACGGCGCATCGCATCCGCGAACGCGGGGCGGGGCGGAGGTCGCCGGCGATCGGTCGGACTCTCACCTTTTTTTCGTGGGGTTTTTTTTTTCTTTTTTTTTCCTCCTCTTCCTCCTCCGGGTTGGGTTTGGGGCGGCGTCTCGTCTCGTCTCGTTCTCGTATCGCCGTGCGTGCGTGCGCCCGGTTGCTTCTCGTTTGGGCGTCGCGTCGCTTTTTTTTTTTTTTTTTTTTGTCGCGCTGGCGACCTCGTGTGCGTGCTTGCGTGCGTAAATATGGGCCGCCGAGGCCGAGCACACAGGCAAAGCGACGCCGACGTTGCGGGTTTTCCTATTCGAGCTGCGAGCGAATCTGTCCGTTGTTAACTCGGCGGTTTTTGCTGTTGTGTAACACGCTGTTGAGGAGATGATGCAGATGACCGGGTTTTCGGTTGCTATAATAATAGAAGAGGGCCATGTCACGGGTGAGCTGGCATAGAAATGTTGTGTTCCATCTTTGTTTTATGGGAAAGGAGGTGTACAAGATGTTTCCAGTGTAATGACATGTTTAGGAGATAACGAGACATGTGTCATGGGAGTTAATTGATGAATAGGAAGTACTAAGTGACTACTCCCTCGAGTTTCTAATTTGTTAACGTTCTAGACAGAATTACACATATCAATGAGTGATTAATTAGTGTTCCTACTTCCTATTTTACCCCTAATAAATACGGTTTCGAGACACACCAAACCACAACTTGCTCTTGATTTGAGTGGCCATCGCATGCAAAACTGAAGCTACTAGTCTTGAGTTTGATTCTTAGTGGCCATATATTTTTGCATGGCATTGTGGACGTGTGACTGTTGGCAGCGTCGACCACAACGGCGGCGTCGACCTCTTGGACAATAGCGGCGGCGTCGATGTCCTGCACTTCTGCACAACGGCGGCGACGTCCACCTGTTGTGCGAGCTTCACCACCACATCACCAGCGTCAACCTGCTCCACGGCGGCGACGGTGGCTGTGTCCTGCACGACCTGCTCCATGGCGAAAGTAGTGCAAGGAGGAGAGTAGAAGGCAAAGAGCCAACAAACAGCCATAGAAGAAGGAAATTACTCCGCTCGCGCGAGAGTAATGGTTGAACAGGAAATGAGAAGTCAACAGCGCCTGCGCAGCATGCATGCATGACGTTGGAAATAATGGGTGTAATGGCCGGCTGCATGTAGGGGCAAGAAGGTCCAAGATGCAAAAAAAAAAAAAGCTAAAACATCAAGAAATATCATATAATTCTTCAAGAGCTAAAACATCAACAAATTTCACACTGGAGGGAGTATAATTCAATATCTATTAGTATTGAAAATGAGTTGGATACAATCCAATGATCCGGAAATCTCTCGCAAAACACAGTAAATCACTTATTCTCTTCAACCCCTCTTTCTCCTCAAATCCGGTGGTTCCCCACCAGTGAGGGGAGGGGAGGGGAGGGGTCAGACCTTCCTTCACTGCTTAGTAGTAGGTGTAGTTAGGTTTTCCCCTTTTCAGGTTCATCTCGTTTCTTTTGTGCAGTTCAAGGAGGTCGTCAGTGTCTGGCCTTACTTGTCCCAAGGAACTCCGGTGATAGAGGAACTTGCCGACGAGATCCTTCTATCTATGAGTTGTTGGGTCTCTCCAAGACGTCGGCAGCTGAAGGAACAACATATCTGCTTGGGTTGGTGGCTTCGTCCTCAATCTAAACATCAACCAGGTAGCGCCGGTCGACAGCCCCTTCTCCAGCGATCTTCCTGCTTTGCATTTGGTCCTCTTCTTTGCCTCCCGTACGGGTCTTAAAACGACAGCTGAAGTTCTCCCATGGTTCCAAGTTGTAACCTTCATCTCTAGAAGGCCCATTCAAATTTATTGTTTGGCGAAACCTTATGCAGCTTGCCATGGTTTTTGCGAGCTCCCCATCGTTGCCATCATCGATCATGGTACCGATGCAGGGGAAGAAGCAAGACTAATAAGGACCTGGTTGCTTTTTTCTTATCTTTTTAAATTCCTCATCTGCATACGCTGTGCTCAAGTTGTAATATGTCCTTTCTTTAGGGGCATATGTACAAATCTAGCTGACCTTTCAGTTGGCCTTTGTTTCAAAAAAAAAAAGTTGGGTTCCTTCCTCAAATGTGCTAAATTATTAGATGTTAAAGTGTTCATTATTACTGAAAATGAACTATTGAGTGGTAACTGTTATAAGCAATTGTATCATCATCCGACTGCTCCCCACATTCACTGTTGACGAAGCCACACGGCCGCTGGTATGTATTGAACTGCTAATTAGTCAAGCATTAAGATTGTGGATATGTAGATGGGTTCTTGTTTATCATTTCCCATTGTAATTAGGTATTGTAATGTTTGTTATCTCTTTAAAGTAATTGATAGAATGGCCAAAGTTTGATCCACATATCATGATATCAATTCCATTGTTTATGTTCTTTGTTATTTGATATTTCTACGAGTGCTACCCCACCACGGTATTTGAGAATGTAATTTGCCCAATAACTCTATAATGTAATTACAATGGGATAAACCTAAGGAACCTAACTAGGACTATTACCCACAATGTGATACACCATATATACATATAAACAGAAGTAATACTATTAGTCTATTATCCATGTGGTATTTTCTAGTAATAGTAAGTGCATGTATATGGGTATGCCATACACGTGATGCTATCAATGTTTATTTTCATTGTGATTAACATATGAATGGATTAAAGGTATACTTTAATAGTGAAAATTGCATATATACATGAAGAGAGAGAGAGAATGCCTTAGGGCCCATACCCCATGTTCAGGGGTGAACGAAAAGCTCGTGGCTCGTTAGCTCGGCTCGACTCAGCTTGGCTCGTTGCACTTTTGTAATGATCCGAGCTGATGTTTTAGCTTGTTAGAGATAACGAGCCAGCTCGAGCTGGCTCACGAGCCAAATATGCCTAGCTCACAGGCCCAATCATACCATTTCATAGCAGACCAACAAGACTGAAATGGCCTAAGAAAATGCCCAGTGGTAAAAGGCACATGAAAATACTAAACCCTAAGTCCTATCCATTCCCGTAGTCCCTTCATTGCTCCATCAACCAGCCACCAGCAAAATGTATATGAATCAAAAGGTGACAAACAAGGTATCTAAACAAGATATAAGGTCACCAACAATATTAATTAAGCATGCAAGTAGATCGGGTCAAAACAAGCTCAAGCACAATATGAGAGATAGCAAGAACGAGCAAACCAAGAGAGGAGACACGTTGATTTGTTTCCCGAAGTTCGGATCCACGGATCCTACGTCTCCATTGAGGGGCCACAAGGGCCAGGTCTATTTCAACCCTTTCCTCACGAGGTTGCACAAATGCACTCCTCGGTTTCACTCTTGATTTCTTCCCTTGCGGAGGCGAAATCGAAGCCTTCATAAACTTTCCGTGGCACACCACAAGCTTGGGTGCTCACCGGCGACGCCTAGCCGTCTAGGAGACCTTAGTCCCCAAGAGTAACAAACACAATCGAAGATTTGCTTGCTATGAACTCGAGTGCTCAAAGTATGGAGTGAAGCTCACAAGCTCTCAACTTCTCAATCTCTCAATCCAACTCTCTCCCCTTCTCAAATCCC
The DNA here is from genome assembly GCA_000338895.3 of Oryza meridionalis. NCBI lineage: Eukaryota > Viridiplantae > Streptophyta > Magnoliopsida > Poales > Poaceae > Oryza > Oryza meridionalis. Next base: position 12,530,134 of record CM002527.2, on the reverse strand, counting down.
TCTTACAAAGAGGCACCACAAAGGATGGAGTGAAGCTCACTAGCTTTCAACTCCTCACTCTCTCAATCCAACTCTCTTCTCTTCTCAAATCCCCCTCACAAAGAGGCACCACAAAGGTAGGGAAATGGGGATGGCTATTGGGCTTTGGATGTGTCTAATACTCCCCAAGAACAGCAGCCACTCAAAGGAGGGGTGGAGGAGTTTATATAACCGAGCCTCTCAAAAACTAGCCATTGGAGGCAAAGACAGGAATTTTCGGAACTTCCTAAAATTTCCAGAAGCTAAACTCAGTTTCGCATCCATTTTCGGAACTTCCGATAATTTTTCGGAACTTCCGAAAAGCACAGAGTAAAACGACCATAACTTTTGCTCGGGAGTCGCTTTTGATGATTTTGGACTCTATGGAAAGCTCACTTAGAGGACTACCCAACTCAACCAATAACAAGGTCTAAAACCACTCAAAGGATAGGTTAAAACTTGGATTTCTCTCAAGGTAGTACTATGATAGGTCACTTTGAGCACCGAGACATACACAAACGCATCGACGTTGCATCCCTCTTAATAGTAGGGCATTTCTATACTCAAATATAAATAGGAATAGAATTATACCAATAGGAATACCTTCTTTCCATTTCCTTCCTTTGTCTTAAGGGACGCCAACGCCAAAACCGTTTCACCGTATATTCTTCAAATGATTGATGCGGTTACTTGTAGCTTCAAATGGTCTCGCACAGTCCATCATGACAAAGCCGTCACTCGCCCTTTACCACCGGATTTGGTTCTTCGGCGCCAAGCCCCTTGCTTGCCCTTCACCGCCGCATGGTCCATCGTGACCGAGCATCGCTTGCCCTTCACCGTCTTGCCATAGTAGCCACTTCGTATCCCACATTTTCAATATCTTCGCTTTGTTATTCTTGGTATTTTAGGTGTAATCATATCACTTGAGCGTCAACATCTTTTCAATCCTTGGAACCTATTTTTCTCATTCAACTAAGTGAAATTATTAGTCCCAATGATCCGGTTGTCAACCTTCACACATTGACCAATCAATCGCATGTATAAAAGGATATGAATAAATGATGAGTATTAATCAACACCACAAGTGTTATTGTCACGCCCGGAATTTCTATCCAAAATTCCAAACGCTTACATGTGTGTTAAACCCTCGTCCAGGAATCAACCGAGGCACACAATGACAATATTGATAATAGAGTACAAATGAGTAACTATTTAATATTCGCAAATATTAAAATATTACAGAGGTAGATAGTTCCTCTCAAAGAAAACAACATTCTACGCAGCGGAAAAAAAAAAAAACTATAACAATCTACGGAACAGCTATGGCGACTCCACTCCACAGGCATCTTAACCGAGAACAAGTCTAATCCTCCAGATCATCACCTTCACTGAAGTACTCCTCTTCTGATGAATGAATATTGCAAGAATGAGCATATAACATACTCAACAAGCCACACAGCAAATATGCAAGTGCACAGGATAACAAAGGATGGCATAATATAACTCATTTGCAGAAAACAGCATTTAATAAATATTTAAGAGAATAGTAAAAACAGTTGAATAATTAATCAATATTAAATAAACACCATACAACACACCCGTGTTGCATAGGCCCGACCACATTTGAACAACCAACCCCGGTTGAACAAATCAAACCTCCAAACCAGGAATTAACCATTCCAAACCAGGAGTTAAATTAATTATCACCTTATTACCATTAATGAGTAGTGTGAGACTAATCACGAAAAACATTGCTCAACTCACCTATAACCGCGGGTACGGCTATTCGAATAGTTTAAACTCTGATCAGAGGTGTACCACTGTACCCACAAGACACAACCCCACATCATGTCACCATGTGCCTCAGTACCACCACGATACCTCGGAAAGGAGTTGTGACAATACCCCTCGCACAACATAACCCATTACAGTGCACCTTTCCTGGATCATAATCACCCCCTTATAAACAAGGCATGGACTCCCCAGCGACCCCCATGGACTTCTCGCCACTTCTCAGTCTGGCGCACTATAATGAATCACGCTATACAAAAGATAAAGCCGTTGCCCACGCTGGCTTGTGGTTGGCACGATAAATGTTTCACAACAGTAGCTCGCGAACCGGTCCTTAATTGTCATGAGCACAACCAACAAAACCATATGCTCACAACCCACCTTAACCAGGTTTTAATTATCAATTAATTAACATCACACGATTGACCATCGTGAGCTACCAAATAAAATAACCATCATTAATAATAATAATAATTTAATTTAGATTTATCCCCTTTTGTTAGCTAATGTTTCTAAGCATGGCTAAGCAAACCTATATATAGCATTTAGCTGAACCAATCCAATATATAAGGTTCATGCTAATCAAATTATAACCCATAGGAAAATAAAGTCATCTTCGGCCATTATTTAATTGGGAAAGGTTCACCACCCGATGACATTCGAAAACAATGCATAGTTGAAATAAAATAATAGCTTTAAACGGGATCAACATGCTCAAAGGGTTGTTTGGGATCTGTGTGACTTGCCTTGAGCTTCCACAAACACTTCGGAACCTTCCTCAACGGAAACGCTCTCCTCCGGAACGTCGGAAACTAAAGCAAATAAACAAAATCAACAAAACAGTACAAAAACAAGCATAAACAGTACATGTGGATATTTTTAACAGGTAGATCTTGATTTTAGAAGAATTTAGAAACTTGAACCACCGAAAACGGATCTACGGTTATTTAGTTATGATTTTCCGAAGTTTTAATCTATTAGAAAATCGGGAAAAAAGGAAAAAGAGAGAGAGATGACGTCAGCCCTGGCGATGATGACGTCAGCCCTAGGGTTGACGTCATGCTGACGTCAGCACGGCAACCGGCTCGGGTCGACGAGCTCGCCGGCGCTAGGGACAACGGCGGCGGGATTGGAGACCACCTACGCGTAGAGGGTAACGAGGCGAACCCGTTGGTACTCACCACGACGACAACCGATGAACGACGACGGCCGGCGACGAGCAAAGGCGGCGCGGCGGCTCGGGTTAGCGGCGACGGCGGACTTCCGATGGTCGGCGGCGAAAACGGAGGGGCGGCCGAGCTTCCTTGCACCACGGCGCACCTAACGGTGGTGGCGGCGACCAAAGGCGACGGCGGAGACGGCGGCGCGACGCAACCGAAGATGGCCGGCGGCGACGGCGGACTTCGTGCACGCGGCGGCGACGCTACGGGGCACGAGAGAGCACGGGAAAGGGGGCAAACGGAAGAGGAGAACACGAGGAAGCTTTATATGAGCTCGGATTGAAGAGATCAAGCCGCAAACGGGAGGAATCGAGTCGGGAAGATCTCGGACTCGGTTTTTAGGGATAAAACAAAACGAACTCGATTCGGATCCAAACCGCAACGATTCGTTTTGATTCTTGGGGGAAAAGAAAGAGGAGACCGAGAGGAACAAAACCCCTCAATCAATTTGAAGAAACGGAATCGGATTTGGGCGGAATCGATGGCGCAAACGGCGCTAGGGTTCGGGCTCGACGGCGGCCGGCCGGAGGTGGGAGACGGATCTGACAGGTGGGCCCCACCTGTCAGCCTCCACGAGAGAGGGGAGCGGGCAGCGGCGGCCTGGGCCGGCGTGGGCCGCGCGCGGGAAGAGAGAGAAAGAGAGAGTTGGGCCGAAATCGGCCCAACGGCCTAGGAGGGGGATTTTTGAACTTTTTAAATAAAAACAATTTGTGAAATGTTGTTTCAATTATTAAAAATACTTCCCTTGCTCAAATAATTCCCAGAAAATTCTAGAAAATAGAGGAGCAAGCATAGTATTTAATAAAATTTTATCTAGCTCATTTTTATGTTGAAAATTTTCCTAGAAAATTAGGGTTTAGCTTGTAGGCTTTTAAAACAATTTCTAAAAATGATTTAAAAAAATGCATTTTTAATTTAGTCGATTTTTAGGGCGTGACAAACCTACCCCCCTTAAACAGAATCTCGTCCTCGAGATTCAGAAGAACTGGCAAACAGATGAGGATGAGCTGACTTCAATTCATCTTCTCGCTCCCAAGTGGCTTCTTCTTCTGAATGATTACTCCACTGAACCTTACAGAACCGTATAACGCGATTCCTGGTTTTCCTCTCGCTTACTTCCAAGATTCTGACTGGCTTCTCAACATAAGTTAAATCTTCTTGAAGCTCTATACGATCAGGATCTGCTTCCTCCGTAGGTACACGTAAACATTTCTTCAACTGAGACACATGGAACACGTCATGTATTCATGCCATTGACGGAGGCAACTCTAACTGATAAGCTACTTCACCTCTTCGACTCACAACCTTATAAAGTCCCACAAAACGCGGTGCCAATTTCCCTTTGGTTTGGAAACGATGAACTCCTCGTAACGGCGTAACCCGAAGATATACATAATCTCCTTCTTCGAAAGCCAAATCTCTGCGACGATTGTCAGCATAGCTCTTCTGACGCGACTGAGCAACGCGCAACCTTTCTTGGATAATTTTCACTTTTTCCTCTGCCTGTCGCAATATGTCTGTCCCAAAAACTTGACGTTCACCGGTTTGATCCCAAAGGAGCGGCGTACGGCACTTCCGACCATATAATGCTTCATTCGGAGACATTTGCAAACTAGCTTGATAACTATTGTTATATGAGAATTCCGCGTACGGCAAATTCTTATCCCAACTTCCACCAAAATCTAGAACACAGGCTCTCAACATATCTTCTAAAATTTGGTTTACCCTTTCCGTCTGACCATCTGTTTGAGGGTGATAAGCGGTACTGAAATTCAAACGGGTACCCAATTCTGATTGTAACTTCTGCCAAAACTTCGAAGTAAACTGGCTACCTCTATCTGACACTATCTTCTTAGGAACACCATGCAAACATACCACTCTGGCCATGTATAATTCTGCAAGCTTATTTCCCGTGTAAGTTGTTTTGACTGGTATGAAGTGAGCGACTTTGGTCAACCTATCAACCACTACCCAAATAGAATCATGTCCTGCCGACGTTCTAGGTAGACCGGTTATAAAATCCATTCCTATTTCTTCCCACTTCCACTCTGGAATCTTCAACGGTTGCAACAGACCGGCTGGCTTCTGATGTTCTGCCTTGACCCGCTGACATACATCACATAGAGCCACATATTCTGCTATTTCACGTCGCATACTGGCCCACCAGAATTGTTGCTTTAGGTCTTGATACATCTTAGTGCTTCCAGGGTGAATGGAATACAAAGTTTCATGAGCTTCTTTCATGATAGTATCCTTCAACTCCTTATTATCTGGGACACAAATTCTTTCTCCTAACCACACAGTACCTTGCTCATCTTCTACAAAACCGATGGCTTTTCCTCTTCGCATGTTCTTCTTAATTTCCTGTATATCAGGATCATTTACTTGAGCTTCTCTAACTTGATCAAACAGAGTAGGTTTAGCTTCCAAAGCGGCCACAAAACCTTTGCTGACTATTCCCAAATTCAACCTTTCAAATTCTTGGCATAACTCCCAAGGTAAACGTCGACCTTCTGACATATTACAGTAGCTTTTCCTGCTAAGGGCATCGGCTACAACATTTGCTTTCCCCGGGTGATAGTGGATTTCCATATCATAGTCTTTAATCAACTCTAACCATCTTCGCTGACGCATGTTCAAATCAGGTTGAGTGAAAATGTACTTCAAACTTTTATGGTCCGTATATATCTCTGTACGATTACCGTAAAGATAATGACGCCAAATCTTCAATGCATGCACCACAGCTGCCAATTCTAGGTCATGCGTTGGGTAGTTATTCTCATGAGGACGTAATTGCCTAGATGCATAGGCAACCACCTTTCCTTCTTGCATCAACACACAACCCAAACCAAGTCGGGATGCATCACAATACACTTGGAAACCTTTCCTCGAATCAGGCAAAATTAACACAGGCGCAGTCACTAGCCTTTTCTTCAGTTCTTGGAAACTTCGTTCACAATCCTCCGTCCACTTGTACTTTACTTCCTTCTGAAGCAGACGAGTCATTGGTCTGGCGATCTTTGAAAAGTTCTCAATAAACCTGCGGTAATACCCAGCAAGTCCAAGGAAACTACGAATTTCTGAAACCGTCTTGGGTTGCTTCCAACTTAACACTGACTCCACATTGCTTGGATCTACTGCCACTCCTCCGGACGAGATGACATGACCAAGAAACTTCACTTCGGACAACCAAAATTCACATTTACTGAACTTGGCATAAAGCTGATGCTCTCGTAATTTCTCTAAAGCTAGACGAAGATGCTCTTCATGTTCTTCCTTCGTCTTGGAGTAAATAAGAATGTCATCAATAAACACCACGACAAACTTATCCAGATATTCCATAAACACCTTGTTCATCAGATTCATGAAAAAGGCTGGGGCATTAGTGAGTCCAAACGACATAACGGTACACTCGAACAAACCATACCGAGTTGTGAAGGCGGTCTTTGGTATATCTTCCTCACGGATTCGAAGTTGATGATATCCAGAGCGGAGATCTATCTTAGAGAAAACTGTAGCACCTTCCAATTGATCAAACAGGTCATCAATTCTGGGTAAAGGATACTTATTCTTGATAGTAACCTCATTCAACGCTCGATAATCTACGCACATTCTCTGAGTATGATCTTTCTTTTCCATAAAGATGACTGGTGCTCCCCATGGCGAAGTACTGGGTCTGATGTATCCTTTCTGAAGCAAATCATCCACCTGTTTCTTCACCTCAGCTAACTCATTAGCTGCCATTCTGTATGGTCTCTTATGAATTGGGTTAGTTCCAGGTACCAAATCTATCCGAAACTCTATGTCTCTCTTAGGTGGCATACCTGGCAAATCCTCCGGAAACACGTCTGGGTAGTCTTGTACTATGGGGATCTCTTGCAGAGCAACTTGGTTTAAGATCACACCATGAGATTTAGGAGAGGACACAAAGAAAGAAACTGTTTCCCCATTGCTACTGGTTAAAGTCACCTTACGGTTGGCACAATCTATAACTCCTCTGTGACGAGATAACCAATCCATCCCTAAGATAACATCTAGATCTTTGGATTCTAGCAAGATAAGAGAGGATGGGAAAGGAACTTCTTCTATTTCTATAGTAGCGGAAGGACAATACTGTGTCGAAAATACTTGATTGCCTGGGGTATTAACTAGTAAAGGTCTCCCAAGACTAACAACTTCCATCCCATGTTGGCTCGCAAAACTTGTAGACAAAAAGGAATGTGTAGCACCGGAATCAAAAAGCACAGTTGCGGGTATAGAGTTAACAGGAAACGTACCCAAAACCACATCTGGTGCATTCTGAGCTTCTGCTGCTGCAACATGATTAACACGTGCCTTCGGTGCTGGAACATTGGAGTTGTTCGGGGCTGGAGCGTTCTTCACACGCCGAGGCTTAGGACACTTGTCAGCATAATGTCCTGGATCACCACAGTTGAAGCACACCCCTGGCTTGCTTCCCTGTTCCTTCCTGACGGGCTGGTTCTGAACTGGAACTGCTGCAGGACGAGCAACCGTGTTGCGGTTATCATTGCCACGATTACCAGTATTGTTGTTGTAGAACTGGCGTTGGGGACGGACAACTGATGAAGATCCTCCCTGATGGTACGATGAAGCTTGAGGTCCAGTAACGAGACGCGGCCTCTGGTTACTGCCCTGTTGTGTCTTGAATTGGGCAGCCCTGCGCTTCTTCTGCTCCATCCGGTTGTACTTGTCTTCCTGACGAATCGCCTTATCCACCAACTGCTGGAAATCCCGGAAATCCGTAGACATCAAAGCATAAGACAACTCATCATTCAGTCCCTCCAAAAACTTCTCCTGACGTTCTTCATCGGTACGGACATCTTCCGGAGCATAACGAGCTAAACGGTTGAAATCATGGAGGTACTCGGTGACCGAACGAGATCCTTGGTTGAGTGCTCTAAATTCTCTCTTCTTTAGAGCTACAACACCAGACGGTATATGCGTATTCTTAAAAGCAGCCGTGAACTCCTGCCACGTAATAGGCTCTCCTTCAGCCCTGCCTTGGCGAAAATGATCCCACCATTCAGCAGCAGGACCATGCAATTGATGCGAAGCAAAAGAAACTTTCTCCTGCTCAGTACACTGGATCAAATCCAACTTCTTCTCCACCGCATGCAGCCAATCTCCTGCTTCCACTGGATTGGTGGTGCTGGAAAAGGTAGGGGGTCTCACACGTAAGAAATCTGCCAGCTTGTTTTGGGGAGGTGGGGGTGGATTCTGGTTCTGATTATTCCCCTGCTGATTCTGTGCCTGCTGCACTAACAGATTGATCAGTTGTGTTTGTTGGGCCAGAATCTGAGCTAGCATTGGGTTCTCTTCATTGTTATTGGCTCCACTTCCACTTCCACTTCCAGTGCCGGTGCGCGTGTTCACCATCTGACGATAGCAGAGACAACAGGAAAGAACGACAGAGAGACACCCTTAGAACGGAGTTATTTAATTAATTTAAATTCTATATTGCTCTTAACTTTGTATGATTACATTTAAGTTGCATTAACACTATCTCACCAACTATCTTACACTTTGACAAGCAAAGAACTAGACTCATGCTGTTACATCCCACCCATGATGTAAGCAACAACTAAAACCCACACACACACAAACAAACTTAAACAAGCAATCTAACACAACGAACTACGGCAACGATCTAACTAAGCGACTAATTCCGCCTTGCGTCGGAACGAAGCGATGAATCTTCTTCCTCTGGAGTAGCTGGCTCTCTTTCTTCAGGATCTTCCTCTTCTTCCCCATCACTCATGATGTCGATGACAGGTTCAGCACGATCGGGCACAGCTTCACCCATCACGCGAATCTTCGAAGCTAACTGGAGACGAGGTGGCGGACAGGTTCTCTTTCTTGGAGTGAGGCGAAGCTTGGATGTTGGCGGCAGCGTCTCTCCCTTAAGTTCAGCTAATTCCTTCTGTAGACGGTGCACCTTACTCTTCAACTTGCAAATCTTGCCTCGATTCCAATTTTCCCTGTCATGAGCTGCTTTGTCTCGCTCCACACTTACTGCATCCATAGCACTAAGCATATGCACCGCATGCATCAGAGTGGCACTTTCTTCACCATCAGGACAGGTATAGGTTCCGTAATCTTGGCCATAAGGCTTGTGAGGATGATACTGGAAAGCTGATGAATCCAACTCTTCTTCAAAATGTTGTCGCAACTCTCCAATGGCCACCAAAGCTACTTCTTGACAAGCATGGCAGTACGATCTTCCTCCAGCTTCGAACTTAAAAGACGGAAGGTCTTCACTATCACTAGCCAACGTCACACGAACACGACATTTCTCCTCGTCGGGGTCATGGGGAATCTAGCGATACTCAGGAGCAACTTCATAGCCTACTTCAAAAGCCATCAACCTCAGCTCCCTGACGAATCCTAACACCTCGATCAAATTTCTCGGTGAATGGGGCGGCATCTAAAGAAACATAGAAGAGAAGAATTAATGCATATTTTTCTAAGTTAGCTGCACCAACTAGACTTAACTGATTTTTGACCAAAAAGGAAGAAAACAAAAGAAAAGACACATACAAAGCTATTTTATAAATATGTTTTTAGAATTTTACTTTTTTGGACCGAGACAAATATATTTTTTTTGTCAAGTAACTAAAATAAAACTAAAATACTTAAGATCTATTTTAAGCACGGTACAGTGTCACCATTAAAAGGGATGAGTAGTACCAGTGCCAACATGATTAAATCGATACCATAATAGATGTACAGTGCCGACTAATCAATAAGATTTGGTAAAGAGGAAGAAAGAAGCATTTTGGGAAGAACAAGTTTTTGCTTTTAAAAGAAAAGAAATTGAATTAAATAAATTTTGTGCATAACCTTGCATGTGCTGCCAACTTAATTAATTTATAAGAGAATAGAGAAGAGCAGTTCTATTTTTTTCAAAATATTTTGAAGGCTACTTAAGGTTTACCATTTGGCTTATCCTAAGGTCAAGGTGGCTCTGATACCAACTTGTCACGCCCGGAATTTCTATCCAAAATTCCAAACGCTTACATGTGTGTTAAACCCTCGTCCAGGAATCAACCGAGGCACACAATGACAATATTGATAATAGAGTACAAATGAGTAACTATTTAATATTCGCAAATATTAAAATATTACAGAGGTAGATAGTTCCTCTCAAAGAAAACAACATTCTACGCAGCGGAAAAAAAAAAAACTATAACAATCTACGGAACAGCTATGGCGACTCCACTCCACAGGCATCTTAACCGAGAACAAGTCTAATCCTCCAGATCATCACCTTCACTGAAGTACTCCTCTTCTGATGAATGAATATTGCAAGAATGAGCATATAACATACTCAACAAGCCACACAGCAAATATGCAAGTGCACAGGATAACAAAGGATGGCATAATATAACTCATTTGCAGAAAACAGCATTTAATAAATATTTAAGAGAATAGTAAAAACAGTTGAATAATTAATCAATATTAAATAAACACCATACAACACACCCGTGTTGCATAGGCCCGACCACATTTGAACAACCAACCCCGGTTGAACAAATCAAACCTCCAAACCAGGAATTAACCATTCCAAACCAGGAGTTAAATTAATTATCACCTTATTACCATTAATGAGTAGTGTGAGACTAATCACGAAAAACATTGCTCAACTCACCCATAACCGCGGGTACGGCTATTCGAATAGTTTAAACTCTGATCAGAGGTGTACCACTGTACCCACAAGACACAACCCCACATCATGTCACCATGTGCCTCAGTACCACCACGATACCTCGGAAAGGAGTTGTGACAATACCCCTCGCACAACATAACCCATTACAGTGCACCTTTCCTGGATCATAATCACCCCCTTATAAACAAGGCATGGACTCCCCAGCGACCCCCATGGACTTCTCGCCACTTCTCAGTCTGGCGCACTATAATGAATCACGCTATACAAAAGATAAAGCCGTTGCCCACGCTGGCTTGTGGTTGGCACGATAAATGTTTCACAACAGTAGCTCGCGAACCGGTCCTTAATTGTCATGAGCACAACCAACAAAACCATATGCTCACAACCCACCTTAACCAGGTTTTAATTATCAATTAATTAACATCACACGATTGACCATCGTGAGCTACCAAATAAAATAACCATCATTAATAATAATAATAATTTAATTTAGATTTATCCCCTTTTGTTAGCTAATGTTTCTAAGCATGGCTAAGCAAACCTATATATAGCATTTAGCTGAACCAATCCAATATATAAGGTTCATGCTAATCAAATTATAACCCATAGGAAAATAAAGTCATCTTCGGCCATTATTTAATTGGGAAAGGTTCACCACCCGATGACATTCGAAAACAATGCATAGTTGAAATAAAATAATAGCTTTAAACGGGATCAACATGCTCAAAGGGTTGTTTGGGATCTGTGTGACTTGCCTTGAGCTTCCACAAACACTTCGGAACCTTCCTCAACGGAAACGCTCTCCTCCGGAACGTCGGAAACTAAAGCAAATAAACAAAATCAACAAAACAGTACAAAAACAAGCATAAACAGTACATGTGGATATTTTTAACAGGTAGATCTTGATTTTAGAAGAATTTAGAAACTTGAACCACCGAAAACGGATCTACGGTTATTTAGTTATGATTTTCCGAAGTTTTAATCTATTAGAAAATCGGGAAAAAAGGAAAAAGAGAGAGAGATGACGTCAGCCCTGGCGATGATGACGTCAGCCCTAGGGTTGACGTCATGCTGACGTCAGCACGGCAACCGGCTCGGGTCGACGAGCTCGCCGGCGCTAGGGACAACGGCGGCGGGATTGGAGACCACCTACGCGTAGAGGGTAACGAGGCGAACCCGTTGGTACTCACCACGACGACAACCGATGAACGACGACGGCCGGCGACGAGCAAAGGCGGCGCGGCGGCTCGGGTTAGCGGCGACGGCGGACTTCCGATGGTCGGCGGCGAAAACGGAGGGGCGGCCGAGCTTCCTTGCACCACGGCGCACCTAACGGTGGTGGCGGCGACCAAAGGCGACGGCGGAGACGGCGGCGCGACGCAACCGAAGATGGCCGGCGGCGACGGCGGACTTCGTGCACGCGGCGGCGACGCTACGGGGCACGAGAGAGCACGGGAAAGGGGGCAAACGGAAGAGGAGAACACGAGGAAGCTTTATATGAGCTCGGATTGAAGAGATCAAGCCGCAAACGGGAGGAATCGAGTCGGGAAGATCTCGGACTCGGTTTTTAGGGATAAAACAAAACGAACTCGATTCGGATCCAAACCGCAACGATTCGTTTTGATTCTTGGGGGAAAAGAAAGAGGAGACCGAGAGGAACAAAACCCCTCAATCAATTTGAAGAAACGGAATCGGATTTGGGCGGAATCGATGGCGCAAACGGCGCTAGGGTTCGGGCTCGACGGCGGCCGGCCGGAGGTGGGAGACGGATCTGACAGGTGGGCCCCACCTGTCAGCCTCCACGAGAGAGGGGAGCGGGCAGCGGCGGCCTGGGCCGGCGTGGGCCGCGCGCGGGAAGAGAGAGAAAGAGAGAGTTGGGCCGAAATCGGCCCAACGGCCTAGGAGGGGGATTTTTGAACTTTTTAAATAAAAACAATTTGTGAAATGTTGTTTCAATTATTAAAAATACTTCCCTTGCTCAAATAATTCCTAGAAAATTCTAGAAAATAGAGGAGCAAGCATAGTATTTAATAAAATTTTATCTAGCTCATTTTTATGTTGAAAATTTTCCTAGAAAATTAGGGTTTAGCTTGTAGGCTTTTAAAACAATTTCTAAAAATGATTTAAAAAAAATGCATTTTTAATTTAGTCGATTTTTAGGGCGTGACAGTTATATACTCAAATATATGCTCAAATGTAAAGATCCCAATTAAATGAAAGTGAATAACTTGGATCGATTTCATGCATAACTAAAGTATAGGATTTGCTCCCCCTAAATGTATGCATACAAAATATTTGTGTGAAGCAAGAGTATACATAACAAGATATGACACATTGAGAGCTTATCCAATACAAGAATAGAAGGCATTTTTCAAATATAGACATTAAAATAAAACCATACCTTCATCATCTCCACGTTCTCAATGTAAATAGACTAAATAAGAGATAAGACTCAAACAAAACATTAGTCTCATATACATATGTCAATCACGTGGAAATATTATATATGAACATATCAATATGTACATGGAGAGAAAGTGTGATACATATAGCTTGATCTTCATGCATTTCATCCTTGTGATTTAGTTCCACCATCAATGAACATTTCTATCTCAACTCATATGAAGTCCGGGAATCACCTCTCACACACTCCACTTTCATATCCATATGAGACTAGACAAAGAAATGCTTACAACAATATTAGTCTCATGGAATTGGATTTGTCATTAATCACCAAAACCAAATTAATGGCGCTTGAATTTTCAAAATTAATTTCAACCAACAAGCTTTTAGCTCGAAGCCCAAACCAAAGTAAACTATCTTGACCCAAATTATATTAAATTATAGTCTAGTTATTTCAATGCTTGCGCCTACCTATGAGTTAACGAACTATTACTTTCTTCCCACATAACCCCTTATTGTGTGCTCGTACTCTCTACTTAACAATATTTTCTATGGCATACATATATGATCTTAATTTGCTCCAGGCTTTTCCTTAGAGTTGCAAGTAGCTTTGAGTGTGTAACACTATGACAATACTCCTAATCAAGAATTAGTAGTAGTAAAAGAAGCCGCTCATGCCAACGTCGTTCCCACCCCATCCGCCGGCGCCGACACTCCCGTCGGCGTCGCCCACACCCGTCCGCCTCCTCCGTAGGTCCCCAGATGTCTCTGCAGCTGCCTGGCCATCCTCTCGACTCCCTGGCCGCCCCGCCGGCGCCGCGCAAGCCTCACCATGGCTGGGTTACTGCTTGGAGCCCTCACCTCTGCCCAGATCTGAGTCAGCTGGGGCACCACGCTCCTTCGCCGAGGTGGTTCGTGGGCGAGATGGAAGCTTTGGGTGCGTCTCGTTCCTGCCTCCCCAGCAGAGATAGCGCCCGGATCTGGAGCCAAATTTGAATTTGCCCCCCGAGCAGAGACAGCGCCCCAAATTGAAATCTTCATTTATTATCCCCGTCCAAAGCAGCTACCACCCGGCCAACTCCAATCCCCCACGCCGGAGTAATGCCTACGAGTCTACTCTACCGCGGCGTCACATCGCCGGCCGGGAACAGGGAGCCAGCAAAGCAGAGGATTCGCTTTGGACATCGGTTAGAAGGCGGCATTGGTGGCGAAGGGAGCAGCATTCAAGTGAGGCCCAACGACTCCAGATTTCAAGCCGCGGCCAACGACCGCATTCATCGCGCCGAGGTGAACGTCCATCACACCTCCCCCTCTCTACGGCCCACCGCGCCTTCTGGGCAGAGACGAGCGGGAAGTGCTTTATCTGCCTCGCCAAAGACCACCGAGCCGCCCAGTGCTGAGATCCAATCCACTGCTTCACCTGCCGTCGGACGGGGCACAAAGCGAGAGAATGCCGCCGCGCTGACTCGCCCTCGTCGCGCGCGCGCTCGCGACAGGCTGTCCAAGAGCAGGACCGTCGCCGCGCTGCCTCACCGCGTCCACGCAAAAGCGTCGCCTCGCCACGAACGCGCAGCAACGTCGCCTCGCCACGCCCACGCATCAGCGCCACCCCGACACGCCAATCTGCTGCTACCCTGCCACCAACTCACCGTCGCTGCACTGCTTCGCCGACACCTTCCATCCATACTCGCTAGGCCGTCGGCGTTGTCATCCCGCCACCGCCTACCAGGTCAACATCCACGACAATGGCGCAGCTCGGTGATCTGGCCACGCGCCCTGAGGAAGATTTCTGCTTCATCCCCACGTCATATGCCATTGACGAGGAGCTGAGAGAGTGGGGGAACACTGCAGCTGTTTCATGGGCAATCCGTGCGCCACCTTCCACAGGGGCCCCGGAAATTGAGGAGGTAATCCGGGAGGAGTTCAAGCTTCATCAAGGTGAGGTGGCTGTCTCCCTGCACCACCTAGAAGCCTTCTTGATCAAGTTCCAGCATCGCCGCCACTGTGAAGACGCGGTGAAGAAGGGCTTCGCCAAGCGCCGCGGCATCGAGGTGCACTTCATCAAGTGGCGTAGCCTCCAAAACGCCCTTGGCGTTGCTCTGATGTTCAGAGTGCGTCTATGTCTGGATGGCGTGCCTATGCATGCATGGGCGGCGGACATCACCGAGCGGCTCATTGGACGCACCTGCGCCCTGGAGCAAATCGAGACTGACCTCGTGCACCCGGTGGAGTCCGGCAACACCCGCACGATCAATCTCTGGGCATGGACTGCGAATCCGAGCACAATCCCCAAGCGAATGTGGCTCGGGTTTACCAAACATGCAAAAGACAAGCAAGCAGAGATTCTGTTCGTGGAAGAGAAGCCGCCTGAGCATTGGCAGAAAGGCGTCCGCCACCCTGTCCTCTTCCACCTCGAGGAGATCCACGACTACACGTCGGCGGGTGTTATCGTCACGGATGAAACCACTTGCCAGCCGACACGGTGCCGACTTCCACCCTGGAACCTGGGGGTGCTCGATGGTGAGCCAGTGCCAGCTCGCGCCTTCAAGACGTTCCCGCATCACCCGCAGCCGCCACGCTCGGTCCATGAACGCTTGGGCCGCAACAAGGAGCGAGATGACGACGACCGTGTCGGTCGAGATGACAGGAGGGGCCGCGATAACCGCGGCAAGGGCGGTCGCGATCGCAGCCGCGAGGAGCGCAACGGACGCGACGAACATGATGACCGCGGCGACCGCGATGAATGTGGTGAACGAAGCGTCCGAGATGGCAGGCGAGGCCGTGGGGGGCGTCGTAACGAGCGGCCATGGCGACGCCGCGAGTACAACGACGACCACCCTAGCTTCTTCGACAACCAGCAACGGCGGGACCACGACGGCGACGACGACAACGACGGCCGTGTACGCCGCGACCTCGCGCGTGGCCGCGAGTCTTGGAAGCACGGAGAAGCGAAGTATCGCCGTGAGCGCACGCGCTCACCGCGGCCACGCGATAAGGAGAACAGCAACCGCTACAGGGGGTGGCGCAACCGAGGTGTGGAAGGCGATGGCGAGCCTATAGAACCTGAGCTGACATTGCCGCACCAGAGGGAAAATGACGCTATGGTAAGCAAATTTCAATTTCTCCTAGCCATGCATTCCCCTGTCTTGAAGGACAACCTGGCGGCTGAGGAGTTCAACCAGACCACCACTCTGATGGAGAAGATTCAAGAACCGGCGAGGGAAGGGGATGAAGCCTGGTCCCTGCTAGAACCAATCCCGGTGAGCTGGGTTTTCGCGCGTATCAAGGGTGACCTGCCGGCAAACGTCTCCCCACAGGAGACCACACGGCAGGAGATTGAAGAAGCACTTGCCAGAATGGAAGTGGCGGCGGCGACTGAGGAGCCGTTGCTGAGCCCGCAATCACCGTGTTGGACGGCGGCGCATCTCCCTGCTGCGAACAACGCAGACACCATCGTCCTGCAGTCGCCGGGCCAGAATATCGTGGCTGAAGCCGCCGCGACGAACACGCCAAGAGGCGTAACGAGAACAGCAATGACGTCAGTGACGCCGACACAGCTCGCCCTCCCTGTTGCGAACAAGGCAGACGTTCTCGCCCTGCAGTCGCCAGAACAGAACGTCGTGTCTGAGGCCGCCGCGACGAACACGCCAAGCGGTGCGACGATGACAACAACGACGTTAGTGACGCCAGCACAGCTCGCCCTGAACAGCCTGTTCGCAACACCACCAATGGCGGTCATCCCCATGCCGCCGCCAACAAGAAAGGTGGCAGTCGGCCGCCGCGTCAAGCTCCGCCAGCAGTACAACACTGGCGCCAAACGCCGGAGTGCCCGCATCGCCAAGCAGCCGGCATTGCCGACGATGGAACGATGCCAGCGCGTCTTCTTCAAGCGAATGGGATGGCTGCCTGGCGGTGACGACGCCGCTTCGATGGAGGAGGTGCTTGCTCAATATGTCGCAATGTTCGAGGGACCGCTCCCGCAGCACACCATCGCGGCGCTCACGGTGGTGTTCGGCATCGACATTGAAGACGACGACAACCCCACGGACTCCCTTGTCGAGATGGTGGGAGAAGGGGTGGATGAAGCTGCCGCGGAGATTGAGGAGATCATCGCTTGATGCTTCTACCAAAAAGGGGAAGCTGGAGATTGCAATCTCCATGTATCGTCATGCCAGACTACTCTTTTGCAGCTGGACTCTCGGCAGCCTGCGCGCGCCCATTCCAGCCGATCGAGACTTCCTTCATTTGTGTTGCATGTATCGCCGATGTCGGCACGGGCATAAGCCTGATTTGAACCTCCTACATTCTTCGTTTTCAACTGTGATTTCTATGACGCGGAATCACGAAAAGAGCGTGGTAACGAGGCAGTGCACTCAGGGCATCAACGGCCTCAGCGATCGCCAAAACGACGACGACCGAGTGCATCACCAAAAAATCTACGACGACAGAGTGCATGGGCCGCTAGAAAAAGGAAAAAAGCCTTCCTACTCCTCCTCTAATGCCACCGGCCCAACACAAAGCCCACCTTCGCACTTACACGAGTACTGCGCCACCGTGCCCCATGGGCCTTGGGGGTTGGGCCGGGAAACCACATGGCCATCACTTCTAGCAAGTTGGGCCCTTTTAAGCTGGACCAAACTCTAGCTGTTTGGGCCGAGCAGAATCAGTGAAGCAACCATCATTCCAAATGTCACAAAACTTGCAAATAGTTAACTGGAATGTGCGGGGGTTGAATTCCGCTGCACGGTGCAACACGGTGCATGAGCTCATGCTGGACATGAAATGCAACATGGCATGTTTTCAGGAAACGAAACTCCAAAACATGGATGATTCACTTGCCAGGTTCCTAGGAGGATACAAACTGGATCGCTTCGACTTCAAACCAGCTAGAGGGACAAAGGGAGGAATCCTGCTACTTTGGGACAGTGACACATTAAATGTGCAAAACGTCCAAGTCGGTCGCTTCTCTATCTCAGCAGATGTCACAGTCATCCAATCAAACACTACCTTCATGCTAACCGGAGTATATGGGCCTACAAGGCACCGGCTAAAAGATGCCTTCCTTTGGCATATAAGAAGACTCAAGCCAAACTCGGGAGAGAGCTGGCTGCTCCTGGGAGATTTCAACATGATTTACAGGGCTAGAGACAAGAGCAATGGAAACATTAACCTTGCGCGTATGACCCGCTTCCGCTTAGCCCTTGACCATTATGAGCTAAAAGAAATCCACTTACAGAACAGAAAGTTCACTTGGAGTAATGAGAGGCGACGACCGATCATGGTGAAACTGGACCGATGCTTTTGTAATGAGGCTTGGGACCTAGCTTTCCCCCAGCACATCCTAAATGCTCTACCGTCAGGCCCTTCTGACCATTGTCCGCTACTCCTTTACAATACTTCAGGACCACAGAAACCATGTCCCTTCAAGTTCGAGAATTTTTGGACAAGGATACCAGGATTCAAGGACGTTGTTGCGACAGCTTGGAGCAAGCAGACGACTCACACAGAACCCATGCATCGGTTAAATCATAAGCTGCAAATTACCGGAAAAAGTCTGAGAGAGTGGTCCAGGGGAATCTGCACTGAGGCGAAAATCCAATTCTACATGGCGCTTGACGTCATCCAGCGGCTAGACTCCGCACAGGAGCAAAGAGAGCTCACAACGCTAGAGCACCGGCTGAGAGCAGGACTTAAACGCCGCCTACTTGGCCTGGCAACGCTTGAACGCGCAAGGAAGAGGCAAGCTTCCCGCGTAATGCACATCAAGGAGGGAGATGCAAATACAAAATTTTTCCACCTCAAAGTCAATGCTCGAAGAAGAAAGAATTACATCCAAAGACTTCGCAGTGGAGGTGGCTAGGCGGTGAGCCACCAAGACAAAGATGATGTTATCTTCGAACATTTTTCTAGGATGATGAGGAGGCTAGAACCGAGAACATGCGATATTAACTGGCAAGCCTTGCATGCCCCAACGACGGACCTCTCGCATCTGGACGGTCCTTTCACGGAACAGGAGATTCATCGGGCAATCAAGGAGATGCCAGCTGACAAGGCACCAGGGCCAGATGGCTACACAGGGAACTTCTTTAAAGTTTGCTGGGACATTATCAAGGGGGACATTATGGCGGTCTTCGAATCGCTTAATAATCTGAGATGTGCAAACATGAACCTTCTGAACTCAGCTAACATCGTCCTGATTCCAAAAAAGGAAGGCGCGGATGAGGTGACGGACTACAGGCCCATTAGCCTAATCCACAGTATAGCAAAGACCCTCTCCAAAACCTTGGCTTTGCGACTACGATTACACATGCGAACCCTCGTCACAGTCAATCAAAGCGCCTTCATCAAAGGCAGGAGCATCCACGACAACTTCCTCTATGTTAGAAATTTGGCAAGAAGATACCATAGAACAAGGCGGCCAATGCTTCTCTTCAAGCTTGACATCACCAAAGCCTTCGATTCGGTGCGTTGGGATTACCTTTTAGCCATGATGCAACATCATGGGTTCCCGCAGAAATGGAGAGACTGGGTGACGGCCATACTCACTACCTCCACCTCGCAAGTACTGCTCAACGGGATACCAGAAGAAAAGATAGTGCATGGCAGAGGACTCAGACAAGGGGACCCGCTATCACCGCTTCTCTTCATATTGGCAATTGACCCCCTACAATGGATCCTCTCCAAAGCAACGGAACTAAACGCCATAACCAAGCTAAGAGGCAGAGTGGCTCGCCTCAGAATCTCCATGTACGCTGATGACGCAGTGATTTTCATAAACCCTGTTAGAGAGGATGTCTAGGCTTTCACCGACATTCTCGTGCGTTTTGGACGTGCGACAGGGCTGGTCACAAACATGCAAAAATCGCAGGTGGCGGCAATCAGATGTGCAAGCATTGATCTAGACTCCATCCTTGATGGCGTCCCAGCGTTACGGGCCCAATTCCCCATAAAATACTTAGGACTGCCGCTTCTACTTGGAAGGCTGCGCAAGACGGACGTCCAACCGATCTTTGATAAAATAGCAAACCGGGTCACCGGCTGGAGGGGAAAAAACATCGGGCCGGCAGGGCGATCAACTCTAGTCAAGTCGGTACTGACTGCGCAGCCTATCTATTTGCTCACTGCCCTTAAGATCTCTAAGGAAGCCTTGGGCGTTCTAGATGCAAAGAGAAGAAAATTCCTCTGGGCATGGACGAGGGACATTACAGGAGGGAAATGCAAGGTGAACTGGAAAAGGACGTGCCTCCCAACCGCACTAGGAGGACTAGGGGTTCTGAACATGGAGATGTTTACGAGGGCCTTGCGACTGAGATGGCTCTGGCATGAATGGAAAGACCCCACCAAGCCGTGGGTGGGACTAGAGACACCGTGTGATGAAACGGACAAACTTCTCTTCGCCGCAGCTACCAAAATAACAATAGGGGATGGAAACACGATCCGCTTTTGGGAGTCCGCCTGGCTGGACGGGCAAAGACCAAAGGACAGCATGCCGCTCGTCTATGCAATTTCCAAGAAAAGAAGCAAAACGCTACGTGAAGGCATTGAAAATGACACCTGGATCGATGACCTGGAGCTAAATGGGAACACTACTTTTACAGTGGAACTGATCAGCCAGCTTGTGTCCCTATGGAGCGCAACCCAGGACATCATGCTAAACCAAAATGAGTCGGATCACATCGTCTGGAAGCTCTCGAATCATGGAGAATACTCGGCCTCTTCGGCATACAAGGTTTAGTGTCTAGGAACAGTCGGCACCAACTTCAATCCCCTAATTTGGAAATCTTGGGCCCCTGCAAAATGCAAATTTTATGCTTGGCTTGTGATTCAAAATAGAGTCTGGACTTCCGATCTGTCACACCCTAAAAATCTTAATTGTATAAATTATTGTTTAATTGGAATTATCAGAAATGATTTTTAAAAGCCTAGAAGAAAAGATCTAATTTTAAATAATAAATTCCAATATAAAATTGGGCCAGATAAAATTTTATTAAATACTTTGCTTAATTCTATAATTCCTAGATTTTTCTGGGATTTATTTGAGCTAAGGAAGTATTTTTAATAAATGAAATTTCATTTCATGAATTATTGAAATTGAAAAGGTTTTTAAAATTCTTTCTTTTGGCTTTGGGCCGAAAGTCGGCCCAAAACCCTTTCTCTCTCCTCCCCGGCCCAAGTCGGCCCAGTTGGCCCGCAGCCGAGCCGTCCGCGGGCGCAGCCGCCGTCCCTCTCTCTCCCGCTCGCTGACAAGTAGGGCCCGCCTGTCGGAGTCGTCGTCTTCCTCCAGCCGTCGCGCCCGAAACCCTAGCGCCGCCGCCGCCATCTCCTTCCAAATCCGGCCGCCTCTTTCCTTCTCCGGTGAAATTGATTGAGGGGAAATGGTCTCCGTGATCCACTCTACCTTTTCTCTTATGGAATCATCGGCTAAAATCGTTTGGAAACCCGCGGATTCGAGCTCGAATCGGATTCGTCTCTCTCATCCGAACCCTAAACCTTCCATCGCGTCGCCGGTCGCCGTGGGCCTTCGCCGTCGCTCCAGCCGTGCGCCGGCGTCGCTCCAGTCGTCGTCGTCGCTCGGGGAGCTCATCGTCGTGGTCGCCGTCGTGTCGCCGTCCTCGTCCGACCCTTCGCCGTCGCTATCAGCCGCTGGAGCACCGTCGCCGCCGTTGACCCGATCGTCCCCGCCGCTTTTTCTTCGTCGCCGACGTCGTCCGTTGCTCTTCCGTCGTCGCTTTGGTCACCGGTGAGTTCGCCGTGCCGCCCGCATCCCGTTGGTGCCCTCCGTTCGCGCGGTCGTGCCGTCGTTCGCCAGCGAGCATGCACGCCCGAGCCGCCGCCGGTGGTGACGTCACCGCCGACGTCATCGTCGTCGGCTCCCGTGGTCCGGCCGTGGACCGATAGATCTCGGCCGTTCGTTTTGGTTGGATCGATCTCGGCCGTTCGTTTCCGTGAGCCGCCGCCGTGCACCCGGTCCACCGTGAACCCGAGCCTCGCTGACGCAATAATTCCCTTTTCTTTTTAAAAATAATTCATTATTGCGTCATAATTCAATTAAAATTTATATAAATGATTTAATCCGATTTAATCTTTAAAAATTCATAACTAATTCATCGTAGCTCGGATTTAGTTGGTTCAAGTCTCTAAATTTTTCTAAAATTGAGATCTACATGTTAAAAATATCCACATGTACTGTTCATGCTTGCTTATGTGCTGTTTTGGTGTTTTTGCTCTTTTCTGTTTAGATTCCAACGTTTCCGGAGAGTCCATTTTCGCAGGAGAAGATTTAGAAGAGTTCCAAGGCCAGCAAGGCAAGTCACACAGATCCTAATCAATCCTTTGAGCATGTTGATCCCGTTTAAAGCTATTGTTTCTATTCAACTATTGCATTTATTTTCGAATGTCATTGGGTGGAATTAACCTATTGTTTGCTATGGCCCTTTTGTTCTTGATTATCTTATTCCTTGATACCATGGGTTATTGTAACTTGACTAGTTGAGCTTTATATATTGGTTTAACTAGATATTAGGTATAATTGCTTAGCCATGCTTAGAAACTTTAGCACACTAATAGGATAACTTATGATTCACTATTACTTAATGATGGCTTAATGATGGTTCATGATGATCAATCATGATTGGTTAATTAATAAATTTGCCAACTAAAACTTGATAATGGTGGGTTGTGAGTACATGGTTTTGATGGTCGTGCTCATGACAATTAAGGACCGGTTCACGAGTTTCGGTTGTGAAACATTAATCGTGCCAACCACAAGCCAGCGTGGGCAACGGCTTTATCTTTTGTATAGCATGGTTTATTGCGGAGCACCAGACTGAGAAGTGGCGGAGATAAGCCCACGGGGGTCGCTGGGGAGTCCATGCCTTGTTTATAAGGGGGTGATTATGATCCAGGAATGGTGCACTGTGGTGGATTGTGTTGTGCAAGGGGTATTGTCACAGCTCCTTTCCGAGGTACCGTGGTGGTATTAAGGCACATGGTGACATGTTGTGGGGCTGTGTCTTGTGGGTACAGTGGTACACCTCTGATCAGAGTAAAACTATTCGAATAGCCGTGCCCGCGGTTATGGGCGGGTCTAACAATGTCTTTCGTGATTAGTCTCACCCTTCACACCATAATGGAAGATGCTATGACGAGTAATAATTGATTATCTCCTGGTTTGGAATGGTATATTCCTGGTTTGGAGTTAGAACTGTGCAACCGGGGTTGGTTGTTCAGAATGGTTGGGCCTATACAACAGGGTATGTTGTGTAGTGTTGGATTAATACTGTTCAATTAATACTCTACTGTTTTATTAAATTCTGAAATATTCATTAAATGCTGTTTATGCAAAGAAGCCTATATTATGCCATCCTTGGTTATCCTGTGTACTTGCATATTTGCTGCGTGGCTTGCTGAGTATGTCATATACTCACCTTGCAATCATTCATCAGAGGAGGAGTTCTACAGTGATGCTGATGGTGTTGAGGATTTGGCGTAGTCCTGGTCAAGTTGCCTGTGGAGTGGAGTCGTTTGCGCTGTTTATCTTTATTTTCCGCTGCTTAGATCTTTATTGATTGAGAGGAACTATCTACCTCTGTAATGACATTTTATTCGCTTATTAATTAGAGTAATAATTGTACTCTATTATCAATTTATTATTGTGTGCCTCGGCTGATTCCTGGACGAGGGTTTATACATATGTAAGTGTTTGGAATTTTGGATAGAAATTCCGGGCGTGACACGATCGACTAGCTACAAGAGGATGGCCAAATAGCGGAGTGTGCCCCCTATGCCGTATGACGAACGAGACGGCATGCCACCTTTTAGCTTCCTGTAGATACATCAGAAGGATCTGGAGACTGACGGCCAACTGGGTGGCTTATCAGCAATTGGATCCGAGCAATTGGGAGCCATGCCAAAGCGTACACGAATGGTGGGAAATGTTAGCCAACAAAAGGGAAGTGCCCAAGAAAGGGCTGCGATCCTTAATCCTACTCATAGCCTGGGAAATCTGGAAAGAAAGGAACCAAAGGATCTTCGAGCACAAGGAAACGGCGGCCCCCAACCTTATGGCAAAAATAAAGGAAGAGGCAAGAACCTGGATAATGGCAGGCGCAAGGCGACTTGGAGAATTCTTACCAGCTTAATCATAGTGCTTATGTAATTTGTACAGCTCTTTCTTTTGCCCCTAGGGTTGTATTTTTTTACGCCTATATCTAATGAAATAGCAAGTCTCGTGCTGATTCCTTTCAAAAAAAAAAAAGTAGCTTTGATAAAGGTAAAGTAAGTACTATACTTTGTTGTTTTTACTTTTGTTGCAACCTTTATTTGCTTTCTTCATAGCAACATTTGCTTCTCCACTGTCCTCATCTGTTACCATTTTGTTAGGTATATTTTTTTTTGCAACACACATATTTTTATTAACTTTCAGCGCTACCTCCTCTTGTTACGTTAATCAGAGAAAAATTCACAAATACTTATATGTAGGGACTAGGACATTAGCAGCATAAAAACATTGGGTTTTGTAAATTTCTTAATATTACTCCATAGAAATCAACACATGTAACATACAAATCATCGATGACTTGGTAATCCACTATGTGATTGGAATCTTGTACGTGGGTGTCGAAGGGTTTTACGCGATAATCATTGCTTGGATGTGATCTATAAAACATGAGAGGATGATATGTGGACCTTAGGACCAGGGCGACTCTATAGTTTGGAGGGTCCTAGGCGAACGGTGAACCCAACGTTAAGGCCTTTAGGGCTAAATATTCTTGTACTTGTAAATATATTTTATAAGCCATACATCCTCTACAAAGTGACAAAATCAATATTACTACATGATAAACCAAATAATTGCAATACAATATTCCGTTCTCTATAATTAATATTGATAGTATAACATGAAAAATAAACCAAATAGTACAAATACCTTGAATTGGGGATAACAGATATCCAATGTCTCATTTCTTGATGCAATTTTTTTTCCCTTTTGTGAGTACTGAAAGATGCTCCTTATGAAATATTCTAACACCTAAAATTACATAGTAGATTAATCATCAAGAACAAAATAAAACTAACCTAAATTTTGGACTATAGATGCCAATGAGAATACCTAGTGCAGTCACCATGATGCAAGGGGCAAGTTGTGGGTTTCCTGATGGTCGCTGCTGCGGACTCTCACTGATGTTGCCTGCTTATCGCATAGAGATGGAGAGATGGTGCAAATGGGTGCAAAGCGAAGTCACGGTCAAGGAGGAAATCGGGGATAAAAAGGAAGCGACGTGAAAGAGGAAGCCTTACCCGTATCAATTAGGCTAGGATGGGGGTGGGATGGGGTTGGTGATGCCCCCCCTCCGCTCTGGGCCCTAGACGGTCGCACAACTCGCCTAAGTGCAGGGCCAACCCTGCTTAGGACCTATTTGGTTTTGTTGCCATAGTTTGTCACGTCACACATTAGACGTACCACACACTTTAGTTAAAGTAAGTATTTGGTTGGTTGTTATATCTGTGACAAGCCATACTTTACTAACTGCTATATCTGTGACAAACCATACTTTACTAACTTACTGGCCCACATGTCATAGGCTCATTTCTTAGCCAAACATTGCTACATTTGTCGTTGGTCACAATTTGTGTGGGTTTGTCCTATCTTTGGTAAGTTGGATTATGTTTTTTTTTCAGGGGGATTATGGTAAAGTTAGTATCCGAACAAACATGCAATTAGTACATGTGTTTATTTAAGAGTCACGTATTTATCACGCAAGATAAAACTTTTAGGAATATCACGTTTCGGGATAAATCAGATTTTATCACAGGGTAAATAAATACGTAGTAAAACACTAGTTATAAGTTTTATGGCCGGTTTGGAGGAGCTTAAGTTTCTGAGAATAAAAAAAATCTTAATTTCATTTCCTGGATTCGCTTAAGTTTCTGAGAATAAAAAAAATTTTAATTTCATTTCCTGGATTCTATAACTATTAACTTCTAAAAAAAAAATCTAGAGTTTTGATTCCGAGAGAAGGAGGCTCTCCAAATAGGCCCTCGGCAAGAAATGCCAGCTGTTGTCCGGGAAGAGAAGTCGCGACAGAGATTGGCCCAACCCTAGCGTCCACGAGCTCCACCCCACCGTCGGGTCCATCGCTCTCTCCCACCGTCCACTCCATCGCCGTCTCCGCTCTCCACGCCCCAACCAAGCCCAAACTCCCCCCCGCTTCCTTTTTCTATCGCTTCCCTCGCATGGAAGCCGCGCCCCGCCCGCGGCCGCCGCAGCAGCAGCCTCGCCGCCGCCGCCGTCACCCCTACCCCTAAATGCGCCGCCCCTTCGCCGCCGCCGCGGCCCTCCGCCTCCGCCTCCTCTCCTCGTCTAGCTCCTCCTCCTCATCCTCCTCCTCCCTCCCCCGCCTCCCCTCCTCGCCCTACCCTCTCCACCACCTCCTCCTCCTCTCCCGCCGCAGCGGTGACCACCACGACCACGACCACCCGTCGCCCCCTCCTCCCTTCTCGCCCCGCCCGCTCCTCGCCTCGGGGGTCCTAGGGCTAAGCCGGTGGCGGGCGCGGGCGCGGGCCCTCCCCCCGGCCCCGTCGCCGCCGCGCGGCCCCGTCGCCGACGCGCCTCCCGTACGGCTCACCCTCTCCCGCAGTAAGACTGAGTGCCTCGCTCACCTTCCCCCTTTCCTCTCTCACCTCGTTGTTGCGGGCTTCTTAGGTTCTCTCTTTGCGTATTCTTCTTGTTGTTGTGGCGCAGGTTATTCTCTTCGTGTCGCCAAGGCGAAGAAGAAGGCGCACTTTGACGATGAGCACAGGTGAGACGGATATGCCCCATTTTTTTCCCCCGCTCAAGTTAGAACCTTTGTATGGCGTGCTAAGCTTCGTGTGTAGTACGTCTTCTATTTGCAATGTGCAAGCAACTTAGCGTGTTACCTTCTTTCAGTCCTGCAGTCGTATTGATTTTCGGGTTAAAGGTATGATCTTGTTAGTTTACTTTTAATATATTGGAAGCATTGCAATAAAAAGGTGTGCTGTGGTTACTTGATACCTTCTATCTGATTGAAGTTGAAGGGGTGAGTGTTCAAGGAATATATGCGTCAGAAATGCTTTTGGCTCTATAATGTGATTGGACATAAATGTTATTCGTGATCGTCCTACACAATGACATTGATAGCAATGGGAGGGGGATTGGATGTAGCACTATTGTAAGCTTGAGAGGAAAGGATTGTGGAGTACTTTACCTATTCTGTACGGTTCAAGTGAAATATGTTTCCTGATGCTTACTGATAAAAACATGTTGCACATAACCCTTTATGTTTTTGTCCATGTGGTAAAATAAAACAACGGCAAGAAGAGTATTCGATTTTAGTTCTTCATTGCATATGTTGCCAGATTTATGTCCAATATTACGATTAGTTAATCATTACATATTTGGATTGTTCACAAGCTTACCTATTACATTTTGTTTCATGTTGATGCTAATGGAATGTGATCTCAGCCATCGAGCGGTTAACACAGCACTGTGGTGTAATTTTCTTGTCTTTTCGTTGAAGTTTGGTGTATGGCTTTCAACATCTAGTCATGTTATGCTAGCTGAGCTAGTGCACTCAGTTGCAGACTTCGCTAACCAGGTAGTTGATGCTTCTACTTTTGCTATCTTTTTTTGTAAGCTTTGTTGAAGGTTCATGTCCAGGGCTTAATTGTTGATTAAACATCAGGCTCTTCTTGCATATGGCTTGAGCAGCTCAAGACGTGCTCCAGATGCTCTACACCCGTATGTATCGATTGTCAATTTGGAAATGCTGCTTTGTTGACATATAAATATCACTTTCTTTCATTACTGTTATTTTCTCTGTACCATAAATTTAGTCCCATTTCTGCATGGAAAATCAGTTATTTTCACCAGAGTAAAATTGTCTTGAATTGAAGATAAACAGGGAATCCTGTTATTCATTGTCATGCCAGTATACCACTAAATGCTACTCACAATAGAATCAGTGGTAAGGCTATTTGTGATATGCCATAAACTGACATGCTGCCTGCCCCATGTCTTAATTTCTCTTTCTGCAGCTATGGTTATTCAAAAGAAAGATTTGTATGGTCCTTGATATCTGCAGTTGGAATATTTTGTTTGGGTTCAGGTGCTACCATTGTGCATGGAGTTCAGAACTTATGGAATTCGCAAGTATGATGCAAATGTATCATTTGATTCACCAAAAGATTTTACACATGCACTCCATCTTATTAGAAAATCTTTGTTACCTAACTACAGTTGTTATATCGTGACACATTTATTTGACAGCCCCCTGAGAACATCCACTATGCTGCATTAGTGATTGGTGGGTCCTTCCTCATTGAAGGTATTACATGCTTGCTACATGACATTCTAACCATGTCTTTACTTTGTTATAATTGAGTCACCCTATTGCCTCTTAGGTGCTTCACTGCTGGTTGCTATAAAGGCTGTTAGGAAGGGTGCAGCAGCAGAAGGAATGAGTATCAGGGACTACATCTGGCGTGGTCATGATCCAACTTCAGTTGCTGTCATGACTGAAGTGAGTGATGTGTTCTAGACTACCTCAATACTTTTTTTTTTCATGTCGAAATGAATTTTTGTTTCTAAAACAGTTGATGACTGCTTCAGTTGCTCATAAGTATCATATGGTGATGCCATATCAATAAATGTTTTGTTCATTTACCACTCACCTGCTATTCCTCTACTTGATTTCCTTCTCATGCCCTGATAATGTCCTACAGGATGGTGCTGCTGTTACAGGTCTTGCAATTGCTGGAGCATCTTTGGTGGCTGTTCAAACCACAGGCAATGCTATGTATGATCCAATTGGCTCCATCATTGTTGGCAACTTACTGGGAATGGTATGTTAACATAGTCGGTTCATATTATTCTATTATCTTTCTTGGCTTATATTCTGTTGCTATGTGTGACTAATTGATGTAACGGAATATTTGTTCAATTGTTTTCTGCCTTATTGAATGGTCATTTGGTATTGGATACATGTATACCCCTTAGTCTGACACAAATATCATGTCCTCGTTTCTTTATAATTAAATAAACTATGACAATCTAAATCTTTTATCCCACTTATCTTGTTAAACTTCTTATTTCTTGCATTTCTATTGTTGCTGTCTACACTTCATCGAATGCCCATCAACTATGCTAGGAAGGGCCAAATGGTGCTTTGTTCATTTTTTATTTCTATGCAAGATAAAACAGTATTTTGGCTATCATAACAGATGAGCACTATGTTCAGATATCAGCAGTTTGTGAAACCCCAAGACCAAAAGATTCATAGCTACCGTAGTAAAGATTTGTTTATTGATGTGTATTTCTTGTATGTTGACTACATCTATTCTGAAGTATATTTTATTCAGATATTCTGTATTCTGCTCATACTAAAATTGTGGATGCTATCCATGTTTTTGTGTGTTTGTAAAATCTAAAAAAGCCTAATTCATTTGTATATTGTTACATAATTGGAACCATAAATGGGTTGTCGGGTACTCAGGTATCACGTATACAGTCGATACTGTTAGGTAACACTTACTGCTTATAATCTGCAGTAGTACCCAACTCCTCCTAAACTTAAAAATGACGTGTCCAATTCCCAAGGAAGTTCTCTCTAAAAAGTAAGCAGGTCAGATATGCATGTGGCTGTTGTTTGCCTGGAACAATTTATGGTTTACCATACAGAGCTGTAGTCTTAAAGGAGGTTTTGGATAGACAGTTCTGATAATACTAGATTTGGTTAAACATGTTTCTAGCTTGAACCACCTTAAATCTTGTCTCCATTAGTTTGGGGCAACATGGAGATCTCTAAAAGCATATAATTGCATTCTTTTCTGTAAGACCACCTTTTCCTGATTTTCAGAAAAGTCAACATAAACACTAATGACTGAAAACCAGCTTTAGCCAATCTTGTTTTCATGAAATGCCACCCAAATTGAACAAGAACTTTAAAAGTCTATTGCCAAAGAATCACCAAAATTGTGCACAGTGCAAAAGGTGTACTCATATGAGTTTGCTGATGATTTGCTTCTCCAATTTTCTCATCCCTGTCCATGCCTTGTTCCAAATTAAACTATTGTGCTCTCTGTAGGTTGCTATTTTTCTAATCCAGAGAAACAGGCATGCTTTAATTGGAAGGGCTATTGATGATCATGACATGCAGCGTGTTCTTGAGTTTCTGAAGGCTGATCCGGTGAAAATTTGTGGATATCCTTATTCCATATCGCACACTGGATCTATGTTATGGAGCTGATTTTCTTGCATCATGCAGGTTGTAGATGCTCTTTATGATTGCAAAAGTGAGGTGATTGGACCAGGATTCTTTAGATTCAAAGCTGAAATTGGTACAGCTCTTATAATCTGGCTTTCTCCAAATTTAAGGCAGTTATTTTATTTTTGTCGTCATTTTCAGTTAGTACTTGTGATGCATGGCATTTTTAGTTTGAGACGTCTTCATTTATGATTATATGCATTGTTCTTAAGCCTACCTTTTGTTTAAAAGAGTCATACTAGAGCACTTATTACAGTCAATCTTGTTTCTGTGAGATGAACTGGTGATCTGTAAATGATCAAGATGGTTTTATTCATGTGCAGAGACCTGTTGTACCTTCTATTAACCATTTACTGTATTTCTTACTACTAATATGGTATACTTCTTCGTTAATCTAACTCATGACTTGGCTCCAATTCAGATGATAAATTAATGTACTGTTGTAGTGTTGTGTTACTTGAGTCTAGAACTATCTGAAATTCCAATGATAGCAAGTGCCCACAGGGATTTTTCCTCATGTGAGCTGGTGTAATGTGTCTGCAAGTGACTATTCCCATTAACATTGCTTATTGATTTGTTGAACTCATCTATAACATCAGTCCTGTTACTTTCTTATTTTGTTTACCTCGCATACTCCCTTACGGCTCTTTTCTTGACAATTTTCTGGCCTAATCTTCTCATAGATTTCAATGGAGTAGTCCTGGTGCAGAATTATTTGGAAAGGACTGGACGTGGAGAATGGGCAAAACAGGTGCTCTTCTCCTCTGAAAATTAGTTTGATTAGTGTTAGTGGTTGCTGGCCGCTGTTTTTTGTACGGGGTATATCTCAGTTGCTAATTTAGTGAAACAACTGCTCATTCATCAGCTATATTTGTTTAAATTGTACGTAATGCCTTGTAGCTGATATATTCAAATGCTAGCTAAATTTTCAGCTATAAGTTAGTGTTTGGGTTTAACTTGCGTGCTCAACACAAATATTATTCTAGCACCTACAAGTTACAACTATACTAGATATTTGTTACTGATATTTTTCTACTGCTGTTTAGCCTTAATAGGAAATTGGAAGAAAAATATAAAACCCTCCATAAGTCACTGCTTTTTCAAATTGCCCCCGATGCCTTTTACTTGCTTACTTTGCCACACATGAGTTTAGTGAACATTATACAACCCGAATCCCCAAGTACACTTAAAAGCTATTTCTCATGGTTTTAATTATCTCTGGTACTTGTTTTTGATGATTTTAATAATTCCTTTCAAGATTTCAATATTCATGCTAGCAATATAAGTGATTTTTGTACTTGTAGCACAAGATTTTAATGAGATTTTAGGTACTCAAGTGCCCTAATGGTAGACCTTATGTCTATGGTAGTTGTGAGTTCAAGTCTTAACACCTGATGACTTGTTTTCCCTCGCCTTTTCTTTGCAGTGTCAAAATCACTTGAATTATGTAATTCAGTGTTTAAAACTCTTAAACTAGTATTTAAATAATTTAAAGATGTATAATGAATGAAAAGTCCTCATTTTGTCGTGAGATTTTCTTGTGTTCTGCACACACATGTAGAGGAAACGAATGATCATTCGAAGCCTCATGTCCTAAATCAATTTTGAGGAGGAGAGGACAGGCGAGACAGAATACTCTACCTTGTCAGGAGAGTGTGCTGTTTTGGACATAGGACATTATGATCACCCAGTTTTGGTTTTGCATTATTTCTACATCCCTGAGCTTCTTGCTTTTTCCGTTTTACAGTTCCGGGAGGCTTCATTGTCCAAGGATGATACGGAGTTAATAAGGGTCATGTCTAACTACGGTATGCAATATATATATGTTGCTCTAATAAGGGATTTATGCTTGTTATCTCTATCTGAAAAACACTGCTTGTACAGGTGAGGATGTAGTCGAAGCTCTTGGGTATGAAGTGGATCGGCTGGAGTCAGAGATCCAAAAGATTGTGCCTGGGATTAAACATGTTGACATTGAAGCACACAACCCAGAAGGGCTTTCACTTTAGAGTAACAATTTTGTAGATGTGGATATATTCTCCATTCGATTGGTCTCACTTGCTGTCAATTCCAACACAATTTTTTGTATGACATTGGTATTCATCCTCAGCGATTTTGCTGTTGGCTTGTTGCCATGTAAGAATGATAAGCTTATAACTTGTTGCAGAGAAAGGGAGTAGTTGAGCGCGGAAATTACTCAAACAACGGATATCTTTTCTGTTACTAACTTGAGTGAAAACGAGGGAAGGAGTTGAAATAAGCCTCAATAGGTGACAAATAAGTGTCCGTTGGTGCATAAATCTGAGGTTCGTCTGCCAACCGAACCTCAATTTCTTATCTTAACTACTAAAAACATTTGTAACTTTACAATGGTACTAATACGCTTTCGCCTGTTGCGGTACGCCTTTGTCTATTGAGCGCATCATGCCGATGTTTTCATCTGTTGTGGTACGTCTTTGTTCGTTGAGCGCATCACGCCGTTGTCTTGTCCCTGAATCCACTAATATGTTTTCATCTGTCGTGTACGTCTTTCTCCATCGAGCGTGTCATGCCATCCTCCTTGAATCCCAGTTGTTCTTTGCATACTCAGAATCGGAGAAAAGAAAACCAACTCAGAATAGGAGAAAAGGAAACCAAGTTGTATCCGTTAATACAACAAAATCCTCGTAAAGTTTCATAGCTTCAATATGACCAAATCGGATAACACCATAAGCCAAAAACAAGAACCGAAGCTTAAGAAAACAAACCCAAAAATTTCATAAGAAAACAATATTTGCTCTACCTCTAGCCGCCTGAGGGACTTCACCCTCTTCTTCAGTGGCTACAGGGCGGGCTGCTGGATTAGGCACCTCCGAACTCACTGTCGCTAGATCTGATAGCCACAAGGTGATGCTGGCCGAGAGAAAGCAGGAGGAATTGAAGAGGACATCTCGGATCTGGATACTTTGAGCGGCGGCGGCAGCGTCGCTGGCCTCATCTGCCTCCTCTCCTCACCGTCTTTCTCGTGCCCTTCTGTCCCTGATGAGGCTACCGAAGCTACGGGGTGGGTGGGGATAGAGACATCGGCGGTGGAGGAAAGTAGCGAGCGGCGTGGCTGGGGACGGAGCCAGTGTTAGGAGCGAAAAACTAAAATGGAGTTCAGAGTTAACTCTGAATGGCGGAGTGGATGGCGCCGCGTCAGGCTACTTACACCGGGTCGGTGGGGACCGATGGGGAGAGAGAGAGAGAGAGAGAGAGAGAGAGTTTGGTGTAGCACTGAATTTTTAGTCACCATTTCATGTACTTACATCTTCCCCTGCCACCGCGTAAATACACGTGACAACGCATGGGATTGGGAGCAAAATCACATTAGCCATCAGTTCACTTCAGTTTACTAGGAGGAGAGTGCAAAGGAGGAAGCCCATGAGGATCACGAAACATGATCTCATAAGAATAGGACGTATCAGGAACACAAACCATAGAGTGATATGACAACAAGGCACAAATTATGAAACCTATGCTAGAATGAACGTTCAGTCCCGGTTCCTAGACTGTGCAAAAGTTTGAGTTCGGTGAAAAGTGTGTCCTCTTCCATCCATTGGAACAAGAAAAGAAATTGAAGGAAGGGGAGAATACAGCAGCAACGTACCGAGCTGGAAGCAACGAATGTTCTGGCAGCAAGGCCGTAGCGGGGGAGAGCTGAACCAATTGACAAAGTTGATGCCCAATTCAGCCCAACGACGGACACAGCATGAGATGATTGATACCCTTAGGCAATATCAGTAAATCGAAGAATCAATTATGCACACGCTTCCCTTAAAGTAGTGCTCATCAAGAAGAATATGCAGCCATTGGAAACTGAGAAAGATTAAAAAATACTAATGAAGTTTAGAGAATTAAAGATGGATGGTGTTGCAGAGGTGTATAGAATGATGCAAAGGCTTTTAAACTGCAGGCTCTCACATGCCCTGCTCCTTGAGAATCACACAGAAAAAACACCTGTGCTTCAAACCAAATGTTCCTCTCTCTAGCAGCAGTCTACTTTCACTGTCACCACAATTAACCATAAGAGAGGGTTTACACAAAGTTTCTAGTTACAAAATACAGATTATATATCCTATGTAACTATACAGTTGATCCCCACTTACTATAGTTAATACTAATTTTCTATCATATTGTGCAGCCAAGTCAGCACTTATCTTTTAGCCTTTCGATTGCTGTCAAGATACATTATCAGCCGTACGATCGCAGCTCAATTAAGCACAGCCCACTTCATCCACCAAACAGCCAACGAGCGGCCCCCTTAATTAATCCAACGACGGTTCAGTGCTCCACTCCACCTCCTTCCCATGATAGCGGCATTGTGCAAACTTCCAATCATCGAATAGCTAAGGAATCTATCCCCCAATATTCTTTAAAAAAACGACAAAAAAAATAGAGAGGGGTCTTTCAGAAATTTTTGTTTGTAATGGTAATATCCTACAGTTGCAATACAAACATATAGAACACAAAAATTTCAGCATCCTCGGCCTGTGCAATGTCCACCCATCCTCCAAGCCGAACCCTTTATGGTGCCTCGGGGAGGGGGGGGGGGGGTGGGGGGACAAAGAAGACGAGAGAGAGGGGGGGGAGGGGGGCTGAGAGAGAGAGAGAGCCAAGAGAGAGAGAGCCAAGAGAGTGCAGTGGAGGAAAAAGGAGGAGAGAATAATAACAGAAGAGAGAGATGAGAAGAGGAGAAGGACGGGAGGCTACTGGTGTTCGGCTCGACTCGATTTTAGGAGTGCCTTTTTTTTAAAAAAATAATTCCAACACCTATAATATATTAGGGTTGTTAGTTTTTAATTAATGGTCACCTATAATATATTAAAGATATTAAAGGTTCCATTTTTTAAAAACCATTATCTCAGATGCCAGTTTTTTTAGAACCAATACATATAATTATTTAAATGTGTCAGTTTTTGTATTTTCAATCCACAGAGGTGAGAAAAAAATATAGATGCCGATTTTTAGCACTTTCGGTACCTATAGTGCCGATCTCTATGTGCTTTTTTTTAAGTAGTGGCATGCCGATCTCTATGTGCTTTTTTTTAAGTAGTGGCAATCCGCCGCGTCCTTTCCGATATAAGCCTGTTCGGTTGAGTACGAGTGATGATGCACACAACCATCAGAATAATTTATCCGTGTTGACGTGCTAAAGGCAACACCAATACATATAGCTAAAGTAGTACATATAGATGGGACCCATATTTATGGACTTTAACTATTGCAATATTCACAATGTATACATGCAGTAAGTAGTAGGAAGAGGAGAGAGGAAATAGAGACAAATGACATATTTTATTCTATATGGGCAGCTCATATGCTTATGGATGACTTTAGCTATTTCTCTCCTATGGACTACTTCCACAATGTGGTTAGGTAGCTGAATGTATTATTTTATGGAAAAAGTACGAATTACCCCCAAACTATCGCGGCGTCTGAATTACCCCCTAGACCCAAAAACCAGACATTGTTCACCCTCAACTTTCAATTCTGGACAAATTACCCCCTCGACCCAATTCAGAGTGGTTTTGTCCTACGTGGCGTACGCGTGGCAATCCAGTCAGCATTTTCTTATTAAAAAAATGGTGGGGTCCACCTGTCATCTTCCCTCTTCCTCTTCTCCTCTCTCTCTCATCCACAAGCTGACAAGCGGGGACGACGGGGATGGGCGGCGGCTGGAGGAGGCGCAGCACGCGGAGCAGGCGCGCTGGCGATGGCCGAGATGGAGAAGACAAGTGCCGCCCGGCCATGGAGGCGGCCGAGGCGGCGCAGCATGGCATGGCGCACGGCGGTGCGGGGAAGGCAGTGGACGGCGCGGTCGGCGCGCACGGCGGTGCGGCCGACGGTGGGCGAGGGCGGTCGGCGCGGAACGGCGCGGATAGGCGGGCAGCGGCGGAGAGGCGGCGCAACAGCTGGCCGACCTGGAGGCGCAGCGGCGGCGCAACGCCGAGAGGCCGACGAGAAGGTTCGCGCTCTGGAGCGTGTAGTCCGACTGCCTGGGCTTAAACACGAGGTAGACGACGGGGGCGAAGGCCGTGAGCGCGACGATGAGCAAGACGAGCATGAGGAGGAGCCAGGAGCAGACGCGGACGCAGGAGCAGCGGGCGTGGCGCCTGGCGCGTGCGGCGGGTGTAGTGCTGGAAGAGGCGCGCGTTCTCCGGCGGCGGGACGTGGAACACCTTGTCCTTGGGCATCTGCACCACGTACGTGTCTAGCTACGCCGGCGGCGGCTGCTGGTACCGCCGCGCCTCGGTGGACGGCTGCAAAATCACTGATGATGCAAGCCATCGACTGCAAATTAAGGCCATGCATATATACAAGTGTGCAAGTTAGCTCTCGACAAAATTCTTTACCCAACATTCCAAAGAGAAACCAATATACTACATATGCAGCACATAACCACATTCCCAAAGTCCAAAACGCGGCGCCAAATCAGATCAGAAAATTCAGAAGCGGGCAGAGACAAAAATAAAAAGAAAAAAGATTCCGGCACGCCGTCGCCCGTCGATCCCGTGGAGCCAGCGGTTCAGGATCTCGGCGGAGATAACCACGGCGCTGCTGTTCCTCCATCAGACCAAGCCGGAGTCGCTCGTGCGCCGCGACCTCAAGCCGGCCAACATCCTGCTCGACCGCAACATCCTGCTGAAGGTGCTGACGAGTCCGCCGCCGACGGACTCGTCAGCCACTCGTCTACTCCGGCGACGAGTCTACCGCCCATCCCCATTTGTCCCCGCCTCCTGCCTGTCCGTGCCGTTCCGCGCCGATCGCCCGCGCCCACCGTCGGCCGCACCGCCGTCCGCTGCCTTCCCTGCACCGCCATGCGCCATGCCATGCTGCGCCGCCTCAGCCGCCTCCATGGCCGGGCGGCACTTGTCTTCTCCATCTCGGCCATCGCCAGCGCCGCCGTCTCCGCGTGCCACGCCTCCTCCAGCTGCCGCTCATCCCCGTCGTCCACGCTTGTCAACTTGTGGATGAGAGAGAGAAGAGAAGAGGAAGAGGGAAGATGATAGGTGGACCCCACCATTTTTTTAATAAGAAAATGCTGACTGGATTGCCACATATACGCCACGTAGGCAAAACAGCTTTAAATTGGGTCGAGGGGGGTAATTTATCCGGTATTGAAAGTTAAGGGCGAATGATGTCTGGTTTTCGGGTTTAGGGGGTAATTCGGACGACCACGATAGTTAGAGGGTAATTAGTACTTTTTTACTTATTTTATTGACTATGGACTAATTTTGAAGTACATTGTGAAAACCCTAACATCGAGAGTGGTCATTTGAGGAGAGTCAAGTCCATGGTTGCATAGTCTTCCCCGATAGCATCATGAGTGCAACCAGGAGGTGCACCAACCATGGCCCCATTTATGCCAGTAAGGCTATTTGTCTCGAACCAACAATGCATGAAACTATAAGATGATATCTCCAGTACTGTTTACGAGTATTTTTTCTTTTTACAAAACTACATATACTTTGACCAAACTATCACCAAACTACATATTTAAAGATTTGTTTCATAAAACCACAGATTTAACACCAAAATTATTATATTTTACAAAGCATCGTATCACACAACTACAGATGTAGTGATGAAATTATCAAATAACTACAGACTTTAAAGTTTATATCCATAGCACTAGTGAGCTTACAAAGTAGTTTTATAATAAAACTGATGTTTAATTTGTAGTTTTTTGATACCTTAAATTTCTAGTATTGTGAAGAAAGCTATAGTTTTATGATACACGTGGTTAAATCTATAGTTTTGTGATAGATTTATCATAGAATATGTAATTTTGTGAATTTACTCACTGTTTATTGGGTGCTATATGTATCTATGTATAAAGGCTGCCCGATGTTATCAGAATTATAAAATTGGCAGAAAACGTTCATACAAAGCAGTCTATGAAGCTCCTCATATCACATACTGCAGAATTGAGGGGAGTGAACTTTGCTGAAAGCGTT
Organism: Oryza meridionalis; assembly: GCA_000338895.3. NCBI lineage: Eukaryota > Viridiplantae > Streptophyta > Magnoliopsida > Poales > Poaceae > Oryza > Oryza meridionalis. The sequence continues at coordinate 12,491,751 of CM002527.2, read as the reverse complement.
GAATAAGAGAAGAGTTTTTAATGATTTTACAAGTTTTTGGGACGAACGCATGTTCTTTGCAATACAGCAGAGGATCTCAATACTTTTGAGACTTTCTTTTCTTCCTCTCCTACCTGAATTTTCAGGTTCTTTTAAGATTTTTTGTTTGCATAAACATAGCACAAAGACATCCTGTGACGTATATATGTAGAGCTTGCTAGACCATAAAAGAACAATTTCAGGCTGAAATTTCAAAACTTACAGTCTGCAACCACAATTTTTTTCTATCTCCACCATATTGGATAGTAGTGTCGACCATATACTAGCAAAAGTTATACTCTTGAGACGATATAAAACGAAGTGCATAGATAGCATAAATAAAGACGGTACTCCAATATGCGTATGGCTTGACACATTGAGAGCAGCGCTGATAGTGCACATAGTGAACTAGTGAAGCCGCAGCAGCCACTACTAAAAAAAGGTTTTCGCAGGTGGTCAAAACACATTTTCGCAGACGGCAAAACTTTCCGCCTTATCCAAACAACGCAAAAAATCTTCAATTTTTGCAGACGGACCAAAGCACCACCTGCGAAAATGATTTCGCAGGCAGCCGTTCGAATCTTCCCAGGCATCTTCCTAGGCACCTCAAATGCTACACTAGCCCCACCTACAAAAATACCCTCGGCACCAAAAATATTTCCCGCCAGCCCCACCCCTCCCTAGGGTTTCAAATCACAAATCACAAATCACAAATATTCACAAATCTCATCCAAGAAACAAAATCCAATCACAGACATTCACATCACAAAAGCATTGGATTCAAATTCACATCAAGTTAACATCAATGTACATGTAAACTAAAAAACCACGTTGTCGTCTCTGAGTCGTCGTCGCCGGCGAACTCCTCCGTTGCATGGGGTGGCCGCCGCCGCCTCCCTCCCCCCTCCGACCGGATCTGGGAGGGGAGGGCCGGCGACGCGGCCGGTGCTAGTCGTCGTCGTCGCGCGGTAGGGCCGTCGTCGTCTTGCGGTAGGGCCGCCGGCCGACGCCTTCCGTTAGCGCCGCCGCCGACCCATACGCCTTGCGCCGCTGCCGACACCCATCCCCTCCGCCGGATCTATGAGAGGAGGGGTCGTGGGGAGGGGCAGCGACGCGGCCGGCGGTAGTAGTCATCGTCGCTCGGTAGTCATTGTCGTTGTGCGGTAGTCATCGTCGCCGACGCCCTCCGCCCCACGCCGCCGCCGCCGAATCCCTCCGCCCACGCCACCGCCGGCCCCCTCCACCCGCGCCTCTGCCGCCGCCCTTCGCCCGCGCCGCCGGCGGCCCCCTTCGCCCGCGCTGCCGCCGAAGCTCTCTCTCTCACGGAGGAAGGAAGGAAGGGGAGGGGAGGGAGCAGAGGATATGATGGGAAGGGAAGAGAGAGAGAGGAGGGGATGGAGGTGGAGAGGAGAGGATAAGGATGAAGGAGGAGAGGATAAGGATGACTGATTTTATTTGGGTAGGTAGGAGTTTTGCAGGCGGACCACATAAGGTTCGCCTGTTTGTTTTCGCAGGCGCCGTTTAAGTGGTCCGCCTGTGAAAAACATTTTTCAGGCGTCGTTTAAGTGGTCCGTTTGCGAAAATAGATTCTTGCAGGCGGATAACGAACTTCACCCAATTTATATTTTCGTAGACGGTTATTTGGCTTCAAGGGTCATGTTCGCCTGCGAAAAAAAGACCCGACATCGGAAAAAAATGCTTTTTTTACGTAGTGAGCTACATGCGGTCCTTTT